>CM064332.1:43123692-44385692 GCA_032595735.1 Pelochelys cantorii
GTTACTTACTTTGTGTGTGTCCCCATGGGTGCTCCACTACCCACCCTCCTCCTCCACATTGGAGCCTCTTCAGGGCTCCAGAGAAGACTCCGTTCAGAGAAGGAATGGAGGTGCCATGCCGTGTGCACAATCAATGGATGCTAGCAGCACGATGGGACACTATTGTGCATGCATGGTGCAACAGGGCACTGCTAGAAAAGATCTCAAATCACTGGTGCAAGGACTCACCAGCACCTACGGTGGAGCATCCATGGGGACACACATCTCAAAGAACCCTCATTGCTGCACAAGGTGAGTAACTCTCTCTTACATGAAGTATTTCACATAAAGCATTTCCCAGTTATGCATATTCATATTCATAAGCATATGTTGATAAAGATTCGATAGCCCTCTGACAAATAGAGTAAAAGACTGGAAAGCCACATTTCAGTTATTTACCTGGTTTTCCTCATAAGTCTCATTTTGTAACGTGGTTCTCTATTTTTTGTGACATGGATTATGTGTGTTTTAGAAAGGTGGGAAGGCACTATATAAAGTGAGTTGGTTGCTGTAAAGAAGATTTAAAAAGTCTACGCTCCAATCATCTCAGGAAAATCTTTTAGATTTTTTTACAGTTATGAACGCCTTGGAAATAGAGGCCATTCATAACTTTGAAATATTTGTAACTGTGCAAAATGTTATGGTTATTCTTTCAAAAAGTTTACAACTGAGCATTGACTTCATACAGTTTTAAAACTTTACTATGGAATTTATGTTTAACACAGTATTGTACCGTATTTGCTTTTCCCCCTCCCGCCCCCCACTGCTATTGAATACTTGCAATTTCAAATAAGGTGTGTGGTTGACTGGTCCATAATGTTTGTAACTCACGAGGTTAACTCTGAGGTTCCATTATATAACAAAACAAACTGCATGGCAGCTGCTGTGTTCCTAGTACACATGGCTTCTCAGCCAGTCTATTTGCTCTATGTTTACATGGTATGAATTTAATTTGTAATCCACAATGAACACTTTCGTTTCAATGGGCTGCTTTCATTCCAAGGTTGTTGGTTATCTTTGAGCTAGCATGTTGATAACAAATGTGAGAAAGGAAAATCTTGTTTAGACAGCTGAAAAAGAGGCAGTTGTTAATTTTCAAGGAAGTCAATGTTTGATTATTACAGCTATGTAGCTGAGATCTTCTACGTTAAAAATCTTAATAGATTTTAGGATTTTAAAAAAATCTATAAATATGGCAAAAATGCACTTATTAGTCCTGGCTCTTATTTACCCTATACCCTTCTGGCAGTGTAAAGGGGCTTTCAAGTAAGTTGAAATATAACTTACAGTCACTTTAAGGTCCCTTCGTAGTGCCAGAATAGTGTAAAGCAGTCCTATTGCAAGCGGAAATGATTTGGGCCCAAATCCTAGCTCTACTTATATCATTGGGAAAACTTCCACAGATTTCATTAGGAGAAGGATCTTGCCTTTTTTGGCAAAGGAACGGACCAGTTTTTTACTATGGGCTCCTTCTGTGAAAAGATAGTGTTCTGGCTGCAAGATCTGCCTCCTAGTATAATGAAAAATTGTGGCATGATGGCAGCGCCGGTTTTACGCACAAGCTAAGTAAGCTACATCTTAGGGCCTCAGAATATGAGGAGCCCCTAACTACAAAAAAATTACTAAAAGTTCAACCTTTCTAGTCCAGCACCCTTGGGATCTGACCGGTTTCAGACCAGAAAATTTGCCAGATCGTGGGAGGTCAAAATTGTCTAGCAGCGTTACCAACACTTCTTCTGCTTACTGGGCTTTTAGACATTTAGGGGTAAATTAGAGCTAAATAAATGGCACAGAACACTAAGAGCCAGTAGTAGTGGCTGTAAACAAACTTTATGGGACCACGGGAAACCTGGCCACACCCATGATATGTGGACATCCGGCTACCAAAATCATGCTGGACCATGGATGTTGCTAGACCAGACAGTGCTGGATTAGAGAGATTCAATCTGTAGCTTTTAGTTGCATCCTCACCTATGTACCGGTATATGTGCAAATATAAAACATTATTATTTCTATTGTCATTGTCCTTTCTATTACAAGACTACACTTTTTTTTGGTAATGCTATGGGGCCTCTTAAACTTGTCATATCTTAGGGCCTCACTCAGCATGTCTTAATCTGGCCCTGCATGATGGGATTTCTCTTCCCAACAATTTGATGTTTTCCCTACATCGAAGAATGAAATCTGTGCTAAGTCATGAATTATTGTCATTAGTATGTGCTAGTGCATATAGACCATGGAGTATCTCAGTAATAATATTTAGCACTTGACATGACAGGAGGGATGGTTTGAATGTTTTAGCACACAGGACAGTAAGTCAGGAGATTTTAGGTCCAATCCTGCAAAAGCCAAGTCCTTTGAGAAATGCTGAGCTTCTTCAACTTTCATTAGTTCAATGGAAGATGTGGTTTTTCACAACCTGTGAAAATCAGGCCTTTTTTAGACACACATTTGAAAATGTTGGGCTTTAGCACTCTGTGCCTTGGATACCCTATTGGGCTAGAACTTTGCCTTTATTTGTAGAGCACTATGTACAATGATCATATTTAAATATATACTCCCTGCCCCCTTCTTGTGGGAATCTCTGCTTTATGATGCTAGCCTGAAAATAAGCTTTTAAGACACATGTCTACATTATAGTGATAGGGTCCATTATTTTACCCTATCATGTTTGCAGCCATCAAGAATGTTGTAAAATCATGCTTAATTAATTTCAAAATATTTGAATCCGGAAAGTCAGAGAACTGTTTTGTTTCTGCTAGAATTAAATGTGAAATAACCTTTTTTGTATCCGTTTTATAAAATATCCGTGACATCTGCAATGTTTACAAGGAACTCCCTACTTATTTTCAGAAGATATATATCACTTGCTTCAGGAATTTTATTCCTCATTATCTGAGGTACTTTTTATGCTTGCAGGATGATCTTCAGAATATGGAAAGTGTTTGAAGCTGAAATCATTCTGTGTGATAGGAGCTGATTTAAGGATTGTTAGAATTTACCATAAACAATCCTTTTCCAGATTAAAGATGTTCATGATCTATTTGGGCTCTTGGGTTTTGGGTCAATTGTGCAGAACGTAGGAAAGCAGATGTTGTTTTATTGTCTGATTTAGTGTAGTGTCAAGATGCTAGGTTTTATAAAGACACATAAGTGGGGAGATAGTCTCTATTGTGGAGAACTTGCAGTCAAAATATACATGCTAACTCTGGGAGTTTCTGTCTGTCATAGAAAAGCCTTTGTATGTGGACTTTATGTGAAGTGAGACCCGATCTCAACTCATTACACAATCTCCAGTAAATACTTTCCCGATGCTTGCTGCTAGTATATTGGGCAGAACTTGAAGTGGTAACCTAATGGTGAAATCTCCTACAGTGATCCCGTGCCCCTTGCAAGGTTTCTGCCCCTGTACTGAACTTGTTAAGCTGTACCTGAAAAACCTGACTTCACGCTGATTAACTGTCAATGAACACCACTACTCCAAAGAATTGCAACATATACTTCACAATAATACATTATTAAATAAAAATAATCTGAACAAGAACAGTGACAAACACATGCTTCTGTCATCTCAACATTCCTGACCACTTTATATTGTCATTTGTGCAGGAGAGACATTAACATACATGCTAAAGAATTGCCTAGAAGTGACAAATATTAATGTAATGTCAAGCCAAGTCACAAAATCCAGATATTTATACGAGTATTGTGACTAACAAAATAGACTTCAGTGATGCTAAAATACCAAATAGTCTTTGGGTGCTCACTTCTTTTCCTAGTAAATGGATTTTAATAAGAGAAATTCTTGATGGTTGTTGCAGAGCCATTATAGTCTATTATGAAAACACATGCTTTTATTATGAAGACTGCTGGCACTGAAAGAGCTGTAATGGCTCATTGTCAAACATAGTAGTTACACGTGTAGTCTAAAAGCATGCAATTTCTTTTGAAAATGTTGCTATGCGTGTACAGAAGCCATTGTCCTAAACAAAATAGTTTGATCAAATTCTTATTTTTTTCCTTTTTGCTTCATTCCCCTTTATTTTAGAGAAACAATATTTTTTACTTAGATCCAATATTTTCAAAGTACTTTTCAAATTTTAAGCCTGTATTTTAAATCCTGTTGTGTTTAAGTATATATTATCCTTATTTTTCAGATGGGTAAACTGAGATACAGAGTAAATAATTTCCCCAAGATTACAAATGAGACGTGACAAAGTTAGGACTAGAATCAAGAGGTTCAGACTCCTTTTTCAGTCTTCTATCAACACTACTTCCTCTATGTTCTCCTATCAGTGGTTGCATTATACAAAATAACTAGACTTGCAAGGATTAGGTTTTTATTGGTAAATGTCAGTAAATGTTAATGTCACCGTGCAAACAGATGCAAAAGGATTTCCATCGATGATAATTAAAATTTACAAAAGTAAAGTAAGACAAATGCTGCCTGAGAACTTAGAGTTTGAGTTAAGGCTACTGACTTCATATATTTTGAAATGCAATGTTGACAATTTGTGTTTTAATGGTTATAAAGATTTAACTTTTTTAAATCCATGACCAGTACCATAAAATAGTTAGCTGACTCTTTGGTGCTGACTTCTGGCTGGGGGGTGTTTGACTTCCTAGGCTCTACCCCCACCCCATCTCTTCCCACCTTTGCTCCAATCTCGCCCATCCCCACTCCACCCCTTTTTCCTCAAGCCTCCACTCCCACCCCACCTCTTCCCACCCTCTCCCCTGAGTATGCCCATCCCTGCTCCTCCCTCTCCCTCCCAGAGCTTTTGAACACCACAAAACAGCTGTTTCGCAGGAGTAGATCAGTGGGCCCATGAGGCGCTGGAGTGGGAAGGGAGCAAATGGGGGTTGCTGGTGGGTGCTCAGCACCCACTAATTTTTCTCAGTGGGCTCTCCAGCTCCAGCGCACCCATGGAGTTGGTGCCTCTGATCTAACTCTCCCTAATTTCCCATAACTGTGAAAATTTAAAATTTAAAATGTTAAAGCCCATAATTGTGTGCAAATGTGAACATAAAAGTACAGTCATTTAGCAGTGGATGACTTTCCCCACAAGCAGGGACTTGTCATCCTCCTGCTCATAATCCTGGTTGGGGTCTCCACTACACATTGTGCTGTGAATATCAGATATCAGCAGCCGTGTAGTAGCACAGGGGGCCTTCTATTCCCCTGCTGTCAGAATCTTGCTCACTCACTCCAATGACAGCAGGGCTACATAGGCCTCAGCAGGACTGTTCAGCAAGGTAGCAAGGGGCAACAACTCCTCCTCTTCACAGTCCTGCCCAGGCATCTTCGCTCCTATTATCCAAATCCCTTCCTTTTCTCACAGCATAAGATTTATATGCCCTCTGCAGCGTGTCTGATGCAAGTGGACCAAAAAGGGGTTTGGATAATATAGAGGTTCAGATAAGAGTTTTGAATAAACTGGAGTATATGATAAACAAAAATATAAAATAGTGTTTAAAATAAACACACATATGAATGAAACAATTCTAACAAGCCTATGACTAGCTTCTATAATTCAAATGCAAGAATACAAAAACTGCTTCTGAAACTGACTTCTATTTTGTTTGCTGCCATGACTTTAACAAATGGTAAGCAGATTTTCTTTTTCTTTTCTTTTTTTTTTTTAATTTTGAAAAAGAGAAGGAAAGAAATAGCACCTTGGTCAAACTTATCAAGCTCAGGCAAGTAATGGAGAAGTTGAAACAACTAACATTGCAGCATTTCAAAAAGAGTCCTTGTGAACTCAGAGAGGAGGGGGAGAAGCAGAAGAGAAGGATATGAGAAACCAAGCAGCTGAGTGTTGTTTCAGCATTTCTTGGAGCAGCTGCTGGATAATGTATGATTTCACTAGCATTATAAAGTCTAAAAGCAAACACCTGCAAACTGAATATTTCCATGTGTGGAACTGCTGCAGAACCCTCTTATTTGCACACCAGCTGCTTTGCACAGAGAATGGTTGGAGGATTCATTAGAAAGAAAACCTTCTAACATAACCAAACCACGTTTTTTTTCCCTGTACTAATTGTCCTCTCACATTAGAGATCTTAATTTTCTTTTAAATGTAGGTCACTCTTGTTTTGGCTGGCAAACTTGGATAACTTTTTTCTTAGTACAGAGCCCAACCAACCAAACACAAAAAGCCCTAGCTGGCATGCTAGGCAAGTTTTATTGAGTTCCCTCCACCAACCACATAAAAGAACTTGCAGGTCAGCAGAAAAAAAAGTTTTTTATTGTGCCAATAACAGGAAGAAATGCTTCTTAGCATAATGTGACTCAGCTAATGTACACTGATATAGTTCTAATGACATTAGAGTTGCTATGCCAGTTTATACCACCTGAGCATCTGGCCATGCCGGTTTCCTTATATGAGATAAAGGAAGGTGATATGTTTCTATAGAGCTTGTCTATAATCAGTTGTGAGCATATATCTTCAGTGCAAACTACCCCTAAATGAATGTAAAATTATTGCTGAATTCAGATGCATAAATCAGGGAATTCCCATGTCCATAATAACCCTTCCTCCTTGTGCACGTAGTCTTCAGTATTAATGTATGAGCTGTTGAATTTGTACCTATGGGAATGAATGCTGTGTGGCCAAGATTGTGGCTCTAGGAACCATTGATTTGAATTCACTGATTTTTGTGTGACTAAATTTTCAAGCATAATTTTGTATCAACTTAGCATGGAGAGTCCTGGATGCAGCAGAACAAACGGGACAGCCCAATGGGGACTATCTGCATCCCCTATGTAGAAATAGGGGGAGCAGGGGCAGCGGGTATCATAGGCAGAGGAAGGTACTGCCTTCTCAAACTGCCAGGCATGGCCCTGCCCACACTCCGCCCCAGAACGCTTAATGTAGGCATGCTGGGGGCGGAGTGTTTTTGCCCACAGTGCCTGCCATCTCTGGTGCTCCTGGGCCAGGAAGGCTGGGGCCATGTGCCCTCCACCCTCCCTGTGGTGCTGGGGGAGGGGGACCTGGGCAGAAGGGGTGGGCTTGCCTCCTCCAGCCCTACCTTCACCCCATCGCCCATGATGGGGAGTGCTGTTGCCCTCTCAGGTTTTGGGTGTCCTGGCTCTGCACCCCTCCCACCCAGGTCCTGGTTGCCCAAGGTCCTGGCAGCAAGGCCCCCTGCTATTTGGGGTTCTGCTGTGAGCCCTGGGTCCCATTTGATCACGGCCCCTGCACCCAGGAGCTCTGCTGCCAGACTGGAGTGCAGTCTAGCTGCCAGCCCTGCAAAGGGGTTGTCATGTTATTGGATTTTAAAGTGAACAGACAGATCACTGCTGTGCCCAAGGGGGGGGGGGGAGTGTTTGCCCCAAATTTGGCACAAAGTGGGCCAAGTGAGGTGTCAAATGAACGTTTATGTTCTACTGATTCTATGTATGCTACTCATGTACTTGTGTGATGTTTGTAGTGGAGTTATGCATATGGACTCTGTGCTGGTACAGTGAATGTTCTCTGTCTGAGACAGAGTAATGGCCTGCTCTGCCTGCTGTAAGGAAGGAATGTCCAATGAATGACAATGCTAATTAGCATGGCCCCAAGGACAATGGCTCTCAGGCCAATATACACCTGAGGAATGCGTCTGGAAACCTGCAACCAGCCAGGGCATAATGGTGGCTGGCATGTGGAACAGAGACAGGTCACTTGACCATGTGATCCGTTCCAGCTTGGGAGGTACCAGGAATGGATATAAAATGCCATGAGGTAGTCTCCATCTTGTCTTCAATCTTGCTACTGATCCCAGATGCAGCCTTGCTAGGAACAGAGAGCGGGAAGGATTGCCGACCCATCCTGACATAGGATGTATACCAGAGACTTCTAAGCTAGCAGTATCTGCTAAGAGCCTGCATCAAGAACTTGGTGACTGGTGCATGTAATGTATTCTCCTTAACAACCTTACTCTCGACTTTTTCTTTCTTTTGTTAATAAACCTTTAGATTTTAGATTCTAAAGGATTGGTCCAGCGTGATCTTGTGGGTAAGATCTAAAGTATAAATTGACCGGGGATCTGAGGCTGTTTTTTTGGGACCAGGAGGATCTGTTCGGGGTAGGTGAGATTGGGTTCTATAACCCCTCACCTGTGTGTAGGCCCAGGGCTGATTGTAGCACAGGGAGAGCTGGGATGTCTGAGGGGTTTTGCTCGTGAGCCTTCCTGCTGGCCAGATTGGCAGCTGAAGTGCTCTATGTGACTGGTTTGTGACCTGTTTTGGGAAAGACCTCCAGTTGAGGGCTGTAAGTAGCCCTGGTTTTGAACAATTCGCCCTGACTGGAAGCCTCAGCGGTGCCCAGACCCGGCCTGGTCTGTCATAGGGGTTATGTCTCTAGCCCCATAGTCCCAGCCACTGGCTCCACAGGTGAGGCCACAGCCACTGACCCCAGCTCCAAGGAGCAGTGACAGGGCATGGATGGGAGGGAGGGAGGGTGCAGCTCAGCACTCCCACTGCAAAAACTGTTCTAGTGCCACTTCCCAATGCACAAATATTTTTAAAAGGTGACTCAGAGTTGCCGGATTAATTGGTTTGGAGCAGTGGGTCTGCTACTAGCTGTTCTCCCCTCTGCTAGAACGGTTAGGCTGTGTGGTTATTAGAAAATTCAACTAAATGCACTGGATCAAAATTTTGAGTGTCCAGCTTGTCAATTCTTGTCTACTTTTCAGGAGTCCTGAGCATCTACAACTCTTCTGGGCCTCATATGTGGTAGCAGAAGCCCAGTGCCTGTGAAAATCAAGTCCAAGTTATCTCAGTCAGATGCAATTTTTGAAAATATTGACCTTGACTTTCAAACTGAAAAATGCACAAACTATTTTTTAAACAAAGCAAAAAATCCAACACAAGACACTGCAGGGAACATTTTGTTCATGGCATTGAACCCAAAACACTGGCCAGGAGGGGCTTCCTGAGGAATGAGAATAGGAAGAACTTTTCTTCATTCTGCAGGTTTTACTCAGGACTGCATTACATCCTGTGCTCACCTCCTTCAGCATGACTAGACTAGAGAAGTGATGTTGAGTAGTAACAGATCCCCTGGTTCCAGCCCCATTCATCCTTTCTGGTCTGTTACACCTCTCCTCAGTCCTTCCCAAAATCCAACAATAATGACCACCATGTGTGATAGGATTAAGCTACCACCCATTGTGCTGCTTTACTCAATGTTTTTATAAATGTTCAATATTTTTATAAATGGATCACTGAACATTGCAAAGACCACTGATGTTAACTTCATTGGCCAGAGCTCTCTCTATGCTGCGTGCACACACATGCTTCCTACATGAACTTCTGAATCTTGACAAAGTCACCAGAAAAAATCTCATCTTCAAAATTTCTAAAACCATTGTATTTAAAACCCAAAGACATTTGTCCAGCTTTAGCATTAGGGTCTGATCCAATGTCCATTGGAATAAATGGACTCCTACCAACTGACTTGATCCAAAGTGCCTACTCTCACTGAAGCTAATGCAAGCAGTAGGTCATAAATTCATTTTTTATTCTTTTCAATTAGTTGTTTGAAACAACTGACTGCCCTTCCTTTTCAGACCTCCCTCCCCCATTAAAAAACTCCAAAGCAGCAGCGGGATAGTTTGAGTGCTTAAAGAACACTTTGTCTACTTGAGCAATGCTACAGTGGCACAGCAGGAGTGTTTCTCTAGCACTGGAAGAGGTTCCTCCATCTTTCTAGGAAGTCCACCTATCAGAGAGGCTGTACCTATGTCAGTGGAAGACATAGGTGCTGACTCTGGGTGCTGCGCACCCACTGGCAACCAAGCTTTCCTCCTATGCCTCCTTTCCCCCCATGCCTCTTTCCTACTGGTGACCTGCCCTCCCAGCAGCTCCAGGAGGAAGGAAGAGGAGTGGTGATGGGGCATGCTTGGGAAAGGAGACAGGGCAGAGGCAGGGACTTGAGGAAGGGGTGGAATGAGGTGTGGGAGGAGCAAGGGTGGGGCTTGGGGAAAAGGGTGGTATGGATTAGGGCAGGGGTAGGGCTTGGGGGAAGGGATGGAATTGGGGATAGGGCCTAGGATGACAGGGGGTAGAGCATTCCCACCAAGAGGGGAAGTCAGCCTCTATGATAAGACCTGCCAATGGGGGGAATGGGGAAGGAAGGGCAACTGCCCCAGGGCCCAGAGATTTAAAGGGACTGGGGCTCCTGGCTGCTGTTGACACTGCCCAGGGCATAGCACTCTGAATGGCACTGAAGAGCTGGCGGGGAGAGGCTAGCCCCCAGCCCTGCCCCTTCTACCCCCGGTCCTGCCCCTTCTGTGAGCATTCAGCCACGCCTGCATCTTGCCCAGAGGCCTGGCAATTCTGTCAGCCCCCTGCCTTGCCTAGGATGGAAGCATTCTTTCATTGATCTAATGCTAGCTACACTGAGACTTGCATTGGCTTCACTATGTCTCTCAGGGATGTGAATTGTAGCTGGGTTGACCTAACTTTCTAGTTTAGACCAGTTCAAAACCCACATTTCTTTTTAACAATTCAAAAAAAGGAAAATATAAAATATAGGTGTAATACAATGCCCACATCTTCTTCTGTTGATACTGGTATGTGTGTTTTGCCATTGTCTTCAATGGAAAAATGTATTAGTTCCACAGTGAAATTTAGCTGATTAAAAAAGTTAAGAAAATGAATTCGTTTCTGAAGATCTTGAGAAATCAGAGCTGTGGATTTCTTCTTGGTTTCCCTGCCTCAATGATTGGCTTTACAACTGCCATAAATATGGATTGAACAAGTAATTCCATTATAAACACCTATATTCAGTCCCTTTATATCTTCTAAGGGAAAAATGGACTGAATTTTCATTTGCATGTTGATAGTACCAATTAGGGTTGCCAGGTGTCCGGTATTCTCGCTTCCTGTCCGGTAAAAAAATTTAGAAAATACCGGACACCTGAAATATCCAGTATTTTCTGTTTTTTTCCCGGCCAGGAGGCTAAAATACTGGACACCTGGCAACCCTACACACTCAGCAACTGGGCCCGGCCCACCTCTGGCCCCCCTGCTTACCTGGTTCCGCAGGAAAGCTCCCTTGCGGCTCGACTAAAAGAAAAAGATGTCCGCCAGAAAAAACCTCAAGACCTGAGCAAGGGGAAATAATGACTCTGCGTGCAATTAAAGGGCCATATTGTTTTAATGCTGTTTTTATTTATTTATTTTTTTGCTTAATAACTCTTGGGGTCCTTTTTTTTTTTTTTGCTCAACAACTTTGGTCTCCCCCCATTTTTTCTCCCCCTCAACAGAATTTTTTCCCTGGTGTTTTTTTTTGGGGGGGGGGGAGAATGTGTTCAGTATTTTTGTTGAAACCATCTGGCAACCCTAAGTACCAATGAAAACTTATTTTGAAAATTTTAAAAATCATTGGAGCAATTCTGTGATCTATGAACAGGATAGATGTTATGCAAATGGACAGATTAGATCAGCTGTGGCTAACCCGCCGCTCGCGAGCTGTATACGGCTCTTGCCCCCAAAAGTGCGGCTCATGAAGCCGCTCCTGCACCCCCCCAAATGGCCCCCACCCCCCGGCAGCTCTCCGCTGGCCCCCGGCTTCCCTGTGCTTACCGTGTCGGAGCTGCGGTGTTCTAAAAATGGCGCCCAAGATGACCGTCTTAAAGGGGCAGCCTCCTTTAAAAAAATTTTTTTAAATTTTTTTTTTGTTTTTGCTCGACAATTCTGTTCTGAGGGACTTTTTTGCTTGACAATTCTGGTGCAGCTCTTTGCATTTTTTCCGCCGCTGTTTTGGCTCTCTTTGTTAAATGAGTTGGCCACCCCCAGACTAGATCAGTGTTTCTCAACCAGTGGTATGAGTACCCTTAAGGGTACTCGAGACAAGTTGGGGGGGGGGATACGTCAACACAACTGAAATTTGGAGAAAACTGAATTTTTGTTTTAAGTTTTACAGCGCTTTATTATATTTGTAATTTTTACAGCCAATGCGCTGCAATGACAGAAAAAAAATTGTGTGTGTTTGAAAACTGTAGGTACTGGGGGTACTTATAATACTTTTTTTAAAAGGGTACTTTATAAAAAAGGTTGAGAAACATTAGACTAGATGACTGCTGAATGAAAATCAGATCCAATCTTACCTGTTTAGTTTAGAGTATAGGGTGACTTTAACTTATACAAAAAATAGGCCTCAGACATCTGAAAAAGTAGTTTTATAAATAAAAATTCTAATTGACCATATACGGATATTTTGTTCATGTTCACATTTGAAGCTTTTGTTGGCTAGTACATGGTATTAATACTGAGGGCTGTATTACCACAGAGTGCTTCGCTAGCTCAGTGGATTTGTTTATTTTCTGTCAGAATTGTGCAGAATGTTTGTAATTTTCTTTCTACACTAGCCCTCTATCTTACCTCACCCCTTGGTACACATATGTCAGCACATATGCTGTTCAGTAGATCAAACAGAAATGAGATAAATTTCCGTTACCATGGAAGATTTCAGTATATTTGTGATCAAATGAGCTAGTTCTAGCATAATAAATAAATACATAAATAAATTTAACAAAAATAGATACAAATGATGTTGTCTGAACAAAGCAAGGATCAGTGATCTAATAAAGTGGAAGCGCTGCATTTATCTTTTGAGATTAAGGAACTGATAGCACTGCCTCGATTTAGTGAAGAGAGAATTTTCCTCATGTAGCACTGCTTATCTTATTTCTGACCTGTTGTTATGCTGGGATGAGGAGCCATCATATCTAGGCTATGTCTATACTGCAACCTTCTTCCGCAAAAGCTTATGCAAATGAAGCGCATAATTAATTAGCAGCCGTTTTTGCACAAGAGGCTTCTGCGCAAAAAGGAGCTGTGTAGACGGCTCCTTTTTGTGCAAAAAACCCCTCTTGCACAAGAGCTGTTCTTCCTTTCATTTGCATAATTAATTATGCAAATGAAGCATGGCGATATTCTACTCCGTGCTACATTTGCATAAACTTTTGCAGAAGAAGGTTGCAGTATAGATGTAGCCCCGGTGACTGGAGCAGGAGTTGAGAGTCAGGTACCAGGAGGTTAGAGTCCAAGGCAGGCCAGAGGGCTAACCGTGAGGCAGGAATCAGGAGGCAGGCAGGGTCAGGTTACCAGGAGATCAGGGTTGGGCACCAAGTTAGAGACAGCAATTGAAAAGAAAGCTGAGGACAAACCAAGATCAGAAGCCAGAGTTTAGAGGCTAATTGTAGGTAGGGGCTTGAGCAGAGATAGGCAGGTAGGCATTCCCCTTCCATTATTTCCCTTTAGTCAAATTTCTTCAGCCAGTTTCCTTTGTACAATCATTTAATATTTTGTTTTGTTGTTCAAATACAATGTAGGTGTTTTTTATTTCAAGAGACATGCTAGACTCTTTGTTTCTTTTGAGTACTGTTCTGTGGACCCTACTCACTCCAATCACCATATCAGCTATGGTCCAGCTTTTGTAATCTCTTGGCTCCCTCTAAATGCTATCCCAGCTTGGACTGGCTCCTTTATTATTATAAATAGGAGGTTGCACGCTTTGTATCTTGCGTTTGCTGAGCTTACTGCATGTACGAGGGGATCCTTGTATCTCTACCATCCTTTATTTTGGGGACTCCTTGCAACATCCCCCAAACTTCCTTCCATACACTCTGGTATGTGCCCTCCCTACCTTTTTCCTCCCATACATAGTAGAGTCTCCCATTCCATGCCTATTCCAGAAGCTCCATGTATATCTTCAGTCTCTCCTTATCCCTTTATGGCAGAGGCCCTGTTTACACCGCACTTCCTCTCAAGCCCCATTTCTCCTCTTCCTCCCTAATAGGTCCCTCAATCTCTCCCCTATTTTTGAGGCTCAGTTTGCATTCCTTTTCCCTTTCTCCCCAGGGTGGATGCTGTATTTGCCACCCAGTCCTTTCTTCCTTCCTGTCCATGCAAAGGTCTGTGTGTGCCCCCTGCCTGGTAGCAGGATCCCCCATTCTCTTCTGCTTGCCAGAAGCTGTGTGCATGTCCCTAATCCCTCCTGACAGCTATCATTTGTCTGGGAGGTAAAACGTTCAGATTGCCGACATGTTAAACTCTATTGGAAGGATGAGCAGAGATGAGATGGAGTATTATTATGTTAGAAGGCAACAATGGGTGCCATTAACCAGTTGTTTCTTCTGTACATGATTGCAGAGGTACCTGAAGCTGTGGCTATGTTAATCAGATGGCACAGCTTCCAAGGGTTCCTCATCTCCCAGTTTTGTTTTGTTTTGTTTTGTTTTTTAAATTTTCCTCTAAGACAATAGGGTTTAAACATTCTCTGAAATTTTGGAATTGAAAAGTTATCATTTTATAGACTTTTGCAGAAATATCATTGAATTGAGTGTAAAGGCTTGACAAGCTCAACCAATTATTGTTAATACATAATTTCCATTTAATTTTAAATTTAACATGTTTCTGTAGCTGAACTGTATTTCAGAGGAAAGCCATAGCATAACAGAAAGTTTAGAATTAATTTTCTGTCTTTATTTTTCAGTTAGATCTTGCCAAGAGTTTTCATGCTAAGTTCTGTGGATGTTTAGCATATGAATAAAGTGGATTCATTTTCAAAGAGTGATTTCGTGGTCAAATGGCAAATATGGGACACAAGTAATAATGGATAGATGTTCATGCAGCACAGAAAGATCATACACAGATTTTCTCCCCTACAGCCCTTCTACTCCACCTTAGTTTGTGTCTAACAGAGCTCTGAATCTGTCTTTAGCAGAGAGAGCCAATTATAGTGTTGACAAATCGTGTACTAAATATGCCTAGTTGTACCAACATGTTTATAGACTTAAGTAAAGACTAGCAGTCTAGCTTCACTTGAACATGTCTGAACCTGGTTTACACAGTCCCAATAAAAGATAAAATTCTAGAAGCCCTGCATGGAGCTACTAATGTGAAACTAGATATTTGCCAGGATTTGTATCTAAGCCACATAGGAGCATTATACAATCATTCCAGAAAGTAGCACTGGCACCTTCTAGGATAATGCTTCCATAAATGGCAACCAAAATATATGCTAAGACTGTTGAAGGGGTCATCCGGTGCCAACAAAGTTTCTCAGGGTATGTCTACACAGCCTGCATCAGCATGTCTCAGACCCCACCTCCGCTCCCTAGGTTTCAGAGCCTGAGCTCCACCCCAAACTGCTATGTCAACTCTGCTATTTTTAGAGCCATAGTACAAGTCCCACAAAGCCTCAGTCTGTGGACCTGGTCTCTGAGACTCTTGCTGTATACATGCATTTGCCCTAGCCAGCCACAGGTTTCCAAATATTAGTCGATTTCCAGGAATATTCCTTACTGTTTTCATCCTTCTTCTACTGAATATTTGCATTTAAATCATTGCCTAGATATAACACCAATTCTCATGAAGACTGATTTTACACAGGCAAATAAGTCAGGACAATAAACCATACTATGATAGGCTCTGACTGATATAAAATAATAACTGTACTAAAAAACATGGTTTGGGTCTGTAACAAGTTTGGTAGACTAGTATGCCATAACATGATTCCTGATACAATCGTTTTTTCAATGTAGACCAAAAGAAAAGTAGGCCCAGCTACATCGCTCAGGGCAAGAACGTGAAAAATCCACACTCCTTGGCAATGTAATTAAATTGAACTAGCCTCCGGTGTAGACAGTACTTGGTTGATGAAAGAATTCTTCTGTTGACCTACCTACCATCAAAGGATTAACTACAGCAGTGGTCCCCAACATTTTGAACCACAAGATCACTTTTTCAATCTAAGTGTAATGTAAGATCTACCCCAAACCTAAATATCCTTGCCCCACTTCCTTTCCGTCCCTTCTTTGAGGTCCTGCCCCTGCTCCGCCCCTTCTCCAAGGCCTCACCCTGCTCATTCCATCCCCCTTCCTCCCCCATCCTCGCTCACTTTCACCAGGCTAGGGTAGAGGGTTGAGGTGCAGGCTCTGGTCTTGGGCCAAGAGGTTTGGAGTGTGGGAGGGGCTCGGGGCTTAGCCCAGGGTGGAGGATTGGGGTTCAGGAGGGGTTTCAGGGTGCAAGGTTTGGGAATGAGTTTAGGTGCAGGGGGACTCACATCTACGGCAGAAGGTTATGTGCAGGAGAAGGTTCAGGACTGGGACAGGGGTTCAGGAAGCAGGCTCTGGCTGGGCATCGATTAACTGAGACAGTTCCGGGTGGTGGAGCAATGGAATTAAGGCAGACTTACTCCTGTCCTAGCCCTACACCACTCCTGAAAGCAGCTGGCATGTACAGCAATGGCTCCATGGCACCATGTCCTGCCCCTTATCTACAGGCATTGAGCTCACAGCTTCTACTGGCCCCGGTTCCTCGTTATTGATCAATGGGAGCTGCAGGAGTGGTGTCTGCAAGCAAGGACAGCATCTGGAGACCCTCTGCTCTGCCTTTCTCAGGGGCCGCAGGGACATGCCCACCACTTCCAAGAGCAGCAATTACCAAAGGCATAAGTACTCCAGCCAAGACAGGTTAGGCATTTTAGAACTCACTACTCAAAGAATTAAATGTAAGCGTAAGAGAGAAATGAAAATTATGAAATGCACAGACCCACCCAAACTAACCCACTTTGCAAGCAGTAAAAGAAGTAACAGCAACCCCTTACATATGTGTTGGGTCAGGAAATGAGGGGGAAGGACAGTGTGTGTTGGTGAGAATGACAGAGACACACACAGTGTGTGAGAGTGGCAGAGATTTGCATTGCCAAGCTCCCTCCATCCCCTTCTCTCTGTGTGGACATAGGGTACAGAAATGGGGGAGGAGGGCTACGCTGACATCAGCGGTCTTTACCTCCTCCCCCCGCTTCTCCCTCCCACACTCTGCACAGCAAGCAGGAGGCTCCCAGGTGGGCAGCTCCAAGGCAGAGGGCAGGAGCAGCATGACAGTGGATGGAGGGTCAACTGAAGTGCCAGATCTTCCAGGTCAAACCAGTCAGGATCACATGTCAGAGGCTCCAAGATCTACTGGTAGATCCTGATCTACTGGTTGGTGACCACTGAACTACAGTATGGAAAAAACCTCTCTTGTCACTGTACTGAGTGTGTATACTGAAATGTTTTAGTGGAGCAGTTGTAGAATTTGAAATGTAGACATAATGGCTAACCCTAAGAGACTTTTCTGTATCTTGCTGGCTGCTGTTATGCTCTGAAAAGAATGATTCCTTTGCTCTGAGTCATTAGTAATAATCTCAGTTAAGCAGTGAAAGGCAGCCAAGGTCATTAGTGACTTCCTTATTCTTTACCTTCACATATTGAGCTTCTTATTCCCCCAAATCTCTCCTTAAAAAATCCATTCCATTTGTAGTTTAATTATTACAATGACCACATATATGTAAGTTTGTCACTTTGGTCTCTTCATTGTATCTGCTTGTGCTTCTGAATGCTGAGGTTATAACCTCTTCAGTGCAAGAACTGCTTTCTTTACTTGGCACATCATGCCTATTCTGTAGGACTTGCACACTTGCGCAATAGTCTAGACAGCTGGGCTATTTCGGGATAGTGGAAGTATCCTGAAATTGCAATTCTGCATCTTGGCAAATGGCAAATTAAATTTAATGTGGATAAATGTAAAGTGCACATTGGAAAATGCACATTGGAAAAAATAACCCCAACTATACATATACTATGATTGGGGCTAATTTAGCTACAACTAATCAGGAAAGAGATGTTGGAGTCATCACGAATAGTTCTCTGAAGACGTCCACGCAGTGTGCAGCGGCAGTCAAAAAAACAAACAGGATGTTAGGAATCATTAAAAAAGGGATAAAGAATAAGACGGAGAATATCTTATTGCCCTTATATAAATCCATGGTACGCCCACATCTTGAATACTGCATACAGATGTGGTTTCCTCATCTCAAAAAAGATATACTGGCATTAGAAAAAGGTTCAGAGAAGGGCAACTAAAATGATTAGGGGTTTGGAATGGGTTCCATATGAGGAGAGATTAAAGAGACTGGGACTTTTCAGCTTGGAAAAGAGGAGACTAAGGGGGGATATGATAGAGATATATAAAATCATGAGTGGTGTGGAGAAAGTGAATAAGGAAAAGTTATTTACTTGTTCCCATAATATAAGAACTAGGAGCCACCAAATGAAACTAATGGGCAGCAGGTTTAAAAAAAATAAAAGGAAGTTCTTCTTTACATAGCGCATAGTCAATCTGTGGAACTCCTTGCCTGAGGAGGTTGTGAAGGCTAGGACTATAACAGGGTTTAAAAGAGAACTAGATAAATTCATGGAGGTTAAGTCCATAAATGGCTATTAGCCAGTATGGGTAAGGAATGGTGTCCCTAGCCTCTGTTTGTCAGAGGGTGGAGATGGATGGCAGGAGAGAGATCGCTTGATCATTACCTGTTTGATTCACTCCCTCTGGGACACCTGGCATTGGCCACTGTCGGCAGACAGGGTACTGGGCTGGATGGACCTTTGGTCTGACCCAGTATGGCCATTCTTATGTTCTTATGTTCTTTAAACACTCCCGTTATTTTGAAATATATTTTGAAATAATAGGCATGGTATTCCAGCATCCCTGTAACCCTTGTTCCACAAGGGTTAAGGGACTTGCCAGAATAGTGCTTTATTTGAAATTTGGCACTGTGTAGACAACACCAAATTTCAATATAAGCTAAGCAATTTGCATAGCACAAATTGCATAGCTTATTTCAAGGTAAGGGTGCTGTATAGATGCACCATTACAGTGCCATGGATGGACTTTCAAAAGCGCTCTGCTCCAGAGCAATGGGAACTGGAGGGTCCTGAGCACTTTTGGAAATCTGGCCATATAGAGATGAATAATGAAATAATAGTCTGTGTGAAACATGAAAGAGATTTGGACAAGTAGAAAAACTCTACCCACACCTTGATACTGTCCCTGCCCTTAACAGAATGTTTTTCATCCCCAGCTAAGAATTTCTTTCTTTCCTATATTATGATTTTTATTATTGTTGTTTCTGTTGTTTCCCAAGACCTGAGGGCAATCAAGCATTCTATTTCTATTTATTTGCAAGGGACTGGACTTGGTGACCTTTCGAGGTCCCTTCCATTTCTGTGATTCTTACCTGAAGTGTATTGCAGTTGGGCATCAACAAATGCTAAGATTAATTTAGAATGTATTTGGAAGTTTAATTCCATGTCTGGGGTTTGGCTATATACTGACTTTATGCAGTAGTAAATAGAATGTTTTCCACATGGTTCCCACCCCTTAAGCCCCTCTCCCCACTTTTCAACAGAAGGATATTTTTGTTTTCAATGAGATTTTATTTTTCTGCCTGAGGTCTCCATTGTTTAATACCTTTTAAAGTCAACAGTACCTGAAAGATATCATTATAAGCACATGATTAACGAAATATCCAGGGAACACTGTGATTAAAAAGTAACTCTGTGAAATATTTTACAAAAACACCCTATGATAAGGATTTATTTTCCTGCTAGGATTTAACCTACAGGGTGAGTTTTTCAACCTCATCTCAATGTGTAGTAAGCTAGAATTTCAAACATGTCAGTTTAAAAAAAACAAAACCACACCCAACAATTTTTAGTTTCTACATTCTTAGAATGGTTCTCTGATAACAGCCTGTAATCAAGCATCTAGACTCCATGACACTGTTAAGTTTTAGGTAGAACTGTACACCTGAAATCCAGTTTCAACCTTAGCAATTTTTTTTCATCAAAGACTAGCTGAAACAATCATCTCAGATTTTCATTATAAAGCATTTTCTTAAAATTCCTTTTTGATTTGATTTAATTTAATTTAATTTAATTCAATTCAAAATTTCCTTTGTATCGCAAAGCTATAGACTTTTAAGGAGCTGCTGGTCATAATGATGGGTGTGATATAAAAACTAAATGGATAAACGCAGAGTTAATCAGAAAAATGAAAATAGGCCATTTAATTTGAAAGATCATGTTTATGTTTATTTGTTTTTTCCCTTCCAGTGATCTACTGTTCGGCTGTGTCTAGACTGGCCAGTTTTTCCGCAAAAACTTGCCAGCTGTCTACACTGGCCTCTTGAATTTGCGCAAGAGCACTGACGTTCTAATGTAAGAAATCAGTGCTGCTTGTGCAAATACTTTGACGCTCCCATTCGGGCAAAAGGGCCAGTGTAGACAGCTCAGTTTTGTTTTGCGCAAAAAAGCCCCGATGGCTAAAATGGTGATCAGGGCTTTCTTGCGCAAAAGCATGTCTAGATTGGCCACGGATGCTTTTGCGCAAAAAGTGCTTTTGTGCAAAAGCTTCCGTGCCAATCTAGATGCTCTCTTGCGCAAATACTTTTAACAGAAAACTTTTCCGTTAAAAGCATTTGCGCAAATTCATGCCAGTCTAGACGTAGCCTTAGAGTATATAACAGCATTCAAGTTGTTACATTAAGGACCTGATCCTGCATACTTTACTTGCATTACTTGACATGGGAATTTTGAGTGAGCAAAGAATGCAGGGTATGTACTCTGATTTTCACTGTGCCATTTGAGACGAGGGAGGGTTAGGGTTTGGGTTGGTGTACAAAGTGAGGATTCACTGTAAGGGTAAGAGCATTTTAACACCTTAATTTAGGGATTGTGTGTTCTGGAGAAGGGAGTTTGACTTTTTATGTTTAGGGAAGTACTCTTTACATGTTCTGCTGAAAACCATTAACAAGTAAATAATAATCTACTGCCCTTATTCATGTGTAACTTTGATTACAATGAATCACAACGTGTGTGCACTGGAATAGAGGTCAACCCCATAGTAAACCTCACATTGGACAGCATACTGATTTGATATATCATGGCAAATGTGTGTTTTATTCCTTGACAAAATTAAACATTTTCTGAAGAATTACACATTTTTCCTCAGCATAACTATTATTATTTAATCACTCTTGATTAACTGTTAAAGTAACACACACAAAATTAATTATACAGTTATTTAATTTATCAAGCATTTAACTTTACAGCCAAAATAGAAAGTATTCTACTTTTCTGATACATGTTGTAAGTTTCACAAGTCTTCTGCTTTAATTCACCTAGGAGCAAAAAGCTGATTCTTTCATGGTAAAAACATTAAAAATATATTCTCTTTTTTCCTCTTCCACCTTTGTTACATGCAAATGCCAGACAGATATATAATAATGAATTTCAATAGTCTGGCTCCAAGACTGTTTATAGTTTAGTACAACTAAGACAGGTCTAATCTTAAAATAAGCCTAAATCCTGAAAAATATAGCATTTGAGGTGTAATAAGTAATTTTTTGCTTTTCAAAAATAGTAATTGAACTCACAAATATTAAAGGCAAACCAGATGGGGGCCCAACACATCAGATTTCTAATCTACTTAATAAAATCCATCTAGATTCCTCAGTGGAGGAGCTCACTGTATTTTATATTCAATCCAAACTCTGGGAAGCACTTTAAAATGTTTGTCGTGATAGTGATTGTTCAAATAAATAAACCTCTCAAACCTCAAGCTTCCGAAACAGAAGTTAATTATATACTTATAAAACCAAGAATGGTGAAACCACTAGCACCCTTTTTAAAACTGGTGTCACATTAACTATCCTCCAGTCATTTGGTACTGACAACGATTTAAAGGACCACAGTTGGTAGTTCTGCAGTTTCACATCTGAGTTCCTTCAGAGCTTTGCCTGGTGACTTATTACTGTTTAATTTATCAATTTCTTCCAAAGCCGCCTCTAATGACTCCTCAATCTGGGACAGTTCCTCAGATTTGTCACGTAAAAAGAATGGCTCAGATTTGAGAATCTTCCTCATATCTTCAGCCATGAAACCTGATGCAAAGATTTCATTTTGGCTTTGTCTACACTGAGAGATAACGTCTAATTTATTAACTTCGATATTCTAGCACCCAGTTTTGTAAAGCAGAAGGTGCATGTCCCCATGTGCAACAATTTGATGTAGTTCAATGTAGTGTATTTCCAGTAGGGTGGCTACTGTCGACTTTGAGAACAATGCATTGTGGGTAATTATCCCACAGTTCCTGCTGCCCCTTTACTTTCTGGGTTAAACTCCCAGTGCACACTGGGACCAAAGCTGTGCTGTGGGTGGTTCTGGGTACATGTCATCAGCATCCCATAGTGCACTCATTTCCTCCTCTCTCCCCACTTCCAGTTTGAAAGCAACAGCAGTCTTTTTGCACCCTTTCCCTCCCCCTGGTTATCAATGCAGATGCTGCATGGAACCTGTTCAGCAGAAAAATGCTATGGCAATCATATTAACCGTCATGTGCCTATGCTGGAATATGTCCAGAGCATATATAGGGCCTGACAGAATGAGGAAGAATCTTGAGAAGTCATGAACATACTCTTCTGTGAAGCACTTGAGTTGGGCAACTGACAAATGCTGCTGGCATTCGATCTGATTGACACAATGGAATGCTGGTTCTGGTGCTGAGAGACAAGTACAGATTGGTGGGACCGCATAGCTATGCAGCTCTGGGACGATCAGCAGTGGTTGCAAAACTTTCACATGCAGAAAGCCCCTTTCATGGAAGTTTGCAAATTGCTTTTCCCCAACCTGAAGCGCAGGAAAACCAGAATGAGGCGTGCTCTGATAGTTGAGAAGCAAGTGGCAATAGCCTTGTGGAAGCTTGAAATGCCAGACAACTTGCAGCATTAGTTGGGAAACAGTTTGGCGTGGGAAAATCTACACTGGGGGCTGTTGTGATTCAAGTAGCCAAGGCAATCAATATCCTTCTGCTATGATGGGTAGTGACTCTGGGAAGTGTGCAGGACATAATGGATGGCTTTGCTGTGATGGGGTTCCCTATGTGTGATGGAGCAATAAATCGAACACACATCCTTATCTTAGAACACGACCACCTCACCAAAGAGTACATAAACTGCAAGGGGTACCTCTTGATGGTGCTGAGGTGCTGGTGAATCACAAGGGCAGTTTCACTGACATCAACATGGGAAGGTCAGGAAAGGTGCATGACATGCACATCTTTATAAATTCTTCAGAAAGCTGCAAGCTGGAACTTTCTTCCCACACCAGAAAATTACCATCAGAGGCATTGAAATACCAGTAGTGATTCTTGGAGACCCCAGCCTATCCTTTGCTCCTGTGACTCACGAACCCATACACGGGCAGCCTAGATCGCAGTAAGGAACAGTTCAGCTACAGGATGAGTGGTGCAGAATGGTGGTAGAATGTGGTTTTGGGTGTTTAAAGGAAAGGTTTCACAGTCAGGGGTCCCAAAAGAATTACAATCTAAAGTGGAGGACCTCCCCTTTGATAGAAACCAGCTGTTCATTACAAAGACAGATTAAGTCCTACACTCAATGAAGGACTCTCTTACCACACTCCACACTCTGGGGATGTACATTCCAACTAACAAGAGATGCAAATACACCCCTTACCAAAGGCCAAGGGACTTAAACTACTACAGACAACAGCAGAGGCCATATGAGAACAGGCCCAAGCAATGCTCTAACAGAAGGAGGACTCAACAGAACCAGTCCTGTAATGCCCAATTGACTTCACACAAGCAGCAAATTTGAAGTCTTGGTCGGGGGTCGGAGTGACCACCCCACAGATCCAGTGCATCCAAATGTCACCTTCCATCACTGCCTGAGACCCTTCTACCAAGAATGGGCCCACATCACAACAGACAAGTGGGTCCTGTAAATTATCAAATCGAGCTACACAATCCCCTTCACATCCATACCCCTTACCCAACCTCCTACCCTGTCCCTCTTCAGGGACCCATTTCACGTGCCCCTACTACAAGTAGAAGTACAAAAGCTACTCACCCTAAGGGCAAAAGAACCGGTTCCCACAGAATATCGGAGAAGAGGGTTCTATTACAATTATTTCCTAGCAGCCAAGAAAACAGGGGCCTGGAGGCCAATCTTGGATCTCAGGAAACTCAACAAGTTCATCCTCAACACAAAATTCAGAATGGTGACCCTTGCAACTATCATACCTGCACTGGAAAAGGGGACTGGTTTTCAGCCCTTGACCTTCAGGACATATTTTCATGTAACCATCCATCCTGCTCACAGATTTCTCAGATTTGTCATAGGTCAAGACCATTACCAATACTGGGTCCTCCCCTTTGGTCTTTCCACGGCCCCTCGCGTGTTCTCGAAGATGTTAGCCATGGTCATGGCTTTTCTCAGAAGACAAAATGTCATCATCTTCCCTTACCTCAACGACTGTTTAATCAACAGATGCATGTGTCAGCAAAGTATAGCTATGACAACTACCAGAAAATACTTATACTGACTTGGCCTACTTATCAGTACACACAAGTCCACCATACAGCCCACTCAAAAGATAGAATTTATCGGGGCACTTCTAGATTCAGTGACAGCAAGAGCCTACCTGCCACTGCAAAGATTCAAGGTGCTATGCGACCTTATTTGGGGGGCCAAGCATACTCCCTTTTCCACAGCCCATATGTGCCTCCAATTACTGGGGCACACGGTGGCTACAACCTTTGTAGTCCTATTCGCGAGGCTGTACATGTGCTGTCTACAACATTGGCTCACAACAACCTACATTCCAAACCGACACAGCCTCGCGAGGCGTTTCACACTTCCTCTGCCAGTTCTACAATCTCTCGACTGGTGGACTTCTCCAACCAACCTACTTGCTGGCATACCCTTCCACCGCCCAGATCTGTCAATAACGATAACGATGGACGCATCACTTCTGGGCTGGGGCAGAAGGACAATACAGGGCAGATGAGTTCCAGGATGTTGATATGAAGGTGTCTCTCCCATTGGGACTGGCACCTTCATATCAACATCCTGGAACTCAGGGCCATTCACAAGGCATGCTCTCACTTCCTCCCCTTGATAAAGGGCAAAACCATTTGTGTCTTCACAGACAACACACCTTCTATGTTTCACATCAGTTGACAGGGTGGTGCCCGATCACACTCACTATGTGCAGAAGCAATTAAATTTTGGAACTGGTGTATCAGGAACCACATAACTCCACCGCCACATACATACTAGGACAGCAGAATGTGAGGGCTGACAAACTGAGCAGATATTTCTTAGAGCAACACAAGTGGGAGATCAACACCAATGTTCTCCTCTTAGTTTTTCGCAAGTGGGGTTTCCCAGCTGTAGACCTTTTTGCAACAGCACTCAACCAGAAATGCCACAGGTTCTGCTCCTGAGCAGGGTAGGGCAAGAGATTGGAGGGAGATGTCTTCACCATTCGCTGGAGAGCTCCCCTACTTTATGCCTTTCCACCAATCCCCCTACTCTCCAGGGTGATCAGTAAGATTTGTTCCGACCAGGCCACAGTAATTCTGATAGCCTCCGCCTGGCCAAGACAACCCTGGTTCCCTTTATCTGCACTACCTTTCAACAGATCAACCGATCTCCCTCCCCATGGTGCCGCACCTCCTAATGCAACACCACAGCAAGACATGCCATCTGAATATCAAAACTCTGAAACTCACAGCGTGGCTTCTCCATGGTTCCAAAATGAGGAACTTACCTGTTCAGACAGGGTCAAACACATCCTATTGAACAGTCAATGGCCCTCCATGAGAAGTACCTAGCAAAACAAATGGAGACGTTTTCAATAATGGTGCACGACTTGGAGTTTACATCCCAATACTGCCCCTATACCTACCATACTAGAGTACTTCATGGACCTCAGTGACACAGGTCTTTCCATCAGCCCAATCCATGTCTATCTGGTGGTGGTCACAGCTTTCCATGAACCTGTGGATGACTTCTCTCTCTTCGCACATCCAATGATGAAGCGATTCCTCACAGGCCTACAGAAAACGCGCCCAAACCTGTGCCCCCCAGTGCCACCTTGGGACTTGAACCTTGTTCCCGACATGCTCACCAGGCCATCCTTGGACCCCTAGCCACTACATCACCACAATACCTGTACATGAAGGTGGCCTTCATAGTGGCAACAACATCAGCAAGACATGTAGGCGAAATTGCAGCACTCATGGCCGACCCACCTTTCGCTACTTTTACAAAAGATAAAGTTATACTCAGGCCTCACCCTAAGTTCCTTTCCAAGGTCATATCCAACTTCTGCATAAATGAACCCATATACGTACCTTCATATTTTCCTAAACCTCATACCTCCTCCAAAGAGTCCATCTTGCACACATTGGATGCAAGACAAGCTATTGCGTTCTACTTAGATATAACTAGAGAGACCAGAAAGTTGGATAAGCTCTTCATCTCTTGGTCTGGGCCACATAGGGGAATAGCCGTCTTGGCACAACGTATATCCAAATGGATTGCCAGCTGCATATACACAGCTTGGGGGAAGCAGCCACCCCAGATTATCAGGACTCACTCCACACATGTGATGGACACAATGATGGCCTTCCTACATAATGTACCATTGATGGACATTTGTAGAGCTGCCACATGGTCCTCCCATCACACCTTCGCACAACATTACATTCTACAGAAAGGACCCATACCCACCACATCTCTGGCAGATCTGGTCCTTCCTTCCTCTACATAAATGACTCCAGGGCCCACCACCATCTGGCGGGTACAGCTACTGAGTCACCTGAATGGAGCACCCGCAGGGACACCACTCAGTTACTCACTGTGACGTAGTGGGGGTACCTTGCTGGTGGCTATGTTGGGCAGTGGGTTGTCAGTGACCTCCACTGGCTGCTGTCTGCAGCACGGCCCAGCAGGGCAGGGGATGAGTCATTATGCAAGGGGGCTTTGAAACTCGTCAGACAGGTATCTCCCATGGAGCGGAACAATGAGAAGGAGGGGGGTGGAGCCCTGGCTGGGGGGCAGGGCTGGAAGTGAGTGAGTTAGTTTCTGTCTGGGATCATGGAGGAGACAGCCTAGGGAAAGGGGCTGGAATTTAGGGGCCCAGTCTCCCCCATCTCAAGGGGGGCTGAGGCATCCTAGGCCCGGTTCCTGTAACCAGATGACATCTGTGCTGTGCTGTATCCTGGAGAAGCAATAAACTCCCTCTATTCTACTGTCTGGTGGAGTCTGTCTGTGCCATTACGGGGGTGCAGAAGTCGGGGGACCCCGACGTGCCGCCACACTCACCCTGTGCAGTAATAATGGTTCTTCGAGATGTGTGTCCCTGTGGGTGCCCCACTACCCTCCCTTCCTCCTCTCTCCTTGGAGTCCCTTAAGGGACGTCAGGTAGAAAAGGAATGGAGGGGGCTTGCGCCGTGCATGCACTCAAGAAACTGCAGGAGCGCTAGGCACGGAGTGCGCAGGTGCAAGGGGCACTGCTCACCCAAAACCTCCGATCTGCAGTGCGAGGACATACCGAGACCTGAGTGGAGCACCCACATTGTAGCCTATTAATCATTACTCGCTTTATTTTGGCCTATGAATATGATATTCGTTTTAGTTAAGTAATAGTTTTATGTTATTCTTATATCTTTGTGTATAGATTTGAAATATGCTGGTAACGCAAGGGGCCTACAGAATCCAGATTCTGTAAGATGGCTGATGGCAATAAGATATAAGTGGGGAACAATATGCTTTGTGCTTGTAATTTTCCATAAAGGGGTGAAGCAAGAGTCTGTGGTCAGGGCAAGTTTTATTTTTTGCGCCTTACCCAGAATTTATGGTATAAATCTGCTAACATGGCAGATGCTAACTACCTTACCCATTACAAAGATAGCTTCCCCAATTATCACCCCTAATATCATTATCTCATAGACACTAACCTCCCCTGCTCACCTGCCCTCTGTTCTAAAATCTGATTTGTCAATTTTATATGTGTACACTTTTTTTTGATTGTATCCCTTTGGTATATATGGTCATGCCAATTTTCTTCCACAATTTGATCTGAGGAAGTGGGTCTGGCCCACGAAAGCTCATCACCTAATAAACCATCTTGTTAGTCTTTATAGATAATGTGTTGGTTACATTTACATCTAACAAGTTAATTAACATAGCCATGGAAGGATATGAATGCAGGATAGGCATTTGAATATTAATGTTATGTTCCAAGGAACCCTTGTCCCAAATACTTGCATGTGTTGGACCTTCACAGGAATATGCTGTTTTTTGTTATTTCATTGCAAAACAATATTTGGACAATTACAAAAATATTGTTATGGTAAGTATCTGTGTAATATATACCAGGAAAAATGCACAACGTCCTTACAGGAGGTCCCAGTTTCTTTCTCTCTCTCCTTCTCTTTCTCTCTTTCTCTCTCTCTCTAAATGTAAAATCTGCTAGAATTTTTTTAAAAAGCAGTTTTTGAACTGGTAAATAAAATGATATTTGATTTAATCATACGAGTGGCTCACTTTTTTTCTCCCTTGCAGGTGTAGAGAACCTTTTTTGGGTTGGGGGCCACTGACCTACAGACAAATCAGTTTGGGGGCTGCACGCAAGTGAGAAGAAAAAAAACAAAAACCAAGCCCTCGCTGATGTGGCTCCCCACTGAAAAGGAGAAAGACATTTCCCACATCCCCTCACACACCAGAGCCTAGAGGAGCCCAGTCTAGTAGATGTTGTGTGCTCCAGCCCCATGGGTAGATGGTGGTGTGGGGGGGGGGGGCGCTGCAGCACCAGCATGGACTCCCCAATGCTAGGGGGTAGACTTGAGCCTTGGGGACCTGATCCAGGCAACCCAGAGGCCACATCTGGCCCCCTGGGCCTTGGTTCCCCACTCCTACTTTAGAAGATAGAGATGGGTTTGTGGGCTAGGGATGGACTGATGTCAGATCCAAGCACAATAAACTTCATAGATTAAGTTTCTGTCTGAACTTCATGGTTTAAAACTTTCTTGATAAAGAGACTAACCATAGTACTGGCTTAAAATTTCCTGTGTTATTTCCTGTAGGTTTGGCCTCTTTTTATTTGCAGGTAGCATTCTTACATCCATATGAAGGCACAGAAATTATGTGCTTACTTCTTATGATATTGTTTTATTCCAGGTCTAAAATACACATTATTGACTGAATAACTGCCAACCATCTTGCTTTGTGATTGTGATTAATGTTGCAATGATTGTGGCTTTGCATTGTTTTAAATTTTAGAAATCCAAACAAACAGTTGTATGGTCTTGAAGACTATGGGACTCAAACATCCTATTTTAACTTGTATGGGTTCTCATGCCTTGTCTACATGGGAAAGCTTTTTTAGTATAACCTAGGCTACAACTTTAAATAGATATTGTTATCCTCATGTAACCCCATATGAGCACATTCTTATTCCATCTTAAGAGGGGAAGTTTAGTTTATTCCAGGGGTGAGCAAAAGGCTCTCAGTGGGCTGGATCCGGCCTGCCAATCCACCAGATTCGGCCCATGGCTGCCTCACTGGAACCCTTAGGCTGAGAACAGCTCACACTTTAAAAAGCCAGCTGTTCTCTGTTCCAGATGGCTGGGGAGGAAGGAGAGACTTTTCATGCTGTTCCCAGTCCCCAGCAAAATCTCTTAGCTCCCATTGGCCAATTTCTCAGTTTCCAGCCAATAGAAACAGAGAATTTTTGCTGGGAGCAGGAGCAGTGTAGGAAGCCTTCTCCCTTCCTCCTCAACCCCCTCCCCGTTCTCCTTCCTCTCATGCCCAGAGCTGAGCCATATGGAGCAGTGAACATCCTGCAGCACACAGTCTTCCTCAGGTTTCTGCTGGTAAGCACCTCCCAGCCAGAGCCTGCCTCTGGCACCCCAGCCCCTTCCTTCTCCAACCCTCTGTCTCTCCTGCACATACCCAAACCCTCTGCCCCCTCCTGCACCCTTAAACCCCCTCCCAGATCTGGCACCTCAATCCCTTGCCCCAGTTCACAATCCTCTCCAACCGTAGGTCACATTCCAAAATCCTGCATCCCAGTCTCCTGCCCTAGGTCACCCAAACTCCCCCCCCCCACACCCCATTCTCCCTCCTACACCCCAGTCCCTTTCCCCAAGCTCTCTTCTGCACCCAACCTCCATCCCAGACCCTGGAATTCCTCCATTAATATCCTGGAAGAGTGCAGCCCTCAACCACTTTCCAAAATCTTGGAGTGGCCCCATGTCAAAAATTATTGCCTGCCCCTGGTTTATGCCATCTGGGAGGGGGTTAAGATAAGCTGAAAAAAGCCTCTCTGTGTATGTGAGAGAGATACTAATATAATGCTACACTTCTAAAGCTACAAGGGTGTAAGTGGTAGAACTTTCCCATATTGAGAAGGCTCTACCACAGTGGTCCCCAACGCGGTGCCCGTGGGCGGGCCATTTCTGTGCGCCCGCCGAGTGAATGGGGCTGGCCCCGCCCCCGGGCGCACGGCGCATGGGCCGGCGGCGTATGGGCAGCGTTGGCCCTGGGCGCGCAGCACATGGGCGGCCCTGCCCCCGGGTGTGCAGCATTTGGGCAGCTCCGCCCCCAGGTGCACGGCGCAAGGGCTGTGCCGGCCCCGGGCGTGTGGCATATGGGCGGTGCCGGCCCCTGGGCATGGCACAGGGGTGGCACCATCCCTGGGCACGCAGCATGGGAGCGGCGCCGGCCGCGGGCATGCAGCACACGGGTGGTGGCGGCCCCACCCACGGGCGTGCGGCGCATGGGCTGTTCTGGCCCCGGCGCACGGCATATGGGCAGCCCCACCCCTGGGCGCATGGCGCCGGCGCCGGCGCCGGCCCCGGGAGCGCGGCACATGGGTGGCTTCGCCCCCAGGCACGTGCACGGCCCCGCCCACGGGTGTGTGTGTGGCCCTGCCCCCAGGTGCCCGGCATGTGAGTAGCCCTGCCCCCAGGCGCCCAGCAGCCCCAGTGGTTGGGGACCACTGCTCTACCATATCGAAGTGTGAATCAGACTCGAGTCTATTAGCAATTTTACACATATGTGTATTGTACTTGAATTTGTCAAGAGGGATTTGTGAGGAGAGCAGTCCTACCATCTGCGATTGACATGCCTACGAACAGGAAGAAATAGGAGGAGACTTTTGGTCTCACCTAGAAAAAGAAAGTAAAGGTGGGGCAGAAGGGTGTCCATCTACTTGTTGGACATTTCCTCTAGGAAGTCTTGCCCCTCAGAGAACTTCTGACTTTGTCTATCAGACACTGTTCAAGATCATAAATATACATGATTGCAAGATGGGGGGTGGTGATGGTGAAAGGAAATGGAATACTTGATGAGAACAAAATCTCAAACCTCCATCCTGGAGGGAACAGGACTGAGGTATAAGAGCTGGGGGCATGTTCCTCATGGACAACTTCAGGACATCAATAGTTTTTAAGTCAGATTAGTTCCAGAGATGGATAGTGGCTCCAGATGAGACAAAGGGCAGAAATGTCACCAGTTTCTCCATCCCCTAGCCATGTACATTGAAATAATTACATGGAAGTGTGTATAACCAGCTTCTATCCCAGTGCTTCAAGGATACTTACAATGTAGTAATGGACCCGAGCTGGTTCAGATCCAGACTTCCACAGAATCCAGGGCTGTGGTTTAGGCTCTTTTCTGCACCTTTGTGGTTGCAATGTACTTGGAGATATGTAGTGAGACGTGTTATGCTCATAAATTCCACATTTCTGGAGCACAAGTCACACCCAGAAGTTTAATGAATTGGGCCTTAGTTTTGGGGCAATTCCAGCTCTACCTACTGTTTTGGCAATAAAACCCAGAGAATTTTAGGAGTTTACTTATAGCAATCCTTATGGCCTGAGAACTGTAAAATGGACTATCATAATGAAATACGCTGCAAGCAATGGAGCAATTTGTTCAAAATTTGTTGTGTATAAATGACCATGTTAATTTGGTGCCATAGGTGTGGGAACTATGGGGTACAGGGTGTGTGTGCTTTTCGTTTTACTGTTAATGTTGTGGGTTTGTCTCACTTGACCCCAAAACTGCACCAAGATTTTGATGTGTTCATATGGCCTGGTGGCTGAATGTTGATCCACAGGCTTAGCAGGAAACATTGTTCTGCTGATCCAGTCATCAGAAATGGATGAAACTGGAGAAGTTGCAAGCCTAGTGGGACCATAGATACTGACTGATCAGAGAGATATAAAGGTAGAATACTTCCAGTCCGGGGTCGAAGCACAAGTAGCTGCAAGGTAGTACATAGGAATGTGTACCCATGAGATGGATTGAAGGACCATAATATCTAGAGTGCTTGCCCAGCACTGTACTGCATAAACCTCGTGATAGCAACATGCATTAATATTACCAAAAGTTCTACCCTCCAGATCAGAGCATGCTGACAGCCGCACCATGGGGCATTGATGGAGGCTAGTGGGTATGAGAACATGTCCCATGTTCATGGGGAACACTAGAGCTGAGCACAAGGCTAATCTGCAGCAAAGACAAAGTCATAGGGACAACTGCTTCCCATGCAGATAGACTATTCAGAAAAGTGCGGAAGGCAACGCTTGGTCTAGAATGCCAGTCTGGTGCTTTTGGGGGGAGCCAGAATGGCTTTCCAGTACTTTTCTGCTTTTAGGACTCAAGCACCCTGAACCCTGATGGCAACTGCTCAGTGCTGGAGAATTGCAACGGCTCCCTCCCCTGCCTCTGTCAGTGGCTTGATATCTTTTCCATGGTGGGTCCTAGGCCACAGCAGGATGATGAGCAAATGTCTGTTCCTGCCCAGCAGGTTTGGGGAGCAGAGACTGGCTAGGCATAATGGCTTAATCCCTGCCTGGTGGAGTGTGCTGCTGAGTTAGAGCCACCAAACCTAGCACCAGTGGGATGTGAAGCTGAGAGAGCATCACTACTGTCATATATACAGTTGCTAAGGGCCCAACCTGGACCTCAAGTGTTGGCTGCCCTGGGTTGGTTCCTGTTTAGTATGAAAAATTTGCACACCAGAGTATTCTTCCATGTGAGGTGTATAAAAGATGATTCACATTTCAAAGCTAGGTCAGGAGTGGGGAATCTTTTCTGGTTTGGGGGCTGCTAACCCACCGAAAAATCAGTTGGGGGCTCACAGCTACACAAAAGTGAGAAACAAAACAAAGCAAAAAACAAACAAAAAATGTCATTGACATGGCCCCTAACTGAGAAGGAGAAAGACACTCCCCACATTCCCTTTGCACACCAGAGCCTATGGAGGCCCAGGTTAGTAGATTTACCCCCCCCCCCCCGCCCAGGCTCTGGGGTGGGGCAAAAATAAGGGGTTCATTGTGTGGGAGAGGGCTACCAGGAAGCAGGCTTGGGGTATGGGTGAAAGGGAGGGTGCAGGAGTGGGTTGGGAGTGAGAGGGGTATAGGAGCAGGATGAAGGTGCGGGGTCTGGGCGATGGGGGGTGCTTATCTGGTGTAGCTTCCTGTAGATGCACATGTCTTCATGTCCCCTGCTGTTCTCAGGCTCTACCCCCTGCTGTTCCAATTGGCCATGATTATGGCCAATTGGAGCAGGGGGGGAAAGCCTCCAGGCAATGCTTTGCTATGCTGCCGATTCCCCAGCAGGGGAGAGGGGGAGCAGCAGCACATGGAGCTGCTTCCTCGCCCCACCAGGCAGAGCCCATGGGTTGGATTCAGCCCTGTGCTTGCCTGACTCTGACCTATGAGGCTTGGGTCTCTCCCCCGCCCTGCAGTGAGGAGCTGGCGCTGGCACCCCAGCACTGCAGTGGGATGGGGGGAAGGTCGCAGGGCTGGAGCATCAGCGCTGGCTCCCTGTTGCTGGCAGGGGGAGCTCTGAGTCTCGGGGGCTGAATCCAACCCCCGGGCCATAGGTTCCTCACCCCTGTGTGAATGACAATGCAAATTTTATAGGAAAGAAAATTTTATAGGAAAAAAAACCAGGAAACAACTGCTTCCCCTCTGTCCATTTTGGGTACATAAACAACAATGTAACAATTATAAAGATGAGCCATTCTACCCTTTATAGTTTTTTACATGTTTATCTTATATAAGCCACAATAAACACTACCACTGCTTCTCTTTAGTTTCTTTTGAAACAGTTTATCTAATAGTAGCGGTGCACAATAGTGGAGATAAGTTTATAAACTTCATTACTAATAAAGAAAACACTGTATTTGGAGTCTCTTATACAAATGTATCACTAAAATGTCTTAACAAACCTGTTAACATAATAAAGTTAACTTAATGAGTATTTAAAGGACAATTTGTACCTCAGTTTATGCTTCAGAGAAATTGGATTCCCCCAGTTCTCTAAATATCATGTTTTTTTTTTTTATCTAATACAAGCATTAGGGATAGTTGATCCTCTTGCTTTTAATCTTTATCATCTTAAGTGACTTTTGCTTATAAGGATGCCAAGATCCATGTGTTTACCATATGTTTAGTATGCCTAGTATGGATCTTGTGTTGTTTAAAGTAGTCAACTTAACACCCATCAAAGACAAAATAAAACCATAACAAAAACTCCTTGCCAGCCAAATGTGATTGTGTCTCCTTTGTACTATAATATGTTCTAATTTCTTTCATTTCATAAAACCCTGCACAACCATCTAATTGTTTATATTAGCCACAAGTTTATAGTAGGCATGAAGACTGTGGAGCTGAGTGGATAGAATAATGATGAGCCTCTGGCACCCTGGTTCTATTACTGTCCCTGTCTGTTGAGTGACCTTGGGAAGTTATTTCACTTTCCTGTGCCTTAGTGTCCCTGTCTATAAAATGGGGGCAATGACATTTTTTGTGAAGGTCTTTGAGATCTTTTGATGAAAAATGGAGAGGTATTATATAATTATTTGTTCACATTCTAGGACCTGATCCTGCAATTCATTGTGTGTGGAGTAACATGAGCAACACTGCTTTGCTAGTGCAAAGCTTTGTAGATTTCAGTGGGCTCTGCAGATGTTCAGGACTGAGGCACATGGGCTCTTGATATAATCAGACACAGAATTCCTATGCCAGGACAGGGTCCAAACTTACGGATATTTTTTGCAGGTTAGGGGCTGGGAAAGATGTCATACAATGCAAGTAAAGTGGGAGTGTACTAGGTGTCCATCCACAAACATGCTTAGCACTGTTGTGTTGTGGCAAAAGCTACCGTGAGAGCACAATTTAACCATGTTTGACAGATAGGTGTCATGATGTACTTTTAAATAAAGTAAATGTTTATTTTTTGACAAATCTTAAGGTTACGTATGTTAGAATGCAATTCCCTAATATGGTTCTGGAAACATGTTTTCTCAATCGCACAAGCAGTAAAAGCATAATGCAAAGTCCCCTAATTGTGACAAAGAACAGTAGGCTAGCATGGTCATTCTTGCGATGTAGTCAGGGCTTTAGAAGCTGGCAAAGAGAAATTAAAGTGCTCAGTGTAGGCTTTTAAAACAGCTTACGTGAGAGAGTTCAGATTCAGCTGTGTATTTATTAATAGCCAGTTCCTCACCTCAGAAGCACAGTTATCTCTGTATTAGACAGAAACTTCCTACTTCTCTTTACCACCTGTTATCCTGACAGCTGCAAGACACCCACCCTTAATAATAAATTCCAACAGATTACCCCACCATAGATTCCAAGCATTTGCATAACTGATGGGGGTGGATTAGCTGCTTGTTGGTTTCTTCTTTTCAAAAAGTCTGCATCCCTATCATGAGGAAGGATTTCCACCTGGTCTTCAATGCGTGGTGAGAGGAATTCCAAAGGCATAAGCCCAGTTCTCAGTTACTCTGTTTCTGCATTTGGATTGGGAACAGAGAGGAGGGAAGTTGACAAATGATAGCTTTAAGTCATGTTTACCACTCCACTATACTGTGGATGTTTACAGTTCTGCCTGGCTCCCTCAGTGTAAGTTTGTAGCTCCTCAAGCTGTTGTCTAATTTATGCTCTGCTCCTCCTGCCTCGTTTGGGTAATGGAGACTAGATTAATAGAATTCAGGGTCAGAAAGGAACACCAGATCATTCTAGTCTGACCTCCTGTGCACAGGCACTGACTTTCCAATGTGCTGGGTTGTGCTTGACTTCTGGCTCTGCTCCTGGCCCTTGCCTCCCACCATTGCATACCCTATCCCTACCAAAGGGCATTGCAATCTGGACATGCCACTAATTCCTTGTCTGCTCCAGGGGGCAGGGTAGAGCTAACATAAAACTTTTACATAGATGCCAAGTTTTGTTCAGCTTCATGGGTGGTAGACAGGCACCAGTTTTGCCCATACACCTTCTCCTAGCAGTGCTACGGGTAGGCTATGGAACCGCACACAGTTTTGTGAGTGAGTGGTGAGTGATATCTGAGGTGGGTCAGTCCTAAGATAGACAAGCAGGATCTGTCTGGGGAGCAAGGTTAGCGGAGAGTGGGGGGTAGAGGAGATTGCATTTGGGGCCAATGAGTAGCCCCTTCCTGCCCAAACGGCTATCTCTAAAAGCTGCTGCACTGCCTTCCATCTGCTCCTTCCTTACTCAGATCCATCTGTTGGAAGGCAGAGAGACTACCTGGAATGCATGTGCTTCTGGGAAGTGTATCTTCAGGCCATCACTGCAGCCCAGATGGACATGTAGGAGATGAATGTATTATTATGTATGTATTACTGATTGCTGAGTGTGCTGATAGCCTCTCAATAAATAACCTCAATTTATTTCCCTTTACTTTTGTCACACAGAATAATTAGGTTCTTAGACTGTACTGTAGCATAGCAACTGCTCCTTCCAACACTGAAAATCCCAGGGGAATTGGCTTGAAAATTGTACCATAATGGCTTTCTTTTCAAAGCAAACTCTAGTGCTCTCCTTTTCAAATTGTGCTTTAGTGACATTTCCTTTGGGTTTGCTGTGCATTGTGTTCTGTGGCTATTTAGTGAGTTGCTTTTAAAATTAACTCACTGAAATTCCATATCCAGTATAGAGCAGTGCACATTCTCCAGTATCTTCACTGAAAAGCTGACATTACTCTACAAAACAGATGAGTGACCTCCTAAAAATAATAATGAAACAAATGTTCTTTTAATCCCTTTCATAGATTAGATAATGTGTCTCAGAAATGAGATATGTGTTATGATTAGTGTTCCCTCTAATCTTTTTCATCCATGTGTGGATTTTTTCCATCCATGTGCATAACAATTTTATGTGCACTGAGGCATGTGTGAACATGCACCATCAGCAGAAACAAAAAACCTCACTGTGGGGTGCTCTGCTAGTCAGCTGGGCAGCATTTGAATCTTTCCTGAGCAGCCGTACAAGTGCACACTTTACAGGGAACACAGGTCATGACAGTCAATTCACTTCCACTCTCTGCATGTGAAATTCAGGAGTTGTTACAATGCCTGAGAGTTAAGTTTAGTGGACAGAAATGTGGTTATTGTAGAATTAGAGACATGGCATCAACTTGAAATTGGGTCTGTGGTTTCATCCTTTTGTTCAAAATATCAAAAGGTAAAAAAGGTGAAAATGGTAATTTCTAGAGATGGTCTAAAATTTAGGATGACCTAACCCACAGTAATACTTGGAGCTACCACTAAAATATACCTGAGTAGTCAGGTGGTAGGACCTGTAGAGTAGGGAGAGGAGAGAGGAAGGAGGAGGGGGGAAATAAGTGATTCTCTCAGGCAGAACATGGCTGGTGAATGCCAAATTATGCAAATACAAATCAAAGAAGAGTCCACTGTGGTATGGAAAGAAGAAATATACATGTTTCTTCTCTTCAGTAAGTTGTATTTCTATGGTTCATTTTGCAGGATAGTATCTTGGAGGGAAAATGTTTCAGGATACATTGTCGTTTCCTTAACAGAACAAAGGCAGAGAGGACATTGCATGTAGCCACAAAATAAGTGAATCACAAATTTCTGTCTTTGACTCCCAATTTCCTATTGCCAGGAGCAGGTCTTCTCAGAGAATGACAGCGGCCCAGATCACTTTGAGTTTAGAGGCCCCAGCCCAGCCCTCCAACGTATCTGCAATTTTAACATATCAAACAACCAAGGTTGTCTGTACTTTATGAGAACAGTATGGAGTTGCATCAGTAATAATCGAACAGTACTTCGCATGTTGTATCTCTTCAAGAATTGTCGATTGCACAAATGTTCCATGCAGCTCCATAAACTTGTTTTGTATTTTGGTAGACAGATAATAGACTTGCATGCGTTTTCTGCTCTCTTGAGATTCATGAATACACTTAACATGGCTTGATAAAAGTGGGTCATACTTGCTAAGAAGCTCAAGTATACCAAGAAAGATTCCATTTGTAGGGTCACCAATATGTTGATTGGAACCAAACAAAGCCAATCCCTATTCAGAAAGAAAAAGAATGACATTCAATATGTGCTCAAGGAGTTTTTTTCCAGTTATCAGTGACTGTGATTATTTCACTCAGGAGTAAGTTTTCAATTGAACTGTCAGCTAGTGCTGCTCTACTAGTTAATTTCCATGTAACATAGTTACCTTTATGTGATACTGAAGTTTCATGTGCAGGTATTTGGTCTTTCAACTTTCTCCAACCTCTACTGATGCTCCAACTGGATGGATCAGACAGTACTGATGCATTTGAAGTATTACTGTTAAAAATGAATCTGAGTACACAGTACAGAGCCTGCTTTTCCATGGTCCAGCAGAGCCAGTCTTTTGTATGGATCTCTCCATTTGGAAGAGTTTTTGTCAGCAGACGAGTGGGAAAAGCATTATTTTCAGCATCTTTCGGTATATTACTTGGAATCGGAAAACAACTAACTTTAAATATGACTGCATTTGAGCAATATTGGTCTTATCAAGAAGTCCAATATCAGGTTGTGATGCCACTGTTGTTACACTGTGTCCTGTGCTAGTCATAAATTCTTGCTCTTGCTGCGCAGCATCTCTGTGGTCCTCATTTTCTGCCTTCACAGTCTCTAAATTGAGTGTAGATTCTGCATCTATCGTTAGTGTTGGTGTTTCTGTGTCTTGATTAATGACCTCCTCATTTTGAGGCAGTGGCATTGAAATATTATTTGTGGTACAAAGTTTTCATCATCAGAACTGGAAGTGTCACTGTCAGTATGGTCACCATCCAATGGCCGAGGAGTCTTTTCTACTCTTTAAACTCTTAACTGCTACTTCACTCTGTTGCTTTCACCTTCTACTTGCACCACTTTCAAATCTTTGCTTCATTTTTATAAAGGGGTTCTTTTAAAACACAGTAACACACAACAAATTAATTTGCTAAAGACTATTGGTTATAAAAAATTGTAATTGTATATACTTCGCAATTAATATTATGTAATAATGATTTGGTGGAATTATTTACCACAAATCTTACAGCCTTATTTCAAAGTCTTGAAATTTCATCTGCTAATATGTTCCTGTTATTAAATTCCTCTAATAACTGGTGCATTATTATGAATAAGGGGTGATTGCCAGATTAGATATAAAGTTTATTAAACAACTAGAATTAAAAGTTTATTATCACAAAAAAGCCTTTAAAGGTGAATCTAAAACTGGATGAAGAGGTAGCTTACAGCTGAGCCTGATATGGTTATTGTATACGAAGACGCTTAAGAAAATACAGAAATATGAAAATCTCCTATGCAGAGATAAATATCTAATTTAAATGTTAAACTCACCCTCAGACCAAGCAAAATCACTTTACAGTAATAGAATTAATTACAACTTTCAAACCCTCTAAACTATGCAAAGCTTGTAAACAGTGTTTCGTAACATAGAATGACTAATCACAGAAGCTACTCCAGTCTCCAGTCACGTAAATGAAAACTCGGGTGTAACCAAAGAAATGGTGACGGCCCGAGGTTCCACAATGATTTAAATCCATTTTTGCAGTTGTGTATATAGCGTCTTTTGCTATAACTGCAAGGTGTATAATAAATGGAAATAATTTGGTAGAAAAATGTCAAAATATGAGGCCCTTTGTCTTTTGAGGCCCAGGCCAAATGGCCCTCCTGGCCCCCCTCTGATAGGGCCTGGCCAGGAGCCTGCTCATCTCATCTCCAGAGAGTTCAACTCTATCAGCCCTATCATCCATGTGGACGAAAGTGCATCTCTTTTTATCAGTGAAGCTTTTGCAAATAAAATGGAGGTGTTGTCCTATTACAACCAATTTTTATCTATAATTTAGCAGTAAATTGACTTTAGCCTCTTTTATTGCAAAACAAGAATACCCAATTCCATATACAAACTTCAACCAAAATAGCTAAGGGTACGGCTACACTAGCTAGTTAGTTCGAGCTAGGTAGGGTAATGAGGGCAAGCGGAGTTGCAAATGAAGCCCGGGATTTAAATATCCCGGGCTTCATTTGCATGTTCCCGGGCGCCGCCATTTTTAAATCCCCCTTAGTCCGAACTCCGTGCCCGCACAGACTAGGTAGTTCGAATTAAAGATCCTAATTTGAACTACCGTTACTCCTCGTGGAATGAGGAGTAACGGTAGTTCGAATTAGGATCTTTAATTCGAACTACCTAGTCTGTGCGGGCACGGAGTTCGGACTAAGGGGGATTTAAAAATGGCGGCGCCCGGGAACATGCAAATGAAGCCCGGGATATTTAAATCCCGGGCTTCATTTGCAACTCCGCTTGCCCTCATTACCCTACCTAGCTCGAACTAACGAGCTAGTGTAGCCGTACCCTAAAACAGTTTGAATTCTCCCCTTGTGTTATTTCAGTGGGTTTGCATGTAGCAAAATTTTTAGAGTTTGCCTAAATGCAGAGTTGCATGGGGTTTAACTAATAATATTTTTATGTTGGGCTCAAAGGATTGGAGCTGAGAATTATGACTTCATTAAAAGCTCAACCAAACAATGTAATGGAATCTTTCAGACTAAAATACAATCTGTTTGATGTTTACCTCTTGAGGGATAGCTGTAAAACAAATCTTCCCTTAAGAGCAAATTAATTCCAAAATATTTCTGGTAGATTAGAGCAATTTATATTAAATAAAACAAAGATAGGAAAGAAAACAAACTTAGGCACCAGCCATGCAATTCATTATGTGTGGGCATACTCCAGGCAATGGACAGGAGGATTGGGCAGTAAAGTGCAGAAGGATAAAGACAATGTAGCATAACAGAAATATTTTGTAAATAATCTCTCAAAATCTCTAAATACTTTTCACATTGAAACAAAAGGCTTCACTCCTCCTTCACCTATTTCTACAAATCTGAACTCTTATTTTACCCAGATAAACATTTACTTTAGCATTAATTTATAGCAGTCAAACTAATATCTCATTTTTTTGTTTTGCCATTCAGTTGTATGATATTTGAAAATCTTGTTTTATTTCCTGCGGCCTTACAGTATAACAGGGGGTATTTTGTTTGTTTGTTTTGCTTTATCTTGCATTTCTAGCTACGAATCAAAGCAAGTACAAGGTATTATATTATATTTAATAAAAATATTTATTTGCTTGGTTTATAAAGCAATCAATAAATTAGTGTTTAAATATAGCATCCATGTATAGAGGGAAAGGAGAATGTCAAACACCCTCCCCTCCAGTGTCTATTATTTATAACTGATGCCCCTTGTACCAATTGGCACTTGTGTTTCAGTGGTGCTGGTAACACAACAGGGGGAAAATAATCCAAAGGTAGATCACAAGACTGTTTGGTCAATTAGTTACAAGCCTATTCAGTCTCCTTCCCAATGACTCTATATTAGTGAGCCCTTTTAACCTACTTCCCAATGAATGGTATTAATCCCAGGATTTGACTAACGCTTCTAACTACTTAAAAATAAACTCTTGCATTTTTGACAGATTGTATAGACTGACTGCAGTTTAAAAAGCTTGCATAATTAGTTTCATTTTATGTCAGTATTCACCTAGAACTTCAAAGGCAGCATTAAATAATTAGCTACTATAGACACATGTACAGCATTCTACAATGTTAGTTAACAATGGTAATTTGAGAGACAAGGTAGGTAAGGTAACATCTTTTATTGGACCAGATTCTGTTGGTGAGCAAGACAAGCTTTGGAGCTAACACACAACTCTTCTTCAGTTACTTGTTTAGTTTGAAAGATATTTTACAGCAGTCTTAATTGGACTCTCTTACAAAACAAAGACATATATTGTAATTCCGTGACAATCTTTAAAACACTTACACAAGCCTGTACTCTTCCTTACTAATTACTTTCAGAAAGCGGTAAATTAACTGATTTGGATAGTCACCCAAAATACAGTCTGTGTGTGACTTTTCACCAGAACTTTTCTCAGCCTGCAGCTTTCAATTCAGTTATTGACAGCAGGAATTGATATTGCAAAAACAGATTAAGCAAAGGATGAACACAGCTATGATCTTGCCCACTAATAAGTAACCCAAGTTGCTGGAAAATAGAAGGAGACAGTTAAAGGTGCTGTTTGAGCTAGATTCTTGGTGTTACCTGGAAGACTGCTTGATGGCTGGCCCAGGACTTCAGTCTTTACGCTGCCAGATGTCTTCAGCTTTTAGGAAGTGATGTGCTGAAGAGACAGACCATTTTATCCTGCTTCTGCTCAATGATCCAGTTTGATTCCTCCTCTTGGAGATGCTGATGTGAGCCAGTGAGATGGTGACTGATACTTCTTCCAGAGATTCTAAATGTTCAGCCAAAATGAGAGTTGTCCTTTCTTACCATCCAATCAGGAAATGAGACATCAGCTTTTGAGTTCTTGAAACTGGGGCTGGAATTTTCCAGTCTCTGTGCAACACATCTTTTCATCAGCTTCCATATGACAAATTAGGTCATAACTGTTCATATAACCACCTTGGGACTTACCTTGTTCATGGGCTTGTTTGCTCTAGTCAGAAACTTACCCCATAAGTCTCTTTCCGTGTGCTCATTTGTGGTACATCCCTTGGAAGTTATAATCTTATGCAGATATGCAGTTATGCTTCGATGGGCTGCAATTTTGTTGGGTTGCAATTTCTTTTAGCTGCTGAAATTTCTACTTTAAAGTTCATATAGTTTATACACTGTGTTAATGTTCTCATAAGTATTATGTATTTTAACATTTCAAAGTAGAAGATTCATTGAGAGGCAGATATACATATTTATTGAGAGAACCTATGACCCCTGGTTGTCAACAGGAATATATTGCATGAGTGGAGTTACGTGAACATATACAATTCCAGAAGCACTAAATTTCAGTTATTACTTTGTTTGTGATTTATCACTTTATGATGTATTGGTTTTGAAAATACCAAGTCAAGGAATATGCCTCTCTCTTGTCTCATCTTCACTGAGGCTATGTCTACACTGCAGTTTTTTTGCGGAAGAGGATACGCAAATGGCGCACTCATTTCACATCTTCTTCCGATTCTTTTTGTGGAAGAGGTTTTGCCGCTAAAAAGCCCTGTAGAGACCTGGCCATTTGTCAGAAAAAAACCCTTTTTCGCAAGATCTTGTAAACCTCGATTTTTGAGGAATAAGGAATCTTGCGAAAATGGGGGTTTTCTGAGAAATGGCCCCATCTATATGGGGCTTTTTAGCAGCAAAACCTCTTCCTTAAAAAGAATCGGAAGAAGATATGCAAATGAGTGCGCCATTTGCATATCCTCTTCCGCAAAAAAAACCACAGTGTAGACATAAACCGGTACAACTCAGGCTATCTAATGATGTGATAGTCAACCAATTTAGTTAAATCATGGCAAAAAGTTGTGTGAGCACCTTTATTTTTTTATTTAAATCAGGTTTATTTTAGTTAACTTGTAACAGATTTAAGCTAAGCTATTCTTCAGCCAAAATAAGACTCTCAGTATAGGGTTTTGCACCACTTTAATTAAATCAAAGCGTGTTTGTGTTGCAGACTGTTAAGAGGTAAATAATATTACACATGTGCTAATGGCTATATGCCAGTTATTTCTTGAATATATACGGTGGGGCTTGTAGGAACAGATGACATAACTGGTGCAGGGATGTAATTTTCACTCAATCAATATCAATTGGTGAAGATTCACTGAGCTGAAGGCAGATAGTATTTCGGCTGATGCCCTCTCTTAGTTGGGAAGGACTGCTTTAATTTTTGTTGGAGTTCTACTGTCATGAGTCACTGTGAGGGAGAGGGGTGCTAAATCATCCTATTCCTCAGCCAGGCAGTTCTCTGGCCAGAACTGCATATCTTCTATGCAACAGTGGACCTTGATGGCTTTGCAAGTGCAAAAGAGGTTGAGGCCTCTTTGCAGACTTTCAACCATTGGGGACTTCTAGCAGGTGGGAATATCTTTTAGTGTGAAAACTGTAAGCTAGCAGAGACCCTGAACCTGTATGTTCTACGTATTAATAGATTAAAAAACGTAGTTTTAGTGAAGATTTTAATCACTGAAAGATGTATTTGATGATACAGCACAAAAACTTTAAATTGTTGTCAAATGATGTAATATTTCCTTCTTTTGCAATCTATATTTCTTCTATATTCTAGTGTCCCATGTGTTTTTTGCTATAGGAAAAAACACATTGTTGCATAGCAATACTATCTGATTCTGGAATGCCAAATTCCCCCATTAACATTTCTTGTCTTCCAACACTCCCACTGTTCTCTGTCTGTTTTTCTTGTCAACTTTGAGTCATGCAATGAATGAAATTTTGAAAGGGACCTTAATTCAGTTCCTATAACAGCACCCAGGTACTCCCTTTCCACACGTAATGTTTTGTATATACACAAACTGCTACTTACACTTACAGAGTGTGTGATTTCAATCCTTTTCAATCCTTCTGTGTGATTTCTGGGTAAGTCTACACTGCAATGCTATTTCGAGATAGAAGTCAGGCAGCGTAAACACTGTTTTTCTGCAGTTTTGCTGACAAAATACTTCCACCCCCTATGAGCGGGGTTCACGTTGTTGACAAGTGAGTGCTCCTGTGGACAACAAGCCATTCAAACTGCCATTTGCTGCTGCAAGACTGTTTTTAAGGAGAGGGGGAGGCTTTTTTAAGCACCCATGAACTACAGATGTTTTGTTGTTCAAGCAGCGTCTTAGTGTGTTTTGAAGCCTTTGGTCAGCTAAAACTCTTAACTGATTTTTGTGGAATTGTTGCCTCTGTTAGGGAGGTTGACTACAATCAGTGAAAGGATTTTAAGATTTGTCCACCTAATTTAAACTGCAGATCCTATCTGCAAAAAGGCTATTCACTGAAGACAAAGCTATTACTAGACGTTGTTCAGATATAATGCATATTATAATTAGGCATCTGAAAGAGGTGAAAATGGCAGCTATGTAGCATCTGGTGTCTACTTAGCTGCTTTACTCTCCAGAAAATGATAAAGTCCATCTAAAAATAAAAGCTTTATTTGTTTTCTTCTCATTCTGTCTGAAATACTGCAACCTTTAGCAATTTGGAGACTCCTGAGGTGAAATACAATTTATTCACACCAGCCCTTTTATATCTCAGCTGCCTCTTCTGGTCTTGTGTTCACTGGCTGGGAAATGAGTGTGAAATCCCATCTTAAACTTGTATTAAACAGAGTGTCAGATGAATCAATAATAATGTGGCTTGGCTGGAGCATGTCTGAAGTACTGAAGCTCTAATTTGTAACTTGTCATAGAGAACATCAAAAGAAAAGATTCATTTTAGAAAAAAATACTGAAGTTCAGACCCTTATCCCAAACTAATCAGATTTATCAGAATTTTGTATTGGTCCCACCAGGCGCCAACCTGCTGCTGCCTGCTGTGTTGTGTTCTTGGGTGAAGCTCTCTTTTAGTACGTCTACACTTGCTCCCTATCTCATTTTTTGGAGGAGTAACATTAGTTTGAACCAAGGGGTTTGGTTCAAACTAACGTGTCCCGGAGCACACTTCCTGGTTCGAATCAGCTGTCAAGCGGAGTAGTGTGCGGGTGAGATTATGCGAATGAAGCGCGGGATATTTAAATCCTCGCTTCACTAGCAATTTCGGTTGGCTACATTTGCATCCCTATCTTGAGATAGTGAACAAGTGTAGATGTACCCTTTCTGTTTTTAGTTTAGGCCTTCAGGGGATATCAGGCACTGTCTGCTTCATTTCTGCTCAGGAAGGAATCAGGCACTCGCTGGGCTTTCTGATTGTTTTGCCACTACCTGGAGCTTATGTTCTAGGGTACACCATGGTACTGGGAAACCCAGATAGCTCGAGATCCCTTCTTCTATACTCCCATGATAACCCTGAGCCTCTTGAGAATGTGGAAAGTAATTCATGAGGGCTCTAATATAGTTGAGTTGGTGTATCACATAGTAATATTCAGGGAAGCGTTGTATTGTTTTTAATATTGGAATGGGGCAAAAGAGCTATTCTGCTTACACAACTGTGGGTAAATGTAAAAGAGGTGAGTAGTAAATGTGCAAATCATATATATGGTTGTTGGGCTGCTTGTGCCTATCTCCCCTGTATTCCTTGATGACTAATGCTGAGGTGTTTGCTGCCGACTAAACAATAGGAGCAGGAAGAGGAGAATAAGTAAAATAATCTGTGTAAGTGAAAGCCCAAGAGTTTTTTTAAAAAGCCACCTAATTATACTTCCCAAAAATACCTATTCCAAGTTTCTATTGTCTTAATACATAAACAAATAAGTTTAAATAAAACTAGAGATATAGTGACAGAAAGTATATAGGATATATTTATTTTTACAACAATCCGATAGCTAATGACCACTTCGTTAAAAGGCATTAAAGTTATATTTGTTGCCACAAAGCACACTAACAACACAGTGAATAGAAGCTGATAAAACTGGGTTTCAAAAAAGGAACCTAGATGTTTATTTAACATCTTAAAACTCAGAACATTCCCTATCTGAAAGAACCTCAGGCCAAATTCAGCCCTAGCATAATTAGTTGTAATGTCATTGAAGTCAATAGAAGTTGCACGATTTTATAGCAGGGCTAAATTTAACCCTTAGATTATAGTTACAAACTCAGAAAGATGAAATCTTCCAAACTCTCCTCTGACAGACCAATTCCTGCAACCAATAGCAAGGAAGAAGGTGTTTTGATTTCACAGAGAATGTAAACTGCCCAGAGGAAAAAGTTTGAGCCTCCATTTACCAATATGAGTATGTGCTGAGTCACTCCTTTCCGTTGTTCCATCACAGAGGAACTGCACCTATTATTCTTTTTTGCACCTCCTATCCTTCAGTGAGAACAAGGATAGCATACATTCTATTGAGTGTTTCAACTTAGCATTGGGAACATTTCATTAGTTATCATCACAAAGGTCATAAAATGTAATCATCAAGACTTTACATTTTACATCAGTCCTTTATGAGGAAATGGAAAAAATAGGGTTGTGCTCTTTGTTGTGTGGGGGTGGGTGGATTTCTATCTGAAAAAAGGCCCAATGCTATTCTTTTAAGGATTTTTGTGCTTGTTTTTAGTATGCATGATTCCTTGACTTGTTGATGATCTCTATGCCCTGCCTCTAAGCTCTGCCTCTGAAAAATTGGACATCTCCAGCACTGTGCCTGTTCCTGGTTATGAATTTCTGGTGAGTCCCATGTATGGCAAAATCTGCTCTAATGTATATACTTCCACTACATAGCCACTAATTTGACTCATGATGAACACTTCAAGCCACTTTATGGCTCCTGATAAGATTGACTCAATGAATGGTCTCTTTAGAATCTACCTAAGTATCTGTAACTAAGGAATCAATACCTGAAGAACCAGAAGATGGTGGCCTTGTGTAATTGGATTGTGCACTCAAGCATAAACAAACATTATTTGAAATCTTGGCTTCACTGAAATAAATGGGAGTTTTTTCACTGACTTCAGTAGAGCCAAGATTTCATCCACTGTGTGCAAATGTGGTGTACAGCTATCCCATGTCAGCAATGAGCTCTCTTACAAGGCAGGAAACTTATATGTTCTTCTTCAAGTGATGTCCCCATGGGTGATCCACTGTAGGTGCTGGGCTTGCCCCGGTGCCACAGAACGGAGATTTTTCCAGTAGCAGTACTTGGCCGGACCGCGCATGCGCGGTGGTGTCTTGCGGCGTTTGCGCTCTTTTGTGTGAGTGCGTGGTCCAGCCCCTGCCAGTTCCTCTCAACCGCCTCAGGCTGCAGACGCAGTGAACTGGTCTCCTCAACTTCCCTCCTTATTGTGAGATTGTTCTTGTTAAAAGTTTACTATTCTTCCTGGGTTTACTTCTTCCTATCATTCCTTCTAGTTTTCAAAAAAAACCCCAAGCCCCAAGGTTTTTCCTCTCCCGTTCCTACGTCCATTTTTCCTAGGATCCCCTACGTGCTGTTGTACATAGTTATATATATAAGATAGAGATAGTTTCTGGTTCAACCAAAAAAAAAAATTAAATCTTTTCCACTTAAAGATTGGAAATGCCGTCCTCGCCCAGCTTTAAGAAGTGCGACACTTGCCGCGAGACAATGCCTGCCTCTGATGGGCATTCCTCATGTATCTGCTGCCTCGGGGAAGCTCATGTCCCACAGAAGTGCCCACACTGCACAAAATTGACCGCAAGGGCCCGAAATGAGGCTGCGGATGATTTTGTTTGATAAAGCCCTCCAGCCAACATGCTTGGAGTCAGCCTCAGCAGATCAGCCCCTGAAACATAGGACTTCATCTCCTACAGCTGTTTCGTGCAAAAAATCGCGGGTGTCACTGGCCAGGTCTTTACCGGCCACCTCACTTGGCAGAGTTAGCATGGGAGATAAGCCCGGTACTTCAAGCACCGCGAAGCCGCATCTAAAGACCTCTGCGGCACTGAAAGCCAAAAGACAGGCAGAAGCGGCACCGACAGCAGCACTGATGGTTGCCTCGGCACTGCCCGATACTAAACCTTTGGCACCGAAGGACTCCTCTATGCCGAGGTCATCATTGGCACTGGTGGCGGCGACTTCGGCACTGGTGCCCACCACTGTTTCAGAGTGGGGATCGGCACCGAGATCTACGCCACGAGCACCAGCGGTGCTGACTCCTCATACGGGTGGCGCCAAACCACATGTCTCGGCACCGAGTACTTCTCCGCACCAGAGTCGTTCCCAATCACTGGTATTTTCACCGGCACCGTTGCCTTCCCCACCAGCACCGTGCTCCCCGAGATCTTACAGTGTGCGACGCCGCCGATCATCATACTCTCCACACCAGAGGCTGCCCTCCCCATTTTTAGCAGCCTACCGGGACCACCGTCAATACCATCATCAACACTTCTCCGGCTTCCTCCAGAGCATTGTACATCCACTCCCGCTCTCCCCGTTCTCCTCACATATGTCATTGGGAGCACGGTCGACATACTTATTCTGACAGGCGCTCACCACTTGACAGACTTTACCACCGTGATGACCGTTACCACCATTATTCACCCAATAGATACTCGTACCACTATAGGTCCAGATCTCATGGAAAGTCATACTGTGACTGTACATCTCCCAGACACTCCCCAACTCCAGCTCCTCCCACCCCAACGGGACAACCTGCATCTCCACAACAACTTCCATCAGAGCTAGATGATACCCACCTTTCCATCACTCTGGAGCACCCACCGGAAGTGTCCCCTACTGATCATTCTTCTTCTCCAGACGAAGCCGTCATCCCTGGAGATGTTTCCCCGCCGGATGACCTTCAGCAGTTCCAAGAGCTTATCAGGAGATACCAATGGATGAAATAAAGAACAAGCAGCATCGTCTTTTCAAAAATCTCCAGTCCCCACATAGATTGAGGATAGCTATACCCCTGGATGACACCACATTGGAGGTCGCCGAAGAAATCTGGCAAACTCCGGCCTCCGTACCACTGACCAGCAAGAAAGCTGACAGGAAGTACTTTGTACCTCCTAAAGGCATGGAATTCCTCTTTACCCATCTCCAGCCCAACTCCTTAGGGGTGAATGCGGCCCATCAAAGGTCAAAAACACCGCAATACAAACATGCCTCTTCAGACAAAGACACAAAAAGACTCGATTTATTGAGCAGAAAAGTTTATACATCCGCAACATTCACACTCAGAATAGCCAATTACACTGCACATTTCTCCAATCACATTTTTGATACTTTCACAAAACTGATGCCACTGCTGAACCATCTACCAGAGTCCAAAAGGTCCATATTAAAATCAGTTGTGCAGGAGGGCTACACATCGGCGAGGACAGTGCTCCACATAGCAATGGACGTGGTGGATACAGCGGCCTGGTCCACGGCTACGGCGGTAGTCATGAGGCGATCATACTACCTCCAGGCAGCGGGAGTCCCAAAAGACCTACAAAATAAAGTCGAAGACTTACCATTCGACAGAGACAAATTATTCGCTGAAAAGACAGACAGCGTGTTACATTCGTCTGAAGACTCACGCACAATCCTTCGGACATTGGGTATGTATTCCCCACCATACAGGAGATGTCATTATACTCCTTACTAATGCTGTTACGATTACCCATATGTCAGGCAGCAGTGGCAGCGACAACAATGGACCTTCAATCAGCAACATCTGTGCCAAAGACCCCAGAGACATCAAAACCTGGGCAACCATGCACAGACCCCACTGAACAACAAACAGCAGGTTTGATGTCTTGGTCGGGGGTATGCAGACAGTCTCCTACAACAGCAGCAGTCACCACACCCACCAATGCCTAAGGCCGTTTTACCACCAATGGGCCACAATCACTGCAGACAAGTGGGTGTTGGAAATAGTTCAATCCGGATATTCCATACCCTTCCTTGCCATTCCCCCCATTACTCCCCCCACCCTGTCCCTCTTCAGGGACCCATCTCATGTGGCACTGTTACGCACCGAAGTCGACCACCTGCTCTCCTTAGGTGCAGTAGAACCAATCCGGGACGAGTTCAGGGGCAAGGGCTTCTATTCCCATTATTTTCTCACTCAAAAAAAGTCGGGAGGATAGCGACCAATATTAGATCTCCGGTGTTTGAACAGATTTCTACGAAAACAACGTTTCAAGATGCTGACACTTGCTGCTATAATACCCGTGTTGGATTGTGACAACTGGTTTGCTGCCCTCGACCTCCAGGACGCGTATTTTCATGTGTCTATCCATCCAGCACACAGAAGATTCCTATGGTTTACAGTTGGTATAGATCATTACTAATACAAAGTCCTGCCCTTTGGCCTCTTGTCCACCCCCAGGGTATTCTCAAAAATCCTGGCGGTAGTCGCGGCACACCTCCGTCGAGAAGGAATAATCATATTTCCTTACCTAGACGGCTGCCTACTGAAGGGTCACTCGCATACTGAAGTGCTCAATATGGTCCACATCACGATGAGAACCTTCCACATCCTTGGGCTTCTTATCAACGACCAAAAGTCCACTTTTCACCCTACTCAAGAGCTAGAATTCATTGGTGCCCGGTTAGATGCGAACACCGCCAGAGCATACTTACCCCTCCAGAGGTTTCAGGCCATTCAAGACTTGATACAAATCATTTGAGGCAGTCCAACCGTTCAGATAATCATTTGTTTAAAACTCATGGGTCACATGGCTGCCACAACTTCCGTGGTACACTTCGCCAGACTACATTTTCACAGCCTCCAGTATTGGCTAGCACTAGTATAAAATCACACGAAATGTGACCTTTACAGATCAGTGACCCCTCCACAATCTGTCCTCTAGTTGCTCCACTGGTGGACGAACCACACAAACCTTCTTACCGGCGTACCCTTCCACCAACAGCAACCCTCGCATCACATCACCACCGACACCTCCCTTCTAGGGTGGGGAGCACATATGTGCACTATATCCGTCCAGGGCCGATGGTCACCATCAGAGACACGACTCCACATAAACCTTCTGGAACTTCGGGTGATCTTCAACGCCTGCAGATACTTTCATGACCACATCCCCGCAATACCACAGTGAGAATCCTCACAGACAATGTCGCAGCAATGTATTATGTAAACCGTCAAGGCGGAGCTCGATCCCGCTCCCTCTGTGCAGAGGCAATCCGGTTTTGGAACTGGTGCATTCGCCACGGAATCACACCTGTGGCATCTTACTTACCTGGCACCACGAACATCGCGGCGGATTTTCTCAGCGGGCACTTCGCTCCGGATCACGAGTGGGAATTGCAAGATGGGGTCCTCCATATTCTCTTCCGACACTGGGGCACTCTCCTAATAGATCTCTTTGCCACTTGTCACAACAAAAAATGCCAAAAGTACTGCTCCAGAGCTGGACTTGGCCCCGGCTCTCTAGTCGATGCATTCCTCGTCAATTGGAAGGGACCTCTCCTGTATGCCTTCCCACCTATACTTCTCATTCCCAAAGTTCTGCAGAAGGTCAGAATGGACAAGGCCACGGTCATACTAATAGCACCAGCATGGGCATGTCAGCACTGGTTTCCCTTCCTCTGACGCATGTCACCATGCAGACCGTATTCACTTCCAACCCTCCTGAACCCTCTCACCCAGAACTGAGGCTCATTACGACACTCCCAGATACACACTTTGAAGCTAACCGCATGGTTCCTAACTGGCTGAATCCCTCTGAATACCTTTGCTCCACACAAGTCAGAGAAATACTAAACCACAGCAGAAGACAAACAACCAGAACCACTTACCTCTCAAAATGGCGCAGGTTTGTTTCCTGGTGTTCCATACAGCAACTGCTTCCTCAGTCGACTCCACTTCATGTTATCCTCGACTACTTGCTACACCTAAAACACACAGGGCTGTTGTTAGCCTCTCTCAGAGTTCATCTAGCGGCCATTTCGGTATTCGCCCACCCAACTACCAAGAGATTCATGAAGGGCCTTATGAACCTAAGCCCCCCTCGCAAGCCCGTTCCTCCAGTGTGGAACTTAGATGTCGTACTGGAGCTCTAACTACTCCACCATTCGAACCGTTGGCGACTATACCACTTCAGACATTAACTATGAAAGTGGTTTTCCTTCTTGCCATTACGTCAGCACATAGAGTTGGCGAGTTATCAGCCCTTATGGCAACACCCTCTATACCATTTTCAATAAGGATGGCATAGTCCTAAGGCTTCACCCAACATTTATCCCTAAAGTTTCATCGACTTTTCACGTCAATGAACCAATTGTCCTTCCATCTTTTTACCTGAAACCTCACGCCTCGTTGTGTGAAGCATCCCTTCATTCACTTGATATTCGCAGAGGCCTTGCATTTTATATAGAACACACGAGACCTTTCAGAAGAACTGACCAACTGATTGTGTCTCTAGCCGAGAGATCGAAAGGACACCCAATATCATCTCAGCGCAACTCAAAACTCATAACCACATGCATAATTGAGGCCTACGCATCCAAGCGTATACCGCTTCTGACACAACCTCAAGCCCATTCCACGAGAGCAATGGCAGCTTCAACGGCTTTCCTCAAGGGTGTTTCCCTTAAAGACATATGCAGAGCAGCCACCTGGTCCTCGCATGACACTTTGTAAAACATTACGCTATCCATCAGAGGAGGTTTTCAGATACCGCGGTGGCATCAGCAGTGCTCTCTTCAGCAGACAAATAGGGACTTTGTTTTTTCCCACCTTCCTGCTTAGTGGAGTACTGCTGCTCAGTCACCTACAGTGGAGCACCCACGGGGACATCACTTGAAGAAGAAAGTGAAGTTACTCACTTTGGTGCAGTAACTGTCATTCTTCGAGATGTGTGTCCCCGTGGATGCTCCACTACCCGCCCTCTTCCCTGCTTCGGAGTCTTTCTCCTTTATGTCTTCCAGATTCCAAGGCAGCCTCGACGAACTGGCGGGGGCTGGACCGCGCAATCACACAAAAGCGTGCGAATGCTGTGAGATACCACCGCGCATGCGCGGTCCAGCCAAGTACTGCTACTGGAAAAATCTCGTGGCGCCAGGGCAAGCCCAGCACCTACAGTGGAGCACCCACAGGGACACACATCTTGAAGAACGACGGTTACTGCACCGAGGTGAGTACCTTTGCTTTCTTTTGAATCTTTTTTTCTCTACATAAGGTTTTTTCTGCTTTTTTTTTAAGGGGTGGGAAAATGTAGTGAGGCCCCTCAGAATTATATTATAAATATCTCTGAAGCCAATTTTTGCCTCCTTTCAAATATATCCAATACACTCCAGGAGGCTGGTGTTTAATAGTTTATAGCCCGTTTAGTACCTTGCCTGTTCCCATTTGCCACCACCATTTCTGCCACCTTTGCTTACGTCTCTGTTCATCAGAAAAGATAACTGCCTCTGGAATATTTTCTAAGATGTTTGCTCTCCAGACAGTTCAAACTGGTCATTCTTAAAATGCTTGAAGGAATGTGCCTCAGAGCTTGGGTAGAAAAAATGATCTCTTCTTGTAAAAGATAGAAGTAGATAGCTATTTTGGGAGGAAAAAAAGGGAAAGGAGCTGATACAGACCATTGAAAGCAGTGTGAACCTAGACTCTGTGAATTGGAATTCTGGACGTAATATTTTCCTTCATCCAAAATATGTTTTAAAACTATGACTGAAAACATCATACAACAATTGAAGATTTCAGATCAGAACTGTTGAAATTCAATTTCTGAATCATTATCTCCAAAGGTAAAGCATGTTTTCTCTTTGTAAAGGAATACTAATCTGGTAGGGTACGTCTACACAGCAAGCTCTTATTTTGGAATAAGAGTGTGTCTACACTGCAAGCCATTATTTCAAAATAATGACAAACTGGAGGACTTTTTACTCTGATTCCTGTAATCCTCATTTTACGAGGAGTAAGGGAAGTTGAAGGAAGAGTTTTTTTCCTTCGACTTCCTGCTGTGAAGACAGCACCAAAAGCAATTGATATAGCTCAAGTTGCATAGTTTAATTCAACTTTTGCCCTGCCGTATAGATGTGCTCATAGAGTGCTACATGGTTTTTATTTATGCAAATATATGTTTAAAAGAAAAGGGAAATTGAGGCTATGTCTACATAGTAGCATTTTGCCGGTTGAGGAAATGCAAACGAAGCACTCATTAGTATTTCTTGCGCTTTCATTTGCATAGTCTCTTCCAATCTGTTTTGCGGAAGAGGTTTTTGCGGAAAAAAATGCAGTGTAGATGGGGCCATTTTGTGCAAAAAAACCCTTTTGCGCAAGATCTTTATCCTTCAAAAAAGGAGGTATATAGGATCTGGAAGGTGGGCTATCTGGAAGGTAGGCTATCTAGGTTCAATTCCCCTCTCTGTCACAAGGGGGAAAAGGCTTTTAACATAGTGCTCTAACCCCCAAGTTACAGGATATTCTGATATAGAGTAGGGCTCTCTCAATCTCTCTATCTGAGCTGTTCCACTGTGGATAAATAACAACAGTGACTGGGGTAGGACACTGTACTCTGCATCTCCTACCTCCTAGACGAGTAACTTAACCACTGAACTTCAGAGTCTCTCTCTTTTTCATCCCCACCCTACTATGACTGTTCCCCATGGGATTCCAGTAGGAAACAGGCATCCAGACATGTAGAGTGACGCTCTAACCACAGAAAGAAAAGTTATATGGTAGGCACTGGCAGCACCACTAGCACCCCTTCCTCCTCCTCTGTCCAGCTTTGCATGGAGAGAGGCAAGCACCTAATTTATTTCCACCTAAGCTGCCAGCAGGAGGGCCATTCGTAGGGCAACACATGGTCTGAGGTAGGGATGTTAAATATCGGTTAATTGAATAGTCGATTAATCTCATGAATTCTTATTGGTTAGTCGACTATTCTGTAGTCCCTGAGGAGCTCCCTGCCAGTCCATGCTGCTGCTTCTGTATCAGAGGTAACAGCATGGGGTGCCAAGTGGGAGCTGGTCCTCAAGGGGAGACAGTTTAAAAACCAGCTTCCCTCGTGGACCAGCTGCCTGTTGCCTCGCACTGCTGCCTCTGTATCAGAGGCAGCAGTGCAGGGTGACAGCAGTCCCTGTCCAGGGGAGGGACTGAGCTCCTGGACCCAGCACGAGCTGGAACTGAGCTGGGCTGCCTGCCCACCTGGCTCCTAATACACTTCTAATGCAGAGCCGCAGCAGGGTAGGTCCCGGACCTGGCGTGAGCCAGGACTGAGCTGGGCTGCTGTCCAATCTGCTAAAAAATTTACTGGCAGGTGGGGGGAGGGGAAATGCATGTAGTTTAGAGCATTAACCTATAAGCTTTTGCTTATCAATTAATTGACTACACTATATTGCATCCCTAGTCTGGGGATGGCCTACCACCCTATCCCTGCTCTGCTCCCACCCTACCCCTTCCCCCAAGGCTTGTCCTGCCTTTTCCTGCCCCTGATCGGCCCCCTCATCCCCTTCCCTGAAACCCCCTCCACAAGCTATATGACCAGAGGGATTACCAGGGGGCCTGACATAATACGACAGCAGCGTTTGGGGCCCCCCCAGCACTCACTGAGGCAGAACTGGAGCACTCCAGTCCTAACCCACTCTGCTCCATTCTCTCCTCTGAGCTCTGTGGAGCAATCCAGCTGGGAGATGGTGGAGTGGAGCAGGCCACTGTTTCACTCTGCTTCCCACAGCTATGCTGCCAGTCCCAGGCTCCTGAGGTAATCCCCCAGGCTGTAGGAAAAATACTTTGTGGATGGGACTGCTCTGGCTGCATGACTCCAGATGGTGGTTTGATGCTTGTGGCTCAGCAGAGGTAGGTGCTACTTTGCAGCCTGGACTTAGCACTTACTCTGGGAGAGGGGCAGGACCTAGGACACACCTCTCTTGTCAGCATTGCCCATTGGTTGTTTTAAGTAGCTCCCTAGCATGTTGGCTTTTGTAAGGTGCCTATCTCTGTGTATTCAGAGGGAGCTCATACACCTAACTCAGGCTTTGTGGATTACATTGTGCTCTTGTGATTGCAAGCAACACTTAAATCATTGTGCAGATCTGGGTCAGGGTGTTTACATTAGGACTGTAAAAAAAATTGTTTTTAAAATAATGCCTCTCTTTTACTAGCACACCTTCAACTCAAATGGTGGAGCTGTAACAATGGGAATGCTAGTGTAGACAGGCCTCCAAGAAGCCGCTGGTATTTTAATCACTGTAACATCTAATCTGCTCAGAGCACAACTTTTTGCTTAAAATGCCAACAGCTGCAGGCATGTTGTGTACTCTATTGCTCACGAGTACTAATGCCGGTGGAGCAGAACTGAAAATAGCAGTAGTGAAAATTCTAGCAAAAATGTCCTTGTGTACAAAAGAGTAATAGTCTATTCACCTGATTGCTTTGCTATTCAGAGGCATCAGCTATTTTGAACTAAGTCTTCAGGGAAAGCTAGCAATTCTAAAACTCGTAAAGGCATTGCATTAAAGAAATTATTCAAAAGAGTTGATTCCATGTATAAATTCTGAACCCTAAAACTTTGATGCAATTAAGAATTTAGAGAAGCTTGTAACTAGTTTTAGTAATGCAGGCCTGAGCCAATTTTCCATCTGAAATGAAATATAATAAATGAGTATATGGAATTTAATAAGGAAGAATTGGGGATTCGTCAACATATTTTTGCTTTTTTAAATGTGCAGCATGAAAGATACACAGCTGTGCATCTACGTATACCAGTAAATGATGCACTACTTTTTATGCCAAATAAATGTAAGGTGTGTTTGTAATCTGAAAGATAAAAGGGTCAACAATGCAAGGCATCATTCTTTAGAGTTTCTCTAGAACATAGATTAAAATGTCTTATCTGGCTTCAGTTCTTCACTTTCATTTCTAAAAATGAAAAATTAGTTCTTATAATTAAATCAACAATTGCTATGTTGAGGAGGAGAGCATTTTTGGCACTGATGCTCAATATGTAGGCACAGCAGGCCAATGTCTTGCAGCCCATCTGGCAGAATACCAACATGCCATTAATAAACAGGCAGCTGAAAACTCAGCTATGGCAGAGCATGAGTCAGACTAGAGAAAGGACACATGGCTTTGAGCTGGCTGAGACAGTAGCCATGGGTAGTGAGTCATTTTCATTGCATTATTATGTACATTATTATAGCAGTCAAAGTTAATTGATCGTCATACCAAATTTTCATTTTCCTTTATATTGGGATAGGACCAAATAAAAAGTGTGTAAGAATGTGTTGGTTGCTAGAAGATGTTCCATAACATTTTTCTGCATATGGTCTAATCTCTGCAATATCATAAGTCACTTGAATAAAGAAGAAAACTTATGTTTTCACACTTGCTTCCCCTCCCCTGCCTGGAATGACATATTCAAGAAAATAAAGTGAAATTTAGATCATAGACCATCTATAGCTTGAAAGTTTGTTTTTCTCATGATCAGAAATTGGTCTAATAAAAAATATTACTTCATCCACCTTGTCTCACGTGTTTGAGACTATTCCAGTGAAACTCAAAAAATTTTGAGTGAATCTGTGCTCCATCTTACAAACAATTCATTTCTTCTATTGGTCCCATGAGAGGTTTCACTGTAACTATATTTTTAAATGTCGCTAATTCTGGTAATAAGAAACTGTAAAATTGATATCCTCTTGCCACTGATGCGGCTAATAGTGAACAAATAAAAATGCCTAAGATAGCATTGGCAAGAAGGATCCAATAAATGTAACATGACAACATTGTCTAGTTTAAGAGTACTTGAATGAGCCTACTTTCTGCCAAAGTTATTCAGAGCTATTGTTACTTTTTCAAAATACTGTAGTATATAATGGGGTGGGCAATAATTTTTGAAGAGGTTGAGGGCTGTCCCGGAAAGGGTGGGGCCTCAGGTTGAAGGGGGCAGGAGCAAGAGACTTCACAGCCCACTCACCCTGATTGGCCTCGGGGTGGGAGAGCACATGAAGTCTTAGCTCCCCTCCCTGCCCTGCCAAGGGCATGAAGCGCTTAGAGAGAACTGCTGGCTGTTTGAACAGCCTGCACTTCCCGCTGGTGCTCTGTGCCCCTGGCGTGGGGAGGAGACTTCGCATACTCCCCTGTCCCCAGGTCTTGATTGGCCTGAGTGCGGGGGAGCTGCAGGGTGGCCATGGGCCAGGAGCCTTTCCAATTGCTGCTATTTAAAGGGCTCCTGGCTCTGGCTCCGGCTCCAGGGGTTGTGAGCCCTTTAAATAGCAGCAATTTAAAGGGCTTGCACTTCCTGCGCTCCATTACTAATGCATTGCCTGGGAACTGCAGGGGAGGTGCAAGCCGTTTAAATAGCAGCAACTGAAAGGGTTTGCGCCTCCCCGGCAGCTCCCAGGCAACACAGTGGTGGAGCTGGGAGCTGCCATGGGCTGGATCAAAGTGCTTGGCGGGCCAGATCCAGCCCATTGACAGTCTCTTGCCCAGCCCTGGTATATAGGCTGGATGTTATTTGTGGGAAAAACTCAAAATTATTTTTAAAGGGCTCACACTTGTTTTTGTTTTCTAGTAATTGCTACTTACCATCACATTTATGAATTGTAATAAGTTTGCTCCCTTGTGAGTCCAGCCCTCTCCCCCTGTGAAATCAGTCTAGTCTTTGTGTTAACACAAGTCTATGCCATAAGGAATGATTGTGAGGTAACTGAACACTAGATTATGGATTATGGTTTTGAATAAATCAGACAGGAAGAGGTGGCTTCTATTAGGAACAAATATCTTGGAGCCTAATTCAACAGATACATGTATTGATTTCCAGGCTCCGGAAGCACATTTGTGTGTGTGTGTGTGGGGGGGGGGGGCGCTTCATAAGAGAAGAAGATAGATTTATTTTCTCTTCTTTAAAATTTATTTGCAGTATCAATAACCATAAGAAAATAACAAGTATATTATGATGACCTTGTTAAAATGAATCTTTAAAAATCTGCCTGAATGGCATTTCAAGCAGACTCAATTGCTCATAGACGAACACTCAAAATAATTCCACTACAGTAATGCTGTCATAGGGGTTTGGCAAAAGGTTTAGGAGAAAAAACACCAGCCTATTCAAACCAGTCATGTACAGAATTGTCTTGACTAAATTGAACATGTCAGCTTCAAGTCTAATAGATTCGAATCACAAGCCATCATCGTGTTATAAGTACATTTGGGTCATGATGATATTTGCATTTTGATGAAAGACCTAGAAAGGCTCATACTATGGAAGCATAGGTATAATCACTTCTGATTCATGGCTGATCTTTGTAGCTGAAATTTGGCCTGCCCCTACTTTCATAGAATACTTACTAATGGCCAAGGAAAACTATTATGGCATGCCACCACTGATTTTTTTTATAGTTTTTTTAAAACTTTACTTTAGGAAAAGAAAATGCAGGATGCAGTAATAAAAGTTAACTGCAAACAGAACTAAAATCACTGCTGACACTGTATCCTTCCAATATGTTATGTACATTGCAGTGTTCTGCGTGACTGCATGAGATAATATGCATACTATTTTTTTAACAGTTGTAGATTAGGAGTTGGGTAATCTCAGATCTCTTCAGAGATTATGGAGTTTTGACGCTCAAATGCTCTGAAGACAGTTTAGAGAAGACACTTGTGTATATGTAAAGTTTTTTTTTTTCTGTGTGCTTTCCAGCAGGGACTAAAATAACTAATATAGATACACATTGGTGATTGTGGTTTTTGTTTTAGTTTATCTTTAGAGGAATATCTATATTGAACACTGGAAACAGATGAAGTTCTGAGTGCTGCTGTCAAGAATGGATTCTTCAATAGATGCAATGGGTTCTTGTTTTAGAGCATGTAGTCGCTGTCTCATAACCAGGGATGTATTTACTGTTGGATATTTCTTGTTATTGCTGTTATTGCTCTTGTTATTGTTATTTGTTGTTATATATTCCATGCTAGTTAAATTAGTAAATCAATTTTCAGCATTTCATAGTTTGCTTTTTTTAACTGACAGTTTGGTGTTGGGAGGTGTCCTTGGTGGAGCATCTGGTATCATTTTTAGACTGAGGGACCAAGCCACCAGAAGAGAGTGAAATCAACCTGCTTGGGTGACTTATGTTTGCCTAGTGTTGGTTACTTATTCAAGGACTCTTGATTTGAATAATGAACTGGGGTTTGACTAGATGTAAATGACAAAATAGTTCTTGGGTCACCCTAACTCTTCTGTGTCTGTGGAAGGGTTCTGAACAACCTGGGGGCAGATCAGTGATACAAAACTTTATTTTGGTGCAGTGTGATACCCCTGCTCTTAATTTCTCTTTTCCCAAAGGTAAGATGGACATAGATACTGATGATTTGGGTAACTCGGGAGTTGTTGTCACTTCTTTGTACTGGAACCCCAGTGAGTTATTCCATTTCTGTTGCAGAACCCTGGAATAAGGAACTGAGAATAAGTAACCAGCTACAGCACCCTTGCAGGTGACCCTTGATTGCAGCAGCTGAGTGCTCCAGCAAGACGTTGGTGGGGGAGGAGGGAATGAATAGTGCAGGGCTGGCTGGAGCCTGGGAAAAGCTGCAGGGCTGGGCGAGGCTCTAAATCCTGGACAGTTGCAGAGGTTGCTTAGTGGCGCTTTTCTGGCTGGAAGAGCCTCGTGGCGCTGTTCACTGGCTGGAGGTTGGCCGGGACAGAACGGCAGGGCAGGGCAGGGAGAGGCTGAGGGCCGCAGAGCAGAGCAGAGCAGAGCAGAGCCGAGCCCGACGGGTGGGGGAGGCGGGGCTCGCCTCTTTTCGTCACTTAGTGCGAAGCTGGGAGTCTCAGGAGAACAACGGGCTCATTGAGCGAGTGGCAGCGCGGGGAGCGGCTGCGGAGCGCCAGGCGCGTTCGGGCGAGGGGCGGCAGCAGCAGCAGCAGCAGCAGCAGGTTCGCGCTCCCGGCCGGAACGGATGGCTCCCGGGCAGACGCTCCTCTACCTGTCCCTCCTGCCCTGCCTCGCCTCCGCCTTCAACCTGGACGCGGACAATGTGATCCTGCGGCGAGGGGAGCCGGGCAGCCTGTTCGGCTTCTCCCTGGCCATGCACTGGCAGCTGGCGCCTCAGGACAAGAGGCTGTAAGTAGCCCCGGGCCGGGAACTCTCCCTCCCCTCCGCACAGAAACTTTCCCGCTGCAGCGCGGCGCGGGGGCCGCCTCCCCGCCAGGCTCCAGGACAAGGCGCGGAGTTGGCGGCGCCGCCAGGCTGCAGCGCCCTGGCTCGCTGCCTGCCTGCTGCTCCTGCGGGCTGCGCCCGGGGGTCCCCGCGGCGACCGGGCGGGGGGCGTGAGCTCGGCGCGGCGCGCGGGCATCTGTCTGGTGGGGGGCAGCTTTCAAACTCCGCCGCCGGCTCCCCCGGCTGTGCGCGCGTTTCCCGGGCGAGCCTGCAGGTGGGAGCGGCGCGTCCCTCCCTCCCGCTCTCCTGCAGCCCGGGGCCGCCTCCGGGAAGCGGGCGAGGCTGGGCTTCGTGCTGGCGGGTCGGCTCCTGGCTGCGGGCCGCGCATAAGCGGAACAGCCACCTGTTGGCAGAAGTTGTGGGGCTGCGACCGCCGCCGCTTGGCGCAGCGGGGCAGGCCGTGTTGCCGCCCACAGCACCCGCGGTGTGTGCTCCCTGCTTTAAACAAAATGTCTGAGCTAAGCTCGATGGCTTCAGACCCCGGGGCGCACCAGACCCTCTGCTGCTGTGAGCCGGGGCAGCAGCCAGGGCGAGCTCCGGCAGAAATGGCCCCTTGAAAACCTCCGCGCTTGTTTTCCCTTGCCATAGTGATTCCGCACTACCTAGGGCTCTTGGGGGGGGGGGGGAGAGGGGGGCAGCACTAGTGCGGCGAGACGTGTGAGCCTGCTGGCAAACGCTGACCTTGCATTCTTGCTCATGCGAACAAAGAATTCCGCAGGGGCGTATGACAACAAAGGGACCTTGCCCCCAAAGGCCTCCGCTGTTCTCAACTCAAGGCAGCAGCAGCGGCATGAGACCGAAGCGCTTAAGCAAGTGTGCTCCCACTAGGGAAAAGCAGACGGAAGCCAATGAAGAAACTGATGCATGCGAGTAAATCTTTAGTTTACATTAGTAGTTACTGCTGATTTTAAAATCTGCTCCCATTTGTGTGGGTCACTCTATGTTATAGCTGTAGGGATGAGCTTTATTCTTGCTGCATAACAGAAATCATGGATCAGCAACTTGTGATAATCTCTCTTTGTTGATGTAGGAATTAATCTAGACATTGTCCCCAGATTAAGTAAACTGTTTTTAATAAAATCTTAATTGAATTTTTGAGTTAAAAATAATCTTCCTAGGTTCCATCTGACTTACATGACTGAATCAAAAGCAGTCCAGGTGGTGGGGTGTGTGTGTGTGTGTGTGTATTTCTGCAATAAAATCCCTGGTGTTCAAGACTAAGCCTGTTCCACACTACAGATGCAAGATCCTGGAGGAAGGGCTGGGCAAATAAATCAGGTGTTGCCAACGTAATCATGATAATAAAGGGATTGCTCATGGAAGACCAAACCGCAAAATAAAACGTTCCTTTATATGCCCTCAGGGAGGACCATGAGAGTAACTGAATGGAGAATTATTTGGTCCAGTGAAAGAAATTATCGTATTCACCTTGTCTGTATCAATTTGAACACATTTACTGATTTTACTGTAGATGTTATCTATGGATGATACCAAATCATGTGAGGATTTATGAAAGACCAGAATTAAATTTTATTTTAATTAAGAGCATGAAGTCAAAAGAGAATCCAGAGTGCACGAGAGAAGTGAAGCCAGAAAGAAAGTTACTTGATAATCTTACTTAAAACTTCCAGGGCCACATACTGCCCTGAGTTGTGCCCTGTATAATGTCATTAATTTCAGGGAGGCTGTATGAATTCCATAGTTACTGATGACATGGACTACTCCAAAGCTAAAGAAGGAAACATCTAAACCCTAGAAATTGCCTTTTAGTATCATACATCATGGCCCTATGTCATAGCTTATGCATGTGATTCTTGAAAGTTGTCTCATTTTTCTCTTTATCAATAAAAGGATTATCTTAAGTTTATTAGAACCCCATGGTACTGTCAGTGCTGCTAGTACAGGGGTGGGCAATAATTTTTGACGGGGGGGGGGGCGGCTCCCAAGATTTTTGGAAAGTGGTTGAGGGCCGCACTCTTCCATGGTATTAATGGAGGAGATGCGGGGTCTGAGATGGAGGTTGGGTGCAGAAGGGATCTTGGGGGAAGGGATTGGGGTGCAGGAGGGAGACTGGAGTCTGGGAGGGAGTTGGGATGAAGCAGGCAGTTGTGACCTAGGGCAGGGGACTGGAGTGTAGGGTTTGGAGTGCAGGGGTTTGGGATGTGACCTAGGGTAGGCAGGTACTGTGATATGGGGCAGGAGATTGGGGTGCCAGATCTGGGAGGGGGTATGGGTGTAAGAGGGGGACAGAGAGGGTTTGGGTATGGGGGAGGGGGAGAGTTGGGGCAGGAAAAGGCTGGGGTGCCAGAAACAGGCTGTGACCAAGAGACTTACTTGCCAGCTGCCAAACTAGCCTGCTTGCCTGCCTGCAGAGGTTAAAATGTTTCCCAGCCAGCCTGCTTGCTTGGCAGGCCATGTGCATCATGAATAACTGAGTCTAGGAGAGGGGGTGTGATTCTTCTTAGCTGTTTGTTAGTTCAACAAGCAGCTCCCATTGGCTGGTTTCTGCCAGAAACCGGCCAATGGGAATGTGCTGGGGGCGGGACAGCTCCTAAAACTTCCCTCTCCCTGCCAGTTTTAAAACAGAAACAGAGCCCTGCCAGCTGCGTTTCTGCAGTGTGCTTGGGGTTGCGGGGCAAGACTGGGAACCTGCCTGAAGCTCCCTGCTGCCTCCGCTGGCTGGATCTGGTGGCTTGGTGGGCTGGATCCGGCCCATGGGCCGTATTGTGCCCAGGCCTGTACTAGTAAGTGTATAAAGATGTGCAGGGACAATTACAGTTATTCATAAGACCCTAATAGAGTTACCAGGTAGACCCCCCCCCCCAAAATACCAGACACACTTGATCGTGGGCGGAGGGGGAGGGACTGGCCGGGAGGGGGGCGGGGCTGGCCGGGAGGAAGGGGGGCAGGAGGCGGGGCTGGTGGGGGGGGGGTCGGGGGCTGCGGGGCTGGCCGGGATGAAGGGGGGGGCAGGAAGCAGAGCTGGGGAGGGATCAGGGGCCGGGGGGGCTGGATGGGAGGGGGGGCCGGAGGAAGGGGGACGGGAAGCAGAGCTGGCGGTGGGGGGGGGGTGTGTGCAGCCACTGGCCGCAGCCGGAGTCAAACAGGCTGCGCCCCCGGCAGGCACTCCCTCTAGTTGCTAGTAGAAGCCGGGCGGGGGTGGGGGGTTGGCTGGGAGCCGCTCCCCCCTTCCCCCCCCCCCGGCTTCTGCACACAACCAGAGGCTCCCAGCTGGGAGGCCAGCTGCGATTGCTGCTGGGAGCCTCTGGTTGTATTCAGAAGCCGGGCGGTGGGTAGTGGCTGGGAGTCCTAGCCACTGCCCCCGCTCCGCCCGGCTTTTGCACGTGACCACAGGGCTCCCAGCGCCAATCGCGGCCCTGCCTCTCAGTCGCTCCCCTGACCCCGCCAGGCTTCAGTCCGGCATCCAGACGGAAATTCAGAAAATACTGAACATTGCACATGTCCGGTATTTTCTGAATTTTTCTACCGGACAGAGGGCGCAAATACTGGACTGTCTGGTAGAAAACTGGACACCTGGCAACCCTAGACCCTAATAATCCCTTGGAGGACAGTCACAATACTCAGTCTGTGAAATTTAACTGAAACATCTTAAAAAATTATTATCATGAAATTGCCTTCTCAGTACTGAAGAGTAATCCAGATCCGTGGATGGAGAAAATCCATAGATTCTTCCAACTTTGACATAGCTTCCTGGATCTTTTAAACTTCCATGTAAAGGGGAAAAAATTCTGAAAAAGGACAAACCAAATAATGTAGGCTCTGTGCAAAGGCTGCTAGGTACTTTGGGTATCTAAAGATGTTTTGGCCACTTATTCCTCTCAATCTTAGGCTATGTCTTACTGGGAAGGTTTGGTGACAAAAGTGCTGTCAATCTGCAAAAGAAAAAAACAGTCAAACTGGTTTTTCTGCCTCCCCTTGTTGATATTTCATGGCCACATTGCTAGCTCTCCTGTAGATAGACAGAGCAAGGAAATGTGGGTAAGCACCCCACGGTGCAGCATTGTAGGAAGGCAGAACTGATCCCTGTGCTTCTTGGGATTCTCTCAGAGTTCTCCCACATCATTCTCAGCTGCTGGGAGCAGCATCATGAGTAGCTCTGTGAGCTCTCTGTGCTAAGGAATGTCAAAGCCGAAAGTAATCTCTCGGGCTCTTCCCCTGAAGCAGCAGTCTGCCTGCTGCTGTGTTTCTAACATCCCAATGATTTGCTCTTTGTTTGTTCCCCAAACAGCAGCTCACTCAGCTGTGTCAGATACTTTCCAGAGCTTTGAAACAGAAGGAGTGCATACTTGCAGGGCAGCAGAGATCACACAACACTGAGCAGAGGCATCAGGGCAGGCATTGTGGAGTACAGCGGAAGCCAGTTCTCTCAACAAACAACAGAATCTGACCTGGGTCTTTGCCCACAATAGAGGCAGGGCTGGAAGTTTTTTGTTGCCAAAACTCGGTGTTTTTCCTAACAAAAGTCACATTGTCGTGTGTACACTCTGACTGTTTTCTCAACAAAAGGCAGTTTTTGGTGACAAAAAGTGCCAGTGTAGACAATCTCCCAAAAATAGAATAAGGAGGAAGGATGGTCTAGTGATTAGAGTACTAGATGGAAAGTCTGGATTCTGTTCCCTGCTTAGCTTTAGGTTTCTTGTGTGACTGTTGGCAAATAGTTTAATCCATAAAATGGTGATACTAGCAGTTCCCTACCTCACGGCTGTTGTGCGGATAAATAGAATTGTGTTGTGCTCAGTATAGTAATGGCGACCAGATTTGGATAGGTGGATAGAAACTCTTTTTATGTTTATTTAACTGTGTTCATATTTAAATAGCCACAAGTGAGCTTTGAAGACAGCACCCAATCAAGAGCACCCAATCAAGAGCAATGGATGAAATAAATACTCCTTTTGTTGCTGTTGCTATAAGATGATAATGTTGCCTTCCAGAGGTTTTACATTTTAAACTGTCTGGTGTAGGAAAAGTGTCTTCTTACTCAGATCCAATTTCTGATCTCTTACTGATGCTGTAACTGCCTTAATAATCTGAACCTTTTTTACTCAGTCCTTACTTAGACAAAAACCTAATTGAAGTTGATGGAGGTTCTGCTGGAGAGAGAACAGCAGCTCTCTTACCCCCCGCCAAAACTCCAGATAATTCTAAAAAAGGACTTCCAGGCTTGATCTTACATTTGCAAAATTAATGACACTAATTATAATTATTATTTAGAATTCTTGGTAGGTATTGATCCTAGTGGCTATGCAAAACATAGCAACTGGTTATAGGCAGGACAAGCTACGTCTGCTGTCCAGGTGTTCAGGGCAGTGGGCCAACCAGTGCTGGAAGAGTTGACACAAATTGACCCCATTTGTTTGAAGAGTCATTTTTGCCCTATCAAAGCTAAGAGAATAAGAACATGGGGAGGGCGACAGTGGTGGAATACCCGTGAATCTCCATCTGTATTTCTTCTTTTCAGCATGGTTTTTCAACTCTTGTAAAGATAGTTACAGATGCCTCATTGAGTCAAAAGCCCAGATAGGTTGAAGCAACAGCAACAATAAGTATTTATTTCACCTATTGCTCTTGATTGGATGCTGTCTTCAAAGCTCACTTATGCCTATTTATAGATGAACACTTAAATATGTCGCCAAAATGCAGAAAGACAGTTCATATTGAAACTTAGTGACAGTTGTGACCCCTTCTGGAAGAGGCTTTCATTCTAAACTGAAAATAAACCTTATAGAATCATAACTGGTCTGGATACAGTTGTCTCATACCAAGTAATTGGATCTTTAGCAAAAACAAACAAATGTAATAAACAGACAAACAACCTTTCTCCCCCTCAAACCAAACCAAACCAAACCATCAAGCAGCAAATAAAGATGCTTCGGGCAGTCATTTGAACCTAGGTATGAATACATTACCCATTTCAGCCTGTAAATGATAAAGAGGATGATAAAAAAGCAAACTACAGTTCATTACAGACAACCACAGTTATCTCATTTCCTTAATCTCTTTCTTTCCCTGCCCCTTATCTGATGAAGTTTTAAAAGATTAACAAATTTCTTTTCCCTATTGGGAATGAATCTGTGTTTGAATCAGAGCGACAATTGTTAAAATCATCAGTTGGATGAAGGCTAGAGAAGTCTGAAGAAGTGTAACAAAGAGCTAACAACAATTGCCTTTAATAAAGCACAGTTTTTGTTTTTCATCATCCATTTTCTCATTCATGACATGCAATTAATAATATATTCCTAGAGTCAAATGATAATTAAAAAAAAACTATCACTTTAAGATGACAAGAAGTTTATATGTATGTCATAATATTTGTAGATCAAGTAAAACATCACAATTCATGTGGACTGCTATTGAGTTACTTTTGGTAGGGCTTTGCCAAATATCACAGACTGAAAGAATGCCAGCCTGAATATTGTGAATTAGACTGCTAATTGCATGAGTATTTAAGCCTGTGCGTAACTTTATGTGTAGGAGTAGTGCCAGTGAAATTAGCATTTGGATAGATATAAAGGGATAACATTTGTAGCTATGCCCCTGTAAACCAACAATGTAAACACAATCTATACTGATGAAAATGGTTTTTCTGTTGCTCTTGAGTAACAGTAATAGGGGGGTGGGGAAAAAGGGAGCATGGGAACGGGGAAGAGGCAGAATGGATCAGATTGGGGTGCGAAGAGGCGGGCTGGGGAATGGGGGCTTTGGGGAAGGGGTGGAGTGGGGGCAGTTCCTGGGGCTGAGCACCTAAGTTCCTTTTGGTCATGCAGGTGCTCAAGGTACCCAGCCAAGGTGGGAAAAAAGGACTGCCCGGCACCTCTTCCCCAGCCCAAACACAGCTTCCCTGGCCCGAATACAGGCCCCTACTCCCCCAGCTGTGTGTCCCAGAGCAGTCTGGAAGCCTCTTGCCGCCTCCAGAGTTGCTCGCCCATCCCGCAAACCCTTCTGCTGTGGCCTGAGTGGCCCAGAACCCCCTTGCCACAGCCCAGACCCCCTCCCCCAGCTCCAGCCCAGGCCTGGAGCTTCCATGCCTGGGAGAGGTGCCTTTGCCTACCAGTCCAGGTGCTGCTGAGATGAGATAGCCAGGGGAGTTGTCTCTCCTTGTAGTAGCCTTGGCTTCACTCCCACCACACAAATTTTGTAATGTGCACCAATATGAATGTGATGTGTCGCACATTCCCTCCACGTTGCTGCACACATCAATCTTCAGGGGAGGGAAAAATTAGAGGGACCACTGCTCCTGTCAATCCCCTGTGGCATAGATGCTTCAGTAATTCAGCCTAAATTACATCAACTCCAGCTATGCCGTTCATGTAGCTGGACTTGCATACCTTAGGTGACTTACTGCGATAGTGCAGGCCTTCCCTTTCTGCCTTTGTGTGACAGTCGATCAGTTTGTAGCTGCTAAGGTGAGTGTCAGTGAGGCTGAGGCTGGAGAGGAGGAAGAGGGTGTGGACGTTGAAGTGTGAGAGCTTTAGGGCTTGGGAATAGGCTTGGGCGTTAGCAATGGAGAAGAAAGAACAGATTTTGGAGGTGGTACGGAAGGAAAAGCAATAAGATCATTGATGTCAATGTGATAGCTTTTCATTCCCTCTTTCTCCTATTTGACTTGTTACTCGAAGGGCACTCTAGACTCGCCAGAGACCTGTTGTTTGACTTAGTGGATTTAGTATAATCCACTATCAAATGCTGAGGGCAACTCCATCTGGCGCCTGTACTCCTCACAGTTTCAAGGAGTAAGGGAAGCCAATGGGAGCATTAGCTTCCATTGGCCTCCCACTGTGGACGCCACCAAGTTTGGCTTAACATAAGCCGACTCAGCTACGTATTCTACATAGCTGGAGTTGTGAACCTTAAGCCGAATCTTCCTGGCCTAAGTGGCAGGGAGGATTATGGAATCTTCACCACCAGAGGAGAAAACGTGGTTTTGCAAAGAAAGATAAAGAACTCAGGCTTTTTTTCCTCTGAGTTTGAGTTGGCTGTGGCTCATCTCTGGCCCAAGAGAGATCGTTGATGATATGAAACTCTCTCTTACCACCTTTCACATTACCTATCCCAGTCACTTGATATAGGTTCCAAAAAATTACTATCCCTATCATGTGAAAGGGGTCCTTACTGACTCCCTCCCGTTCCTTTAACAACAGATGGATGAGGAGAGATTTCCGAGTCCAAGGACAGAACTCTGAAGGGCATGGACATATGGGGGGTGATGGGTGGAGGATCATCACCCACTAAAGGAAAGATTGAAAGAGTAGTCAGAAATGTAGGGGGAGAACTGGGAGCAAGTTGGCTCTCTGGGCTCATATCTATATATTAGAAAGTTGCCCTGTTTTCCAAAGATGTGACTTAAGAACAAAAAAGTAAACCTGGTACAAAAGACAGTGTGGACACTCTTATTTTGATTTAATCAAGCTTACTTCAGTTTAGTTTAAATTGACCAAGAATAGGTTTAATCTAAATCAAAACAACCAATTACTGAACTAAAAAGAAGGATTCACAGTAGGGAGGTCAATGTGTAGTCGACTATACAATTAACCGATAAACTGAGGCTTATCGGTTAAACTTTTCAACTACATGCATTTCTCCCTCCCCTTGCTGTCACTGTGGCAGAGGCAGCAAAGTAGGGGGGAACAGGAGCCAGTGCTAGGGGGAGCTGGCTTTTTTAAAAGCGGGTTCCTTCCAGCACCAGCTCTGCAGTGTCACCTACTCTCCCATGGAGGAGGGCCTGCTGCAGGCAGAGGCTGCTTTGCAGGGGGAGCTGGTTTTTAAACTGGCTCCCCTTGTGGACCGTCTCCCCCTGTAGCACGGGATGGTAGGGGGCTCTCTCCTACCAGAGTGAGGCTGAGAGTGCATTGGCTGCCAGCCTTGTCGCCGGGGTCTATTGAATAGTCATGTAATCACATGAAATATTTGCAGTTACACAGTTATTCAGTTACCCGATATCTAACATCCCTAGTTCAAACAGCAGTTTGCACTGGTATTACCAAACTGGTTTAGAATCACGTCTCTAGTTATTTAAGTTTAAAAGTTTAATTTTTAGTTTTAAAACTGATTTACTCTGATTAGAGCACCTTTGTCCACTTGAGAAAGCCACTGAAGTACAGAGCATCTTGAGAGCTTCCAGGCAAAAGGGAGGGTGAATTTTGTCAAAAGATTGTTACAGTTTTATCTTCCTCAATGTATTTCTGCAAACACATGAGTTGTATGACTTGTCATTTTACAGAGGAAAATATTTAAACAATGTAAAATTGGGAATCTTGGAATAAGCAACCCATTCATAATCTCAGTGAAGTTGTTCACAATGGACCAATTCCTGCAGTCCATTTCTCAGGCCTAGTCTGCACTCAAAAAGTTTTACAACATAGTTATACTGGTAAGCAGTTTGGTGGGTTTTTTCTGGGGGGGGGGCGGGAATGGGGGTGACACATAGGTATGCTAGTAAAAGCCCTAGTTTAGATGCAGTTATATCGGTATAAGGTGCTTTGTAACTCTATAGCTTATTTTGCTTTGCTGAATTGGAGTAAGATGCGCGAGTATGAGCACTCCTATGCTGCTATAACTTTATCTACATGAGAGGGATTTTGCTGCTTAATTCTGTGATTAAAGTATCAAAAATTTTAAGTGTAGGCAAGACCTCAGACCTTGCTCACCTAAATTAAGCAAGAGAACAGGGTTGACAAACTTCTTTAGCCCAGTAGTCTCTCATTGCCCCAGAACACTGTTGGTAAAACTTGTGCTTTTTGAATAATTTTCCTGTAGCCTGTAGATGTTTAGGATTTTTTGTCAAAACTATGAAACATACACAATGTCTTTTAAAACAGCATTGTTAAATATTAGGATCAAACAAAAGAACAACTCATTACTTTGTTTCCTTGACTTCCGGGGGAGTTTTGCCTGAGGAAGAACTGTGTGATTTGGCCCAGTGTGCATAATGATGATAAAAAGCCCCAACTTCAGTCTCCAACGTTCAAAAAACAAATTAGACCATCAACTTTTCTGGGGGTGTTAACTGTTGGAAAATACACACAGCCAATTGTTCTGCTTGGTTTAATAGATTTTCATCTTTAAGCATGTAGAGGCTGAAGGCCAAATAAGAGTCCTAATGTGAGTCCATGCTATTCATTTTCTTTTAAGGAATTTCTATAGCTTATGTAGGAGTTGAATCTGGCCTTTACTCTCTGAAAACAGGATATATGCAGATGGCAGAGAGGATGAACTAAGGAGCAGTATGGATTGATAACTTGTATCTTTCTAACTTCAAAGTCTCAGGCAGCTCTAATAGAAATCATTGGAAGCTCTCTTAGTCTCTCAGGCTATGTCTAGACTACAATGATCTATCGGAAAAAGGTACCCAAAATGCGCTCTGCAATTTGCATACGTTTTTCCGATAGTTTTGTCAGAAGACGCTTTTCTCAAATTTGGCCGGTCTACACTGGGCCAAATTTTGGAAGAGCCCTTCTTCCTCGTGGAAGGAGGAAGACAGGGCTTCCAAAAGAGCGCGTCTGCTCTTCCTCAAAAAAAAGTGGAAGAGCAGATGTGTTCCCTGGATGCAGCGGAGTTTTTCTGGGATACCAGAGGTATCCCAGAAAAACCCCGTAGTCTAGACATAGCCCCACTCTAAGTTTTGTGTTTGGAACAATAGCATTGTTGTTTTGCAAGCTGATATTTTACTATATGCAGAAAACATGGATGTGGAAGCCTTTCCAAGAACATCTTTATAATTAGGTTTGGAAGGATTAGTTTTTTATAGGTAAATGTTGATAAACATCCATTTCACCCTATGCACATAAACCCAACACGTTTTTTTTTCTATAATTTGTAATTGAAATATACAGCTAGGCAAAGAGGAAACAAATTGCTTGAGAATTAATTAGAATTTGATTTTAATTTGTATATTTTGACACAGGGTGTTGACAATTTGTATTTCAACAGTTGTGAAGCTTTAAATTTAGGAATTTCAGTGTCTACTATCATTGACCTCCTCAATTTCCTACAAGTGTGAGAATTTAAATAGATAACACTAAAATAAATCAATATTTATTTTAAAGCTTTATCCTAAAATTATAAAAAATGAATTATGGCAAGCCTAAATATAATTGTTCTTTTTACCAAAATTGCTTTAATTTCCTACCTTTCCCTTTTATTGCATTCACCCTTTCTGAAAGGGGTGAATTTGTGATTATAGTCTAGTATTCAAGACAGTTTTTATTAAATTAAATTAAATTAAATTAAATTACAGTTTGCAAATCAACTTTATGACATCATATATGGTTAGCTTAGTATTCTGATAAAATACCTCAGAAATAAGAAAGGCGTTAGATCTAAAAATTAATCTTGCATACTCCCAGTCTGAAGGTGAGGGTAGGCCAGTGCAAACAGAAGAAACATAGTCAGTGCAAACAAGGGCAGATCTTGAGTTGGAGAAAGAAGGAAAAGACAGTTGTCATTCATCTAAATTAATATTTGAATGTACAGCTTGAGGACAGAGGGAAAAGAATTCTTTTTTAAAAATGTTCATTCTAGCCTTGGTTGTGAGTTATAAAAATCATTGAACTTAAATCCAGTCCAAGAACTATGCATAAAGTGATTTCTTAAAAAGAAAGAGGTGAACAATAACACAGCTGTTCTTCTCCTTTCTTCCAGATCAGGCTGATGTAGACATGCACAGACAGATGGGCAGACCTCTGCCATGTAGTCAGACACACACAACACAGTTATGCTGCCTACTTAAACTGTAAGCCTTGTGTCTTCAATGAAGGCATTGATGAATCATTCTTTTGTCCAAAGAGGTCGTAATACTTAACACATCCATTTAATAACAAGTAAAACATCTGGTGCCCTCCAGACTGAGAATCCTAGATGTCAGTGAGATGGGGTAACTGTTACCAACAAAAGTCTGAGGAGGGAAAGGAAGAACTGAAGAAGAGTCTGTCCCTCAGCCCTCATTGTTCAAATGAAAACTGAAACCAATGGGGTGATGTTGGCTATGACACACTTGCTGTTTGTGTGTTCTGTTCAATTTCATCCGGTACAGAAATGACACTTTGAGCTAAGAACTGAGGCTCTGTGTAGCACCAGAATCCTGAAAGCTTCAGCTGGCAAAGAGCTTCGTAAGTACCAGTTGCAGCATTAATCTTATTGACTGGCACAAGAAGATTTACGCTGCTTTGTAGATTGAAACTATGACCCAGTCAGCTGAAAAAGTGTAGAAGCATAGAGCATGTGTGTCAAGATGAAAAGATGTAAAGAAAGTGCCTTTAGAAGCATATATTGTGGCATAAAAGGAGGCCCTCAAAGCTGTGTGCAATGTTGCTTCAAAAGAGCAGAATTTGGGACAAACATGCCATTAGATTTATAACAGTAACATTTGAAAGGGCATTGCATGATCTAGTATTCTAGATATTAGAGTCTTAAAATTTCCTATTTATATTTGGAGAAATCCTCCACTCAGTTTCAGTTCTCCTCCCATAATTATGCTGAGGAAGAAGCTTTTAAACTGGTCTGCAGAGGGAGTAACGCGGCTTGAAATGAAGACACAGGTTGGTGGCGGTGAAACAAAGTACCTCGTATGTACTACAGGTTGAACCGCTCTAGTCTGGCACCCTCAGGACCTGATGGGTGCCAAACCAGAGAATTTGTCAAACTATGGGAAGTCAGTAATGTCTAGCAGCATTACCAACACTTCCACTGCTTATTGGGCTCTTAGAAGATGCTTAGGGGTAAATTAGAACTAAATAACAGCACAGAACACTGAGAGCCAGGACTGGTGGCTTTGAACAAACTTTATGGGACAGTGGGAAACTTGGTCACACCCATGATAAGCAGACATCCGGCTAACTAAAATCATGCCAGACTATGGATGTTGCTAGAGAGGTTCAAACTGTAGTAATCTTGGAGACTGAAGGAATTTCCAGATTGTTGCAACTGCATGTCCAAAGCTTTTGTTGAGAAGAGTTTGTCCTTTTCTGTGCTCAATTTTTTTAACCAATTTAACTATTATGGTTAGTAGGGATATTTTGTTTACTGAAATTAAATAGTTGCAACCACTAGCGTGGATTGTGTTATATTGATTGATATTAATGTGGCTTTGTATCAGTACAATTTTTTCCCCTTTGCTAGAGGAATAAGCTATATACATTGTTATTCAGATGTATCTGCATCCACTCTAGGGAGGGCATACTGGCATAGTGAAAACAGTGCAGTTTTTGTATGCAGACAAGCCCTAGTTCACCCCTTTTTTCCAGTCATGATGCCTAGGTAGAAAAAAATCATTTTCCTTGAATGGGAGGTCTGACAAACAATCTGTTTTAAATAGCTATTTGAGATAAAATTGGTTGGATCTGGTCATGTGATAGAATGAGTTGGGGTTGAGGCCATTGTAAATTTGTGTAATGGTTTTATCAAAGTGGGGAAAAAGTCATATTTTATTAGCTAATGTTTGTGAAAGCCTGCTTTGGTAATAAACAGTCTTTAAAAAATCCAGAACAGTTTTGGACAGCATCTTTCAACTGAAGATGTCAAAGCAATTTGCAATTGTGGACGTTATCCATTTTAGAGAGAGGCAAAATGTATGGCAGGGAGATTAAGTGATTTGTGCAAAATTTTGTGATAAAAATAGCTGAGCAGATTAAAATGCTGTATGCAATGCATTTTTAAAATGCAACTAACCTTAATTTTTTTTTGGAAATAAGTCAGATAGCTTGTCATTCAGAAACAGAGCAGGTAGACTGACTTCCCACAAATGGTATTCCTTGTGACGCTAATTACAGAGCAGACTGGTTTCCAGATCTAATTTATTGCTGTCTGGTTTCTCCATATCACAAAATAGAACAGTTCCCAAATCAGTATATTGATTAGATGCCTGGTGTTTTTATAGAAGTAAATCATTCACCAGCCACAGTGTGTGCCAGCCCAATTTTCTTTTGTAAAATAGGCAAAGCTCCACTCCAAATGTGACAGTAATTCCTTTGCAAGACTGTTATCTGGCAAATTGATCATAGAAAGAGCCAGATTAATTGCATATGTTGTTAAAATCCATTCTGTGACACTTTTTATAAACATTTCAAAATCAAGTTGGAACTGGACAAAACATTTCTATCCCAGGACTCATAGAAACAAAGTGGTTTGGGAAGGAGAGATGTAGGGAATAAAACTAGGCCAAAGGAAAACAGGTTAATGGACTTTGAAAACAAGCGAAAATGATCCACACCAAATGGACAGATTACATTTAACTTTTTGACTGACTGTATTTTGATATAAAGCTACCATCTTTGGGTAGTATATTTCCTAAGACTTGGGGTATTAAGATACAAATATACTAAGGGACATTTTGAAAGAAAGAAGTTGTATAAAATTATATGGGAAGTTCATGAGTAATGCATGTATTTCTAGGAAATGAAATAATTGTTATTAGTTCAGATATGCACAAGCAGGCTGGTATACAGTAAATAGCTACGTAAGAGTCTAGCCTAGAAGAAACAAAAATTTGTTTTAAGTTTTATCTTAGTGGATCATATCTGTCCCTTTTAAGTGACTGTTCTCTTTAACCTTTATTGCCACTAGAAAGTTATAAACATTTAAGATACCGGATGCTCCGTTATTTAACTTGTGTGTTTATGCACAGATCCCTTCTGCATCTTTAGCATAGTATGTGTGGTACTGTACTTGGGATAAGATGGAACATCCCCTTGTCTCTAAGAAATGAGAGCACTATATGCCCAGAACTACTTAGAGGTAGAGGCATACAGGTATTCTTACTTTGCAAACAAGAGTCCAGTTGAGCCATTTTATTTTCATAAGCAACTCAAAAGTATTCTGTTATAAAATACATGAGAAGAGACTGTTTGTACAAAGCTCAGGAATCTTGGTAAAACCTTAAAACCTTGGTAAAACCCGTGGCTCTTAAATTTTGGTTCACAAAATGCTTTCTGATGTGGTTCCTGTAAACTGGCTCTGTGCATGATGTTGGCTCTTTTCCTTGTTTTCATTTGCTAAATAACAGCTAAATATACCTTTTACGAATAGTACTTTCCCATCTAAACAATTGCTATAGTTTCTATAAGGATATTATGATTGTGAATGGGAAGGCTGGAGGTCCCCAGGGTCAAGAATGAGAGATGCTGTGTAAGACGTGCTCTCTGGTTACAGTACACATTGTGGAAAAGTGCCTTAGAAACCCAGTTTTAGTGTAGTATAAAATGCGTGCAGTGCATATTCCTCTGCAACCTCTAAGCTCAGAGGTGCTGGCACTAGGGATGCTGGAGATGTGGGAGCACACCCTAGCTTGAAGTGGTTTCCATCGTATACAGGGTTTACAGTTTTTTCAATGGCTTTCAGTACTCCCTCTATAAAAAGTGTTCCAACACCTCTGTCTAAGCCGGGGTGGGCAAAAGGGCCTCTGTGGGCTGGGGGAATGGCCTGGGGGCAGGGGAGTGCGCAAAACCTCCTCCCACCCTGCGAGGAGCGCGTGGCACTTTAAAGTGCCATGTGCTCCTCGCAGGGTGGGAGGAGGCTTTGCATGCTCCCCTCCACCCCCAGGCCAATCAGAACCTGGGGGCGTGGGAGCTGCGCAAAGCTTTCTCTGCCCGGCCCTGAGAGGAGCACGGCACTTCAAAGTGCCACGCGCTCCTCGCAGGGCAGGAGGAGGCTTCACACGCTCCCCCACTGCCACGTGATTGGCCTGGGGGTGGGGGAGCATGCAAAGTCTCTTCCCACCCTGCCAGGGACATGGGTGCCTAGTAGGAAGGGGGGGGGGGACAAAGGGGCTCCCCCACTGGTCTGTGGGTAGGGAAGCCCAGAAGCATCCTGCTCCTGCCCTTTTTTTTGAAGTGGCCCCCAGCCAAAAATTATTGCCCACCACTGGTCTAAGCTATGCTCATATCCTCCCTTTGCTCAAGGAAATGAGGAATCTTTGAGATACCAAGACAGAGTAAGTATGAACTGTCTCTTCTATAACTTCATTTGCTGACTCAACTCTAACGAGCCTTCCACATTATGTGAGACATGAGTGCCAAAGGATATTACAGGGTCAACAATTTTTCAGAAGTGGTGTGCCAAGATTTAACTTATTCACTTCTATTTATGTATCTGTGTACTGATGGGGTGGAGTGGGGGGCAGGCTGGGTATGGTGACCATATTCTCTGAACCAGCTACAGTTAGGGAGAACAGTTTAATTTAAATTATTAAACAGATTAGGTGTTTTAACTATCTTATGTTAGTTTATCAAACTTCATTTTAAATAAAGAAAATATTCATTTATGTCCAACACAAAAGGTTTCAATGTTTTCTTTATTTATGGCAGAAGTGAACACCTTTTTTGGGTTGGGGGCCACTGACCCACAGAAAAATCAGTTGGGGACCACACAAGTGAGAAACAACCCCCCCCATCCCTTACTGATGTGGCCCCCAACTGAGACACCTTACTCCTCTGGCACTCCAGCCCCACACGGTGAGGAGAAGGGACAGGAAGGACTGAGGTTCAGGGCTTCCCATAGTCTAGATTTACTTTTCTGGGGTTCTGGAGTTTGTGGATTTTTATGGACCCCTTTCGTCTCTGGAGTGGGACAAAAATGAAGGGTTCAGTGCGTGGGACAGGGCTGCCAGTGTGTGGGATAGGGATAGGGTGCAGGATCTGGGTGGGAGGTAGGTTGCAGAAGCAGACTGGGAGTAGGGTATATGGCCAGGGTCAGGGAGCAGGAGCAAGGGAGGATGCAGGAGCAACAGTGGATGTAGGAGCAGAGTAGGGATAGGTATCTGGCCAGGAGGGAGGTGCAGGAGTAGACTGGGGGGCAGGGTGTCTGTCCAGGAGGGAGGGTGCAGCGCACAGAGTGCACCTGCTGAGCCTGAGCATACCCTGCCCCACAGTGCCCCAGCTGGGTTCTGCGCGGCCCCTGCACAGAGGGGGAAGCAGCAGGTCCAGGAGCGGACTCTGCTTGGTTTTACTTTGAACCTACCCAGCCTCTCCCCCGCCCCACCGGCAGCAGTGGCAGTGGAGGAGGAGGTGGCCTGGAGGAGGAGGCGGTGGCGTGGCTGGACCGAGGGCCCCACGTGCCAGAGGCAGTCCCGTGGAGGAGGCCACATGGTGCTGGGGCAGTGGGCGGCGGAGTGACTGGAAAATGTGCATCACCAGAAGCCGGCCCAGCTGCCCACTGGCAAAACTCCAATGTAGCCACCTACGCGCTTTATGGGGGAGGAGGGCAAGAAGGCGGCTGCTGCGCTGCACAAGGAGCAATGGCAGTTAAAATTGGGACAGTCCCGTATGGTCAGCATATGGATCTGGCAGGGAGGCTTGTGTGCCAGTGAAAATTGGCTTGCGTGCCACTTCTGGCATACGTGGTGTAGTTTGCTGACCCCTGTGAAAATAGCTGATCTGCTGAAGAAGAGTTGGGGCCTGATTTTTATCAGAGATGTTGAGCTCTTGCAGCTCCCATAGGCTTTAGTTTGGGATTTGGGTACTCAGTGTCTCTGAAAATCGGATCCACAAGATACATCTTATGCACAACAAAATAAAACTGAAAGCAGCCTCTGAGTGTTTTGTCACATTTTCAAAGCAAGTGCTTGAATGTAAGTGATATTTGCCCAGCAGCATAACCACAGGTTGAAGTTCAAAAGGAAATGCATGTTTATTTAGCAAACACCCAAATTAGGCAACTAGATGTTGCTGATAGCAAGTCTCTCATTGACATGTGTCTGAGATTTTCTTGATTCAATTTCCATAGCTGTTTATTTTTCACCGTTCTTGATAAAGGACCACTGTTATAACTTTATTTCCCTGTTCTACCCTATATGGTGCTAAAGTTTTCAATAGTGAACCCAACTGGCTGCATCTCTAGCCTTTGCTTTCTAGAGTGAAATATAATTAAAATTGCTCACTGTTCTTCTCTCTCTTAAAATGTCTCTATATTCACTTCGTGTGACCAACAGTCTTCATTTATGGGAGCCTGGTCTTAAGTGAAGGTGACATAATGTATTCATTTGAAGCTCCCATAAATAAATAATTTTTCATACATACAAGAGAATAATATTGTATGGATTTTCTGAGCATCCGGGTAACTGCATAAGACCAAGTGACATTTTCATCTACACAAATTGTAGTAGTTGAGATGGAGACATTTGTTGATTATGAGGTCTGGTCTCAGAACATTGATTAGCAATCAATTTTGTATCTTTTAACATATCTTTTCCCTCACACATTAGCAAGGAAACATTGGCTATTGTTAGCTGAGATCTATCTGAGTTCTAATAACTACAAATGGGAGAATTCATTTTGTCTAACTTATAGTCTGGAAGAATATCAGTCTCAAAAGTTGTACTTTTAGTTCCAGTGTTTGCCTCACGAATTTCAGTTTACCTCCTTGATATTACTCTGTCTGTATCATGGAATTAAACCAAAGAGGCTGTTTGGATATTCTGAATAAACATGCAACTCCTTTTGAACTTTGGTCTGTACTGCTATAAAACATTTTAACAGATTGGTGCTCTTCCAAGTGAGGCAACGATTTGCATTTTCAGTTTATTTGAATAAACTGAAAATCTTTTTGGGTGACCTACCTAATTGCCCATTTCCTTTTTGATTAGGCTCTGGATTTAAGGAAGTTTTCACTGCAGTGGAAAGCAGAATTTTCTTATTAAAACTACACAGACTTATTTGAATTTTTGATAGTAACTCTCTTTGTCCTGTTAGCAGTTAACTGAGGGCGAGGATGGTTTTAAAACAGGAGTCATATTGTTGACTTGACTTGGGCAATTCATATAAATGTCTAGTGGCTGGATATATGATAGTCTCATATTCACAACAATCTTATTTATGTTCTGATCACCCAGCCTATGCACATTCACTATGAAGATGAACAATTGATTTTAGTGTCTTACCCAATTCCCCAGTGATATCACAGGTTTGGATTTTGGAGTTTTTGTGAAGCAAATCAAGATAAATCTCAGTTCTAAAACCATATGCTGCTGGCATTGTCCGTGTGAATCTCTCTTAATAGACTCTGATAGCGCTCTTTGGCCAAACATGGGTGAGCACCCACATTGCTGTGAGACTATGACTTAGGCCTGGTTTATAGCGAAAACTTAGGTTGACTTAGTTATATCCAGGGATGTGAAAAATTTCAGCTGTATGCAATGTAGTTAGGTTGACTGAACTCCCCACTGTAAACAGTTATGTCAACCTAACTAACACCTCAAACTTTTGTTACTTTTGTCAAATATTGGCAAATGATTTGTATGCCTTATAATTGTTAACTCTGCAGCAAATACAGTAAAACTCCAATTGTCCAGCATCCAGTGGTCCGGCACTCCCGATAGTCCGGCACCAACTGGAACCCAGAAGTGCTCCAGCCAGCTGGACAAGTGCTCTGCACCGCTTCCCCAAGTCCGCTGCTGCCGCTGCTGTAACTGACCAGTGGTGGACTTGGGGAAGAGGCGCAGAGCAGAGCAGCTGGGGTGCTGCCGGGTTGGTCCCACAGCGCCGCCCCTCACCCCCCTGCTCGGCGCCCGGCAGCACCCCAGCTGCTCTGCTCCGCGCAGCTGCCGCTGCTGAAACTGACCAGTGGCGGACTTGGGGGAAGCTGCGGAGCAGAGCAGCTGGGGTGCTGCCGGGCGCGCAAGCAGGGGGGTGAGGGGCGGCACTGCGGGACCAACCGGGCAGCACCCCAGCTGCTCTGCCCCCGGCTTCTCCAAGTCCGCCGCTCATCAGTTTCAGCAGCAGCAGACTTGGGGAAGCCATGGGGCAGAGCAGCTGGGGTGCTGCCGGGTTGGTCCCGCAGCGCCGCTCAGGTGAGGGGCGGCGCTGCGGGATCAACCTGGCAGCACCCCAGCTGCTCTGCCCCGCCGCTTCCCCAAGTCGCTGCTGCCCCTTGCAGCCCCAGCTGGCCTGTCCCCGGTGGCTTACCCGCCTCCCTGCAAAACGGCGGAGGGTTCACCCCATGCCACGCCATTCCCCACCGACCCCCTCACCCGCAGACCCCTCACAGCCCCCCTTCCGGAGTACCTTCTGATACTCCGGCATATCCGATAATCCAGCACCCCCTGGGTCCCAAAGGTGCCGGATTATCTGAAGTTTACTGTAGTCCTTTCTGAATAGCTTGTTGGCAACACTGTGCCTTTTCAAATTGCTTTTGGGAAAGCGGTGCAAACCAGCCTTTTCCTTATTCTAATTACTGCCCCTTCTGGGTACATATTCAGAAAAACAGCATAGTAGATTATGTATATGGGTGTTTCCTTTTATTTTATGAGGCTCTTGGTTGAAAGAGAGGCCTTTTGTAGAGTGTACGAAGACAAGCTGATGCAAAAACAAGAGCTATAACTGACAGGTTCAGACTTTTCAGGATATCTTAGGTAAAAGAAAGTCTAGTTACAGCATGTTTCTAGCTGATAGGAAATATAGAGCTTGTGAAATCATGGTCATTAGAAAAAATGAAGTGTAATAACAGGACAAACCTAATCACTAGCTTATCTTTGACAAATAGAGCTCATAATACTATTGAGTTCATTTCAGTGGGATAGGTTGCCGTCACTTACTGTCACAGATTCCAGTGCCCCATTCAAACTACCCACTTAGACTGTTGTCTGGGAAATCAAAGCTTCTGCTGTTCTGAATCCTTGGGTGTTTCCTGGAGCCTAAATGGAGTCAAGCCACCATTGTCCTAATCTAGGGGTCTGAAAGCACTCTCTCAGGGCACAGACCTTCTGTTTGGCATCTGCCTCTGGGTTTGGGTGCTGGCTGCTATGGGTGCCTTTTAGACTTCCCAGTACATAAAATGATCCTCTCCCAAAACTCCACTAAAAAGGTGTGAAAAGGTTTAACTCTCCCAGTACTACCAGTTGTGTTTGAATGTTTCGGTTCCAGAAATCTCTTCCACTTCTTCCTCTTTCTGATTTGATGGTCTGTAATAGCTACATAATGGGAGCCCTTTTATCTTTACCCAGAGACTCTCAGCTAGTCTGCATCTTGCCTCTTTCTGGACCTCAGAAGAAGTATATAGATTCTTGATGTAAACTGCAGCCCCATCTCTTTTTCCTCTGATAGTCCTTCTTGAACAATGGCAATACTGCTCCAAAGTTAGACTGACAGAACTTCACAAAGGAAATGGAAAAATACACTTTAAAAGAAACTTTTGAACCAAACAAATTATCTTCATAGTTTGACAGGAAAAAATATAGTTTGTACCAAAATACAGGTTGGACCTTTCTGGTCCAGCATTCTTGGGACCTGACTGGTATTGAACAAGGGAATTTGCTGGATCAGGGAAGTTAGGCCCCCGGGTTCTCCTGGCGGGGGGAAGGGGCTGCCAGCCATTTGGCCAGACTCACCTCCTGGCCGCTGGCCCTGGCCACCAGGCTCCACTGCCCCCAGCCCCTTGGTCAGGCTCAGCTGGCTGCTGGTTGGGCTCCGTTCCTTGCCGTTGGGCTTGCTGCTGGGGCTCTCAGGTCCAGCAACATGGCAATCAAACCTGTTACTGTAGAGGTAATGGTTTTCTGGATACCAAGGACTGAGAGTTACCTTGTTCCTACCCTGCCTTCTGCATGAGGAAGACTTGAGTTGTGCATCACCTCGTATCGGCTTCCTGACCACCACCACCAAACACTCTCTTCTGAGATATGCCATTATTTTGGTAGTCCTTTGCAGTACGCCTCTGTGATATACAGCAAACCTCTGAAGTATCTCTCAAGATGAGGCTCTCTTCCCCTGCAGAGTGCTCTTCCCTGATGATTTTGTATCATTTTGTTGACTTCATATGTAAACATATTTCTGTTGTGTTAGCTCACAATGGTGAATTTATATGCCAGAGATGAATAAATATCCCTTGTCTGACAGAAAACCTGTTTCCTCACCTCTTCTGTGATATGGAATGTAAGAACATATCTTCAACACACACATATATAACGCCTTACCTCGTATCTTGCACATACCTTCTACAAAAATGTTTACCTGGTATCTTGCACATACCTTCCACAGAGATGTTTACCTAGTATCTTGTACATACCTTCCACTAGGATGTTAATGACCAGTGTAACCCTGGCTTTCATTTAAGATCTCACATGCCATTGTTTGGTGAACTAGAATGTATATATGAGAATCAGGATATTCTTGTAACTCCTTAGCCATTTGGCATTGAGGGGCGTTTTGTGTAACAGTGGAGATCTGCTAAAGATCCTTAAAATCCATATGAAATAGGCTCTTTGAATGAATGTGAAGGCAGAGCATTTGTTTTTCAGATTATTTGAACACAGAACTATTGGGGTTGACCCTTCCTATACTGCAAAACAGGCTAGTTTGCCTTCCCTGGTTTTGCATTGTAGTTACTTGAACTAGCTCTTCTGATGCTGTCCATTTCTTCTCCCATGACATGATCTCTCTTTACAAGCTGTACAAATAACATAAAAACCACTTTATACACCCGAGCTATAGAAAACAGATTAGTGATGTATTTGGGAAGCAACTTTGCACTAGTAATTTGAAAATACACCTATGGAGTTATAGAATCATAATACTGGAAAGGAGCTGTCTTCTAGTCCTGTCCCCTGCACTGAAGGCAGGACTTCAAATCTCACATATTAATGAGCTAAACATATCCATTGGTACAAACTATAAATGATGTTTATCCTTGTAGAAAAAGTCACAAATTGGTTTTGAACTAATGGATTTTTGGGAGCTCTTGGGCATTGGGTGGGAAAAGGAGGGCGGATCTCTTGATGAGCTGACATATAATTCCTGTGCATGTTAACAGGAATTCACATGTATACAGAGGGAAGAATAGACCTCCCATTAATTTTTAATCAATGACCTGTACTGTTCAATGTATTGTTTTTGTTATCTCAGATGAATCGAGTTATGAAGCAGAGATCGTGTCAGACACAAGCTTTTCAAATAAAACCTCTGTGCTGTATTGATCAGGTTGTTAGCAATCTTGCTGGGGTTGAGCTATTTTCATTTTAAAAAAGCAAAAACTCGTCAAGACGTTTATAGGGACAATGCTCACTTGAAGATGCCTGTAATGATACACCTCAAAGAGGGTTGGAACAATGCCTTTACACACATAGGGCCCATCCTGTTACTATTGAGGTCAATAAAAGCTTCCATTAACTTCTGCTACAGTCTGCTCTGACTGTATTGTACACAGAATGTTTCCCACTTGACTTTCACGCAGTATTCAAGATGGGGGGGATACTATGGATTTATATAGAGGCAATAAAATATTCTCTGTCTTATTCTATATCCCTTTCTTAATGATTCCTAACATTCTGTTTGCTTTTTTGACTGCTGTAGCATATTGAGTGAATGTTTTTCAGAGAACTATCCACAGTGACTCCAAGATCTCTTTCTTGAGTGGTAACAGCTAATTTAGTCACCATCATTTTACATGTATAGTTGGGATTATATTTTCCAATATATATTACTTTGCATTTATCAACATTAATATTCAATTGCCATTTGTTGCCCAATCACCTAGTTTTGTGAGATCCTTTTGAAGCTCTTCTGCTTTGGACTTAACCAGTGTTAAGGGCAGGACAGCACAGCTTCACGGGTGATTAATCAGCCCCCTCCAGTCAGAGGCTCAGGGCTCTGTGCAAGGAGCTGACTGACTGGGTGGGGCTGATTAATCACCTGTGAAGCTGTGCTGCCTCACAGCTTAGGGGAATACTGGACTTAACTATCTTGATTAGTTTTGTATCATCTGCAAATTTTGTCACCTCATTGTTTACATCCATAAATTACATCCATGTAATTTATGAATATGTTGAATAGAATTTGTCCCAGTATGGACCCCTCTGGGACACCACTAGTTATGTCACTCCATTCTGAAAATTGACCATTTATTTTTACCCTTTGTTTCCCATCTTTTAACCCAGTAGGGATGTCAACATGTAGTCAGCTACATGATTAACTGATAAACCTGGGCTTATCAGTCAATCCTATCGACTAGACACACTTCCCACCCTTGCTGCCCCGATATAGAGGCAGCAATGGAGGGGGGAGGCGGGAGCCCGTGCCTGTGAGGAGCCGGCTTTCAAGACAGTTCCCCATGCATATCAGCTCCTGCACAGACGCCTGCCCCTCCTCCATGCTGCTGCCTCTCTATCAGGAGGTGGGGGTGCAGGCAGGAGCCCATACATGCAGAGAGCCAGCTTTTAAGATGGCTCTCCGCGCATGCCCTGACATACAGTCGACCTGTGGAACTCCTTGTCAGAGGATGTTGTGAAGCCCAGGATTTTAACATGGTTCAAAAAAGAACTAGATAAATTCATGGAGAAAAGGTCCATCAAGGGCTATTACCCAGGATGGTGTCTCTAGTCTCTGTTTGCCAGAAGCTGGGAATGGGGAACAGGAGAAGGATCACTTGATCACATGTTCTGTTCATTCCCTCTGGGGCACCTGGGATTGGCCACTGATAGAAGATTGGATACTGGGCTAGATGGACCTTGGTCTAGCCTAGTCTGGCCATCCTTATGTTCTTATGACTCTGGCCTCCCTCACTCTCCCAGCAACCTCCTGCCCTAAGCCTCCCCACACCTGCACACACTCCAAAGGGAACAAAACTGCATTAATAACAGAAAATCAAAGTTAGTGCTTTAATATTTTACATTCACAATATTTTACATTACAAATCCCCTTTAGCTTTCAGATTTTACTTCTTGTCAGGGGGAATAGGGAATAGTTCATGTCTGATCTGATGTGACATAGCAGTATTGACCTATTGCAGGTTGCGATAGGAAAATACCTGTAAAAAAATTGTTACTTTTACCCTTGAGTCAAATGATATAGTGCTGAGGGCTATGAGCAAATACACTTTCTAAAAAAATCTTTGATATGTGGTTTTTGTCTTAATTGCAGGTCCCACTTCACAAATGATGGATGTGTTTACATGAATATAATGGGGGAGGAGAATAAAATAGTTTTGAGTTGTCACTACACCCTATGTATGTTACCATAGTTTTCATTAGTTACAAAGGATTCTGCAAGCATATAATACAGTTCCATCAACAGCTGCTTGTTAAGTTTCTTGTTAAGTTGTTGATGAAAGCAGAAAGAAATTTAAATTAGAATAGTCTTTCAGTTAATATTTTTTGTTGACTGATAATCTGGAAATTTATTGCAGGTTTATTTGATTGCTTGATGTTACAGAAGCTGTTTAAAATTTTTAAGAACTTTGTTGGACTATGTTTGATGAAACAAGGTTGCTTCCATTTATCTGTTTGAAATTCAGACTCTTCAGTGAACTATGAACAGCAACAATTGCCAATTGTAGATAGATCCACCTAACAATGTCTGGGCAGCTAATTCCCACCTTCTTTCACTTATTTGAAACTAGAAGATTTACTTAGCATTGCTTGGGTCCTTAAGACAATTAAGTTTTCTTTTTCTTCATTTAAACCATTGTTCTGGGGTGGGGCTGGGGATGAGGGGTTCAGGATCCAGGCTGCCCCAGGGAGAGAGGACAACCCCAGCTCTCTATCTGCAGCACCTTGGGGCCCGATGAGAAGTGGTTGTCCATGGTCGCTGCAGTTGCAGTGTGCACAGCTGGGGGAGGAGTGCATGTCCCCCAACTGTGACCCAGACAGACACAAACAAACAAACTCTCTGAAATATATAGTAGACAGCTGTCCCGTTCTCCATCCCTGCCCCCTGCTGGCCAGGTGGGGTTATAGCTATCCTGGTCTCCATCTCTGGCCCCCTTGCTGCCCCACTGTGCTCCTTTTACAGTATAGGTTTTCAAATTCTGGGTTGCAGCTTATAAGGGCAAGCTATTAGATGTCCACAAGACGCTTTGCTTACCCGTGCCTCTGCATGTATGGGAGATCATAGCTTCCATTGGCCACAGATTGCTGTTCCTGGCCAATGGGAGCTGTAGGGAGCGGTGCCCTGGTCTGCACTGCTTCCTACTGCTCCCGTTAACCAGGAACAGCGATCAATGGCCAATGGGAGCTGCGATTGCCCATACCTGCAGAAGTGCAGGTAAACATAGCATCTCGTGGCAACTAGCAGCTTGCCCTTACAAGCCACAATCCAGAGTTTGAAAACCCCTGTTCTACAGTATACTCCCTCATACCAAACCCCTACCTTTCCATTTTATGAAAAACAATTGAATTCCAGGCACATTTCATTGTCTTGGCACAACCAAATGCTTACCTTGCTTTAAGTTATGGTGAGAGGAAGTTGCATACCAAATTTGTATGTTAGGAAAATGTTAGCGTGTAGCCATTTTACACAATTAATGGATAAGCCTGGGCTCAATGGTTAATCCTAACAGTTACACACGTATACACACCCCTTGCTGCCTCTGTATCAGATATAGCACGGGGCAGGAGGAGAGGTAGGAACCGACTCCTGTAGAGCCGCCTGCTCTCCTCTACTTCCCTCTACTCTCCCCAGGGGAGAGGTCCCTGCCGGCCCAGGACAGCAACCAGCAGTTGGGCAGTATGGCCCTCGCCGTCCTGGCCCAGGGCAGCCATCAGCAGCCGAGTAGTGTGGCCCCCTGCCCTGACTCCTGCACCCTCTTGCCCTGCCCTGTGCTTCCCCATCTCCTGTCCTGACTGCTGACCTCCACCCCAGTGCGTCTCCTGACCTCCAACCCTGACTCCTGCACTCCCAGACCCCCAGCTCTGAAGGACCTGAGCAATGCTGGGTAAATCTTTTAGTTTAGCTGAAAGCAAACTTGGTCCAGTGGCAGAATGGTCCTTAACTGAATTTTTGGCAAGGATGATATGGAAGGACTATTATTAGTTCTTTTAATTACCTTGCAATTTCATTGGCTAAGAGACAGTGCCACCAGTAATATAATACATACTTAAACCAAATGAGTGTAGAAATATAGACTTAGCGAATGTTAAGAATCTGATTCTGCAGTACTCAATCCATGTGGAGTAGTGTAATTATATGCTGTCATGGTCCTTTTGAGGTTATTTGTTAGTAATCTGTCCTAAGTTTGCATAACTGAAATTGTAAAAAGTTAAGGTTTTGACAGCAATGCCAACTTGCTGTATATCATTGATATTTCATGGCTGACATTTAATGACATAAATGGTAATACGTGAAGCTGCACATTAATTAGAAAGATCAGTTATGGAACTTGAGTATCTGGTGAACATTAGGGAAATAAAATCCCTTTAATTGGTTAAACATTATGTTTAACCAGTTAACCCATTAAAAGGGTATGGAGGCCCCCTCCAACACAGGAAGGGGTAGTTCCAGCCTGACCCTGTCTGTGGCGGGCTTGGGTATCCTACAGGCGGGAACTGCTTGGGTCATCCATAGCAGCTCCTGTCTATGGGGCGCCCAGGTTCACCACAGACAGGTGCTCCCGGGTCTGTTGTGGACAGGGGATGCTCCAAACGTCCTGAGTAGCCCTTGTCTACAGCAGCTTCCCCCGCGGGGCTAGAGCAGGTCCTGCCTGTGGAAAGCGGGAACTGCTCCAGCCCCCACTGGTTAACCAGAACCAGTAAGCATCACCTGCTAATGGCGATGCTTACCAGTTAACATTTCACATCCCTAGTGACATCCACTTGTTGCTCCCATTGACTCAACTTTCAAAACCAGACTATTCTGTAGGTGACTAAAACCTTACTGTTAGTACTCAGGTTTGAAAGTTTTGGTTGTGGCCATTGTACATTAAGGGAGAGCTTTCAATAAATAGGTAAATCATCCTCAGAAAAAAAATCAAGAACTCACTTAATCTCCATTTTCACAGTAAGCATGTTGTTAATCTTGATTGTTTCCCCGGCCAATATAAACATCATTATTAATTTTAAATCCTATTGTTCTGGGAGGAAGGGGGTTTGATCATGAGCAAAAGTGCTAAAATAGACTCCAGAATGTGCACAGCTGCAGAAACAATTCTATTTCTCAACATAAGTGCACATTGATTTTTTTTGTTGAAGTTCCTTTTATTTTTTTTAAAAAGTAGAATAAATAACAGTCCAATGACTACTGACATGTAAAAAGAGATGATCAATCTGTAATGATGCTCTCATGACTCGATCACAATTTATCCAGTCAACATACAATCTGAGTAATTTGGACTGCCTTGGCCCAGATGAAACTCACCCTGGTGCATAAGGCTCAGCATCACTAACTTTGTGCATATCTCATCCATAACCAGAGATTGACTTTTACTTTATGAAGGTAGTACAGTAATTTCTGTTACAGACTGGTGCTATTTAAGAATGGTATGTAGGGTGAGTAGAGTACATTGTTCATGGATTGGAATGCTTGATTTGAACCAAAGATTAATTCAATATTATGAACAAAAGAAATTAAAATTTAAAGTTAATAGTTCTCAGCATGTTCACAATTACCTGTGCTGTAGTGCCTGAGACTTTTAGCCCACTCTGCTGTGCTCTACAAGGCAGACATGTAGTACTGCACATAGATTGTTTCAACCACATTTAAATGCCTTTTTGGGCGTGCTTTGAAAATGCATTCTAGAATGTACTAATTGTATCTATTTAATTTAAACCTGTTTAGAGTCTTTTCATAAGAGTCATGATTGTCTTGTGCATCTGATAAGATTTACAGAACCATTCAGCAGTAATTTATGTCAGATGATTTAAAATTTTTCTTGGTTCATGAACCTGGTACAGTAATAGTCTTGAAGGACAAACAGCAACTGCGTAGGAAAAAGCATTTGAAAAATGTTTAGACTTTTGGGTACTATGCTATTGCAACCACAAATTAATAGTACTTAGATATTGGATTTTTTTTTTAAAAGTAACATTGAAAACAAAATAAAGGTATGCTCTTTTTTTTTTTTTTTGTTCCCTTATGGTGTGTAGAAGGCCAAAAGCAATTTTAATGGAGCTGGGAGTTTTGTTTTGATTTTTTTTTTCAGCAGAAAGTGCTGTTTCTGAAAAACTGAAATCTTGCAACCTTTTTTCCATTAGGTAAATTAAACAAAATAGTTTGGTTCAGGTTGAACTGAAATTGGTTCAAATTAAAATGCTTCTATCACAACAGCTTCAAAGGGGTAACCAAGTTAGTCGGTAACTGAAAAAACTTAAAAAACGAGTAGTCTAGCAGCACCTTAAAGACTAACATGGTATCATGAGCTTTCGTGGGTGCATCCCACTTCTATCACAGCAGTTTGTTTTGGGTCAGTTCAATGTTACTATATTGCGGGCGTGAGCTCCCATGTTGCCTCATGGGAGTTCTAGTTTGGGTGCCACATGCCTCCATCCTCTTCTGTGGACTATATTTTTCATGATTCACTATGGTCTGCCCTCTTGTTCATTTTGACATTTATGATAAAAAATGAAACATTATGAAGCAAAATTTTCAGTGCTCTGAAAAAAAATTCAATTTTCCTCCTAATTTGAGATGAAAATAAATTTCCAAATACTGTAACAGAATTTTCCATTGGATTTAAATTCTGATTATCTACTAGCCTTAGGGTTTTTCAGAGTCACCTTTACTACTGTTGAATATTAATTAGACATAAAGAATCCAATGTGATTCTCAGATCCCAGGCTGAATGGTTGGATGGCAATTATGGAAAAATATTTTTAATCTGAGCATATTTGATATGGAATCTGTAAATTATAATTGAATAACCTTACAGTGCCATTTATTACACTGTCAGTTTTCGTAGAAAAACCATTCTCTGAGAGATTTTTTTCTACTTCTAAAAAAAATACTAGTTTGCTCTGGTATAGTTATGTCACTTGCCTTCAGTAGTTTACAAATCAGATCTCTACTGGCATGATCAAAACAACATCCCCTGATTTTCCTTTTGTTGTTTCTCTCAGGTTATGCCAAGTTCTGCAGAATATATGGTTTGCTATTTCTCTCTCAACAGATTGCTGGTTGGAGCGCCTCGGGATAAAGCCTTTCCATCCCAGCAAGCCAACAGAACTGGAGGGTTGTATAGCTGTGACATTACATCCCCAGAGACACAATGCAAACGTGTCCTGTTTGATGAGACAGGTAGTCTCTTCCATATTTTTCTTTAGACTGAAGTAATTGCCTTTTTTTTTTTTTTTTTTTTTTGCTCATCGGATGTGGGCCTCAATGGTCTTCCCCACTGAATACACCATCTTTCTTTTTCTTAAAACCAATGATCACAAAGAAAATTTATTCTTATCCTCTTATACAGATATGCTTTTCTTATTTTTTTTTAAGTGAAAACAAGCCTTAGCTTAATTGGTAAAGCAATATTGATAACTTTGAATCCAGATGTTTTGCTTATGATTATGTTCTTCAGTAAGTATTACATCTTATTAAAAAAAAAAACACCACCACCACAAATCTTTTTTCACTGATATAACTAATCTTCAACAATTCAAGTTTTTATTGTATGGGTAAAGTGTACAGATAGTGCCACCTAAAGGCTGTTTCAGGTGCTGCATGGAGTTGTTTACTGAATTAAAAATCTATGTTTATAATAAAACACACATTTTCTGACAAGAGTTAACCATAGTGTGTAAATCTTTGTTGTGATAATGCAGCTGATCCAGCAACCGAAAGTAAAGAAGACCAGTGGATGGGTGTAACTGTCCAAAGTCAGGGGCCAGGAGGAAAGGTGGTGGTAAGTTAAATATTCATGTTTGTTCAGGTTTATGCTGCATGTTTTAAAATTGTCTGTATTTGATCTTTGAAGAATTCTTTGTAGATTTTGTTGCATTACATTTTTTCCCTAAACATAAGGAATTAACATTTTTCTCTAGAGGAGTGAGACACTGCAGATAAAGTGCAAGGGTCTCCTGTCATGACAAGTCAGGTAACAGCAGAGTTTTTGAATGTTTTTTTTACTCATCTGAGTTATCAATTCACTTGATTTCATAATCTAGGATGGACAAGTAGGTACCAGTATATCATCTCTGTGGCTTGTGTTACTGAAGTATGTTTTTAAAATGGAAGCATGAAGTAGTTTTCAATTAAAAAATTTTTTTTTAACTATGAGAATTTTATTCTTCAAATTCTCTTGTATGAGTTTGGGAGAAATGTCATATTTTCTTGTACTCGTCAGTATTAGTAAATACAACCCTAAGTCTGAGGATCACCAAGGGTGAGGTGACAATCACAGAGGAATAGATCGGGATGGCCAACCCATTAAATGAAGAGAGCCGAAACAGCAGCAGAAAAAATGCAAAGAGCCGCACCAGAATTTTGTGAGCAAGTTTTGTTGAGCAAAAAAAAAAAAAGGGGGGGGGAACACTGGCCCTTTAAAAGAAAAGACAAGGCCACATCAGCCTTGGCGGCACCATTTTGAATCGCCACAGTGTGCAGGGACGGCTTCATGAGCTGTGGGGGAGGCTTCTCGAGCCGCACTTTAAGGGGGGAAGAGCCGCCTGCGGCTTGCGAGCTGCAAGTTGGCCACCCCTGGAATAGATGAACTCGAACAGTGGATGATTGTTTTCATTCTAGCGTTGTGGAATGAAATCCCTTTTTGTAATTCATCTTTCAGTGAAAGATGTTAATTGTGATGAGGTTGTATGCCCTTACTTCATATGGTGCAGAGGGAAGAAATTCTCATGAGTTACCGCAGAACGTGCCATAGGTTTGGGGGGGTGGGGTGGACCTAAGGCCCAGAAGATGGATGTGGCCCCTGGCTTGCCTGGATCTAGCCTCCAAGGCTTAGGGACTCCTCTCTCGCCCCCCCCCCCCCCCCCCCCCAGCATTGGGGAGTGCATACTGGCACTCCAGCCTTCCCCTACCGCAGGGCTGGAGCACACAAAATCTGAGGCTGGGCTCCCCTAGGTTGTGGTACGTGAGGGAAATGTGGGGGTGTCTTTCTCCTTCTCAGTTGGGGGCCATGTTTTTGTTTTTTATTTTGCTTTTCACATGTCTGAAGCCCCCGAATGATTTTTTTTCTGTGGGTTAGTGGCCCCCAATACAAAAAAGTTTCCCTACCTTAGTCACCATAGATCTCTGTATCCCAATGCTTTCACTATGAAATACCCTACTTATGGTAGTACATTACATCAGCTAAGGGTCTGTGAAGTTCAAAAGCTTGTCCTTTTCTCCAACAGAATTTGGTCCAAAAATGCATTACCTCACCTGCCTTGTCTCTCCCTTACCTCCAAAATTGTTAGTTAGTAATGCTGCTGGAGGAAGCATTAAACTTGCTTAGAGGCAGGAGCAAATTTGTTGTCACCAGCAGGGAACCAGTGACAGCCTGGCTTTTGCACAATCATGCTGCCATTTCTGGGGGAAGCAAACCTGTCCCCCACACCAACCTGTGTGAAATGTTGCGTAAATGCATATAAGTGCTGTGATCAGCAGGGTTTCCAAGATATGGCTCAACTTCTGAGTCTCTCACAATTCTTCCAGACATAAGTACAGGGAGTCCCTGATATATCTCTCTCTCCCACTTAGCCGTAATTTTGCATATCCATTGCGCATCAATAGGGGAACATCTTCCAATTCACGTCACTTCCAATCTGCACATCAGTTGTGTGCAATTTACAACATGGCCTCACCTTTTGTGTTGCTTTTGTGTTGATGTTTATCACCCACTGGCAGCCAGTGGTGCCGACCACGCCCCCCCTCAGCAAATCCCTTCTGCCAGTGGGTCCATCAACTCCTCACCTTCCCTCTCAATGCTTCCCGCACAGCCTAGAACAACTGCTCAGATGCCTATTCAGTGACATGAAGAAGAGGGAGGAGTGGGAATGGAGCACACTCATAGGAGAGAATGGAACTGGGCAGGAAGAAGCAGAGTGAGCTATTATTTCTTATGGGGAAAAATTCCCTGGTATTTGTCATTTTCATGTCCATTGCCCTTTTTAAGAACACAATATCAGGGACTTTTTCCCCATAAGAAATAATAGACCATCCTGCCTCTTCCTACCCTTCTCCACCTCATCTGCCTGGGTATGTCTACACTAGCCCCCTAGTTCGAACTAGGGAGGCTAATGTAGGCATTCGAAGTTGCAAATCAAGCCCGGGATTTAAATATCCCGCGCATGATTTGCATCTTCCTGGCCAGTCGCCATTTTTGAAATTTACAAGTCTGGACTAACTGCCCGCATCTACACGTGGCAGGGACCTGGTAGTTCGAAATAAAGCCCTAGTTCGAACTTCCTGTTAAACCTCATTCCAGGAGGAATAACAGATAGTTCGAACTAGGGCTTTATTTCGAACTGCTGGGTCCCTGCCGCAGGCAGTTAGTCCGGACTTGTACATTTAAAAAATGGCGACCGGCCGGGAAGATGCAAATCATGCGCGGGATATTTAAATCCCGGGCTTGATTTGCAACTTCAAATGCCTACATTAGCCTCCCTAGTTCGAACTAGGGGGCTAGTGTAGACATACCCCCTCTTCCTTCCCAATTCTGTCTTCTCCTCCGAGTGCGCCCTATCCCTGTTCCTCTCCCTCCTTCCTCCGGCACCCCTTATATCCTGTTTACTGTACCTGTCATTTATTGCTGCTACGGGAGCATGTGGCTCATAGAGAATGGCCTCATTATTTGACTTTAATGATGATTTACCAGAAAAAAATACAGAAGGCATAAAATATTTTTCTCATTTGCTTTATCTTTGTTTTCTTTGCAGACATGTGCACATCGCTATGAGAAAAGGCAATATGTAAACACAGATCAGGAAACGCGTGATATCATTGGAAGGTGCTATGTGCTGAGTCAGGATCTCACTATTAAGACTGGTGTGGAAGGTGGAGACATGGATGGTGGAGATTGGAGATTTTGTGAAGGCCGATTGAGAGGCCATGAGAAATTTGGTTCATGCCAGCAAGGTGTAGCTGCTACTTTTACTCGAGACTATCATTATATTGTATTTGGTGCACCAGGAACTTATAACTGGAAAGGTATGACCCACTCTCTGTCCCCCTCCTAGATTTTTCAGCATTTACACTGTTTTTGTAAATACTAAGTTCTTAGCTCCATGAAAGGTTGCTAAAATTATTCTCAAAAAAAGTCACATTAAAAACTTATAAGGCAGAGGCCCTTAATACGTAGGGACATTTGTGGGTGGGTGGAGGGCTGGTAGAGAGCACCACCCTGCCCCACTCCTGCGACCTGGCTGCCGCCCATGGGTGGTGGATGAAGGCCCAGTTGGGGAAGGCAGTCGAAGCCCCATCCCTGCTGCCCAAAGCCACACCCCTTCCCTGAGACCATGCCCCATCACAACCTTTCCCCCCATTGGGTAGTCGACTAGTTGCTTATATCCCTACAACTCACAGATTACATACTTTAACACATGGTATTGTAGGAAACTCCTACCTCACCAGTCTTAATTTTACTGCAGGACTCGGTATTTGCTTCAAAGGGTGGAACTTTCCTGCTGAGCATATACATACATATATTTAGCATTTTTTGGCCAACATCTCATTTTTCTACATTTGAGCAATTATTCAGATACGTGTCTGCACTAAGACCTATATCCTTGTTGATCCTGCAATGTGTTTGTTCTTTTGTGTGACACCAGTTGTCTTATGTGGAAATCATGGGTGCCTTTTCAATGTGTTTAAAACCTGTAGCTGCAAGTCTGAGAACCTGAGCATCTCAGACTTGTGTGGTGGGACTCGTGCTCTGGGTTAAAATCAGCAGTGCACCCCAGACTGGAGCTTGGGGCTCTGTAAATGATTAAAACTTCATTTAATTTAATGGGTTTTCTGCCTAAGCAAAAACTAAAAGACTGTGGCAGCTGACACATCACCTACCAAATATTGAAAATTTCAGAAAAACAATGGATATATTGGTATCCTTTGGTTTATGTTTAGAAATTTTTAAATGTAAATTACTATTGTTATTTTGAAATCCTGTGGATCTAGATCAGGGGTTTGCAACCTGTGGCTCACAGCCAAATATGGCTCACTAGGGAGCCAAATATGGCTCTTCTGGAGCCCCAACTCCACTCCCTCACAGCAGGGAGCCAGCGCTGGTGCTGCAGCCTTACGGCCCCCTGCAAGATTGGCATGCCAGCGCCTGAGCCTCTCTGCCAGAAAACATGCAGTGAAAAATGGCTCTGTGCGCTGCCCTTTTCCTTCCCCTGGCATGCAGGGAACAAGCAGCCAAAAATAGTTCCATGCGTGCAGCCATTTTCTTTCCCCTGGGACACACTTCCTTCTGGCAAATGGGAGCAACAGGAGGCCATGTTACACAGTGCCCGCGATGCAGCACAAAAACAAGTAAGTGTCCCTATCCATCCCCTAATGCCCATCCACTGCATCCCTGCTACTTACCTCCTTGCCCCCGCCAGACAACCTACCCCCAGCCCACTCCTGCCCCCTTCCCCCAGCCAGACACCTTACTCCCAGCCTGTTCCTGCACCCTACCTCCCACCGAGACCTCACACCCGCACCCCCTCCTACACTGCATCTCTCGCCCAGATCCTGCACCCCCATCCCTTTCCCACTCATTGGCAGCCCTGTCTTGCACACTTAACCCCTCATTTTTGAGCCCACCTCAGAGACTAGAGGGGCCCATAAATTCTACTAACCCTGCAAACCCAGAAGAGTAAATCTGGCCTGAGGTCTTGAACCTGAGTCCTCCCTGCCCCTCCCCCCACAATGGGGCTGGAACACCAAGTGAGTGAGATGTTTGAGTTGGGGGCCACATCAGTGAGGGTTGGGGGGTTTTGGAGGGTGTGGGGGTTTTTTTTGGGTTTTTTTTTGCTTCTCACTTGTGTGGTTCCCAACTGGTTTTTCTGTGGGTCAGTGGCCCCCGACCCAAAAAAAGTTCCCCATCCCTGCCATAAATAAAGACAATGCTGAAACCTTTTGTGTTGTACATAATATTTTACTTTATTTAAAAATGAAGCCTGGCTAACAAGCCCCTCTGGCCGCAGCATCATAACTCTCCTGCACCCGCCCCACAACAACAACCATACTCAGAGAGTAGTTATTAGTCGTTCTCAATCCTGCTGGAAAGGTATAACAAGTGGGGTTCTGCAGGGGTCTGTTTTGGGACCGGCTCTGTTCAATATCTTCATCGGCAATTTAAATATTGGCATTGAACGTACGCTTATTAAGTTTGCAGATGATACCAAGGTTGGGGGGTGGGTGGTTGCAACTGCTTTGGAGGATAGGGTCATAATTCAAAATGATCTGGACAAATTGGAGAAATGGTGAGAGGTAAATAGGATGAAGTTTAATAAAGACAAATGCAAAGTGCTCCACTTCGGAAGGAATAATCAGTTTCACACATACAGAATGGGAAGCGACTGTTTAGGAAGGATACAGCAGAAAGGGATCTAGGGGTTATAGTGGACCACAAGCTAAATATGAGTCAACAGTGTGATGCTGTTGCAAAAAAAGCAAACATGATTCTGGGATGCATTAACAGGTGTGTTGTGAGCAAGACAGGAGAAGTCATTCTTCCGCTCTACTCTCTGCTGGTTAGGCCTCAGTTGGAGTATTGTGTCCAGTTCTGGGCACCGCATTTCAAGAAAGATGTGGAGAAATTGGAGAGGGTCCAGAGAAGAGCAACAAGAATGATTAAAGGTCTAGAGAACGTGACCTATGAAGGAAGGCTGAAAGAATTGGGTTTGTTTAATTTGGAAAAGAATAGATTGAGGGGGGACGTGATAGCAGTTTTCAGGTATCTAAAAGGGTGTCATAAGGAGGAGGGAGAAAACTTGTTCATCTTGGCATCTGAGGATAGAACAAGAAGCAATGGGCTTAAACTGCAGCAAGGGAGGTTTAGGTTGGACATTAGGAAAAAGTTCCTAACTGTCAAGATGGCTAAACACTGGAATAAATTGCCCAGGGAGGTTGTGGAATCTCCATCAGTGGAGATATTTAAGAGTAGGTTAGATAAATGTCTATCAGTGATGGTCTAGACAGTACTGGGTCCTGCCATGAGGGCAGGGGACTGGACTCAATGACCTCTTGAGGTCCCTTCCAGTCCTAGTATTCTATGATTCTATCGTACACTTGAATCTCTCATACCCCCACCTCCCCAGTGCCCTGCCATAACACTCCTATACCCAAATCCCCTGCCCTGAGCCCCTCATACACCGCCAGCCCCCTGCCATAAGATTGACAGAAGATAGCCTGAATGCGTGCATGAAGCTGGATTTGACCAGTTATGATGTAAATGTCAAAGAAATGTGCAAAAAGATGCAGCAGCAGAAGTCCCATTAAATAAAGACTCTGCATGCAATGTTTCATTGATGCTATTCTTAATCATGTCAATTATCAAGAATATTAAGTTGTATATTTTTATACAGCTCTTTGTTGACCACTTGTGAATTTTGATGTAGTTTTTGGCTCTTTGGTTTGAAAAGGTTGTCGACCCCTGATCTAGATGCTTTCTCTATAATACCTTGTTGAAAGGGTGAAATGATATGGTGAGTGAAGAGGGTTGGTGATCAGTTTGTTTAATGTTTTATTGACAATTTTAATAATGTATACTATATATTCCAAATCATTGCATAGCATCACAAAACTTCTGTATCATGACACCCATATGCATGAGATTCAAACAATAATCACAGGGACAATGTTGCTAATGTAAATCAAGAACCATGTCTTTATTATTTTCCTCTCGTCATTCATCCATTTTTATTTTACCATTTCATTCCTTCAGGGGTGGTTCGTGCAGAGCAAAAAAATAATTCATTTTATGACCAGGGGATCTATGATGATGGGCCTTATGAAGTTGGTGATGAGAGCCGCCAAGCTGAGAGTCTAGTTCCTGTTCCAGCTAACAGTTATTTAGGTAGGATTAATCCCAGATGGTAAAACTCTTCAGACTTCTTGAACACTCACTATCCAAGTGATGTTCAATAACATACAATATGAGCAGAAAGTAATTTATTTATGCTCCTGTAAAATGCAACCTATATTTAGTCATTTACATCCTCCTCTACATTTATGGGCTAGTTTGAAGTACAAGATGATACTCAATTGAGGTACCTGTAAGAGTTACAAATATAATGAGTCATATAAGAGCCATGGTGAGGACCTGCAAATTCTCACAATGTGATTATAATCACTCTTTAACAGTATTCATCCTCCTTCATCATATGGCCATGAGCACGTAGCACTGGGAGTTGTAGTAAAGCCTGACTTTCTGAGAATGACTGTTACGTTTGTATTGTGTATGTGGTGGAAGCAGCAAAATTACACCCAGTGACCAGTCACTTAACTGCTAAGGGTTCTTTGCACAGCTAATGGCTGTCCTAAATAACTCAAATACATCATGGTAATTACAGATATGTTTTCTAAAAGCCTTAATCATTAGTGTGGATTGACATGGATAAAAATGTAGTGTGATTTTTTTTTTCCTTGATGAAGAGCAAAAGAAAACTGCCCTCCTTAATGCAAACACTGAAGAAGGCCAAATGAGAGATGCTATTACAAACCAGAAAGATAAGTTGGCTAAGAATAAAGGCTAAATGGGATATTTGAAAAACTGGACAGTGTCAAGAGAAAGGATCGCTTTTCTGCTGCAGATGCTGATTTGTTTGACACTTCTACACCAGTACTCTACATTTGCAATGGGTTTAAACATATGCTAGTAAAATGGAGCCAGAAGTGCTTGTAATGGAATGAGAAAGGGATTAATGTCTATGAGAGAGCATTGCCAAAGAGAGAGCCATCTTAGAGTGAAGAAATGAAAATGGCATTAGTTGGCAGTTGCTGTGCCTAGGTTATACATGATGCTGCAGTTATTTGTACTGCATAACTACCATGTTTTTCTTCTTTTGATCTCCCCCCCCTGCCCCCCAATATATGTCCACAGGTCTTCTGTTTTTGACAAGTGTGTCTGATACTGATCCTGATCAGTTTGTATACAAAACATTGCCTCCCAGTGTAAGGGTGGACAAATCCACTGGTGTGATGATGAATAGCTATCTAGGTTTGTTATGTGAGGTGCCACTATATATGGTCTTAGTCATCTCTCTCTCTGTGTGTGTGTGTGTGTGTGTGTGTGTGTGTGTGTGTGTGTGTGTGTGTGTGTGTGTGTGTGTGTTTTTTTCTCCATTTCAAATACATTCAAGTAAAAGCATGCAACATCAGGGATTCAGATGAAGAATAGCTTATAAAGTAAGGGGCTTTGGGAAAAACTTGATCTGTAATATAGCTCTCAAAATATACTGTAGCCTACTTACCAAGCTTATCTGAAACTCTGGCTTATTTTTGTAATTGAGAATCGTAACGACAGTGGTGAAGAATTCTAAGAAAAGGGGATGACGGAGTTTTGATATTTACTTCTTATCTAGATTTTTCCTCAGAATTTGTATGACTTTTGATACAGGGATTTATAGTACAAATTCATACCAGAATGCAATATACGCATGCAGCAATCCTGTTTAAAATATGTAAAATAATAATTATCTTATGTCATAACTTTAGAATTTAAACTGAATATTTAAGACTGCATGTTTTTTAAAATGTCCTTTATAGACATAATTAACATGTTACTGCTGATTTCACCACTGTATCCAGCAGATTCTCAAATACTATATAACATAACATAAAATACTGTGTTTGTACAATGTGTTTTGCATGTTCATAACATAAAATAACATTTGTATAAAATTCGTAAGTGCTCATTCTGTGTTAGAGGAAAAGTACTTAAACTGTATTAAAGTGGGTAGATTTATTAAATTGATTTTAAGTTATTTTTTTAGTACCTACCATAACAATGTGTCGTGTCTATAAAATGTACAAATGCTTGGGGTGGTGGTGTATGTGCACACGTTCAAGATTGCATATATACATACAGTGTCAAATTTGTTTGCCCAATCTGTACATTTTACAGACATGACACATAACTGCGGTGGATATATAAAATATGTCTGTAATATTAAGAACTTTCAATATGGGTATTTTTTTCCCCCTACAGACATTATATAGATATTTACACTTCATAGAATTCTGTCTTCACACTATTTCATCTTTAAGCTGTTTATTATTACAGCGGATTTATAATTATGGTAGCATGTAGTGAGTATATTTGCTAAACTTGGTTGCAGTAATGCTACCAGGCACCACTTTAATATAGTGCATGCATGTACTTTTCAGATCTAACAATACAAAATTCTAGCTATTGTTTTTGTTTTCTTTTGTTCTAGGTTTCTCTTTAGACACTGGTAAAGGCATTGTTTCACAAGAAGAGACAACTTTTGTATCTGGCGCACCAAGAGCCAACCACAGTGGCGCTGTTGTTCTGCTGAAAAAAGATCCTCAGCTTCAGAGAGCACTTTCACTTGTGCATATATTTGAAGGAGAAGGGCTGGCCTCTTCTTTTGGCTATGATGTTGCAGTTGTGGATCTCAACAATGACGGGTAAAGTGATTGTTAAGCTTATGTTATTAAAGTACAGTGTACTGTATGTACAGTGTAACTAAAGATGACCTGCAAATGGGTGAAAATGTAGAGAAATGGTAATTGTGCCCACCCTCCAATTTAGGATGGATAGAATAGGCTTTCCAGTTTGCTTGTTTTTTGTGCTTAATTTTCACATTAGCAATATTAGGCATGTTAAATCTGGCTTTTGGTTTTACTGGAGGATAGATTGAGAGTTTCAGAGAAGTACACTGGTGCTGTCTCCTAGGCTATGTCTAGACTGCAGGCTTCTTTTGGAAGAAGCTTTTCCGGAAGAGATCTTCTGAAAAAAGTCTACCGAAAGAGAACGTCCACACTGCGAAAGCGCATCGAAAAAGTGATCTGCTTTTTCGACAGATAGCGTCCGTTCAGTGTGGATGCTATCTCGCATATAAGCTGTGATTACTATGGGCAGAATGGCCACCAAGGCACTTGTGCTTTTTCCTCTTTCCTCTTCTTGCGAAAGAACTCCCTCTTTCCTGTCCACACACACCTTTACCAATGTTGGAAAAACCCCTCAGTTGTTTCGATTTTTTTTCCGAAAGAACGTGATTGCAGTGTGGACGTAATTGATTTTTTTTTTTAAATCGCCGTTTTCCAAAAAAACCCTCTGTAGTATAGACATACTCCTAAATTTGAATTTATTTGAAGGTGTATGACTATTGGTAGTTTCAGACTTCTTTTCTACTCAATATTAGGGCAGCCAGTTAAATGAGAAGTTGACTGACCCAAACTTGAATGGGTAACATGTTTTTAAAAAGTAAGACAAAAACCATATGGGGCCTTCTTTTATACAGCACAGAAAAGAGGGGAAAAGCCACTAACTTAATTTGTTCCTTTAATAAAAAATGTTCACTATTTGATCCAGTTGAAAGTGGGTCCCAGTGATGTTTCCTCAGCACATGCCTCTTTGTCTGATCAGTTTACTTAAATTATATTGAGTCTCTAATTTTAAACTTTCCAGGACTTTTTACTTATTTTTCACAATTCTTTTAAAATTGCTGTACTTTGTTTCATTTTAAGTTGGCAAGATATTGTTGTTGGAGCCCCACAGTATTTTGATAGAGATGGAGAAATTGGAGGTGCTGTGTACATCTACATTAACCATCAAGGCAAATGGGAAGGGGTAAAGCCAGTTCGCCTCAATGGAACCACTGATTCTATGTTTGGCATTGCAGTTGAAAATATTGGAGATATTAATCAGGATGGATTCCCAGGTGAGAAAACTGATCTTGAATTATCAATGTCCGTACATTTTTCTAAAACTAGCTTCAGAGCATCTTATTTTGTCATGAATGTCACCAGCAGGATAACATTTGTTCAAATCTCCTAATTTTTCTCCAACAGATATTGCTGTGGGGGCACCATATGATGGGAATGGCAAGGTGTTCATATATCACGGATCCAAGAATGGAATAAATCCAAAGCCAGCCCAGGTAATTAAACACCTGTTACCACCTGTGCTTAGCTTTGCAGAGCATTATAAACATAATTTTTATTCCACAAAAGTATATTATACTGGGTAACTTCCACAATAGACATCACTCTGTGCACCTTCTGCAGGCCCAAATCCTCCGCTGTAGCACAGCTCAAGAAGGTGTCTCTGCAAAAATGGCTTTTAAGCTCCTTCTTCTGCTTTCTCCAATCTTGGACTTTGGCTGTATGTTAAAGGAGCCTGAGGATTCCCAGTGAGCGAGTGTGGCACACATCAGTAGTACAAGGAAGCCCAGCCATACCCTCTATGCTGGCAGCTGGAATGGGTGGTGGTAGAGAATATATCTTGCAGCATAAAACCCTAAAATGGACATCTTGCTGATTCTAAGTTACATAGTGATCCTACTACACCAGAGGTGGGGAAATACCTGTCCATGGACTGGATCTGATTCCCTAGGATTAGCCTCTGGAGGGCCACCAGTGGTATATTTATCTGCATCTCCACAGGTACGGGTGATTGCAGCTCCCATTGGCCATGGATCATTGTTCCTGGCCAATGGGAGCTGTGGGAAGTGGCATGAACCTGGATACCACTTCCTGCAGCTCCCATTGACGAGGAACGGTGATCCGTGGCCAATGGGAGCTGCAATCACCTGTACCTGCAGAGGCGCAAGTAAATATAGTGGTGGCAGCCCATCACCGTTTTATTGCTCGCTCCTGTACTACTACACTGATATGATCCTCCTGGCTGGCTACAGTGGCTTTAGGGTTAGTTTGCACTTACAAAGGGGCTGCATTTACAGGGCACAGTTTGTGCCAATCTGGCCTATAGCATTTAAGGGACAAATCTGAACATTCCTTTCCTGAAACACAGGTTCAGAAAGGAAGCGTGCAGAATTCACCAGCCAATGATATTTTTCTCATACTGGATTTCCCAAATGGAAGAAACCCCAGGAACAAATAAATTGGAGCAAAGGAACATGTGGATTTGTATGCTTCACTTTTGCGAATGTCCTAGATGTTTGGCGTATAAAACAATGATAATTACTTGAATGTTTTATTCCCACCAATCTGTTTGTTTTTAGATTCTTGATGGCAAAAAATCCAGTGTTTCATTTTTTGGTTATTCTGTTACTGGAAATATGGATCTTGATAGAAACTCCTACCCTGATATTGCTGTTGGGTCACTTTCAGATTCTGTGTCTGTTTACAGGTGTGTACTCTATGTGGCATTTTAACAAAATCTAGACTGGTTATCTGTTTTCTAACAAACTGCTTTGAAGAGATTTGTTTCAAGTTTGTAATTTTTTTTGGTCCAGAGATTGTAAGGATACACATACATCAGTCTGGTCTCTTTTGGGTAGGTCTGCATCACGGACAAGCAAAAATCGACTTGTGGGCCAGATCGGGCCTATGGCCCGCTAGGACCCTCAGGCAGGTTTCTTGCCTGCCTCTAGGCGCCACGTGACATTTGCAAATGGGGAGGGACCGGCCAGTGGGAGCTGCAATGATGTGCTGGGGGAAGTCTCTCTCCCTTCCGCGGCATACATTACAGAGAGGCACAAGGCCCCAGCAACTGGTTGCTTTGAGTGGCCTGGGGCTGCAGCAGGCAGGGAGCCTGCCCAAGGGTCCTGCTGGGCTGCTGGCCAGGAGCTGCCTAGGAGCATACTACCCTTCCTGCACTTCAACTCCCTGCCCCAGGTTACCACTCAAACCCTCTCCATTCCTTCTTCCCCCAGGATACAACTCCTTCCCAGACCCAGCACCCCCTCCTACACTTCCCCACCAGTCTAGAATCCTGTCCTGTATCCAAACCCCCTTCCTGGATCCTGCACCTGAATCACCTGTCCTAGATCACAACTCCTTCAGACCCCACACCCTCTCCTGCAACCCAGCTCCCTACCCTGAGCTCCCTTCTGCATCCAACCTCCGTCCTCGATGCCACACCCCCTCCACAGAAGAGTGAGGCCCTTGACCACTTACCAAAACCTTGGAACACTCCCCCCCATCAAAAATACTGTCCACTCCTGGTCTACAATGTACACTATAAGCCCAGGCTCTTATTCATAGCCCAAACACCCTTCCATCTACACAAATCAATATGTCTTCCCCAGAAGGGTCCTCAGAACCTGACCCAAACACTCAGTCTGGTTCTGATGATCTTGCTGGGGATGGGTCAAAGCCCAGGTCCTGCTGGGACTGAGGTAAGCTCTCTCATTTTGCCATGTGGATGCTGTTCAAGCTACACACCTGAGGGAGGAGGTGTGTGTAGAGAGATATAGACACGTTAACCTGTCTGTGGGACCCAGGTCCAACAACTGTAAACCCATTTTTATAATGCAGCGTGGATGCTTGATGGCTTGGAAATGCCGAGTCCACAAGCCTGAGTCCTGCAGATCTGGGCATAGTGTACTTTGTAGACATACCCTTCTACAGACCTGGCTGAAAGATAACCTTAACATCCTTGATGTTTAGAGTTTGTTATGTGCTTCTCAAGAAAATGTAGCAATGTTTTTAAGAGAACTATAGATTATGAGCTCTTGGAATATCCTGAATGCATGTGTGCCCACTGTGACCAAGCAAGGTCTTAACACTAAGGAATGACTGCATTCTGCTGTGTGAGGCGTAAAAGGGAGGGGCTGAATCCAAAACCTCATGTAGGCAGCTCTTAAACCTGTAACGTGAAAATCTTCTCTATGGGGCTCCCTCGACATCAGTGTGCAAGGAGACATTGTGTGAGCGACAAGGTCAGTGGATTTGTAATAGCAGACATACCTGTTGTCTCTTGACTGGGGTAGGGGCCATTTTTTACTTTGTAGCATGCTGACCATAATGTGGGGCCCCCATGCTGACTGGGGCCTCTAGATGCTACCATAATACAAATAATATTTTAAAAAGAAAAGAAATGCACTCCCCTCATGTTTAAAACATAAAATAAATCTGCTAATGCAGCATTATGCCAGCAACCCTATATGCATGAAAGTCAGAAAGTGAAAATGTTGTTTGCCTTAGCAGCCATAACTCAGCCATTCACACTGCACATTAAAGTTGACATGTATGTTAATCTAAAATTACTTCTATTATTCGCTGTCTACACACATGGATTAATTACAATTGCCGTGGGAACTATCACTTTGAATTTCCTGACTTTTTGTGTTTGTAAAATGACAATTGTAACATTATCATAGTGATTTTAAAAAAATTAGTAAAGTCACTTGACCTTCATGGGTTTTCAGGGTTGTTCAGCTTCAGCATTATGTAAGGGAGAAGAGCTCTATTTTAAGGTTCAAAGCTGCTCTCTCTCCCTCACCAACAGAAGTTGGTCCAATAAAAGATATTAATTACCTCACCCACCTTGTCTCCCCAACATGCTGTAAGTTTTATTTCCAACCTTTCTGAAACTCAGAACCTGCATTTCTTTTAATAGCATTGTGATATAGGGAATTTTCACAGCAAATCAGTGCAAGTACAAGAGGCTGCTGCTTCTGTTAAAGTCAGAGTAACACATAATTTACTAATTGTAAGATTTTTTTCTCTTTCTTTCCTCTCTCCACTCTTCCATCCCACCCCTCCAAATAATAAAAAAAAGATCACGGCCTATTATAAGCATTAAAAAAACCATCAGAATATCTCCTGACAAGATTGACCTGAACAGAAAGACGTGTCGTGAACCCAGTGGAATCTGGTAGGATACTTTTTGTTGTTGTTGTAAGGTTTGGCATATTGAGGGCTTCATGTTTTCAAGGTGATGGTGATGGGCATGGGCATGCAGATCCACTGGGCTGAAGAGAGGTATATGCGGCATAAGAATATGTTTCACATTTATCTTGTCCAATAGCTGGCTTCTTTTCTGAAATGTTAAAATAGGAGAATTATTTTCAGTTATTACTGTCTATATGCATTTAGTCCTTATCCTGTAACTTATAATTTAGAAACTGTTATCAACTTTTATCTTGACTGGAAAACCTATTAGTTGTGTGGCAGATATCTTTATCAAGATACTAAAAGGCAAAGGTTAGCTAACTAGGGCATAGAAGTAGTTTTTTTTTTTTTTTCCAAGATGACATATTAGGCAATAATAAAATTTGATGTTACTCTTCCTTAGAAGCTTATGTTGAAAAATGTTTTAATACAACTTCAGTGTAAGAATGAAGTGGTTGGTGGAACATGTATGTGTGTGTATCGGTCCCATAGTGTTCCCATGTGATTTATCACTATCTCTTTAATTCAACATACATGCATATTTTAGAGACTCTGGGATGGCCTTTAGTCATTGGCATTAAATGGAAGCATAAAGACCAAACATGAATAAATAATTCTTAATGAACATGGACATTTTATAACAAACTAAAAGTGCGAACTACTAAAAAAGGGAAAGACCCTTTCTGCACTCAGACGTAGTAGACTGCAGTGGGCAGTAATTTTTGATGGGGGGTCACTCCAAGAATTTCATAAGCGGTTGAGGGCTACACTCTTCCTTGATATTAATGGAGGAGGTGTGGGGTCTGGGATGGAGGCAGGTGCAGAAGGGAGTTTGGGGTAAGGGATTGGTGAGCAGGAGGGGGTGTGGGATCTGGAATGGACTTGTAACCTGGGGCAGGAGACTGGGGTGCAGAAGGGGTTGCATGGAGGGGGTATGAGTGCAGGAGAGGATTCTGATGTGGAGGAGGGGTGCAGGGTCTAGGAGGCAGTTGTGACCTGGGGCCAGAGTGGGTACAGGGATATGGGTTATGTCCAGGGATAGGGAATTAGGGTGCAAGGTCTTGGAGGGGGGTTGTAACTAGGGATGTTAGATATCAGGTAATTGAATAGTCGTGTAACCACACAAAATCTTATGGTTACACAACTATTTGATAGTCCCCAGGGACGAGGCCGGCAGCCAGTGCTCTCCTGGCCCCACTCCTAGGGAGCCCCCTGCCAATCCGCACTGTTGCCTCTGTATCAAAGGCAGCAGTGTGGGGTGCCAAGTGGGAGCTGGCCCGCGAGGGGAGCCAGTTTAAAAATCACCTCCCTGCACAGAATGGCTTCCTGCCACCCTGTGCTGCTGCCTCTGTACCAGAGGCAGCAGTATGAGGTGGCAGAAGCCTCTGTCCGTGGAGGTCCGAGCTCCTCATGGACAGAGGATGCTGCAGGGGTAGCGGGGAGGAGCAGGAGTGTCTGCTGCAAAGCTGCCTCTGTCTACAGTGGCCAGGGCTGGCTTCGGACAGAGGCTGGTCCATTGGAGGAGGGAACAGCCTCTGTGGGGAGCTCGGACCTGCTGTGCACAGAGGCTGCTTCGGGGCAGCCTTTCTGCCCCAACCCTGCTGCCTCAGATGGGCAACACCATGGAGCTGGTGCTGTGGGAAACTGGCTTTTTAGACCGCTCCCCCCAGCACCGGCTATTCCCCTCCCCCCCCCCCCCCCCCCCCCCCGAGCCTCTGATACAGAATGTGTGTCATTGACAAGATTAACTGATAAGCCTAAGCTTATTGGTTAATTGAATAGTCAACTATACCTTGCCATCCCTAGTTGTAACCTGGAGGAGGGGTGTGGGAGGAGATGCACGATCTGAGGGGGTTGTTGACTAGGGATGTGAAGATTTAATCAGTAACGTTAACTGGTGGGGGCTGTAGCACCTCCCTGCCTGCCACAGGCAGGAGGTTGCTCCAGGCCTGCTGGAATCTGCCCTGGACAGGGCTGCTCCGGTGTCCCAACTGGAGCGCAGCCTCTGTTTGCAACAGGCCTGGGTGCCCCACAGACAGAGGCTGCTTCAATTGGGACACCAAAGCAGCTCTTGCCTGCTGGGCGCTATCAGCCACTGCAGGCAGGGGCTTCTCTAGCCCGGCCAGTGCAGCACCTGCCTGTGGCAGAGGCAGGGGGCCCTCCAGCCCAGTCAAAAGCAGCTGGGCTGGAGTGGCCCCTCCCTCCCAGTTACCCCTCCCTTTAATCGGTTAAGCAGTTAAAAAAAATGTTTAATCAGTTAAACTGCATTTTACATCCCTAGTTGTGACCTGGGGTAGGGAACTGGGGTTGAGGGATCCTGGAGGGGGACAGACGGTTGGGGGAAGGGAGAGGCTGGAGTGCCAAAGGCAGGTTTTGGCCAGGAGACATTACATGCATGGCTCCTGGGCCAGCAGCCCAGCAGGTTCCTCAGCCAGAGTCCTTGCCTTCCATGCCCCTGCACCAGCTGCAGGGGTTATGTGGGGCTGTGAATGCTGCGAGCCCTGAGGAGGAGGGATACTTCGCCTGTCCTACAAACAGGCTGATCCCATTGGCCGGAAACTGACCAATGGGAGCTGAGAGATTATGCTGGGGATGGGGGCAGTATGCAAAGCCTTTCCCCTCTTTCCCCTAGGCTTGCAATGTTCAGAGAGCTTCTTTGAGCAGTGTGGGGAGGGGGCAGGGCAGGCAGAGAGAGGTACTTGTGGGCTGGATCCAGCAGTTTGGTGGGCTGAATCTGGCCTGTGGGTTTTATTTTGCCCACCTCTGACCTCGGCTCATTCATGTTAAACATTCCTATCCACTCACTTGCTCGGGTTTCAATCTCTTGTTGTGTCAAAATCCAGTTGTTTCTTCCAGAGGTCCTCTAGCAAATACAGTAAAGCTACAATTTATTTTATTTTATTTAATGGGAAAAAATTACTTTTGTAAGAACTTCTTGACTTTTTTTTTTTTTTAAAACATCTGAAAGAGTAATAAGAGAGAAGCACTTTTTCTTCTAGTTTTGTAAGTTACCATTCACTAAGAAACAAAGTTCTGATGATACATATAATATGAATCACATTATAAAAGCCAAAATAATGGACAAGTGGCTTCTTTTTAATGAAATACTGAAATGTTCAATCGGTTGGAACATGACTTCTTAACATTATTTTAAATTCTTGACTCTTTGCAGCATGGATGTTGAAGCATGTTTTGAATACACTGCTAAGCCCACTGACTTCAATCCAAGAATAAGTAAGTAGTTACAAATGCTTTTTATTTGCTTTTCATGAGAGGTTTTTGTTTGTTTTGCTTGTTTTTAGAGCTGTTTAATGTTCTGGTAAAACAGAGCCGTGGTCAATAAAAGTTAACTGCAGAGGTAGGTATGTAAAATGCAACAACTCTCGAATGCTGTGTCAGATCTAAAATATAATTCAGCATATACTGACAGTACTAGCTGTCACTTCAGAGCTGCAGTTTGAGCTAACAGAAGTGTAGGATTCTGTAGAAGTGTAATTAAGTTATATGACTAAATTTCTTGTCTGAAAGTTAGATTCTGACCGGTTCAAAGCCAGGTAGAATGTAAGCCAACAGACACTCCATAGGATCGATAAAGCCTATTCACACACTGGCATCACTCCATAAAATATAGTCTTAAAAGCCTGTTTGATAATTAGCATTTGCCTTTTGTTGAGGGACTTTTCCTTCCAACTCTTATTACTAAGGGTGTTCCTCACATGAATGGTTCCATGGAAGCAGCAATTGGAATAAGAATTACTTGTGTCTTTAAGGGTTTTCCAATTTCTGGCCAATGGGAACTGCTTGTTTGCAGAACAGGCACACTAGGTACCTCCTTAGGGTTCGCAGCGTTCACAGCCCCACATGGTCCACAAAGCTGGTGCAGGGGCATCAAAGACTCTGGCTGAGGAACATGTTGTGCTGCTGGCCGGGAGCCACCTAGATTATGTCTCCTGGCCAGAGCTTGCCTTTGGCACCCCGGCCTCTCTCTCTCTCCCTCCAATCCTCTGTCCCCATCCAGCACTCCTACTCCCTCCCAGACTCTACACCCCAATCCACGGCACCAGATCACAACCCCTTCCAGATGTGGCAACCAAATTCTCTACCGCTGGTCACAACCCAGATCCCTGAACCCACTCCTGCCCTAGGTCACAACTGCCTCCCAGACTCTGCGCTCCCTTCTGCACCCCTCCTCCAGGTGAGAATCCTCTCCTGCACCCATGCCCTCTCCCAGACCCTGCACCCAGTTCCCTGCCCCAGGTTACAACTCCCTTCCAATCTCACACCTCTTCCTGCACCCCAGTCCCTTTTCCCAAGCTCCCTTCTGCACCCAACCTCCATCCCAGACCCCACACCTCCTCCATTAATATGCAAGAGTGCGGCCCTTGACCACTTACCAAATTCTGGGAGTGGCCCTCCATAAAAAATTATTGCCCATCCCTGCTCTATATAAAAACCTAACAGTGAGTACTATTGTCTGATCCAGCCATGAACTTGTGGGGTACATCAGAGAAAAAGAGAAAGTTTGTGTGTGGCCTTTAGGATGTTTTCTGTTCCAGCCTTGCCTCTGCTGGCTGTGCAGTGTGATTACTATTCGTGTTGTGTACAGCAGCATGCATATGAGGGAGACTGGTACACTGAACAGGAACCTATTAATTGTAAAAGCTCCTTTTGGATATATGTAGGGAAAGAGAAATTGGCTGCCAAATGTGAAAAGGACAAAACAGCAGATAGTGAAGGTTATGGCCCAAAGATAATTTCACAAAAAAAGGAGAGTAGTAAATAAACTCGACAGAGAGTCTGGTTAAGATGACAGGCCAACAACTCATAAATTAGCATTCTTTAGTGTTCTATTTCCTAATGATAATTCTGTATTTTTGTTTTATTTTTGATCTAGAACTTAACTATACTTTTGAAGCAGAAAATAACAGGAGGCAGTTAGGCTTGCCCTCTCGAGTTCAGTTTTCTAAAACTCTGTCTGATCAGTTGAGTGGAAGTATAACTCTGGGAGGACAGAATAGACGAGACTGTGTGAAAACATCTCTTGTGATGCAGGTAAAGTAATGGGAGAGTATTTTGTTTTATTTTTGGATAATACCGAATATAAACACTTTTAACCTGGGCACCAGGTAGATTTTAACATAAAGATAAAGCCAGCACCACTAGCAGAGTACATTCCAAAATTGAGGGCTCTCATGGAAGACTTGTACACAAGTACAATAGCTACTCTTGAGGGACTCCTGTGCCAAAAATTAAAAATCTGCACACAATATTTAAAAATTCTATAAAATTCAACGTTTTATTAACATAATATAATCATGCAGTTTCAGTTATTTCAAAATACCTGTTAGCAAGTATGTCTCTAATAATACAGGCCAAAGATAAATAATAAATTTAAAAAATCATGATTTTTTTAATAGATTCCTTATTAGGGATATTAATATAAAACTTTGAGGAATAATTCATTTAAATTACAGTACAGAACTGTATTTCACTCACCCCTCCGAAGCAGGGAGGGCTTGGGGTGAGTCAGAGTACTGAAGATGGTGAGATGGAAGGATCCTGGGAGTGAATATGGAGAGTTGTTGGGTGTGGGTGGGAGAAAAGTGGAACAGGTGTTTTTTGTGGTGATGGTGGGGGTGGAGATTGTTAGGGTCTGCATAGGGGAGACTCACCAACTCCCTGTCTGACCCCTAGCCTCTCCTATTCAGTCAGGCACATCTGTCTTTGTCCCTATGTGTCTCTTCAGCTCTCTTCTACCTTCTCTCCCCAATATGGTCCTGCAACTCCCCTCCCATTTAGCCCTGGCTCAATGTCAACCCACTAGCTCCTGTGCAGTCTTTTCTCCCAGTAACTCTTCTGAACCCTAGACTGTAAACCCCCCCAGCAGTTCAGTGTGCCCCCCTCAGTCCCTCCTCAGCTGGCTCCCCGTGAGGAATGCAGCCTCTGTAATTCTATGTTCTCTCGTCTGGTGCCACAGCAGCTCCTGGTGGGTGAAAGGTGTGATTGCAGTGCCTCTCCAGCAGAATCAAAATTCTGCAGAGAAAATATGATCTGAGGGGGGCTATGAATTCTGTATGTGCATAGTAGCACAGAATTCCTCAGGAGTAAATAGCTTTGAACATTTAATGCACTGTTGGTTCTTATAGGACTGAAGAAGGACTGTATGGAAGGCTTTGTCTCTGGTAGGACTTTACCATGGGGCTGAGTCTGAGGGGCAGAAAAATGCCTACGCTGTTACTAAGCAGCAGCCTTGAAGGTTTCACTATTGCAAGCTGATTTTTGCTTCACTTCTCACACAATTGAAATGAATCCTCTACTGTAGTGGTTTTCAGCCTGTAGTCTGCAGACTGCCATGTGATCTGCAGACTATGTGTCTAAGATTTCCAAAGGGGACTGCATCTCCATCTGAAAATTTTTAAGGGATCAGCAAATGAAAAAGGTTGAAAGCCACTGCTCTACAGGAAGAGGAAAAGTATGTCCACTATTTCCTCTTCTAGTGAATCGTTAGTACAGATTTGATGCTACTACCTCTGTGTTCCCAGATATCATTCTTAGTGATCAAACCTCTGAGACAGATCATTAGTAAACCAATGCACCTGGGTTTCAGATGCCCTTGTATCATGTTTTCTATGTTAATGTTCTTTAAGTCAATGAATATAAAGACTTTCAACTCTTTCCCTTGAGAAACATAGTGAACGTTTTTTTGCTTGCACTCTAAACAAAATAGAATATATATTGCCCAGTTACCAAATAAAGTGAGATTTTTACACTATATACTAAAGAAGCTATTTTTTTCCACGTTTAATAGGAGAATATCAAAGATAAACTACGGCCCATTCCTGTATCGGTTGGTGTTAAAATCAGTGGCGGCTCGGAATCCAGTTTACCATCTAAGAAAAGACAAGGAAGATCGCTTCCTGATCTTGTTCCAATTCTAAATTCAAATGAACCAGAAACAGTGAACTCAGAAGTAAGTCTGTTCTTGACTCGATCTTTGGAAGATGATGCAAAGTGGATAGTTAAGACAACCGAACTTCACAATTTGTATGACAGAAGAGTGGAGAGGTTGGGTTATTTGCATGGGTAATTGGTTCCAGTATACTCTTTAGAATTAAGCTCCAAGTTGAGAGAGAGAGAGAGAGAGCGAGCGGGCTCATGCATATCACATGCACTTGTATTGGAAGTCGCTAAATTAAAGGCTGTAAAAAACTTAGCTGTGACCAAAGAGAAATAAGGGTATGTCTACACTAGCTCTTTAGTTCGAGCTAGGTAGGATAATGAGGGCAAGCGGAGTTGCAAATGAAGCCCGGGATTTAAATATCCCGGGCTTCATTTGCATGTTCCCGGGCGCCGCCATTTTTAAATCCCCCTTAGTCCGAACTCCGTGCCCGCGGCTACACGCGGCACGGACTAGGTAGTTCGAATTAAAGATCCATGGAATGAGGAGTAACGGTAGTTCGAATTAGGATCTTTAATTCGAACTACCTAGTCCGTGCTGCGTGTAGCTGCGGGCACAGAGTTCAGACTAAGGGGGATTTAAAAATGGCGGCGCCCGGGAACATGCAAATGAAGCCCGGGATATTTAAATCCCGGGCTTCATTTGCAACTTCGCTTGCCTTCATTACCCTACCTAGCTCGAATTAACGAGCTAGTGTAGCCATACCCTAAGTGAGGAGACACATGACATACAATTAATTTATAACCTCACGTGTGGGATTAAGGGACTATTACTTGTGATAGCAGAAATTTAAAACATGCTTCTGCATCCTCTTGAAACAGAAGTGAAGATGACACAGCTGGTTGACACTAACTAACTGCACTCCATGAGACTCAGGTTGAAATTTAGTTTGGTCACCAATGAAAATTGATCAAGCTGTCTCATTCTTGTGAATGTGTGTCCCGCTTCACAAGTGCACTATGCAATTAATGTTTGCAGGGTCAGGGTGTCCTTGAACAATTTCCTCTAGAAATTGGGGTATGTCTACATTTCGAACCAGAGATATAATTTCCAGTTTGAGGAGACATAGCTAACTCAACTCCCATTAAAGCAATGAGCAGGGGAGGCACATATCACTTTGAAACAGTTGGCCCCAAACTGTCCCAGTTTTTGTATTTGTGTGACACAACACTTTCACTTAGCAGCAATGATACACGTCTCCAGCAAAGCAATATATCCCCATCTCCTTACAGCTGAAAAGGTGAACTCAGACTAAGGCCTTGTCTCCACAAGGAAGGGGGTGCGAAGTGTCTATGGATTTGAATTGCAGCATATATCAGCAGATGTTTGGATTTTTAACATAGATTTTAGAATTGGTGTATGTCCTAAGGTAAACTGACTTTTAGCTTTTATATAGGTGCAGTTCTTAAAAGAAGGATGTGGAGCAGACAACATTTGTAATAGCAACCTAATACTTCAATACAGATTCCTTACCAAAGAAGGAGACAGATTTTCATATTTGCCAATGTAAGATTTAATTTACACATTTGCAAAAATGACTGTACTTGGGTGGATATTTGGCAGGGACATATTTTTTTCCCCAATGTGTGAGACTTGTTGCATTTTGTTTCCATAGTGAGAATAATGTTCCAGTGCTTGTCCTCAAAGATCAGAAGGAAATTGCACTAGAAATAATGGTGGCAAATAATCCATCAGATGTAAAAAATCCCCAAAAAGATGGTGAAGATGCCCATGAAGCTAAACTAGTTGCAACTTTTCCAGACAGTTTGACCTACTCTTCTTTCAGAGAACTGAGGGCTTATCCTGTAAGTATTCTAGAAAACCAGGACAGAGGTATATTACATATATTTAAATACTTATTGTGTTTTGACTTCTGAATATCTTTAATTCAGGAAAAACAATTGACCTGTGGTGCCAATCAAAATGGTTCTCAAGCAGAATGTGAACTTGGAAATCCTTTTAAGAGAAATTCCAATGTAGGTGGCTTGTTTTTTCTTTTTTTATTAGATGGGTCTAATATATAAAGTTAGATTATGGAGCTAGACTGGAACTTTCCCTGAGTTCAGGGGGTATTTATGTGTTGGGGTTTGGTTTGGGGGGTCTATCCTAGTTTTAACATCTCAGAATTCTGTGACTTTTTTTTAATATAAAACAAAATGTTTGTGCTTACAAAAATATATTAACATACCATCATATTGTGTGGATTTTTTTCTTGTTTAGGTAACCTTTTATCTAATTTTAAGTACAACCAAAGTTAACGTTGACACAACTAACTTGGATGTTAATCTGCAGTTGGAAACGTAAGATTTTTTTGTCATTGTTACTTTTCTCATGGTGTTTTCACATATACTTGTAAATCTTAAGGAATGGCTTTAATTTGTTTTGTAAAGGCAATTTTATTATAATGTGAAAACTTAAAATTTAAAATAAACATTGCCATTTCATTTTCATTATAGAACAAGTAATCAAGTTAATTTGGCTCCAATTACTGCTACTGCTAAAGTGGTTATTGAATTGCTTTTGTCACTCACTGGGTAAGTGTTTATAGTTAGCATAACAAATCAATGTGAGAATGAACCCTTTCCTACAACCCATACTAAAACTTGATCTGTTTTTTTTTTAAATTAAACAGAGTTGCTAAGCCTTCCCAGGTATACTTTGGAGGTAACGTCATTGGAGAGAGTGCTATGAAGTCAGAAGACGATGTTGGAAATATAATAGAATATCAATTCAGAGTGAGTTGATCTAGATTATTAAGAAAACATTGATTTTTTTTTTCCTGACGCTCATGGAATATTTTAAAAATCTGGCTGATTTGAAGCTCACCACCTTAGCACCCAAATGACCACCATTAAACACCTCCTCCTCCTTTCCACAACAACCAACCTGACTGGTCTGTCAAGACTGGGACTTCACCCAGTCTTGAAAGTTCAGGGTCACACTTTCAGAAAACATTTTCTATTTTGTTTGTGTGCTATCCCCTGAACCTACACTTTTCCAGCATAAACATCCTTGCCTACAGGTAACAAAACTTTACATACACAAACCTAACAATGGTATGCCCAGTGTTAGTGCTCAGAAAGTGTGTGCAGATATTTGTGCACATAAAGCTGAACATCTACAAACAAGCTGTGCTGTATCCCTTTTTGATAATATGGCTCTATGAGCTCACTTGCTTGGCCTTCTGCCTTTTAATTACTAAGACAAGGCTCTCATATCCATGTGTCTCAAATGGTCTGTAAGTTGTGGCAATGTAAATTTTTGCTCCATGTATTTCTCTCCATCCACATACATATGTGGTCCACGCTTCTCAGTATAGTCTATTCTCTTCCCCCCCTCAAAATTGGCTGCTCTTGCACCTGAATCACCTCCTTGTTTCCTACCTCTAAAACACATCCTGACTGGCTGTGTGTTTTATAGCTGGAATCCTGGCCCTCCCTCCTCATACTCTCAGTGTTCTCATGAAGAGGTTATTAATTTGGGCATTTGTGGCCTCTTTCAGAGGCTGGGAGTGAAGGTTTTCAGGGGAAGAAAAAAGGGACATGTCTCAAGTTCAGAAGAACCTAGATCTCTTTTATAATTCACATGCTTGCCTTTGGCTCCTGAAAATTTCCTTCTGCAGCTGTTTTAAATATATCTGCTACAGTAATTTAGAATACTTGGTGGTGTTTGTAATTTATTTGCTCAGTGATGACAAAGCTCTAGATATTGCAGCATTGCTCTCCAACTAAAAACCACCTACCATACTTGCTGGAGCAAGATGGAGAGAGGTGTCATTCTGTGGCACCAGATGTTCCCTGGTAGTTGTATCCTGCTTGCTATAACTGAGTACATTTTTGCTACTGTTAAAAGGTTCTGGCTCCTGTTGCTGTCAACAGAAGAATTGTTTTCAGACACTACTGGCCTAGGGAGCTGGCATTCCAGCCTTGAAAACATTGTAATACTAAATATGGATGCTATCACTCAGACCAAGTCTTTATTGTATCACCTTTGTATTCTGTTTGTACTTCATAGATGATAGAACTTTTACATAAAATTTCAGAAAATCTAGTTTCCCCTGATTTTGTTGTACAAAATTGTATGCTAGATCATCTAGAATATTATGTATGATGATTTATAGAATTTGGAAGGTTTGCTACCTTTTATTTCCAATCAAAAGTTGTTTGGCAAATCCAAAATATATGGTATCTTCAGAATTTGTTCTTTCCTGTGACTTTTTTCTTAATGCCAGAAACAGTATTCTTTGGCCTTAAAATTCAAGTTTATAAGAGAATTTGTGGATTTTCTTTTCCTAATAGGTAACTAACTTGGGTAGACCACTTAAAACATTTGGCACAGCATCTTTGAACATCCAGTGGCCAAAAGAAATCAGCAATGGGAAATGGCTGCTTTATTTGATGAAAATAGACTCGAAAGAATTGGGGGAAATCCCTTGTCAACCTCAAAAAGAAATAAACTCATTGAGACTTGAGGTATGTTAATGCACTTTCACCTGATTATAAGCAAGCTCATGTAACATTAAAGTTCAACGTGGGGTTTGTTAGTAGGATACTGGTGCCTGCCTCAAAATGAGGTTTGTATCTTCAGTGACCTGAGAAGTGCATCAATATCCTATGCTCATACGCACCCTGCCAGAACTATCAGACAATGGCTCCTTCATTTTACATTTAAAAGCAAGGCCATTTTAAAACCTAATTTGTATTTTAATAAAGTAGTCACCCCTTCCATGATGGAAAACCAGTTAATGGTGAAGGAATAAGTAAAACAGGGCAACTATTGAATTCCCCTTTCAAAAATTAATTTTTAAGCCTGCTTAGATTGCTTGAACTTCTTTTTCCTTATCCTCTTGAACTCAGTTGACCTTTTACCAGAAGCCAGTTTTATCTCTGTCTCACTTTCTGCTAAAAATTAAAGCACCAAGCTTGCAGCCCTTCTGGCAAAATTCTTTTTGCGTTCAGAGGAGATTTAGGGTTGGTACCTTTAGTTAGATTTTTGAAGAGAGTCACAAAGTGCTGCCTGAAAGAGCTGGGATCCTGAAGGAAAGGAACAGTATTTGAAGTTGTGAGATTCTTCTCTCTGCTGTCCACCATCTTTTCACCCTCTCCAATAGCAAGCTTCAACTGAAGAACTGCCCCTCTGCTCCTCAGAGTCTGTATATTTGCCAGGCTGTAGCAGAAGCCAGTGAGGAGAGCCAGGATCAGTGTTTTAAAGAGAACAGCCCCAAGAACAAAGGGTAGGCAATAATAAACATCTGACCAGATCCTGTGAGCCCTTTCCACACATGCTTGTGTTGAATTCTGTAAGGGTTCCATCTGGAGGACAGTGCAGGATTAAGCCCATTTTCTTTTCCTTTAAGTGTCTATAAACCACAACTGAAAGGACTTTTAAAGCTAGGTATCTAAATAATCTTTTCACCATTCCATTAGAAAGGAATGCATAACGCATGCTTTGTTTTGTACTTGTAATGTACTTCTAAAGTGTGTGCACCAAATTCTGTTCTCATTGATATCCTTGCAATCCTGCTCATTTTAAACATACTACATGTGTAATGAGTATAACTGAGCTGAATTTGTCCAAGGGACAGATGTGGATGTTTTTCTTTTTAAATACGTGACCTGACTTTCCACACATTCTACATTCATGTGCTTCAACTAAACAATGTGAACTCTACAGGTTTTGTAAAAATTTGCAAGTTTCCCATTGAAACGTAATTAATAACTTGTAATATGCGCGCGCGCGCGCACACACACACACACACACACACACACACACACACTCTCTCTCTCTCTCTCTCTCTCTCTCTCTCTCTCTCTCTCTCTCTCCCTATAAGCTACTTTGGTGAACTAATGGAGTGTGGGACATGTCTATTGTACATATTCAGGCTATGTCTACACTGCAGAGTGGTATCCTGGAAAAGCTATGCCACATCCAAGGAATGTGTCCGCTTTTTCGGAATAGTTTCCAAAAAAGCAGATGCGTTTTCGGCATCCTTGTATTCCTCATTGCATGAGGAATAAGGGATGTTCTGAAAGAGGAGGTTTTTCTGGAAAAAAAAGTGGAAAAAGAGATGCAAATTGCATATCTTTTTCTGACTTTTCTTTGCAGTCGAGACATAGCCTTCGTGAACAAATTTAACAAGAGCATATCTGCCTACATTGGAATATGTGCAAAGAAGTTATTGTGTGTTTGTCTTTGGTATATTAGAGAGACAAGGTAGGTGAAATAATATCTTTTATTGGACCAACTTTAGAATAGGGTTTTTTTTCCTTATAAGTGGAGTAGGAATAGCACATACTCACTTGTTAGCATGTTAAAAAATGAAATGGCTTTGAAGCCACTTGCAAGTGAAACACTTGCCTTCACTGCCCTCCAATTTTGTTTAGATCACTTTTTAAAGTTACAGCTTAAATCCTGTGTTAGCTGCGTTCAGTATTAGCAGGCATTCATGGAAATACTGTCTGTGGCAGCAATGCTCAGGCTCTGTCTAGACTGCAGGCTTCTTTCGGAAGAAGTTTTTCCGGAAGAGATCTTTGGAAGAAACTTCTTCCGAAAGAGAGCATCCACACTGCCAAAGCGCATCAAAAAAGCAATCTGCTTTTACGAAAGATAATGTCCACACTGAATGGACGCTATCTCACATTTAAGCTGTGATTACTATGGACTTAAAATGGCAGTTTTTCCAGAAAAACTCTGTAGTGTAGACATAGCCTCAGATGTAGAATCCTGGCAGTCATGTTGCAGACACGTATATTTGCCTCACGTGACATCTGCACTACCCCTGCAGTCACTGTTCTTCTTTCATCTCTTTATTTTTACTTGGAGGGTCAGGTTTAGAAAATACCCTAGTGATGCCAACAATTAATGGAGGAAGGAATGTTTTACACCGGGGCAAAATAGCTTCAGATTTGACTGTATTTATTCCTTAGCCTGCTTCTTGAAACTGAGGGTCTGTTCAAGTCCAGAAAAGAAAGCTTGGTTTTACCCAAGATATGTTTACAGTATATAAACCCTTGAAAACAGGGGGATTATATTATGGGAATTGCAACTGACACTAAACAAGCCTCACTTTGGCTAATATCTCTATCCTTTCGTACTCAAATTGCTTTTTAACACCTGCAAGAAGCTAAATATTTAAGTGCCCAATATTCAAAGAGCCTGTTGCACATTTAGTAATCAATCCAGTTCATGTAGTTTGCTTCTCAATATATAATGATTTGCTTTAAAGGAATCTCACAGCTCAAGGAGGAAACGTGAAGTTGCAGAGAAACAGACTAATGATGACAAAAAAATGTCTATATTTCCAGAAAGAAAATATAAGATCCTGGTAAGTATTTGCATATGAAAACATTTACTCTTCTAGCTTTTTACATTACCTTTACTTCTACAGAACCTTTTTAGGTTTAGCAGGTGTATGAGTATTCCATGGTGTGTGTGTGGGGGGGGGTTTATAACTTGTTTTCTAATATTATTCTTTTCTAAATCTGGTGAGTATATTAGAATAATTTCCAGACAGCTGTAAAAGAATAATTGAATACACTAGAAAAATTTAAAATTTAAATCTAGTGAGAGGTTTAGTAAGCAATCTATCTAGGTAAGCATTTAGCTTTCCAAAATGAACTTTAAAAGGGAGCAGGATAACTAATAAGAACAAAGTAAAGAAACTGTGCACAGGCTGACACCTACATTTTAACAGATATTAGGATTGATGTAGATATAGTCAACTAGTCTTGTTACCATTGAAATTAATAATAGTTTTGCCACTGAGTTCAACAAGTCAAGGAATTGGGCTTTCTAATGGGACCATACCTTATGTTTACTGGTACATACAGCCTCCTGTTTCTTTGCTACAACTACTTTAACCCATCATGTCATTTTGCAATTATCTCAGGTATTCTTTTGTAAAATGTGACTTTTGAAGTGCATGTGTGAATGTATATTTATTTAAATTACAGGACTGTAACGTGAATGCACGCTGTGTGAATATAAAATGTCCCCTGCAAGGTTTGGACAGCAAGGCATTGGTTGTATTGCGTTCAAGATTGTGGAACAGTACTTTCCTGGAGGTATATTCTATTGCTATTCTTGAGGCATTTGTGCACTCTCCTATCTTTTCTTTTTTAATGTATCCATGTTATATTTTGAAACAGGAATACTCTAAGCTGAACTACCTAGACATTATTGTTAGGGCTACAATCAGTGTTCCTGCTGCAGCTGAAAACATTAAGCTCACAAATGAAGGTGCTCAAGTGAGTTTTCAAAATTTCTTTAAAATGGGTCATATATGTTGGTGCTGTGGCATTACCTTTGTAACTCTGGGTGTTGGGAGGAGGGAATCCTACACCACCATTCAAGTGTAGAATTAATGTCTGTTGCAGATTTTACTCTTCCCCCTGCAGAATAATTGGTTTGCATGCTGCCCTCCGAGGTAGTGGTCCCAAGTGGGTATGTCAGGAGCAGCCAGGAAGATGTAAATCACTGCCTTAAGGGGTGGGACTTGGTGTGTCTGAGAGACTGTCCCTCTTGCCCACAATCCTGGTGCTGAGGACAGGCAGGGCTGGAAATGTCCTGGCTGGTGGCTCCTACCCTATGCTAGGGTCCAGCTGTAAGTGCCAACCAGTTAGAGACAGGACTTCCTCTTCCCTCAACTCAGGACCCACCACTGGGAATCTCTCCCAGCTGCAGGAAGCTCTGTACACTTTCCTCTTCCCCCCAGTCCCCTTTATTGCCTCCCATTGCTCACCAGCCAATCTGTATGGGATTAATGTACCCCTGAATCCAGTCTCCCACCACACCAAGCCCCATGCGTTGACTGTACAGTGATGGGTTGGAGCCTTGGCTCTAGGACCTTGCAGCGTGGGAGGGTCCCAGGACTCCGGCTCTAGGGTAGGCAGTAATTTTTGATGGGGGAGGAGGGGGCCACTCGAACAATGGAAAGTGGTCAAGGGCCGTACTCTTCAATATTAATGGAGGAGGTGTGGGGTCTGGGATGGAGGTTGGGTGCAGAATGGAGCTTGCAGTAAGGGACTGGGGTGCAGGAGAGGGTGTAGGGTCTGGGAGGGAGTTTGGGTAAAAGAGGCAGTTGTGACTTGGGTTGGGGACTAGGATATAGGAGGGGCTGGAGAGGTTTGGGTTGTGACCTGGGGCAGGGGATTGAGGTGCAGGAGGGTTGGCAGAGGGTTTGGGTTATGTGGGGCAAAGGGTTGGGGTGCCAGAGGCAGGCTCTGGCTGGGAGACTTACCTCTTAACTCCCGACTAGCAGCCTTCTCAAGCAAACTCCCTGCCTGCCCCACCCCAGCTGCAGGTAGTTTTTGAACAGCTATGAGCCTGAGGGAAGTGGGACAGGGTGCTTCACAAGCTGCCTGTTGACAACAGGCAGCTCCCATTGGCTGGAAACTAGCCAATGGGATTGTGCTGGAGGCGGGGGCAACACATGAAACCTCTCCTCCCTCCGCCAGGCTTACAGCTGTTCAAACAAACCTGGTAGCAGCCGCTTTTCTCAGCAGTATGGAGCCAGGCAGGGAGTCTGCCTGAGGCTCCCCTCTGCGTCCATGGGCCAGATCTGATGGCTTGGCGGGATGGATCTGGCGTGCGAAGGGTATTTTGCCCAAGCCTGCAATTCTGCACAACAGTGAAACAGCCCCACTGCCTGAGTCCTCAATTGGTTGGCACAGGCCAGCTGTGGAATTTTCTTTGCTGCGTAGACATACCCTTAATTTTCTGTGCTTGACATGTATGGAAATATTAAATACCAGCTGCTCTGTAGAGCCATACAGACATGCCTAGTAACATTTCCTGAATCTTTTTTGGTGTCTGCATTGTTACAGACATACTTGTTCACAGGTATTTTAAAATAAAATACCAAAATAATTGAAAATGTCATGATTATAGTATGTTTTTTGACAAAACAGGCAACATTTTAAAATAGTGCACAAAATTTCCTCAGGAGTAATGGATTACATAGTTTATAAAGTGAACATGCTAATCCAGAGCATCTCTCATCACTTTTGGTTCCATAGATCTTTCTGTTCCTTAGTAAGAGGCATTCTGCATAATATGAGAGTAAACACTTCATTTAGCTAGATGTGGTCACCAACATACTGCCTTTCCAACCCCATAAGCTGTTGAAAACCATGGATCCTAGCTTGCTGACTTGAAGCAAAGGTTTTTCTACTCTAAAACCCAGAGAGCGTTGTGGCTGCAGAAGCCATGGGGTGCTCAGTATGGAGAAAACATGCATATTAGTACTCTGCCTCCCTTACTGCAGTATTTCTAATTCTCTGCGTTTCTGAATGTATCATCAGTTTACATGCTGTGTGGATTATGGGGAGGAATAACATAATTCCAGATCAATCCTAGATACTTTCCCCCCCCTCCAAAGAAGAATTACTACTGAAGATCTAAGAAATGGTTTTTAATTTGTGTTGCGTTGGAAGAGGGGAATCAGTGACATTCACCACATAGAAAAAACACAGTCCCTCCCTTGAGTTGGGCAGGTTCATTTTTTTAACGCCTCTTTCCCCAACCTTCTCCATAAAAAATAATAGTTTTGGAGGGATTCTAGTGAATGTTTTAGTTTAACCTATTTCTTCCCCATACCCTCTTCTTATTTTCTGCCAGCTCTCCTTTGGAATGGAGCTTTTAGCTAGGGAAGAGTTAAGTACTTCAGAGCTGTAGGCTTTACATGCTTTTGAACTTCCAGTGCCACACAGGGATATTAAATCTCACATGAGTATGTCCCATGAAATCCCCACCATCATTCTCAAGAGCCAGGCAGATGCTGCTCATGAAAACTGGATGGTAAAAATGCTTCAAGTAGATATATAAGAGTTGTAGGAGACATGCTGTCCTCTTCAGCCTAGTGATTAGCTTCTCTAGTGTAGATGTGAGTTTTGGGTTAGAAATTAAGAACTTGTTAAAAAGTTTTAACTATAGGGGATGGAAAATTTATCTGCCCATAGGTGCGAGTTACGGTCTTTCCTGCAAAGACAGTAGCACTCTATACAGGAGTGCCTTGGTGGATCATCTTGGTGGCAATTCTTGCTGGAATACTGATGCTTGCACTGTTGGTGTTTTTACTATGGAAGGTGAGTTATTTTAAAACCATTCCTGTTTTTCAGGTACAGCTCAACATATGAAATAAGGCAGAAAACTAGCCAAGCAACTCCAAAAATGCATTTTCAAAATATTGCTCTAGGGTTGCCACTGTCTAATCATTAAACAAGTTTCATTTCATGCTACCAGTAAAAATTACTGTTTTATTTGTCATCTTGGAAACTGACCAGAAGTTGTATTTTTGCTTTGTAGCAAAAATTAATAGTAATTTTCGTTTCTGCAACATTTTTGCTGAAAATGCTGCATGGAAATGTTTTTTATTGGAAAAAATGGGTCACACCTTTTTGTGCAAAAGCTGTTCTAACGAAAGAACAGCTCTTGTACAAAAGGGGGTTTTTGTGCAAAAGGGAAAGGAAGAGGAAATGCAAATGAGGGCAACATATGCAAACGAGCGCTCCATTTGCATTTGTTCTTCTGCAAGAAGCTCGTAGTGTAGACATAGCCCTTCTGTTTACTTAAAATCTTGGTTAAGATTATCAAATTTGCATATGAATTCCAGCTCAGCAGTAGATAGAAAAACTTCAAAAACAGATTGCAGAAAGAATCCCTACCCTCAAACTGCAATTCATATGCAAATTTTATACCTTGAACCAAGGTTCTTCCGTTACAATAGATAATTTCCCATTCACGGAAATTCTCATTTAATTAGAACTGATGTCACAGTCCCATCTCTGTATCTTTTTTCCTTTGTCTGTCCTCCTTCTTTTCTTCAGCATCTGAGGAAGTGAGTTGTAGTTCATGAAAGCTTATGCCTAATACCCTAATAAATATCTCAGAGGGGCAGCCATGTTAGTCTGTAACTTTAAAAACAAGTAGTCTTGTGGCACTTTAGAGACAAAAATGGTGGAGGGATGCTCCAACCAAGCTGGAGCTGTCCCCTACACGGGATCCCGTTCAGTTGGTTAACCAGGTAAATGTTAGGTTAAGCGAATGTTTAACCATTTACCTGGTTAAATAGAATTCTACATCTCTATTCTGCATGTTATGAACATCAGTGTGCCCCAATACTCTGACATAATACTCTTAAACTACAACATGGTGTAACAAATACTCTTTATCCTAGAGGAGGGATTTTTGTTATGCAGAGGGACATGATATCCTGGGAAGAGCTTTTTAAAATACCTTTTGCCATCCTCATCCATGTTCACAGTTGATGCTCTTGTGAAAGGGATGGGATGGTAAGAATTACTGTTCATACCATGTGATTGTTTTGTAAATTTGGCTTTTAAATCGTTTAATAGACTGTCACTTTTTTCCTTAAAATACCAATCCATAAAATTGACTAAATACCTTGCTTCCTTGTAGTGTGGTTTCTTCAAGAGAAGTAAGAAAAATCATTATGATGCCACATATCACAAGGCTGAGATCCATACTCAGCCATCTGATAAAGAGAGGCTTACTTCTGATGCATAGTATTGATCTACTTCTGTAATTGGTAATTGATCAGCATTTTTTAATTTCTAGCTGTGGGACATGCTATATGGTTGTGGTGGCTAACAATGGGAAGCTTGCTGCATATGTTCCATTAACTGCTGGGTTTCAAAATGTCAATATCTGCTTGCTTACTCTGTTTATAATCTGCACTTTTTTTCAGTGCATGAGGTGACACACACAGGCATATTATTTAAAATGTGTTTTGTTGTGTGTGTTTCAACAAAAAATCCTAACCTCTACAGTGGAATTTTCCACACTGAAGAAATAACTTAGTATACAAATACTAGACAATTTTCAAACTCTACACATGGTAATCACATGGGGTAGACTTTTAAGATGTAAAATGCAATTTATTTGGTTTTGTGCTAGTATTTTGGTTTTATGCTAGTGTTTCCCAATTTTTGGATGTTACATAAATCGCTTTATTAATCGCTTATGCATGCTAAAGGCCTTGTGCTACTCATGATGAAAAAGCGTTTCTTTATAATTATTTTTAATTGATAAAGCTTTAATAATTTTGTTTAGTTCTTAAAACTCTTCAGTGATCTGAGCACATGCTTTTTTTTTTCCTCCTGAAACCTGCCAGATATTTATGCTTTTTAGTAAATTTTGCTCAGATTTGGAAATCATAAATATGGTATATCTTAATTGATGATGCTTGGGGATCTAGCTAAAATCTATCAACAATGTGCACAATGAAAGGGTAGATAAAAGAGATGAACTTAAACCAAACCTCCGAGCTACCCCAGACGCTGGACAACTAAATACCTGAATACTGGTCTCAACTTTTTCTGCTACTATTTATTATTTTTAAAGTTAACATTGTTTTTCAATACTATATAATTAAAGAGCAGTATTTCTTACAAGTTTACTTAAATTCAGTTGCCTAATGCATTCTGCTCAGGAAGCTTTTTTAATAAACACTCACTACTCTGTTTGAGCTCTAGTAGATTAGTAAGGCATTATTTCCCTTTAATGTTGGCTTTCCCCCAACAAATTATATTCATCTATGTCTGACAATTTTATTCTTTACTATGGTTTCAATTAATTTGCCCAGTGCTGATGTTAGACTTACCGGTTTATAATTGCCAGGATCACCTCTACAGCCCTTTTTAAATATTGGCGTCACATTAGCTATCCTCTAGTATAGTCATTAGGTACTGAAGCTAGTTTAAAGGATAGGTTACAAACCACAGTTAATAGTTCCGTAATTTCAAATTTGCGTTTTCAGAACTCTTGGGTGAATGCCTTCTGGTCCCAGTGACTTGTTACTGTTAAGTTTATCAAGGTGTTCCAAAGCCTTCCCTAATGACACCTCAAATCTGGAGTGATTCCTCAGACCAGTCACCCAAAAAGAATGGCTCGAGTTTGGGAATCTCCCCAACATCCTCAGCTGTGAAGACCGAAACAATTCATTCATTCAGTTTCTCTGCAACGACTATCATCTTTGAGTGCTCCTTTAGCATCTCGATTGTCCAGGGGCCCCACTGGTTCTTTAGCAAGCATTTTTTTAAGTACATCAGAAGCAGGACATTTTGCTATTACCTTTTGAGCTTTTAGCTAGCTGCTCTTCAAATTCCTTTTTGGCTTTTCTTACTACATTTTTTACACTTATCTTGACAGATTTTATGCTCCTGTCTATTTTCCTCACTAGGATTTAACTTCCACTTTTTAAATCAATGTCTTTATCTCTCACTGCTTCTTTTACTTGGTTGTTAAGCCACGGTGACACTTTCTGGTTTTCTTATTGTGTTTTTTAATTTGGGGTATACATTTAAGTTGGGCCTCTATTATGGTTTCTTTGAAAAGTTTCCATGGAGCTTACAGGGATTTTACTTTAGTCACTGTACCTTTTAATTTCTGTTTAACTAACCTCCTCATTTTTGTGTAGTTTCCCTTTCTGAAATTAAATGTCACAGTGTTGGGCTGCTGAGGTGTTTTTCCCACCACAGGGATGTTAAATTTTATTACATTATGGTCACTATTTCCAAGTGGTCCAGTGATATTTACATCTGGGATTAGATACTGAACTCTACTTAGGACTAAATCAAGAAATGCCTCTCCCCTTGTAGGTTCCAGAACTAGTTGCTCCAGGAAGCAGTCATTTAAGGTATCAAGAAATTTTCTCTCTGCATCCCATCCTGAGGTGATGTGCACCCAGTCAATAAGGGGACAGTTGAAATTCCACGCTATTATTGAATGTATTTTGATAGCCTCTCTAATTTCCCTTAGCATTTCATTGTCACTGTCCTGGTCAGGTGGTTGATAATATATCCCTACTGCTACATTCTTATTATTAACTTGGGTGCAGCCCCTGACATTTTTCTTGGGGTCAGTGGTTTCCGACCTCGTGCTAATCAGCCCCTGGGGAGATCAATTGGTGCAGTGCTGATCTCCTGGTAAGTGTAAACCTGCCCATAGTTAGGTTGAATTAACTGCCAATGTAGATGCAGCTAGGTCAATGAAAAAATTCTTCCATCTAATTGTCTATCACTGCTCAGAGAGGTGGAATGACTACAATGGAAAAAAATCTTTCCATCGATGCAGTAAGTACTTCCCTACAGTGTGACTAAAGCATAGCTGCAGCAGAACTATATTCACTAGTAGCTCAGAAGTCAACAGGAATTAATGTACCACACTGCAGGCCTGTGCATCTTAAACACAAACGTACAGAATGAATGGAAAATTTGTTTTACACTCTTAAATTGTTGAAATACTGGATTGTGCTGCTTGCTTTCAGCTGCTGCTGATACAGTTGCAATGTATAGACTGTCACAGCTGTGTATACTTTGTTATGCATTTTTTAAAATAACTTTTTAGCTGCCCAGTTATGCTTCTTTCTTGAGAGAAGCCAATCCCTTTGTATTAATGAACACAAAGAACTTTAGACCTTTATGCCTACAGTACTTTGTAATTTAACCCTAAATTGTTCCCTTTCCCAGTGTGGGTTCTTCCAGCGCTCCAGGTACGATGACAGTGTCCCCCGATACCATGCGGTAAGAATTCGGAAAGAGGAGCGACAGATCAAAGATGGAAAACATAAAGAGAATCTTGAAAAAAAACAATGGATTACAAAATGGAATGAAAATGAAAGTTACTCCTAGGGAAATTTCCCCTTCAACTCCAAGTTCAGACAGATTAATATTTCATTAATGGACTCAGACTTACATACAATATGGACCTATATTTTTGATTGTACATATTTTTTACTTATATCAAAGCTTTTTTTTTTTGCACAGCTAAATTTAAGTCTGATTGACTGATTTGCATTATTTAAACTTCCAGATTGTCATAAAGAGGCAAACTTGCATTTATAGAATGGTGCATTCTATGAAATATGCACATTCGTGTGTAATGATGCCACAAAAGGTCCTTTCCTGCATTCCTGAAATCAATGGATGTGTCAGGAATGCAGGATATAGTCCTAAATATATTCTTTAAACCTCCATCAAAATATACAATTATAAACACATGGTAATCTTGATACACTTTATTCATGTACAATTTGGGGATCTGCAAATGTGCTATCGTTATAAGACTTTTGCAGTTATAGTGGTTAGGGGTAAACCTAAAATGTCTTAAATGTGCAATAGATCATGTTGATACATTTCTAATTTCAGTTTTGGTGAATCTTACGTCAAATATACACAAGTTTAAAGAAAAGCTTAAATATTATTTGTATGTTTTTGTATATATTTTAGTCATATTTATTTTTTAAAAAATATCTGCAACATTTGTCTTTGACTAATTAGGCCAAAGAGACTTTTTAAGTGAACCTTAAAATGTGTATGGATGTTCTTAAATAGTATATGAAAGTCCAGTTAGACAGACAAGAAGCATTGACTGTATTTAATTAGCTCCTAACAAGTGCCACTGCTATTTTTAAATTATAACTTTCAAATCACTGACAACCTTGAAATGTAAACATTCATTCCATTTGTTTGTGTGAGCATTTTTCTTGTTTCTGTTTATGCAGCAGAATTTAGGAAAGATGTCGACAAATTGGAGAGAATTCAGAGAGCAAAAAAAAAAAAAAAAAGATGATAAACCATAAGGAAAAGGTTTAAAAAAAAAACAAAAACAAAAACCTTGAGCAAATAAGATTGAGGGGGAAAAGGGGAATCAGAGACATCTTAAAAAATGTTAAAGGCTGTTATAAAGAGAACCGTGATTAACGGTTCTGCGCTCCATGAACTGCCTTCAGAGACCAATGGACTTAATCACAGCAAGGAAGATTAGGAAAACCCACTTTCTAATTATAAGGGGAGTTTATATAAGCTTTTAAATGAGGCTATGGAAGCCCTATCAGTAAGGAATTTTAAGAACAGGTTGGATAAACACCTGTCTGGCTTGGTCTAGAGTAGGTTTTACTTGGTCCTGCCTGACAGCAGAAGGCTGGACTTGGGGGTTTCTTGAGACCCCTTGCAGTCCTGCATTTCTAGGACTAATTATGGTCCTGTAACATAATTTGTGTATTAATTGAGAAGGATTTTTAGAATTTTCTTTTGTACATCCAATCTGTATGCTTTTCTATATAATTTTTTATACTTAATACAAAAAGTGAAAGGTGCTTCTGGAAACAATTTCCATACTTACAGAACAGTGTCTACTACTGCAAACGTTATATAGCACTTGAAAGAAAACATAAGCTCCCATCTGCACTGATCCCTTTTGAGACTACTGAGTGATGTCCTAAATATATATAAATATTAATTGTAAGAATAGTGCCACAATGTTGTGCTCTTTAGTAACCTAATTGTTGTAACATAACTGATAGAACTATTTAAAGAGGGTTTTTGGAGTTTTAAAATCTACATTCTAAAGCATTGGTACTATTTAAATGAGAATTAAGATTTCTTATTCCATATGAAAAATTCTAATTGTGTGCATCCTTTTTTTTTTAAAAAAAAAGGAGGACTATGCAGAAATGTGTTAATTTTCTTTACAAGCTGCTAGTTTTCACCTTTCCTCGGAAGTCCATTGTTCTAATGCAAGAATGGTCACCAATTAATAATGGGTAGATTTTATTTTTTATTGCTATTCCTTTTGAAGCTTTGTTTCTTTAAAAATATATTTTAGAAGCTGTATTCTTTTACTTCAAGTTTAACATGTCCCATATGAATTTTCCTACCATCATACTTCCAAAATTACATTGTAATCCATGTTCTGCAAACACTTGTGTGTACATAGCTGTTTACTGTATTTGGGTCTTTACTTATCAGTTAGTATCCCTAAATGAAAACCACAGCTCCTTTGCTGAGTGGCTCAAAACCCAAGAAATGGGGCTCATCAGTTGCTGAGAAGTGGGAATTTTGAGACTACTGAAACAAAACATATGGTTTGTTCTGGGGCACCGCCTTATTATAAGAGCAAAATAAACAAGTCTTGGCAGTGTTAAATTTAAGATGGTTGAAAATATCATCTTGAGTCAGGTCACTGGTATACAGATCCTCTCATATGTACAGCTACTAATACTAAATCATTCCAGGATTAGAAGTTACCTGTGGATATTTGTTTAAAAGTCTGAAATAAATTTTTTTAGTGAAAACACATTAATGGCTTTGTATTACTGGCATATTTCTTACAGGACAAATTTGTTTTATCAGAGTGAATTGTTGAATTATGCAGCTTACAGAAACTCAGTTGCTAATGCTTTAAGTGGTGCTTAAATTTCACAGGTCACCAATGTGTGTTATTAACTAAAGCCAGTCTGCTCTGTATATAATTTTCAGCGTGAATTAAAATGAGAAATAAGAACTATATAGGATGACCTATTTAACTTGTTATTTAAACCATCTTTATATATATATAAATAAAATTGGAAGGATATACATGCTACATTTAGATGTAAATGGCCAAATCCTGTTGGCTTCTTTTATGCAGGTAGTCTGAGACCTTATATACATGAGATTAGTTGTGATAAGCTGCACTTTGACTTCTTGTAGCCCAGTATCACTCACAATTCTGTGGCATGAATTATCCCTTCGTCACAGCAATTTGCTGAGGGGGACAGTCCTTGCCCCTTGCACAACTGCTGCCTCTCCTGGAGCAGTCTGTGGCAGTTCACTTTGCTCCCAGCCATTGCTTTGCTAACTAAGATGTTTTAGGGCAGTAGTTGAGCACCTTTTAATATCTCTTCCTCCTCCCTCATGTAACTTACCTCCCCTTTGTATAAGTCAATTTACTTACCAATTCTGTGTTACAGAATTCCTTTGATTTAAAGTACTTGCACAAGTCATGAATTCCTATCCTTGCAAGAGACTACAGCTGGCTTTTCTATAGGAACCCTCTAAGTAGAAACAACTTTTGCTTTCTTTCTCTCCTTAGGAATCCAGTGCCAGTCTTTACCCATAAGATAGCCACAGGCATGTGCGCACACAACAATTTCAAAATCCTTTTTATGAATAACACTCCAAAGATTAAACCATTATAGCCCAGTAGTTATTTTCCTAAAGAATATAGCAGAAAATAAATAAATACAGTTACAGGGATTGGGACCAATGTTCCCTTTAAGTTTTTCCATCTATGAGTGGAGTGAGTTAGGTCAGGTGCGCTTGCCTACCACTGTGGCCCCTTCCAGTTACTAACAAAAATCCTAGATATATTTAAAATGTTATAGAAGAAGAAACAATGGATAATTAACAAGGTACCCCCACACTGACTCCCCCCCCACCAGCTTAATGTTTCCACCTTCTCTTAACTACAAGATCAGGATCTAGGAGGAGGTAGCCAATTGGTGGAGGTCGGCTGCATGGCTCCACTAATGAGGTGGGTGGATCTTAATTACTTCCTACACAGCTGCACACTTTACAGGAAGCTCTGATGGGGACTTCTGACTAGGGATGTAAAATTCCATTTAATCAGTTAACAGGTTAAATGTTACCGTTAACTGCTTAAATGGGATCCCAGGGGTGGGGTGCCCAGTTGGCTAGAGCAGCCCCAACCAGGATGTGATGGGCCTAGTCCGGCTGAAGCAGCCTCAGCGATGGCAGGGAGTTGCTTGGGCTGAGCCTATTGTACCACACGGTGGTTGAGGGGCTGTTCTGGCCTGGAGCCCCCTCAGCCCATGGCCCAGCGGGCCTGGCTGGGCTGGAGCAGCCCCTGGCTGGGTCGCCAGTTAACCAGTAACGGATAAGCATCACCTGGTAAGGGTGATCTTACCGGTGACATCCCTACTTCAGACAAATCAGAGATCTTCTGCTTCACATAGGCTAACCAGGGTATTATACGGACAACTTGTCAAAATATTTACTGGTATTACATAACTGGTTATTTCAGCATCCTCACCACTGAGCACATATATAAGAAAGAAAAAAATAATCCACACAATGGTGACTGTAGCCAGTAGGCTCACACACTGTCTTTGATTCAATGGCGTAAAACACTGCACATTTGGCCTCCACTCTGGAATTCCTCTTTTAGGGTGTTCACCCATCTCAATCCTCACTGCCTTCTGTAAAACTACAGGAAATTTTACTGAGACCCACTGCCCAGGTTCAGCCTGGCTTACGCCGGCAGCTCTATTTCCTGGCTGTGCTGGATTTGACTGGTGCCCTAACTGGCTGAGTTTTGTAACCCTCAGAGCACTCAATAGCGCCGGGGTCAGCACCCTTTCAGAAGTGGCATGGCAAGATTTAACTTACTTCTATTTACGGGTCTGTGTGCCACTGACACTTTTTAAAGTCAATAGTAGTCCTACTTACATTTTAGTAGTTTCATTAATTAATAAATAAATTAAAATGCAGATCTTACCATTTAGTGCAATCCTTGGCCTTGCTTTCCCTTGATGAGTTCTCTGCTCTCGGGCTCGTAGTTTGATACTTCAAGCAGCGCAGAAGCCTCTGTCTCTGGCACTGCTCTGCCAGTGATGATGGCAGAAGAACAGCACCCTGATCCCGTGCCACAGCAGCTCCCCGGCATTCCCATGCCATACCAGCCACCCCAGATCCATTCCCAGCAGCTGCCCCGCGGCCTGCCCCAGGAGCAGCTGCCATGTGGCCCTAGCCCAGCTCCAGTCCTTCCCCAGGGCTGAAGCTTGGGGGGGGGGGGAAGGGCCAGCCGGCCATGTGATGACTTCCCAGCTGTTCTGGGTGGTGGCCCTGGCTGTCTGAGGAGCAGCAGCCACACAGTCCTGGCTGCTGGAGAAGCCCCTGCAGCAGCCCCGTGGTCCCAGGCTCTGGCCACTGGAGGAGCCACTGCTGCGGCCAAGCGGTTTCCGACTGGCCCTGCTGCGTGGGGGAGGGCAGACTGAGCTCCCACCAGGGCCGTCCTTAGGATTCATGGTGGCCTAGGCGGGATTATTAAACTGGTGCCCCTATGCCTGACTTGCTCTTAGCAACACAAACATAAGCTTACACATGAATGTTATTAAAAACAGTTTAACTTAATTAAGCACACTGTAATGCTGATGGACTAGCACTAAAGAAGAGCACTATAGAAAAAATTCTGATTTATTGACAGAATGATGACAAATTTAAAAAATTATATTATTTGCAACATTTTATTGGAATATGAAGAGGTATTGAAACAAGGCTTTGTTTTTAATTAAAAGCAATCTTTCTGGCTTTTTTGGCTGCAAAATCAGTAATAATGTCATCATATGACAAAGACAAAGTGATGTCTTGTTTGATTGCAAGAATAGCAAGACCAGTAAAGTGTTCCTGACTCATTGTAGAACGGAGATAGCTTTTAATGAGCTTTAGTTTTGAGAAACTCCGTTCTCCTGATGCTACTGTTACAGGAATTGTCAGTAGAATATAAGTGGCAATGTACACATTAGGATATATGTCAACAAGTTTGCTGGTATGAATAAACTGTACAATGTCCATCACCAATTTTGCATGTGGCAACATTGATGACAATCTTCAGTACAGTTCAAGTCCATTTAAATCAAAACTATCACCGGGCTTCAGGAGGCTCTCTAGGTTCTTGCACTTTGTCATTAGCTGCTCTTGTTTTTCTATTTCGCTGAATTTAGTTATGTCATACAAAAATCCAGACTGTTCATGGTATACTTGTAAGGTATTAAACCTTTTATCAACGGCAGATATTGCTTTATCCATCACAACATTAAAAAATTCAACCTCAGATTTCTTTTCTGGATCATCTATGGGCTCATCTGCTCCTTCATATTCCGCTTGCCATTTTTTCTTTGAAACTTGTGTCACGTTCGGACATGGAAATTTTGGTTCTACATCGAGTGCCCGTGCAAGCTCTCTTGCTGTAACCTGTGCTTCTTTGAATCCATTTTCTCTGTATTTCACTAAAAAGTCTCGTGTGTTGTTTAGTAAGGTAAGTGTTGAATCAAGCTGCATCATTGGACTCTGCATTATTTTGCTTACACTTGAGATTTTAACAAGAATGTCATACCAGATTACGACAAGTGTTAGAAACTTGAAGCTGGGTATTTCAGAGACCAATGACTGTGCTTCACTTTTAGCTTTTAGATCTCTGGCTTCTTCCGAAATAGCAACCAGTGCTTCGTAAACTTCTTCAGATTTATATCTCAATATTTTTGCACTTTCTACTCTGCTTTCCCAGCGTGTCTCAGATAGAGGCTTAACGGTAATACCATTGATATGTGCTTTGAATATTTGCCATCATTGAGTGGAAGCTGAAAAGAGCACGTAAATGCGTTGCAGCAAACCAAAAAAAGATATACCTTCTACAGAAGACTTGACCATATCATACCAAATCAAATTAAGGCTGTGGCATGCACACGGAACAAAAAAGGCTTGTGGATTTTCTGCCAGCAATCTAGCTTGCATGCCAGAAATGCATCCTCTCATATTGGCACCATTATCATAGCCTTGTCCTCTGATGTTCATTACGGACAATCCCATTCATTTTAGTTCATCAAGGAGAGCTTGAAGAAGTCCAAAACTTGTAGTGTCTTCTACTTCTAAAAAATGTGATAAACAATTCCTTAACTGTAATCTGTGCTGAATCACTAATGTCGACAAATCTCACTACTAACGACATCTGTTCTTGATGACTTATGTCCGGAATGCAATCTAGAATTACTGCAAAATATTTTGCCAAAGTAACCAATGAAACAATTTTGTGTCTCATTAGCATGATCAGTTCATTTTCAATTCTTGGTCCCAAATAGTGGTCATGTATTTCATTTTCAGTTACTCTTCGGAGATGTTCACTCATCACTGTGTCAAATTTTCCCAGCAGTTGTACAAGGCCCAAAAAATTGCCATTTTTAGGCTGGCATAATTTCTCAACGCTTCCTCTAAAAGCAAGATTGTTTGTTGATAGATATTCAACAATAGATAACAGACGTTCAAGAACACGACACCAATGCTGCTTCTCTGACTCCAGCAATCTTTGATTTTGGGCATCAAGAGTTGTCTGATTTTTTAACTTTACACTCAGTTCACACCATTTGTGCATACTTTCAATGTGGTGTTGTGCCTTTTCATGTTGCGGTAATATGTGACTAAGATTTTTCCAATCATTAATACCCATGGTTGCTATCTTAAAATTGCAACTATTGAAAATCTTGCATGGGAAACAAAATACAGCATCCTTGCATTTAGAGTACACAAGCCACCATCTGTTGACAATTTCACCGTTAGAAAGTCTTTTGTAGTAATTGTTTTCTGTGAATTTCCTACCTCTAATGTCTTTAGGATATTTAAGACCTTTTATTCTCACAGGGCCTGTCTCAAGTATAATGGCACGGAATTCGTTGTTTAAAGATTGCAGCCATGTGTCAATGTCATCTATATCCCATGCTAGTATAGTTTCAACTGTTGTAATTTCTTGTTTTGTATCTGCATCTGTGTCAAATGATTGTTCTGCGTGTTGTTGCATTTCTTGAGCTTCGTCTGCATAAAAATTTTCTTCGGCAGTTACTTGAAGATCTTGATCAACTTCGTTGTTTTCATGACGTACAAACTTAAGTATAGAACCCTTCTGTGCTTGTATAACTAATCCTATTTCATCTTTCTGTTTTCTTTTTTGTGATCCAGAAAGTTGTTTTCGATGTGACATAAATTGTAAGGGTGTTTTTTAAAGAAATAACTGTTTAAATTGTCAGATTATCAGAAATATTATTTAAAATAACTAATATAGGATAGCCGTGAGTCTGTGACCTTGAGCTAGTGTGAAGACACCTCACAAGGTGCTCCACCCTGACTGAGACACAGTAGAGTTGGAAACCCATGTCATTTTTACAAAGCCACTTTTTAGTTTTAAATGTATCAGTGGGCATCAGTCTTAATGTTAGTTACAACTCTATATCAACCTTATACTGTAAATAGAGCAATGGCATTATCCGGTTTAGTAAGATGGGTTTCCAAGCAGTGGGAAAATATAGTTTTATTCCTAGGTAAAGCACAAAGTGACCAAAATGAAGTCAGCACAGAATCATCTCATCTAGATTAAGGCAGCACAGAAATGTTACAGAAGTCCTATTGTGCCTTATTTTTGTTTGGAAAGACGTTAGCAATAACAGCACATTTTGGGCACTGCCAGAAATACATGCTAAATCACTGCCTCTAAAGTTCCATCAAAAGCTGACATTTTCACAGCTCTAGAATGATCTGCTGCACAGATTCTTCACAAGGAAGTGTCCCTGGCCTTTTTAACTCATATTAGCTATGTATTTACTTTACTTTCTGAAAGTTGGACAAAACATTGTGAAAATGTAAGACATTGGCTGCCCAACCTCTGGGCTCGCAAAAGCTATACTGACTCACTGGGGAAAAAAAGCAAGAGAATCTTAGTACAACATATGGCCACTCTATACACTAGTAAGGAGATGAGCATATTACAGTTGTTCGAGGGCTCTATTTAGCAGTAACAGGGCTATAGGAAAGCCAGTCAACATTTTTTGTTTCTCTGATAAAAACTGGCCCACTCCCTGCCCCAGACCAAACCTGTCACAAATAATTGTCGTCAACTTAATTTTCTGGTTTTGGCTAAGATACTGATTTTTTAAAAAAAATATTGAAATTGGATTCAGGATTGTTAGCAAGCATTTTTGGCAAACAAAGTTGTTAAATCGAAATGGCAACACAGTACTGCTTCCATGCTTGGCTTCCCCCCCCAGTTTGCTGGTCCAACAGCTGCAGTAGAGAAGATAGGTGGAAAGCTGTAGGACCCCCAAAATCCACCTCTTGGGGTGCAGAGTGGCAACAGCAGCAGCAAACCCTCAGGTCCGATCACACGCCAATGGGCACCACCGCCAGCATCATGGACCATGGTGAAGTTAGCACAGCATCTGATCTCAGGTACTGGGCACCCACCCTGCGCAGCTCCCCCTGGATGAGACGGATTGCTGCTAGTCCGGGGGAGAGGCACGCTCCCCAGCTAGGGTGACAAGATGTCCTGATTTTTACAGGGCCAGTCCCGATATTTGGGGCTTTGTCTTATATAGGCACCAATTACCCCCCACCTAGGGTGACCAGACAGCAAGTGTGAAAAATCAGGACAGGGGGTGGGGGGGTAATAGGAGCCTATATAAGAAAAAGACCCAAAAATTTTGACTGGCCCTATAAAAATGGGACATCTGGTCACCCTACCCCAACCCCCTGTCCAGATTTTTCACACATGCTATCTGGCACCCTATCCCCAGCCCAGCCAGCTGTGTGTGATAATTCCAGCCAGCCCCTGTTGCTTGGGCTGGCTGTGGAGGAAATGAGAGTCACTTTCACTTTCTTTCCTCAGCAGGCAGGCAGGCAGGCAGCCCCCCCCCCCCCAGCACCTCACCCAACCCAGCCCTGCTGGAGGGGAGGGGGGAGAGAGGGGTGCTCCGTGGGGGAAAGGGAGGTGCTCTGTGAGGGGGGGGGGAGAAGAATGGACGTTATGGGGGGGGCAACAAAGCATACTGCCAGAGCCACCCAGCCTGCCTCACCTCATGCTGGGGGAAGAGAGTCACACTCACAGGTGAGTTCCTTCCCCCACCCCTCCCCCCTCCAGTGCGGAGATCATGGACCTGATTGAGGTTTGGGGGGATGCCTCCAATGTCTATGATCTCTGCACTAGATGGAGGAATGCAGCCATCTACAGCAGGATGGCTGCCAGCCTAGCCACCAAAGGCCACATCCGAACCCAGGAGCAGGTTCGGATGAAAATTAAGGAGCTGCGACAGGCCTATGCCAGGGCCACAGGGGGGCAGCACCCAAACAGGGGCAGCCCCAGAGAGCTACCCCTATTTTGATGCCCAGGACCACATCCTGGGGGGCGGGATGGTCTGTGCCCCCCCAGGTGGTCATTGACCCTGGGACAGAGGGCCCTGACCAGGGCATGAAGGAGGGCCAGGCGTTGCAGATCCTGGAGGGAGCGTGCCACGCAGCCAGTACCCACGAGCCATCCCAGTGGACCTGTCGCTGGTGTCATCCGGGGAGGCAACAACATGTGAGTGCCATCACTGTTCCCTTATGGGGGGAAGGGGCGGGGAAGGAGGGAGACCAGGGACCGTGTGCATGGGCCTTGCTGACCACGGAACATGCAGCAACCTGTGAATGTGCAAGCACATGCCGTGCCATCTCAGGGCACGTGGCCCCAGCTGGCTGCCACACAGGGGCCTTGGCCTGTTAGCCACATGCACGTGTGAAGAGACATGACATGCTCCTGACCCCGGGGTGGGATACAGCAGGACACCCTCCCTCTACACAGAGGCAAGGGACATCTCTTCTCCCCCCCCCCCCCCAAGAGCACAGGGGCATGGGTGCAGTCCCAGGGCAGCTCCCACTCTCAGGGATAGCAGGACATCCCAAACACGGCCTCGGTACAAGCACATCGGCTCTGATGGTGCGGAGAACTCTTGTCCTCACCTTGCAGAGGGGGCTGGGCTTCACCCACTGTGTCCCCAGAGAGAACTGAGCACTTCTCTTGTTTCTCCACAGCCACACCAGCTGCGTGTGCAGGGTGCACCACACCATCGGGACATCCTCCCGCACCCGAGGACTCCGCAGGCCCACCTGTGCAGTGGCGGGGTACCAGCCTGAGCACCTAGGGGCACTGTGAACCCTGCACCGCCCCCTCTACCACTGCATGCAGGAAGACCTGCAACCCCTGCAGGAGCAGCTTGCCCAGAGCCATGCCATCTGCAAGCATGTGCAGACCCTGGTGCAGAGCTTACTGGCTCCTGCTGCTCCAGCTCCTGCTGCCTCCCCAACTACCACTCCTCCTCCCACCACACCCCCCCCGGGGACGCCAAGGCCCCCCGCACCCGCAGTGCTGGGACAGTGGGCTGGCAAGACCCCCAACCCTGAGCTTCTCCTCCTCCTTGTAGCTTCCTCCTCCCAGGTTTCCCCCTCTCCTCTCCTCCCTTCTCGCACCTTCTTTCCCCAGTCTCACCTCAGTTTCATTCCCCGCCCCACCCCAGTTTTGTTCAATAAAGAGACTTGGTTGTAATGAACACATGTGTCTTTTATTGTACAGCAGGAAGGGGGGTTAGGGAGGGGTAGAGTGGAAGGATGTGAGGGAGGAATGAGACAAGCCCCCAGTGGGGCACACCAGGGAGACTGTTACTACCTGCAGAATGTGCTGCCAGGCTCACAGCAACACGTCCAGGAGAAGCACCAGTGCCCAGGGGCAGCTCTGGCGCCACGCTGCAGAGTTGCTGTGGTGTTCTGAGTGAGGGCAACCAAGGCACACAGAGAAAAAAAATGCTTTGCTGTCCCTCAGCGAGGTAGGCAAGCAAGCAGGGAAACCTGAGAACTGGCTGTCGGAGGCGGGGGGGGGGGGGGGGGGAGGTCTGCGTCCTTTTAAGCACAGTCCTCAGCTAGCCTGGGTGCCTGCTGCCTGAGGCTAACTCCTGACCTGCGATTCAGTGTCCAGTCAGTGTGGATGTGCTATTTCAAAATGCATTTTGTGTCCAGGCACGTTATTTCAAAATAATGCTGTAGTGTAGACATACAACCTAGTAGAGTTGGAGGAGGCTCAGGGTATCAGGATATGCTGTCCAAAATCCTGTGGGTACACTTCTCTAATGTCTAGGTTCCTCTCTAGGATTAAGGGGGGGGGGAAAAAGGGTACTTAGCCCAGAGCTATCTTTGGGGCTGGTGCTACAGGAAAGTGTTAGGGTTGATAATGTTAGGTGGCTCCTAGAGCTAGGTTAGGGATGGAAAGTGGCTCTAGCCATAGGGGACTGTGGGCTGAGGATGATAAGGTTCCCCAGGACAGGGTTAGGGCTGGTAAGGGGCCCCACGCTAGGCCTACAGTTGGGGAGGTTTATATGGTCCTGGGCTACTGTTACTATAAGTGCCAATAGTGAGACCTGAGCTACTGTTTGGGTTGGAGCTAGCAAGCAGTTCAGGTAAGGATATGGCTGAGGGCTCTGTGCTAGGCTTAAGGTTTAGGGCTAGTAGGCAGATACATGTTAGGGACTGAAGCTGGGAGTGGGGACCTAACCTAGGATTAGTGACTGTAGGCAGCCTTAAAATAGGGTTATGGTTTGGGCTGGAAGGATCTCTGGCCTTGCTCCAAACAATGTATCGTCTGTTGTCTGTGCAAATAATGTATCATTTATGGCTTGTAAGATGCAACTATGTATATCCTGTAAGCAAAATGTTGTGATGTGCTATTGATTTGAGTAAAATGCCAGAATGCTTATGCTAGCACCTTAGACATAGAGCTGTTAATCATTGTAGAAACCATAATTGCAAGGTGAGTTAGCACGTAAGCCAAACTGACTGTGGAAATTTGAAAACCCATACATATTCATGAGAAGTTATAGTTCCTCATGAATATGGAATAAAAGGTAACAGCCAGTCATTTTGAACTTATTTAAATAAGCATTCTGGTACACCAATCAGCAGACAGATCCAAAGCTCATGAATATTCATTAGCCTCACTTTATAAGCTTTTGCAACGCCTGTTTCGAGGGTTGTGTCGGGGCGTCGGGCTTAGGCATAGATCTAGCTTAGAGAGAGTGCATGAGGTCTAGCATCTTGTCCCGGGTCGAAAGAGAGGGTTAAGCATCATCTCAGATTTAAGACAGGCGGAAGGCTTGTTCTTATAGTCTGATAGTCTTCATTTAGTTTAGGTTTAGTTTAGTTTTTAGATAGACAAACACGAAGACGAAATCTAATCTGTCAGGCAGCGTCGGTCTACGCATGTCGGCCCTCGTCGTGCCTGTTCGGCGGGCGCGTCGCGAATTAGGTAAGGTATTATTTTAGGTTAGATTAAGTTTAAGGTAGGGTAGGAAGTCTTAGCATCCATCGCCATCAAGCTGCTTCCGAAGCGCAGGAAGAGCCGGAAGAGTCGTGACCCGCGGAAGGCGAAGTCATCGCACTCAACCTCAGCGCTTCGTGGGATCACCTGGCAGCTCCTCTCCCGCGGCTTCAAATTAGCCAACGGATTGAGGTTGCCAGCTTCGGCGCCGGCAGCCACCAAGGGACCCCTGGCAGTTCCTCCCTGAGGGCTTCCAATTAGCCCAAAGGTTGTAGGTTGCCAGCAACCCATCCATCGCCGTTGCGTCGCAGACTTTGGTAATATAATTGTGCATTTTAAAAGGGGACTTCCCCTTATTTTGTAAATTCTGAGATTTAGCTTAATATAGTCCTGTTATAAAACTTACCTAAATTGTTAAGTATTTATGTCATGCGCCACTCTGTGGGTAAAGACAATCTTTAACCGGTGAACAGATATGGCATTCGGTGTCGCACCTGCCTCTGTAAGTTATTAGTATCATAATTAATTAGGCTAATCAGGTATTCTCTAGTGTTGTTACCCATAGGGGCGTAACAGCCTAGGGTTAAAGATTGGGCTGATAGGGGATAAGAGAGCATTAAGGATAGAGCTGGTATGCATCCTCAAAGGAAGATTCACTTAGGATGAATAGATGGTCATGTTTGGATTAGCTGGTGGCCATAAGTTAGGGTTAATATTAGTCTAGGTAGAAGGCCCTGAGCTAGGGTTGAGATTAGCTGAAGGGAGACATGATATCTTACTTCTATATATAGGTAATGTCTAGGAGCTTAAAGGAATGGTACTTTGAGGAAGTGTAGGATGAGAGAGGTCTATATACAGTAATTCCTTGCTTAACACGTGCCTGTTTAACAAGTTTCCGCAATAGCACGACTTTTTTTTTTTTTTTTAAGGGAACATTTTTCGAACAACACGTCCGTCCCCGCAATAACATGATTTCCCTGACTGGCTGGCCAGGCGCCGGCAGCTGCGCAGGGCTTCCCCTGCCTCCTTGCAAAGCAACAGAGGTTCACAGCTGGCCATGCTGTTCCCCAGCAACCCCCTCTGGCCGGATGTCTCGCTCCCTCTCCTCTGCCCCCCACTTGCAGCCGGGTTTCCCCAGCTGGCTGGTCATCGGCAGCTGCGCGGGACTTCCCCTGCCTCCTTGCATCCAGCAAGGAGGGGTCGCCGGGGAACAGCGTGGCGAGCTGCGAACCTCCGTCGCTCTGCAAGGAGGCAGGGGAAGCCCTGCGCAGCTGCCGGCATCTTCACAGACTACTTCTGCAATCACCTAACTGCTGAGTTGAAAGACTACTGTTTGCAAGAAAATCTTGCTTTCAAAATTTTACTTCTTCTAGATAATGCACCAGGGCAACCTCCTTCCCTTACTCATCTGTCAGAAAACATTCATGTGTTATTTTTACCCCCCGATACAACCTCGTTAATTCATCCTTGATCAAGAGGTGCGATAGCTGCTTTCAAGGCGTATTACTTGCGCCGTACACTTTCTAGGCTTATAAGGAAGACAGATGGCGAGAATAAGCCTACAATCAAGGAATTCTGGAGAAAATTTAACATTAAAGATGCTATAGATATTATAGCAGAGGCTTGGGCAGCAGTTTCATCAAGTTGCCTTAATGCAGTTTGGCACCGTATATGGCCTGCATGTGTTCATGAGTTTAGGGAGTTTGACACTGAAATAGCTGAAGCTAAAAAGCAGACTGTAGCTCTAGCCCATGAAGCAGGATTAGAGGAGGTGGATGCTACTGATATGCAAGAGTTGCTCGACTCTCATGGGGAGGAGTTGTCTATTGACGAGTTGAAGCTTCTGGATGAGCAGTGGCTGGAAAATGAACATGCTGAGCCAGTTATTCGAACATTATCAATGAAAGTTATGGTTGAAGCATTTAAGCTTATAAGTGATGCAATAAACATTTTTGATGAGAATAATCCTGATCGTGAACAGAGCTCAAAAGTAGCAAAAAGCTTAGAAAGCGCTATATCTTGCTACCAGCAACTTTACAATGAAAAACAAAAAGCAGCAAAGCAGCTCTCTATCAAAAGTTTTTTTCCATGTTCAACCTAAAAGAAGATCTGATGAACAAGATAGCCCTGTTCCATCTACATCGTCTAATGCTGACATTGACTACTCAGCACCAACAGAAAATTGACTTTGATACTGTTGGAGGCAAAGGAGGAGCAAGGGGAGAGTTAAAATGGATGATGTTCTCTCACCTGTTAATGATGTTATTTGGTTCTCTAAACTGTTAAAAGTGCTATCTGTTTACCCCCTACCTCTTTCCTGAGTGAGTGCAGAAGAATGTCTGAAGTGGAAACCAGAAGTGGGAAAACTCGGAAGTAAACAGCAGGAGTAAACAACAGTGCACACAGCCCCCTGCAGGGTGTGTACACGGCCCCAAGAGGCCCAGAGACTCAGAAGCTGCATGTAGGTGATCCTTAAAGGAGAGAGGAACAGAGACATGGTTGGTTGACCATCAAGTGGAGCCTCCCAGAACTCGGACCAGCTCAGGAGTCAACATGGGAAGATCAGATACCATAAACTGCCTTCTACTTGCCTTATCCTGCCTGGGACTGTAAGTGTGGTTGAGTGTATGAGTGAGATTCCCCTCCCTTCCCAGTTTTAACTGAATAAACAGACCCTTTACACTCCTATGTGGTGATCCCCTCTCCTTAGAGTTTAAAGCAGTTGCAATCCACATCCCCTTGCAACAGACACCACTGCTTGAAACGCAACCCCCACCTTTTCCATTATTTTAAATGGGAAAATTGACCCTGCATAACACGTTTTCACTTAACACGATCATTTTCTGAAACATATCTATAGTGTTAAATGAGGAATTACTGTATGTGGAGAAAGAAATAAAGCTTGATTTTTGCCTTTTTTTGTCTCTTCCCTGAGCAGAGAGAACATGGTGTCAAAATAGAAGTCAGTCTTGCAGGCGTTTGTTATTTCACCTAACAAAAAAAACCCCTAAAAATATTACAAAAACAACCACCACCACCACCACCTCAGAATACCAGATTCCTGTCCCAAAGAACATGGAGATGTTCCAACAGTATCTTCAGGTGTAAGGAGCAGCTAGAGAATTCTAGTAAAAATCTTTATCCCCCCAAAGTGTTATATTCTACAATTATCTTGTCAACGGTTGTCATAAAAATCTGGAGAAATAATAGATCAGTAAATTGCTAAATTGTGCAAAATAGCTGACATGCAATTATCAGCTTTGCATAGATTAATTTGATAGATTAGCAAGAGGGATGAAAGAGGCAAGCACTCCAATGAGAATACATATAAGCAAAACTCATGAACAAACTCACATGTAAATGCAGAGAATAAGAGGAATGTAGGCAATGCATCACACAAAGAAAAAAAAAAATACACCAGAACTCATGGAAGACCAAATGCACAAAGCAGAGGAGATTGAAATTTTTCTAAGGAAGACTTGTGGCTACAGTAGAAAAAAAAAAAAACCATGATGGAAAATGCCCCATGTATGGAGTCATAAGCAATAATTGGGCAAGAGAAATTATACATGCTAAAGGTTAGAGGCGAAAAAAACAAACCCACAAACAAAGGAAAAAAAAAATCCACCATATTAAGGAAGTTAGCCGTGACTCAGGATGAGATTTTGCATGTATATGAGTTAGAGCTGTGCCAAACAGCAAAAATTAATGGTCTGTAAAGTTCACACAAGCACCAACTGCAACGGTAATACACACATAAACCGGAAACTGAGTGCCAGATTTACAGTGGGTCACCAATGAATGTGGTAAGCCACAAAGACTTCTTCAGCATTGTGCAACAGAGGAAAGCAGAGGGCATGATAAAAACATCACGAGGACAACGTACATTGAACAAGAAAACATACACAGGCTGAAATTTCAGGTAATACAGAAAACAACTTGTTTATCTGAAAACATTAATTCACAAACCTAGTGATACTAAACCTGGTACAAATGACTCCCACAACTACAAATGTACCCCCAGACAATTTGCTGCACCAATCCTGCAAACATGCTAAAAGATTACTGTGAAGTTTTTAAAAGGATGAATGTCTTCCAGACATATTACACCTAGAAACAGGTAAAACAATTCAGCCAGTGCAGAATCTGGGATGGGAAAGTATTTGATTGGAACATGACTATAAACTACTAGAGAGCATTTTTTAAAGAGCCACTGCTTACCGGACCCCAAATGCCAGCAGCACATGCTGCTGAAACGGCAATGCTACAATTTGTGTACCCTATAAGAAAGGAACAGATACAGGTAACTTCTTATCCAGAGCAGCTCTGCAGCATAAAAACATGACACTGAAATAAGACAGGAAATCCTTAACCTGACAGAAATACAGAAAAACACAAAGATACAGAAAGCACCAACCCAGTTTTTTTTGCCATTTTCAAGACAGGGGCTAGAAAGAAGCAAAGAACAGCCTTCTGGCCTTATAAGCTATGAAATCATGAAGTACAAAGATTTACAAGTGCCCACATACTCCATTCCGTCAGGCTGGGCAAATAGCAGAGGAGAAACTCCACCTCAAGTTTACTGGCAGTACTGAGATGAGTATACATGATACTATGGTTACCATCATATATACAGGCAGTAAAATCATAATATCCAGCATTATCAAGAACAGAAACTCTCAAATACGTTGGTGCTATTCTGGAATAGAAGCCAGTATCCAGAATACATGTGGGGAAATGCAGACAAGCAGCATAAAGGGAGAATGAAAATATACAGGTGCCCTAACAGACTTATGTTTTTTCTTGCTCCTGGTAAATCGTGTAAAGTTCAGAGGCAAAATGCACCCTTCTGAATCCATGACACAACCTTACGCACATGTCAATGATGGCAGCAGTATGTGACTTTCAGGCCCAAATCAGCCAGGACTCCAACTCTCTCACTGAACCCGGCAGCTACCTACTTAACTCAGACTGCTCGCTTACCTGGTCTGTGTTTCAAATTGCAATCACTCAGTTTTCACATGTTCTGCCCAGCTGGCTAGCAACCACTGAAAGCTAATGTTTAGGACTTTGGTCTTCTAGTGTTATCTCCAAGGTAACGTCATTCTTTTATTGACAGTTCATTCACATCAACCCAAACTTACCTACTGTCTATGTGACTCCGACTCAATCCCCTGTCTCAGGAAAGAAATTAACCCCTTCAATTTCAGTAGGTAACTATATCACAGTGAGTGGAGGAAACAGTTACACATTTATAAACAGAACACAAAAATTTTGCACTTTCTTGAACCTGACAGCTCATTATAGTAGTCCAGAAGGTTAAAGCCTACCACCAGGTGAGGGATGAATTGTGCATGCAAGATGGAATTTTGTTTAAAAGGGGTAGAGCAGTAATCCTGGGAATCTATGAGCTGATGTCATTAAGGATGTTAAATTGCAGTTAATCGACTAGTCAATTACTACTAGTCAACAGGCACCTCCACATTCCTCCTTTGAAATGTACAAGAGCCCCCAGGGGGGCTCTTGTACATTTCAAAGGAGGAATGTGGAACTCCACCTGCAGCCCAGGGCCAGTGGGAAATCCTCTGACTCTGGGATGCAGGCGGGTGTGCCTGCTTTGAAACGTACAAGAGTTGCCAGTGGGGGCTCTTGTGCATTTCAAAGCCACAGTGCCCTCATGCAGCCCAGAGTCAGCGGGGGACTCAAGAGTCCCCCACTAATCCCAGGCTCCATGCTGCATTGCATCCTGCACAGAGCCTGGGGTCAGCTGGGGACTCCCCAGCTGACTCTAGGTTCCACACAGCATTTCAGAGGAACCCAGGATCAGCTGGGGAGTCTGGGGAAATGCTGTGCAGAATCTGGGGTCAGCTGGGGAATCCCCATCTGATCCTGGGTTCCGCTGAAATGCCACGCAGATCAGCTGTGGGGCAGCTGCCCCTTTGAAACACCGCCTTGGGGTTTCAAAGCAGCAGTGCTGCACGGCTGATCCCTGGCTCAGCTGTGCAGCGATGCTGCTTTGAAGTACTCCCTGTTTCCCCCCCCCCCCCACTTTGATGCCTCTATCTGATAGAGGTAGCAAGGGGGGGGGGAGAAAATCAACTAGCATTTGCTTATCTGATAGTCGAATAGTCCTTAACATCCTTAGATGACATATCAATACCCGCACACTTGGGGATAAAAGCCATGTCCAGGCTCATCTCAGACATATTTCTACTGATCAGGCATGAGTGCCCCAACAGACAGCATGCATGGAACAGTAGGAGATCTGCAGAGCATGTGATTGACAACAAGTGACTGCAGACTCATGAAATCTCATCCCTTTTTAGGGAAAGGTCAAAACATGCTGTAATAGTTCAGGGGACCTGTACCTATATTTCCTGGTAGTGGTCCAGCCAGGGCACCCACTCTCAGGATTCCAGCACGAGAGCTGTTACCTCTCTTGGGTAGAGACTCACAACTCATCCCTTCTGACCAGAGTATGCCCAGGCTGCAGAGTTCCCTGACTTCACTGTGAATTTTCCAGCAAATACAGTCTGCCTAAACAGACCTGTTTGCTTCTTCTTCAGATACTGGTACCAGCGGGATTGCTGAAGATGTAAGTTACCGAACAGTGCTTTCTAAGCAAACCCACTTTATTCCCAAGTTAAAAAGCATTACAGAGAAATGCTAATAAACTTACCAGAGTTCACACTAACATGGATTCTGGCAGGCACCATCCTGCCAACCCTGTCCTAAAGATTGTGGCCCTTTGTGGAACAGGGTCCTGTCCACGTGCTGATTTAAGGCGGCACCAAGTCAGTTTAAACTCTCAAGCTATTTATCTCCAGGCATGTCTACACTAGGAAATTATTTCGAAATAACTAAATTCAACTTAACTCCTGATTTTACAAAATTGAAAAAAAACCACGTTCCCACTACAGGGAAGCCTCAAAATTAGCCCGAGGCAGGCTCTGTTAATGTAGATGCGCTACCTTGACTTAGAGCCCCAGGAAGCACTGGCGAGTAACCAGTTTGATTTAATCTGGGGAGTAGTTATTTCAAAATAACTAATATTGAAATTAAGTGTTATTCTCCCCGAGGAAAGCAGGAGAAGTACAGATTTTGAAATAAGAGGCCCATTATTTCAAAACAACAGGCTTGATAGTGTGCATGCTCCACTTATAAATTTGACCTAAGGGGGGTTATTTCAAAGTAACACCCTAGGGCTGTTAGTGTATAGTCGTGTAAACAATTAACCGATAAACCTAGGCTTATCTGTTAATCCAAACAACTACACACACTCCCCCCTCCCCAACTTGCTGCCTCTGATAGGGGAGGGGGAGTCAGCGTCAGTAGGAAGCCAGCTTTTAAGCCGCCCACAGAGCCACCTGCCCTTCGTCCCCTGCACTGCTGTCTCTGATAAAGAGGCAGCAGCGTGGAGGGTGAGGAGAGCAGGCAGGAGCCAGTACACATAGGGAGCCAGCTTTTAAGCTGTCTCTTCCCGTGTGTCGGCTCCGCAGAGCTGCCTGCCCCTGCTACCTCCCACAGAGGCAGTGGAGGGAGGAGGGGCAACCTGGTGCTCAGGGGAACCGACTTTGCAGAGCTACCCCTTCCCCCCCCCCCCACTGCTGCCTCAGTATCAGAGGCAGTAGTGCAAGGGGGGGGGGCAGGCACGATGCCAGTGCAGCCTCTGCCTGCAGGTAGCTCAGACTCCCCACAGATAGAGGCTGCAGCTGCCCCGCTATTGCCTCTGATCCAGAGAGCCCCCTGCCAACTCTGTGAGTGAGACCAGGAGTGCGGCGAGGACTGCATTGGCTGCCGCCCTGCCCCCGGGGACCATGGAATAATCTTGTAATGGCAAAGATTTTGTGTGGTTACGTGATTCTTAAAAGGTATCTAACATCCCTAATTCATTCTAGCATGAAACATAAGATAAAATGTGTGTGTACATGCATACTCCTTCCCCATGTGAACTAGAATTGGCTCTAGTTCTCCCCTGTTTTTGAAGGCTCTTATATGAGTGTAGGGGAGCCCGCACAATCCTATCTTGACCAGAATAATAATGTCTGCATTGTCCAGCCCTGCCTTGACAGGACTAACAATGGCTGTCTTGCCCAAAGTGCGGATTTCTAACAAAGCAAACCCAGGCCTGACTCAAGGCTGGTGCACATATGCATGTAGGCCAGGCCGAAGGGAATGGGGCTTTAAGAGTCAGGAGTGCTTTAACAATCGTGCATAGGGAGTATGGTATGGTGAAACCACCCCAAGAACATTGGGAGAAACTTGGTACTGGTACATGATATTTCTGATAAGCAAAAATCAGATACAGCCATAGAACTGTCAATCTAGTACAGTACAGCCTGAATAGCAGGATGTATCCCAAATATGGGCATAATAGGTATTTTGTACAATGCGTAATCAATTGGTAGATATTACTAGAATGACCAAGTCGAGTATAGGTGTAGAAAAGATAATCAGTGGGAGGGAGTGAGCAGGATTGACCTACAGGTCCTGATCATTGTAACTAGAAGGAATAGACCCTTCACACAGGATGCAGCAGTGCATGGCGTCCCGCTGGGTGGGAACCAAAGGGACCACAACCTCCTGCCTGGTACTGTAGGTAGCATATGGGTGAAGTGTAAGTGAACTAGGCTTAATTATTGCATTATAATAATCTATTAATTGCTTTTGCATTGCTTTGTGCTCTATTAATTGCTTTAGAATTTATAGTGTTTAAGGTTTAAATTGTGTAGTAATTGTTTATAAGGCTTGTAAAATTTAAACAACTATATTAACTGCTTAAAGCTTGCAATAAATAAGAAAGTGGTTAAGCCTCTCTGGAGTGTTCAGGCTTCCCTTGGATCTAAAAATTGAATCACATGACAATGAGATCATAGATTACCAATATTCCTATAGTGCTCCTCTATGCATGCTTAACAACATTTTACCTTATTTATAGAAGGTGAAATCTCTCCTTATGTAGATGCTGTAATGTTGGCAGACTAGTTGCCAGCACATGCCAAGGTCTCTGTCTCAGCAAGACAGTGACAGACACAAACAGAATCTCTCTGGCTCATTTATGGATTAATACAGTATTGATAGAATAGCATGAGTGATGAGTATTGTAGGCAGGGGGAGGCTGAGCATCCCCAAACAGCTTAGCGTGGCCTCTCTCCCAGGCCAGTGTACTTCCTGCAGGGGGTCACAGTTGGACACGCTGCCTGCTCAGTACTCTGGGACCCAGACCCCTGGGACTATGAACGCAGTGGCCCTGCCACTGCGGCACACTAGGGCTGGGGCCTTGTCTCCCTGTCCCCAGCCAAGCAGTCCTGGGGTGTGGGCCATGGTGGGTGTGCTTTGGGCTCCTGTGAGAGGTAGAACGGCAGGGGAGGGTGGGGGCACAAGAGGAGGGGTCAGGGGCTAGCCTCCCTGGGCAGTTGGGTCACTGGCCACTCATGCCTCTTATAGAATTCCATAAGGAAGGAATCCTTTGTCCGATTCCCCCACCTGCCTGTGGAACAGTTCGGCAGACCAAGATGCAAGTTAATATTAAGTGACCAGGTCACATGACTCTGGGGCAGTACCGTAACCATGAGTCAGTAGTAGTAATGAAGGTCCACAAGCAGGCCAAGCCTAGTCATAGTTCACTGTCTGTGCTTATAGGCCATCAACCTTGTCTGGTTTTTCCATTGTAGTCCCTGAAGTGTCAGAAGTGGGAGTGGCCAAAGCGGCAAATATAAAATAGAAGTACACAGGTCAATATTCCTAACGTCACATAAAAAATGCTACATGCATACGAATGGGATAATCCTATTCAGTAAGTCTCAGCCATTCCAATAATATTTTACCTAAAGCATATCTGTTATGGCATATTCTTATTGTAAGCATATTTGCATAAATAATATGGAATATAGCACCACCACCATCTAGTCCCCATCTCTAACCCTGGCCCAGGAACCACAAACTGGCCCCATCACTATCCCTAGCCTAGTGGGATGCAAACATAACCATAGCCTTAGGGCACCAATCTTTGTACAGGATAATCATTCAGCTTCAACCCTAAACCCTAGCTTAGGGGACCTCCTAGCCCGGTAACTGGTGCTTGGGACCAGCAACAACAGGTCATAACATTAATCTTAATAAAAAGCAACTAACAGTCCACAGCGGTTAGTACAAATGGTCTAGTATTAGGTATGGGACAGGATGGTAGTGTTAGTGTATACCAGTGTTCCTCCCCCCCCCAAAAAAAAACTGCTGCGGGGGACTGGTTGACCAAAAAAACCAAACAAACCCCCTCCCTGCCCCCCCAACAAAAAAAACCCCAACTGGCCTGCCCCTAAGACCGTGGCAGCTGGTGGCTCCCTGAAAATGGCAGCCCCAGGCAACTGCCCACCTCGCCCGCCCCCAAGACCGGCTGAGGGGGAGGGTGCAAGTGATCGGGTTCTCGTGGTACCCTTACTTTCACTTCGTGTGGAGTACTATTTGGGAAACACTGGTGTATACAAACTGCACGTTATCAGAAATTAAGGTTGGGGGTTAAACGTAAAAAAAGGCTACTGATAGTCCACAGATGATCGTACCAATGCAGAAAATCTAGGGATTTAGACAATTTATGGTCTCTGTAGACTGGGATGGACAATAATTTTTGATGGGGGGCCACTGCAAGATTTTCATAAGTAGTCAAGTGCCACAGTTTTCTATGGAGGGGATTGGAATTCCGGAATGGAGGCTGGGTGCAGAAGGGAGTTTGGGGTAGAGGATTGGGGTGCAGGAGATGGTGTGGGATCTGAGAGGGAATTTGGTTGGAGGAAGGAGTTGTGACCTCAGCAAGGGATTGGGGGTGCAGGGTCAGGGAATGGGTGCAAGGGAAGATTCTGGCCTAGGGGGAGGGTGGTAAGCAGGGGTGCAAGGTCTGAGAGGGAATTGTGACTTGGGGAAGCAGGGTGCAGAGAGTTTGGGTGGTGACATGGAGTTGAGATGCAGGGAGTGGGATGGGGTGCTATATGCATATTGTCGCCAGCAGGTGCTTATCAAGGCAGCTCCTGGCCAGCAGCCCAGGGGCCTGCTGTTGGGGCCATATACCTCTGTGTGCGACACACTGGGGAAAGAGGGGGTACTGGTCTCCTCATCTCAAAAAAGATATACTGGCATTACAAAAGGTTCAGAGAAGGGCAACTAAAATGATTAGGGGTTTGGAACAGGTCCCATATGAGGAGAGATTAAAGAGACTGGGACTTTTCAGCTTGGAAAAGGGAGACTAAGGGGGGGATATGATAGAGGTATATAAAATCATGAGTGGTGTGGAGAAAGTGAATAAGGAAAAGTTATTTACTTGTTCCCATAAAATATAAGAACTAGGGGCCACCAAATGAAATTAGTGGGCAGCAGGTTTAAAACAAATAAGAGGAAGTTCTTCACACAGAGCATAGTCAATCTGTGGAACTCCCTCCCTGAGGAGGCTGGGAAGGCTAGGACTATAACAGGATTTAAGAGAGAACTAGATAAATTCATGGAGGTTAAGTCCATAAATGGCTATTAGCCAGTATGGGTAAGGAATGGTGTCCCTAGCCTCTGTTTGTCAGAGGGTGGAGATGGATGGCAGGAGAGCGATGGCTTGATCATTACCTGTTCGATTCACTCCCTCTGGGACACCTGGCATTGGCCACTGTTGGCAGACAGGGTACTGGGCTGGATGGACCTTTGGTCTGACCCAGTATGGCCATTCTTATGTACTTCACGCGCTGCCTACACCGCAAATACATCCTGGCCAGTTTACAGCCAATGGGAGCTGCGATGATTGTGCTGGGGCAGCACCCAAAGTGGCCCCCTCCCTATGCAAGGGGCACAGAGTGGCAAGAGGCACATGACCCCCACAGCCAGCTGCTTTGTGAAACCTGAGGTTGAGGCAGGAAGGGAGGCTGCCTGAGGGTCCCAGCAGGCCATGGGCTGGATCCAAAATGCTTGGTGGGCAAGATCTGGCCCACAGGCTGTATTTTGCTCACCTCTGCTGTAGACAGTAAGACTGGGGCCAGTAGATGGTTTCTGGTGAATATTACAGTTGCCCCCCAAAGGAGGCTGCTGGTGGGGAGAGGCTTGCTTTCACCATGTTACCATCTTCATTCTGTTGGTCTATATCTTACTGGTCCCTCTGTGTTGCTTATATGCCTAGTTTCTTCTATCACTTGTGCAGCAGGCCATCTGACATCCGAGACTCTCATGTCCTGTTCCTGGATGCCCTTTATCCAGACTGTCTGGGTGTGCTGTCTGCCACTATCGTGTAGATGCCTTCAGTTTCATCTCCACTGCTGCAGCTACCTCATATGACCTGTGTCCCACTGCAGCTTGGCCTGGGGCCTTTTGCCATTGCTGTGTGTGACTATCTGATAGTTAGATGTCAAATGGCATTGTATGTACTGTCTTTAGTAGGGCAGGGGATGCTAATTAATTTTCTTCATTGTCAACCTTTGAAGCAGCTCCCTGACAGATTGGTATTTACCAGTTTGAAATAGATTATCCAGAGGACAACCAACCAGGAAAACACCCTTAGCCCTGGTCTAAACTAGGGATGTTAGATATCAGTTAATTGAATAGCCAAGTAACTGCATGAATTCCTGTCAGTTACTCTACTATTCTATAGTCCCTAGGGGTGGGGCTGGCAGCCAGAGCCCCCTGCAAGCCCATGCTTCTGCCTCTGTATCAGACCGCACAGACTGGCTGCCTGCTGCCCTGTGCCACTGCCTCTGATACAGAGGCAGCAGAGAGAGAGAGCGTGTGGGGGGTCTGAGCTCCCTGCGGATAGAGGCTGCTTCATGGCAGCCTCCCCTGCTCCCCCCCCCCCGGCCCCGCTCTGCTGTTGATAGAGGCAGCAGTGTGGGGGAAAAGGGGCAGGCAGCACCACAGAGCACCGGTGCTGGGAGGAACCAGCTTTTAAACTGGCTGCCCCAAGCACCAGCTCTTGATAGTGGCAGCAGGGGGGGGGGGGGAGGGAATACATGGCTTATGCTTATTGGTTAATCATACAGTCCACTACATGTTAACATCCCTAGCGTGCCCCAGCCTCAGAGCACAGGGAGGGCAGGCCCTGGGGGCAGCTACACTCCACCCCCAAAACACCTGCAGTAGGCATTTTGGGGGCAGAGTGCAGGGCCTGCCCACAACATTTTGGCACCTGAGGCAGAGCAAATGATGCCCCCATGCCCCCTCGCTTGGGCCAAAACTTTGAAAGGTCTCAATTCTGCCTTCTTCCTGTTCTACTCCTCTCATGGTACTGCTCTGCTACCTACATATGCACTAGCAGCAGAGACAATTTTCTACACTCTGGGTCCTAGTGGCACCCCCTACCCCCACAGTCTGGCAGCTGCCTCAGTTCGCCTCATGGTAGGGCCAGCCCTGGCAGTGTGAGCAGAGCCAGGCTGGCAGTTTGGGAAGGTTGTGCCTTCCCTTGCCTAGCACACTGGCCACCCATGCTGTTCGCAATGCTATGAAATACCTCCAGTCTCCTGCTGTCTTGTTTAAGTAATTAGATTAGAGAATGAATGTAGCCATGAACTTAGCTTAAAATACATTTAAGTCAAGCAGAGCCCCTTCAAACAGACAAGAGAGGAGTGAGCACAAGGCTGTTACAGCACAGGCACCGGCACCAGGGCAGGCTCAAACCCACAGCTAAATTTCTGGGCTACCGAGGAAGTCAGAAGTAACTCCTCACCTAGCCAACATTTAAACAAACAGCTGCAACAGGTAAGAGGGAAGTAAATTCCCCCCATGCAGCACAGTTGTGCTTGAAACCCCCCCAAGGCCCTTCTTAATGCAGGCAGAGGGAAGATTCAAATTCACAGCACCACTAAGCAAGGTAGGTAATCTAACCATTGGACAACAAAGTGCAGAGTTGCTGCTACCTCAATAATATTTAACTAAAGTGTATCAGATTCAACAGGTAAGCTCAAGGGATCTCCAGCCTCCAGCATGTACATGGGTTGCAGCACATTTCTCTTCAGTAAGCAGAAAGGGGAGTTACTGGGTCAAATCCCTTAACACACCAGAGAAGCCACCACTGGCCTAGGGAGGGAGCCTCATACACCTCACCTCAGTACTAATTAAAAAGAAACAGCTTCAACAGGTAACATTGTGGGGGCCCTCAGCACTGTAGCCCATGAGCCAATGATTAGGGCATTCACCTAGGCAGCAGGTGAACCTTCAGCTCCTCTCTCGAGGCAAGGAGGAAATTAAGCTGGTACGAATGTCCAGACTGGATCAGATCAATGATCCTGCTAGCCTAGTCACACATCTTCCAACAGTGGCCAATCCAGACACTTCAAAGGCAATGGACAGAAGAGGGCAATTATCAAACGATCAGTCTGCTTGTCAGCCATTTCCAGCAGGTTTTGGGTCTGAGGTTTTGGGATGCCTGGAGCATGAGACTGTGTCCCTGACCATCTTGGCTAATAACCCTTGGGGGAACCATCCTTCATACAATTGCTCACTTTTTTATTGATCCCACTTACAGATTGGTCTTCACCATGTCAACTAGCAAGGAGTGCCACATGCTAACTGTGCCTTGCAGGAAGGCACGCCATCTTTGGTTTGATTTATGCCTCGGGTCACCCTGACTCTTGTATTATATGAAGAGGTGTTATATGAAGGGATGAATAATAAGTTCTTATTCATGTCTCCACATAGTTTATAGCACTCTAGCATATCCCACCTTTGTAATGGCTTTCCCATGCTGAAACGTGAGCCAGGCCTGCTTTTCCCTCAGTCAGAGGTGAGCCTCCCTCCCAACCACTAAGATAAAGGTGACATGGTAGACCTTCCCCTCCTTTCCCCCTCTTGAATCAGTTTTTTGGTGGGGCCTTCAAAGGTACCTCACATTAGCTCTTTTGGCCAGTCACCCTGTTTGCTAAGCTTGCCTTCTTTCACTCCACTTCGCCTGGTGGGTGCCACCCTCTGACTCCCAGCTATTTAATGGGCTCCCTGAACCCCCCCCCCCATCTCTACCATGTCATATGTTCTGTCTCTCCCTCTCCCCCAGCCTCGGGAGAGGGGGAGGGAGAGAAGCGAGAGAAAAGCAAGATAAGGTGGCAAGCGTCCCAAGGTAATGATTAATCGTGTGACCCACAAATTCTTCAGTTAAGAGAGCAGTAAGTGACTGGCTCAGAACCTGCCCCGGGGGACAGTCTCGCCCCGGTTACACAGGAGAGCAGCAATGAAGATAATCTGCCATCTCAAATGACAGTCTTAAAACCAATATTTTTCTGTCACCTTCGTCGAGAAGTGGGGGCGGGGGCCGGGCCGGGTCTTCCCCGCTAGGGCCCGCTGTGGGGCCGAGCTCAGCGCTCCCGCCTGGCGTAGCAGGCGGGGCGGCCCCGGCCCCTCTCTGAGGCAGTGTCAGCTCGGGGCTCCGCGATCGACCCCCCTGCACCAGGCGCGGCGTCCAGCAGGGAGGAGCAAGGAGGGAGGCGGCGCCCGGCCTCCGCTGCCCGCCCCTGTCCAGCGCGGCGGCGCCCGCCAGCTCCTCCGAGGCACGCGCAGCGCGGGAGGCCGCGGCCCGGCAGGAGCCAGGGCTCCGGGCAGCTGCCCAGGCGGGAATGGCGAGCGGGCCGGGTCAGGTAGCGGAGCCGCGTCTCGTCCTCGGGCCGCCATGAGGCTGCTGCGGGCCCTGCTGAGAGGCGCCTCCCCGCCCAGCCTCCCGCAGCAAGTGGATTTCTACTCCCGCTTCTCCCCGTCGCCCCTGTCCATGAAGCAGTTCCTGGACTTCGGTGAGTGCCCGGCTCAGCCGCTGGTCCGAGGGGCCCCGGGCTCCATCCAGGCTGCAGCCTGAACAGCCGCCCCGACCCCAGTCTGAGAGACCCCGCGGGGTGTGTGTGTGTGGGGGGGGGGGGGGGGCTGGCTGCCAATACAGCCTCAGCTCAACGTCCCCTTCGTCCCCGGTTTACCTGGAGTCTTCAGTCAACAGGCTCCTCTTCCCCCCTACAGGGTCCGCACATCGCCCCCTCCTTCCCTTCCTGGTGTTGCAGAGATGGGGAAAGCATCCGGGGGCCCTGTGCTCAGAGGAGAGGGTAGCTGGGCGTCTGGGTCCTCAGGACCCTTGATCAAGAGTGCTCTGGCCTCCTCCCCATGGAGCCTACTTGTTGCTCTCCCCTAGGAAGGGGGCTGGTGGGGCAGGCAGCCAATCAGAGGGGGGTTTGCAACTTTCTGGTCCCATGCTCTAAACAGGGGTTACAGCTGCAGCCAAAATTGAAGCACTAGTGAACAAATGGTGACAGCTGGCCACAAAGCAAAATATCCCGCTGAGCTTTTAAAGTTCTAATTGCAGTCTGCACTAGAGAACAAAGTGCCACACACAACACAATCTTAGAGACAGACAGTAGAAAGCTTATCACGTGAGCCTGGGTATGGAAGTCACAATCCAATGCATTCAGCTTCTGGAAGTTCATCTCTTTGATAGAGTTCCCAGGTATGTCTGCATATAATTTAAGTGAAATAGTAAAGGCCAAGAATACCTTTGTGAGTCAAGCTTCAAAAACACAGGCCTCTACTATTTTAGTTAGGGAATCTCTCAGCTATTGAAAGTGATGCAGTCCCTTGTCCAGTCAACATTTTTACATCATTATTAATTTCACAATATGCTATGTAAAGACAAGTGTATCATTAATATATAAAAAGTCTATTCTAAATTATATGAAACAACTGCAGCATTACACAGTAACAATTGTAATCATTCTATCTACACTATGTTTGAACAAGGATAGCAGTACTGTTCACAATTACAGTAGTTTGTTTTTAAAAGTGTTTCCCATACAGTGGGAATTTACTTTAAATATTTTCCTGCAGCAAATCAATAATTTATGGCCATCAGTGTTAGCTATAAGGTCATCATGGATAACCTGAAAAAATGTTCAAAATATACCAACGTTTTGTCAGGTTTACGAAAGCTAGAAAACAAGTGGCTGAGGCTAAAAATTGTAGTAGTAGTAGAAGATACAGGTTTGTGCTCAGCTGTCAGAATCTGACAATAATACACAATCATATATTCTCTGTGCATTACAATAGGATGGCATTTTCAGTTTAGATTTTCTTTTTAAAAGCTGGACCATTCACTCCAACAAAACTTGAATATTTCATACCACATCTACATTAAAAGAATGTACAGGTAACAAAATCATATGATGTCATACAGGATGCATTGATTTAAGTCAAAGCAATTTAAATCACTGATTTAAATGAGTAAACAGGAAGCTTTGATTGTGCTTGCACTTTTTAGTTATTGTCCTAAAGAGCTGCTGATTCAGGTCTTAGTAGCTGTTAAAACAATCAGCAACTAAACACAGCCTTTGTATTAAATTTGGTGCTTCTTTTTTCTAATCAGGTAGATATATTGTATCTACACACACATTTAAGCATTTGGACAGCTTAAAATATGTAGTATCTAAATAAATGTTATTAGATTTGTTTAATTTTTTACTTGTCATCCAAATTGAACTTGACATAAATCACAATTCAAATGCAATTAAAATGCACAAAACCAACATTTTAAATGGATTAGTACATAAGAACGGCCATCCTAGGTCAGACCAAACGTCTATCTAGCCCAGTATCCTGTCTTCCAACAGTGGCCAATGCCAGATGGCCCAGAGCAGTGGTCCCCCAACCTTTTGGGGCTGCTGGGCGCCTGGGGCTGCGCGCCCGGGGGTGGGACCGCCCACACGCCCAGGGCTGGCACTGCGCATGCACCGCATGCCCGGGGCAGGGCTGGTCCAGATCATTTGGCGGGTGCACATAAATGCCCTGGCGGGCGCCGTGGCACCCGCAGACACCGCGTTGGGGACCACTGGCCCAGAGGGAGAGAACAGAGCAGGTAATCATCAAATAATCCCTCTCCTGTCATCCATTTCCAGCCTCTGACAAATAGGCAAGGGACACCATTCGTACCCATCCTGGCTAATAACTATCGATGGACCTAGCCTCCATGAATTTAACAGGTTCAAAAAAGAACTAGATAAAGTCCTGGGCTTCACAATATCCTCTGGCATGGAGTTGCACAGGTTGACTGTGCACTGTGTGAAGAAAAACTTCCTTTTGTTTGTTTTAAATCTGCTACCTATTGTTTTAAACCTGCTACCTATTAATTTCATTTGCTGACCCCTAGTTCTTTTATTATGGGAACAAGTAAATAATTTTTTCTAATTCACTTTTTCCAAACCAGCCATGATTTTATAGACCTCTAGCATATCCCCACTTAATCTCCTCTTTTCTAAGATGAAAAGTCCCAGTCTTTTTAATCTTTTTTCATATGGGACCCATTCCAAACCCTTAATAATTTTTGTTGCCCTTATCTGAACTTTTTCTAATGCCAATATATCTTTTTTGAGATGAGGCAACCACATCTGTATGCAGTATTCAAGATGTGTGCGTATGTGGTTTTATATAGAGGCAAAACGATATTCTCTGTCTTACTCTCTATCCCTTTTTAAAAGATTCCTAATATTCTGCTTGCTTTTTTGACTGCTGCTGCACATTGAGTGGATGTTTTCAGAGAACTATCCACAATGACTCCAAGATCTCTCTGTTGAGTGGTCATAGCTAAATTGGTCCCCATCATTTTGTATGTATAGTTGGGATTATTTTTTCCAATGTGCATTACTTTACATTTATCAATATTAAATTTTATTTCCCAATCACTTGGGGCACCTCTACACAGCAGGGTTAAAGCTGAAATAAGCTACGCAACTTGAGGTATGTCAGTTGCATAGCTCAAGTTGAAATAACTTATTTCGGCTTTTGGCGCTGTCTACACAGCAGGAAGTCCGAGTTATAGCACTCTTCCTCTGACTTCCCTTATTCCTCGTAAAATGAGGGTTACAGGAGTCTGAGTAAGAAGTCCTCCAGTTTGCCATTATTTTGAAATAAAGGGTTGTAGTGTAGACGTGCACTATCATGCTGCTGTGTAGACATAGCTTTAGTTTTCTGAGATCTTTCTGAAGCGCTACACAGTTTACTTTGGTCTTAACTATCTTGAGCTGTTTAGTATCATGTGCAAATTTTGCCATCTCACTGTTTACCCCTTTCTCCAGATCATTTATAAATAGGTTGAATAGGATTGGTCCCAGTACCGACTCTTGGGGGACACCACTGAACTAAAACTACCTTAAATATGCAATCATGGCAGGACTAAATATTATCTAGATCTGGGGTGTCCAAACAGTTCTGAAGTGAACTAGCTACTAGTTCTATAGTGAACTAGCTACACGCAACCCACCAAATAGCCACATTGTTCAAGCCAACTAGCCATACTCAACCAGCCAAATAGCCACATGGCTAGTGTGTTGGACACCACGGATCTAGATCATCCCTGACAGGTGTTTGGAGATTTTTAAGAGCAAGTTAAACAATGATGGAGATTCTCCAGTCTCCCTAGGCAATTTATTCCTGTGCTTAAAAGCCATGACAATTAGGAAGGTTTTCCTAATGTCCAAACTAAACCTCCTTTGCTGCAATTTAAGACCATTGCTTCTTGTTGTGGAAGAAAACACAGTCTTCACGTTGTGTTTGTCTCAGATTTGCCAGAGACACCTTTATTAAAGAAAGTAAGCAGCTGCTGGGAGAGTCATCACTAACCGACACAGACAAACTGCGCAGTTAAGAGAGGCCCCCCCCCCTGCCCCCCCCATCAGCAGGAAAGTTACAGAGTTTTTATAGTTGGTATACAGCGTAGGTTTCTCAGTCCCAAATAAGGAGATAACTACCAAATTAGGAAAAAGCAAGGTCACTAAAACAAAAAACATATCTAACTGCAGTTAACTGGGTCGTTCCAGTTTTCTCACAACCAAGAACAGTAAGCATTTTCCTATCTTTACTCAACAGCATTTTCCTTATCTTTACTCATCCCTTTCTTGGGCCTCCAAGCAGGCATGCACACTTAGCCAGAGTTTTAGGCCTAATTTAGGACCTAGTTTATTCAGATTCCACATTGTCCTATCCTCAGAGATTAAGTGCAGTTTTTCTCCTGCCTCTTCGTAACAACTCTTTATGAACTTGAAAATGGTTATGTTCCTTCTGTCTTCTCTTTTTAAGACTAAACAAATGCAATTTTTTCCATCTCGCCTCACAGGTCATGTTTTCTAGACCTTTAAGAATTTTTGTTGCTCTTCTCTGGACCTTCTCCAATTTGTCCACATCTTTCCTGAAATGTGGTGCCCAGAACTGAACACAATACTCCAGTAGAGGCCTAATTAGCGCAGAGTGAAGAGGAAGAATTACTTCTTGTGTCTTGCTTATGACACTTCTGCTAATCCATCCCAGAATGATATCTGCTTTTTTGCGACAATGTTGCAATATTGGCTCATATTTGGTTTGTGGTCCACTATGACCCCCAGATACCTTTCCGCAGTACTCCTCCTTACGCAGTCATTTCACATTTTGTATGTGTGAAACTGATTGCTTCTTCCTGAATGAACTACTTTGCATTGTTCTTATTTAACATTATCCTATTTACTTCAGACCATTTCTGCAATTTATCCAGGACATTAATTTCATTCCTGCCTTCCACAGCACTTGGAATCCTTCCAACTTGGTATTGTCTGCAAACTGTATAAGTTTAATCTTTACATTATCTAAATAATTGAGGAAGATATTGAACAGAAATGGACCCACAACTGATTCCTGCAGAACCCCACATGTTACGCCCTTCCAGCATGACTACGAACCATGGGAGCAGTTTTCCAACCAGTTTTGAATTCACCTTCTAGTAGCTCCATCTAGGTTACATTTCCCCAGTTTGTTTATGAGAAAGTCATGCAATACAGTATCAGAAGTTTTACTAAAATCAAGATATACCATATCTACCACTTCCCCTTGTCCACCAGGCTTATCAAAGAAAGCTATCGGGTTGGTTTGACATGATTCGGTTTTGACAAATCCATACTGATTGTTACTTATTATGTTATCTTCTTGATGTTTGCAAATTGATTACTTAATTATTTGCTCCATTATCTTTCAGGGTACAAAAGTTAAGCTGACGGGTCTGTAATTTCCTGCGTTGTCCTCATTAGGTATGTTAAATAGCGTGTAATTGAATAGTTGTGTAACCACATACATTTTAGCGGTTACACAAGTATTCAATAGTTCCTGGGGGCGGGGCTGGCAGCCAGTGCACTCTGTTCCCATTCCTACGCTGTTGCTTCTCTGTCAGAGGCAGCAGCAAGGGGTGGTAAGCTGGAGTTAGTCCGCTAGGGGATAGGGATGTTAATTTGAGATTAATGAGCTAATTGACTAGTCAGTGCAATTTGCATCGACTATTCGATTAGTCGATAAGAGCGCCTTCGCCTTTGAAGTTTAGCAACAGCCCTATGGCTGCTGCCAAACTTCAAAAGTGAAAGTGCTACAGAAGCACTCAAGTGGTCCCCCATGTTCCCTGAGGCGTTTCAAAGTGGCAGAGCTGCATGAAGCCCAGGGTGAGCGGGGGAATCCCCAGCTGACCCCGGGCTCCATGCAGCGCTGCCACTTTGAAATTCTGTGTGCAGCACAGGGCCAGCTGGGGACCCAGGCTGCACATGGTGTTTCAAAATGGCAGACTCTGGGCTCCACACGGCACTGCTGCTTTGAAGCACCCCCTGTTCTTCCCCCTCCTTCTGACAGAGGCAGCGAGGTGGGGGAAGCGACTAGTTTATTAGTGTGTCGACTATCCAATAAGCATTTCCTTATCGGATAGTCGACTAGTAGTTCACACCTCTACAGGGGGAGCCGATTTAAAAACCAGCTGCCCACGCAGACTGGCTCCATCCAGCCTCCCTGCACTGCTGCCTCTGATACAAAGGCAGCAACGTGGGGTGGCAGCAGCCCCTGTCCGTGGTGGGTCTGAGTTCCCTGCGGACAGAGGCTGCTCCATGGGATGCGGAGCAGTCTCTGTAGACAGGGGCTTCTGCCGCAGAGCAGCCACTGTCTGCAGCAGACCCAGGCTCACCATGGACATAGAATGCTCTCTCCATCCCTGGCTATTAAGCTGGCTCCTGCCTGCCTCCCTGCCTCTAAGAAGCAGCAAGGGGGGGGAGGCGGGTCCTCAGAGCCGGCACATGCAGGGAGCCTGCTTGAAAGCCCGCTCTTCACGCATCTTGGTTTCCGTCTGCCTGCCTCAACCTCCATGCTGTTGCCTCTTTATCAGAGGCAGCGGCACAGGAGTGGGGCGGAGAGAGGAGGTGGATCCAGTGCTCGTGGGGAGCTGGTTTAAAAGCCAGCTCTCCGTGGGCACCTTCTTCCCCCTTGCTGCCTCTGATGCAGAGGAAGCAAAGGTGTGGGGGAATGCATATAGTCGATAGGATTAACCAATAAGCCTGAGCTTATTGGTTAATCATGTAGTTGTCTTTACATTGGCATCCCTAGTTCTTATTTCCCTTTTTATAAATTGATATTATATTTGCCGTTGTCCAGTCTTCTGGAATCTACCCTCCACCCTTGTTCCATGACTTTTCAGAGATAATCGCTAATGGGTAAGATATCTCTTCAGTCAGTTTCTTGAGTATTCCAGGATGCATTTAATCAAAATCTGGTGACTTGAAGACATCTTACTTGTCTAATTAAATTGTTCTTTTCCTATTTTAGCTTCTGATCCTACCGTATTTTCATGGGTACTCACTAGTATTCCAGTTACCACCAATCTTCTTGGTGAGAACCAAAACAAAGAAGTCCTTAAGCACTGCTATCATTTCCACATTTTCTGTTACTATTCCTCTCCCCCCTCCCCCCACTGAGTAATGGTATGATCCTATCCGTGGTTTTGTAGAATGTTTCTTGTTACCCTTTATGTCTCTAGCTAGTTTGATCTTGGGCCTTGGCCTTTTAATTTTGTCTCTATATACTTGTGTTACTTGTTTATATTCATCTTTTATAATTTGACTTAGTTTCCACTTTTTGTAGGACTCTTTTTTTTTTTCAAGATCATTAGTGATATCTTGGGTAAGCCAGGGTGGTCTCTTGCTGTACTTTATTTTTCCTGTGCAGTGGGATAGTTTGCTCTTCTGCCTGAAATGTCTCTTTTTAAACTTGCCATCTCTCTTGTATTGTTTTTCCCCTTAGGCTTGCTTTCCATGGGAACTTACCTGCCAACTTGCTGAGTTTGCTAAAGTCTGCCTTCTTGAAATCCATTGTCTTTATTTGTTGTTCTCCAACCTACCATTACTTAGAATCATCAACTCTGTCACTCAAACTGCCTTCCACTTTCAAATTCTCAACCAGTTCCTCCCTATTTGTCAAACTCCTGTCTGGAACAGCCTACTTCCTAGTAGCTTTCTCTATCTTCTAAAATACAAAATTATCTCCAATACATTCTAAGAACTTGTTGAATATTCTGTGCCCTGGTGTATTACTTTTCCAACAGATGTCTTGGGAGTTGAAGACCCCCATCACTACCAAATCCTGTGTCTTGGACGATTTTGTTTGTTTTAATCTAATCTATTCTCCCATGCTGAGGTAAAACAAAAATTTTTTTGGATGAATGATAAAAGTCTGTATTGGGACTGTGAAGGCACAGGATTCTTCACATCCTGTTGATGCAAACTGCTTTATGGTTGCATGTGATATCCCTCATCCTCCCTCCCACTGCCATAATATGCTTTGTAAGCAACTGGATTATTTAATTCACAGTGAAAAATCTCTTCTAAAACATAATTGCTCCTCAGTGACAAGGGAACTAGCACTTCTCGATTTTTGCTTTGAAGTGAAATAATGCAGTTTTACAAAGGGTCACTTTCAAGTTTATACCTATGTTCCAACATGGTCTAATTTAACCTCAGGGCCAGACCAGAAAATTTGCAGGAAAATACTGACCTATAGCTGTAAAAAGATGTTCCACAAATGTTAATATCATCCTGATATTTTCCAAATATATTTTTGGTTTTAGGATCTGAAAATGCTTGTGAAAAGACTTCATTTATGTTTTTGAGACAAGAGTTGCCTGTAAGATTGGCAAACATAATGAAAGAAATAAGTCTGCTTCCGGACAACCTTTTAAAAACACCATCAGTTCAGCTGGTGCAAAGCTGGTAAGAACTGTCTTGTATTAATTTATTTTACTTTTAAAGGTTATTGCAAGTGCACTATGTGTCTGCATAAGAAACTCTTCACATACTTGTCTATTATATGGTGGTGTTAAGACAGTACCTTCCGAGTGTGATTGTTACTATCTAAAATTCTATTTTGAAAATATCCTGATCTATATTAATAGATTGAGAGAGTGTTCAGTATTTTACTTCTGTCTGATCATCATGTTTTTATTCCTTGCTTTTCTTTCAAGAAAAAAACAGACTAGTCTGTTTCACTTCATATTCATATTCGGTAGTTCATATTGTGTCAATTTCATTCATCCTTCTAATTCATCAACACACTTTTACGATATTTAGGATGAAGACACTGCGAAGGCATTTGTTTGTTTTTTAATTTTAAGGCCCAAAGAGAGACCATCATAATTTAATCTGACCTCCATAACACACAGAATCTCAACCATTAGTTTCAGCATCAAGCCCATAACTTTTATTATGATGTGTTTTAGAAAGATATCTACCTTGATTTAAAGATTTTGAGAGATGGATAATTAATCGTATCCATAGATAAGTTATTCCAATGGTTAATTGCCCTGACTGTTAAATTTTTACCTTAGCTCTAATCTGAATTTGTCTAGATTCAGCTTTCAGCCACTAGCTATTCTGTCTTTCTGCTAGATTAAAAAGATATCAAACATTAGGTACTTATCAGCTGATCAAGTCACCTTTTAACCTTCTTTTGGAAAATAAGTAGATTAAGCTTCTAAAGTCTGACTAGAAGCATGTTTTCAAGATCTTAAGTCATTCTTTTAGCTCTTTTCTAAATCTTTTCCAATTTTTTCAGCATCCTTTTTGAAGTGTTGACACCAGAAGTGATGCAGTAATGTTGCATAGAGAGATATCATCTCCTCACCCTTGCTTGATGTTCCTCCGTTTGAATATTCAGAGATTGTATCATCCCCCTGAGCATCACACACAAGGCTTGTCTAGGCTCCCCTATGCCGAATGTCCCTTGATTCTTTACATGTATGCTTTCTTGAGTCTCATTTATATGCAATGTGTTTATCCCTTAGTTTAGATTAAGCACCCTGAACTGCTCTAGCTAGTCTGTCCCCCCCACCCAGGAGATTGGTTCTCCTTCTTCTGAGATGATGGCAGTCCAAGGCCTACATTTTCCTTTCTCCATTGAAGGTGATCCAGTGTTCCACAAAAGAACAGGTTAGACAAACAGGGATGGTCTAGATCAGACGTCTCAAACTCCCAGTCTGTGGGCCAAAGCGATTGCACAGTCTGACCCGGAACTACTGGGGGGTGGGGCAGCTGTACGTTACTGGCCCCCAAGCTCCCCCCCTTATCACTGTGCTCTTCCCCCGAGCATGCAGTTTTGGGAATCATGGGGGGTTTGGCACATGCCGTGGAAGTGGGTGCACTCACCAGTGGGGTGCACTCACCAGTGAGGACAGTGGGTGCACTCACCAGTGAGGACAGAGGAAGTGCTGTAGCCAAAATATAGCATTTTGGTATTGGTATAAGAATATAAGTATGATGTATGACGACTTACTTATAAGTTTTTTGTATGTTTCTATTTCACTTTGTTTCTCATAATTAGACAATATCTGCAATGTAAACTAAGTTGTGTCTTCTAGTAACTATGTAATTGAAGAAGTGGGAACCTTGAAGATAACCAGGAAACATCCATTGTGCCCATGGCTGAATAAAATTAGCAGAATTGACAGAACCCTGGAGATAGGCGGACCCCCAAAAGTAAAACACAAACAAAAATAACAATGGGAAGCCTGACAATAGCCATCAAAGAATAACTGAAATTAACACCATTTAAGGATGAATGATTGGAGCATGGCACTGCAAAACTCATAGACTCAAATAGGAAATTACATGTATAAAATGGGATGCTTTTGCTACTAGACTCTGGGTTCGGTCCTGCAAGCGAAGCATCCAAGGAGCCTCAAATCACGATTAATATGCCCCAACTCCTCATTCAGTCAGTCTTGCCTGGCCAGTAAGACTGATTTGAGTATGATAGACTAGTAAATATGAATCATCTGCAGGATGCGTGTCTCTGTGTATGTGTATGCATACGTTGCTTTTCATGGTGTACTTTCAATAAACTCAGCATATTGCTTTTTCCCCTGAAAAAGATCCCATCCCACTAATGGTCCCTAAATCTGTGTGCTGGGAAGAAGGGGCACCATGGCGAGAAGGAAGGGTGATGGTAAGAAGGGACTGGGCTTAGGCAGTCTCTCCCTCCCCAGGCTCACCAAGAGTGACAGGCCAGATTGTGCAATGGTTCCAGCTGGGACTGGCCCACGGGCCAGGAATTTGAGACCCTTGGTCTAGACGGTGCTTGGTCCTGCCATAAGGGCAGGGAACTGGACTTGACCTCTTGAAGTCCCTTCCAGTCCTATGATTCCATGGAAACCGCTATTTTATACCACTTACCTAAAAACAGTTTACCTGCGGTATCTTCTGTTGTCTCTCTTCTCTCACCTCTTGGACAGAAAGGATGTCAGATTCTTGCCTCCTTCTCCCTTTAAGATCTTGGAGCCTTCAATGATCTGCAAAATGGATCTATTTCGATTGGATAAATCATGAAAATATTGGATTTATATTTTGTTAAGTCTGATTTTAACAAATGTTGGCCCAGTCAGTCATGTGATTACTAATAATTAGTTTTGCAAGACATTTTTTAGAGAGTTACCATTACTATACTGAACAGTCATGCACTAGCAGTGAGATTAAATATATAGTGCATTTTGGACGGTTTTTCCATTTTTAGGTTTGTTACTCACACCTTGTTTTATGAATTCACTATAGGACTACTTTCGTTAGGCAGTAATGTTTTTGTTTTACTGTCACATTTAAATACTGATTAAAAACTTTAAGAGATTAGCTCATTTTCTCCCATATATCACTTAAAATAAATCACAGCATTTACCATATCAAATACATACATTTGGCTGGGGCTTATTTGTTTTGGCTTTGGACTCACCCGCTGCCTGTTTTCCTGTTTAGAATTCCACTCTCAAACTACACACAGGCTCTCATTTAGCAAACATTATCCCTTTATGGCAGGGGTGGGCAATAATTTTTTACGGGGGGCCACTTTGGAAATTTTTGAAGTGGCCCCGGGCTGCCCCGGAAGGGGTGGAGCCTCAAGTGGAAGGGGCAGGGGCAGGACACTTCCATGCTTCCTCACCCACAGACCCGGATTAGTCTGTGGGTGGGGGAGCGTGTGAAGTCTTTACCCCCGCCCTTCCACAAGGAGAACTAACAGCTGTTCTGAACCGTCAGCTGTCCTGATTGGCCTCGGGGTGGGGCAGCAGTAGTACATCTGTGGGCCAGATCACCTTGCTTGGCGGGCCGGATCTGGCCTGTGGAAGCCCTTTTGCCCAGCCCTGCTTTATGGGTTCTGGCCTACTCTACAGTTCTTTCAGCCCCTGGCTGAGTGTTAGAGGTCCTCCCTGCAGCCTAGTGTTTCCTGAAGACTCATTAAGGTCCCATCCCCTCATGGCAAATAGCTCAAGTCATTTTCCCATCTTGCTTATACAGAAAGTCCTTTCTCAGATATTCTCTGGCTCTGTTATAGGAGTATTCCTGTAATATGAATATCTCTCTTTTTTTGAACTGAGCAGACTCCCTCTTATCGGAAGTACCAGTGTTGATCTGAGGATCAGGTGGCTTGCTGATTATAACCTGACCCCTGAACTCGAAACTAGGGATGTAAATGACTAGTCGATTATCCAATATTTATCGGATAGTCGACTAGGGACTTGACTAGTCGCTCCCCCCCACCCTCACTTGCTGCTTCTATCAGAGAGAGGCAGAAGGGGGGGAGCAGGATCTGGTGCTGGGGGGAGCTGATTTAAAAGCTGGTTCCCCTCCCTCCCAACACCATCTCCGTGGGGAGAGAGGCGGGAACACAGCAGGGAACTGGTGGTGCTTCTACCTTTGAAATGAAGCAAGAGAAGGGCTCTTGCTACATTTCAAAAGCAGAAGCACTGCGGGAAGCCTGCTGGCCCCGTGCTCCCTGCTTTTGAACATTTCAAAAGCAAAGTGCCACCGGGAGTGCAGGGCCAGAGGGGAACTATTTGAATCCCCTGCTGACCCCATGCTTTACTTTTGAAATGTACAAGAGCCCTCCTGGGAGGGTTTTTAGCAAACTAAAAAACTCACTTCATCAGATGATGGCAGGAGAATAAGCCAAGGTATTTTCACCTTACCAGAAATTAATTTGGAAGTTGAAAGTGCCCCAAAGCAGGAGCTGATAATGAAAATACCTCTTTAACCATACCTATAACATGACTGTTTTGAGTCCATGCTGTGGTTCCTGATTATAAACTAAGAAATGTTTAAAATAAAATTGTTAATGTCTTCACAAAAATAGAAGGATTTGAATGGAATATCATGGTAAAAATCTAGCACACAGGATTTATATTTTAGGTATGTCCAGAGTCTTCAGGAAATCCTTGACTTTAAGGATAAAAGTGCAGAAGATTCACAAATTATTCATAGGTAAGTGTGTTTAACATTCTTTTAAATATATATATATTTATACACACTGGAAAAATGATGGTTCAGATGAACAAAATCTCTAAGGATATGTCTGCTCAGCAACTTGGCATCTGCATCTGGCCATGCAAGCAGATTTCAGCCTTTGGGACTTGGGCTGTATAGCTTTCCAGGCTCGTGTGGAAGCTAGTTCCAAGAACCTTCCAGTCTGCAGGGTCCTAAAGCCATCCCAAGCCCGGAAATCTTTACAGCAGTAAAACAGCTTCGTAGCCTGAGCCCTGCGAACCTGAGTTGTCTGGCATGGGCACCTGGCACTGGCCACTGAAGGCAGACAGGCTACTGGGCTAGATGGACCTTTGGTCTGACCCAGTACGGCCATTCTTATGTTCTTATGTGGGTGTCTAGTTGCTGGGTAGACATACCTTCATGTCACTGACCTTTTAGTAATGGATCATAATAACAACATGATTCTCAGTTTTTCACTAAATCAAGAAAAAAGAATGTTTCCTTTTGTTTGATTTGTCAAAAGTATAATTGTGGTTCCAAAAATCTCAGTTTCTGTGAAACTGGAGAAGTCGAGAGTGAGTAGAATGGTGTGGTTTAGGAAATGGCACATGCAACCTTTTTACTTTTAATCCTGTTCAAGTCACCAGTGTCCGAAGGTAGTTGCTACCTGACAGCCACACGTTTGATCTCTGCAAACATTGTTGGTCTCACTCCAGTTCTTATTGAAAAATAACTACAAACCCCCCTATTATATATGACACCCTTATTGGAAATTTCAGTTTAAATGAGACTCAAAAGAGGGATCTGTCTTTTTCTGCTAAGGTGGTTCTGTGCTATATCAGTAAAGAGTGGGCTTTGCTGACAGGAATTTAATGAGTGTTAAATTCACTTGAAAGTGAAAAATTGACAGTTCTTTCATGTTAGGTTTACAGATACTGTGATAACAATCCGGAACCGACACAATGATGTAATTCCTACAATGGCTCAGGGTGTGACTGAATACAAGGAAAGCTTTGGTGTTGATCCGGTGACCTGTCAGAATGTGCAGTATTTTTTAGATCGTTTCTACATGAGTCGCATTTCAATCAGAATGCTCCTCAATCAACACTGTAAGTACCACTGTTAAAAGGGAAAAATCATGAATGGAACGTGTTGGTATGTCTTATCTTTAGGTATTGATTATTTAGTTAAATATGCTGCTTGCAGCATTTTCTTGATCCCCTTAGAAACTCCTGAGTGTGCCTACAAAGCATTTTTGGGGCCATCAGTAAAGCAGATGAACCATTTTTCTTTAAGATCGTCACAGCCAAAATTATAAGCTATGCTCATTCTTTTCCATTCAGCAGTGCTGAAGACATGAAAACTGAAAATTGTGAAATCGCATTGCCTATTAAATGTTATTTTCTTTGTTGGCAGCTTTGCTGTTTGGTGGGAAAATTAAAGTTAATCCAGCTCACCCCAAACACATTGGAAGCATTGATCCTAACTGCAATGTTGTTGAAGTTATTAAAGGTAAATTCAGGCTGACCAGCTGAACAAGAATTTTGAAAAAAAGTACATTAAAATTTAGAACTAATATAAATCAGATTCTTCTTATAGCTTAATAATATTCTTATGTGGAGAAGAAAACTCCAATTCAAATTTAATAGTTCTACCAATATTTTAGTTTTTGTGAGAAAATATAAAAGGTCTGCAATAAGAGTTCAGGATGTTTTTGGTTTTTAGTTCACGTTCTTTTCAATAAACTACAAAACAGCTTAAAGAAAAGGAAGGATATGTATTTGTTGTTTACATTTTTCTGTCTTGATTTCCTATAGATGGCTATGAAAATGCTAAGAGACTTTGTGATTTGTATTACATGAGCTCTCCAGAACTTATGCTTAAAGAGTTGAATGGTAAGTGTGCATGGGAATTGTGAATCCTGCTTCAAATGAGGAAGCTTTCTGTTAGTTTTTCAATGCTTGCTCCAACACAGTATTTTTCAACATGGGGTCTGCAAACTATGTGTGAGAGGTCTGCGAAAGATTGACATTATCATAGAACAAGTGATTTTCAACCCTGGGTCTATGGACTGTGTCTAAAATTTCCACTTGGATCTCCATCAGACTTTAGGGGTTTGCAAATGCAAAAATGTTGAAAATTCACTGGTCTAACAGCATTGCAATAAATGCACAGGAATGCCAAGGGATGTTGACATGTTTTTTATCAACATAATTTTAGTTACATGACTTTTTTTTCCACATTTGGGGAAAATTATAACAGGTCAGCTGTAAGGCTGGTATTTGTAAAACTGAGGTTCTGCTGTAAAAATCAAGATATACCATGTCTACTGCAGCTACCCTATCCACTAGGCCAGTAACCCTGTGAAAGGAGGAAAGTAGGTTAGTTTGGCATGATTTTTTTTGTCAAATCCTTGTTGGCTATTACTTATAACCCTGCTATTCCCAGGTGTGTACAGATTTGTTCCAATATCTTTCCAGGTATTGAATTTAAATTGATTGGGCTATAATTCCCTGGGTTCTTTTTTGTTCTTCCTTTTAAAGACATCTGCTATATTTGACCTTCTCTAGTCTTCTGGGACCTCAATGGTCCTCCAGTTTTCAAAGATAATTACTAATGATTCCAAGATTGCTTCAATTAGTTTAAGTACCCTAGGGTGAATTTCATCAGAAATTGTTAATTTAAAGAATATTAATATGAGTTAGATATATTCCACCTGTTCTTTCCCTGTTTTGGCTTGCATTCTTTCCCCCTTGTTAATATTGTGTTGAATAGTTAGTGACTGTTAATTTTTTTACTAAGATTGAAATAAAATAGGTAATGAATATTTAGTCTTCTTGATATCATCAGTTTTTAGCTCTTCTTCCCTCTAAGTGGAGGATCTACATTTTTTTCATTGTTCTCATGCTCCTAATATATTTAAAGAACCTCCTCTTAAGTGCCTTTGATGTTAGGTTTAACTCATTTTGAATGTTTGCCTTTCTAATTTTGATACATTCTTGTGCTGGTTTTTTTTGTACTCATCCTTAGCAATATGTCCATATTTCTACTTTTTTCAGATATCTTAAAACCTCCTCATGGAGCCTTATTGATGTATTAGGGTTCGTCCACGCTGTACAGCTATTTTGTGTAGCTACCCTGCGTCTATACAAGCCGCCCATTATTTTGAAATATTTTTCGAAATAACAGATGTGATATTTCACTATCCCGGTAAACCTTATTGCACGAGGGTTAAGGGATGGCTCGAAATTGTGCGTTATTTCGAAATTTGGCGCTGTGGAGATGCACCAAATTTCAAAATAAGCTATTTCGAAATAAGATATGCAATTTACGTAGTGTAAATTGCATCTCTTATTTTGAGTTCAGAGTGCTGTGTAGATGCAGCCTTAGTGTTCTTCTTACCTTTCCTTTACATCGGGATAGTTTGCAGTTGTGCCTTTGATATTGTTCTCTTGGAAACTGCCAGCTCTGAACTCTTTTCCCCCTCAGATTTTTTTCATATTGGATCTTATTTACCAGTCTTCTAAGTTTGATAGAGTCTGTTTTGAAGTCCATTGTCTTTACTCTGCTGCTCTGACCCCTTTATGCTTTTTGATAACTCATTAGCACTAATTAACTAGAACTGTGTTTATTATATTATGTGATTGAATTACTTATTAATTTTATACTTAGCATTTATATTTTTTAGATTTTAGGTACACTAATTACGCTAGGTCCTCCTATATTGTAGTTATGCTTTAATGTAGTCAGCTGGTTTATGATTAGTGTTAATTACAGGTATTAAATTCATAAAGTATGGACATAGGTTAATCAGACTAATTGCAATGTAACTGCAGTATAATTAATTATTGTAAAGTATAAAAAATTTTCAAGACTATCTTTTTAAAAACAGTTATTTCCCTTTCCCAGTTTTATTACTAACAATATTTTCAAATAAGATCTTAGCTGCTTCTTATTCCCTGGAAATTGTAGGGCACTCATTCAGTGTCCCATAATCTTGTTTCTGACAACTCAGTCTCTACAACAGCTAATCGTGATAGCACAAAGATAAGATTTAGACTTCAGATGATGAATAAATGATTTGATGTTCTATGTGCAACACTTGCTAGCTGAGATTCTCCTGTGCATTATGACTGCCCCTTTCCCATTCTGGCAATACAGCCTGCACCTAAAGCTGACAGCCAGCTACAAGAGGATCACCTCAGGGTAGGGGGAACCTCTAGTGGAGAAGAGCTTCTAAACATCACCCTGTGACTAGTGTAAAGTGATTTTCTGTACCTTAAGAATGTCTAGCTACTATAAAGGTACCACAAGGCCATAGCAGCTAATGCATCTTACACTTACTTAGTGCCCAGTGATGGAAACACAACAGTAGTTCAAAGCCACTTTTGCACTTCTCAGATTCTGGGCCAACTGTGCATGCTTCACCCATCATTTGCATGGCTAAGCTCTGAACTGAGGCCTTTCTATAGTAATTTTAATCAAAGGTAAAATAGCGCTGCAGCCTGAGTGAGGGATAAGTGTAGGCCTGGTATATTTTAAGATCCAATATATTTGACCTGCGAGGTCAAACCCATAATTTTCCATATTTGAAATCCCAGATAGCAAACAGCACTAATCTCTAACTGCAGTGGTTTACCAAGTATTGGCTACTAAAACAGCATGGAAAAGACTATTACAATGTAAATTAGCTTGGTAAACTGATGGAAATGTTTTTAGAGCCAGTAAACTTGTCCAAGCCCTGGCCCTGGATTAATGATAAAAAAAAGGGGAGGAAAAATCCACGAAAATATTACTAATAACTTTTGTTTGTTTTAAAGAGTGAGAACAAAGAGAGATTTGGAAACCAAGATGAATAGTATTATCTACAAATAGAATATTTATCAGAGGTTTCTGGATACATCAGATCTTTAAATAGACAAATTAATCCCAAGACCACATTGTACTGAAGTTATTGCTTAGACATATTATGTTCTCAAATGCAACATTAGTAGTAGTGGGAATAACTTTTAAAATTAATTCAGACAAGTTAAAACAAGCTTTTCAGAATTGTGGAAGAACATAGATTTTGAATGAGTTTTGACAAACATGAGAGTAACAAATGTTTTCATGATTTCTATTCAAATTCTCTTTTCATTTCCCTGTACTTTATCAGTGAAAACAAAACCAGATTATATTTGTTATTTGAACTGCTTGAATGTTGCCAAAACTAAACGTGGGCCCCCACTATGTTGTCCAATTAATTAGGTTACTTTCTTTTCCAGCAAAATCATCAGGACAATCCATGCAAGTAGTGTATGTACCATCTCATCTCTATCACATGGTTTTTGAGCTTTTCAAGGTTTGTGCAGTAGGATCACACAATGTGCATGACATGTTTGTGTACTGAAATGTGTATTAATTTGGCATGTTGAACCAATTTAAAAAAAAACTTGCAAATTTGTACCTGCAATTGTAAGATTCAGACTGCACCCATAGATCAGATAAAGGTCTAAATCTTATCATTTGTACACAAATGACTGTGTGTAAAATCAGAGGCTTTGAAAATGTGGCCTTTATTTTAATTGTTCATACAGGAATACTAAGACTTACACATCAGGCCACATCTCTTTGGAGTCTTTTCTAACATATAGAACCTATGCATGCTGTAATTTAGTGAAACTAGTGAAGCAATTCAGAACTAAAATTGCACTCTTTCATGTGCCTGTAAACTAATTTTTTTTTTTCAAATTGACTAGAGAAACAGTGAATTTATGATATTGCAGAAGACTGGTCATTGAGAGAGAGTGTAAAACTTTATTTTTCATTAACAGTTGCTGGTATTTTAATTCCAGCAGCTTTATTAATCCTTGGAGAGAAGATGTTACTGTAAGAATTCAGATGCTCGTCCCTTAGCATGAGGTTACCTCATGATCTACATCTCCCTGTTTTCCTAAGTTGACATGCCAATAGCATAAGTTAAAAGTTACTGTCAAATCTATGATTTGATTAAAACTCTTTATTGTATTTTAATTTGAAATATCTCAGAATGCAATGAGAGCCACCATGGAACACTGTACTGATCGAAGCATTTACCCTCCAATTCAAGTACATGTCACATTAGGCAGTGAGGACTTAACTGTGAAGGTAACCACTTTGTTTGCTGTTTAATTACTTTGATGGAAAATAGTTCAGAATCTGTGGGGAATATTTTACTATGAATTGGTGATGTGACACTAGCTGGAACTTGTACCAGTGCTTATAGTGGATTGTGTGAGGAATAACACCTTTGTGGGATTTCAGGCTTTGGGTCAATTATGTGTGGGAACATCATAAAGATGTCAAGTCTTATGTGAATGGAAGATAACATCTTTTTACCCTTTCAACATATTCATTCTTTTATGTTACTATAATGTAAATAAACCACGCTTCTGTTCAAGGGTAGAGTGTGAATTTAGGAATGGAAGATAGTCAAATTTGTAGTTTGTCCAGAGCAGGTGTCCTGTGTGACTGCTTGAGTGAGGTGTAGCACAGATGTGAAATAAAGCAAGTCCAGTGCAGGTTAAACCGACTAAGGTAGGCCTTGCCTTGTAGATATCTCTTTTCAGTGCAGCATTTCTCTTATGTGGCTAGTGTTGGGTATCCAAGGTTGGGTGTAGGTTTTCCTTAACATTTATCTTCACATAAGAAATAGAATCAAATCTCCAGATTTGCTCTAGTAGTAAATGAGTACTAATACACATTGCACTATGTATCCTCTTTCCTAAGTGCTGGCTAAAGCACTGAGAACTTTGAACTATAGGATTTAGGTGCTATGACCATTGCTGACTTTTACTGAACCTGACTTCCTTCACATGGAAATTAGAAACTGGAAGGAGGGTTAGGAAGTAAAAAGCAGAAAGAAACATGTAAATGGGGAATATGGCTGTGAGCCTCCCAACCCATGTCAAGAGGGGGGTTGTGCCGCTGCGCTAAAATGATTAGTGAAAGGTGGACTTCCGAGATTGAGCACCATCTTAAGCTGTAACTTAAAATCACCATCTACATGCTATTTTTAGTGTAGCTGGGATTTCTGTATATATTGCTGTGATTTATCAGCTGATGGGTTTTCTTTATAATGATATAATAAGGACAAGTTGAGACACTAGAGTCCTCAGACTTGTTTTGGACTTTATTCTTTATGATAATCAGCTTGTGTTTGTTCTCTTAAATGGAACCGAAAGTTACTTCTGTGCTCATTCATTTTGTAGATAAGTGATCGTGGTGGTGGCGTTCCTATGAGAAAAATTGATGTACTGTTCAACTATATGTATTCAACTGCACCACGTCCTCGTGTTGAGACATCACGTGCAACACCTCTGGTCTTTATGAATTTACTTCGTTCTCTTGTATATTTTTAATAGTAGGGAAAGCAGAAATTACCTGTATCTTTGCGGAAAAGTGATCTGGCAATTCTGGTGTTAATTAAAATGCGTTTCTGAAAGAATTTTTTTTTAAGCATTAAACAGAATGTATAGCCTTAAAGACAAATAAGAAAAACACTAATTTTTAATATTTACCGAAATTCTGCTTCTTCAAGCTCTGAAGGAGAGAATACTGAGCAACATCCCTTGAACTGTGGTAGGAGTTACTGGGAGAGTACAGGATGCTAAACTTTGGTCCTAGAAGGATAGCAGAAAAGGAAACTAATTCAGGGATTGTAATTAATTTAGGGTTTTAGGAACTTCTGGTTTTAAAACTGCTTCTTCTCTTGGATGAAGTCCACGTTTGTCATTTTGAGTGAAATAACTGCAGTTTTCAGTCATATAATCCTGACAAGAATAAAGCAATATGACATGTGGTCATGCTAATAAAGAGCTTGCTCCTGTGGGCCTCTCACATACCTAGTTACTTCAATGGATGTTTTAAGGTAGGAGTGTAGCATTGGACCCACTGTTAATAACTTCTAGTTGATGTTACCATCACATTACTCTGCCTTGGAACCCCTCTCACCCCGTTATTCAAAATATTGGCCTATTTTATTAACAATTTTCTATATACAATTGGATAATTCATACCAGCATAAAACCATCAACATGATGAGTGAAAGTTTCCTTAATTCAGATTAAATGGTTGCAGAGAGAGTATGCAAATTAACCAACGATTAAGTTAAAGGCCCATTTTTGCTCAGTGTATCATTAATGACTTAGGACAGACCCCTGTCCTGTCAGACTTTTTTCACAGTATAGGCATAAGCACATTTAAGGAGGGTTGCTTCTTGATGCACTTGCCCTGTCCTTGGCAATCCTAACATCTCTGGTTTAAGTCTCTGCCTTCTTGCAGCCAGACTAGAATTGTGCCTCCCTAGGAATATAGTCATCCAATGTTCTGCAGCAAGGCAGAATACTTCTACTAGAGCTCTTGCCTTAGGATAGCTGCATTAGCACCAACTGCATTGTATAGTAGCCCTTTGGAGGAAGGGTTCACTCCATGCAGTGTCCAGGCTCTGCACTCCCCTTCCATCAAAAAGCTAAGATGATTTTTGGGTAAATGAGTAGGAAAGGAGGGAAGCATGGAAACTTTGGAGTATGGAGGAGAGTAATAAGATTTAGAGTCTTCACCATCTCTCTGATCCTATATGCCAGGGGTTCTCAAACTTTGTGATACCGCGACCCCCCTCGACGTTACTCGCGACCCCCTGGAGGGGTTGGGACCCACAATTTGAGAAACATGGCTATATATGATTACAAAAGCTAACATGTATTCAGCAATATGTTGACCTTACTTGGATTGTCTCTAAATTTAAGGAGAGCTGATATTCGTCTGGTATGCTGGCAAATCTTTTGCAGATGATACAGTTAACTCAAGTATGTTTTTTCTCTCTTCTGTCCTCCCTTTTATCAGGCTGGGTTTGGTTATGGTTTGCCTATATCACGTCTGTATGCACAGTACTTCCAAGGAGATCTGAAACTGTATTCCTTAGAGGGTTATGGTACAGATGCCGTTATCTACATAAAGGTATAGTTTATTACCTTAAGGTGTCAGTCTTAATATAAAATGTAATGTAAATAAAACAATTTAATATGCTTAGCAAAATGTTCTCTACATAGCTTATGTTCTCTTTACAGGCTTTATCAACAGAATCAATTGAAAGGCTCCCTGTGTATAACAAGTCAGCTTGGAAACATTATATGGAAAACCATGAAGCAGATGACTGGTGTGTGCCAAGCAGTGAACCAAAGGACATGACCACATTCCGCAGTATATAGCTGTCCAGTAGTCCAGAAACCTACTTTTGTTGTTTGCAAACACACTGCTTTGCTGGGTTACACCAAATATGGTTCAAATACTTTGTGGAAATGTTTTTAGTGGGGAATAATAGGAAGTTGAAGTCCATAACAGTTTTCCAATACTACCTTGAGGAATTAAATGAATTAAAGCAAAGTATGCAGTTTAGGAAATACACTTGTAATTTGTTCCACTTTGCATTTTCAGTTTACTTTCCTACCTAGAACTAGGGAGCAGTAATACTAGATTTTATACAGGGTCCATGGCAACTTATTTCTCAGCTGCTTTGAATAGCACAAGTCACACAACTTCGCAACTCTGCTAATGAAAGCATTATTCAAATACTAGCTAGCCAGAGACACCAGTTGTTTGTACTGGGCAGTGGATGAAGTTCTCAAATGATCTAAACGTTGATGGATGAAACAATTAAGCAGTTATTTAAAGCATTAGTAGATTTATAAATTCAGGCAGGCAACCTTTCCCACTTCTCAACCATCTTCTAGCCAAGGAGCTCAGAAGTGTATTACAACCTTGAATAAATGTAGCAAAATTAGAAACAAATATTTGAATTTAAGTACAGATGCTCCAGTAGGTAATCATGTAGTTATACTTTCAGTTACTGAAATCAGTGAATCTGTGTATACTGCCAGTATTAGATGCACTCAGAGGGACAAGGCACCAGCTGTAAACTATTCTTAAGTTGTGTTGTATTTGTCTATACAAGTTCAGCTCTGAAAATAATTTATTTTAAAATAGCTCTCTTTTTGAAAATCCACTCTAAATGCTGCTTTTGGTATAAAGCGTTGTAGGTATCTAATACTAGTTACAGGTCTTCTGAGAACTATATTGAAAATTCACGACACACAGAAGCTAGCATACTTAATGTGAAATAGTAGCTTCTCAGGGTTTATAATAAAGATTTGCAGGTCATGTCCAAATATCATTTGTGAGTAGCGAGTGATTTTGACACTCTGGTGAAACCTTGAACTCTGGGATCATTTGTTAGGTGACACCAGTACTACTGTTAATAAGCAGAAGGTATTGCAAAATTTGTTTCTTTATTGGGCAGATCACTGAAATAGTGGGACAATGGGATCTACCCAGTTAACCAGCTTTTCAGGTTTATCTAAAGAGTGCAATTAATGTCAAAATATCAGTTTTTGATATACTGTTTTTTTTTCTATAATATTTCAGATATATCCACTCCCTCTCTAGTGAGGGATGCAACTGTGCTGATACCTTCAGCTTTGCTGTTGACCACACCATCTATTTAAGACCATATAATCTCCAGGTCATAGATATACATCTCATTCAGTTCTCATTTCCCCAAAACTCAGAATGCTACAGTGAAGCACTTGCAGTCCCAGTGCCTAACATAGGTGACCAATCCTTAATTCCTCTATCGGTGAGGGAGAGAGATGTGCATGTGCCACCTCAGAAAGCATGATCTATATTCAGCAGTCTACCAGATCAAAATAGAGTAGAGGATGGTGGTCTGCCTGATCACAACCCTGTGATTTATTACTGAATAGAGAAGGAAAGAGACTGGAACAATAAGTATGTTACAGTCCTATTTGCAAGGGATAACTTCAGGAGAATTCTCATCTGCAAATTGAGACTAGATACTCCCTTACATCAGAGGAGTGTTGTTACAAGCGTAAGTTTTGTTTGTGAGGCCCAACACCATTGTATATATGTGTCAAAAAGGCAATATAATTTATTTCCTGTGACTGAATCTGGGCAGGAAAAGGGTTTAAAAAATGGAGTCAAATTTTATATAAAGGAAGGGAGTATTTGCTAAATGGCTGCAGCTGTCACTCTTGACAACCTAATGCTTAAAGTAATAGCATGGGTTTTTAAAATGAAATAAGTTTAAAAGCTTATGTTTAACATATTTGAACTTTTCAGAACAATTTGTATAAAATTTTGAAATATTTAATCATACTTGAATTCAATTAAACTGATTTTAGTAATGTCTAAGAACAAATATGGCAAATCATTCTAACAGATAATCATTCTATGGCAAAGCATTATAACAGTTTGCCTGTAATGAAAATCTGTTGAAAGAATAAAAGGTTTCATGTGGAATTACTGATATAAAAAAACCTTTGCTTGTATCTTGGCTACCCATGGCTTAACATAAGTTTTGATTATCAGAACAAAAGTCATGGCTCTTAAACTATTCCAGTGTAGATTTTTAATACTTTTTTTTCCTCCTCCCCTCACTGTGGTAGAAATTAACAGTTTAGTAAATTTCAGAATGTGTAGTATTTACCCCTAGACATGAGGGTTGACTTACTTTGTTTGATTTACTTCACTACAGTAGCTGGTTCAAAACATTGATTTTATACACACATCTTCATTGCTGAAAAAATAATCACAGTTAGTTGGTTGTTAAGTATCAACAGAAAAATGAACTGGCTGCAACTAAGGTGAAAAATAGTTCTCTTGAAACCCTGGGATTCGACTATATATTTATATTTGAATTTTTGCTTGTGTGTGGCAAAATGAAACTGCAAGGTAATTTTTTATCATATTGAAGCAATAAATATGTCCGTTGATGCAATTTATAAAAATCAAACTTTCAGCTGTCTTATTCTTTGGGTGATTGGGGGCTGAAAAGTTCTAAGGAGTTATCCATCCCTTTCAGGTGCTAGAGGCTGAAGAAGTCAATATTCTTCTGCCGAGGAGGAAGGCTCTCTTTCAAAGACTCCACATGCACCACAACCAGTCACTTTATCTGCACCTGCCTGCTCCTGTTCAACTGCCACAGCACTGCAGAGACAGGCTTTTGAAACTACTATTCAGGTATCCTCAAACATGGTGCAGAAGCTGGCAGAAGACAAAACCTTAGGACACTACAATAACCTCCATTCCACTGATCAGTCCTTCACTCATTCCTCACATATCTAAGGGGGAGGGAATCCAGGGTGAGATGGAAACAATGCCAGGCATTGCAGGTCTTGTACCACCCTAGAATTCTGACCAACCTGTTCCAGCAGACATATTGTCCTCCTTTGCCAGCAACAAATCACTTCTGGTCACTCAACCTCTGGATATTCTTGACATCTAGTCAATCAATTATCTTATTTCTTAGGAATTAAAATTAAGCAAAGCAATATGTTTTCTTAATTAAAAACACAAAAATAAATAGAGAAGACATTTAATAGACATATGTATTTTTAAATTTTATTTGAAAATAAGGAGAATGAATGTGCATTTCCACAGTTCTTACCTCTTCTGAATTCCAGAAAATTTTGCCATATTTTAAACACTTGAGAAATGTCAGACATTGAAATGATCATTTAAATAAAAAAATGAAAAACATTAATTCATATTTTTAAAGGAGAACTTGGTCCACATAATTGAAATATTTGAACTAGAATTCAGAATGCTAAGACTTTGTAATTTTCTGCTCCACTCCATGATGGAATTAGTATTTTTTAATCCATTATTTTTCTGAAATTAATTAAGGATGTGCTTTTGTAATTTCTAGAAGCTATTATGCAATTACACAAGAACACATATCAAACCATGTTCTAAACTATTTCAAGAATCAAATCCTCCTTTAAAAAGAAAGTCTATCATCTACAATTGAACAATTAAATACAATGCAGTAACCCAGTGCTTTCTTGAAAATTGTAGAAAACATTTATTATCTCTGTCTTAAGTATGGAAAAACAGTATGGTTAAAAATTAGCAAATATATAAATTTGGTCCCCAAAAATCCTGTAGCAAGTAGAAAAGAGAAATACTAATTGCAAATGGATCTTATTTATAGCATAAAACTATAAAACTATATTATTTAGGAAAACTATGCAAAAATGAACTTTTATTTATGTTTACACCCTGTTCCAACACCCCATAGTAGCTTGCAAAGAGAATTTAGTGTTATACTTTCACATAAGTAGTTTGTGAATACTACTTATACATTTTTCAGTAAGTTGCAACACATGAAAATCAAAAATCAGCATATATTACAGTACATTCTGAACTAAAAATGGACTACCAGGAAAACACAAGATTTTAAAGAAAACAATTCATTAAATTTGAAATAACATGCTTTGTTCTTTTTAAATAAATTTGACATTGCTGTTTTCTTAAACTTAAATTTTTTTTTATTATACAACATTAGTGGCAACAGATACAGTGTCACACTGAATTTGATGGTTGGATTTTCTATTGACCATGTACCCAGTTAAACCGAGTATTTATAGTTTAAGTCAACTGCAAGAGTTGGCTAATATCTGAATGAATACTTCCCACCCTCCCACACCTCATATCCCACTTTCTACAAACATACAAGTTTCAATGGATATTTCAGGGATATGGTGTTTTTATATAGCAGTCATAGAAGCACGCACAGTACTTAAGGCAGAAAGTTAAATTATTGACTATTAGTACAGGCAGAGTCAACTAGATATAAAATATTGAAAACATTTCATTTTAATGGAACATGTAATGAGGAGGTACTACAGACAAAGTAAATAACCTACCATGTTAAACTGTTTCACTTTCCCTCCCCAATTGTACAATTATATACAATTTTGTTGCACTTCTTCAAGGTGAAGTAAGTCTGTACTAAAATAAAACTACATCATTTTAGCAGCTTGATTCTATAGCAGCAACCACTCTGCCACTCTTGCGAACTTCTCTTTCCTTCTTTTGAACTTTTTCTTTCTGTTTTTCCAGTTTCTCTTGTGTTTTTTTAATATCCTTAATTTTCTTCTTTATTGTGGCTCGGTCATTTTGGCTGGAAACTCCCAGAGCCTTTAAGAGAAATTGTATTTTTAGGTACTCTGCTTTCCGACAGAAGCATCAACCCTGGTTTCAAGAAAGTATTACACAAGCTACAGTAAACTACAGTTCTTTACATCTGAGACAAAGGGAGTAAATCTATAAAAGATAATTTACATTTAATGTAATATGATGGATACCTTGCTGAGAAACGGGGGCAGGGGAGATGGGTAGCTTTTGTATTATGAATAGCATGTTTAATAGAAAGTAAAGCATGTGAGACTTTCTAATAACAAAATCAAACTTAACTCTTAAATTTATCTCTGGCTCCCCTGATGCAGCTGCATTTTACATACACTGACTGCTGTTACTGTATTCCTACTTCCCCACTTCCTTTACTGCAAATGTGGCTGAACTCATATCAATCACCTATGGTTGTGAACTGCTGGCTGCCGGGCCCTGCCGGAACTGAAGCTAGCTGTTTGCAGCAGCTCAGGGAGACAGAGCTGGGATACACCCCGGGCCCTCTGAGCCGCTGCAAAGCAGCCAGCTTCAGCAGTTGCCGCATGGTGGACGGCTGCCGTACCTCAAGCCAGCTGTTCATGTTGGGTCTGGGGGCCGGGGCATACCCTGGCCCCTGAGCCACCGCAGAGCAGCCAGCTTCAGTTCCGGCAGCCAACATGTGATGGGTGGCTGCTTCAGTGGCCCCTTGGCAGACCAATAACATTTTATTTGTATATTTATTATTTGCATAACAAATATGCAAATAAAATGCTACCTGTCTGCCAAAAGTTTGTGAAGGGGTTTGCCAGTCCACGGTATTAAAAAGTTTGGGAACTACTGACCTATGGTATTTAGTAGATTGAGAAAAATACCCATGAAACAAACTTGCAGGAATCTAACAAGCAACTTAAGATCAAGTCACGTACAATTCTTGGAGGTTCAGTGAAGTACATGTAACCAAGGACATGTCTACACTAGGAGACAAGGTCAAAATTATTAAGACTGACTTTTTAGCACCTGATGTTGTAAAATCAAAGGTGCATACCCCCACTCTGGTGCAAATTTTAACACCCCCAAGGCAAAGTAATTTAAAAAAAAAAGCCAAAATCCAACTTAAATGGTTTCAAGAAGCATTAAGGAAAAGCGCATTTATGTCCATTTTTTTAATCACTTCATTAGAAGCAAAAAGGGGCAGGCTCAAAGATTCCAAGCCCTCACCCCTTAAAAAAATTAAAGTATTTTTTCTGAGGTGACTTTACCTTGGAAATTAAGGTTCTATTTGCTCTTGAAGACATTATCATGAATGAAAGATGAAAAGACAACATAGTGGTGAGATCTAAGTAACTGAAGGGATTTTTATTTTCTGTTTAAAAATCTGTTTTTTTAGTAACATGTATTTTACTCCCCTACCAGCACTATCCCTAATTTCCCGTGAGCCCATACCAATCACTTCTACTGCACTACTCCATTCTCGTTCCCTTCCTAAACCTTTTTTTAGCTTTTCGTTGCCCTTTGATTCCTTTCACAATGCAAGCCCACACTATTCTCTACAATCCTCAAACACCACCACAGCGCCCACAAGATTTTCTCTCCAAGTGCTTCACCATCTCTCTCCTAGTCACCTCAACTTTTCAGATATGCAGCCTACAACTGCTGTATTTAATCCCCCCCCCCTTCAGCTCTTTTATTTCAGCCCTTTCAGTCTTTTTTCTTCTCCATTCTACTGAAATGACTGGTATATCTACCAATCTCTCCCCTCACCAAACCTCACGTCTTTAGCTCTCCTCTTTATACCACTCTGTTGCTTTTGATCAGGGATGTAAAATGCCATTTAATTAGTTAACTGGTTAAATGTTAAGTTTAACCGATTAACAGTTAAACAGGGGAGGGTTAGCGCCCCTGTGTTTGTCACAACTGGGTTGGAGCAGGCCACGGCCAGGGGCCTGCTCCCAGGTAATGGTTAACCATTAACCTCACTGTTAAGGTTACCCATTCACATCCCTACTTTTGATCATGCCCTTCTTAATACTCCATCCTCATTGCTCCTGAATCTCCTATGTCTCAAGGATCATATACAATAGCACTTATTTTGGTGTAACTAAGTAAGGGATTTGGAAAAGCCGCCCCCTAAGCACTGTAAGTCTCACTGACCTAAGTGCCAGTATACAAAGCACTGTCAGCAGGAGAAGTTCTTCAAGAGGCATAGCTACTGCTGCTCAGGGAGATGGATTAATGACATTGACAGAGGAGCTCTATCCCATTGGCATACATGTGCAGTAGCAACACTACAGTGGCACAGCTATATCAATACAGCTGTGTGTTGTAGAGATTCTAGTGTGGACTAGTCCTCAGCCTGTTCCTTCACTGCCCATTCAGAGAGGGTTCTCCAGGACTCAGTCCTTAGGTCAGGAGTGGGGAACCTAAGGCACAGGGGCTGGATTTGGCCACTGGCTTGCCTGGATCCAGCCCGTGAGGCTCAGGGCACCCCACCCACAGCACTGGGGACCTCACACCAGCACTGTCCAGATCCTGCACCCCCCACTTCCTACTACCCCAACTAGGGATATAAGCGAGAGTGGACTAGTTGACTACCTGATAAGTCTAGGCTTATTGGGTAGTCAGTTTGACTACTCGCATTCCACACACCCCCTTGCTGCTTCTATAGCAGAGGCAGCCAGGGGGAGGAGGAAGCAGAAGCCAGTGCTGGGAGGACCAGCTTAAAAGTTGGTTCCCCCTCAATACTGTCACCGTGGTGCCGTCTGCCCCCCATCGCTGCTTCACAGGCAACGGGGGGAGGAGGAGAAGCTGGGGAGGCTGCTCCGGCAACAGACCCTGTCCGTGGAAGGTCCCAACTTGCCTGAAGCCTGCCCCCAGCTCCTACTGTGTTTTATATTGCAGAGACATAGCAGGGTTTGGTTCTGGCACAAGCTGGGACTGAACCGAGCTGCCTACCTGCCTGGCTCCTACTATGTTTTAAATGCAGCGCCTGGGCAGATCTGCATCTAAAAGGCAGTAGGAGCCGGGCGGGCCAGCTCAGTCCCTGCTCATGCAGGGGCTGGGACCAAACCCCTCTGCAGCTCTGCAGGTTACAATACAGTAGGAACTGAGGGGGCAGGCTGCCCAGCTCCTGCATTTTAAATTGCAGAGTTCTGTAGAGAGGTTTGGTCCTGGCACGAGCTAACTGCCTTCCCCTACCAACTAATTGAGTAATTGATAAAAATTCTATCAACTACTCGATTAGTAAAAAAACCACATTTTAACATCCCTAACCCTGACCTCCCAACCCCTTCCTGGCAGCTTCCTCCCACACACTGAACCCTCATTTTTGGCCTCACCCCGACTCTAGGGGGGCGGCTCATAAAATCTAGTCCAGGCCCCTAGGCTCTGGTGTGGATGAGTGTCTTTCTGCTTCTCTGTCAGAGCCACATCAGTGTGGGGTTTTTTCCTTTGCTTCTCACTTTTGTGCAGCCACTGACTGATTTTTATACGGGTCAGCAGCCCCTGACCCAAAAATGGTTCCCCACGCCTGCCGTAGGTCTTTGTTCTTCTCATTTTACTCTGAGCGAGCTCATCCATTTACACAGCTTTAAGTATCATTCTTGTGATTCTTCAAAAAGCTCTGCTCTTTCTTTGCACCCAGTACTATATTTCAATCTCCCTCACACGTGTGACCCTCTTGGATATCTTGCTATCAGCTTAAACTCAATATGGCCAAAACCAAACACCTAAGCTCCTTCTTAAATTGCCTCCATTTTCCCCTTCTGTTGACACTGCCACTGCTCTCCCTGTCAATTAAGGCATGTGTTAAAAGTAGAAGTCCCCAAACTGTGGGCCGTATCCCCCTGGTATGAGGGGAAAGTGGAGAATGATGTGGGGAGGAGAGCATGGCAGAGTCAAGCCAGCCCCAACAAGGGGCAGGAAGGAAGCTGCAGCTAGCCATTCCCTGCCCCCAGCTCTGTTCCAGTCCCTTACCCTCCACCCTTGGCACAGCTCTGCTGCCAGTTCCACCCTCAGTCTTAGCCACTTGCCACATCTTTCCCAGCCTGGGGCCACAGTAGGGGGCAGGGCTGGGAGCAGAGTCATCCTTGGCCCCAGCTCACAGCCCCCAGATCTGGCCCTCATACCCCTGATCTGAGTTTCCCACTCTGCCCTGGAGCAGTGGCCCCTCCCAGCCTTAGAAAAGGTACAGACATTTCTCTCAGGTATACAGGGAAAATAGACTAGAAAGTTACACTTCTCTATAGTTGCTTTCTTTTAAATTTTGTTCCCAGGTTCTCATACTTTAGCACAGCATAAACTCAAGCTCTGCAGTCCCCTTTAAAAATATCCATTAGACTTCTAAATAAATTCATAGAAGCATAACCACTAGTCTTATGTTTGCAAAAGCATGTTTATTACTTAAAATTTTGAGTAAAACTGCCCCAAGCAAGGTACTTCTTAGGCAACTGAAACTAATATAATATTAAAAGGTAAGGGTAGTAAGACTGAAAACATCTTCCATAATTTTAACCTGCAAGGTGTTTATACATTTCATCTTCTTTAATGACACTATTGTATTAATAGGGACAATAACATTTGTGAGTAGAATGCATTTCAATTTTTAATCAGCGGAGGGCAGCATCTGATTTCAGTATCCTAGACCTCTTAATTCCATTCATCTGAAAATGTGGGTTGTGCCCATGAAAGCTCATGATACCATCTACATGTTTTGTTAGATTCTAAGCTGCCGCAGACCTATTCATTGTTTTTTAAATTTTTTTCAGTTACAGACTAATATACAGCTACCCTTCTGAAACTGATAATAGTGTTATTTTATATTTGGGGAACTCCCAGTGGAACACTGTGAAAATGACTGCTTGAAGCACACTTCCCAAACATAGTTACATTTATCTGTTAAGTTAATGGATATTACTTTCTCTATTGTCCAAAGAAACATTTCGGTGTTAAATTACAGGAAACTTAGACGTGCAAATCTATTCCAAGAGGCAGATGTATTTAAAAAGGCAAAGTTAAAGGTACACAGAACTACATTTTTTCCTTCATAAAAAGATTTTCTAATCCTGCTATTAATCACTAGATTTTGATTTCCAACTGTACTGAATTCTGAGAAATCTTTTAGCATAATACCTTGACAATCCAAAAGCACTCCAATAGCATGAATGAACAAAGAAGAACTGGACTGGACATGTAGCATGCAATTATCAGAGGGAAAATGACTACCTCAAGGTTGCATCTGGTTGTCTCTAACTGTATTTTTTAAACCCAGCTATGTATCAAGAAATCATGCAAGGAAGGGCTTCTCTTATAAAAAAAAAAATCATAGTAGGCTGTTCAACAACAGCCAAATCAGAAAGTAGTAAGATCTTAGGGTAGGGGTGGACAATAATTTTTGACAGGGGGGAGAACACTAGGGTTGCCAGGTGTCTGATTTTGAACCGGACAGTCCAGTATTTGAGCTTTCTGTTCAGGAAACAAATTGAGAAAATATAAATGAGAAAATATAAATGTCTGGTATTTTCTAAATAAGATGTAATGTAGATTGTGATGTAATGTCAAGTGTGTCCGGTATTTTTGTTGAAACCATCTGGCAACCCTAGGGGGCCACGCCAAGATTTTGGAAAGTGGGCGAGGGCCGCACTCTTCCATGATATTAATGGAGGAGATGCGGAGTCTGAGATGGAGGTTGGATGCAGAAGGGAGCTTGGGGTAAGGTATTGGGGTGCAGGAGGGAGACTGGAGTCTGGGAGGGAGTTGGGATGAAGCAGGTGGTTGTGACCTAGGGCAGGGGACTGGAGTGCAGGGGTTTCGAATGTGACCTAGGATAGGAGGGCACTGTGATCTGGGGCAGGAGATTGGAATACCAGATCTGGTAGGGGGGTATGCGTGTAAGAGGGGGACAGACGGTTTGGGTATGTTGAGTGGGAGTGGGGCAGAGAGTTGGGGCAGGAAAAGGCTGGGGTGCCAGAAGCAGGCTGTGGCCAAGAGACTTACTTGCCAGCTGCCAAACTAGCTTGCTTGCCTGCCTGCAGAAGTTAAAATGTTTCCCAGCCACCCTGCTTGCTTGGCAGGCCATGTGCATCATGAATAACTTGAGTCCAGGAGAGGGGGCGTGATTCTTCTTAGCTGCCTCTTAGTTCAACAAGCAGCTCCCATTGGCTGGTTTCTGCCAGAAACCGGCCAATGGGAATGTGCTGGGGGCAGGGCGGCTCCTAAAACTTCCCTCCTCCCCACCAGTTTTAAACAGAAACAGAGCCCTGCCAGCTGCATTTCTGCACCACGCTCAGGGCTGTGGGGCAAGCCTGGAAGCCTGCTTGGGGCTCCCCTCTGCCTTCGTGGGCTGGATCTGGAGGTTTGGTGGGCCGGATCTGGCCCGTGGGCCGTATTATGCCCAGTCCTGTCTTAGGGAAAGAGGGCTGAATTTTCATCTAAGAGCCATGGATCTGGATGAAAAACAAATTTCAGCATAGTACACTCCAGTTCAATGTATATGAGTGAGTCAGGACCTATTTTGCCACTTGAGAAAAACACACAAATCTCATTTGGGTATTAATTGCTTTGCATTTTAACACATTGCCACTGAGAAACAACTGTTTTGTTTGTTCTTTCATTTTATTGTATCCATTTCATATTGTTTTGATATACGTCACCTTTAATTTGATGTAATTCACTAAGTGATCCTGTACTCTGCCATATCAAGAGCACAGCAGTAACTGTCACTCACAAAAAGAGAACAGAACAGAATTCATCTATATTTAAATGAAGTATATGAATGGTCAGACAAAACCTCCACACATATTTATAAATTACAAATACACATGGGGATAACTACTTACCTTCAACTTATCACTGTCAAGCAGCATTAATTGCTGTCCATCTATATTCTTGGTGGTGAACTCTGCAATATATTGCTCCATGTTCATCCCCATCAACCAATGGCATACCTGTTGTGTCGTCCACTCAGAAATTGGTCTATTGTGCCACTGATTTTGTTTTCCTGTTGCTACACAATCATCCTCTAGTGCCTAACCAATCAAGAAAAATACAGTGACTAGTTTAAAATGAAACATTTCTCCAATTTAATTGTACATCAAATTTCAATTATCGACTGAGTTTGGGTACCAAAGTTTTTTCAATATAATTTTAGCAATTTTATCACACAAAATCAATTTACAATCAATTCTGAACTTGAAAGTTAAATATAAAACTTAAAATGTTTTATTTTGATCTTAAAGTAAATTGATTTTAAAGTTTTAAAAGTTGCTCTGGACCTATATAGGACTTGCAATCAATAGTATAACAAGCAGTTTTTTTGTGCTGATGGTTCTCCCTAGGTGAACACATTCAGGTGGCCTGGAAAATAGGTGTTAAGTAAACCTGTTCAGACTTTGCAAAAATTATCACAAAAATTAGAATTCCCAATAGCTGTTTGCTTTAATCATGTTTGTATTCATTGTTGATAAACAATCAAATATGAAAATGTCTCTGAATAATACATTTAGTTCATAAATCGTATAGTGTTAGTTGCATAATGCAACTTTAGCCAGAGTTTTAATCACCATGAACCTGAGATGCAGTTAGAATAAAGTTTGGGGAGGGGAGTTGTTAGTTTTGTTTTGGAGTCTCTTGGCGTCACAAACATCTGGAGCATCTGTCCTACTAATATATATTTTGCGTTACTGCATCAGATCAAGGAATCCTGAACTCTGGTACTCGGAGATATATTGCTTTCAAAACTGGTTAAAAAATCCTCTTCCAATCCCATTAGTAGTTTGTACAGTTGACTTTCTCTCTGAACTTCAGGAAACTACTGCCTGACATCTGAGGTAGAAAAATCCAGTACATGGAGTATTTCACAAAACACTGCTTTGAAGATTGTGTGTGGTGACAAAGCTATTTTGTAAAATTGTGAGACCTTCTTGTATGTATCAACTAGGGGTGTGAAAGTTTAACGGTCAAAGGAAGCAGTGCGGGGAAAGGCGACACTCAGGAAAGCTGGCTGCAGGACCACATGCTGCTGTGAATGCTGAGAGCCTGGAGGAAGGGGGCAGAGGCATCTCACACTGCTTCCGCCCCCAGCAGCTTCCATTGGTCGTTTCCAGGTACAATAGCAGCTGCCTGTTTGCAGGACAGGCAGTATGTGAAGTGCCCCTTCCCCCAGGCTCAAAGCAGCAAACATGGCCACTGTAGCTACTATGAGCAGTACAGGGGTGTGGAAGGTAGGGATGCTGGCTTGGAGCCACCCAGGTAAGGTCTCCCAGCCAGAGCCTGCCTGTGGCAGCCCAGCCCTTCCCTCCCCTCCCCCAACTTTCTGCTCCCTCTGTCTTCCTACCCCACGTAACCCAAACTTTCTGCACCCCTGCTCCAGCCCCCAGACACTGCACCCCTTAGCTTACCCCTCCTCAGATTACAGCCCCCCTCCAAGACCTTGCACCCCACTCTGCTATCCCTGGTCACAGCCCAAATTCCTACATCTCCTCCTGCACTCCTGACTCAGGTTACAACCCCCTCCCAGATCCTGCACTCCCTCCTCGTACACCTCTCCCCCAGGCCAGAATTCTCTCCTGCACCCATATCCCTTCCAGACTCTGCACCCCAATCCCCTGTCCCAGGTCACAACCAAAACCCCTGCACCCGTACCCCAGGTCACACTCCCTTCCCAGACCCTGCATCCCTACCTCTACCCCAGTTTGCTGCCTCAGATCACAATCCCCTCCTTCACCCAAACCCCAATCCCTTACCCCAAGCTCTGTTCTGCACCCAATCTCCATCCCAGACTCCCGCATCTCCTTTGTTACTATAATGTAAGAGTGTGGCCCTCCACACTTACCCAAATTCTTGGAGTGGCTCCCCATCAAAAATTACTGCCTACCCGTGTTATGGACTAACAGATTTATTTGGGCATAAGCTTTTGTGGATTAAAAACCACTTTGTCAGATGCCTGATGAAGTGCTTTTTACCCACAAATGCTTATGTCCAAATACATCTGCTAGTCTATAAAGTGCCATAGGGCTCCTCATTGTTTTTGCAGATACAGACTAACAGGGCTACCCTTCTGAGAATCATATTGTTGCCATTCCAGAACACCAGTACTTAGGCTGATATATTTCAGATAAACAAACTGATCGAGATTCTCTGATATACTAAGTTTCCACTTAATGCAACAGGAGAAAGCAGGTCCCTGAGGGAGTCTGTTATAGCTATGTAGTTCCCAGGTAAGATCTGCGCTGGCCTAACCTACTCCTGATGGCAACACTCCAAGGCACTGACACTCAGGCTACGTCTACACTACAAGGTTTTTGTGCAAAAACACTTGTTTTTGCACAAAAACCTGGGGAACATCCACACCTCAAATGAGCTCTTGCGCAATTAAATGGGCAGTTAAACGGCAGAAGGGAGGGCTTTTTCCGCTGTAGGTAAACCTCCTTTTCTGAGGCATAACTGCTTTTAGTGCTACAGCTATTACGCAAAAAGGCCAGTGTGGACGCTCTAGAGGGGTTTCTTGCACAAGAAACCCCTTCGGAAAAAGCACAGGTGTTCTGATGGCCATTCTTGTGAATGGCCATCAGAGCTTTCTTGCACAAGAGCATCCAGCAGTGTGGACGCTCTCTTGTGCAAAAGAACATCGCTTTTGCAATGTGCTTTGAGGTGTGGACGTGCTCTTGTGCAAGAAGATTTTGCACAAAAACTCTCGCGCAAAAGGCTTCTTGCGCAAGAAGCCTGTAGTGTAGATGTAGATATCCTCAGATTATCATTCCCTAAACTAGACCCACCCCCTACACTAGTGTTGCAATGCAAAAGCCACTTAACACTGATTATGCCTGCTCAAAGCTCCCCCACATCAACGGAATTCCCAGCTGGCTAGATCCACCTTCTTTCCAGCTGCTTTTATCTCTAGAATACCCCAAGAGAGCCAGAATCTGGCTCATATGCTTTCCTTTGTTACCATAAAAATGACATGTTAACATTACAGTACTATGCTCCTTACTTATTTGCTTATTACATACAATAATTTGTAAAATAATCTTATTTACTTGTAATATCTTATTTTCTATTCCTCCAAAACTCTTTGCCATTTGGTGCCAATAGGTCTTTCACTCTCCACCCCTTAAGATTATAATTTCTGACTCATTGTCAGATTCAGGCCTGATTTATACTAGAAAATTAGGTTGGAATAACTGCATTGCACAGGGCTATGAAAAATGCAAACCTCAAGCAGCATAGTTTAGCCAACTTAAGTCCCCATGTAGAAAAATTTATAGGGTTTTTGAACATGTATTATATATATATATACCAGAGAAATTAGGGCTAAAAACAGCCTCTGCCCTAAAACAAACAATACAATACAGCCCCCACTCTACAAAAGTCAGAGGTTTGTGACCCTATACACATTTTTATTTTTCATTATCACACAGTGAAAGCAAGGGGGGAGGGCAGAAGAAACACAATAGCTAAAACTTCTTTAAAGAATGTTGCGGGGGTGGGGAAACAGAATGTTAGCCTTTTGTAATTTAACAGAGTTTATAATGCAGCAATAAATGTGATTAAAAGACTCACAGAAGATTATGTTTGGAAGAGATCTCAGGAGGTAATCTACTCCAACCCCATGCTTGATGCAGGACCAACCCCAACTAAATCATCCCAGCCAGGGCTTTGTCAAACCCTAACTTGAAAAACCTAATTTATGTTGTGGGAAGGCTTAAAAAATGGGAGGCAGTGGTGGTTAGTCACTGTGAGCAGTAACTACAGGTTGAACCTCCTAGACCAGAACCCTCAGGACCTGACCAGTGCTGAACCAGGGAATTTGCCGAACCACAGGTGGTCAATATTGTTGAGCAGCATTACCAACACTTCCACTGCTTACTAGGCTCTTACAAAACATTTTAGGGTAAATCAGAGCTAAATAACAGCACCGAACATTGAGATCCAGGACTGGTGGTTGTAAACAAACTATATGGGATCACGGGAAACTTGGCCACACCCATGATAAGTGGACATCTGGCTATCTAAAATTATGCTGGGCCATGGATGTTGCCGAACCAGAGTGTGCCAGACTAGAGGTTCAACCTGGTAGTTCATTGAGATGTGTCCCCCATGATGGCTCTACTTCAATATGCATTCATCCCATGCACCTTTGATCTGAGATTTTCATTAGCAGTGTCTGTTCAACTCATACATGCAGTGTTGACTGATACCCTTATAGCTTTGGTGCAGGGCATATCAGGGAAGAGGATTCCCAGAGCTTTAATTAATTTTAAATCTGTAGAGTGAGCAAATAGCAAGAACCCTCGGTTGTGCAATGCAAAGCTGTTAAGGTGACCAAATGAACCTTAAGAGAACTGACGATCCCACTTTCTTTAATTGCAGATAATCCAGAACAAGCAGAATCTAGACAGATTCACAAACAACTTTCCAGAGCTCACTTCAAAGATTAACTTTCCACATTTGAACTTAAACTATTCTGGTTGAATCTTTCCTACAATTTAATAATATCTGTTGTATCTCTGCAGAACAGGCCAACTAACCACACAAACATTGAGGAGCTACACTATGAGGCACAGAATTTTCAGACTGGGATGTAGCAGTCCACTGGCATCACAGAAGAGAAGCCAAGGCATGAGTGGAAGATTTATTGTTAGACAAAGCTAAGTGGAATAAACAAGGAAACAATGCTTGACTTGACCATGTCAGCACTGTTAGGACAACTCTGGCCTTGTCCTCTTAGATTTTGTTCACAATTCCGACATCAGAGGTGATGTGGAAAATGCATAAAAGAGCTTCTTTGTCTAAAGGAGGAGAAAGGCATCTCCAAAGGAATTGTGCCCTAACAGCTCCACCTCTGGCAATCCCCAAGTTTGAAATATTCTGATAAGAATCTGGGAGTCCAAGTTCCATTTGTAGTTGGGGGCAAAAAACTTGCTGGGAGCACCAGCACTGACATTTTGCCACGCAGGAGATACATTGCTGAAATTCTTATCTGATTTTCTTATGCACCAGTTTGACAACTTTATTGCTTCATTCCTCCAACTGATATAAAACATGAAGGCTACAATGTCTGAGAACAACTTTCCCCACCCCTAAAGAATCTGGGCAATCTTGGGAGTGACTTGACCCAAAAACAGAGGGTTCAGCTGAAGGTGCACCTGTAAGGGGATGGTGGGACACCAGTAACAGATCAAAAGGTTCCCAAGAGAGGAAGAGAGGAGCACCTGTATGCTGGGTGGCAGCCAGTTCACTATGAAGCCATTTGAGGAGCTAGGAAGCTCAATATGCAGGACTGACTTCACTGCTACTAGCCTGCAGAGCTCCCCAGTACCACCACTCTTCACTGAGTCCTCTATATATTGAAAGTATTTTTGTGTTCTGTCAAGTCCTCCACTGCTATAGAGGGAGGAGTCATAGGGTCAACTCCTTTCTCTACCCAACTCATGCACCTTTAGGTGTTATTTCATCCCCAGCCTGTTCCAGACTTTTGAAGAGCATGGAAGTGGTGTGTACTGGTACCTCCCCCCTTCCTCTTTCGCAACAGCTTTTTGAAGAAGTTTGTTCCTCTGAAAGCAGGCTAGCTTCTCTATGAAGCTGAGTGAGACAAGACTTCACAAGTTGAAGGAGGTACTAAGTTTCAGGCCCTAAATGTCCAAAATTAATCTCTAAGAATGACCAAGATTGGGCATTTACTTAACCTAGCCCTCACTTATACCAGGCCTAATAATAATAATGAGGGAAACAAACAATGTTTACTTTTTTACTATGTAAAATCATAATTCAGGAATAATTTTAATCTTTCCAAGCATGTGCAGCTGTTGAGCAATAATAGTTTTTTAAACAATTATTGTATGAATTATAATATAGTTTATGACAGGTGCAAAAGATTGTCAATTTAATAGTCTCTGACTACCAATTTTTTTGAAGTTGGAGAGCTGCAAATATAGGTAAAATACCTTTCTTATTGAAAAGAAACTGTCTTCACTCAAAAAAAGCAGCAAGCTCAGTTTTCCAAGTACAAATTTTCTTGAGGTAGGACAAGGATATTTAAGATAATTGCTAAAAAGTAACCTGTGTTGTTTAAAGATAAATTTGACTTGTTGACATACAAAGTTCATGCAAATGTCATGCTAACAAGTAACAACACTGGTTCCATAAAGCAGTTAAATTACTAGTACAATCTAATTTATAACTACTTGGGCTTAGTTACAAATTTATAAACACTCTGTGAGTACATAGACAATGACTATTGGAAGTTTAAAACTGAAAATTAGCTGAAAACCACATCTGAAAATTAATCAAGTATTCAAGAAAATAGGCTTCATAAAGTTTTAAACAAATCTGCATTACTAGACATTTTTTGCAGAATGAATTCCATCCACTAGCCTCAAAACAACACAGTGCTTCCCTGCAGTATGTACCAACATACCTTGGGTTTTGAATCTGGCCACACCCCATAAAAAATCAGAAGTTATTCCAATCCTGAAACTTGTGACCAATTAGATATAATTTTTGCACTGAAGGACACAAACTTGTAGCATCATGCATAAAAGTCTGTCTTTTTAAATAAATATCAGACGAGAAAGTTACTTACCTGTGCAATAACTGATGTTCTTCAAGATGGTCTTCCCCTTGGGTGCTCCACTTTAGGTGTTTGAGTGCCCCTGTGCTTCTAGTTGGAGATTTGTACTAGCAGTGCCCCAACTGGCTGTTCTGAGCAGCTATCCCATGTGCACGGCCAACTAGGTCCCACCCCTCCAGTTCCTTTTCTGCCTCAGAGCATCAAGGAGAAACTCCGAAGCAGAAGGTACGAGTGGAAGTAGTGTAGCACCCCAATGAAACAACCATATCAAAGACCTCAGTTACTGCACAGGAGAGTAATTTTCTCTTCTTCAGGGAGTGTCCCTGTGAGTGCTCTACTTTAGTTGACTGTAGACTCAACTGACTCAGTGAAGGGGAAAGGCTTTGGAGTTGCTTAATGTATGCTTCCGACTGACCAGAGTGAACATCAGCAGCTGACTGTTGTTTCAATGTGTAGGAATGAAATGATGCCCTACTAGCTGCTTTACAAATGTCAATGATAGGCATATCTTTGACAAAGGCTACTGATGCAGATATAGCTCTGGTAAAATGTGTGTGAAGACCAGAAAGAGGTTTCAGATCACGTTCTTGGTAGGATAATCAGATACAGTTAAAAATCCATTTTGAGAGTTGCTGTTTTGAAACTGTTACACCTTGGAAACATTCCATTGTGGGTACGAATAATCTGGAGGATTTTCTGAACCTTTTTGTTCTTTCTATACAGAACACGAGCTCTCTACGAAAATCTAGCATGCGAAGGGACACCGCCCTGCTGTTAGCGTGTGGCTTAGAGAAGAATACAGCAAGCAGATGGGTGGGTTGAGATGGAAGGATGAGGCCACTTAGGCTATGAATTTAGGATGTCGATCAAGGATTATCTTGTTCTTGAACTAGGGATGTTAAATTGTGAGTAACTGACTAATCAAATAGTCAATGTATTTTGTATTTGCTTATCGGATAATCGACTAGTGCTTCACATCCCTATCTTGAACGTGGTGTAAGACTGGTTTACCATCCAGGCAACCACTTCTCCCACCCGCCCTGCCGACATGATCACTACTAGGAAGGTAAGTTCCATAGACAAGTGCAAAAACAAGCAGGTAGCTACAGGTTCAAAGAGTTTGCCCATAAGGGTATGGAAAATGAGGTTGAGGTCCCTCACTGGAGTTGGGTCTTTCAGTGTAGGATAAACATTCAGTATGCTTTTGAGAAAGCATTTTGTGAAAGGGTGGGTGAAGACATTTAGTCTATCAACCTTGGAGTGAAAAAGTGGCAGATAAGTGCACTCTGAGTGAACTAATGCAAAGGCCTGATTTTTTGAGCATGTATTGGAATATTTTGGGCAGTGAAGCTAATCGCAGGGTAACTTGTTTGTCCTGGCACCATAGGGAAAAGTATTTCCATTTGTGTACATATGTTTTTCACATAATGAGTTGTTGGCTGTTCAGCAAGATATCCTATACTTCCCTGGAACAGAATGCGTTCATCAGCCATAGATTATGCATGCCTTAAGACAGAGAATCAGAATGATGGGGTAAAGGAGGCATCCCACACTGTGTGTGAATAGGTGAGGCATGAAGGGAAGGGTATATTGTGGTCTTGTGGCAATCTGGCTCTGGTATGGAAACCAGATTTGTCCGGGACACGTTGATGCAATTAAGATTACTCTGGATTTATCCTTTTTGATCTTCTGAAGGATATGCCTCAATAGTGGACTTGGGGGGGGGGGGGAAGAGGGGGAAGGGGAAAGCATTCATCAGAGGGATGTCCCATTTCCCATTTCAAGAAAGGTGGTCCCCAGGGAATTTTGTCCAAGTCCTGCCTGGGAGCAGTATTGTGAGCATTTGACATTATGGAATGTTGCAAAACGATCTACTGAGGGAAGGCCCTGCTGTTGGAATATAGCTGTCAGGATTCCTGGGTCCAAATCTCATTCATGCACTTGAGAGATGTTTCTGCTTAGGTCATCCACTATGATATCCTGGCTTCCCGGTAGGTAGGCTGCCATGAGATCTATGTTGTTCAAGATGCATCAGTCCCAAAGATGAACTGCTTCTGCACACAGACTGGGTAACATGGGATCCCTCTTTGGCAGTTTATGTAAAGCACAGTGACCAAGTTGTCCATGAGGATCTGTACAGTCCTATTGTATAAGGGGGGGGGGGGCAGAAAATGGTGGCATGCATTTTGGACTGGTGAAAACTCCAGTACAATCATGTGGAGCATGGTTTCTGCCAAGAACCATCAGCTCTGGACGGTATTCTCAAACAGGTGTGCTCCTCATCCCACAAAAGAAGTGTTAAAATGGGACACCTATGCAAACGTTTGTTTGATTTGTCCACCATGTGCAAGTGTCTTTTACCCTGCCAAGCACTATCAGTCCTCGGTGGATAGAGTGCCTATGAGGAGTATAGAAAGCACAGAGATAGGTTTGTAAACACCTTACATGATGCCTGGTGTGTTTCATAACGCACATAGTCACAAATGTTTGCCCTAGGAGTTCTAGGCATGTTCTGGCAGATGTATGTATGTGTGCTGTTTTTATGGCTGTAATGGGGTTCATTAAGGCAATAAAGTGTTGAGGCAGTGATGCTGATGCCATGCTGCAGTCGAGGCATGCCCCTATAAAATCCAACTGTTTTGCTCGGATTAGGGTTGATTTCTGAAAGTTGATTTGTAACCCTAGTTTTGTTAACAGGGTTGTAGTGAGGTGAAGGTCATCTGCTACATCCTGGTATGCTGGAGCTTTCAGCAGGTAGTCATCTATTTAGAGAAATCTAATCACATCCTATTTGTGACAATATGATGTAACCAAAGTGATAACTTTGTAGAATACCCATGGGGCTGTGGATAATCCAAAGGAGCATAGACTGTACTGGTAGTGGAAGCTCCCAAGTGTAAAACAGAGGAATCTTCTGTGCTTGGGATGAATAGTGAAATGGAAATACATGTCTTAGAGGAAGAGGGCTGAGAGCCAATTTCCTTTCTCCAATGCCAGAATTATGGAGGCTAGGGTGATCATTTAGAAGCACTGTGTTCTGGCAAACGTATTAATTTACGCAAGTCCAAGATGGGTTTCCATCTGCTTGTTTTCTTGTGTTTCCTCTATGTTTGGCAGGCAGGGTTCTACTGCACTGGAGGCAGGAGATGGTTTATTTTCTGCTTTAACAGGTGCTTGTGAGATGGGTCCCTGAAGAGAGATGGATAGGTGGGACAGAGGTAAAGGGGACAGAATATGCTGTATGATTTCCAGAACCTACCTGTATGATGTAATGGTTGCCCAAACCTGGTAGAAAGGTGTCAGGCAGTCCCCAGATAGGGTGGAGTTTATCAATGAAGTATGTGGTGTTCTCGTGCCCTCGCCCAACACTTGAAAGTTCTTGTTTGGAAGTGGGTGGTTGATACATCATTGACTGTTCTGGGGGTTATCGGCATCTTGTCTGGCATTGTTTATGGTGCTGGTCATGTCATCTTTGAGGTAGGGCACATGGGGCAGCACAGACGCGCTCGGGCATAAAATCTGCCTGGTTTTTTCTTTGTTCCCAGGGACCTATATTCCCAGGGTTTTCAGTATGGCACAGGAGTCCTTGAGGGTGCAGATAGCTGCATCCACACTATCAGCAAAAAGCTTTTATCCTTCAAAGTCAGTCCTCAACTATAACCTGAACTTCTCTGGGGAAACCTGAAAGGTGGAGGCAAGATACCCTCTGAATGACTATGGATGTCGCAATGGAGTGGACCCCTGTGTCAGCAGAGTCCAAAGAAACTTGGAAGGCCAATCTAGCAATGAGGGAGCCCTCTGTGAAGTTGGCTTTGTATTGTTCTTTCTTATTGGTTGGACCATGTTCAACAGAGGTTGACACATGCAAAGATGTGTACTTGGCTAGTAACATGGAGTAGAGTTTGCTATGTGAAACTGAAGGGTTGATGATGATGAGACTTTCCTACCAAAAAGGTCAAGGCATTTTCAATATTTATCATAAGGGGTAGTCTGAGCTATTTGTTGCTTTCTCCTTCAATGGACTGCTTACACCATTAATCGATTTGGGGTAGGGTGGGTGAACAGTAACTCATATTGCTTAGCTGTAATTTTGCACAAGAAACTGGAGCTGGAGCTGGCATCTGGCAGACAATTTTTTCCAGATACGTGATGGCAGCATTGATGGGCAATGCAACCTTGGCAGCAGGAGAGGCACAGAGAATATCCATTAGCTTATACTGGGTCTCCAGAAGCTCTGCCAAGGAAACATTGAGGTAGTCAGCCACTCATTTAAACAATCCTTGCAAAGATTTGAAGTGATCGCCAGATGTGGGAGGAGTAAGGACGTTCACTAACAAGTAATTTACTAGTCGAGTAGTCAATGGAATTTCCACTGACTACTCGATAGACACTTCCGCATTTCTCCTTTGAAATGTACAAGAGCCACCAGTGGGGCTCTTTGTACATTTCAAAGGAGGAATGTGGAACTCCACATGCAGACCAGGGCTAGTGGGAAGTCCCGCTGACTCTGGGCTCCACAAGGGCACTCACCCTTTGAAATGCACAAGAGCCCTGGGACTCTTGTGAATTTCAAAGCAGAAGCACCCGTATGGAGCCCAGAGTCAGCGGGACTTCCCGCTGGCCCTGGAATGCGCACGGAATGCCAGCTTTGGAATGTACAAGAGTCCCCGTTGGGGGCTCTTGTGCAATTCAAAGCAGAAGTGCCCTCATGGAACCTGGGGTCAACGGGCGACTCCCCAGCTGACTCCGGGCGGCATTTCCCTGGAACCTGGGGTCAGCTGGGGATTCCCAAGCTGACCCAGGGCTCTGCATGCTTTAAAATGCCACGCTGGAGCCCAGGATCAGCTGGGGAGTCCCCAGCTGACTCCGGGTTCTGCGGAAATGCTATAGGGAGACCGGGGTCAGCGAAGGAGTCCCCAGCTGATCCCGGGCTTCACTCAGCACGGCCGCTTTGAAACGCCATGGTGGGGAGGCCTAGGCAGAGAGTGAAGGTGATCTAATTTATCTCAGCGTTCTGGACCAAGATGGGTTGAAGGGATGAAAATTTTGGCCCTAAACAACACCCACAGGTCCCAATACAGCCAGTTTGATGGAAGGACCATGGAGGGGAGTTGCCACACTGTGGTCTGCTGCCATGAGGGTCCAAGTTTGAACAAGGAATGGCTAGCAATGCACACTCCTGTTGCCACTTCTTCCCTGTTACTGGAAAGAGAGGGGGCTAAGCCCACAGGGGCATTAGTCATACTTGTCCTTGGTCTGGCTGGGGGTACTGTTGGTGCTGAAGAGAGGCATACCCAGGGTGGAAGTGATGAAGAGGTCTGTCTGACAAACTACTGCGGGATGGGTAAGAATGATACCAACAGAGGAGGCACGTTTTGGCTGGGGTGTGTTACTGGTGCTGTAGGCTTGCTGCCATGTATTTGTGCAGCAGGTGGCACCATTTCACCACTCGGTGGCTTAGATTTGCTATGTGTACCTGCCTTCGAGCTAGGATTTTTGTTCTTCAGGCCATCCCTGCACCAGATCGTCCAAGTGCCTTGCCAGATGGTCCAAGTGCCTCGTGATCTAGGTGCCAAAGGTATCCGGGCAAATTTTGAGGGTAGAGATAGTTTTTATGAAGGGGATTTCTCCATCTTCATGAGTTTTAGCTGGAGAATGAGATCCCTAACTTTTCTTGTTCTCACTGTCAATTTTTTGCAGTTGTGGCACTTCTGAGTAACACGAGTTTCCCCCAGACAATGGATGTGCGTAGCTGTCTGAGACTAGTACAGGAAGTCTACAAGGTAGATGAGCCAGGCATGGCAGAGACTAGATTGATAGGCAGATGTCCACCAGTGGCAAGGGGAGAAAGGGATAACTAGAACAATTTCCTGGGGGCGCTGCTGCTGTTCTGACCGAAGCCAATGGCGGTAGAGAAGGAACTGGGGGATTGTTGACTGTGCTTGTGGGATAGCTGCTCAGAGCAGCATAAGATGCTGACACACGTGCACAGCCAACCAGGTCACTGCTACTACAAATCTCTGACTATAAGCACAGCAGGGGCACACAAACACCTGAAGTGGAGCACCCACAGGGACACTCATTGAAGATTAATATATTTTATACACTTTACCAAGTTAATTGAATAGCATCAGATCATTCATGACCTACTGTTAAAATTTTTCTTCAAACATCACTATCAGTTTAGGTAGCTTGAAGGTGCTATCTGAAAGATGACTGAAGTACAAATTTTGCAACTGCTTTTGTTCTTTTATTGTTTGTTCTATAAGACATAATTAATTAATAATTCCTTTAAACAGATACTTTTTTAAAAGTTTAAGAGACTAGATTTACTCTAAGATTTCAGCTGAGGACAAAACGAGTTTTGCAAGAAAGAACTCTGACAAATATTTATATGTAACCTCACAGAATGTTTTTAATAGATTAAATATATCTAAATAGTTCAAAATCTCATATGTGAATAAGAAATGTAAACATGCACTGATGTGAAGCAAGTTGAAACATGCTGCAAATTTCATTTACCCACTCAAATTTTTGGGATTACATATTTTTTAAATTAATAATTGTAATTTACAGTATAGCATTATTACCAATTCAAGGTATATTTAACTATAAATTCTGAAGCAAGGGCTAAAATAACTCCTTACAATCTGAGTCTTTAGTTGAGAAACTATGTTAGCAGTAAAGATGATAAAGATATCTGTGATTTTGGTTTTTAGATGACCAGTTATATGAATAAACAGTCTGTAGTACGATAGTACGAATGGTAACATCAACAAGACACAAACACACTTTGAAACTCACCTCATTTGAAGAGACGGTTAAAGTGTGTGAACGCCCTGACAGATTTGGTTCTGTCACTAACCCTGACAGATCACAACTTGGCCTGCTATGGTATGAATCATCTATGACAATTCTACTCTGCAAACAAGTGAAAATAATGTTTTGTTAACTGAACCCTTGGAATAGATCACAAGGAGACATTCTACTAGCCTTGATACTTTTGTAAAAAGGAATTATACATAAGTTATCTATAAATTTTAGATCAACCATGTATGAAATATATTCACTACATGAGGCATTTGACTTGTTTTTGCTGAACTCCCCAATTAACAATTATTATAACAGTACTGAAGTCATTTTGGTAGTAATACCAATTTATGCAGCAAGCCAGTCATGTTAAAGTTAAGTAGAGTTGAGCCAGGTTAATACTTGGAAAGCATATTTTAAAAAGGCACACCCAGGTTATGCATGAAATGGTTGAAAATTCAGCGGATCGAATTATTCCCTTTGAATCTGTATGAAACCACAGCCATAGCTTGGTATTATGGGACACTGAAGATGCTGTCTTTTGAATGACAGAAAGTTAAAATCCTGACAACTTATGATCATTTAAGTTTCCCTACCACAAGAGTAACCCCATGCATTGGGGAAATTTACACTCTTATAATTCTCCTTAAATTACCTCTGAAGTTTTAATTCTGTCTTAAGCTGTTGCGCAATAATGCTATATACTTAAAAAGTATCCTTATTTCATCCTGGAGGTGGCTGCATTTCCACAGTGGATAAACTGATAGCTAGGTCTGTAATGTACACTGGAATAGTATCAGCAGGAAGAACTTAAATAGGAGTTATAGCTGCTCTGTTCTGGTATTTTTTTAAAAGACAAAATGTGTCAAGTCTTCTATTTATAATCAATTTCAATCAAAATGGTTTTACATGGCAGAAGCCCTGTTTCTGTACAGAACTGAAATGAACAATATATTTTAAAATGCAAATAAAATAAATTTTCAGAGATCTTCACAACAAATGCTTGGTTTGTCTTCATGTGGTAACATTTACACAGCCACTCCACTGGATAATCTACATATAAGCTAATACATTCTTCTAATTATCTCCCAAATAGTAAATTTTGGTGTACCTATTCTTAGATACTTGCCATAAGTGACTATAGCAGGAGTGGGCAATAAAACGGCAGCAGTTTACCACGGTTAGCCTGATCAGCAGTCAGTGGGGGCTGTGATCCCCAGTACCTGTGGCGGTAAATAAGGCAGTGTGGGGGACATCAGGGGCTAACCCTGGCAGACCAGATGCAGCCCATGGGCCTATATTTACCCACCCCTGGACTATACCTACTATACTATAATTCAATATTTCTGACTATACATTGTTATTCAAGTACGTTTCAGGTTAGAAAACAACTAATGTATAGCAATAAATTGAAAATATTTAATCTTCATACTGATAAACTTTTAAAATACTTAAATCAATTACTGCTTAGTCTGGAAATCACTTTCATCTATAAATCTTGGTAAGGAGCTGAGAACCTGAACATTCTGGGTTCAAATTTAGCTGCAGCCACTGACACCTTGCATAAGTCACCTCAACCTCTTTTTGTCACTCAATCAACACAGCTGTAACTTCAGATAAAACTGAAGTCCTCAAAAAAAAAAAAAAAACCCTACCAAATACTATCGCTAACAAACTTTTCAGAGCAAGTCTGAACACATAAAATACATTGCCACAGGATAAACTCAGCATTCCAAACAAATAAGACCCGAAAAGAATAGGTTCTAAGCTCCTAAACACAATCTTCTACTTTTATCATGCTAAAATACAATTCACTGAGGCATGTCATCAAATGAAGTTAGTTTTAAGCAATATATGAATTGCCCATACAGAACTTAGATTTTGTTCCCAGGTAGATACATACTCCACTGAAGATAGGTATGCTTATGGAGGGCAGCAATAGGCTCCATGGTATATCACTGTATATATTTAACAGCATCTCTTTTTTTCTGACTATTGCAACCTCTATGTCTTTGGTGTTGACCCCCATGTCACCTTTCTCTGGATACTGCAAAATACTTTGTGAAGAACACATGCATTATACATTGCTTTGACCAAGTCACTGGTTATCCTTTGGGCTGAGTTAAAGTTGCTTAGATTCTTTACTTATATATTTCCATACTTGCTGTTTATGGATTTTTAAAGCTTAGCTTTAACTCTAAAACCCCTGGATATTGAATACTTGTTTTCGGGGATAATTCTTTCTTCCCTGTGTTATTCTTTACCTGATATATTACTGATACATATTCCAAATTTAATATCCTATTAAGAGTTTGCTCTCTCACTGGGATTTTCCTACCTTTTTTTAGAGGGAGGGTGTATTTTAAATCTGTACATACTTATTAGTAGGGTTTGCAGCCCAGATCTCTGGTTTTACTGGTTATTTTAGATTTTAGGGTTTGTTGAAGCCTTCCAGAGACACAAATGTTATCTGTAACACTAGAATCTGTCCAACAATCTGATTATTACTGCTTTCTTTCACCAAGTCACAAAGCAATTCCAACCAGTAGAGGAATAGACAGCAGCAGCACCCCCAGTAGCAACTTTATTTCTTTCCTAGTAAGATTAAATAAAGACCCAAGCAAGGGCTACACTTTAAACAAACTATTAATACGGGGAGAGGGGGAGTGACACCAGAGTATTAGAAAGAAAACAGATTCAGTAAGAGTTCTCTTTCTATTAGCTGTCGCTGCTTCTTGTCTCTTAGTTTAGAGGCAACTTCCCGTCAGCATTTGTAACCATGACCCCATCCACAGAATGATAGCTGGTACTTTTCAGTTAATGTTACTGGTTAAACTATGCCCTGCTCACGGGGAGGCAGCTTCCTTGCAGCAGCGAAATCACCTCCCCGGAAGTGGAGCCAGCAGCCCCTTCACTATGGGCTCTGCAGCATGAATCTTATTTAAAATTGATATCACAGAGCCCGCAGCCTGTGTAACTGCTAAGTTTTTTAGCAGTTGCACATTTACCTTATTATATCACATTTAACATCCCTAACGCTGAGTAATTTTTCAATCTCAAAGGGCAAAAAACTGAACAGACCGCTGGAGCATGTTGGCAGAACAGTATAGTATAGGGAAATTTGTATTATTGATGCCCTTGCTATGCTGAGAGTACAGTACTGAAATCACCAATGCTGTTACGTTTCACAAACGTTAACTTCTCTTCAATTTTTCATGTCTTCTCCACAATGGCTGTAAAATTATTACCAACGAATAAAGAGAAGTTACTCACTCTGTGTAGTAACGATGGTTTTTCAAGATGCACGTCCCCATGGATGCTCCACTGTTGGTGTCAGGCTCGTCCTGGTGCCACAGATCAGAGACTTTTACAGCAGCGTCCAGCCAGGCTGCGCATGTGCGAGTGGTGCTTGGTGTTCCTGCCTTTGAAATTAGAGTGCGCAGCCCAACTCCTCTCTGTTTCTTCTTTGATGCCCTACTGGCAAGTTGTCAATGCCCAAAGAAGTGGGGAGGAGAGCAGGTAGTGGAGCATCCACAGGGGGACACATCTCGAAGAACCATTGTTACTGCACAGAGTAAGTAACTTCTCTTTCTTCTTCAAGTGATGTCCCCATGGGTGCTCCACTGTTGGTGACTGTGTGGCAGTGCCCAGTTAGACGGTAGGGGAGTTTCAGTAAGTTGTTGCAGCCCGTAGAGATGACCGCAGTAGCCTTTGCGGTGTCTATTGTCGAGCATGGTGGAACTGCATAGTACTTCATGAATGTGTGGTTAGATGACATGTGGCTGCTTGATGTATTTCATGGAGTGACACTCCCCTGAGGAAGGCAGTTGACGTTGCCATCACTCTGGTGGAATGAGCTTTGGGAGTCGTCGGAAATGCTTTATTCTGGAGTAACAGGTGGTAATACAGGATGTTATCAATTTCGATATGTGATGTGAAGAAAGTGGTTTTCCCTTGGACCTTTTGGCTAGAGATACAAGCAGTCTCTGTGATAGTCGAAAAGACAGCATCCTGTCTAAGTAGAAGGCAATGGCCCTTTTCACATCTAGAGTATGCAATATGGCTTCGTCTCTGGAGCGATGTGGTTTCAGATAGAAAGTGGGAAGGACTATTGGTTCATTGTTATGAAATTCAGAACAAACGTTGGGTAAGAAAGAGGAGTGGTATTGTAGAATAACTTTATGTTTGAAAACTCGTGTATGGAGGTGAGGCCGTGAGAGCCGTGAATTCATTAACCCTTTTTGCAGACGTGACTGCCAGTGGGAACAGTGTTTTCATGGTGAGAAAGGTAAGTGAAGAAGTTGCCACTGCCTTGAAAGATGGTTTTGTGAATGAGAACCAGTTCTAAATCCCACAGGGCAGTACAGGTGTAGGTGGGGGATGCAAGTTCTGTAGGCCCTTCCAAAACCTCTTAGAGATGGGGTGGGTAAATATGGAGAATCATCTATCGGGGTGAAAAGCTGTAATCATGGCCAGGTAAACTCAGAGTGATGAAATAGATAATTTTTGTTGTTTCAGATGCATGATGTATTCCAGGATGAAATGGAGCGGAGTCATAGATGGTTGGACTCTCTTCTGGGTGCACCACTGTGTAAATCGTTGCCATTTGTACAGGTAAGTATTACATGTAGTTTCTCTTCTGCTTTGTAGTAATACAGTGCTTACTTGTTGCGAGCACTGTTGTGCCACTCCCGAGAACCAGATAGGTACAATGCCATCAGGTCAGTGTTTGCAGCTGGGGGTAAAGGATCGTGCCCTTGCTCTGGGAGAGGAGGTCCAGGCGGGTTGGAAGTGGACAGGGAGGACATAGAGATAGTTGATAAAGACATGGAAACCATGTCTGCCAAAGCCAAGCTGGGGCTATTAGAATTACACGGGCCCCGTCTCTATCTTCCAGAGAACTCTGGGAATCAGAGGGACTGGAGGAAAGGCACAGACGAGGTAAGTATTCCATGGGAAGAGCATTGCATCTTCAAAGGAGTTGTGGCCTATGCCCAATCTCAATCAGTATTGGGGGCATTTGGAATTTTGGCTGGGTACAAAGAGGTCTATCTGTGATCCATCTCAATGTTGGACTAGATCATGGGTGACCTGACTGTGCAGTTCCCATTCGTGCTCTGTAACAAATTAGCAGCTGAGGATATTGGCCATGGTATTCTTGTCCCCAGGTAGGTATGCCGCCGTGATGGTTATGTTGTGGCAGATACACCAATTCCAGAGTCAAATCACCTCTACACACAGCAAAGGGGATCTGGCGCCCACTTAGTGGTTGATGTAGGACATCGTGGTCATATTGTCAGTGAGGATATGCACCGAAGAGCCCTGAATATATGGGAGCAAGTGTTTGTACACACTGTGAACTGCTTGAAGCTCGAGCAGGTTGATATGGAGTCTGGACTCGTCATTGATCCACTTCCCTTGCATGTATTGTTGCTAGAAGTGGGCACACCAACATAGAAGTGAGGTGTCCGTAGTGATTTGTTTGGATGGTTGATCTCGGTGGAAGAGCACCCCACAGCAGAGGTTCTGTGTCTGGGTCCACCACTGTAAAGAGGTTAGGACTTTCAGAGGAGGTAAAACTTGCCTGTGGACGTGGTGTTTGGTTGGTGCACACACTGAGGCAATCCAGAGTTGGAAACATTGAGGCTACGTCTACACTACATGCTTCTTGCACAAGAAGCCTTTTGCGCAAAAACTTCTTGCACAAGAGCACGTCCACACCTCAAAGCACATCGCAAAAGCGATGTGCTTTTGCGCAAGAGAGGGTCCACACTGCATGGATGCTCTTGTGCAAGAAAGCTCTGATGGCCATTCAGAGAATGGCCATCAGAGCACTTGTGTTTTTTCCCTCTGGAGCGTCCACACTTTCCTTTTTGTGCAAGAACTCTTGCGCAAAAGGGAATTATGCCTTGTAAAAGGAGGTTTACCTATGGCGGAAAAAGCCCTCTGTTCTGCCGTTTTACTCTTGATTTCCTTGTGCAAAAGCGCATTTGAGGTGTGGACGTAGCTTGCGCAAAAACCTTGTAGTGTAGATGTAGCTTGAAAGCGCAGTCTGGCATGTAGGACAACATATGTGTTAGCTGCCATATGCCCTATGAGTGTGAGACAGGTTAAGATGGAACAGTTGGGCTGGTGGTCATGATTGTGACCAGGCTTTTTATAGCATTGAAACGCTGACTGGGGAGACAGGCACATGCTGTCTATGTGAGCCCCTATAAACTCTAGGGATTGTGTGGGGTGTAGAGTAGATTTTTGCTCATTGATAATGAACCCTAAAGACTGGAGGAAGGCCTTTGTGAATCTAATCACGTCCCTTTTGGTTTGTTGGGAGGGATCTCAAATGAGACAACTGTCCAAATAAGGGAACACTGTGATGCCTTTTCATTGGAGATGCGCCTCTGCAACTGCCAGGCTCTTGGGGGTAGAGGAGATTCTGAACAGGACTTTGTAATGTTCCGATACTACTGTAAAGCATAAAAAACATCTGTGCGTGGGATGTATCGTCATATGGAAGTATGCATCTTAGAGGTTGAGGGCTGCAAACCAGTCCCCTCTGTCCAGTGTGAGAATAATTTTGAAATGCTGCTTCGAAGGTATCTGTTCATAGGCCTCCAACCCTGTGTTTTCTTTCCAGTGAGAAAGTAGTTTGAGTAAAAACCTCTCCCTTGGTATTGTTTGGGGACCCGTTCTACAGCTCCTATGATGAAAAGATGCTGGACTTCTTGGCGGAGCAAGGTTTCATGAGAAGGGTCCCTAAAAAGAGAAGGAGAGGGTGGGGAGGTTGGTGGGATGGATATAAAAGGGATAGAGTACCCACAGCTGATGATTTTTAAAACCCACCAATCTGTGGTGACTGCTGCCCACTGGTTATAAAAAGGGCGCAAGCGGCGGTGGAAGATGTTGGGGTTGCCTGGCACTGGTGTGCGTGTAGGGCAGGGGTCAGGCAGAGCCTTAACCAAATTCTCAAACCTGCTGTCTACAGGCCTGACTCATGGAAGAGTGTGTGTTTGGGGCTCTTCTACATTGGTTTTGTGGTTGGAAATGGGTTTGGTCAAATGGCTGATGCTGCTCTTGTCTGCCAAAGGTTGTGTCCCTGTGTCTTTGGTAGGGCACAGAGAGCTTCCTTTGGTGGGGGGAGTATACATCTCCAATGTGTGCAAGGTAGTGCATGAGTCTTTGCTAGAACGCAAAGCTTCATTGGTCTTTGCAGCAAACAGTTTGTCCTTATCGAATGGTAGGTCATCTACCTTGGCCTGAAGGTCTTTAGGAACTCCAGCTGCTTGAAACCAGAATGAGCATCTCATTACTATGGACGTTGCCATAGCTCTTGCCACAGTGTCGGCAGTGTCAATGGCCATCTGTAGGGCTGTATGATATATTGTATACTCCTCTTTAATGGTGGCTTTGAGGGTAGGTCTCTTATTATCTGGGAGATGTTGCATGAGCTCTGTTAGTTTTGTATAGGTGTCAAAGTCGTGATTAGGAAGTAGAGCTGGGTAGTTAGCTATGCAAAGTTTAAGGGTAGAGGAGGAGTACATTTTCCTCCCAAACAAATCCAGGCATTTGTGGTCTTTGTCTTGTATATTTGTTTTGTACTGAGGATTTTTAGACCTTTGATTAGCAGTATCGCCACTAAGGAATTGGGTTGAGGGTGTAAGAATAAAAAAGTCCATGACTTCTGATTGGACAAAATATTTTCTATCAGCCCTTTTGTTGCTTGGGGAGGTTGTGGCTGGCATTTGCCATACTTTGTCCACTGCTTCAAGTATTGCCTTGTCTAAAGGCAGTGCAATTTTGTATTTTGTAGAGGGCTGAAGGTTTTTTAAGAGCTTATGCTGCTTTTCCTGCACTTCTGATAGCACAACCTCCTGACTGACTGCCATCCTTTTGAATAAATCTTGAAATTGTTTTATGTCATCACTAGGTGAAGGATCGACTGGGATAAATGCTTCATCAGGTGCAGAAGACGAGTTATCATTTGGTGGCGTGTCTGATTGTTGGATGGTCGGATCATCCTCAATCTACTCTTCCTCAAGATCCATGCCCTCCGTTGGACAGCGTGATGGATCAGAGTGTGTAGAAGATAGAGCTCTCTGCACAGGTGTGGGAGGGGCTGTGGAGCTATGTTGTGGTGCCCAATAACAATAGGGGGACCAGCAGCTATGATGCTGAGGATAGTATTGCCAATTGGAGTGCCACGGGCGGTATTGATAGTGTCATAGCCTGTGTGCCCCGTATGATGCACGTGCACTCTCTGGGGATGAGTGTTGTGAGAACACACTCCTTTTATCCCCATGGTAGGCACCGTGTCGCAATAAAGTAGGTGAGTGCAGCATGGGCGGAGAGCCTCTCATTGATAAGGGAGAGCAAGAGTGGTGCCATGCTGAAGACTCGCCCCGGAATCTGGTTCTCGCTCTCCTGTCAGTTATTGATGGAGCATATGTTTTACTGCCCGTTGGGAAATGGCAGCGCCTTGATGCTTTATGTTGTGGTGCGGCATCTGCCAGTGCCAGCGGTGGAGGCATCAGTGCCAGTGGAACCGCGGGAGATGTGGGTTTAGTCTGCACCATAAGAGGGTGACTGAAGTTTGCCCTGTCCTTTCTCAGCGCCAGAGGCGAAAGCTGCACCGGGGGCTTGCAGGGTGCTGGGGATAGCACCAGCGGCGCCACAGATGCTAGTGGTGCGTTTGTTGAATCAGGGCCCTTAGTAGGTACCCTTTTTGATGGCTGGGAAGTTAGTTTTGCAGACTATTTAGAGCGCAATTCTGAGCCCGTTAGTGAGGAAGCTCAAGATTTTTCAGTGCCTGATTCATTTCCCTTAGTAATTCGTGACGGGAGAAAGCGAGCTGGTGAGGGCTTCATTTTTTAACGTGCTTTTTGCAGTGAAGGGCTTGAGAGATTCCCAAGGGGACGTTGCATCCGAGCCTTTGTTGCCCTTGTTATGCGGATGGGGGTCTAGGGCTTTATCAAATGACAGCATGCGTATTCTGAGCTCTATCCTTGCAAGCTCTCGCTGTCAGACTGCAACAATGAATGCATTTTTGTGAAACATGCATCTCTGCCAGACAGTGTATGCATTCGCTGTGGCCATCAGAGGCTGGCATAGATTCCCGGCATTTCTCATATTTTTTGAAGATGGGAGAACCCGGCATTTCGTCAGGTGGCGGACTACGCCACTTACTGTTGTGATTCTTTTTTATAAGTAAAGGCTCTCTTTCTCCCCCCCCCCCCTTTTTTTTTGTGGTTTATAGTTTGCTGTGGCTTGCCGCTGTGCAGCAGTAAACTTTTCTTCTGACTAACTATATACAAGCTGAAGTAAAAGAACTGTTTTTTTAAAATTATTAACGGTTTAACAAAAGAAAAACGAACAGGAATAGGTAAGTCTGTGATATCTATCTAAATTTCTTTCTTTTTTCTTCACGGAAGTGACACAAGGAGGAGAGAGGTTGGAGCTCTGGCCGTAGCCAAGGGTGGCAAAGAAAGAACTGAGAAGAGTTGGGCTGCGTCACTAACTTCCAAAACGGGAACACCAAGCGCCACTTGTGCATGCGCAGCCCAACTGGACACTGCTGCCAAAGTTTCTGATCTGTGGCACCGGGACAAGCCGAAAACCAAGAGTGGAGCACTCACGAGGCCATCACTCAAAGAATAAATATTACACAACCAACCTCAATTTCAACAATATTATTCCCCTGAAAAAAGGTGCAATGGAAAATTTGTTCTTTTTTTGCATTACTTAAATGACAATGTGTATTACCAGATACTCAACTCAGTTACATCTCTATCCTAATTTCATTTTCTTCTAAAATTGGGTTTATTTGTCCAAAACCTTAGCATTTGTCCTTCAGTTAATACAATCTGATTATTAACTGCTTGAGTAAGTAGTTGCTGTGTCTCTGCTAAGACAGAAGATAACACCACAAAGCTGTTGCACAGCTAACAAAACAAGACTTTGGTGTGACTGCTACCATATCTGGTATCCCACTGAGTGTGGATTTAGGACCAGTTAATAAACAAGCGATTGTTGAAGAATCTGTATCAACTTCCACCATTAGGGGCCTCTGCAGAGCAGGCTAGTAGGAGACTGCTGTGCCCTCCAGGCAATAAAAAAAAAAACAGCTCAGAAGCCAAGAGCAACCATCAGGATGGCAGTCTGAGAGAAGGGCAGGGGAAGAGGAATCAGTTATCAGTGGGACACAATCTACTGGAAAGCTGAAAGTGATAATGAACAGAATGAAAAGGTCTGAGTGGGGGAGAATCAGTTGGGGATATGGAGGGAAAGAGACAGGAGCTCCTCAGAGGCACAGAAAGTGAAGGCTTCCAGTACAGGTGAGACTAGGCTAAGAGTCCTCTATCTGAGCATGCTGTAGATGGGGCATATGCAGACACATCACACCAGTAGGCCTTTTGTCACTCATCCATAAAACTGTTACTTCAAGGTAAGAGGGGGGACAGAAGGGTTGTAAGGGTGTGTCTACACTGCACCCTTAGCTCGAAATCCAAATTGCGTATATCTTATTTCGATTCTATTGGTTGGAAAACAAGTATATACGCAAACTGCACAAACAAAACCAGAAAAAAAAAATGCCGAACAGCATTCTTTAAACCAAAAGGCCACCATGTTTCACCTTAGGGATTCTCAAAGTTTTCATGGTAAGGATCAGATCTTTAGATGAGAGTCAGAGAAAAGACAGACACAGAAAAAGATATCTTGCAATCGAACAACATTCATCCTACTTACAAACTCACACTCATATGGCAGCTGTTCCATACCCCAATCATTTTATTGTCCTTTTCTGAACTGTTTCCAATGTCAAGATATCTTTTTTGAGATGAGGTGACCACATCTGCACACAGTATTCAAGATGTAGTTGTACCATGGATTTATATAGAGGCAATGAGATTCTCTGTCTTATTCTCTATCCTTTTTTTTTTTTTTAAAACGATTCCTAACATTCCGTTTGCTTTTTTGACTGGCTGCTTGCACATTGAGTGGATGTTTTCAGAGAACTATCCACAATGACTCCAAGATCTCTCTCGAGTAGCTGTAGCTAAATTAGCCCCATCGTACTGTATGTATAGTTGGGATTATTTTTCCCACTGTGCATTTACATTGATCAACATTAAATTTAATTTGCCATTTTGTTGCCCAATCATCTAGTTTTGTGAGATCCTTTTGAAGCTCATCATCTGCTTCAGACTTAACTATCTTGACCTGTTTTGTATCATCTACAAATTATGCCACTTTTCTGTTTACCCCATTCTCCAGATCATTAATCAATGTGTTGAACAGAATTGGTCCTAGTAAAGACCTCTACGGAACACCACCACCTCTCTCCATTATGAAAACTGACCATTTATTTCTACCCTTTGTTTCCTCTTTTAACCAGTTATCAGTCCATGAGGGGACGTTCCCTCTTATCCCATGACAACTTACATTGCTTAAGAGCCTTTGGTGAGGGACCTTGTCAAATGCTTTCTGGAAATCTAAGTACACTATATCCACTGGATTCCCCTTATACACATGCTTATTACCCCCCTCAAAGAATTCTAGTAGATTGGTGAGGCATGATTTCCTTTTACAGAAACCATGTTGACTTTTCCCCAACAAATTATGTTCATCTGTATCTGGCAATTCAGTTCTTTACTCTAGTTTCAACCAATTTGCCTGGTCCTGTAGCTAGACTTACCAATCTGTAATTGCCAGGATCACCACTAAAGCCCTTTTAAAAAACTGGTGTCACATTAGCTATCCTCCAGTCATTTGGTACAGAAAATGATTTAAAGCAGTGGTTTTCAAACTTTTTTTCCTCATGACCCAGTTGAAGAAAATTAAACCCAGCATAATTATATCTTTTGACTAGAAGGCAGACTACGAGGTGGGGCCAGGAATGAGGGAGGGAGTTCAGGGCTGAGGAAGGGTATTGCGGTGCAGGCTTATTTCCAGAAGCTCTTGGTCAGCAGTGCTGCAGGGGTGTTAAGGCAGGTTTCCTGCTTATCCTTGCATCACAGACTATGCTGCTCCTTAGAAGCAGCCAGCAACAGGTCCAGCTCCTAGGTAGAGGTGTGCAAGTGCACTGCCCTTCCCAAGCTCCTACTGACCAGGAACCGGCCAATGGGAATGGGGAGTTGGTGCTCACAGCAGGCACAGTGCTTGGATACCTGGAGCCCCCCCCCACTAGGAGCTGGACCTGTTGCTGGCCACTTTTGGGGCACAACATGGTCTCCCTATAACAAATGGGCCTAGTGCCTGTCCTTCTAGGACCAAATACTGGGTTGCAACCCATATTTTGAAAATCACTGGATTTAAAAGGATAGGTTACAAACCACAGTTTTCACATTTGAGTTTTCAGAACTTGTGAGTGAGTGCCATCGGGTCACGATGACTTGTTACTGTTTAGTTTATCAATTTTGAGAGATCCTTTTGTAGCTCTTAGCAGTCTTCCTGGGATGTACTTATTTTGAGTTTTGTATTGTCCGCAAATTTTGCCACCTCCCTGTCTACCCCTTTCTCCAGATCACTGTGAATGTGTTGAATAGCAGTGATCTCAGTATTTACTCCTGGGGGAGACCATTAGTTACCTCTTTCCATTCTGAAAAATGACCATTTATTCCTACCCTTTTTTCCCTATCTTTTAAGCAGTTATCAATCCATGAGAGGACCTTCCCCCTTATCCCTCTTAGTAATATTATTTGGAATTCCTTAGTAGGATTACTCAGTAGCATTGTCGATGATTTAAAAACAGCATTTCTCTCTTCACTCCCCGATTTAGCAATTCGGAAAGAGCTGGGTGGTCACAACTTACAACACCTGTTTGTGACCTCATGTTAAGAACCCCAGATTAAGTTTTTTAAAAGACATTGGGTGAATTTTTCAAAAGCACCAAAATTATTTAGGAGCTTTTCAAAAGAGAGAGACTTGGAAAAAATTTAAACATTGTCAAGTTTTACTGTTTGTACTCGGAAGTTCAATTAAAATTCATTTTATTTTGCCTTCTGGAATATATTGCTTCCTCCACTCTGATACTTGGCTCTCTATGAATGCTGAAGTCAACAAGGCACTATTTTATTTTCCTTCCTTTCTTTTGCATAAAATTAGGTGGCCATCAAAAATATGCAGTTTAAGGAACTGTTAATTTCTGCACAACCAGCTGAAAGAATACAAAACAAAATACACTGTTTCTGAGCAGGACCTATTTAATTCCTTTGCAAATATAAAGTAAGATGTTTAGAATTTCGAAGCTACCTCACCACATTCTCATTTTATACAAACTCATATGTTGCCTACAAATTCTGTAAGAAATTGAAAATAATTTCTTTTACTATCTGCTGACATTTATACTAAGTATTAGCTTTCAAGAGCCTAAATACTTAAAACTTGGACCCTGAATGAGTAAAATCACATCAAACACAAATGTTCAAAATATAGCTTATCTGTATACATTTACCTTGCTTCTGTTTTTCTCTTGACCCTGTTCAAATACAGTGGTCTGTCCACTCTGAGCAAAGGTTAGGCTGCTACTGGAAGCCTGAGGCTCTTTGTGACTGTCCCCAAACCAAGAGAAAGGAATGCAAGTAGGAACAGGTGAATCTGAATCGGATGCAGACTGATTGTTGCCAGAGTCTTCCAATAACTCTCGGGAACCTCTGAAATAAACAAACAGAACAATAATCATGCTGCAATAATCAGCTGTACATCTTTAATAATTGCCAGCAGATCTAAAGAAGTTATTATTCCCCTTTATTTGGCACTGGTGAGGCCACATCTGGAGTAGTGTGTCCAGTTCTGGGGCCCCCACTATAGAAAGGATGTGGACATATTGGAGAAGGTCCAGCGAAGGGGAACCAAAATAATTAGGGGGCTGGAGCACATGACCTATAAGGAGAGGCTGAGGGATTTGGGCTTATTTAGTCTGGGGGGGGGGGGGGGATTTGATAGCAGCCTTCAACTTCCTGAAGGGAGGTTCCAGAGAGGATGGAGAAAGGCTGTTCTCAGTCGTGACAGATGGCAGAACAAGGAGCAATGGTCTCAAGTTACAGTGGGGGAGGTCTAGGTTGGATATTAGGAAATACTATTTTACTAGGAGGGTAGTGAAGCATTGGAATGCTTCACTACCCTCCTAGGGAGGTGGTGGAATCTTCATCCCAAGAAGTTTTTAAGTCCTGGCTTGACAAAGTCCTGGCTGGGATAATTTAGATAGGGTTGGTCCTGCTTTGGGCAGGGGGCTGGAATTGATGACCTCCTGAGGTCTCTTCCAGCCCTAGGATTCTATGATTCTATATCTAAATGGCATATTAATAAAAATGTATGTATCTCAGAGGATTAATATAAAAATAATTCCTGAGTTATTTAAGAGCTTTAAAAAAATTATTCAAGATGGGTTACCCCATATCCTGGGACTATTAAGAATTATTCCCAAAGTGAATTTCTTTGTTCCATTGCAATATAATTGTTGCTTAAAAGCAGAATGGACTTTCTTTCATAATATGAGTAACATGTACATCTATTTTCCTTATTTCATAAGCACAGAAACCCATTTTCCCATAAGTGTAATAATTTATGCAATATTTAATTATTCTTATACTGAAATGTACTTGAGCCTTAAGAACATATAGTAATGGTAGTTAATTATTTTTAAAATGCAATATATATTTATAAAAAATACCGGCTATCCAGAGAGCCTCTCGGATTTTCCTTTTCTTGTTTCTTGCCTTTACCACCAGATTTCCGTAAACCTCTGAAGTTAAAAAAAAAAAGCTTTATAAAATATAATTACCAAAATGAAATGCCATATTTTAAATTAGTTAAATATTTGTTATTCATTAATACAAATTTAGTTCAGAACACATTCATAGAAGTAATTTAAAATACTACATACTGTGGAGTGCAATTTTTTTAGGATATCTTTCAGGCAATTTAAGATCCATTATTACATAAAGAAGCTACACAAGAATGAAGGAAAAGATGTAATAAATCTCTTACAGACATGTACATGCTAAATAAATATATACAAGAACCAGCGCAGAGAAAAGCGGTTCAAAGGGAAAAAAAGTTGGATCAGAGCCCGTGTACTTCATTTCACAATGGCACCAAATTTCATCTGAGAACTCCTATGTTCCACAGCAACATTTACTCTATTTCCATGTATTTACTCTATTTCCATCTATACTTAATGCCACTTTGTGTGAACTTTGTTAATTACTTTCAAGGATTTTGTTTTCTTTTGGTTTTGGTTTTTTTCCTATGCTCTCTGGAAAAATCATGGAAGGGATCTTCAAGGAATCCATTTTGAAGCACTTTGAAGAGAGGAAAGTGATCAGGAATAGTCAACATCGATTCACCAAGGGCAAGTCATGACTGACCAACCTGAATGCCTTCTGTGACAAGGTAACTGGCTCTGTGGACATGTGGAAGGTGGTGGATGTGATGTACCTTGACTTAAGCAAAGTTTCTGACACAGTCTTCCACAGTATTCTTGCCAGCAAGTTAAGGAAGAATGGATTGGATAAATGGTGGATAGAAAGCTGGCTAGACTGTCGGGTTCAACGGGTAATAATCAATGGCTCAATGTCTGGTTGGCAATCAGTATCAAGCAATGGCTCAATGTCTGGTTGGCAATCAGTATCAAGCAGAGTGCCCCAAATGTTGGTTCTAGGGCCGGTTTTGTTCAACATCTTTATTAATGATCTGGATGAGGGATGGACTGCACCCTCAGCAAGTTCACAGATGACACTATGCTAGGAGGAGAGGTAGACACGTTGGAGGGTAGGGACAGGGTCCAGAGTGACCTTGACAAATTGGAGGATTGGGCCAAAAGTAATCTGATGAGGTTTCACAAAGAAAGTTCAGAGTCCTGCACTTGGGACAGAAGAATCCCAAGAACTGCTAGAGGCTGGGGACTGACTGACTAAGCAGCAGTTCAGCAGAAAAAAACTTGGGGATTACAGTGGACGAGAAGCTGGATATGAATCAACAGTATGCCCTTGTAGCCAAGAAGGCTAACAGCATACTAGGGTGTATGAGGAGAAGGACTGCTAGCAGATCTAGAGAAGTCACTATTCCCCTTTATTCAGCACATATGGAGTATTGTGCCCAAATCTGGGCCCCCCATTACAGAAAGGATGTAGAGGAAAGTCCAACGGAGGGCAACAAAAATTATTAGGGGGCAGGAGCACATGACTTTATGAGGAGAAGCTGAGGGATTTGGGCTTATTTAGTTTACAGAAGAGTGAAGGGGGATTTAATAGCAGCCTTTAACTACCTGCAGCGGGGTTCCAAGGAGGATAAAGAGAGACTGTTCTCAGTAATGACAGATAATGAGGAGTAATGGTCTCAAGTTGCAGTGGGGAAGGTCTTGGTTTGATATTAAGAAAAACTATTTTACCAAGAGGGTAGTGAAGCACTGGAATGGGTTACCCAATGAGGTAGTGGAATCTCTATCCCAAGAGGGTTTTAAGTCCTGTCTTGACAAAGCCCTATCAGGGATGATTTAGTTGGGGTTGGTCCTGCTTTGGGCAGGCGGTTGACTCGATGACCTCCCAAGGTCTGTTTCAACCCTATGATTCCAGACAGTTTGGCTCCATCCCCAGATTCCTGCTATGTTAGAGAGATGAGGATGGCACGCCATCATTTTATAAATGATCTGGAGAAAAGGATAAACAGTGAGGGTACGTCTACACTTGCTCCCTAGTTTGAGCTAGGGATGCAAACGTAGCTGACCGAAATTGCTAATGAAGCGGAGATTTAAATATCCTGTGCTTCATTAGCATAATCTCGCCCGCACGCTATTCCACTCGCCAGCTGATTCGAACCAGAAGGTGCACTCCGGGATACATTAGTTCGAATCAAACCTCTTGGTTCGAACTAACGTTATTCTTCATTTTGAGGAGGTGGTAATGAGGAGTAATGTTAGTTCGAACCAAGAGGTTTGATTTGAACTAACGCGTCCCGGAGCGCACTTCCTGGTTCGAATCAGCTGGCGAGCGGAATAGCACGCGGGCAAGATTATGCTAATGAAGTGCGGGACATTTAATTCCCCGCTTCATTAGCAATTTCAGTCGGCTACATTTGCATCCCTAGCTCAAACTAGGGAGCAAGTGCAGATGTACCCTGAAGTGGCAAAATTTGCACGATACTAAACTGCTCAAGATAGTTAAAACCAAAGCAGACTGTGAAGAGCTTCGAAAAGATCTCACCAAACTAAGTGATTGGGCAACGAAATGGCAAATGAAATGTAATGTTGATAAATGTAAATGCACATTGGAAAAAATAATCCCCACTATACATACAATATGATGGGGACTAATTTAGCTACAACTACTCGAGAGAGATCTTGGAGTCATTGTGGATAGTTCTCTGAAAACATCCACTCAATGTGCAGCGGCAGTCAAAAAAGCAAACAGAACATTAGGAATCATTTAAAAAGGGATAGAGAATAAGACAGAGAATATCTTATTGCCTCTATATAAAACCATGGTACGCCCACATCATCCCACATGCCCTGGGAGGGGGAACAAGCAGCCCAGGAAACCATTCACCAGGAGGCCTTATTGCTGCTCCCATAGGCCAGAATCACACCCTCCCACATTTCCCTCATGCCCAGACCCCACAGCTCCACCCCCGACACAGTCCTCTCCCAGCAAGACCCTGCACCTTCATTCGGCTCCTGCACCCTCCCTCCTACCGAGACCCCCTCACCCTCAGACCTCTCCTGCACCCTAGCACACAGCCAGACCCCCACCTCCAGTCCACTCCTACACCCTACCTACCGCCCAGCTAGATCCCGTAACTCCACCCCCTCCTGCACCCACTTTGTCATCATGGATGGCTGACTAGTACTCTTTGGAAAGGTCTGCGTTGAGCAGGGTGGGCCATGAGCCAAAAGGTAAAAGTAAAGTAAACCACTGATTTACAGAATATGGTAACCTATCATAAGTACCATTTTAAACCCCTTATTAATAAAACAAACTCAAAATAGAAGTCTCTTACCCAAAATCTGGAAATCTTCTTTTGGCCTTTCCGGATGATATACCTTCATTTGTTTCTACTATCTTATCTTCATTTCTTTTGTCATCTATATGAAAAAAAAAAATCTGTGAACTTAACCACTTACTAAAGCTATTTGTAAGCTCTGAGTGTATTTGTTAAGATGCATACCCATCCTAACCATAAAGCGAAGTTACTCACCTTGGTGCAGTAACTGTCGTTCTTCAAGATGGTGTCCCCGCAGGTGCTCCACTGTGGGTGCTGGGCTTGCCCCAGCGCCACAGAACGGAGACTTGTTGGGAGCAGTATTCGGCCGGGCCGCACACGCGCCGCTGTGCTTGCGGCATTCGCGCTCTTTTCCTGCACGCGGTCCAGCCAACCGCCAGTTCCTTCAGACCGCCTCAGAGTCTGTAAGACACAAAGAAAAAGTGGACTCCGAAGCGGGAAGGAGGGCGGGTAGTGGAGCACTCGCGGGGACACCATCTCGAAGAACGACAGTTACTGCACCAAGGTGAGTAACTTCACTTTCTTCTTCGAGGATGTCCCCACGGGTGCTCCACTGTGGGTGACTGCATAGCAGTAGCTGCCAGAACGGAAGGAGGGAAGCACGGAGTCCCTAGTTATCCACTGTGGGGAGCACCGCACCACCGCACTGTCCGAGTGAGTGCCCAGTGATAAAGAATAGTGTCTAGCAAAAGTGTCGTGGGAGGACCAAGTGGCCGTCCTGCAAATGTCTTTAAGGGAAACCTCTTAAAGGAAGGCCGTCAATGCAGCCAGGGCTCTGGTGGAATGGGCACGTGGGTGGGACGGGAGGGGTTTACGTTTTGTTGCATAGGCTTCTGTTATGCAGGAGGTTATTAGGTTGGAGATCCTTTGGGAGGATATCGGTTGTCCTTTCAACCTAGGTGCCAGAGAGACGAACAAACGGTCAGTGCGTCTGAAGGGTCTGGTTCGGTTGATATAGAAAGCTAGGGCCCTCCGAGCATCTAGGGAATGGAGGGTTACTTCTTGTGGTGAGGCATGGGGTTTTGGGTAGAACACTGGAAGAATTATAGGCTCGTTGACATGAAAATGGGATGAAATCTTTGGAATTAAGACTACACCTGAAGTTCATATTACCCCATCCTTTCGGAATATCATGTACGGTGGTGTGGCCATCAAGGCGGAGAGCTCTCCTACTCTGCATGCTGATGTTATTGCGAGTAGAAAAAGCGTCTATGGTTAAAAGGTGAAAGGACACAGTGGCCAATGGTTCAAATGGTCTCATTAGGGCCTTGAGAACCACATCCAGGTTCCATGATGGCAGGATTGGGTCTCGTGGTAGACTTAAATTAGCGAGGCCCTTGAGGAATCTCTTTGTGGTGGGATGAGCGAAGATGGAAGCTCCCTCCACCGGTGATGTGAAGGCTGAAATTGCCACAAGGTGTACTCGGAGAGACGGTAACGCAAGGCCGGTCTCTTTTAGGTACATAAGCAGCACACCAGGAGGCGAACCTGCGCCACTTGTAAAGGTAAGTGTTCCTTGTTGTTGGACGTCTGCTGTGTATAAGAACGTGTCTAACTGGTGCTGAACATTGAGATTCAGAAGGGTTCAGCCAGTTAGGTACCATGCTGCGAGATTCAGAGTGTGAATCTGGGGATGTCTCAGCAGTCCCCGGTTCTGAGTGAGGAGGTTGGGGAGGAGGATGGGTGGGCATGAGGATAGGCGATGAAGAAAGGGGAGCCAATGTTGGCGCGGCCAATCCGGCGCTATGAGGATGAGTCGCGCCCCGTCCGTCCTCACTTTCTGAAGGAGTCTTGGGATTATTGGAATGGAGGGAAAGGCATAGAGGAGGGGTCCGCGCCAACTGGTGAGAAAGGCGTCTTCCAGGGAGGCTGGGCCGAGACCCGCTCTGGAGCAGTACCTGTGACACTTTGCGTTGGTGAAGGTCGCGAACAGATCTATGCGAGGGGTACCCCAGAGTTGGAAAATTGAGTGCAGGACCTGGTCGTGCAGCTCCCACTCATGCTTCGTGTCGAAGTACCTGCTGAGGCAGTCTGTGCTCACGTTCGCGGTGCCAGGTAAGTAAGATGCCGTAGGTGTTATTCTGTGGCGAATGCACCAATTCAAGAAGCGGATGGCTTCCATGCACAGGGAACGGGAGCGAGCTCCGCCCTGACAGTTGACGTAGTACATGGCCATGACGTTGTCCGTAAGTATTCTCACTGTGGTGTTCTGGATATGTGCGCGGAAACATTTGCAGGCATTGAAAATCGCACGTAGCTCCAAAAGGTTTATGTGCAGACGCTTCTCCAGTGGTGACCACTGGCCTTGGGCCGAAAAGGGACCCACGTGGGCTTCCCATCCTAGCAGGGAAGCGTCTGTTGTAATGTGGTAGTACGGCTGCTGTTGGCGAAAAGGTACACCGGATAACAGATTTTGCCGGTTGGTCCACCATAGGAGCGACCGTGTAACGGAAAGAGGTGGCGTTACTGGCCTGTGGAGGTCATGTCTGGTGTGGTTGTAAACCAGCGTCAGCCAGTATTGGAGGGCGCGGAAGTGCAGTCTAGCGTATTGGACCACGTATGTTGTGGTGGCCATATGGCCCATCAGTCTTAGGTTATGGGTGGAACGGTCGGACTGCTGGTGATGGTTTGAATGAGGTCCTGAATGGACTCAAAACAGTGTAAGGGCAGGAAGGCCTTGCCTGCAACTGAGTCCAAGCAAGCCCCTATAAACTCCAAGTCCTGAGCTGGGCGCAAAACGGACTTTTGGTCATTGAGGAGGAGCCCGAGGGTGTGGTGAGATGGATCATGTGAAGAACTTGGGAGGCAGAAGGAGCCTTGAGGAGACAATTGTCTAAGTATGGAAAGATGATTACTCTTTGTCGTCGGAGGAAAGCCGCGACTACCATCAGGATCTTTGAGAATACCCTGGGGGCGGAGGACAACCCGAAGGGTAGGACTTTGTACTGGTAGTGGTCCTTGCTGATGACAAAGCGTAGGAATCTCCTGTGAGAGGGGTGGATAGCAACGTGGAAATAGGTGTCCTGGAGGTCGAGGGCGGCAAACCAGTTGTGATGTTCCAGTGTAGGAATGATGGCAGACGTGATCATTTTGAATCTTTGTTTGCGCAGGAATTTGTTCAAACGGTGGAGGTCTAGTATGGGTCGCCAACCTCCGGATCTCTTCTGGGTGAGGAAATAATGGGAATAGAAGCCCCTGTTTCTGAATTCGTTCGGGACCGTCTCTATAGCCCCCAGAAGGAGTAGGCGGTCAACTTCTGTTCGCAGGAGGACCTCGTGAGAGGGGTCCCTGAAAAGGGACGGGGTGGTGGGGGGAATGGAAGTGAAGGGGATGGTGTAGCCCGTTTGAATAATTTCCAGTACCCATCTGTCTGTGGTGATTGAGGGAAAAAGGGCCTCAGCCAGTGGTGGAAGACGTGGGTAGACTGATATGTGACATTGCCTGTGACTGTCTGCGCGCCCCCGACCAAGGCATCAAACTTGCTGCTTGTTATTGGGGCCCATTTGGCCACGGCCATTCCCGTTGTGACGTCGCTGGGGTTTCTGACAAGAGCGTTGATTATCAAAGCTCCTCTGTTGTTGATGTTGTTGCTGCCATTGATGTCTGACGTACGAATAGCCGTACCTGCGCTGGTATGGCGTATATCAGCGTCTCCTGAAGGGAGGTGTGTACATCCCCAAGGTCCTCAACGTTGTGCGTGAGTCCTTTGAGGAGTGTAGGACGGTGTTGGTATTTTCGGCGAAAAGCTTGTCCTTGTCAAAGGACAAGTCCTCAACCTTGCTCTGTAAATCCTTAGGGACACCGGCTGCTTGCAAGAGACTCTCCGCATAACGATCGTGGTGGCGGTAGAGCGAGCAGTGGTGTCCATGGCCATTAGGAGGGATGTTCTTGCTGACGTGTAGCCCTCCTAGATGACCGATTTCAGTACAGACTTTTTTGACTCAGGTAAGTGGTCTGAGTGGAGTCAAGCGTGAGAAGGTGTCGAAGGTGTGATTGGAGAGGTGCGCCGTATAGTTAGCGATTCTGAGTAACAGGTTTGCAGATGTGTAGACTTTCCTGCCCAACAGATCCAGTCTCTTCGTTTCTTTATCGGAGGCTTGGTGTTTGAATTGCGGGGTCTTAGCCCTCTGTTGAGCCGCATCCACAACAAGGGAGTTAGGTTGAGGATGGGTGAAAAGGAACTCCATCCCCTTCGGGGGGACGAAATATTTTCTATCGGCCCTCTTGTTAGTCGGGAGCGCCGATGCCGGGGCGTGCCATATTTTGTCAGCAATCTCTAAAATACCCTTGTCCAAGGGAATGGCGAGGCACGATCTGTGCTGAGGCTGAAGATTTATAAAAAGTTTGTGCTGCTTGTCCTTGAGTTCCTGCAGCGGTATCTCCCGAGTGATAGCTACTCACTTGAACAGCTCTTGGAACTGACAAAGGTCATCAAGCAGAGAGACCTTGCCAGGGATGACTGCTTCGTCTGGTGGAGAGGAGTCTGCTGGGGAGACTTCAATCGGCTGTTCGGAGAAAGGCACATGGTCAGGTTCCGATGGAAGCTGACAGGCAAGGTCACGTTCCGGAGGAGTGGAGGGGGCAGGAGCCGGAGAGGATCTGGAAGAGGCGTAGTCGTAGGCAGAGCGTGAGTGGTAAGAGTACCTGGTGTGGGAGTCACGGGTGTAATAGTCATCGCGAGGGTATAGCCTGTCCAGCGGTGAATGTCTCTCTGGATAGTAAGAGTGTGAGCGATGCCCGTGATAGCGTGGAGAATACGGCGAGGGAGAGCGGCCATATGACGCTCTAGAGGAAGCAGGAGAAATAGATGATCAGCGGTAGTGATGTGTTTGATAGTGAGGCTGAGCTGCCAGAAATGGTGATGGCAATCTGTCTGGGGAGCGTGGAGACCTGCGGCAGCTACCATAATGGAATGGAGAGTGCGGTGCCAGAGGAGAGGGTGACGGTGCTGGGGAGAAGGCACAGGAGCAAGACCGGCTCCGGCGCAGAGGAGTCAAGGGAGCTGGGCTGCCCACTGCTGATATGGGAACGCGGGCTGCTCTGGCCGGTGCCGTGCTTCCCGGTGCCAATGACTCGGGCACCGTAGGAGCCGGTGCCAAGATGGTATGCTGCGCTCGCGCCGGTGCCGCTTGTTCCAGCATCGTCTGTTGCTCTGGCAACAGCGCCGCTGCCAGCGCCGTTGTGGTCGGCTCCAAGGAGGCTCTCATTGGCAGCTCAGTGGTTGGTGCCGGCGGCAGGGGTGCAGGTGGTGCTGATGCTACCTTCGGTGCCGCAGTGTGTGCCGGGTGTTCCGGCTGCCTGGGCTTCAATGAAGTTGCCGGTTTGGGACGTGGCCTAGAGGTGCCAGAGGTCCCCGGTCTGTCTCCCTGGCTCACCCTGCCTTGGATGGTAGCAGGCAGGGATCCTGTGGGGGAGAGCCTGTGTCTCTTTGATGCGGCCACGGTGGGAAATGAAGACCGCCGTTTGGGCAGCTGTTCCTCTGTGGCAGATGACTGATGCTGTGGCTGAAGGGCTTTGTCGAAGCAGAGCATTCCAAGGCGCCTCTCCCTATCTTTCCTAGCCCTAGCCGTGAGCTTAGTGCAGTAGGAGCACTTTTGGGGAACATGGGACTCCCCAAGACATTTAATGCAGTCCGCATGGCCATCGGAGGCTGGCATTGCCTCCCGGCAAGTGCCGCATTTCTTAAAGCCCGGGGATGCCGACATGCCGGCGGTTTTGCAGGAGTGTCAATAGGGAGCAAGTCTCTATGAATTCTTTAGCTTGTCTTGCCCTTAGTCTTTTCGTTTCTCTTTCTGTGACTATTTCTTTTCTGTCTTTTTTTTTTTAGTTCAACAGACAACTATGTACAGAGGAGAATGGGAGAGTCACTGACAGGAACGTAGGGAGATAACAGGTAAACAGTTCTCAATAACGTAGCTTTTTTTTTTTTTTGTTTCCTTATAAAAAGGGGAGAACGAACGAACGGAAGAGGAAGGGAAACTAGGTTAGGGCAATTTACAAGGTAGTTTGAGGACGTATAGTCTCACAAAGAGGTTGAGGTGAAGAGCACGGTTTCTATCTGTCTGCAGCCTGAGCGGTCTAAAGAAACTGGCGGTTGGCCGGACCGTGCGCAGGAAAAGAGTGCGAACGCCGCAAGCACAGTGGCACACGAGCGGCCCGGCCGAATACCACTTCCAACAAGTCTCCGTTCTGCGGCACCGGGGCAAGCCCAGCACCCACAGTGGAGCACCCGCGGGGACATCCTCGAAGAACAACAAACATTTCAAAAAACTCAAAGCATAAATTCACAGTCTAGTTAATTCACATCCATTGTACATCTACAGGAGTGGAAAACTAGTGTTAACTGAAGGGAATAGATCTTTCAACTTCCCATTTTAAAAAAAAAATGCAACTGAATCTTGTACTGTTTTACCCGACATAAAATCCTTAAATTCCTGCCATCTTGTTTTGATACAAGTAGGTCTTAAAATTACATTCTGCAATGTATTCCATCAGAAATTAACAGAAACTTACATTTCCAAAGTTAAAAGAAAATCCACAGTTAAGGTTGTCTCACTATTCCTTCAGTCGGTATTCTTTTTTCTCAGACTATTCTCATCTGTGTCCTTTCCTTAGATATTTTCAATCAGGTATTTACAATTAACAAAATGGCATAACACAGTGAGCACCCATCTCTGGTGAGTAAATATTAACACTTTGGATTAGGGATGTAATAGTGTAGTCAATTAACCGATAAGCAAAAACTTATAGGTTAATGCTATAGACTACACGCATTCCCCACCCCGGCCAGTAAATTTTTTAGCAGGCTAGCCAACAGCCCGGCTCAATCCTGGCTCGCGTCAGGTCCGGGACCTACCCCAGCCGCAGCTCTGCATTTAAAGTGTATTAGGAGCCAGGTGGAGAGGCAGCCTGGCTCAGTTCCAGCTCGCGCTTGGTCTGGGAGCTCAGTCCCACTTTTCCCCCCAGACAGGGGCTATTGCCACCCTGTTCTGCTGCCTGGGTATCAGAGATAGCAGTGCAGGGCAACAGGCAGCTGGTCCGCGAGGGGAGCTGGTTTTTAAACTGTCTCCCCTCGCGGACCAGCTACCACCCTGCACGCCACGCTGCTGCCTCTCATACAGAGGTAGCAGCATGGAATTGGCAGGAGGCTCCTTGGGATTGGGGCCGGAGCACACTGGTTATCCACCCCAGCCGTGGGATCTACAGAATAGTCGACTAACCAATAAGAATTCATAAGGTTAATCGACTATTCACTTAACCAACATTTAACATCCCTACTTTGGATTAGGGTTAACCAAAAGAAAGGAGATATTTACACAATTATTTTGATGAATTAGCATATAAATATACTGGCATGAGATATTTCTTCTGTTTTCCTTTCATTTCGGTTCTACTATATTGTTATTTATCAGTAACTGTTTTCGATAAGTAGCATGGTTTAGCTCCTCCAAATAATCAACTCTGTCATCTTAAATTTGTTTTGCTCAAGTCTTACTTTCCAGGGTGTACAAGAGAAAATGGCTTCAGAATGGTTTTGTCTCCTCCCAAAATATAAACTCCCAAGTCACATTGCTCTGTGTTGTCATATAAGCTGTACTAGGTACAAGGCACACTTTCCCTGCATGGCTTCCACACACCTACTGATAGGGTTGCCAACTGTCTAATTGTGCAAACCCAAAGATCCTTACCTCAACCTCCTGCCCTGAGCCCCCTCACTCTATCAGTCCCTCTCCTTCCCCACCCTCACTCACATTCACCTGGCTGGTGCAGAGAGTTGAGGTACAGGAAGGGGTGTAGGCTATGGGAGGGATTTTGTGTGTTGGCTTTGAGCTGGGACAGGAGGCTGAAGTATAGAAGGCACACAGGGGTTGGCACTTACCTCAAGCAGCTCCCAAAAGGACCAGCACATCCCTCTAGTGGCAGTTCTTAGGAGGGAAGGCCAGGAGATGTCTGCATGCTGCTGCCTGAGGCACCACTCCTACAGCTCCAATTGGCTGCAGTTCCTGGCCAATGGGAGCTGTGGAGTTGGCACTCTGGGTCAGGATGTGCCATCAGAAGGTCAGGATGCACTGTCACTTGCGCCCTCCGCCTTCCCCCCCGGGGCTCCAGGAATGGTGCTGACCTCTTCCAGGAATAGCACACAGTAGAAATCTTAATGTGTTTAAGTAATTGTGTAACCGCTGAAATATTCAGATGATGCACATAGGATGCCAGCGTGTGCTCTTGCCACGGACATAGCTGCTTCACAGCAGCCTCCCCTGGCCCTCCCCCCACACTGCTGCCTCTGATAGAGGAAGTAGCGTGGGGGGTGGAGGAGCCAGGCAGCACCACGGAGACAGTGCTAGGGGAACCAGCTTTTAAGCTGGCTCCCCCAGCATCTGTTCCTGCTCCCCACCCCTTGCTGCCACTGTTACAGAGGCTGCAAGGGGGTGGAATGTGAGTAGTAGACTAGATTAACCGATAAGATGAGACTTATCGGTTAATCATATAGTCCACTCTCGTTTACATTCCTAGTGGTTACAGTTAAATTTAGAACCCGCTCAGGAGTATGAATAGTTGTCATTCTTTCCAATGTTTATTTCCTTACATTTGTCATAAGTGAATATTTGCCATCATGCTGTCCATTCCGATAGCATTGTAGGCCTCTCAAATTCCTCAATCTTCCTCTAGTATTGACTAAACTAAGTAGCTAACTCCTGCAAAATTCATTATCTCACTGTTCACATCCTTTTCCAAATGTTGCACAAGATCATTTAAAAAAAGAGAGAGAGAGAGAGCGTGACAAAACAATGCCAATCCTAGTGGTTTGTCATGAACAAGATCACCAGTTGGATCTTGTGACTGACAGATGAAATCTTTTCTGCAGCCAATATATAACCCCATTCAGAAGCTCTAAATCAATTGTCTTGGAAGCAAACAAAATTTTATGGTTAATTATCCAAATTGTTTTCCTCCTGGAATATCAAACAAAGCATCCAATATGCAAGGCACTGAACCAGAATTCCATTTTTTAAACTGAAACAAAGATGCATTTATTCCAAGAAGTGAAAATTCCAGCAAGTTTACAGTTTTTTTCCGGTTAGTCTATGCACAGTCCTCAGGTACAACTTAGGAAGGCTGAGCTTTTCACCGTCAGAAGCTTTTTCAACTCAGATTGCCACTTTTCTTTGGCTTACTATCCCCCCATAACCTCTGTATAACCCATCTTTTTCTCTTGGGATCTCCTTAGAGTATTGTAAACCTTTATGTTTTCTTCCTTTGAACCCCTCTACTTATTGGAATCATTTATTTTAATAATTCAATGTGTTTCTACTTGGCAATTAAATCATCTAGCTGGAGGTCTGAAACAACTGTGATTTCCATAGAAGAACTGTACCACGTTTTCATGAGGCAAAGTAGCTCTTATAAAAACTTCTGGATAAACACTGCACTCCACGTTTCCCAAGAGATTGTACAGCTTACATTTTGTTCTAAACTCTCTTTCTAAGAAATGACTATGAAAAACTGAGTCCTTATGGCCTTGAAAATGTTACAGCCACCCATAGTCTGTATACAGTACAGAGAAAGGTAAAATACAATCAACTGAGTATTAGTGATTTCTTTTCTTTTAAGAGATGGAGTATTTATTTTCATTCTAAGCACCTTGTATCCACCTTGAATTTCATCTGCATCCATATCACACTGTTGCCTAACATTTTTTTAGAGCTTACACTACTCTGAGTAACACAGAAAATGTTACTGGCAAATTTTGCCACATCACTGTCAACCATCCAAATAAATACCTTTTAGGTGCATCATATCAGAAATCTAATTCCATGTTGAACGCTGAATATTTAATTCTACCTTTTGTTTTCTAATGTTTCCCCTGAATAATTTCCAGGCAATGACAAAACTTTACCTTCATCTCATGACTTAGTTGCCTCTTGAGAAGCCCCAACTAAGAGGAATCTTGGAGCCACGGGCCATGCTCCAAACTTGTGGTCTTGGATAGGAAGTGGCTTGGAGTTCCTGGGCCAGGAACACAAGGGGAACAGAGAAGCAGTGTATCCCTCACCCCTTTGCCTGCTTACTCAACGACCTAACTACTAGGCTACACAGCTGCCAGAGACCAGCCACAATACATATTAAGTATATGCTATGACAACAATTCTTGTATAGTCAAGTGTACAAGAATTGTTGTCTTGTACACTTGACTATACAAGAATTGTTGTCTTATAGCATATACTTAATATGTATTGTGTAGCATTTCAGTGCTTCCACTCTAGAGATATGCTAAATCAATAGATTACAAAACAGCGGCTGTTGGCTGAAGATATAAAAACTACATTGGTCCAAGCTATGCAATAAAGAGTGCAATCATTATCTGCCTTAACAGCCTGTTAACTAGTAAAGGAAATACTTGCCTTACAAAATGTTTAATCTGGTTCCCTTTTCAATTACTCTATGAGAAAAAGACCATATACTTCTCACATATTATGACTATTAATGACTGGCATGATAATAATCTGTCCAGCTTTCTCCCATTTTCTGCATCCTAAAATATGAAAGCATTAATATACTAACTCACTGGAATTTTCATAACCTGCTATTTTGCTTGAACTTTCAGATCACCTTGGAAAAGGTCAGGCCATTGCTGAAACTTTTCAGGAGTTAATTTACATCAGCTAAATGAATAAGTCTAAGGTCATGGCCCAAGGAAATGATGGGCTAAACTTGTAGCATATGTTCAGATGATAATTTTTCTAAAATATGTATTCTAATTCAAATAGAAATTATTTCAAGGAAGTTCTGTGTCCTCTACTATACAGGATGTCTAGATAATCACAGTAGTTTCTTCTGTCCTTGGAATCTTTGAGTCAAATAAGGATAGATAGTATCCTTGAAATGTATTACTACATTACCCACAGATTAGCTCTTTTGTATACCCAGACAACTGACAGGGCTTCTTTATTACTTATGTGTAGGCAGTATCTTAGACTTCCGGGAATTATACATTTGAATTAGGGATGTAAAATCCTGTTTAATTAGTTAACCGGTTAAACTTAACATTTAAACTGGGGATGGCAGCTGGGATGCAGCTAGGCTGGAGCAGGCCAGACTGGAGCAGTCCCCTGCCCAGGGTGGGCCCCATGGGACTAGAGCAGCTAGTCTCCACTGGTTAACCAATTAACCATTCACATCCCTAATTTGAATTTGGGTAAAACTGATTTAGACTCTCTCCCGCTGGAAATAGATAAATTGAGCTGTACTGTTTAATCTTCTATCTGCACTCTATATAGATGTTAAAGAACCCATGACACTTAAGAATAAGGGAATTTAATTTCAATAATCTGAGTCAAAACTTCCCCCTTCCCTACCTCATTAATATACAGCGTGATGTATGTCAGCTATCTTATTGCACTTGCCTACCCTAACAGGGAGCTTGCTATGTTTCAGCGGTGCTGTATGCACATGGCTTCTAAAGTGCTTTTGGATCTTTTAGCACAAGAAGCTTATCAAAGGACCCTGGATAAGCTATTCTGTTATTTTAAAATTTGAAATCCTGTGATAGACTTTAAACAAGATAATGTTTGGCTATATATTTGAAAATGTGTAAGATGACAATATATGTTCTAAGTGGACTGAACACAGGACAGAGCAAAAAACCCGCAACTCTGATAGACTCAAGCCTTGGCAAGACAAATTCTCTCTCAGTTTCTCTTTCTGAAAAACAAAAATGGAGAAATACCAACCTAATAGCACTGTGAGAGTCCAATTAATATTTGTAGAACCACTATTTTTCATAGTATTAAACAAATTATTCATTTTCTATTTTAGATGCAGAATATTACACAGTAACTTATTAGCATGATTAGGGCCCTACTGAATTCATGGTTCATTCTGGTCAATTTAACGGTCACAGGATTTAAAAATCATAAGTTTAATGATTTCAGCTGTTTAAATCTGAAATTTCACAGCATTTTAATTGTGGCGTCCTGATTCAAAAAGGAGTAATGGAGGGTGGCAAGGTAATGGTTGTGGGGGGAGGGGGGTTAATGGTAGTGCTACCCCTATTACTCCGCTGCTGCAGGAAGCAGTGTTGCTGTCAGAGTTCAGTGGTTGGGAGTGGCATCTTCTGGCTGGAATCCCAGCTTTGAAGGCAGAGCAGCTGCCAGCAGCACCGCATAAGTAAGGGTGGCATGATATAGTGTTGCCACCATTACTTCTGCGCTACTGCTGGAAGGACACTGCCTTCAGAGTTGGGCACCCTGCCAACACTCACTGTTCTCTGGCCACCCAGCTCTGAAGGCAACATAGAAGCAAGGATGGCAATAGCATGACCCCCCTTAAAATAACCTTGCAACCCTCTTCCAACTTTTTTTTGGATCAAAACCCCCAATTTAAGAAATGATGGTCCCAGGAAATCTATACCGTATAGAAGACTGTGTATAAGAGACCAAATGTCACCGTCAGTGACGCATTTCTCATGGCTGTGAACTTTGTAGGTTCTTCAGTATGATTCTTATTTAGCATATATGTTAAATAAGAGTCCAATCTCCACAAAGAAGGCAAGACTATTCTACTTGCCCATTAATCTATGACAGGAAGCTTTCATTGACAAGTATGGGGCAGGGAGAGATATGGATCTAAGCCAAAAAGCTTCAGCATGTGTGTGTTTGGGGGTGGAATCCACCCCAAATTTATGAGGCCCTGACTTCCTCCATGTCCCTTTGTGCCATTCTGTAATATGTCGAACACCAACAACCTAATTTACTGCCTGCTGCTCTGACATAAGGACCAGGGATGTATGTTAGTTCCAAAAGTGCCTTTTGGGCATCAATGGGTATTAATTCAAGGAATAAGCAGTGACATTTTAAACAGCAGGCACAGTGCTGTATCAAGCAAACAGTAAACAGAGCTGTACCTAGGTGTCTAAAGCGGAAATGTTATCTGATTTCGTGCTCATGATGTGAAACCAAAGCATGATATGAACTGAACTCAGAGTATCATTTAAATTTATTTTTTGAAATTTTCAGAAGCTTATACATAACAAGTAGAGAGCAATCTAGTCTGTGTATTTCTTCCAAGCATCAGATTCTATATGGTACAGGTTGCAGTACTCGCTTGTGTATTTGCTGTTATCAGCATTGTCTTTTCTGTACTATTTTTAAGCTTTTTAGTCTATTATATTAAATGTAATACATTTTGCTTTCTGCAAAATACTGTGTCAGCTGTTTTTCTGTAAGAAGGGAAGAGATATATATCAAAACATCAAATGAAGTGTTTAATATTTAACCCATGAGAGCTAAGAGGACAGTTTGCTTCTCGGAACTATTTGTGCCTATGCAAAAGTAGTCTCTTAGATTCAAAGCTAATTAACTGAAAATGCATCTTGAATAGTTTATTTGAAAGGGACATTGAGTTGGACCCTTTTAGACACCTGATTGCTGCCAGATGTATCAAGGTAGAGAAACTCACTTCCAGCTTTGCTTCAGGTATATGAAATACATTGCTGCTGAAGTGCCAGCATTCCAGTAACATATATGGACTTTAGGAAGTATTGTCCCCCTCTGCACAGAAGCTGTCCCTATTCAGTCATCTAAATCTAAACTTTGTTCCAAAAGAACATAACCCACAAAATCTTCATTTTGTAAATCTTTCTAAACCTCGCTACAGTATTGACTAGGTATCTTGAAAATCACAGTAGTTCTACAGTATTAAAATTTTTAACTAGTCTCATGGCATACAATTTTAACTAAGAAGAAGAAGTTACTCACCTTGTGCAGTAACGGTGGTTCTTCAAGATGTGTCCCCGTGGGTGCTCCACTGTGGGTGCTGGTGCGTCCTCACGCCGGCGACCGGAGACTTTTCTAGCCGTTTCTGCCGCGCCGCGCAGGCGCCGTGGCGCCCTCTAGTGTTGTTGGAATTGAAGGGCGCCTGTGCGGCGCGGGTCCTCCGTTTCTTCTGTACCCACTAGAGTATAAGGCTCCAAGCAGGGGAAGGAGGGAGGGTAGTAGAGTACACACGGGGACACATCTTGAACAACCACCCTTACTGCACAAGGCGAGTAACTTCTTCTTCTCCTTCGAGTGGTCCCCATTGGTGCTCCACTGTGGGTGACTACACAGCAGTTGTCGGGTCGCGGAGGTGGGTTTGGAGCCGTGTAGTAGTAACTGTAGATAACACAGCCTGTCCCACTGCCAAGGAGGATGCTATGGAAGAGGAAAGAGCATAATGTTGCGCAAAAGAGTGGTCAGATGACCAGGTAGCAGCGTTGCAAATGTCTTGCAGTGGAACATTACGAAGAAAGGCGGTCGTGGCAGCTACCGCCCTGGTGGAATGAGCTGTGATAGTTCCAGGTAAGTGCTTGCCATATAGGGTGTAACACGTTCGACTGCAGGATGTAATCCATTTAGAAATTCTTTGAGATGAGACTGCTTGCACCTTAGATCTTTCAGCGTAAGAGATAAAGAGTCTAGGTGAGGCTCGCCATGGCTTCGCGCGATCAACGTAGAATGCCAAAGCTCGTCGGACGTCAAGAGTGTGCCATGCAGTCTGGATTGGGTCAGCGTGAGGCTTCGGAAAGAAGGCAGGTAAGTGTATGGGTTCATTCACGTGGAAGGGGGAGGGTACCTTAGGGAGGAATTTAGGGTGGGGTCGGAGTATCACCCTGTCCTTTGTAAATACAGTGTATGGAGGGTCGGCCATCAAGGCCGCAAGCTCACTCACCCTCCTGCTAGAAGTAATGGCGACGAGGAAGGCTACTTTCAAAGACAAATGAGACCAGGAGCAAGTGGCTATCGGTTCGAATGGCGGTTTTGTCAGGCTCTTTAGAACGTGGTTTAAGTCCCAAATGGGGACTGGTGGACGGACAGGAGGAAAGATATTCTGCAGTCCCTTAAAGAAGCGTTTAGTCAGTGGGTCAGCGAGAAAAGAAGCGCCACCCGTGGAATGGTGAAAAGCCGCTATGGCGGTGGCGTGGACCTTGATACTGCTAAGTGCTAGGCCCGACTGTTTTAGGGATAGTAAGTAGTCCAATAAGGTAGGTAAAGGAGCGAGGTGTGGCAGGCTTGCGTGGGTTTGAGCATACCAGTGAGAGAATCGAGTCCATTTGTACAGGTAGATTTTCCTGGTGGAACATCTTCTACTGTTAATTAGAATGTCCTTCACTTGTTCTGAGCAGGCAGTCTCAGCATTCTGGAGCCATGAAGGAGCCAGGCGTGAAGATGGAGCTTGAGAACGTCTGGATGAAGAGTCCGACCGTGGTTCTGCGAGAGGAGGTTGTGGTGGAGAGGAAAGGGATACGGGTCTGTCACCACCATCTTGAGGAGGTAAGGATACCACGTTTGTCTGGGCCACGCAGGTGCCACTAGAATGACTAGCGCCTGGTCTGTTCTGATCTTGTTGAGGACTTTGCGTAGAAGCGGGAAGGGGGGAAAGGCATACAGGAGAGAGGCATCCCATGTGATGGAAAAGGCGTCTCCGAGGGAACGTTTCCCCAGGGCTCCTTTGGAGCAGTAGAGGTGGCATTTTTGGGTGTTCTTTGTGGCGAAGAGGTCCACCTCCGGTTGGCCCCAATGAAGGAAGAGCGGAGTGAGGACGCGTCTGTCGATTTCCCCTTCGTGCTGGTCCATAAACGTACGGCTTAGAGCGTCTGCTGTGACGTTGAGTATCCCGGGAAGGTAAACAGCCGAAGGGGTGACCCCGTGTGATAGGCACCAGTTCCAGAGCTCGATAGCTTCCAGACACAGGGAAAGGGATCGAGCACCACCCTGACGGTTGATGTAGTACATGCAGGTGGTATTGTCCATCATGATGGTAATGGACTTGTGAGCTATGTACTGAGCGAAATATTGGTATGCATATCTGACCACCCGTAACTCAAGGAGGTTGATATGGAAAGTCTGCTCCATAAATGACCATTTGCCTTGGGCTGTGATGTGTCCCAAGTGGGCTCCCCATCCCATGAGAGGCATCTGTTATAACTGTAAGAGTGGAAGGTGGGCGTTGGAAAGGAACGCCGTGTAGCATGCTTTGAGGAATTGTCCACCAGAGCAGGGAGTTGATGATGTGTGGTGGAATGGCGACGGACTTGGAAAGTTGGTCTCTGGAAGGCCTGTAAACTGTCGTGAGCCAGGACTGGAGAGGTCGCATGTGGAGTCTGGCGAGGCTGATGACATAGGTCGTGGAGGCCATGTGCCCGAGGATTTTGAGGCAGTGGCGGACCGTGACAGTCAGCACCACTTGTAGTGCTTGGATAAGGTCGCATATCGTTGCGAACCTGTGCTCGGGAAGAGTAGCCCTTGCTGTGACTGTGTCGATGAGGGCGCCTATGAATTCCAGCCTCTGCGTTGGGCATAGAGTGGATTTTGCGTAATTTATGTGAAACCCGAGGCTGAGTAGAAGGGCTATTGTGGTATCTGTCATGGCCTTCGTCTCGTCGAAGGACGCACCTTTTATGAGACAATCGTCCAAATACGGGAATATTATGATGCCTTGGCATCGAAGAGAGGCCATTACGACCGCCAAGGTTTTGGAGAACACCCTGGGGGCCGTGGACAGGCCAAATGGGAGCACTCTGTATTGGTAGTGTTGTGTGTCTACTGTAAACCGTAAGAAGCGTCTGTGAGCAGGATGAATTGTAATGTGGAAATAAGCATCTTGAAGGTCGAGAGCCGAAAGCCAATCGTGTTGATCGAGCGCGGGAATGATAGTTGATAGGGTGACCATCTTGAAACGGTGGTATGCGATGTATTTGTTGAGGCGCCTGAGGTCTAAAATGAGTCGCCACCCTCCCGTCTTCTTCTGGGTTAGGAAGTAGGTTGAGTAGAAACCCCGGCCCCGGAATTGTGGTGGTACATGTTCTATTGCACCCAGTTGAAGAAGACGTGAAACCTCCTGTAGGAGGACGGTTTCGTGAGAAGGTCCCTGAAGAGGGACGGGATAGGGGGGTGGGTGGGAGGAAGGGAGGTAAAGGGGATAATGTAACCAGATTGAATCACATCCAAGACGCATTTGTCTGAAGTGATGAGGGACCATTGGTGGAAAAAGGCCCAGAGGGGGTGGTGGAACTGAAGGGTACCAGTTGGAAGTATCAGTGGATTGGCTTCCTGACTCTCGACCTGACCTTCAAACCTGCTGCTTGCTCGATGGTGGATGGGGCGCGATGTGCTGTTGTTGTTGTCGCTGTGGTCTACAGCGCTGAGATCTTTGTTTGCGGAAATCGTACTTGGGTTGTTGCCTGAACGGCTCTCTTGGGCATTGGTAAGGCTGGTACCTAGTTCTCTTGAATGGTGTGTCGGCACGGGCCTTTTTCGGTGCCGAGCACAGTGCCGTTTTGGCATGCTTTGGTGCCGTGCGCTCTTTCGATGGCGCCGAGGACGGCTTAGGTGCTGTAGCGGTCGGTGCTGCTGATTTTTCCCTTGGCTCTGAATGAGCTCTTTTGTGAGGTGCCGGCGTCTTAAGCTGCGACACGCCGGAGGTTCCCAGCCTATCCTCAGTGCTAACCCGTAACGCTGACAGTGCCGAGGACAGGGATGGAGTCGGAGAGAGACCGGTTTTAGAGGTCGTGGAAGAAGAGTGGGTAGGGAGCTGATTTTTCTCCATACCCTTACTTAGTTGAGACATGACTCGCAGCGTTTGAAGCCCGGCGAGCCGGGCATGAGGGGTTGGGGAAAAGTGGCAAGCCGCAACGAGAAAATTTTTTTTTTTTTTTAAACAAGACAGGGGAGGCAAATAGGGCTAAAAAACTTGGATGATGAGGTAACTAGGGAATAAAACGAGGTATTTTACTATTTTTAGAGAGAAGTAAGGAGAACAGAGGGTTCCGTCTGCTGCCGAGGACGGTAGAGAAGGAACTGAGGACCTGTGCCGCGCAGGCGCCCTTCAATTCCAACGATACTAGAGGGCGCCACGGCGCCGGCACGGCGCGGCAGAAACGGCTAGAAAAGTCTCCGGTCGCCGGCACGAGGACGCACCAGCACCCACAGTGGAGCACCCACGGGGACCACTCAAAGGAGAATATATTTTACATGAGATTACATAGCTTCTTTTTTTCTAGACAAGAGGATGCAAAAGCTATTGTTCAACAGTAATTTTCAAAATGAAGCAAAAATATTTTAATTCAAAGACGTTCGAATAACCTTTATGACTTACCTTTGGGCTCTCTTCCTTTCCCTTTTGATTCTCTGTGCCTGACATTCTTAGAATACCCTTGAGGAGAACTGGGAGTTACATCATCACTTGGAGGAGAGTGAGTAGTACTTGTGCTGTTTTCATTGTTTGGTTTGTGTACTGGAGAAGAATGAGCAGAAACAGAAGGACTTGACTCTAACAGACTCTCTGTGCTTTCCATATGTTCAGGCTTTTCAGCCTTCTGATCTGCATCATTCAACTGGGATAAAGTTGGCTTTTCTGTTATTTCAGAAGACTTGATTTTATATGCTGTACCAATTTCTCTATTGTGGATCGCATCCTCTGTATCCTCATCCTGTAAATATATTTTTACAAAAGGGTTATGGTAAATAAAGCATGCAATTGTGCAATTACAACTTTTATGGTAAACACCTTTTAAAAACACAGCATTACAAAAATAAGCCTTAAAACTTCATTTGCTAAAGAAATTACGTTGACTGTTTTCTGTTAAAGACTTGAGTTTATTTTTCCATAAGGCACATGGAGATTGATTTTATGTAATATAAATTTAATTATAATAAAAACAGTGGCTGACTATATTCCTCGAGCTTTTTATGACCTGAGCACATAACCAAACATACTAGGATATATATGCATACAGACAACTAAACTATCCTTGCACACAAAGAGCAGTCTTCATCAAACTCAGATTTTATTAATCACTTTCAGTTATCAACATGAGATAATCTTTAACTCTCTCCACTTTCTACATCTTCAAAAACCAACATTTCCTCTTCAGCTGAACCAAATGAAACCCTCATAAATGCCTTAGTCGTCTCCTGAGAATGGTGATTTCATTAACTGTGTCATCTTCCTAGGCTTCTCCTAGGTCCAACTAAAATAATTCAAACTAAAATCATTCAACTCCTGCCATGTTACAAACTCCTGAATTCTTTAACTGGCTTCCCTCCTCATCTGCCTTCAGATCACATTTTCTCACCTCACCTTCAAGGCTTACTGAGAATGTTCTACTCACAACTCCAGTCTCAGTCTTTTCTATTTCCCCTCTCAGTTTCCTCAGTGAAGAAGCCCCCTTTCTGAAATCTGTAGCCTGTTCCATTTATCAGCCCATGGTCATCCCTTTAAACCTTATTGTTAGCAGTGCAATGATAAATAATAAAATGGTTAGAAACTAGATATTCTCCAGTGTGTATTAGAAAACTATAATGACACCCTCTTTTTTGTGGAATCAAGTGGCCTTCCCAAAGTAGAGACAGATTTTATTTTAAACCACATTTTGGAAGATATAATAAATGGAGAATTAAACCTTAGTTAACAAACAAACATATTTCAAATTACCAGACTACTTGTTTAAATTTAATCACTTATATCAGGCCCATACACAGGGAGGGGAGGGGATGTGTGTGCGAAGGGTGTGAAAGTACTCCCCCAAGTAAGCATGCTCCAGCTAGCCAAGGGAAGGCAGGAGCGGTGCGCTGCCAGAGCCTCCCTCCCGCATGCTCTGGCCAGTGGTGGAAGGCTGGGGCTGATTTCCCGGCTTACTTGGGGGGACCATGGGAGTGCATTCATACCCTTGCAGTCCACATTTACAAAAAAAGGATCCCCCACAGAAATTCCTGTATATTCATGTTAACAATTGCTTTTCACAAAAGATTGTCGTTGAAGTTATGAATAGAGGGATCCAGTCCACCAAGATTAGACCCTGGAGAGCCATCACTGCTATATTTATCTGTGCTTCCACAAGTATTGGTGACTGCAGCTCCCACTGACCATGGATCGCTTGTTCCCAGCCAATGGCAGCTGTGGGAAGCAGTGTCCCGGTCTGCGCTGCTTCCCACCTCTCCCACTGGCAAGCAACGGTGATCCATGGCCAACGGGACTGCGACCACCAGTACCTGTACAGGCACAGGAAAATATAGCAGTGGCAGCCCATCAGAGGCTAACCTTGATAAACCACCCGTTCACAGACGGTGAACTTTGATGGACTTGTTCAGCCAACCTAGCATGAACATCTGTGATACTTCTGCTCTGAACAGGCTGAATATAAAGTAAGTCCAAGATTCTTGGTGTACTGCATTTCCACAACAGTACTTCTGTATTAAAAGTAACATTCATCACAATAGTATTTATACTTATTTTCTCACTTTACCTACTATATATGATTATTGAAAATATTAAATACAAAAATAAGAATCATAAGTTTTAGCTGATTTGACCTACATGTTTCTAGCTGAATGGATTTATTGATTCTAACTGGAAGTCACAAAATAGAACTTAATGTTGGTCAGTGTGACGGACCCCCCCCCCCATGCTTTTGGAAATGGACTCATGGACATGAATATACATAACTCAAAAGTGTTTTGAGCAAATCATTTTGTGTAACCCATCAATCTTCATGTCACAATCCACTGGTTCTCTTTATCTTACTCTGCTGTATGTATCATTTGTGTGTGTAAAATTAGACACAGGGAGTGGGGAACAATTTGTGAGTTTCAAATGTATGAATGAGAGACATGGAAGGTGTTACCCTCAACTGTTAAATTATCTCTTTTGTCCTTCAGCCTGAGCAGTGGTTGGTAGGGAGTGGCCTCAATCCTTTAACAAAAAGAATAGGAGAGGAAAGGCATGGGTCTTTTGGCTGGGCTGCACCTGAAGGAAGGAGCCTGAGACCCCCAGGTGGGAGAAGACAGCCCTGGTTTAGAGTGGCAGCTGGAAAAGAGGTTCTAGGGTGAGTTTAAGTTTGCACTGAGGTTTCAGTGGAGAATTAGCCAAGCGGTTTTGTTTCTTTTGATTTATAACCTACTTTGCTCTGCCTACTTTCACTTATTACTACTTAAATCCTACTGCTTCAACTTAATAAAACCATTTTTATTTTCTCTCAAACCCAGTGTAAGTGATTGTTACCTGGGGGGGCAACCAGTGTGCACATTCCCCCTTTCATTGCTAAAGGGGGCTTACCTAATTCTTTGGGATTTGATCCCATCTGAGGAGTGCTCTCTCAGGAGGCTGGGCTCTAACCTGCATTCTCCTTGGACCTGAAGTGGTTCAATGTCTGTACTGCTTCTCGGTGGGGGCAGGGACCTCAGCTCGAGGCCTTGGCTGGGAGAGACCAGCAGAGCTGGCCCAGCAGGACCAGGCAGTGAGGAGCCCCAGAGAGCAGGAAGGCGAGTGGCAGTGGCCATGTCAGCACCCCGGGAGGCACCCCTGAGGAGTCGTCTGTGACCGCACCCCGTCATAGTCAGTATTTAAAATGGTGAATATAAATCAACACACAGTGTACTGAATATATATTATACATAGATACTGATACCTGTAGATCTGAATTCTGCTGTCCAGTTCCCAGAGATTCTTTTAGCTTTGATCGAGAAGGTGGCTGACGTTTTACTTTCAGAGCAAGCTGAGCTCTTGCTTTGTGAGCACTAGTGTCTAATCTTGGGGTATCCCCCATAAAAGCATCAAAATCTGCAACAAACATAAAACACAAGTTGTGCCAGGAAAAGTGCTCCAACAAACTAATCTTAGAAAAAGTCAAATTTTTCTATTACTTTCAGTATATATCTTCAAAAGTAAAAACGAAATTTCTCTCACCTGCTAATTTACCACCATTAATTATGACAATATCTCTATATATGAAGGGTTTGTCCCTATATCAGTCAAACATATGGCAAATAGGCTCTTTCAGTTCCTTTTCTTCCCACAGGAAAGGCATATTTCCTAATTCCCACCCTCCCACACAATAGCTGAGAATTTCTAAAACAGCAGAAAAACAAGTTAGCTTTCTCCAAGTTTCCCAAAAGGCCACCTTGCCTGAGTCTGATATCTGACAAGCAGCAAGAGATCATGAAAACCTGAATCTTGATTTGTAGATTCTCTGACAGCTTCTGAGCAGGCAAGGTGGTTTTTCTGTACTCAGATGTCCCTATTTCAACAATCTGAAGAATGGATTAACACATTATAACTGACCTGAAAAACCCTCCTATCAAGAAGCTGGTAGCCCATCATCCAAGATTGATTTTTGCTCTCAGATACCTTCTGAGTGTCTTAGTGAGGAAGGAAACTAAGTAGCCTGTTCCTTGGGGGAAACACCATTAGGATTTCCCAAGGAATGAGAGAGTGGGGCAGGACAAAGGGCAGGGAAAGGAAAATTAGCATTTGGCCTAGTTCTCTCTTTTTCAGGAAGTCTCGCTAGGGTTGGAACACGAGATTTTCCTTTTGAGAGGCAGTACACAAGTCCCTAGAAACAACAAAGAAGGGGATTAAGAGTCCCACTTCAGATTTTTCTTTGGAGCCCCAAATGAAGAAGAGATGAATAATCTAAAGTTAACCCAATCAATGGCAGAAATATACAACAGGTCTAGGGAGAAGATAGACACACTGAGCAATAAGAACTCATTACATTTGTTGAACAGGATAGGGTTTTTTTGGCATCTCTCCCCTCCTGATTCTTCTGTTTCATAGCTCTGAAGCATGAGGGCTCAAGAAAATCTCTTGTGTTCCATCCCTAGCGAGACTTCCTGAAAAAGGGAGAACTAGGCCAAATGATAATCTAAAGACCGCTCTGTTGCATAAAAAAGCCTCCGCCTGAGCTTACTTGATTTTACACATGCATTTTCTGGAAAATACACTAACTGTAAGGTCTAAGGTTTTAAACTGAAACCCATTGTAACCTTTGTCAAATCTTGCAACTTGCTGTAATCTTTGTAAAACTTTGTAATCTTTATAACTCTCAGCCACCTTGCTTGTAACTTACTCTAAACTGCATTCTCCCCTGAGTGAATGAAGAGAGGGGCGTGTGTGCGCGCGCACGCACATGTGTGTTTTTGAAGTTGCAATATTGAGGCTGGAGCACATGGTGATGAGTCATCAGAGACTGCTGCTTTGCTGGATAAAGGGAAGTCTGGGCATGCTCCCTTGTGAAGAGATGGATGAGTCACAGGGGCCATATAGACACAATAAAAGGAGAGGGAGCACATGTGAGACTATCTTTTTCCTCTTCCTGAGAAGCACTTCTGTCTATAGCCAAATGTCTTACCTGACCAGCCCCCCCAGCCATGATCAGCAGACAGAGCCTCCAGAATCTACATGCCTGGGCTCCTTCTGCAACCCATATGCCTGTGTAAGTGTGAGAGTGCCTGAGGGCAAGAGTGAATGTGTGTGAATGAGTGAATGAATGGAGGTGTGCGTGTGTGTGTGTGTGTGTGAGAGAGAGATGGTTCCGTCTTTAGTTAAAACTTTTGGTGGCAGCTCTATTTTTGTAGTGCATATAGTGGAGTGCTAATTCCTCAAATAATAAATCCATGCTAGTGTAACACTGGGTAGTCTCCAGTGGGAATTTGGGGGGGGGGGAGGGGGGAAACACGTTCTACTGTAGCTGCTCCAAAAAGAAGCAAGAGAATAAGTGGCAGAAGTGTGCCTGCCTTTCACAGATGGTGTGGAGGGGGACTAAGCACAAAAACTCCTAGCTCTGGATTGGCTGCTATCTCTTTGACAGGTATATTGGACATATGGCAAAAACTGGTAACTGTGGCAGATGCCATATGCATTGATATGCCACTAAATGTTAAAAGTTAAACATTTCACCTACTGCAGTTCCTAACAAACCCTAAACAGCCAGTCAATCAAGATGAAATTTGCACATCTTTATAAATAAAACTGACCTCAAATTCATTTGCATTTGTTCTCAGAGGAGACCATCCAGGAATTTGAAGGTGTAAGCTGAGGGCAGCACACAGGAATAATACAGATGACAACTCAAACTGTATAAAATATGGATGTATAAGAAGAAGTATCTCTAATAGAGATAAGGAAGGCATTATAAGTAAGATCTCATCTAGTATACTGTGTTCAATTTTGGTCACCCATGTTCAAGAAAGATTAATTCGTACTGGAACAGGTGCAGAAAATGGCTACTGTGATGATTAGGATATTAAAGGGTCTATATTAGGAGAGGAGATTAAAATAAATTGACTTAATTAGCATTGCAAAACAAAAGCTGAGAGGAGATACGATTCTTGCTATAAATACATTAAGAAGGCAAATACCAATAAGGGAGAAGACAGAACTAAAGAATAATGTTAGCATAAGAAAAAATGGGTATAAACTAGCTATGAATAAATTTAGGCTGGAATTTAGAAGAATGTGTCTAAACTTCTGAGGAATGAAACTTGATAAAAATCTTGCAAAAATAGGAGAAGCAGAGGAAACAAGCAGCATTAACATGGACTTTATTAAGTATGTGAACTGGATAATAATCTGATGGGGCTGCCTGCAACTGCAGAGGACTGCATTTAATAACCCAGAGGTATCTTCTCAGCTGATGTTGAGTACTGAAGACATGATCCTGTTTCAGATTTTTTTTAAAACCTCAGTTAGTAGCTAATAGCAAATCCTAATCCTCTATTCCTCCCATAAACACTCCAAACTATGCAAGACTTCTGAAAGCAGTATGGTAAACCTTGCAAATTCCAATCTCTCAGAACAACAACTTACAGGATATTCTCACATTATCTTTAAATCTCATCAGTCTACCCCAGCAGCGGGCAATAATTTTTGGCCAGGTGCCACTCCAAGATTTTGGAAAGTGGTCGAGGGCCGCACTCTTCCATGATATTAATGGGGGCGGGGGTCCTTGGATGCGGTTGGTGCAGAAGGGAGCTTGGGATAAAGAACTGGGGTGCAGGAGGGAGAGTGGGATCTGGGAGGGAGTTTGGGTGAAGGAGACAGTTGTGACTTAGGGCAGGGGACTGGGGTGCAGGAGTTTGGGTTGTAACCTAGGGTAGGAGGGGATTGTGATCTGAGGCTGGGGATTGGAGTGCCAGATCTGGGAGGAGATATGAGTGTAGGAGGGGGGCAGAGGGTTTGGGTATGTTGGGGGGGGCAGAGGGTTGGGAAAGAGAGGGACTAGGGTGCCAGAGGCAGGCTCTGGCCAGGAGACTTACCAGCCAGCAGCCCAACCAGTTTGTCTACCTGTAGAGCTAAATGCTTGCAGAGCTAAAAAAAGTTTCTCAGCCAGCCTGCCTGCCTAGCCATGTCCTTGTGTGAATAACTGAGCCAGAGGGGAGAGGGGCATGGTGCTTCATGTGCTGTCTGTTATTCAAACAGGTAGCTCCTACTGGCCAGTTTTTGGCCAGAAGCCAGCCAATGGAATTGTGCTGGGGGCGGGAGTTATGCCTGAAACCTTCCCCCTTCACCTCCAGGCTCACAGTTTTTAAAAGAGAAACTACCCCGCAGCTGCTTTTCTGAGCAGTGTGGGGGGCTGCAGGTCAAGCAGGGGAACCTATCTGCGGCTCCCCGCTGCATCCGCGAGTGAGATCCAGTGACAAATGATCTCCTGATAACTAATACCGTGTTCCGCCTGTCCAAACGTAATAGAACAACTTGGATGCACCCCTGCTCAAAGCACTGGCATCTAATCGACTACATAATAGTCTGTAGGAAAGACCAACAGGATGTCTGTGTGACCAAGGCTATGTGTGGTGCCGACTGCTGGACGGACCACAGACTGCTCATCTCAAAGATGAACCTCAGGATTCGGCCCTCCAGACGTCCACAAGGCATCATGGTCCCAAAGCGCCTAAACGTCTCCAGACTAAAAGACAGCGGCATCCAACAATCACTTGCTGATGCCTTGGCATCTAAGCTGGAAGTCACTGGAACTGACGCTGATATAGAGCCCAGTTGGGCAGCCTTCAAACAGCTGGTGTATTCCACTGCCTCCGAGTTAATTGGCGTCACCACAAGAAAGCACCAGGACTGGTTCGACCAAAACTGTGGAGAAATCAAGGCACTGCTGGATGAAAAACACCGTCTCCATCATGCCTACAGCAGTGACCCTAAGTCTGCAGCAAAAAAAGCTGCCTTCACCAAGATACGTCAGACTGTACAGATGAAGCTACACGAGATGCAGGACACATGGCTGAGCCAGAAAACCGATGAGATCCAGGCCTTTGCCGACAGACACGATATGAGGAACTTCTACAATGCTCTTCGGGCTGTGTATGGCCCAGTCACATCTGGTTCAGCCCCTCTCTTGAGCGCAGATGGTAGTACTTTGCTCACTGATAGGGAGAAGATCCTTAATTGCTGGGCAGAGCTCTTTGCTGATGTCCTCAACAGGCCCTCTTCTATTAACAATGAGGCAATAAACCACCTACCCCAGGTGGAGATCAACGAAAGCTTGGCTGACCCTCCAACAGTACTGGAGACTCAAAAGGCCACTGAATTGCTCTCCAACAGTAAAGCTCCTGGAGCTGACTCCATTCCAGCTGAAGTCTATAAATCTGGTGGACCCAAGTTAATTAAGAGGCTTACTGAGATGTTCTGCGAGATGTGGAAACAGAAACGCGTTCCGCAAGACTTCAAAGATGCGTCCATTATTCATCTCTATAAGCGCAAGGGAAAATCGCCACTCTTGTGACAGCTACAGAGGAATCACTCCGCTCTGTGTTGCAGGAAAGGTCCTCGCCAGAATACTTCTAAGCAGACTCACACAGCACCAAGGTCTCTTGCCGGAAAGTCAGTGTGGCTTCAGGAAGGAACAAGGTACTACTGACATGATATTTGCCGCCAGACAACTACAAGAAAAGTGTCAAGAATAGAATGTCCAGCTCTACACTGTCTTTGTGGATCTAACTTAAGCATTTGACTCTGTCAGTCATGAGGGCCTCTGGAAGATTATGGCCAAATTTGGATGCCCAGACACTTTCATTGAAATGGTGAAGCAGTTCCATGACGGCATGTTTGCCAGAGTCCAAGATCGTGGCAATTATTCAAAGCCATTCGCAGTTATAAACGGTGTGAAACAGGGTTGCGTCCTGGCCCCCAGTCTCTTCAGCCTCATGTTCTCTGCCATGCTGATTGATACCTTTAGAGAAAATAATGTCGGGATCAACTTGCGCTTCCGTTTTGATGGAAGGCTATTCAACTTGAGGAGGCTTCAGACTAGAACCAAAGTTCAAGTCGAGACCATTTGTGACTTTCTACTTGCAGATGACCGCGCCCTCAACTCAGGTACGCAAGCAGGCATGCAACACTGCATGAATCTATTCTCTGCAGCGTGCATGAACTTCGGCCTCACGATCTCTATCAAAAAAACCAAGGTTTTGCATCAGCCCACTCCTGGCTGTGACTACACTGAGCCATCTATCACTGTCAATGGCCAGAAGCTCAACAACATGGACAGGTTTACATACCTTGGCAGCACTCTATCAAAGGCAGCCAACATCGACGAGGAGGTGAACATTAGAATCGCCAGAGCCAGTGCAGCTTTTGGAAGGCTTCAATCTAATGTTTGGAATCAAAGAGGCATTAAGACTGAGACCAAGCTAAAAGTCTATTCGGTGGTCGTCCTGCCCACCCTCCTCTATGCTTGTGAGACCTGGACTGTCTACAGTCATCATGCGAAAAAGCTGAATCACTTCCATCTGAACTGCCTACGGAAACTGCTGAAGATAAGATGGCAGTATAAAGTTCCAGATACCGATGTCCTTCTACAGGCTAATATGACAAGCATCCACACCATGCTTTGCAAGGCACAACTCAGATGGGCTGGCCATGTTGTGCACATGTCCAATGATCGATTGCCCAAGAAGATGCTCTATGGCTAATTACAACACGGCAAGCGATCTCTTGGAGGTCAAAAGAAGAGATTCAAAGACACCCTCAAGGCCTCCCTCAAGAATTGTAACATAGATCCTGAAAATAGGGAGAGCATTGCTGATGATCGTTCCACCTGGCGCAGACGAATACATGATGGTGCAACAGCCTATGAACAAAAGAGTCTGCGTTATGCTGCAGAGAAATGTCTTCTTCGCAAGTCCAGGGCTGGTATCTTCTCTTCCTCCGGTCGGCAGCCCGATCTCCCATGTCCCCACTGCAACCGTCAATTCCGGGCTCGGATTGGACTAATCAGCCATCTCCGAACCCACCCCCAACTAAACTGATGACACTGGGTGGTCCTCATCGATCTCGATGGACGAACGAAGAAGAAGGATTGGATCCAGCCTGCAGGCCGTATTTTGCCCAGGCCTGGTCTACTTTAACAATTCACTGGCCTATTAGACCCAGAATCAACATCATCTTAGGGCAATCATTCTCAACCTTTTCCATATAGCCAGGATCCCTTTCCCTATTTAGTACTATGAAAGAGATAGGATGGTTTTGACCTTATTTGCAGTAAGAAAAGCAAATACGGTAGGCGACCAGATTGGCTTACCAGGGAAATCCTTGGCAAGCTTGCTTTAAGTGTGTGCCATTTTAGTAAAACTGGAAAAAAAAAAAAAAAACCCCAAAAAACCCACCCAAAGCTGACGAAAAACAGCATAATCTGGCAAACCTGTGTATGGACACTGGTAAGCAAAATGTTACTTGAGCCACACATAGAACCCCTATGGGCCATATGCCCAGTACTGCCCACCATTGTGCTAGTAAATATAAATGAACCTAGAAAAAAAAAATTCAGTAATGTTTTCCATTGGAATATGCAAATGGGCATGATTTAAGTTACCAGATGAAATATTCACATGGACCTACTGCTGACAAATTTTCATCCTGTAAAACTTGTAGGAAGTAACATAGTGCATGTCTACACTACAAGCCTTTATTTCAAAATGATGTCGACCTGGAGGACTTCTTACTCCAACTCACGGTAACCCTCATTTCACGAGGAGTAAGGGAGGTCGAAGGAAGAGTGTTCTTTCTGTGACTTCCTGCTGTGTAGACAGCACCAAAAGCCAAATTAAGCTATTTTGACTTAAGCTACGTAATTGATGCAGCTGAAGTTGCATAGCTTAATTTGACTTTAGCCCTGCTGTGCAGACATACCCTTAGGGATGAATGTGTTTAGTCATTTAGATCCAGCACCAAAACAAGTCCATTCATCCTTCAGTAACTAAGCAAAACAGATGTAGATTCCCTGAAATACACAGACTATGACTGGAACAATGCTTTCCACAGAGACATGCAAAGCTATAAATAAAAAAAGACGCTTCTTTGGAAAGATTCTCAAGGAAACTGTTTAAGACTTCTGACCACCAAACAGAAGTTCAGGAAATGGGATAACACAGCTTTAGAAGTTTCTAGTAATGTAAGGGTTTTTGGAGAGCCTGTCACATCTCAATATTTGAATGGATTGGGTAAAATTATTTACTAAAACTCATAATAAGATCATCACATTTAAAAGAAAAAACCTCTATTCAGACTTTGTGGTTTTATGACTTGGAAACTGCATTTTCAATAAGGGCACAACGTAAATTAAGTTATCCCCATCCAAGAAGTCCGTTTCCCTGCAAATAATGACTGAAGACACTAAAGAAAACAAATACACTTCCTAAGATTGTATCACAGGTGTTGTCAAAAATGCCTATTTTTTTTCTTTGCACTTGTACAGAATTTTGATAAGATTGCATTCAGATAAATACTGTCCATCATGTAAACAATCCTCTTTCAGAGCATTAAGAAAACATCAATGAGCTAAAGAAGAACTCACAATGCTTTTTTAAAAAACATTCCTTAAGTACTTAAGAAAATACATCAGTGTCCAACCTATACACTTTTCTTTTCAATAAGGTATGTATAATGATCCATTAAACAGGACCATAGCTGACTTTGTGCATACCACTTCCCACATAGGGTTGTCAGATAGTTTAACCAAAAATACCGAACACCCTAACCCCCCCCCCCAAAAATGTGGAAAAATTTCTGTTGAGGGGAAAAAAAAGGGGGACACCATTAAAACAGCATGGCCCCTTTAAGTGCGTGCAGAGTCAGAATAGGGATAGGAAGACGGGAGAAGTTGAGCACTAAGACCCAGGGAAGGCATTTCTTCCCATTCCTTCAGGTCTTTAGGCTTTTTGCTGGCAGCCATCTTGATCGAGTCTGGGGGTGGGGGCTGGACCCAGTTGCTGAGTGTGTCGTAGGGTTGCCAGGTGTCCGGTATTTTCACCTCCTGGCAGGGAAAAAAACCCAGAAAATACCGGACATTTTAGGTGTCCGGTATTTTCTGAAATTTTTTTTAACCGGACAGGAGACGAAAATACCGGACTGCCCGGGTCAATACCGAACACCTGGCAACCCTATTCGTACACAATATCCAGTATATCTACAAAACATTCTGTACTACAAAGAGGACTAATAAAAGAGGTTCTTAACTCTTTTTTTAAAAACACAGAAACATAGCTCTCTTCCATCGCACACACCTATTAACTTGTTTGAGTACAGTCAACATTTTAGAGTTTTATTAGCACAGATTTTTATCTCTTTATTACTGCTCATCTTACCAGAGTCTGAAGAACCTAATTTTTCCACTGCTGATGACTCTGATTTTTTTGCATTTTCTTTAATCTCTGAGCATTCATTTAGTTTTTCTAGACTTTGAGAGGCAGTATCCAGCAAAATGCTATCCCCAATCACAGAAGGCATTCTCTCGTATAATTTTAATTTGTTCTGAAGCTCTGAAATCTGCAAATGTTAAAATTAAAAGTTAGATGCCAATTCATAATAAATGTGAAAATTGTATTAAAAATGCAATATTGCCTAACCTCCTCCTGCAATATTTTCAGCTGTTCTGCATGTTTCTTGTCTCTCTCTTCGAGAACCCTTGTATGATCCTCTTCTTTTTTCATAAATTCTATTTCTCTAGTGGAGGAAGATACAATTGTACTGCAACATTAGAAGGATTTCAGCTGATAAGGAAAGATTAAAATTGATTATTTATTGAATTAATGTAATTATCCTTGTTGTAAGATCAATATTTTAAACACTGCAAATGGTCAAACACACAACTTTCAGTAATTATGTTCATTATTTTTGTAAGCTCACAAACTCAAGAACGTGCAAGAAAAACAGGAACTACAACTGTTAAGTTTATTCTGGGCTGTAGCTTAAAATGCCATATAAAGTAAGTGGCACTCTTACCTCCTTAAGATTCTTTAGAAAATTCCATTTGGCTATTTTTACTTGAAAAAAATGCAGGAAAGGCTAATGTTGAAATTGTAAAATACTTCTGTAACAACCACTTTGCAGCAACTGCTCTGAAAAAAGTGGGAGGAACCAAGCTAACTCTCCCACAAGACATGCAACGGAACTCAGTACTGGACTGTTTTGAGCACTGTATCAAGACCTGGCCTAATCTGAAGACAGTTTGTGAACAAAATAGGGAAAAAATAGATGGCACTATTACAGCCAAAGTTCTCAATACTGGGCTTAAGAGAAATGTTCAACACATGCTGAGTATCCTGAAGCCAATTTCTGTACCCTTGAACAAAATGCAGGGAAAGAGGAAGTTACTTGCCTTGTGCAGTAGTGGGAGTTCTTCGAGATGTGCGTCCGCGTGGGTGCTCCACTCTAGGTGCTGGTGCGTCCTAATGCCAAAGATCTTCTCTAACAGTGATCTGCTGCACTGCACATGCACAGTGGTGTCTCCTCGTGCCGTTAGCATCTGTTAGTTGCACGTGTGGCACTTCCGGTCCTTCTCTACTTTGTACGTGCCCCGAAGAGGCTCCAAAGTAGAGGAGGAAGGGTACTGGAGCACCTCCGGGAACACACATCTCAAAGAACTCCCATTACTGCACAAGATGAGTAACTCTCTTCTTCTTCTTCTTCTTCTTCAAGTGATGTCCCTGTGGGTGCTCCACTCTAGGTGTCTGAAGAGCAGCATCTGTCTCGTGTCGGTGGTGTTGGAGTCTTGCCCCAGAGACTGTACAGAGAACCACCTGGCCCACTAATGCTGTCGGAATTAGGACGGAAGTCAGGGCACAGTGTTTGGCAAATGTGTGCTTGAAGGACCAGGTTGCTGCTCTGCAGATGTCTTCTAATGGGACATGTTCAGGATGGCTGTGGTGGAAGCCACTGCTCTGGTGGAGTTTGTTGTGATGACAGGTGGTGGTTGCTTGTTATGGACTGTGTAACAAACACAGATGCAAGAGGAGATCCATTTTGATATCCTTTAGGAGGAGATAGCTTGTCCTTTTGAGCATTCGACAAAAGAAATGAAAAGTCTCATGGACTTCCTCCAGGACTTGGTCCTAACGAGATAAAAGGCAATCACTCATTGTACATCGAGGGCGTGTACCACTGCTTGAATCGCGTCGTCATGTGGCTTTGAACAGAATGCAGGTAAGTGGATTGGTTCATTAATATGGAAAGGTGTAGGAACTTTCAGGAGGAATTTTGGGCGAGGTTTGAGCGTTACACTCTCTTCGCTGAAGATTGTGTAAGAGGGATCTGCCATCAAAGCTGCTATTTCTCCTACTTGTCTGCTGGAAGTGATGGCTATGAGAAAGGCCACCTTCATCAAGAGATGTAGCCACGAGCAAGTGGGTCAAAAGGTGGCTTTGTGAGACTCTTAAGGACGATTGAGGTCCCACAGAGGAGTAGGTGGTCTTACTGCAGGGTACATGTTTTGGAGTCCTGTTAAGAATTGTTTGGTCATGGGACACGAGAAGAGCAAGATCCCATACATTAGTTTGTGAAATGCAGCAACCTTTATTGAACTAAAGGAGGTCCAGATTCCCATAGTTTAAGAAGGTAGTCCAGTATGATTAGTAGAAGCGTGGTGGAGGTGGAATATTGTGTTTTTCCCTTATCCACTTAGAGAATCTTTTGCATTTATAGGTGTAGGTTTTTCTGGTAGAATCCCGTCGACTATTGATTAGTATTTGCTTTACTCTGTCACAGCAGGACATTTCAGCATCATGGAGCCATGAAGGAACCAGGCTTTGAGATGAAGTGTGACCGGGTCCGGATGGAGGGTTCTGCCATGATGCTGAGATAGAAGATTGGAATGTGGAGAGAATGCATGAGGAACGGAGATTGCCAATCATTACAGGTAAGGAAACCAGGTCTGGACTTTGATGGTGCTACTAATATGATGTGTGATCAGTCCTGTTTGATTTTCATGATTACTCGATGGATCAAAGGTAATGGTGGGAACACGTATAGGAGTGGGGTTTCCCATTTCAGAGAAATCATCCCCTAGATATCTCTTGCCCAGGGCTGCCCTGGGGTAAAACTGGTCTATGTCAGGTAGTGTTGCCCTGGCTGTTACTGAATCTAGTTGAGCATCTAAAACTCAAGAGTCTGTGTGGGCTGCAGCATGAAGTATGTGGCTACTACCACCAGAGTTTTTGAAAATACTCTCGGTGCTATTGATAGGCCCAATGGGAGAACTCGGTATTGGTAGTGGTTGTTTCTGACTGTGAAACATAGGAAACATCTCTGTGCTGGATGGATTGTTATATGGAAATAGGCATCTTGGAAGTTGTGGGCTGAGAACCAATCTCCACTGTCTAACACCGGTATGATGGTTGCAAAAGTGGCCATTTTGAACCTCAGTACATTACATACTTGTTGAGCTTTCTGAAATCTAGTATGGGTCTCCACCCCCTTGTCTTCTTTTGTGTGAGGAAGTATTTCGAGTGAGAGTGGTTCCTGAAGAGGGGTGGGAGGAGAGATAGGTAGGGGGAGTGGATGCGAAGGGGATGAAGTAAGACCTGTGCATTCTAGAGAGTATCAGTTTGGTCGGATGTTATTTCGATCCATTGTTGGAAGGAGGACCATAGCTAGTGGCTGAATTGGAGGTTGGATGGTGCCGGCGATGGTATGGCAGGGATGTTACTCAAGCCCTAGACCAAAACTTCAAATTTGCTGTTTCAATGTGGATGGTTGGTTAGAGTTGGATTGCTGCTGGCGGTGTGGTCTGCGCTTCTATTATCTGTGCCTTTGTTTGAAGTCATACTGTCTGTTAGGCTGTCTAGGCTTTGGATAGGTGTTATATCTCTGGCATTTGCTGAGTGTTGTGCACATACCCAGAGTTCTTAGAGTTGTGTGAGAATCTGTCATGGAATGCGGGATCTCGTCAGTTTTGCTGGCAAATAAATTGGTTTTACTGAAGGGGAGAGGAGGTCCTCTATCTTGAGTTGCAACTCCCTGGGTATCCCTGAGGCTTGGAGCCAATTGCCATGGCAGTGCTATGTGTGGCAGTATCTGTGACATCTAGATCCGCTTGGAGTGCCGTACAGGCGATGGTATAGCCCTCTTGAATTATGTCCTGAAGTTGAGGCCGCTTCTGTTCTGGGAGGAACTGTAAGTGGTCTTGTAACTTTGAATAGTTAGTATAAATGTACCCACCTCAACAGGTTAATCATTAATATTTGGAGGATTTTTCTTGCCATGCTGTAATAGGAGGAGAACATCACCAGATAGACATTTAAATTGTTTTATTTAACTAAAACATAATGTTATGTAGTCTGGATTTTTTTCTTCAACAGCAAACAAAACAAGCATATGAATTTTTTAGTTTAGTTAAATATCCAATTTTTAAAAAAAAAAATCAGGTTTGTTTTTGTTAAAATTTAAAAAATATTGAAATATTAAAAAATGCAAACATTAAATCAATTGTCAGCCAGGTCAACATGCGAAACTTAAAATATTGGCTTTTGCAGCTTTTTCTTGTTTGTTCATAATCTGTAAATGAAAAACAAGTTTTCCTGCTTTTTCAGGTCCCAACAATTTCTCAGTCTGGAATGAATTAGCAAATTCATATGCTTGTTTTGTTTGCTGTTGAAGAAAAAAAATCCGGAATACATAACGTTGTTTTAGTTAAATAAAACAATTTAAATGTCTATCTGGTGATGTTCTCCCCCTATTACAGCATAGCAAGAAAAATCCTCCAAATATTAATGATTAACCTGTTGAACTGGAGATAGTTCATCTCCCAATGACTTCATAAATATCTGCTTCAACTAATCTTTGGTAAATAAAATAACCACACAATCATTAATTTTCTGATATAGCGGTAAAATTAATCTGAAAAGTTTTCAAACTAAATTACTATTTAAAAATGCATGGGTATGTCTACATTACAGCGTTATTTCGAAATATCTTATTTCGAAATAGTTAATTCAAAATAAGTTATTTTGAAATAACGAATCTACACACAAAATGCATTTCGAAATAGCGTTTTGCTATTTCGAAATAGCAAGTCCACACTGAGTAGATGCTGAATCGCATTTAAGGCCAGCCGGAACCACGTCCGGCAGGGCATCAGGTCAGGAGTTACTTTGTGTGGCTGCTGCCTGAGGCTATCTGAGGCCTGTGCTTAAAGGGACCCCCCTGGACGGCTGGTTCTCAGCTTTCCCTGCTTGCTTGCCTACCTCGATGAGGGTCAGCAAAGCATTATGTTTCTGCGTGTTCTGGTTATCCTCACTCGGGACACCACAGCACTCTGCAACATGGAGCCAGAGCTGCCCCTAAGCACTCTGGTGCTTCTCATGGACGCGTTGCTGTGAGCCTAGCTGCACTTTCTGCAGGCTGCCATCCAGGAGGTCCATCGGGGGGTTGTCAGTATCCAGGAGGCCCTGCGGGAGAGCTTCCATCCTGAGGAGCACTAAGAGCCTCCCTGGTCTGCCCCACTGGGGGCTTGTGCCTCATTCCTCCTTCATGTCCTTCCACTTACCCCTCCCTAACCCCCCCTTCCTCTGTCTAGTGCAGAGATCATGGATGTTGGGGGCATCCCCCCCAAACCTGAATAAGGTCCATGATCTCCACCCTGGACCAGGAAGGCGCCCGCCTTCTCGGGGCCCTGGCAGGCTCCTGGGAGCTGGCAGACTTCTCCTGGGGAGCGGTGGAGGACTGGCTGCCAGTGGCTTGCTGGCTCATGTTTTGGGGCCACTGGGTCAGGGGCAGTGACTGCTGGTTCTGGGCTGGCAGGCTTGGAGCTGGCACAGGCACTGTGGCCAGAGTCAACCCCTTTAAGGGCTCCGGGAAGGGGGGAGGGAGAGGAGTGTTCTTGGTTGAGGCTGGAGTGGCCACCAGGGCACCCTGGGAAGACTGGAGGCCCCCTATTTTGAAATAAATGTCTACACAGCACTTATTTCGAAATAGCTATTTCAAATTTGGCATTATTCCTCGTGGAATGAGGTTTACCAAATTCGAAATAAGTGCTCCACTATTTTGAATTAATTTTGAAATCGCGATTTGGCTGTGTAGACGCTAGTAAAGTTATTTCGAAATGACAGCTGTTATTTCGAAATAACTTTGCTGTGTAGACATACCCTATAGTGTGTACCTTCTAATAATGAAACTTACATCTCCGAGTTGTGAAGAATATGTATTAAGGTTATAAAAAGCAACAAAAATGCACTTTGATGTAGAAAATCATGATTAAATCGAGTCTTCCTGACTAGTGATTTAAATCATGATTTAAATCAAAACCACTCTGGTGCTGAAGCACTGCATCATCACAAGCCAACCCTCTCTACACATCCACGTGCTAGTCCTTTATTTCCCTCAGCATACCAGGAGCACTGCTGCATCCTCTTGTTGCATAACTACTTGCACCAGCTGTCAATCTATTCTTCAGCAAGCTGCAGAGTAAAAATACATCCACCTTGCAGCTGGGACTAGGGACGGAAGCAACTAATTGACTAGTTAACTATCCAATAAGCAAAAGCTGATTGGATAGTCAACACACTAGTCAACTAGTCGCTCATCCCCCTTGCTGCCTCTATCAAAAAGAGTCAGCAAGGGACGGTAGAAGAGAGGGTGCTGGGGGGAGCCAGCTTAAATGCCAGCTTCAGATCCATGAGAGGGGATAGGGGCACAGTGGTGGCATTCCACCTTTGAAACATACAAGAGCCCCTGCTGGGGCTCTTGTGCATTTCGAAGATTGAAACACTCTGCAGGGCCCAAGGCCAGTGGGGACTCCCCACTGGCCCTGGGCTGCATGTGGCATTTCAATCTTTGAAATGCACAAGAGCCCCTGCTGGAGCTTTCGTACATTTCAAAGTGGAAGCACCGCATGGAGCTCGGGGTCAGCAGGAGCTTCAGAGTCCCCTGCTACTCCTACCCCCAGGCTCCATGCGGCATTTCAATCTTTGAAATGCACAAGAGCGCTCTTATACCTTTCAAAGCCGGAATGCAGCGCGGCACTTCCACCTTTGAAATGTATCAACAGCCAGGCTGGCTCCTGTTATATTTCAAAGCAGAAGCGCCCTTCTCGACTAATCAAATAGTCGATGGAAATTCCATTGACTATTCGATTAGTTGACTCATCTAATTTTAACATCCCTAGCTGGGACATCTAATTTCCAGATCAGGTAAGATGTACAAGCTCACTCTGTTTGACCAAGTGAACTAAAAATAGCAGTGCGAGCATGGCAGCAGAAGCAGCAGCTCAGGCTTGCTACCAGAGTATATACCAAAAATCTCAGATCAGAGCTAGCATGCGTACAGCCACACTAGCTAAAAGTTACACCTTCCAGCTGCCAGCAAAGACATATCACAAGGCCTGGTTTGAACTACACACTTACCTTGTGTGGCAAGGGCCCCTCTTCCCCAAGCCACCACTGGGTAGGCCTCCTCCCCTTAGCCCCCCGAGTTAGGGGTTTTGCAGCGGGTCTCAATGGTAGGGAGCCCGGGCCAGGTGCCCACAGGCTCCCTCCTTACCTGCCTTTACCTAATGCTGGTCAAAATTGTTCTCTCCGGTTTCTTCCTCTCTGCCTCTCCACCACCTTCCTTTCGTCCTCTCCCTCTCCTCTCCAGCCTCCAACTGCTGAGGCTTTTAAAGGCCCTCAGACAGACAGCAGAGAAGTCAGCTGGCCCCAATCTGCCTGAACCAGCTCCCTCTCAGTTGCATCTAATTGGGCTGCAGTTCTCTGCTTCTCTCACAGGGGTTTTTCCCTTTTGGGCTGCCTTTTCCCCTCTCTGCAGCAGCTCCCTGGCCTGACCCTGTCACACATCCCCCGCCTCCCCCTCAACCCCATGGGGTTGGGTTACTTGGGTCGGACAACAATGCACCCATGACAACCTGTCTGCATTCCCATGCTGGGTTCCTGATCTGTGTTGCACACGGAAGTGGAAGGGCTGCAGGAACAGGAACCACTGGGTAACCCTTGAATTTCTGTCCTTGTTTCAGTGCATCCACTGCAGAAGTGCATGATCGGTGACCAAGGTAAACTTCCGCCCAAGAAGGTAGTAGCGAAGGCTTTCCATGGCCCACTTTACCGCGAGACATTCCCTTTCTACCACGGCGTAGTTTCGTTCCCTCGGCAGAAGTTTCCTGCTGAGGTACAGGATTGGGTGCTCCTCTTCTCCAACCATTTGAGACAATACAGCTTCCAGTCCTACCTCGGAGGCATCGGCGTGCAGGATAAACTCCTTCTTAAAATCAGGGGCTATGAGAACTGGATCGCCGCAGAGGGCATTCTTGAGATCTTTAAAAGCTTCTTCCGTCTCCGTGGTCCACTTTACAATGTCGGGACCATGCGCTCTAGTCAGGTTGGTCAGAGGGGAGGCCCTGGAGGCAAAGTTGGGGATGAATCTGCGGTAATATCCAACCAACCCTAAGAATGCCCTGACCTGCTTTTTCCAGGTTGGTCGGGGCCAATTCTGTATTGCATCCACTTTGTTGAGCTGGGGCCTCACTACCCCCCTTCCCACAATATACCCGAGATATTTGGCCTCAGCCAGCCCAATCGTACACTTTGCGGGATTCGCCGTAAGTCCCGTTCTCCTTAATGTCTCCAATACTGCCTCTACTTTTTCAATGTGTGTCCCCCAGTCAGGACTGTGGACAACAACATTGTCCAAATAGGCAGCTGCGTATTTGGCATGGGGCCGCAACAGCTTATCCGTGAGCCTTTGAAACGTTGCAGGAGCCCCATGCAAACCAAAAGGGAGGACCGTGTACTGAAAGAGACCCTCCGCAGTCGAAAAGGCTGTCTTTTCTTTGGCCCCTGGTGCTAGGGGGATCTGCCAGTAGCCCTTGGTCAAATCAAGGGTGGATAGAAATCGGGCCTTGCCCAGTTGGTCAATGAGTTCATCCACCCTTGGCATGGGATAGACGTAAAATTTGGATACTTCGTTTAACTTTCGAAAGTCATTGCAAAAGCGAAGGCTTCCATCTGGCTTGGGCACCATAACAATAGGGCTAGACCACTGGCTATGGGACTCTTCAATGACTCCGAGCTTCAGCATTTTCTCAACTTCAGCTTGGACCTCTTTTCGTTTTGCCTCGGGTATCCGGTATGGCTTAAACGTGCACCTTCACTCCGGGGTCTGTGATGATGTCATGGTCAACCTCCGTAGTTCTACCCGGTTCTGTTGAAAACACACCCTGATTCCGCTCAATCATGTCAGCTGCTTCGGCCTGTTGGTCTGGAGTCAGCTCGGGAGATATTCCCACCCGCCTTCGTGGGTCTTCCCCTGGGGGTGGTGGCCCCAGCACAACCAATGCCACTTCTCTGTCTCGCCAGGGTTTCAGCAGGTTGACATGATATACTTGCTCAGGCTTTCGCCGGCCAGGCTGGCGAACCTTATAGTTTACCTCTCCCACTGCTTCTATTATTTCATATGGCCCCTGCCACTGGGCTAGGAGCTTACTCTCCGCCGTCAGCACTAGCACCATCACCCGGTCTCCCACCTGGAACTTCCAGGAGGTTGCTCGCCGGTTGTAATAGACCTGTTGGGCTTCCTGTGCCTTTTCTAGGTGCTCCCGCACTATGGGGGTGACTCTGGCTATCCTGTCCCTCATTTGGAGCACATGATCAACTACATTTCGCCCCAGGTTGGGTTGTTCCTCCCAGGCCTCTTTAGCAAGGTCTAGTATGCCCCATGGGTTACGCCCATACAAAAGTTCAAATGGGGAGAAGCCAGTCGAAGCTTGAGGAACTTCCCTTACCGCGAACATGAGGTAGGGCAGTAGCATATCCCAATCTTTGCCATCCCGGCTTACCACTTTCTTAAGCATACTTTTTAGGGTCCTGTTAAACCCTTCAACTAGACCATCGGTTTGAGGATGGTATACCGAGGTCCACAGGGCCTGTATGCGGAGCAAGGTACACAAGTCTTTCATAAGCTTGGACACAAAGGGGGTCCCTTGGTCCGTAAGGATTTCTTTAGGAATCCCTACCCTAGAAAAAATTTGAATTAGTTCCTTAGCGATGGTCTTGGATAGGGTGTTGCGTAGGGGCACTGCCTCTGGGTATCGAGTAGCATAGTCCACTACAACTAGTATGCTCTGATGGCCCCAGGCAGACTTCTCTAGTGGGCCAACTATGTCCATAGCAATCCGTTCAAAGAGGATTTCAGTGATTGGTAGGGGTACTAATGGGGCCCTCAGGTGTGGTTGGGGCCCATGTAGTTGGCACTCCGGGCAGGAAGCACAATACCTCTGGACTTCTACATAGATCTCAGGCCAAAAGAACCTCCAAAGAATGCGGTCCAGGGTCTTATCCACCCCTAGATGTCCTCCAAATAGATGACTGTGTGCCAATTCCAGTACTGCCCTCTGGTGCTTTCGGGGTACCAAGAGTTGTTCCACCTCTTGGCCCTATATGAGAGCTACCCTATATAGAAGATCCCCCTTGATTATATAGTAGGGCCCAGTGCCCTTGTTCCTCCCCTCCACTGGGACCCCATTAAATTCAACCACCTCCTTATGGATATTCTGATATATTGGATCATTGGCTTGATCCTGCCCAAAGGTCTCACTTGGGGATCTCACCTGCTCAGGCTCCAGGGAACCTAGCCCCCTTTCCTCCCCTGATGAGCTGGGTCCTGCTTCAGGCTCATCCTGTCCCGGGGCTTCTGCTCTAGTAGCTGGGTAGGCCTCCCCCTCTACCAGTGCCTGCTTCCAACCTTGGGTCAAGATCCTTGTCCCCAATTTTTTTGCGGCCCTCCTCTCCCGTCGGGTTTTCCGGGGTTCCCCAGGCATCGAGAACAGGTCCTGGGAGAACTCATGGAAGGCCGGGAGGGAGCTATCCTCTTCCTCCCAGTCCCGTGGTAGCAGGTCACTAAACCCGGGGAAGTCTCATCCAATAACCACCGGGTAAGGGAGCCTTGGGACCACCCCCACAGTTACCTCTGTAACCCACCCTTGTACTTCTATTTCCACAGGGATGGTGGGGGTAATAATTAGTATCCCCGTGTACACAAGATACCCCAGTGTACTTGGCTCAAGTCAGCTGGTCTTGCCCCACTAGCTTCCCTGAGACCAACATAACTGCACTTCTGGAATCTACAAAGGCATTTTCACGGGCTGGATATACTGATGAGGGCCCACTGTTACCCCTACAAGGTTGACTAGGACACTTTGTAGGTTCCCCAGGTCACATTGCATAGGCTCGTCTACGTTAGGGCACTGAACCGCATTATGCCCTATCTCCCCGCAGGCATAACACCTATAACCTGGGCGGGACAGCCCCTTTCATTTTGGGCTGTTGTGTCTTGATCCCTGGCCCTCTCCTGTCCAGACCTCAAGGTCTTTTGCCCGTCCCGGTCACTCTTCCGCCTCCTTTCTTCCTATCTGGACTCGGTCAGAAACTTCAAGGGCATGGGTCCTTGGGGTGAAGGTGGACCTCTGGCTCCGCTGCGCCTCAACTCTGGGGCTGCGGGAAAGTCCCTTAGCCGTCAATCGTCTCTCAACAAGAGCCACCAGCTCATCAAACATCGTGGGGTCATTCTGGCCCACCCATTCCTGAAGGTCTGGGGGTAAACCCCTCATGTACCAGTCAAGGATGATCACCTCGATAATCTTTTCGGGGCTGGGGATGTCGGGCCGCAGCCACTTCCAGGCCAGATGGACCAGATCAAACAACTGAGTTCTGGGGCCCTGGTCGTCTCGATATCGCCAGTCATGAAATCTCTGGGCTCTCACTGCGACCATGACCCCAGCCCGTGCCAGGATCTCAGCTTTCAGCTGGGGGTAGTCGGATGTAGCTTCCTCTGCCATGTCAAGGTATGCCTTCTGGGCTTCCCCGCTCAGAAAAGGGGCCAAAATGCTGGCCACTGAGCTTGAGGCCAGGCCTCCCGCAGAGCTGTCCTTTCCAAGGCCAACAGACAGGCCTCAACCTCATCATCTTTTGTCATTTTGTGTAAGTAGAAACTGGCCCGTAAGGGTCGGGCCCCATCTTGATCACGTACCTGGACTGTCAGGGCTTTCAGCTGGTTCACCACCTCCTGCAGGGTGGCCCTGTCCTGGGCTACCTGGCTCATCAACAACTGGTTGGTTTCTTGTTGGATCCACACCGACTCCTGCTGGGCAGCTGCTTGCACCTGAGTAGCCTCTTGTTGGGCAGCCATGGCCTGCACCAGTGCTTTTACCAGGTCCTCCATGGGTACTTTTGCTTTTCGAGGGGCCAACTTGGCTAGATTTGGGTTGCTGTGAGGCCTCACAGCCGCGATCCCACTCCTGGCACCATGTGTGGCAAGGGCCCCTCTTCCCCAAGCCACCACTGGGTAGGCCTCCTCCCCTTAGCCCCCCGAGTTAGGGGTTTTGCAGCGGGTCTCAATGGTAGGGAGCCCGGGCCAGGTGCCCACAGGCTCCCTCCTTACCTGCCTTTACCTAATGCTGGTCAAAATTGTTCTCTCCGGTTTCTTCCTCTCTGCCTCTCCACCACCTTCCTTTCGTCCTCTCCCTCTCCTCTCCAGCCTCCAACTGCTGAGGCTTTTAAAGGCCCTCAGACAGACAGCAGAGAAGTCAGCTGGCCCCAATCTGCCTGAACCAGCTCCCTCTCAGTTGCATCTAATTGAGCTGCAGTTCTCTGCTTCTCTCACAGGGGTTTTTCCCTTTTGGGCTGCCTTTTCCCCTCTCTGCAGCAGCTCCCTGGCCTGACCCTGTCACACTTGGTATAACTATATTGCTCAAGGGTGTGAAAAATCCATGCCCCTGAGAGACGTAGTTAATATCCTGTATAGACAATGCTATGATGGCAGGAGGAGGAGTTATTAAGCTGATAGGAAATCTCTCTTCTGTCAACTCATCATCAGTAGTGCTGCACTGGCAAAACTACACCAATGCAAGTTTGTAGTGTAGACCTGCCCTAAGTGTTAGTCAGTTAATAACTCTGGATTGCTCCCCACCTTGTATCCTAACTCCCATGATTCTGAGAGACAGAAAAAGACTGACTTTCCCTTTCATTACCTTAAACAAAAATCAGTAACAAACAAGATAAATGCAATTCTAAATGCAATAAAGGTCATTCTTTCACTGCCCTCAATATGATAGAGTGAATGGTTTGTCTTCAAATATTTCTCACTTAACATTTGTATGTAATTTTGGTACATATATAAAGATTTCAGTGTCAATTAGGGATGTTAAAGATTAGTCCACTATCCAATAAGCATTTGCTTATAGGATAGTCTGTCAACTAGTCCATTTCCCCGCTCCCCCCTTGCTGCCTCTATGAGATCGAGACAGCAAAGGGGGGACAGGTACTTCAAAGTGGCAGCGCTGCATAGCTTTATGCAAAATTCCACATTCCTCCTTTGAAATATACAAGAGCCTCAGGGGGAGCTCTTGTACATTTCAAAGGAGGAATGCGAAAGTGCCTATTGACTAGTCAATTAACCATATTTTAACATCCCTAGTGTCAATCACTCAAAAGTTAGAAAGTGGCAGAAATGAGATTGCTCCTGCAGTTTTAATTCATCACATGTGCATATACAGCATGAGACAATCTCCCTCCACCCCCTCAAATAACAGGACTTATTCAACAAATGAATAGTGCTCACTGGATTTTTTTTTTTTATACTTATTCATTGTGTAGTCAAAGAGGCCTTATTTATCACATAACACCTTGACTCATCACTCAGTATCAGGTGAGACAACCAGCCCATACTGAATGTAGTATCAATATTTCCTCATGTATTTTTATGGTAATTATCACCATATTTCCTGAATGCATCACTATTTTCACATTTTAAGAGGCAAGGGGGGATTATTGTCAACATTTAAGAGATGGGGGGGACTGAGGAACAGGTTAAAGGCAATTATTGTCAGAAGTATATAATTGTACTCAATTTGTGGCATCTGAAAAATCAGGCCCAACAGTATTTAGCATTTCATAACTCCTCATATGTGCAAAGCACAGCTCTCATTGAATACAGCTGCTCTTGAGTGCTCAGCACTTCTACAAACTACACCCAAAGCATCTCGAGATAAGCACCCAGAAAACAAGGAGCACACAGTTAGTGGCCAACTATTGAACATTTTAGTTTAGGTGACTTGCCCAACTTCATATAGGAAATTTGGTTACAGAGACAGAGATAATCCACTCTTTAGGTCAGGCCTGGGTAAAATACAGCTCGTGGGCCACATCCCATCCACCAAGCCACCGGATCCAGCCCACGGAGGCAGCGGGAAGCCCCAGGCAGGCTCTCCTGCTTGCCCCCACAGCCCCACACGCTGCTCAGAAACACAGCTATCAGCCCCCATTTCTGTTTCAAAACTGAAAGAGGAGGAAAAGATTCAGGAGCTGCCTCCGCCACCTGCACAATCCCATTGGCCAGTTTCTGGCCAGAAACTGGCCAATGGGAGCTGCCTGTTTGAATAACAGGCGGCCAAGAAGAACCATGCCCCTTCTCCTCGGCTCAGTTATTCACTCAAGCACACAGCTGGACGGGCAAGCAGGCTGGCTGGGAAACGTTTTAAGCTCTGTGAGCCTTAGCTCAGCAGGCAGGCAGGCTGGTTTGGCTGTTGGCTGGTACCTCAGCCCCTTCCTTCCCCAACCCTCTTCCCCCCCATCATAAACATACCGAAATCCTCTGCCCCCCTCTTGCACCCATACCTCCTCCCATATCTGGCACCCCAATTTCCTGCCCCAGATCACAATCCCTTTCTACCCTAGGTCACATCCCAAACCCCTGCACTCTAGTCCCCTGCCTTAGGTCACAACTACTTCCTTTACCTAAACTCCCTCCCAGACTCCATTCTCCCACCTGCACCCCAATTCCTTATCCCAAGCTCCCTTCTGTACCCCACCTCCATCCCAGACCCTGCATCTCCTCCATTAATATCATGGAAGAGTGCAGCCCTTGACCACTTCCCAGTATCTTGGAGTGCCTCCCCCTATCAAAAATTATTGGCCACCAAGGGCTGAATTAAGGTTGCACATTACTTTCACTCACTTAAAATCTCTTTTTAGTTAATAAAACTTGTTTTAGCTAATCCAGCGTGTTTAAATTGAAGTGTTTGGGAAACTCCATATTGGGTGGCAAGTTGTGTGCATATTATTTCTTTATTCTTTATTATTACTGACTTTTTATAAGCTTGCATTGTCCAGAAGAGGGTTGGGCAATACAGTATATTCATATCCGGGGGAAAATCTAAGAATGAGTGCGGTGCATGTGGAGATCACCCTGCAGTATAATAAAGGCTGATAAGAACCAAAGTGTGACTGCCTGGCTGCAGCACATACACCCTTGGTGTCTGTCCAATACGCCAGCCACTAGCCACATGTAGCTATTTGGCCAGTTGAGTGTGGCTAGTTCACTATAGCAGTAGCCATTACAGTGGCTATGGCTTCAGAACTGGTTGGATACCATGGACATAGACAGACATAGCTGGGAGCGACATGCATGCTGGAGGCTATAAGTAATCCAGGCTGGAGGTTCCAGCCAAGCATTGTAAAGGTTAGAGAGCAGGGGTGACACAGCTACTCAGTCTGGATTGCACCATGGTATGTCACACAGCTGAGCAGCTCAAATGTGTTTCAACATTCTTTTGACTGTGTATTTTTTCTATGCCCATTCTCATAAACAGCTAACCTGTTTTTCTGAAACTTCCCCCCAAAATCAGCATTTGACAGACTATAGCTTGGAAAAATTCAGCCTGAATGGTTAAAATCTGGAAGAATCATAAGCAACTGAAAACAGGATCTTACAATGGATAGTACTAGGTAGCTTGTACTATAGGTGTTGCTACCAGCTCTGCTTATAACGTAGGACAAATGGAACCAAGAAAGAGAGAATTTTTAAAAAACCCTTTCATGAAATTATTCCACTTCAGTGTACTTACTTTTGTTGGTAATCTTTAAGTAATTTCTTGGCCTTGTTGTATTTCTTCTCCAGGGAATCATACTGTTCCTGGGTTTCTTTAAGGTGTTCATTTACTGTCTTGCATAAACTTTGTGCCTCTAACCAGTAGGTCTCCAACTTCTTAATTTTCTCTTTGCTCTCTTCTAAAGTTCGCTGAAGCTGGGACTTACTTGATTCATGTTCTATTTTTTCAGCTTCAGTAGTTTTTAACTTAAAAAGGAAAATATTCAGAAAACTACTTAAGAACTATGTCTTAAGATGAAGTTAAAAATCAAAATAGCTGCTTAAAAATCGTAAGTGGATAATTACTACTAACTTACTACATCAATCTTAACAGTATTAAAAGCAAGACTTTGAATAGGTATACAATTTTTCATCCAGTAGTATCTAAAATGCTTTAAGTTTTTTTATATAAATATCATTTCAACACATCCATCTCTTTCCATGTTGTGTGAATTTTAGAAATCAAACTACATGGTACATAAGTGGAAAAAACACACACCAGACTGCTGCTCCAGCCTATTTCTCAAAGCCCACCAATACGAGGCTAACTGCAAGACTAAGACAAAACAGTTACCTACCTTTTGTAACTGTTATTCTTTGAGATGTGTTGCTCATGTCCATTCTATTTTAGGTGCGCGTGTATGCCTATGTGCACAGTTGTTGGAGATTTTTGCCTTAGCAGTATCCATAGGGCTGGCCATGGCACCTCCTGGATTAGTGCTCCCATGCAGCAGTATATTTGGGGCAGATGGCCATGAGCCCTCTCAGTTCCTTCTTTCCAGCAACTCCAACTCTGGGGTAAGAGGACAGGAAACGGAATGGACATGAGCAATACAACTTGAAGAATAACACTTACATAAGGTAGGTAATCGTTTTTTCTTCGAGTGCTTGCTCATGTCGATTTTAGGTGACTCAGAAGTAGTATCCATGGAGATGGGCTTGCAATTCACAGCTTAGCAGCATGCAGTACTGCCCTGCCAAAGACAGTATCATCCTAGGCTTGCTGGGTCAGCACAAGTGGAACGTAAAGTATGAACAGATGATCAGGTGGCTTCTCTATAGTTGTCCTGAATAGGCACATGGCCCAGAGAGACTGCAGAAGAGGCCTGCACCCTGGCAAAGTGGGTGGCTACAATTGCCAGAGGTGGCACTTTCACCTGGTCATAGCAGAAGCAAATGCAGGTTGTGATCCAAGAAGAAATTTTTTGAGTGTCTACAGGGCAACCTTTAAGTTTGTCAGCCACTGTGATGAACAATTGTGTTTATTTATGAAACAACCTAGTTCTGTGAACATCCAAGGCATGGAGTCTACACTCCTCCAATTTATACCGTTTCAGAAAGAAGACTGTTAAGTAGATGTCTTGACTCAAAAGAAACTCCAGGTGGTCTGAGCTGGATGTTGTAGAAGACTATGTATGGAAGTTTAGAGGTGAGAGCCCAAATCTCAGATACTTGACAGGCCAATATCACTGCAACTAGGAACAGGACCCTGGGAAGCAATGGCAGTGGGAGGAAAGCATATATAAGGACTCCTGACTTCGGCAGAAAAGAATCCAACAGGGATCTTCTATTCATGGCCCCAGTTGAGCAGAAGATGTGGCACTTTCTGTTCTGCCTGGATACAAATAGGCTCACCTGGGGACTTCCCTCTTCTGCAGAACAGGAAACGGACCACCTCAGGGTCTAGGGACTTCTCATAACAAGACGAGAGTGTTCTTGGACACTGGAAGGTGACTGGCAACAAGATGTATATCAGGGCTACTTAATACATGGCCCATAGGCCACATGAAGCCCACGGCCCATTTGTTTGCAGCTCTCAGTGGGAGCCAAAATAAAAAAGTAGTCAATATAATGGTCTTCTATTGATATGCATTTTAGTAGTTAAATTCCTGGACTGTCATTGCTCATTAAAAGTGCTCTCATATGGGGGAAATCAAGTAAATATTGCATTTTATTAATATCAGCAGAACTGACTTAAATGGGGCCTGCGTGTTGTGTAGTCTGGCCTTAATCTTTGTATTCATACCCTTCAGTGTGAAAGAAGCTATTTGCATATATTTGCATGTATATACAACCACGCTTAAGTTGCAGCCCTCGGCATGTGCTGTGAGTATCATTGTGGCCCCTGGAGCTTCCAAAGTTGAGTAGCCCTGGTGTACATTGTGCTGCAAATAAGTCCCAGAGCCACAGGGCCTCCTAATACAGGGTAGATGACCTGGCTCTTCCCTGCCTGTTGATATAGAAGACCATGGTCATATTGTCCATCAAGATGTGGAACACCCAGTCTCAAATCTGAGATAGCAAGGCTTGGCATGTCAGATGGAGGTCTGGATCCAGTAGATAAGCTGTGGCATCATCTCCAGGTGCACCCTCACAATGACTGCTTCTGGCTACCCTGACTTCTGGGCGAGTCCCATTGAGCAATATGACAGGAGGAAGATGAGTAGCGTCTCTAAAGTTCCTTGTTCCTCCTCCCATAAAAGCCAGATCTGGGAGCCCCCTCAGGATTAAGACTGCATTGCAGGGTGGAACAGCTTCCTGGATGCCGAGGGGTATGCAGACCCATGGAGCGCAATGTAGCTTGGAAGTCTTTGAGCCCAGGGCACCTGGAGTTAGTAAGCTCTGAAAAAAGCCTGGCGCCCTCAAATAGTTGCCGGCTTGTCTGATGAAGCCAGGGAGGACTGGGAGTATTGGACCAGCATGATCCATGGATTCCAGTACTGCTGCAGCAGAGGAACCCCTGTCCCTCTTACATCAGCGCCAGGGCCAGTGCATACATTCCAGTCTCTTGCATACAGGGAGAGTTGCTCCTTCTTGGTGACAGACTGAAGTCATGGTCCAACTCTGACCCCTGTCCCTCCAGAAACCACGGCAAGGCCATTGAGGCCTGGGTTTGTCTGCTGAACCTAGGGGACAAATGATAAGGCAAACAGTGGTGCCTGCCTGAACGCAAAAAAGACTGATGCCAAGATCCCAAATATCTCTCCAGGACAGTGACTGATATCAAGGAGACCACCGCCTGGACAGCCTTTCACTGGACTAGAGACCAGCACCTGGACAGCCTTTCACTGGCAGAGCAACCAGGAAAGCGAAGCGGACAGGAGGCTGCAGACAGGGGAGTTTAAGAGGGAGAGCAAGAGAGCCCACCGCTGAACAGGCTACCAGGTGAGAGTGAGAGTACTAGCTTTTGGTGTGAGTGAGTTTGCTCAACTGTTTGAATTTTGATTCTTATTTCAGGTGACTTCAGTTTCAGTTGCTGTGGCAGTTGGGATTGAGTGCCTGACCTTTGTTCCCTTGATTGTTCCCTCAATTACCTTTGATCAGCCTTCCCCTCTGTGACTCACAAGGGGGTGGGCCTGACCTAGGCCAGCAGGCTTTAAAAGCCAGGCGCAGAGTGACCAGGGGGCTGCAGACAGCGGAGTTTAAGAGGGAGTTTGACAGAGGGAGACCTATGATGGTCAGGAAGACCCGCAACACCTGTGCCAGCACTGCTTCTGTCTCCTCCACCTATGCCTGTAGACAGGCAGACCACCTGAGCATGGATGCCTCTACCCAGATCCTGGTGTGGTTTTGCAGGGACTGTGGCTTGCAAATCCCACTTACTGATATCCAGGCTGGGAGGACTATCCAATGTGAAAGGTGCCTGCTGGTGGAATCTCTCGGGCAGCAGGTGGGAGAGCTACAGGAGGAGGCAGCTAGGTTAAGGAACATCCGAATCCACGAGCAATTCCTGAAGTGTTCATGTTGACAGCTGAGGTAGCTGTCCCAGTACACAGGACTGCTGACACACCACTGGTGGAGGAGGAAATGGCTCAGGGTGGACACTGGCAGCTGGTCACTTCTGGTAGCAGGCAGTGCTCCACCCCTGCTCCGAACCCTCCCACCGTGGTACTAGGAAACCGTTATGCTCTTCTTGATACAGGAGATAAGGAATCACCCCCTACAACAGAGGAGGAGAAGCCTCGTACCCCGAAGGCTGGGAGGTCTGCTGCCACCACTGCGAATAGGAAACATAGGGTAGTGGTGGTCGGAGACTATCTTCTGAGGGGGAAGGAGGCGCCCATCTGTCTCCCCAACATGTCATCTCAGGAGGTATGCTGCCTGCCGGGGGGCCGTATCCAAGACATTACGGAGGCACTGTCGTGGATTATCCGGCCCTCTGACTACTACCCCATGCTTCTCATCCATGTGGGCACTAATGATACTACGAGGTGTGAAACTGAGCGGATCAAGAGTGATTACAGGGCTCTGGGAGTACGGGTGAAGGAGTTTGGAGCACAGGTGGTATTCTCTTCGATCCTTCCTGTCAAAGGCAGGGGCCCAGGCAGTGACAGGTGCATCCTGGAGGTGAATGCCTGGCTGTGAAGTTGGTGTCACCAGGAGGGCTTTGGCTTCCTCGACCACGGGATGCTATTCCAGGAATGACTGCTAAGCAGGGATGGCGTTCAACTTTCGAGGAAGGGGAAGACCATATTTGGATACAGACTGCCTAACCTAGTGAGGAGGGCTTTAAACGAGGTTCGACAGGGATAAGTGACCAAAGCCCATGGGTAAGTGAAGAACATGGAGACCTGGGAGATGGGTCGGAAATGGGAGGGAAATGTGGGCTATAATAGCAGAGAGAAAGGAGGGACAAGGCAAAACTGGGAAGCAAGATCAAATCAGTATCTTAGATGCCTATATACAAATGCAAGAAGTATGGATAATAAGCAAAAAGAATAAGCTAATAAATAAATACAACTATGACATCATTGGCATCACAGAGACTTGGTGGGATAATACACACAATTGGAATATTGGTATAGAAGGGTACAGCTTACTCAGGAAGGACAGGTGGGGAAAAAAGGGAGGAGGTGTTGCCTTATATATTAAAAATGTACACACTTGGACTGAGGTGGAGATGGACATAGGAGACGGACGTGTTAAGAGTCTCTGGGTTAGGCTAAAAGGGGTAAAAAACAAGGGTGATGTCATGCTAGGGGTCTACTACAGGCCACCTACGCAGGCGGAAGAGGTGGATGAGGCTTTTTTTAAAGCAACTAACAAAATCATCCAAAGCGCAGGATTTGGTGGTGATGGGGGACTTCAACTATCTAGATATATGTTGGAAAACTAACACAGTGGGGCACAGACTATCCAATAAGTTCTTGGACTGCATTGAAGACAACTTTTTATTTCAGAAGGTTGAAAAAGCTACTGGGGGGAAGCTGTTCTAGATTTGATTTTAACACAGTGGTCTCCAAACTTTTTACACCCAAGATCACTTTTTAAATGACAGAACAAGCCAAGCTCTGCCGCCCCGCCTCTTCCTTGAAGCCCCGCCCTCTCTATTCTTCTCCTCTCCATCACTTGCTATCCCCAACCCTTATACTGCTGCTTTTTTCCCCCAATTCTTCTGTAGGAAGAAGTTTTTCCAACATTTGGCCTGTCTAGACTGGACCAAATGTCAGAAAAACCCCTTCTTTTGGAAGCCCCCTTATTCCTCGTGGAAAGAGGAATATAGGGGTGACCGAAAGATCATGTTTGCTCTTCCACCAAAAGAAATGGAAGAACAAACGCATCCCTGGATGCAGAAGAGTTTTTCTGGGATATCTCCGGAATACTGAAAAACTCCTGCAGTCTAGCCGTACCCTTGCTGGGTTGAGACAGGATGTGTAGGCCCCGGGGTGGGAATGAGGGATTTGGGTGTGGGAAGGGGTGAGAGGTGCAACTCTGGGAGGAAATCTGGATGCAGGAGGAGGTGGATAAGGGAATGCTGGCTCGGTGAGGGGGCTCCAGGCTAGGCAGTGTTGGGGTCAGATGTAGGGTTAGGGTACTAAGCAAGCCACAGACTTTTGGATGTGAGGGTTCAGGAATCTGGGTTGGGGTATGTGAGGGGCTCAGGGCAGGGGGTTCCAGTGTATGATAGGCTCAGATGTAGGGTCTGGGGGAAAGGGGAATGCAGGAGTGTTATGATGCTGTGGCCAGATGGGGGCTTGGCCCCAACTGGGGGTTTGTTGGCCAGGCTTCATTTCCAAATAAAATACTATGTCAAACACAAAAAGTTTCTGCATTGTCTTTATTTGAGAAAGGCAGGGAACCTGTTTTGAGTCAGGGGTCACTGACCCACAGAAAAGTCAGTTGGGGCCACACAAGTGAGATGCAAAAAAACCCTCCTCCAACTTGTCCCCCCCGCAAGCTTTACTAATGTGGCCCCAACTGTGTTGGTGGGAACAGGGGACATAGTACTGGGGAAGGGTGCTAGTGGGTGCTTTGGCAGGGGACAGGGTGCCAGTGGGGACAGAGTTCTGCAGCTGGGGGTAGGGGAGAGGGAACAGGGTGCTGGGAGGGCAGAGGACAGGGTTCTGCAGCAGGGGACAGAGTGCCAGTGGGGATAGGTTTCTGTGGCTCAGGACAGGGGAGTGGGGACAGTTCTGTGAGTGGGGACAGGGGAGTGGGGACGGGAATGGGGACAGAGTTCTGTGGCTCGGGACAGGAGAGTGGGGACAGAGTTCTGTGGCTCGGGACAGGAGAGTGGGGACAGGGTTCGGACAGTGGGGACGGGAATGGGGACAGAGTTCTGTAGCTGGGGACGGGAATGGAGACAGAGTTCTGTAGCTGGGGACAAGGGAGTGGGAACAGAGTTCTGTAGCTTGGGACAGGGGAGTGGGGACAGAGTTCTGGGAGTGGGGAAAGGAATAGGGACAGAGTTCTGTGGCTGGGGAGAGGGAACTGGGGAGTAGGAACTGGGGAGTGGGGACAGGGGGTGGGGTGCCAGTGGAGGCAGAGAGTCCCCTGCATCTGCCTCCTCCCAGGATTCCCCCCCCCACCAGGGAAGCCAGCGAGTGCCTCCTCCGGGCCCGACTCCCCCCCCCCCCCACAGCACAGGGAAACCCCGCACGTGCCTGCGCCGGGGCTGACTCACCCCTGCTGCGCTGGTGCAGGGAAGTCGCCATGCTCCTCCTCCGGAGCCTCAGCAGAGCAGCCAGCGCACTTCTGGAATCCCCGGAAGTGGCACTAAGCTGCAGGACTTCTGTCCACTCACAGGAAGCCGGCACTACCTCCATTTTCGCTGGAGGTAGGTAGTGGGGCTTCTCGGGGGTGGGTGGAAAATGGGGCGGGGGGGCCCGGATGCCTCGCAATCTACTGGTCGAGGCCTGGCGATCAACCAGTCGATCACAATCAACCTGTTGGTGACCATGGGTTTAGAAGATAAAATAAAAAAAGAACAAGTTAAAAATCACTTAGAAAAGTTAGATGTCTGCAAGTCACCAGGGCCTGATGAAATGCATCCTATAATAGTCAAGGAGCTGATAGAGGAGGTATCTGAGCCTTTATCTATCATCTTTGGAAAATCATTTAAGACAGGAGAGATTCCAGAAGATTGGAAAAATGCAAATATAGTGCCCATCTATAAAAAGGGAAATAAAAACAACCCAGGAAACTATAGACCAGTCAGTTTAACTTCTGTGCCAGGAAAGATAATGGAGCAAGTAATTAAGGAAATCATCTGCAAACACTTGGAAGACAATAAGGTGATAGGGAACAGCCAGCAAGAACAAATCATGTCAAACCAATCTGATAGCTTTCTTTAATAGGATAACGAGTCTTGTGGATAAGGGAGAAGCGGTGGACGTGGTATACCTAGACTTTAGTAAGGCATTTGATATGGTCTCGCATGATATTCTTATCAATAAACTAGGCAAATACAACTTAGATGGGGCTACTATGAGGTCGGTGCATAACTGGCTGGATAACCATTCCCAGAGAGTAGTTAACGGTTTACAATCCTGCTGGAAAGGTATAACAAGTGGGGTTCCGCAGGGGTCTGTTTTGGGACCGGTTCTGTTCAATATCTTCATCAACAATTTAGATATCGGCATAGAGAGTACACTTATTAAGTTTGCAGATGATAGCAAGCTGGGAGGGGTTGCGACTGCTTTGGAGGATAGGGTCATAATTCAAAATGATCTGGACAAATTGGAGAAATGGTCTGAGGTAAACAGGATGAAGTTTAATAAGGACAAATGCAAAGTGCTCCACTTAGGAAGGAACAATCAGGTTCACATATACAGAATGGGAAGCGACTGTCTAGGAAGGAGTACGGCAGAAAGGGATCTAGGGGTTATAGTGGACCACAAGCTAAATATGAGTCAACAGTGTGACACTGTTGCAAAAAAAAGCAAACATGATTCTAGGATGCATTAACAGGTGTGTTGTGAGCAAGACACGAGAAGTCATTCTTCCGCTCTACTTTACGCTGATTAGGCCTCAGTTGGAGTATTGTGTCAAGATCTGGACACCATATTTCAAGAAAGATGTGGAGAAATTGGAGAAGGTCCAGCGAGGAGCAACAAGAATGATTAAAGGTCTAGAGAACATGACCTATGAAGGAAGACTGAAAGAATTGGGCTTGTTTAGTTTGGAAAAGAGAAGATTGAGAGGGGACATAATAGCAGTTTTCAGGTATCTAAAAGGGTGTCACAAGGAGGAGGGAGAAAACTTGTTCTTCCTGGCCTCTGAGGATAGAACAAGAAGCAATGGGCTTAAACTGCAGCAAGGGAGGTTTAGGTTGGACATCAGGAAAAAGTTCCTAACTATCAGGGTGGTTAAACACTGGAATAAATTGCCTAGGGAGGTTGTGGTATCTCCATCTCTGGAGATATTTAAGAGTAGGTTAGATAAATGTCTATCAGGGATGGTCTAGACAGTACTGGGTCCTGCCAAGAAGGCAGGGGACTAGACTCGATGACCTCTCGAGGTCCCTTCCAGTCCTAGTATTCTCTGATTGGCCAGTACCAGTGGAACAGTGCCTTAACTGAAGAGTCCCATGTTTGATTGTTGGGAACTTCATTGGAGACCTCGTCATGGACCTAGGCCCTCTGGCTGGCAAAATGGGTCGTGGTGCCGGGGTCCAAAATTACGGCAAAAGAGACCTGCACCTGCGGTCTGGTGACTAAGCATGTTCCACCAATCTACACTGCTGCACTCCGATCACCTTGGTCTTCAGTGCCAGAGGCAGAGCTGCCTCAGTCCCCTTGTGCAGAACATGTGGGGCCAGTCAGCTCTGGTTTTTAGCTTGTAGATCTGCTTTGGGCACTAAAAGCCCCCATATAGGCTGGGAGCCCTTACCACTGTCCACAGTATGAGGGGCCCAGATAGATGCCTGGGTGGGCTTGGGGATACGTCTGCAGTGGTACCCTCTTGAAGCCCCAAGATGGGCACACGGCCATACATAGGTTCTTTGCACCAAAAGGCTCCAATTCTTTTGCCACTTCTTGGGCACTGGCAAAGAGTGGTACCGGCCAAATCCAGTTTCAGTGGCTCACTTTGAACTGAGGCTGATCCACTTGCCACAGTCAGATGAAAACAATTTTGGTGTGGGATGGAGAGCCGACTCCATTAAGAGAGCCTTCAAGCAGCTATCCTGCTCTTTCTGTGTAAGAGGGCTAAAGATTTTACAAATGCAACACTTGTCCTTCCTGTGGCTCTCTCCCAGACACTTGAGACAACTGTTAAATGTCACTGATGGTCAACAGCCCGCTGAATGCTGAACACAACTTGAAGCCAGGAGAGTGGGGCATGCCGGGGAAAAGTCCCAGCCAGGACACTAACTACTAACTAACATCTATACTTAACAACTGGTTATTAACATTATCAACAAACTATTTACAAAGACCCTAAGGCACAAGGCTGGAGAAGACACTACTAGCTCTTACTATACAAGGAAAGGCATTTTGACTAAACACCACAAATGGTAAGAAGAAACTAAGAAGGCACAGGGCCTGCAGCGCCTAATATACTCCTACTAGGGAATGCCACTCTAGACATCACCATGGCTGGCACTAAGATAGTGCTAAGGCAAAAATCACTGCTAACTGCACATATGGATACACACACCCCTAAAATGAACTTGACATGAGCAAGCACTCAAAGAACTAGAATTATGTTTCTACTGAAGTTTCCTGTTTAGTTTTAGTAATAGCAGCATTTTAACATTCCATCTCACATTTGGGTGAGAAGTATTGTCTTTTTGGTTTAAAGATAATTTCTACATGATTTCCCTTCTGTCATATTGGAAAGTACATTTAGCAAGTTAATAAAGAACTGTTCTTTATTAGTAGTTTATTATATACTATAACACTCCAAAAACTCCTTCCTAAAAGTGACCACTGCCCCAAAGTGGCAAATACATCCACTGCTTTCTAATTTCTATACAAGGACACAGAATTTTTATGAAACATCAATACTGACCTGAGACAAGTTTATATCCATTGAACTATTTAAGTCAATAAATTCTACTCTAAACAATATTATTTAAGCATTTATCCTGTTTTAGAATTTCTTCAACCTGTCACAGAATTCAATATTTGAGTACCACATAATTTAAGTTCAGCTATGTGTGTGTCTAGTTTGCCCAAAGTACAGGCGTCCTAGTATTGAAAGAGACATCTACTTACCTTTTTTTGGTTTCCAACTTTCTCTCCTCTGATCATGAAGCTTATCATGAACAATATGGGCAGTAAACACTGCAAAACTTTAAAACAAGTAACTTACTTTCTCTTTTAGTTGGTTAACTTCAGCCGTTGCTACTGCGTGCTTTAATTGAAGCTAGAATGAAATGTAATAATTTTGTCAAGAAATACACAGGAAGATACTTGAAAGATTGCAAGTTTGTTTTTATTTAAGTGATTCACCTCTCACTTAAGATAGTGTAAAGCCATTCACTTGCTCAAGAAAATTACTCATGATTTTCACCAGTATAAGAGAGAACAGGCTCTTCTATTTTGAGTTTTTCAAAATCAAGCTCTCAATTTAAGAAGAAAAAGGTTTAAAGGTCTTATTGTATCCATATTTGCTGTAAAAATCAAATCATGTATCTTAAAAAAAATCACAAATTAGCTTATGAGAAATATTAGTAAGAAAAAAAATAATTAAAATAATTTCTGAAATGAAGTGAACATGCCAAAAACAGTGAAAGTCAGTAATGTTTTGTAGTAAATGCAATCAAATGAAAATACAGTAGTGCTGGGTCTTTTTACATAATATTCATGGAGAATATAATCATAAAGTATTTTTATATTAAACCATACATTTAAGAAGCAAGAGACATCAGTAGATTAAAGAGGCACATAAAGGCTTCACTTAACTCAAGAAGACTGGCAATTACAATACATCTTGAAAAACCTGCTATAGGTTGGACCTCCCTGGTCTGGCACCACCGCGACCTGACTGGTCCCAAAGCAGAGAATTTGCCAGACCAGGGGCGATCTCCTACCACCGGCCCCCCCAAACCATTGACAGCTGCTGTCAGGCTACCCCAGCAGGCACTCTGCCACACGCTCCCCCACTCCCAACCTGGCTAGTCTGCTTGCCCATTTGCTGCCAGCTCCCGGAGGCTTCCGCAGAACTCCAACCCCGGGCTCCCGGGGGCGACTGCAGAGCCCCAATCCTAGCCCCAAGCTCCTGGGGGCTGCCACGGGGCTCTGACCCCACTCCTACCTCTGCTACCAGGGGACTTTGGCCCAGCTCCACGCTGCCGAGAGCTGCTGGAGGCCGACACAGGGCTCTGGCCCCAGTATTGCGCTGTCTCTAGCTGAGGTACCGTCCCTGTTGCCTTGACCAGCTGGCCTTCCTGCCCTTATTCTCCCAGGTTCTCTGGTCCAGGAGCATCCATGATCCTGCCAGACAATGGATGTTGCCGGACCAGAGTGTGCCAGTTTTTGGAGCTACAACCTGTATTAAATAGCATAACAATTTTGTTGAAGACAACCACTCAGCTCTTAAATCTCACCTTAGATATGTGACTTAGAACAGATGTCTTGGAGGCACAGAATACCAAAAGTATGTTTAAGTGAAAGTGAAATTATGAGTTTGAACATTTGATCAAGATTCATTATCAACAGAAAATGAATTTCCACCTAGTCTCGTTTCCCATCATACAGCCACATGCAAAAGATATTTATGCACAGATATCCCATTATAGTCAGAGTCTCACCATACTTCCCCAATCTATTAAATTGGAATTGGTCTCCAGTGGTCTGGAGTCTGGAATCCAAACTCCCTCAAGTGCCACCAAGGAAACCAGCTTCACAAAGCCTTTAAGTCCAGTCTTCATTAGAAAGAATTTGAGGCTAGTAGGGAGAAGCATACACTATACTGCCATCATGGCGTAGCACAGCTTTCATGCAGAGCATATCCTTACTATATATTAAAGAAAATATTTCCTGTGGGATGACGGAAGTGACATCATGCGTCACAGTCCTGAAGGAAAAGTTTTCGTCCTGCTGCCCCTTTGCCCTCGGCTGCCTTCTCACTCCCACTTCCCCGGCTGTGGGGGAGAGGGGGCCTGTCCACGGGTGATTGGCCCTGGGCCAGCAAGCAGATTGGCCCTGGGGCCTGGCCAAGGCGGTGTACTATAGCACTGAGGCAGTGCAGGGCCTGCTGCCCCCCGCCCACCTCCCTGCTTGCTCCCAAGGCGCAGCTGCCACGGAGCCTTGCAGTTTCCTCCTCTCTCCCCCCACAGGCATGCTACTCTTATGCGGGGGCAGGGTACAAGGCTGGAGCAATGGCAGGCAATGGCCCAAGTGCTCCTGGCCCAAGCAGCTGGAGGTGGTGGCATCGGGGTCGCAAGCGCAATGAGAAGCCACTGCCATTGCCCCTGCCGCCCCCTGGCTCAGCCCCAGTGTTCCTCCAGCAACCGACCGCTGCCAGCTCCATGTGCCGGAGCCCTGACACACTGCTGGGGGGGGGGGGAGGGGGGAGAGAAAGCCTCAAGTCTCGCTGCATGGGGAAAAAGCGTTCCCCCTCCCAGGCTGGGATAACAGTAGCATGCAAGCGCGCAGTCTGGAGCCTTTCCTTGTGCTCCCATTGTCCAGATTCTGCCTAATGGGAGCAGCAGGAGGACCAAAGACAAGTAAGTGCCCCCCACCCCCTCATGCCCAGACTTGCACCCCCAGCCCCTCTGAGCTGCCGCACAGTGTCTCTCTGAAGATCTGGCAACCGCCAAGTGGAGGGTGGCTGCCATTTTAAAAACAGCTGATGGGGTGCTGATGGTGGGATCCACATGGGGGAGGGGCTGCACTGGGAAGGGGGAGGTTGGGATTGGGGTGCATCCCAGCTCCCTGAGCTGCCACACAGCAGCTGGCTGAAGCTCCAGCAGTCACCATGTGGCGGGCAGCTGATGGTGTTTTAAAAACAGCTGCTCCAGGGCGCCAGGCCCTACACGGTGGAGGTTGGGGAGGGAGAGAAAGGACCAGGCTGGCAGAGGGAGAAAGGACCCTGGCTGGAGGGATGTGGGGGGAGGGAGAAGGGGCCCTGGCTGGCGGAGAGGAGGAGGGGAAAGGGGAAGGGGCCCTGGCTGGCGTGGCTACAGCCTGGCTCCCCCCCATGACCAGGGGGAGAGCCAGGGTTGCCTTCCTCCTGTGGCAGGGGGGTTGGCGAGCACAGCAAGCAGGGGACACAGCCCCCTAGTTTTTCCAAAAAAGCAATTTCATGCATACTTATTCACAAAACAACATGCTAATCAGGTTATAGGGAAGGACTATATTTCAGATATCCCCCATTTCTGTTTAGTGTATGGGAAGAATATTCCTAGATTTGCCACATATACCCTTTCCAGAACTCCTATACTACTCTGATAGGATCGACAGAAAAATCAACCCAAAGAAAATGGCTGCGCCTAAGTCTGGAGTACGTGAAAATAAGTAAAAATTTGAGTTAAATAGAAAAGTTGATACATATATTTGATGAGATTTATTTTTACTTTCTTCAGCTGGAACGGGGAACATAGTACTCTAAGAAGGCAGTAGAAACAAAACCCTCTAATTTCTGACAGTCAATGTCTTTTAATCCAATACTCTACCAGCTTTTTTTTAGCTTCTGAAACACGTATTTCAAATTTTATGTACATCAATTTTGACAAAATCCACAAATTTAAAACGTCATTTATAAGAGGCCTTTTTTGTCAGAGGAAAAAGAAGAATATGATGAAATAGGGCACAAAGGAAACTAATACAAATTTTAGAAGACCCAGATGCTCTTCAGCACACCACATAAGATTGGTAAGAAGCTTGGGTAATGTTGTTGTACCTCTTTAAATTTAAGGAGGAACTGTGCTGAATCCATATCCTGTGGCAAATTCATATCTTCATTTTCGTTTTCAGGAAGATAAAAGACTTCCACAGATTTTCCATGTAAATCTGACTCAAAAGCATCTTCATCGTCATCATAATCATCATCCTAACAAGATATAAAAACATAACTGAAGTAAATCACAGACCATTAATGGCAAAAATCTCTAGTCTAGCACACTCTGGTCTGGAAACATACGTGGTCCGGAATGATTTTAGTTAGCCAGATGTCCACTTATCATGGGCATGGCCAAGTTTCTCACAGTACCATAAAGTTTGCTTACAGCCACCCGTTCTAGCTCTCAGTGTTCTGTGCTGTTATTTAGCTCTAATTCACCCTTAAATGTCTTCTAAGAGCCCAGTAAGCAGTGGAAGTGTTGGTAATGCTGTTAGACAATATTGACCTTCCATGGTTCAGCAAATGCTCTGATTTGGCACTGGTCTGGTCCTAAGAACATCAGACTAGAGAGGTTCAAATTGTAGATACAATCTTCAAATAACCCCCAAATCATGATTACATCACTTCTGCTGACCAACAATTGTCCTCTTTTGATGACTGAGCAACTTATAACATACTGTTCAGGTAATCTGCAAACATTCTATACAAAAATTCCCCAAACAGGAAGGGTAAGAAACAGCTATCCCAAATTAAAATAGATTTTTAAAATTAACTTCCTCTTTTAAGATTCCTTTGAAGTTTTCTCACAGAAGATTTTGTCCTGCTCAAAAGGGTGCCAACCTGATGCCTGGTGGAAATGTATTAAGAGGCACTATTATATGGAGTAATATTACAAAGTTTGTATGTTACTATTACCATTTTTAATCAAGTTGGACCTTTTCCTCTTTATCCCCTGGCTATGTGATTCAAAAACATTTAGTTCATTTTCTGTAAAATATCCTTAAGTCATGGTTAAAAATACAGAATTTCTTTATATATTTTGTAGCTATACCTGTTCTGTATCATCATGGGCATAGTGTTGCTCATATAGGCATCTCTCTTGCTCTAATGTCTCACTGATAAGACGTGCTACTTCACTCTGAGTTCCAGGCTTCTCTCTTCCAATTAGAAAGCTATAAGAAATACAACACCACAAATAAAAAGGTATTATAGGGCAAATGTATGTTTGATATATGGTAGCCTGTTACACTGCTGTCTTTGGTGACCACTTTTGTCAAATTCTTATAAAAACATTGTACACAATGTGCTGCTTTTCTTTTATCTGTTAATGAACAATTTATTCCCAAAGCATTTTTTTAATTTAAAATTTGTATAAAGAAACACATACCTCACACTGCCTTTAGTGTTTTTTAGCACAGTGGCTGCAAAAAGCTGAGTTACTCCTACTAAACTTATACCATCAACCTCAACGATCTGATCATTTACTTGGATTCTGCAAGACAAATCATTCAGTTTTTTAGCAATAAATAGGACAAAAATTTTAGTCTAACAAGTTATGTGCACAATATAGACTGAAATTAATTCTATGTGATAAATATTCCTTGAAATTCTGCAATATTTAATTTGAAAATTTGCTGAGCCTCAAAAGGCTAACAGCTAACAAACTGATCTCCTGTCCTCGACTCCTATGAAATGTATCTGAATTTGTTTAATATTTGCTGTGATATTTTCAGCAATTTACATTCTTACTGACTTTTTGGGCTGTCACTATTATTCTTGTGGGAATGTGTTGTACATGCATATACTGCAAGTGTAGTTGTTGCTGTGATAGGCAAACACAGATTATGCCTTGTAAAGGTGACAACTGTTTGGAAATCTGAGATATATAGCTACTAAAAAGCAAAAGAGAAGGTTGAAACAATCATATATTCACATGAATTCACAAATAAAATATTCCTAGTCTGAAGATAGAACTGTACCACAAGCTTATTAAATTATAGTCTTTTCAACAGGTACCATACTACAGGCTTCTAGATTAATTCATTAGTTGGAAGATGTCACCATATTGGGATGGATAAGCAAAGGAAAAAAATGGCCACCTTTTTTCACAGGCACTGCCAGAGAAGCAAGTAGCATAGATGAAGAAATGCCCTGCAAATGCCCTTCCCTAAAGCCTATCACTATCTAGGTGAACAGAGAACTCTAGATTTAGTTTGGATTAGACTTCATATGTATAGACGTCACAGTTTGGTATTAGACATCATAGGTCATCATGTCAGTCTGCATCCCATAGGCTCTGCCCTCCCATGGCCTCCCTGCCCCAGACACTGTTCAGGGATGGCAATACTGCCTGGCAGCCCATCCTGGGCAGATTCCTCCTCCCAAAAGGCTGTGGCCAGAACTGCGGGGCAGGACCCTTTGGAGGCGGAATCTGCCCAGGCCGGGCTGCCATGTGGCTTTGCCCATCCCCAAACAGTGTCCGGGGCAGGAAGCGATTCCATCCTCCCTGGGCCTGGGTGCCGCTCCTGATTACCCTGTTGCAGGGAATGAGGCTGCAGCAGTGCCACCACCACTGCCTGCAGGAGAGACCCCAGGCAGAAGCTCCAGGGCAGCTGGACTTGGGAATACTGGGGGCCTTCCCGGCAGAGAGAGGGCCTGAGGCACCATGGGGGAGCAGGCCCACAGGGGAAGCAGCATGGGGAGACACTGGCTGCGCTGGCACTGGGCTGGTCCCCCGCTCAGGAGAAGCAACTACTGCATCATGTCCCCTTCTTTCAGCTGGCTGTCATGTGCAACTGCATGCGTGGAGCGGGCTGAGCTCTGGCTCACTGCCCAGGGATGGGGACCACAAAGCTGTGAGCCTCCCAATTAGGGGCTGTCAGCCCCCCCGCTCAGGGGGCTGCTTCAGCTGGTGCGAGGCCCAGCCCACCCACACTGAGAACAGAGGCAGGCTCTGCGTCCCCGGCCACCCCATCCTCTGCCATACCCTGAGAGGCCACACCAGTGCCAAGTTGCCCTGGTGGAACCCACCGCTGCAGTCCGGCAACCCCTAAGGCATCGCAGAGGGGAGGCCTAACAGTGTTTGCAGGGGGGTGTGCCTGCCTCTGCATGGTGATGCCCGGAGACCCCCCTCATTGCATGGCCCCCGATTCTCTTTCCATCCTTCATGAGTGTCCTCAGTCCCTCTCCTGCCCCCTCACAGACTCCCAGCCCCCCTTTTCCATCTGGTATCCCAAAGGAACCGCCCGGTCTCTCCCCCTCCCTCCAGCCTCTTTCTCTGCCTTCTTTCCATTTCCTCTCCGCACAGACATCCCCCTTTCCCACTTCACCGCACCCCAGCAATGACACCTTTACTGCCCATTAACTACAGGCAGCTGCCCAGATCCTGCTGCCACAGCACCCGGAGCAGCCCCTACACACAGAAATTCCTGCATATGGGCTTGGTGCAGTTTCTTTGCTGGTTAGGTTGCCTGTTCATGGAAGGGGGCAGGGTGTGCGTAGGGAAGGAGGAAAGAGGATAGGGGTGTATGTGGGGATGGGTGGTGCAGTAAGGGGGGGATGGTGGGGATGAGGAAGATATAGGAATAGAAGCAATTGGATGGGCAGTGTGGGGGGGTGTAGGGCGAGGAGTTAGAGAAGGATGGTGATGTAGGAATATGAAGGAAGGTGGTGGGAGTAAGGATATTAAGGACTGGTTGACTAGTCACTTTCTCCCCCCCCCCACCTCTTGCTGCCTCTAGCACAGGGGTTCCCAATCTTTTTGATACTGGGGACCAATAAATCCATTCATGAGCTTTTGGAGGACCAGTAGCATTTATTTGCATATTTGCATATTCATTAAGCAAATTATGAATACGCAAATACATTGTTTCTGGTCCTCCCAAAGCCCCCAGTGCCAACTTTAGCAAAGCTTTTGATATTGTCTCCCACAATATTCTTGCCAACAAGTTAAGGGAATATGGATTTGATAAATGGACTGTAAGATGGATAGAAAGCTGGCTAGACTGCTGGCTAGACCAGGGTTTCCCAAACTTTATATAGTTGGAACCCGGTTTTTTTCAGTACCTCTTTTTGCAGCCCAAAAATATAAACGCATATAAAAAAAAAAAAGAATGAAAAATGAATAAATTTTCACTCTATTATTTATTCACAATAATAATAGTACATAAGTATTTTATATCAAGATTTATATTACCGTAAAAACTCGAGTATAATGCGCACCTATGTATAGTGCGCACCCTGAGTTTAGACTCTTAAAATCATGAAAAACCCGAACTCCTACGTATAATGCGCACCTATTACACAGGAGAACAGGAGGGAAGGAACAAGAAGGAAACTGCCCCCCGCCCAGCTGCCTGCGCACTGAGCTCGTGCCTGCCGAGTCGGCCTTCCCCGCCCAGCTGCCCGCGCGCTGAGCTCGCACCTGCCGGGTCGGCCTTCCCCGCCCAGCTGCCCGCGCGCTGAGCTCGCGCCTGCCGGGGGAGCCTCCCCCACCCAGCTCGTGCCTGCCCCACCCCCAGCTCGTGCCTGCCGAAGGTGAGTTTAAAACTTAAAAAAAAAACCTCCTACAGATAATGCGCACCCTGACTTTCACACTAAAAAAAAACGGGAAAAAAGTGCACATTATACTCGAGATTTTACGGTAAGTGACTAACTTATTGTTATTACCTTAATTACAATTTAACCAATAGAATTTTAAGTTGTAAAGTTTGTTTATTTATAATTGAATGAGTTGAATATAAGTCATTTATTATGTGTGTACTTTATAGCTTTTAAATAACTAAAAGGAGAACTAATGGGAAGGGTGATGTGGTTTTGCATCACATAGCAACTTTATGTCAGGAGCAAAAGAAGAAAGTTTTATCCTCAAATCTGGTTCGACATTCAATCTATTTCTATATTTATTTTTGAAGAAAACCAAAGACGAGCAACTAGTTTCACGCTTACATGTTGTGATGAAAGGCATTAAGAATTTGACTGCCTTCTCAGATAAATGTGAATATTCATTTCTGCAGCTCAACCAAAAATCAATCAAGGAGTGTTTATCAAAGTTCTCTTTTAAGGAAGAGTCACAGGAAAGTTCAATTAATGAATCCACTTCTGATGCATTCAACTGTAATATTTCTTCATTTTCGGTGTCAACAGTAAACGGGTTCTTAATCCACATTTTACTGGTGTCAATTGGAGGAAAATATTCATTTAAGCTTGACGTTAGCCCCAAGAGATGTTGTGGGGCTCTGGGTGGAGTGGGAGGAGACCAGGACCGATACCTGGGGACAGGGCCGGATTAAGGGGGGGGCCAGCTGGGCAGCTGCCCGGGGCTCCAACCTATGGGGAGCACCTGATGGCAGCTCTGAGCCATGCTCCCGATTGCAGCTGTAAGGTGCACAGCGCACTGGGGGAGGGAGGGAAGCGGCACGGGGCCACTCATGCACCATGTGCCCGGGGACAGAGCCGCGCATGCGTCATGCGCCCGCTGCCCGAGCCATGAATGGCTCGAAGCGGCCCTTCGCTGGGGATCCTGTAGCCGCACACCAAGGCCCAGGAAGTGCATGGGCTGCTCCCCTGTCCCCCAAATGGCAGCACGGTACCTGAAACACTGGTCTGTCGCGTGCCTGATGCCTTCCTGCACGGGGGAGGGAGAGAACGGGCACTCCCGGACTGCGCCAGCAACAAATGCTTGGGCAGCACGCGCCTTGCCCCTCCACTCCCCACAGCAGCACGCGCTGACCGAGCAGCTGGAGCCGGCACACTGGGGACTTTATTCCCCTGCTGCCTTCCCACGTCGGAGAGGAAAGGGGGAGTCCCGGACCGCGCCAGCCCCAACCACTCGGGCAGTGTGCGCCTTGTTCCTCTGCTCCTCACGGCAGTGCGCACCACCCGAGCAGCCGGAGCCGGACTCCCACCCCCTCCCATGCGCGCAGGAAGGCAGCAGGGAACAAAGTCCCCAGTGCGCGATGGACTGGTGTTTTAGGTACCACGTCGGCTGTTGGGGTGGGGGGGAGAGCAGCCTGCACACTGCATTTCCACAGAACCTGGGATCAGCTGGGGACTCCCCAACTGATCCCGGGCTCCACACAGCATTTCAAAGCGGCAGCCTGGAGTCAGTGGGGGACTTGGAGTTCTCCATGTGGGTTCTTCCACTTTGAAATGTACAAGAGTCCCCAGGGGGGGCTTTTGTGCATTTCAAAGCTGGCACAGCGCATGCAGCCTGGGGCCAGTGGGAAGTCCCGCTGACTCCAAGTTCCATTCGGGCACTTCTGTCTTGAAATGCACAAGAGCCCGCATGGAGCCCGGAGTCAGCGGGACTTCCTCCTGGCCCTGATTGCATGCAGCGTGCCAGCTTTGAAATGCGGAACGTAGAAGTGCCTATCAACTAGTTGAGTAGTCAATGGAAATTCCATTGACTACTTGACTAGTAAATTAATCAATATTTAACATCCTTAGGTGGGAGTAGGGATAGGCAGTGTGGGAGGGGTTAGGGAGGATGAGTGGGTGTACGAATGGAGGTGGGGCTGAGGATGGAAGGAGGGGGATGGGCAGTGTGGGGAGGGGGGTTAGGGAGGATGAGTGGGTGTACGAATGGAGGTGGGGCTGGGGATGGAAGGAGGGGGATGGGCAGTGTGGGGCGGGGGTTAGGGAGGATGGTGGGTGTAGGAATGGAGGATGGAGGTGGGGCTATGGAGGAAAGGAGGGGGGGTGGACTGTGGGCCATGGACTATTTTACTAGCGGGTGGGGCAGGAGCAGGAGAGGTGCTGGCAGGGAGGGAATGGCTGGTGATTGAAGGGCATGAGCGGGTGGGATGGTCTGAGAGCATTTGGATAGAGGGGCCCCTCCAGGGGTGTGGTAGGCAGGAGCAAAGAAGGGTGAGAGTGACTTGGGGCCGTGGAGTGCACATAAGCTCAGTGCAAGATTAACAGACACTGTGGCTGTGAAAGCAGACAGCAAGAGGAGGGGTTGGCTAGCATAGTGACTCGTGTGACTTTTTTTAAAGTCCAATGAAGTTAACCAAATATTAATTTTTGCAACATTATACGTAGGAATTAGCAAACTGGATCAAACCAGTAGTCTCCTATACCCTGTCAGCACTTTACAGCAGATGCCTACACTTATCTATAAGGAGTAAGAAATCCTCTTCTTGTATTGAAAAATCTCACCATAAGGGAAGGTTCTTCCTAATCAAATAATTAGTGATTGGCCTATAACTGAAACAATTTATTTCTCTACTTTTTCTTAAAATAATTGTGTATAAGATGGAAGAAAAGGTGTGAGATTTGCAACTGAGATACATCAGTCTAATGCCACTGAAGTCAAAACCACTGTGCCAATTTACACTAGCTAACAGGTATACCATGTTTAGAGTAGGGATGTAAAATCCCAGTTAAACGGCAGGTCTACGGAGCATTTAACTGGTTAACCAAGTAAAGCAAGATCCCAGGCTACAGACCACTCCAGTCCGGCTGGAGCAGCCCCCAGCCCAAAGGGCTCCCACCCCCAGTCCCATGCTGGGGCTGCCTCCAGCTCCCAGCCCCCACTGGAGCAGCCCATGCCTGCAGGGTGCCTGGGCTCTCCACGAACAGAGGCTACTTTGGATGCAGGAGCAGCCCCTGTCTGCAGTGGAAACCCTGTAGGACTGGAGCACCCCCTGCCCGTGGCAGGCAAGGACCTGCTCCAGTCTCCCCCGACACTAGTTATGCTTAGCTATATAGCAAAATGATGGAAGATGAAAGACGTCCAATATTAAAATATGCTGTATTATATTATGTCCCCCTATACTTTAGGATTAAAATAAGTTATAATAAAAGATTTGAGAAATTAAATTCAATGAAAATTACAGTTAGTTATCTTATTAAATGTCATAATATTTTGAGAGCATAACACCATCAGTTTTTTGCATTCCAGATTTCTATAATACATATGTTGGAGAGATAAAAGAGCATTACATTTTATATTTATTTTACTGAAGAGTCCTTAACTAGAAATTGTATTTGCAAAATCTGTGTTCATTAGCAAAATAGTAACTTGAATTAAAACTCACCGTCCATCTTGTTGAGCAGCTCCACCTTCAGTTATTGTTTTTACAAAAATTCCCAGTTTCTCCAGTCCCTGATCAGCGCCAACACCCATTCCAATAATACTAATGCCTAGGCCACTGTCACCTATGGGACTCAAAAATTCTAACATTAGCCACAGTACATTTTATAAGGTAGTTTTCATAAATTATCACAGTCACCACTGAAAACACACTTGTGCTATTCTTTGTCTTCATCTAACATGCTCGTTGGCTCACTGTGTCTCCCTCTTAGTAATATGTGCAACATAAAGATAATTCAGACTGGCTGTTTCCAGGATTACAACCCAATCGACTAATATAAAATCACAGTTAATCAAAATGATATCTAGAATAGCAAAAGCTTTTATATTCCCATTTTGAAAGTCTCTGTGTGATATGAAAATACATTAATGTTACTATTCTAAGCACCCAATTTAGGAGCTCCTCCCCACACTCTACTGCAGTATCCAACAACATTGGATTGAATTCCAAAATTTTAGGGGTTAGAGCTAATAATGGTTCCCATTTTACAAAGACTTATGTACATTATGGGCCAGACATGTAGGCTGGAGAAAATAACCATACCTTAGCTGAACTATAACTGAGCTCCAGCAATTTACAATAAATACTGAATTTAGTGAAACTATTCAGATTTAAAGTGAATTGTGTGTGCAAAGCTTTTCAGGATTGAGGCCTAAATGCAGTAGAAATCCATCTTAAAATGGCTTCAGCCTTCATAAGAAAGATCATTTTCACAAGCAATTATTTAACATTTAACTTGCACCTTTTTCAATTTCCACAGGAAATACTTCCATTTTTTCCACCCTCTTCTCTAGTTCATATTCGGCTGATGCTGCCACAGGGTCAACCTCTTCATTACGTCTATCATAATCTTCATTTGAATAAGTACTGAAAACCTTATAAAGATAAGAAATCTTATTTTAGTGCAGTTTTGACTCAATGTTTTTGAATATCAAAAAGAAAGCCATTCTATAAATTAAGACAGTAACATAACCATTTCATTGTCCTACATATTCAACTTACCTGAGCAATAATAATGAGGTTTCAGAATTTTGTTTTCAAATCACATATATAAGGTAATATTTTAAAAGTGTCAAGACAAATACTTTAGTACCTTTTTAACTGAAATGAGACAAATATGCACCAGAACTCACTGAGGCACACTTCTCTCTTCTTACATAAATAGAGAATGATATTAGAGAGCCTACATAAGATGGCTATAAAAAAAACAGAGCATAATCTGCCAATCACTATACTACAAACAGATGCAGTTTGATTTTGCAAGAGATCCAAATGGTCTTCTAGAAAAACAGAAAGACCATGTTACATACATTACTATATTTAGTAATCACTGCAGCTGAATGTTTGTTAAAAATAAAGTGGTTATAATTAGGGATATAAAGTCCCAGTTAATCAGTTAAATGGTTAAATGTTAGGTTTTCCCTAATGTTTAGCCAGCTAACCAATTAAATTGGGACACCAGAGCAACCCTTGACTGTGGGGCACCCATGCTTCCTGTGGACATGGGTGTTCCAGACGCCGGTGTAGCATCAGTCCACAGTGGGCTCCCTGCAGAGCTGGAGCAATCTTCTCCCCACAACAGGTAGGGAACTGCTCCAGCCCCCACCAGTTACCAGTTAACCAAAACCAGTAAGCATCACCCATTTATGGTGATGCTTACCAGTTATAATAAATACTAATGAACTACTAAGATGGCAGGCCAGAAAGAAGAAACACTATACCAACTATAAGGTGCCACAGGACTCCTTTTTACTATACCAACAGTACTTTTATTTACAGTGAATGAAAATGTTCATGCTTAACTATATACTTTTATGATAAAAACAATACAAGATACAAGTTTAGGACTGTACATAGTTTATTGTAAAAAAAATAAAATAAAAAAATCAAGGTATAAGAGTAGGGAGAGGACAAGTCTCCAGCAACAGTGGAGGCCAGCCCACTGCTGAAACAGTTCCTGCATGGGAAGTGCTTCCATGCTCCTGAATGGTAAGGAAGGCCATGATAGCGGAGCTGGAGATGGCTCCCTGACTCGGTATGAGGGCACTGACACCCAATCCTTGCAGGTGCAAAGTGTAAGGGAGGCTGTGGTCTTGGTGAGGCAGAGCAGAAAACCCCAGCCAGGACCACAAGGACTAGGAGCCAGCTGCAGCGGAGGCCACACTGCTACTAAATGGTTCCTCCCTGGGGATGGAGCCATTTGGCACCAGTGTAACCTCCCTGGCAGCTGAGGGCTCCTTCTCCTCTTCTGGGGGTCTCTGCTCTGCCTTGCCAAAACCACCACCTTCTCCACAGCTTGTGCCTGCAAGGAATGGGTGTCACCAGCCTCATTCTCTCACACCAGTGACAGCAGGTCTATGGAGAGCTCCCTGCATACTGTAGGGATGTTAAAGTTTAACCTGTTAACTGATAAGCACTGCCTTACCGGCATGTTTACCAGGGTAATCAGTTAACTGGTGTCCTACCCAGCCAGAGCAGCCACCGCCCACTCTTTGGTGTGATGGGTGTGATGGGCACATACTGGCAGCAAGGGAGGAGCAGGAGCTGGTGCTGGGGGAAGCCAGCTTAAAAGCTGCCCCCGCCCTCCCTCCCAGCACCATCTCCCAGGGTGGGAGAGGAGAGGCAGAGGTGTAACGGGACTGGGAGCGAGCTGGGAATCAGCTATCCCGGCTCGCTCCCAGTCCATGCCACTATACGTCTACTTTTTAAATGTATTAAGAGCCCGACAGCTCTTAATACATTTAAAAGGCAGAGCCGCAGCAGGGTTAGCTCCCAGGCCGAGCTAACCCCGCTGTGGCGCCGCAGTTTCCCCCCTTATCAACTAACCAAGTAGTCAATGGAAATTCCATCGACTACTCGATTACCCAATTACCTGCAATTTAACATCCCTAGTCTACACTAGAGATGTTAAGATGCAGTTAATTGGCTAATCAAGTAGTCAACAGAATTTTTAATCGACTAGGTGATAAGACAGCCTAGCTCAGTCCCAGCTCGCACCGGGTCCGGGACCTATTCCCGCAGCTCTGGAGTTTAAAAGTACTAAGAGCCAGGCAGGCAGGAATGGGGGGGTGGGGGAGGGGCGGAAGCAAGTAGTCGACTACTCACTTACATCCCTAGTTTACACTACAGCTTATGTTGGCAGAATTTACATCACTCACAGATGTGAATAACCACCCCACAGAGTAACATAAATTACACCAACATAAGCGCCATTCTGGACAGTGCTATGTCAGTGGGAGAGCCAAATACATGATCCCGATTCCATGCCAGCCCTATTCTTGACAATTCTACTTCAAACTGGTTCCCTCCCCCCCCGCCACTATGTTATGCTCCTCTATGGCTATTTCAATTTATGTACTCCCAGATGAGGCAGCAAGCTGTCATCCTACCCACTGTCAACAGCCACTGTAGCATGGACTCTGGGCACAGATATGTGCCAAGAAGCCCCAGGCATCCAATGAAAGCACATACTAACATCCACTGCTGCTTCCAGGACTCAGGAAGACAAAGGAGCAGGAAGAGACTGCTCATTCAAGTTTTGTGCTATTAGGAAGCAAACCACTGCAAGTAAGGTTTCCCAAGTCAATCCCTTCAACCAGTAACTCCAGACCACCTCTCTGGTACACTGCTTTAATGGCTTTACCAAAACATTAATTACATCCACCTTAAAAATGACCAGTTTTGTAATAATTTAGACAGTCACAGCTATACTCCCATTCTAAAAGCATCCCCTCGCCTCCATTTCAGCAAATCTCTTAATCAACTTTAAGAGACTTTCTGAATGTACTCCATAACACTAAACACCTGTCTTATTTGTTTTCACACACTCTTAAAACGAAAAAAGTTAGGAAAGATTCTATATAATTCTGAAAAGAATAAAGGATGCAATGAATTGGATCCAAAGAGGTCCCAGGAGCAAATCTAAGGCTGTCCAAAATGATATGAGGAAACACAAGAGGACAGAAGTCAAAGCATTTGTGAAGAGAATGGGCATTTCATTGCCAAATAATGAAATTTCTCAAGCTTCAAACAACAAATGCCAAATGTTGACACAGCAACTGTCAAATTAAAAGTATTTATTTCCAGTCTGTTAAGATCTCATTAAAAAGGAAAGTCCTTTGATATAGTCAGGACCAAAATAGGATTTTAGAAAACAGGAATGCAAACTTCTCCAAAATAAAATTAAAACTTATGTAAACAATTAAACACTGCAACTGTAATTTATCAAAATTGTAATTTACAAAAATGAATTCCATGCTGGAAAACAATTTAGATGCCTTTAAAGTAATGGAAGTTTGGTGATAAATACTCAAGCCTGTATTTCATCCATTTTTCAGTCTGTTTCTAGATACAAACATCAAGAACTTTGATTATTAATAATTTAAGAAATCAATGAGATACAAAAAAACATTTTGAGTATACCAGCCTATTAATTTTGTACCTTAACAATTAGATTTCCTTTATCACATAAGAACTGCAGATCAGTTGTAAAAATAAATAATTTAAACTGATCAACTCAGAACTTCAGGAGGAAAAAATCTAAAGGCCACACAAGAAACTCAAACTCACTCAAGTTATTCTTCAAAAAGCACCACATTCTCCTTGTTCAACAAAGAATACTCTTGGCCACCAATGTTATCTTTTGGAACCTTCAGTCTCTTCAGAATTAAAACAGGACTTAAAACTAAAAAGACATACAGATAGGCTACGTCGACACTGCAAGGTTTTTGCGCAAAACCAGCTGTTTTTGCTCAAAAACCCATGGAGCGTCCACAGCTCAAATGAGCTTTTGCACAAGTAAATGAACAGTAAAACGGCAAAAGGGAGGGCTTTTTCCAGCATAGGTAAACCTCCTTTTACGAGGCATAACTCCTTTTTGTGCTACAGCTATTGCGCAAAAAGGGAAGTGTGGATGCTCCAGAGGGGTTTCTTATGCAAGAAACCCCTATGGGAAAGAGCACAGGTGCTCTGATTGCCATTTTCTGAATGGCAATCAGAGCATTCTTGCGCAAGAGCATCCATGCAGCGTGGACACAGCATGTCCACACCTCAAAGCACTTGTGCTCTTGTGCAAGAAGTTTTTGCACAAAAACTCTTGCACAAAAGGCTTCTTGCGCAAGAAGCATGTACTGTAGACGTAGCCATACTGCTTCCACAAAGTCCTCTAAGGGCTGCCCTTTACTACAACCACTTCCATCACCAGAATATGTTTCCAACTCTCTTCTGTCCGTGTTGAGTGGTTCTTAGCCATATCCCAAATTCATCAAAAACAGGAAAAAAGCAAACATATTATTCCATGCAGGTGCAATAAGGGCAACTGTAGAGCTGAGTGTCATCATAATACTTGCACTGCAATTCAAATCACTGCATGATCTTCCTTAGTGGCTTCACAAATACTCTGAACGGGAGAGAAAATAGAACAAACAGGTGGTATTCTAAGAGCAGATGAGCAATTGCTCTGCATCACCCACTCACTGGATGTTAGAGGAAAGACAAGTCACTCATTCAATACCACATATCTGCCAGGATCCTCCTAAGTTCCCTCTAAGCTACACATCTGTACAGCTGCCTAACAAGTCCCACGCAGTGGCTCAGGGCTGCTGCATAGAGCGCTGTTTCCACCCGAGCAGAGAGTACTGCTTCTGCCTACTGGCCCCAACACAGAGCTGCCGTGTCAGGGGAGAGGCACATTCCTCCAGCCCCAGCACTGAGCTGCCATAGCCAAGGCAGAAGAACCTGGCTCCAGCACAAAGTTGCCTGAGCTAGGGGAGAGGGGCTCCTTTCCCCTGGCAGCTTCATGCAAGGATCAGGGAAGGGACACCCCTCACCAGTCATGGCTGCTCTGTGCTAGGACTGGGAGAGGGGCACATCTCCCTTGGCCGTGGCAGCTGTGCGATGAAGCCAGAGGAGGGCACTTCTCCCCTGGCCACCGCGCCCAACCCAAAGCTGCCTCTGCCAGGAGAGAGGTGCCCTTCCCAGCCCTCCCCTCAGCCTATCCTGGATCAGTTCCAGCTAAGGACAGGCACCGCTCCTCCAGCTGTGCCTGCTGGAGCTGCTGTGGCCATGGAGATGCTCTTCTCACCTGGCCCCAAGCTGCTTCAGTGAGAGAGGGCTGCAGGTATTCCTTTCTCCCTGCAGCAGCCTGTACCCAAGCCCCTCAATCCCAGCCCCACCCCAGAGCCCACACCCCCAGCTAGAGCCTTCAAACTTCACCCCAACCCTCTGCCCCAGCTATGAACGCCCTCCCTGACCCCAACCACAGTCAGTTACTTTTGTTATGTGATATATCACCTCAGAAAGTCATTCTGCACACAGACAAAAAATTTGAAGGAACATTGGGGTCCACAGGCATCAAAGAACTGCAGAACTTGAAAAATTCACTCAACTAGAGGAAAGATTTCTACTACCTATATACCTGTAGAATCTATGCTTTTATTTAAAAAACACCTCTAACCCTCCTGTCTGAGAAGATAACCCTCTAAGCTTAAATGTAATGTAAACTAATGCAATGTTGGCTACCTAAGTCCTCAGACAGCTACAGTGCCTCTTCTACTGCTCAGAATCTTGTTGGTTTTCACTGTTGAGAATAGCAATCTGACCATCACAGTGAAAAGTGATAAAATCAGACCAGTTTCATGCTTGAGAAACTCTGAACAACAATACAGTTAGGCACCTCTCCTGAGAGAGGCGGGGAAGCAGTAAAGCAGCAAAGTCCACGTGTTCCCTTCCCAACAACCACCAAAAAGCTATGGGATAAGAGTGTAAAACAGAGATAACATGTATCCCTTCAAAACAGTATGCATTTTGAGATGCTTCAAATGTATAAGATATCTAACAAGCCAAAGGCTACAGAATAAGACTAAGGCTTTGGGGACGAGGGGACTAGTAAAGCTATTCTTGCAGCCACCAGAAAGATAAAAGAGGAAAAGAGCTGCAGCCATGACATCCGGATGGTCACAGCTAAAGATAATATATTGGAGGGAGAGGGACAGGGCTCCAAGATGGCACAGAGTATCCTTTCTTAGGTTCTTGGCTGGCTGGTTCTTACTCAAATACTCAAAGTCTAATTGATCACTGGGCCAGATTAGCAGTGATATTTTGGCTTTTCACCCTTCTCTGCAGCATGCGGGCACGTACCACTTTCCAGCATTATCTTGTACTTCATCATTCCACTGCCATTGCGTGGGCCTCAGGCACTGGTGCTCCTCCACCCCTCATATTCTCTGCTTGTGGTACATAATAGACTAGGTTATAATACAGCATGATCTAATTTTAGTTGTTGGGTTTAAGCATGTGCATGCTGGGTGGTGTTGCTGGCTTATGATACACAGGAGGTCAGACTAATGATCTGGTGGTCCCTTCTGGCTTTACACTCTTTGACTATGAGAAACAAATAGTTCAATTCACTAACTTCAAATAATACTCTCTTTGTTTAATAAATCAGCTTTAAATGCAAAACAGATTTTGATACATTTATTTTATATATCCAGCACATTTAAGGTATTTTTATTTAACTAATGCATAATTTTAAAATGCTTTTCTGTGCATTTTAATTGAATTCCAACTTCCATCCAAATACAGCTTGACACAAATTACAAGTAAAATAACTTTTACTTAGTTCAGTTCTGGAGTTTAACTAAGATCAAGCCTAGTACTAACTCTGTACTTGAACCATGGTACTGCCCAGCAAACATCTGGGAACAGGATTAGAACAGTTTTGTCTAACAGGTTGATAGTATACAACTCCTGTCTTAGCCATATTGGTAAACTATTGGATCCTCGACTATATGAATTATAACACAGACAAGATCCTTTTTAGGTCACCCTGCTCAAAAGGAGGGAAAGCATGCCCCAACAAGGTAATAATCATGACTATAACATCGATGAAATCCTTATCCCTGAATATTATCTAGGAAAGAAAAGTTTGCTGAATAATCACCACCATCACACTTTGAGTTTAAAGTATACTGAAATAACTCCAGTTTGCTAGATGATCACAGACGGAGAGAGACTGAAATCCTGAAGAATTCTGCAATGAACTGTTTAATTACAGCTCTACGATTTTGCAATTTAATCTAGCACAATAAGAAATAAACACCATTTTTAAAGTTCTGAAAGGCACACTATAAAATGGACTTCCTGTATGGTTAAAATAAGAACATATTTAGAAACAAAGCTAAATACCATTACAACATACTTTACCTTGATAGGGGCTGTTGAAAACTTGACTCTTCTGTCTGGCTCAGGATCTTCCTCTTCAGATAGCCCTGGAAACTCCTCATAATCACTGCCGTAAGTATACTCCTCTTCCTCCTCCAATATTTCTTTACATTCTGGGCCCTGGTTTTCAGACTCTGTATCCCTGTCATCATCAAAACCTGCATTCTCTATTCCAAAAGCACTGACAGAAAATTCAGTGAACTTTTCTCTCTGATTTTCCACCACATGCTCCTCCTCTTCTTCAGTGTCCCCCTCCTGATCTAGATTGGCTGGAACCTGTGTGATAAGAACCTCATTCAGAGACACACCCTCTCTTATTTCTTTCTGACTGGGCTCACTGCACACTGTAACTTCTTTCAATCCTCCAAATGCATGATTGTTCCCATTTCTTTCCCCAGTTTGGTGCCTCAGTGGTTGTTCCCCGTGAAAGACACTATCTTCTTTATTCCCTGAGATTTCTTTTTGCATTACAGCCAGCTCAGCCTGAATCACCTCTACCTGAGAGGCTGATGGGCGGGCACTGTCTGCTAACCACATGGACTCCTTACAAGATGTATTGTTCACAATCTGTTGGCCTCTCCCAAGAGCCACCCTCTCCTTTATGTGAACTTCTTCAGGTGTCTGGATCAGCTCATCCCTGCTGCTGGTACTGAGACAAGCAGGCTCTTTGGGGCATGGACTCTCCCCCACGCATATCTGAACAGCAGCAGGTGAATCCCAGCTACGGGGGAGCACATAGCTTTGATCTGAGGTGTCCTCACTTCTGGACATTTCTTTGGATTCTTCAGTGTCACTGTCACCCAGAAAACTTTCCAGCCTCCTAGAAATTGGCCCTGCATTCAAGGAAGAGGATTTTGGGCCACCAGTGGGATGCTGCGGCTTATGCTCATCATTACCTTGACTTTCAGCTCTTTCCAGGTCCACATGAGGGACCACATCTATATTGAAATTAAAATGATCCACCACACTACTGCAGTCAGGAGAGGCTGAACCATGTCTCATCTTATCTTCACCTCTTTCACATTTGCTGGGAGAATGTCTATCAACTGAGCTCTGCTGCTTTATGTTCCTCTCAAAAAGTTTCCTGGTCTCAGAAAACTTTTCTGCCAAGGCAGCTTTGTCCAGATCTCCCTCACCTTTGCTGCAGATGATTTTGTCATTGGTAGAAGACACAGGCACTGTATCCGGAGGGCTACAGCAGGGGCTGGTATTAAGGAGGTTATTTTTTTGGACACTCTGGAAAGATGGACTACTGGGAGAAGGTACAAGATCAGTTGGTACTGCCCTGCTTATGATCTTGGCCTCAGTGGGAGAGCTGCTCTCACACAGTGGTGTGGCAGAGGAGCCCCCCATCTGCAGGAACATATTTTTGATCTTGTGTACTCTGTTGCCATAGGTGGCAGCTCTGCCTCGGCTATGTGGGTCATTTCCCCCTCCACTGGAGGAGGTGTTCAGCTTCTGTTGAGGGCTCACTTTGTGAGAAGCATTTTCAGGAATGTTTACCCCATCAAAGGAGCGTTTGATGGCATGGAAATCAGATTTATAAGCATTTCTATGTGGAGAAGCACTTCTCAAAGTCCTTTCCCCTTTGCCTTCAGTTTTCATCATTTTCAGAAAACAGAGACCCTTCACGCTGGGGAAAGAATGTGGAGGAAAATCCACAGCACCAACAGCCTCTGCCACCACCACGCTGGCTGGATATGATCCTACTGTGGCCTGAGAGGATAAGACTTGGGAAAGCAGCCTTTACCTGGGTTATTCTTCCATGCTCACATTGAAAAGAGTTATGGGAGCAAGATCAAGACATAGCTGGATATATAGGATATTAAATCCACTGCTGATCACAGTATCCTGAAAGCCATCTGCAGGAAGAGAAAGAATAATTAACTTGGGACTTCATCAGTGTGACACATGCATCTGAAACATGTCAGTCTCCCCAAGGCTTCAAAGGGCATTTCCCACTCTGAGGAAGGGCAAGAAACCAAGCCCATTGGCTCGTGTAAGGAAAGAGTAGATCCATTTCTCTAAATATCTTACAATGAACAATTTGAAACGCAGCCCCAGCCTGACACCCAGCAAGCGTTTCACTCTCACTCTCACTCCATGCCCTCCGGAGGTGCCACGGCCCACTCCCCCGCCCCAGAGATGCCTCGCCCCCTGGGGTTTCCACGGCCCCTCCCCCTACATCCCCCACAGCCGTCACGGACTCGCCTCCCACGAGCCACCCCAAGTCCAATCCGCCCCGTTGCTCGTCCCACCCACCTCGGCCCGGCTGCGGGGGACACGCTGGCTCACCCACCCCGCGCCGCTGCGGCCAGCCCAGCCCAGCCCAGCCCAGCCCCTCCCGGCCGCCGGCCCCGCCGTGGTGTCCCGGGGCGCAGCGCTTCGCGGCGCCTGGGGGCAGCCCGCTGGGCCGGGCCGGGCCGGGCCGGGCCGCCACACGCCCCCGGGCGCCGGGAGCCTTCGCGCTCCCGGGGGGTACCACAAGTTTCGGCCCCAAGTTGGAGCGTCCCAGGAGAGCGAGTCCCCGAGGAGCCGCCCCGGCCGGGCGGGCAGCGCGAGGAGCCGGGGCCGGTGGGGCGGGAGCCGGGCCCGCCACGGAGCCGACATTACAGCCGAGCCCCGCGTCCCAGCGCCTCACCCCAAACTTTCCAGCCCTGCGGGGCAGCTGCGCGGTTCCCTCCCTCCGCTCTCCCGGCCGCCCAACGGCCGCCCGCCCCGCGCCATCGTTACCCACCCCTGGGCTCGGCGGCCGCAGCCCGAGCGCCTTTCCCCACCCCCAAACTGCCGCCCGCCCCACTCACTGGCTGCATCACGCCCGTCCGACTCACTCTGCCCAGCCCGCCGCCCGCTCGCGCGGCGCCCCCTCCTTCCCTGTGTGTCGCGCCCGCGCGCGCTCTCACACAAAGACAGGAGCGGCGAGCACGAGCATTCTCCGCTCCGCGTTGAGGCCGGGGGGGGGGGACGGGGGGGGCGGAGAGGCGAGAAGAGAAGCTCCTCCTCCGCTGGGATATACCACACTACATACTGGGATAAGGGCTTGGGATGGTACCATCCGGGGAAGGGCAGCCGAGCGCTCGTGTGTCGATCCACTCTGCACCCAGCCAGGCTCCCACGGCTTATTCCCTCTGCTCTGTGCTTTCCCCTCCCATAGTAGCCGATGCCGATAGAGGGCTCGCTGGGAGTTGTTGATAAGCCTCAGCTCCTGGCCAGGTGATCAGTGGGTCTCAGGATTCCCCCCGTGTTCCCTGAACTAAAGCCAAAACAATTTTTAAAAGATACATTTTAAAATAAAACTTCTGTCCGTCCGTCCTCCCTCAAAATACCTTGGCACTTCTGCAATGCAGGTGTTGTACAGAGTTGGAGGGGATGATTGTGCCCCAAACTTTGAATTGCGACACGCAAGGTTGCCCGTCCTGCAAACGCAGGTGTCTCCTTGCATGACCGCAGTTATGGAGCCGAGAAAAACATCTTAAGGACATAGATAATGATGTTTTTACCCTTAAAAAGTCAGTTTGCCTAAAAAAATAAACACAATACTGTCAGCTCAGATGTTTGCTGTGTTTTCTTAAGGTCACAGCTAGCACAGTCAAATGGTTGTGTGGGAATCTTAACTTTCATATTAAAAAATATTCCAGCCTTCCTGGTTGCAGCAGGGAAAATCTTGAACACTGGACCTTAAAGGTTAAAAAACAGAAGGCTAAGAAAAATAAATGTATATATTTTTAAAAATCTCATGATGTTAGAATATGCAGGACTGATGCAACAGTAAACACAAAAAATCAGAAAAGTAAATGTCAGAATCCCAAATCTACTATATATTTGAGAGTCAATCTCTCTGTTGGTTCAAGAACTCCTCCTAAACCATAAGAGCTGGGACCACCAAATTCGGTACAGTACAGCTTCCTCTGATCATAACTTAAATCAAGGTAAAAGATTGGTTGTGCCAGGAAAACAGGATGTGCCTGGAATGGAATTACTTCTCAGCAAACCATACAGAAAAGAGACTGACTCACCAGGCAGGTGAAAGGAGCTGGCTGAAAGCACTTCCCCATAGCTCTCTCCAGAACTGTCCCAGCCCTGAACCTCTCACACCCCAGAAGCCCTTTAGAGAGGAGTGGGCTGAAGCTACCCCCAATTCATATGGGGACATCACTGCCTGGTCCCCTTCATCAGGGAATGAAAAGAAAGTGCAGTTTGCTGCATTCCTCATTCTGGCTGGGGAGTGCAGGGTGCAGACACACCTGGATCTGCCCCAACCAGGGGACATGCACCCTTCTCCCTGTCTGTGTCCACTGGAGCTGCAGCGCCATGGAGAGACACTTCTCACCTGGGCCCCAAGCTGCTGCCATGAGAGAGGGATGTAGTAGTCTTCTCTCCTGAAGACAGTCTGCATACTGAACTCATCTCCAGTCCCACCCCAGAGCAATGATTTAAATTAAGAATGTACATTTTCATTTTCCAAAAACAAAAAATAAATTGAGTTAAGGACACAAGCAAAGCCAGGTACATTTTCTAGTACTGGATAATTATCAGTCATGTAGGCCCCATTAACTTCACCCTGTGACTGCAATAGAGTTGGATCAAGTCTATTTAGAGAACTGAAGGAATAAAGTGAAAGAGAGAGAAAAGAATGGAGTGGGAGGTTTAACAGGAAAATGCTTGTGATCAACTGAGAGCACAGAACCAAAAATGGGCCATTTTGTATTTGGAATAATATTGTAATATACATGGCTGGTAAGTGTACACCTATTGCTAATTTCCTTAGAGTGAAATATGCTAAAAACAGTTTTCTTCACTCTGTAGGTTTGCTGTAAACATAGTGCGCAAGGAAGTAAGTGAGCTTAAAGCACTCCACTACTCTTCTTTGCAGGCCTATCTATATTGTGAATTATAGCATAGGAGAAGTGGCAACCTCTGAGGGGCTGCTATTGTTATACAATAGAAACTGACATTCTGCATGAAAAATATTGCAGGTATCAAACTCTCTCTTTCAGTGCATCTACACTGCAGGGCTTAACTCGAAATAAGCTAGGCAAATTGAGCCACATCAATTGTGTATCTTGTTTCAAAATAGCTTATTTTGAAATAGGGAGTGTCTAAACAGTACTTATTTTTAAATAGAGCACTCTTCCCCCACTTCCCTTATTCCTCGTACAATGAGGGTTACAGGAGTCGGAGTAAGAATTCCTCCAGCTTGACAGTATTTTGACACTATTTCAAAATAACTGCCTGCTGTGTAGTCACAGACTAAGTTATTTTGGAATAGCACTAGTTATTTCGAAATAGTGTTGCAGTGTAGACATGACTTTCAAGTACAGCTAGCCAACACCAGTGACTTCAGCCTGGTTGCCTAGGTGTATGTAACTCAAGGAAGAATCTGGCCTATTGTCTGCTTTGTGGAGTAGCCAGTCACATATGACATATATGAAAGCACACAAGCTGAGCCTTTGAAGAATCAAAGAGCACTTGGCATCAGCAACTGAGACAATACTGAAAGAATAATAGAGCTGGTCAGAAGCCAGAATTCTTGTTCTGTGGGAAATTCTGTTGTTTTGTTATTGTCCCAAATTGGAACAAAAATGCAAAATTCCCATGGAATTGGAATTCAGAAAGCTAATTTTGGTAAATAAAAAACATTTCAACCTTTATGATATATGATATGATATAATATGATATTATTTGATATTGCAAGACATTTCAATTTCATTGAAACATCATTTTCCAATTGAAAATTGTTCCATCAGAAAAATTTTGATCAGCTCTAAAGATGAGTACTTCTCTGTTAACTTCCCTTTGGCTTTAGTGGGAATTACAATGCCCAGAATATCCAGGATTTAGTCCTAAAACCATAAAGCAGTTTCTAATCTGTTTTAATAATAGTTTAGCAACAGAAAAAATAGCACTACTATTTAAACAGAATGTTTCTTTAATATTTATACAGATGTTAAACTCCAAAATTTTTCTTCTGATAATAAACAGGGAAGAAATTAGTTCACAGCTTCTTCCATTGTTTTTACACATTGTCAGTGTCAAAAAAAAAAAAAAGATACAATTTTTTCACCATGTGACGGCCTCCAACACTAGACTAAGGGACAAATCTACAATACAAAATAAGTCATCCAATGTTACATTGACTTATAGCCACCACAGTCATTAAATTGCTTTTGCATATCCACTGTACCTCCTTGTGTCATCAGTGCATGTCCTCACTTCCAGGGCTTGCACTGATGCAGAGAGCAGTGCACCATGAGTAGCTGTCCCAGGCTATGTCTACACTACAGAGTTTTTCCGGGATACCTCTCTGCCGTGTCCAGGGAATGTGTCTGCTTTTTTGGATCAGTTTCCGAAAAAGTGGGCATGGTCTTTCGGAAGCCCTGTATTCCTCATTTTATGAGGAACTAGCTGGAGTTACCCGGCATTGCTCGGGGCGTGCAGTGGGGTCCTGCTGGAGGTGCCCTGTGTGAGGGCCAGGCGGGAGGGGGTGAGCACGGGACCTAGGGTGGGCGGGGCCGCCCAGCTCGCACCTGGGGCTGCAGGTGCTGTGGGGGTCAACGACCCCACCACACGCCCCGAAATTTTTGCCCCGCTACCTGCTGCACCATAGGGTCGCGCCAGGGGCTCCCCTCTCCCGCGGGCCGTGCTGAGAAGATGCTGGGCTCCTCACCATGCGACCAGGAAGCTACACCGGACCCCAGACTGCTCCCAGTGCCACCGCTGCCTCCCCGCTGGGCTCGCCCTGCTGCGCCCACAAAGGCCCGCTAGCGGCAGCCGCGAGCTCCAGTCCGCTGCTCGGCAACCCTCGGCCGCCGCCAGAGGGGAAGGGCCCGGGCCGAGTGACATCACGGGCGGGAGGAAGGAGGGGGCTCCCCTGTCCTGGAGGCGCCTGCACAGTGGAACAGCCTGGTAGAAGCAAGTGGGGCAGCTGCCGCTTGGAGCGCTGCCCCTCCCCTCGTGTCTCTGCCGCCGGCCTTAGTGAGTGACTGTCCCCACCGCTTCCCCTGGGAAGTTGCTTCTCCCTGCACTGCCAGGTACCTTAAAACCTTCTCCTGGAGGAAAGGTTACCCCATGCAAAGTTTGGTTGTGGTAGCTCTTATAGTGCCCAAGTTATTAGTGCACAAACATACAAATATTCTCCTTTATATATTAGATAAGGGCTCTTCTGAAAGAGGTTTTTCCCACATTTGGCCCCGTGTAGACGGGCCAAATGTCGGGAAAGCCTCTTCTGAAAAAAGAATCAGAAAAAGGTACATAAATTGCGGTTTGCAATTTGCTTACCTTTTTCCAAAAATAATCTGCAGTGTAGACAACAAACCACCATCTAGCACAGGCAGGGTTGTCCCTAGGGGATGTGCGCAGCTGGGACACCACCTTCTGTGCCCCCTTCCCATCTCTTCCTGCTCCTTTCCCCAAACTCCTGCCCCTGCTCCACCCTTCCCTGTCCCCATTGCACCCTTTCCCTCCAGCCCTCTCCTTAAGCAATGCTGGAAGCCAGCGGAGCAGATAAGGCTGGGGCCGGGTCATTCCACTTCCTGCCACCTCCTGTGAGAGCAGAGGCAGGCCCAGCACTTGCTACTGGTGCCAGGCCTCCCCACTAATACCTTGGGCCACCCTCAGCCCCACATATCTTTGTCCCCCTGAAGCACATAGCCCCACAAAGCACAGGGTCCAGAGCTGTTCACCTGAACTATTCTATGAGCACAGTTTGTTCTGAGAAGGTCTTGCAGTGCAACATGGGAGCAAACAAGTTGCACAGGGATGACTTGGAACATGGTTTCAACATCATGATGTAGTTTTCTCCATCTCACAATTTCATCTGTATCCCAGAATTCTTCATGCCTCTTTCCAAAAGTCCCACATACCCATACATCTGCCATCGCTCTGAGAAGCACAACCCTACATAGCTCTGAACCATTGCGAATAATGTTGTGAGGATAATGTTGTCACGTTACTGGATTTTGAGGGGAGCAGCCATATCACTGCTGCACCCATGGGGGGGTGTTTGCCCCAAAAGTGGTATAAAGGGGGCCATGTGAGGTGTCGAATAGAAGCTTACTGTCTGCTGATTCTGTATATGCTATTCATGTAATTGTATAATGTCTGTGTGTGAAGTTATAAGCATGTACTTTGTATGAGTACTGAATGTTTCTCTGTATGTGGTTGAGCAATGGGCAGAGCTCGGCCTATGGACATGCTAATTAGCGAGGCTCTGTGGAACAATAGCCCTCAATAGGCCAAGGACACTCCTCAAGAATGGGGACTGACACCTAAGGGCTACCAGCAGGGAACACGGGGATAGGCCGCTGGCCAGGTGACCTGCTGCAGCCAAGAAGAGACCAGGAAGGAGGTATAAATATGCCATGTGGCTGACTCCATCTTTGTACTCAGCTCAGCTCTTCATCCCAGAGGTAGCAGTGCAGGGATTGAAGAGCCGGAAAGAACTGTGGACCCATCCTGACGTAGGATGTTCACCAAAGACTTTTAAGCCAGCAGTTATAACATCTCTGCTGCAAGCCTGCATCGAGAACTGGGAGTAAGCAACCTTACTCTCATGCTTTTCTTTCTTGTAGTAATAAACCTTTAGTCTGTAGATTCTAAAGGATTGGCTCAGCGTGATTTGTGGGTAAGTCCAGAGTGTAAATTGACCTGGGATCTGTGGCTGGTTTCTTGGAACCGGACAGAACTTGTTCAGGGAAGGTGAGATTGGGCTCTAAAACCCCTCACCTGTGTATGAGGCCCGGGGCCATCTGGGGCACGGATATTGCTGGAGTGTTGGAAAGGTTTTGCTCATGAGGCTTCAGGCAGGCGGCTGATGCGCTCTGGGGGACTGGTTGTGGCCTATTTGGGAAGGTCTCCAGTCGGGGGGCTGCAAGGAGCCCTGAATTTGAGCAATTCACCCTGAGCAGACGCCCTCAGCTGTGCTCAGACCCGGCCCGGTCCGTCACAAATGTGCCTGATCTTGCAGTGTTTGACAGCTTCCAGAGAAGTCAGGTGGGTAGCAGAAGGAGACAATCCCTTGGAGGCTGCCTCTTTGTGGAACATAGAAAGAAACAACTCAAGATTGTTGTTGGCATTTACAGAGTGACATCTGCACGTGGTGGAACACTAGTTCTGGGCCCGAGAAACAAGCATTTATTCATGGCAAGGAAGGCATTGGCTTCCCAAACTTCCAAACATGGCCTCACCCACACTCTGCCCCTAGCCCCACTGAGGCTGGGGCCACCCACTTTCCCCATGCTCTGGGACCGAAGAAGCTGGGGCTGCACTCCACTCACCTTCCCCATGCTCCGGGGCTGGGAAACCTGGGGTCACAGGGTGCCCCCCAATGCTCCAGGGCCAGAGAGGCTGAGGCTGTGCACCACCTGCCTTCCCTGTTTTCAAGGGCCAAGGAGGCTGGGGCCACATGCTATCTACCTTCCTCATGATCTGGGGCCAGGGAGGCTAGGGCTGCCCATCCTCCCGTCCACTCTCCCTGTGCTCTACACTGGGAATGCTGTGCACGATCTGATCTGCCTATGTTCTGGGGCCAGGAAGGCTGGGGCTGCACACCGCCCACCTTCCCCATGCTCCAGGGCTGGGAAGCCTGGAGCCATGTACCATTCACTGGTGGGCTGGGAGCCTGTCCCTATAGTGGGGAAAGGGGGAACTTGGCTCCCACAGGCAGGCCTCAGGCAGAATAGGGCGGAGCTGGGACTTCCCTTCCCACTTATTTGTGGGATTGCATCATTATGCAGGTATGTGATGGTTAGTGGCTGCAGAACTTTCAGATGCGCAAGACCACATTCCTGGAAGTGTGCGCGGGGCTTGCTCCAGCCCTGCCCCAGGGCAACCAGAGCTCAGTGGGAGCTATTCACCTCAGGGAGGCAGAGAAAAGCTGTTTTAATAGTGAGTCACAGTTAACATGTGCTGCTGTATTGTGTTCTGCCTGGCCTTGTTTTTATGCACCCCAGTAGGAACCTTATAATGAGTGCTGTGTGTATAGTAATATTAACATTGCACACAGCGGCGGATATAGGGCAGGGCAAGCGGGGCGACTGCCCTGGGCCCCGCTTCAATAGGCCCCATGCATGCGCTACTACCTGTCGACTGTGGCCATGGCGCATGTGCAAAATTGTGCTGCCCCAGGCCCTGCGCTTCAATAGGCCCCGCGCCTTGGGCCCTGCAAAACTCTCATCCGCCCCTGATTGCACATGCACCTTTTGCTATTATCACTGACTGATGTGAGTCCCAGCCAGCATATGTTGTGAACTAATAAAGATGAATTTGGTTTCCATAACTAGACTGCTATTCCAAATCCATGTAAACAAAATTTATACATGAATGAAATCTTCTAAATACAGAGAAAAGAACCTTTGAAAGGAAAAAAAACAGTCATTTTCATTTTACAAACACATAAACCAACTGTGTCTCAGAGGTCAGTGTATGTTCAGCTGCGATTGTCTGTACCGTCCTCAAGAGTAGAGGTAGAGCACCAGTCACGGTTGCTATGTGGAATGTACGGGGGGATCAGTCTAGAATTCAGTTCTCCATAGGCCACAGAGGGACGTGAGCATGGGTCTCTTGAACTGGACGGTCAACAAGAGTCTCTATGTGTGTTTGCCTCTTGAAAAGTGCTAGCATGTCCTGCTGCATGTCTCTCTTCTTGTCCTGTGCTTTTCTCCTCTCCACTCTATCCCTGGCCATTCTGTCTGAGGTGATGATCCTCCAACCCCTATATTCAGTATCTAAAGCACACCAGAGACTTGCAAGACCTCTTGGAACATGTCATCATGCCTCCTCTTCCTTTCTCTCGTTATCTGGCTGTGTCTCTTTGCTAGGAGTGTGGATGGAGAGACCCTCAAGATCATATTCCCAAATGCAAATGATACAATGCCCAGAGGAACTACTGTGAGTGTATTCACAAGATAAATGCAAACAACAGACACTTGAACCTCTTTAAACCAGCAACCCTGGGAAATAGGGTATGCTGGATTAAAGATTTTGCTGGGCCAGGGAGGGAGCTGCAGGGTCTGAATGTGAAGGGGGTTGGGGCGGGGGCATTTACTTGGTGCCCCGCTCTCAGGGGCACACATGGCTCTGCCTCTCTGCTGCTCCCAGGCTGTGCCCCCTGCCACTATAGAAATGGCAGGGAAAAGCTGCAGGGGAAGTGTGTCACTGCACTGCCGTTCCCCCAGCTGTGGGGAGAGGGAGTGGCAGTGCACAGAGCCGCTGCCTTCTCCATACCACCGGTGTTCCCAGACTAGGGCACCAGGAGTATGGAGGTTCAAATGTACTGAACTCACTCGACTTGATCCACACAAGTTGCAAGCACTGCATTTTCACTTCTCCTTGGGATTCACAGAGCATGGCAGCAGTCTCAGCCATGGGGAGTATGGACAGGGGCGGGGGGAGGGAAGAGGAGTAGAAGAGGAGTTGGTGAGTTGGGACTATAAGGGAAGGGGATTCACAGGCATGAATATATGCAGATAGGACCACTGAACTGAATATTGACACCGTTCTCTATGGGTGGTCGGAAGTGATTTTAGCTGATAGCTCCTGCATGCATCTGGCTGGAGACCCCCTCTGTACGCTGCTAGCTTTCATGCTGCAGTTCTGCCTGCTGAAGTAATTGTTCAATGGTGTGGGAAAGTGTCCTATAACAGTGGAAGAAATAAGGCAATCTCTCATCCACCTCACCCCCCAAAAACATCTCCAGCCGAAGATTGCAAACTACCTTCAGGAAACTTTCCTTGAGATCTCTATGGAGGATTCACAGGACATTCCAGTGCACATAAACAAACTGTTCCCCTGTTCCTAATTGTACATGGGAACGAGAAGCAGATAGAGGGTACGTCTACACAGCAACATTATTTCAAAATAACTAGTCCGTGTCTACACAGCAGGCAGTTATTTTGAAATAATGCCGAAATCCTGTCAAGCTGGAGGACTTCTTACTCCGACTCTTGTAACTCTCATTGTATGAGGAGTAAGGGAAGTCGGAAGAAGAGTGTTCTATTTTGAAATAAGTGCTATGTAGACGCTCCCAATTTTGAAATAAGCTATTTCAAAATAAGCTAAGCAACCGACGTAGCTCAATTTGTGTAGCTTATTTCAAGTTAAGCCCTGCTTGTATAGATGCACACAGAGACTCTAACTCTCTTGATTATTTCACTGCTTCTTTCTGATGAAAAAGATTAATTGATACAAAAGAGTAAATTAATAGATGTGTCCCTGCAATGCCAAAACAAACTGCTTGCCTAGCAGAGATTCCTTCCTCTGCATCAGGCTCACCCATTCTGGACTGTAGGGACAGGCTCAATTGCTCTCAAGTCAAGAACAGATTCTGGCTCTCTGTGCTGTTGGATCCCCTGATTGCCTGTCCAGGTTCTCCTCCTCTTCTTCTTGGACAAAAACCTCCTCCTCACTGTTCATTTCAGGGGCCTGTGACTTCAGGTGCCCTGAAGTATCCGTGGGACTCTTGGCAGTGGTGATGGAGTCTCTGCCAAGGATGGCATGTCTGTGGCTCCACACAAGAGTGACTATTTGCCTCCTTTCCTTTTGGTAGGCCTGCCACATCTCTTCAACTTTCTGCAGCATTTCTGCAAGCCCCTTATGTAGCTCTTCTGCCTCATGCCTGAGTGATTTGCTCATAGATTTCTCAGTTTCTACAGTTGTATCAGAGATGTGCTTGTTCTCCCCACACAGCCAGGAGATCTTATACTTTAGGCATTAACAGCGTGGAGCTGTCATTGTCAGTGGGGCAGTTGCTAGGTGAACTCTCCAAGCGGAGCAAACAGGAAATGGAATTTTAAAAATTCTCAGGGTTATAAAAGGTAAGGGGCATATAGCTGTCTAGCTGGCTGCCAGGGAGTGGAGTTCAAAATGGTGACCAAACCAGTCACAGTGGGGCATTGTGGGACACCTGCTGGAGGCCACTAAAGTTGACATAAGAAACATAGTATCTACACTAACACTGCATTCCCCTGACTACATGAACCTAAGTGCTACACCTTTCACAGAGTTGGAATTAGTCAGCATAACTGTAGCATACTGTATAACTGTAGCAACATTTTGGCATAAACACTTATGGAATTAGATCAGTGTAAGCTGCCCTGCATTGATCTAACATTGAAGTGTAGACCAAGCCTAAGAAAAGCTATTTGTATTGAAACATTCGTACAAATCATTTTACTATTCATGATGACAAGCTAAGTTGTGTGACTACATGGCCGTGCAGCTGCCTAACAAGCCCCACACAGGGGCTCAGGCACTGACTGCTCCACAGAGCAGTCTTTGCCCACCAGCCCCAGCATGGAGCTGCCACAGAAAAACTTCTATGGCAGCTCTGTGCTGGGGCTGGGGGAGTGACCACACACCCACATGTGCCAAAGCTCAGTGCTGGGGCCAGAGGGGTACTTAACCTGGAGCTACCCCACAGCTGCTACTGACAGGTGCCCCTTCTCTGGCCCCCACCCAGCCTACCCTGGCCATACCCTCGCTGGGGGACAGGCGCCCCTCCCCTGGCTGTGCCCACTGGAACTGCCACAGCCATGTAGAGGCACCCTCTCACTTGGCCCCAAGCTGCTACAGAGCAAGAGGGCTTGAGGCATTCCTCTCTCCCTAGGGCAGCCTGCACCCTGAACCTCTCATCCTCAGTCCACCCCAGAGCCCGCACCCCCAGCCAGACCTCTCACCCCACACCTCAACCCTCGGCACCACCCCCACCATACACTGTCCGTATGTGGAATGACTTTTGTTATGTGATACAGCACTTCCATACTGGTGCATATAATGAAAGTCACTGTGCACCTGGACATAAAAAATAGAGGGAACTTCGATGACAAGTGTTATGGTGATCCTGAAAATGGCTAGGGTATTATACTGAGCTTTAAGTAAGGATAGAAGTCTGTTTTGTAATCTGTCAGATTTTCCAGACAGACTTAGTAAGAATAATATGTAAATAGAAAAAGTTTTTCTTGGCACTTTTACCATGTGCTATTAAAGCAGAAGCTCAGAAGGTGGGTGCTGTTACCTCCTGCTAGCTAATCATAAACTCATTCCCAACTAAAACAGAATCTTTTGGTTCCAATATTCTCTCATAATCAACAAAGAAGCCAGACTAGACCTTCTTCCCAGAGCTGTATGTAGGGATATTCAGGGGCTCAGACAACCCTGGCCCTGCCCCAAGCCCTGCCTCCACTCTGCGGCAGTGCTTTAATGCAGCAGTGCAGTCACAGCACCAGCACTAGGAGAGAGCTGTACCAGTAGTCTAGGTAAACCACCTCTGTAAGTGTGTTACACTGGCACTTTATAGTGTGTAACTTGCTGCATGGTGGGAGGGGAGTTTCACACCCTTGAGCAAGAAAGTTATAGCATTATAACTTGCCAGTGTAGACAAGTATTTGGGCTGCTCTGTTGGTTCTTTTCAGCTTTACTTCTTGCACTGGAGTCCTCTTGACATGCTAAAATTTCTGGCCAAGAGAGTATTTTTGATAGTCTAAAACTGCTTTTTTAAACACATTGTATGAGGTCATCTTTAATTCTCCACCATTATGATGGTAAATTCAGAGAAGGCTTGCTACTCCTTAACAAGATTCCAAAATACAGAGAAGTTAAAAAAAAAAAAAAAAAAAAAAAAGGTAGGGGGGAGAGGAACTGCTTATACAATAGATGCTTATATAAGTACTGGAAGTTTGAAATTGGCACTCAGCTGATAAAATACTTTAACCAACTCATGCATGTCCTAATTTTAAGAAAGAAAGAAAGAAAGAAAGTCAGTGAGTCAGTGAGTTAGCATGAGCAATTCTTTTGGTAGAGATAAGATCTAAAAAGCTCCCTCTCTTCTTCCCCATCGTTGCTTTGGTAATCCCAATAATTGACTAGGCAGTATGCAGTAGAGATGGAATAAATGCCTCACAGGAAAAAGAAAAAAAATCAACATTGAGTATAAAGTGCATTGTTAAAGCCAGTGATCCGCTGAGCTAAAGAAGCATGCATGCCCATTGAACAGAATCATGGCTCCTGCATTCATTGTAAAGCTTTATTCTCTGAACTTTTACTCGTCAAGTCATCTACTTTATCCACATTTTGTCACGTGATCTGAAGAATACTGTAGCCAAATATATGGACAATCTCCCATTTAATGATAAAATGACAACATTGATTTAACTTTAAATAGAGTTGATGTATATATTGTACTTTTGTGAAATGCTAAGTGCAGAGGGCTTAATTAAACAAAATTTAGAGATTCATGAATATTTCTATAGATTTTAAAAGATTTTAAGCAACTGACTGTTCTGAAAGCATTTGACAGTATAATTTGGGTACTGATTTGAATTTCAAAGATATTATCACTATTTCTGCTATGTTAGATGGATAATTTTATGTTATGTCTTTGTTTTAAAGTAACTAAGCAAAAACCACTTACTATTTTAAAAGGTTGCTATAATTATAAATAATAAATTCTAATGTGATTTTTAAGTTAATTACTTTATATAATTCCTCTGTAAAGCAAGATGGAACTGATTTTAATACAGGTTTTGGTCTGAACTCAAAGCTGATAGTTCATGGACAACATATACACCGTTCTTGAGAAAGGTGAAAAGCTGTATTGGAGCTGATGAGATGTCAAATGTGGTGAAGACAAGTGTAAAGGGATGTACACTGGCAGTAGTTCAAGAGCCTGGTGGAGAGGCTGAAAAGGGCACCTCTTCAGGGTAAAGGGGCATGCTTTGGACATGGCCTGGTAGAACACATTCAGAGTTGCTGCATGATAAAGTACAAGGGTAGCCTAACTTAGGACTTTTCTACAGTTTGTTCTCAGATTTAAATAAATTAATTTAGATACATTGGTACATGAAATGTATGTAGACCAGCCCTTAAAATCAAGTCTGTCTGCTTTTAAACGAGAGTGAGGAGCTGCAAATCATTAATCTGCAACAGCAAACACATTCAGCCACTGAGCTGTAACAACTCTTACATTTTTTACAGGTAAATGAATAAGTGATGCAGCCAAGTGGAGTTTTAAAATAAAAAAGGACAAGAGCTGTTCTGAGCAGATTTAGATATTCCACCTGGAGTCTCTCATGTCTACACTAGCATCCCCTCTGTTACTAACTCTTGGAGTTGCACTGATGCTAATGCTAATTTTTTCCGGAAATTAAGCTTGTATAAATTCAGTCTTTCTGTGCCTCTCCGTCTTCCTGCCTTATTCCCCCTTTTTGTTCGTCTGCCTCAGTAGGCCTTTCAGCCTGTCGATGTGGGTCTCTTTGTCAGTGTTCCCTATAATCTGTGCGCTTGTGCAGACACTCAGAAGAGGTTCAAATGCCACCCAGCTGATTAGTAGAGTGCAAACAGCTAGGTTTTTGTTTCTGTTGGTAGTGCACATTCACACATGCCCCAGTGCACATAGAAAAAAATATTCTGCACATGATGGAAAAAATCTATGCATGGATGGAAAAGATTAGAGGAAACATTGCTGTTTGTACCTGTTGGGATTTTTTTTGTTTTGGGTGGGTTTTGGAGGGATTTTTTTGGGGGTGGGGATTTCTTTTTCTCTCAGTCTTTCACATATTCACAAAGTGAAAGCAAGAGAGAACATGGGGGATAAGAACAGAAAAATGGAAAAGGAGAGGGAAAGCAAACGGAAACAATGAGTGTGGGGAAGAAGCAATACTGAATAAGGAGTATGGAATTATTGAAGAGGGAAAGTGAGTCATTATGTGATAGGAATGAAAAGAAACTATCTTGGAATGAACAGGTTGTTGAAATGAGACGTAGATCGAGAATGTAGAGTAAGTCAATGTCTCTCAGCCTCCGATATCCCAGAAAAGCTCTGTAGTCTAGATGTACCCTAAATGAGAAAGAGAATGAGAAGAGTGAGAGACAGCACTCATACAGTTGAACTTAGGCACTCATTCATTCTGTTCACAGAAAAAAAAAAGTTTTTTGAAGGTGTTGACCTGGTCTGTGTCATATCAAACCAGGACTGAAACTGAACAGATGACCAAATGCTTAAAGGCTCTGCTAGTCAGCACCAATCTCCCATCTCAACCAGTCCCTGATTAACCCTATTTTAATAAATACATTTCTCAAAGGATTTGGTATTTCTTTGGCTGAAGACAGAAAATTTCAATTGAAAATTAAAATGTGAACTGAATCACCAGTCTCAATGTATGCCATTTTAAAACTGGAATAAAATAGTGTTGACATAAGATCCAAAAGGATTTTATAGTTGTATTTTCTTATTATTACACTAGTATTTTTAAAATGAAAAACTTTACACCAATGTTGTTACTCACTAAACAGGAGCATTGTAAACACAACTCTATAAACTTAAAAAACAACAAATAGTCTGGTAGCACTTTAAAGACTAACAAAACACGTAGATGGTATCATGAGCTTTTGTGGGCACAGCCTACTTCTTCTCAAGATACCATCTGCATGTTTTGTTAGTTTTTAAAATGCTACCAGACTATTTGTTGTTTTTTAAGTTTATCCTGTACAGACTAACTTGGCTACCCCTTTCAAACTGCTTACAACTCTGCTACTCCTTTTGTTATAAAGTTAATGGGTAATCTGCAGTAATGAATAACACACCATATGACAAATCTTACTTATCATATCTTTCATATTAGAGCATCACAAACTGCTTTCTATATTTAACAAAACAATTGTACAGTTAAATAGATAACATTTACAGAATAGTTGCATACCATAAATAGACTATGAATGGCTTGGCAGAAATCAATTTTGATATTTTATAATTTTGACAGATGTATCTATATTTATTTTAAACATCTTTTATTTTTATCAATTTAAATTTTCACAGTTACAGAAAATTATGAACAGGGTCAGACAAAAACTATTTAATGACAGTAGATGTTGAGATTTAAATAGTTACAGCTTTCTAATAATTTAAACACATTGTATGTCAAAATCTACAAAGTAAATATCCTTAAATCAAACTCTAATAAGTTCTCAAGTGACATTTTTCTTACTTTGCCTAGCTTTAAATTTGTATTATTATTGATGGAAACATTTTTATTTATTTGTATGTTTATAGTGAAATGTGTGTTTACCAATATTTGCTGATAAAATTATTATCCTTCCAAGACTAGTGAGAGAGAGAGAGAGAGAGAGAGGGAGGGACTAAAGTTTAGGTCTGTAGTATAAAACTCAACCAAAACATAACCAAAATTATTCTAAGTGCTTATTTTTTTATACAGAAGTAGTAGTTATGTTAGAGAAAGAATAGGGAAAATGCAATGATGTAGGTAAATAACTTCAATGAACTAACAAAAAACCCAAAATTAAAAAAGCAAGATTTTGAGATTCTATTGATCCAGAAAGAGAGCAGGGCTGGCTGGAAGGATGTTGGTTTAGAATTTATAATTAATATTACTAAAAGAGAGATGTCAGAAGAACACAATAAAGTCATGTGCTACTATGAATCTAAATCTCTTTGTCTGGATCACAATAACTGGAAGCTATCTTAAAAAAATTAAAAAGTAAGTAAGTTTTGTATATATATTAACAGCTTCTACATAGACAACTTGTAGCATGCTAGAAAACAAATATGTCTTTTGGAGTCCATTTTATTTATTGAAATACCCATTATTCCTGGCTGGTTTTAAAATTCCCTCTTAAAACCAAAATGGTCACTTCAAAAAGTGAGTGGTCTGTCCCTTACTGGTCTCTTTCTGCCCTCTGTGGAAATGCCTTTTGTTTTTTCTGTTTCTGTTTCAGTTTCAGTTTCACTGATAAGTATTATTCACTATTTTGTGCTACAATAGTCTATAGATACCCCTGTTAGGATCAGAGTCCATTACACGGGGAAGTGTACAAACATACAGAGAGACAGTTATAGTCACAATCCAAATGATAATGTGAACAAGAGCAATGGGCTCCCACTGAAGTCAAACCTCTTACAGGTACCACAGTTTTACTATAGGCTGTTGGTCACAGGATCAGGAGTTAGCTGTAACATTTCTTACATTGTAATCTAGTATTTTAAAGCATTTTGCAACCTTTATATAAATAGGAATCAGTTCATCCACCACTGAAGTGTAGCTATAATGCTGCTGGAAATGAAGAAAATGCCCCTGGTTTTGGAATTACTGATATCTCATCCCCAAATTGGACTATTTAATGAACAAGAGAAATTATAGAAATGTTTGGACCAGGAACCTGGGTGAAGATTTAAAACAGGATCAGAAGAGTGTTTAAATGTTGTTCCTAAATTCCTGGAGGTGCTGTTCAGGATCAAACAGTAGAAAGTACCATTCTTTAAACAAATGAAAAGCAACCACAACATGGGACATTTTGAGAAAAATTACATAGACTTCAGAGAATATATTATGGTGATAATTTGCAGGCAATATTTGGTCATTGAAAATCTTACTCCATCATTTCCAAAATCAAATGGAGAAAAAAAACCCACAATTACTAAATTGTGTGACACTAGTATAGAGCAGAGTCTGGAGAACTAAATGTATTTATAAAATCTAATGTAAATACTTCTGTGGTTACTATCTAAAAAAACACATATAAGGGTTACATTTAGAACTACTCTAAAAACATCAGAAGAAACTCAGACATTAATTCTTGGCTGATTATTATCACTATCACATGCTGTGATGGGGGTGGACTCAACGCTGCCGTGCTGCCTGATGGCTTCCTGGGAATCAGCTCTGTTCACTGACATGCCTTCATCTAGTGATATCTTGGTACCATCAGGTCTGCTTCAGGACCTGTGTTGCTCCCAGGACTGCAGTCCTCTTCTGGATATAGCCCTCTGGCTGAGCCCCACTCGGTTCTCCCCTCTCCTGAGGGAGGGACCCAGACCCACACACTACTTCAAGTCCTGGTCCAGGGACTCTATAGGTGGCAGCCACGTGCAGCATCCCCTCCAACCCTGCAGTTTATTTCCCTGGGCCACTTCCCCGCAGCCTGAGCACCTTCTCCGCCCACTTAGGAGTTGGAATGAAACACTCAGGGTCTTGAAATGGATCTGGCTTGGGAGAGACAGTTTGCCTTTGAGCCTGGGGTATGGGTGTGATAAGCTCCACCTAGCACCAATGCACCTGCTTGTTGAACCAGATATAGTTTTCAAAGTGGTCTTCAGAGTCAGCCAAAGTTACAGCATATTCTAATAGTCCAGTTTGGAGGTGATCATGAAAACAGTCATCACTGAGGCTAGATCTGCAGCCAATAAATGAGGACATATTCTTCTAAACAACTGAAGACCAGAAAATCTTTTTACTTGTTTTCAATACACTTATTTCTCATATACTTACTGTAATTTTAACAATTACCGGTAAACGTTCATAAAAAATCATGGGTGTCCATGGGCTGGAACCATAGAGGACTGATCAGGTAATAATAACCAACTGGAAAGCCTGTTTGCTCATTTTAAGTTTCTGTTTCTGGAAATGGAGCATGAGCTTTTATTTACAGAGGCTGAAGTATACTGGTTGAGAGACACCCTTAAATAGCACATTCTTAAATTAAAAGAACTTGAACTGTAGTAGCTCTAAAAACAAACATTGTAAAACAGAGCTAATCAACAGGATTAAAAAGCACAAAGTTTCTCCTTAAAACTGTTTTTAAAAAATGTCCCCTTTATATTGTTAATAGAATGGGCCAAATTCTGGTACTTAAAGCTAGTGCGTTTTCCAACTATGTAACTGAGCAGGGAACTGTCCCAGAATTCTTATCCATTTTTATATCAAATGATAGTAGATAGTACCATAAAATAAAGGACTATCCTCAAAAGTTTCTAGCCCAGCATTTATTACCTCCATACTTTTTCTTTATATTTTATAATAGTTCTCATGAAAATGTTTTACACAAACAGGTTGCCAGGGCACTGACTAAGTGCCCTGAAGCCAATGAAAACTCCCCACTAACTATAACAGGCTTTAGAAAAGTTCCATAAATCCACTATTATTTTTACAACACTTATTTACTTGATACCTCTTTGCTAGAACCAAAAAAACAGCTACACATTGCTCCCAATATAATCAGACTGGTCCGTGTATCAGTAGACATGACTTTAATACATTCAGAATGCATGCCTCAGATGTTATGATGCAGACAGTATGCCTGGATGATTATCAAATATGGATAGACTGAATCATACTGGGGGGGAAAGAGAGCTTCATTTTCACCACAGAATTTCTCTACACTGGAGTGTAGGCATCTAATAATAAAATATGGTATAGTTGAATCTGAAAAATCATAGTTTAAAACCATCATAGCAACTTCAATTTAAGTTACATAAAAGCTGATTATAGCAACTTATTGAAAACATGGAAATGTAACCTCAAAGTAGGTCACAGGCTTTTTTTAATGGTATTGTGTATAGTGAACAGTACAGCAAGACATCCCAAGACTTAGCAGAAAGGGTACTTGCCAAAAGGCACAATGTAGCCATAATGTATTTAAAATAAGTGTATATATCTATGTAGTAACATAAACTCCAGATATGTGGAGGTGACACTTGTGTGATAAACCACATAGGCACAGTCATTACTAACACACCTATAACCTTTCCTCTTAAGTTATCTTTTCGGAATTTGTGATAATATTCCTAACTTGAGAAGCTGACATTTTAAATAACAGCTTGCCAGATAAATATTTGATTCTCCAGAACTCCAAAATGTGGATTTTCCTACCCTAAATTACCTGTGCCTGAGGTCCATGTTGAACAATATGTTTTAGAACAGCTTTATTTTAGTTTTAGAAGTCCAGTATCTGGCTGTGATGAGGCTTAATCCCATCACCTGACAGGTTGGGGAAAGCCCCCAGCTAGTCATGCTCCATACATGACACTGGGCAGCTAATTGTCCCCTGGCCAGAGGGGGTGGAGCTAAGACTTAAAAGTGGATTGAAGGTGCCCAGGTAAGAAAGACTGCAGGGGAGAAAGAAAGAATAGTGGTAGGGTTTAAGAGGGTGGTGATGGGAAAGTATACTACAGAGGAAGGTCTGGTATTCAGCTTGTAAATGAGAAGATTTCAGTAGCCCAAGAGGTAAAAGAATTATTTGGATTTATTGTTGCTTGTGTGACACACCCTGGAAGGGGTTTGAATGTTATGACTGGGCTGGAGGGCTGAGTCACAGAAAGACCTGGAGCCAGAGGCAGGCAGCCAGAAAGAGGTGTTGGAGTTGAGGATACAAGGGGCATGCTCCCTGGGTACCAGGGGCCAATCCTGGTGTGATTGTGCTGCATCACACTCATTAATGGGGGTGTTAATCCTTTTGAGAAGCAGAGGTTCCTCTCTTTCCAATGGAATTCAGTGTTTACTTTTAGTTCTGAAAGGCCTTGAGACACCAGTCTTTAGATGAATCCAAGAAAAACTACTTTAGGTCATTTGTGAAGTATTTGACATTTTATTACTTTTAATTTTTCTCTCAAAGCTCTGTATACTTGGATTCAGCCACCTGGCTTTATAGGTTACAATAGTCCCATAAAAATATTCCTAAAAGCATTTCTATGAAATATGGTATGGTTCAGGAGTTTCATTAAAAATGGTACTTTATCAACTTTGCTTACAAACTGAAATATCCATTTCCAGTCACAGGAGTATGTGCAGATGTTCAAAATATGATCCAACACATTTTGTTGGAATTAGGGTCCTTGGTCTAGGTTCCCTCTGAGATTTGACCTCACCTGTTTAGGTGGTCTCTTCTTGAGTGCATTACTGGGCAACTTTAGACTGAGTTTCAGGGTCTGCAAAGTCAGGCAAAAAAAATCAGTTATACTCAATTTCATGTTTAGAAAGCTTTCTTCAACAGCAGTGCCTTAAAACAAAGGGTCAGATTCTCAGCTGATGTAAATCAGTGTAGCTCCACTGAAATTGTGGAATTAAAATTGGTTGAGAATCTGATCCACCATTTTTTTTTATTTTTATTTTTTAAAGAAAGTTAAGATTCTAAAACACAAGATAGGATCTAGAGAGAGATGGATCAAGTCTCCATACCTCCTCCCCTGCAATTCAATCTGTGGTGTGGTATCATTTATCTACTATCAGCAAGCCTCACAAGGTCTTGGGTTTTTATCCTTACAGCACTTAGGTGAAGTGGGAAGTACATTTTCCAGATGGGAAATTGAGGCACAGATTTAGTTGACTAAGTCTAAGTGACTTGCCCAAGGTTACATAAGCTGTCTGTAGCAGAGCAGGACATTGAAGCCAGTTTGTTCTTTGAATCCCAGGCAAGCACTATAACCATTGTATTATCTTCACACAAAATGGCAGACTGAGAAAAGAATGAGCCAATTTAAGCCCTGCTCAAACTCAGACTCAAATTTCATTTCCAATTGGTCAGAGTTAAGTCATAGTTTTTGTTTCTCCTCAGTTGAAAATGATCATATTTACTGTTACATAAGTGCCTTTTCAGCTGTACAAGGAAGAAGCTACAATGATTGTTCTGCCTACTGGTTATGAAAAGGTATGTAGCAATGGTTATTAGAGGAAATGTTAATCATGCACATTAGGATGACCCCATCTGTGTCTTCTAATCAAGTGTTGCTACTTGCTCCAGTTTTTATGACTGATAAATTTCTAGTAAAATGTGTCTGTTTCATCATATTAATTGAACTAATTTCTTAACAAATCTAGTTGTTAACCAAAAAACATACTATAAACACCCTTGGTATTGGGAATTAACTGTGATTCAGATGCATTTTATTGATTGTATTCTACTCTCAGCCAGTGTTCCCTACAAGTTGTGTGTGCTTGTCTGGCCACTCAGGGGAGATTCAGATGCCACCCAGCTGATATTACCAGACCACATACGGTTAGGTTTTTTGTTTGTACTGGTGATGCACATCTGCACATGGCTCAGTGCACATAAAAATGTATTTGGCACATGGCTGGAAAAGATTAGAGGGAACATTACTCTCCATCCCCTTAATATTGTGAAAAAGAGTCTGGAAGTTGAAAGAGGGAATTAGAAAACCTGCAATTAACAGGCATACAAGGAAATCCCTTGTTTAAATTTTTACATTAACAGGGAAACTGGATGGTTCAGGAAATCAGCAACACTGTGGATGTTTGGAAAAAGACAGATTTTTTTTTATTCTCTGCAAAGAACTAATACAGAGTTATAGAGTTAAATACATATTTATGAATAACAATAGTTGTGGGTGTTTTTCAGGACTTGGTCACCAGTCTAGCTATAGGTCAGGTCAATAGTTATTGAAAGTTACCATTTGCTACTTTTTCACGGGCTTCTGTGAAATGTCATGGGGGTGTCTGTCCAATTCACATCAGCGCCTAAATCACAGCTGTCATAATATTTGGTGCTGACTGGCAACTTTGGAAGGCACAAACCATTGTGGAGACTACACTAGCCTTCTACTCCAATAAGTGGTCCCTCTGTCAGAAGTGAGGTATATAACAGAGTAATATGGGGAAGCTTGCACAATATTGCATCTACTGGTTCTGGGGTAACAACAAACACATATAGCATGCAACTACATTTTGAATTTTGTCAAAATGAGTCAATTGTCCTTATAACTAGATGCCCCAAATTCTGGCACAATTTGGGGCAACCTGACTCAGGAGGTCTAGGGCTGGAATGTCTAAGCTCTCCTAAATTTATCTAGGTAGTCTTACTTCTAATATGCCTGGAAGCAGAGTACCTGGGCACTAATCAGATCAGAACAGAGGTGAATCAGCAGCAGTTTTTCTGCTGTGTCTATGCAGTCAATATTACACCTTCATGAGCCAGTTTTAAAATGTTTGCTGACCTTCTATCTTCATCTACTTTAAACCATGCTAAAATACTGAACCCATCATCTATACTACATCTGACAAGTGTGACTTCCTTAAGATTTGACATAGGGCAACCATTTTTAAGAAGGTCTAATAATAGTAGATCGGCAGCTGAACTGCGGGCACACAAACCTAACCAAATGAAACAGATGGTATGATGATGATCTCATGTTGTAGTCTAGAAATAACTGCATAGAAAGAAATGAGTCTCTAAATGAGCTCTATCCTCACCTCGCTCTTACCCCTGATCTGTCCTGCCTGAGCATGCTCTGTCCCCACTTCTCCACCGCCCTTCTGGAGCTTTCTGAATGCTGCAAATCAGCTGTTTGTAGTTCTGGGGAGGCCCTGGGAGGACAAGGAGGAGTTGGTCAGTGGAGCCATCAGCAGGTGAGAGGTGGTGTTGGGGGGCGGGGGGGTGAGGGAGACAGAGGAGGGGAGCTTAGCCACTAATTTCTCCTTGTGGGTGCTTCCCTTCTGGAAGTGTGTAGCCACGCACCCTTGCCCAGCAACGCGGTGTGGCCATCAACTCCCCTGAAGGTGATGGAGTTTAAGCACAGGGCAACACCAATAATTATTTGCTTCACCTTGTCCATTTAGCCAGTGCAGAACCTATAGAGCATGTGTGATTAACATAACTTCTTACAATCCAACAGATTAGCCTGATGATCTTGATTTGAAATTTCCCTTTCCTACGTGCATTGTTGCCATGGCGGACAAACCTCACCTGCCTATTTTAATCCTATACTAGATGTTGGCTATGCCTGCCAACCCCTCTTTCTCTGGGGGTAGGCATCCCGGGCTCTTCTCCTGGCCACGGGGAAGGCCTAGGCCACGGCCAGACCAGCCCCGGCCCTTTCTCCCTGTCCACGGCCATCCTGGCTCTCTCCACCCCACCCTCCATCCGTGCTGGCTCTGGCTCTTTCCCCCTCCTGGCCATCCCAGCCCCAGCTCTACCCTCCTCCCCACCTGCACCAGCCCCGGTTCTGACTCCGTCTCCCCCCACTATGTCAAAGCTGCGGTGCTCCAGGCCTGGCTTTCTACATGGCTGCTGGAGAGAGCTGGGTTGGTAGTGGGTGGAGCTTGGCTCCAGGGATGGGGCCTTGGGCAGAAGAGGTGGGGTTGGGGGCTGAGCTTTACCTGCCCATGCCTACCTTCCCTCCCTGCCCCCCCCCAACCTGTGGATGCTGTGACATAATGACATCACTCAGTTGTCTTGCAGGAATTTTTTTATATATAGGGAGAAAGATTTGCCATTAATTTAGCATGGGTGAAATTCAGCCCAGTGCAGTGATGCTACAAAATGGTTATTCACCATTTACATTCCAATTAAGATCTCAAAACAGGCTTCATTCTGAAAGCTGCTGGACAGGCTTTGTGTGGGCAGAGGGAAGGTGCGTCTTTCAAAAGCACCTGAATTTGGGACACAAGTCCTATTGACTTTCACCCCAGGTGAGATTTTCAAAGTCTATGTGCATAAATCACATAGGCATTTCTGAAAATATTCCCAGTGGTGAATTCTGCCTCATATGACTGTTGCAAACTTGCTCCAAATTTCTGGATCAGCTTAACATCTCAGTTCCAAAACAGCAAATTGTCTGGTAAATTCAAAGTGGGAGAGGGTCTTCTAGTTTTTGGCAAAGGAGATGGATAGAAGTTTCTTACACATGTATAATATCTGATATCTACTGACTAAAGCACTTGGTCATAGAAAATTTATCACAGGTAATAAGGATTATAGAGCTTTTGTCCTAAAAAGAAATGAAAATAATTCAATATTGCTAGTTGTTTTTTCTTTCTTTTAAACCAAAAGAATGTAAATGGCAGGCGTTACTTGCTAACAACTTGGGTATTCAAACCCAGCAACTAGAGAACAAAACTATGCTTGTCCAATCCTATCAGATCTAACTCAGTTTTGAATACCAATTTGCAAATATAAAGCACATTAACATAGGTATGTGATTTCATCACTGTTCTGGCACTATATCATATGGTTTCATTCATCTTCCTTTATTATTACCAACATCAGTAGTACCAGGAAAGGCATTAGGTCATGTTTAAGGTTAATTATGGGACCATGTGATTGTAACTTCATAAATATATTTTCCCACTATTCATACTCCGGCAGGTTCAAATAAGCATGGGAAATGAGAAATGCTTTCTTGATTTATTCCATGACAGCAGAGTTAAACTGCATGTGAATAGCTAGATATGCACCATGGCCATGGGAGACAACCCAGAGAGAAAAAAAAACTTGGACTTTTCATCCTAGAAAAGAGGAGACTATGGGGGAATAAGATAGAGGTCTATAAAATCATGACTGGTATGGAAAAAGTGAATAAGGAAAAGTTATTTACTTATTCCCACAATAAAAGAACTAGGGGTCACCAAATGAAATTAATAGGCAGCAGGGCCAAAGGAAGTTTTTCTTCACTCAGTGCACAGTCAGCCTGTGGAACTCCTTGACAGAGGATGTGGTGAAGTCTAGGACTTTAACAGCGTTCAAAAAAGAGCTAGATAGATTCATGGAAGTTAGGTCCATCAATGGGCATTAGCAGGGCATGACAAATGGCGGCGAAAGCCGCTCGCCAGCCCTGCACTGCGCATGCGCAAGAGCCGCATTGCGCATGTGCGCGCCGCCGGTAAACGGGGTGCGCGGCTGAAATCTGATTCTATAGTTTGTCGAGCCCTGGGTATTAGCCAGGAAGGGTAGGAATGGTGTCCCTAGCCTCTGTTTCTCTGGACAGAGGTGGGATCACATGAGGATTCCCTGTTGTGTTCCCTCCCTCTGGGGCATCTGGCATTGGCCACTGTTGGCAGACAGGATACTGGGCTAGATGGACCTTTGGTCTGACCCAGTCTGGCCATTCTTATATCTCTGTCCCATTATGGTTCCCAAACAATATGGTAAATTCTCCTAAGGGGATACAAGATCACTTTGTGGGTTGGGAGGCTGTTCCAGCTACGTCAAACTACCAGCATTACTCAGGCTAAGGCAATGGCAGTGAAAAGAAAGAGTGTCTGGGGGGATCAAAAGGCTGAACTTGTTCAGCTCCTGTCGCTGGCATCCATTAGACCAGAAGAGGGGGGCAATGTAGCAGGACTGATCTGCAGAGACTGAGTGTCATGAGAAATTGGAGGAGAGAGAGATGGGGGACTGAGAAAGATCAAGACCTGAGTCCTTTACAGACAGGCAGAGAAGGAAAAAAAGGATGGAGAGAAAAATGGGAGAAATTACAGAATAAAAATTGAAAGGAAACCCCATAAATTCAGAAAAAAAACCAAAAGAGAACATGGGGGAGAAAGAATGGGCAAAAAGAGATGAGACCCAACAATTCCAGTGATATGGACAGGAGAAAGTCCAGGCCCAAATCTGCTATGTGCAGATACTATGGTTCTCTAGTCCTCAAGTCTTGGAAGCATTGCACTTAGTACATCTCATAAGCATCACATTTTAGCAAAATAAACATCTGTTTAATGCTGCTTTTTAAGAACCTCTCTCCTTATATAGTACTACAAATTCTTCTAACATAAACTGCAAACATTATTTTTACAATCTCTGAGTACTTGGTAAGTCACGCAATTCTGCATCAACATTTCTTTAAACATGACATCTATGCTGGTATAATGGTTTACAATGGTTTATTTTTAGTTCATGAAAATGCTCCGTAAGTTCTTTGTAAGTATGCTTAGGAGCTTTAATAGTATTAACTTTTTTCCTAGCTCATTTCTCAGATTTACTTTAAATTTTCCTGTGGGTACAGTATTTAAAGATTTGAATGGTTAATGACTCATTCACCAATGCCATTAGTGTAACAGTATTTAACAGAGAACAAAAATTATGATTTAAAAGGTAGAAACTATCAATTTGTGGTAAAATGCACTCTAGAGAAAGTTTCTAATCCCAGAAAAATGTAACCCTTTTGTGTTTTCTCATTTTTAACTATCATTTATGGAAGTGAAAAGCAATTATCTTCTCTTTTTTAAAAATTCCTTTTCACAAACTTGATAATAATTCATATTTAGTTTTATGAAAGATTTTTCTTCTTTGTGTCCCAATGTTTTCTTTCCTTCTTTGAAAGACATTGTTTTGTCAACAAAAACTGCATTTGAATGCTACTTTAGGAATCCGAGACTATGCCTACACTACGGGGTTTTTCTGGAAAAACTCCGCCGTGTCCAGGGAACGCGTCTGCTCTTCCAATTTTTTTTGCGGAAGAGCAGATGCACTCTTTCGGAAGCCCTGTCATCCTCCTTCCATGAGGAAGAAGTGCTGTTCTGAAAGAGGGGGCTTTCTGAAATTTGGCCCAGTGTAGATAGATCATTGTAGACTAGATATAGCCTGAGAGTGCTACAAAAATGTGAGTATTTGATAGGCACAGTTCTGATAACATGACTTAAATGTTTGTTTTCTAAAAACAATTCCTTAATTATACTGCATGAAATGCTTCTTGTCAGTTGGCTGAAGATAGCGGAAATAGGTTAATAGAGTGATGGGAGTAGGTAGAGAGTCAGTTTACACAAGATTCAACTTTTACCCAGCAGTCCCAGCCAGCCAAATAGTTACCTAGTAGTAATTTTTTAAAATAGGTCACAATGATTCTGAAGATTGCCAGTGTTTAGAACCAATACTCACATTTGTCTTAAAGAAGTCACAATAATGAGACTTCTTACTCTGACAGATTCTGAAACTATGGACAGAAGCGAGAATTTTTCTGCTAGCTTCACTGGCTACAAGATTAGACCCATCATGACATAATTCATGGGTGCTTTTTGTTTAAGAACATCCCTGCACACCACAGAGAGTGCAATAATGGCTCTTGCAGCAGCACTACAAATTTTATTATTTGACATGAAGGTTCCTAAAAAAGGACATTACACGTTTTTAAATATCACGCAGCTCTGCTCACTGATTTAGCTCCTGGATAGTAATGGCACCATATTTAGCAAAGCGAAAACTGCTACTGATGACCCATCTCCCACCCCACTACAAACTTCACTCTCATTTTCTTCTTTACACATTCAGTCCTCTGTCTGTCCCATCTAAGGCTTTGTCTACACTGCCAATTGAGCAACAAAACTTTTGATGTTTGCAGGTGCTTAAACCCATCCCCAGAATGACTTTTGTTGTTCATAGGCGCTTAAACCTCCTCAGAATGATTAAAGTTTTGCCATGGCAGGTGTCAGTGTAAACAGCTCCTTGTGGGCAGGAACACTCTCCTGTTGACAATGCAAACCATGCTCATAGGGCATGGAAGTATTTTCTTGGCAAAAGTGCCAAGAAACAGTATTAGCACTACACAGGTTGGAAATGTCTCAAATGACTCCCAATGATATATATCTGCTTAGCTACCTCTGATGCAGGAATTTAGGAATAAGAATTACCATACTGAACTAGTCCTGTAGTCCATTAGTCCAATATCGTGTCTACACCAGTGAACAGCATCAGGTAATTCAGAGAAGTTTTTCTAAAAGATACACTCTAGGAATCATTTTGGGAAAGTTCTATGGTCTGTGTTATACAGGAAGTCAGACTGCATGATCATAGTGGTCTCCTCTGGGCATGGAATTAGTAAATCTATGAGAGAGGTCAAGGAAACTCCAAAGTAGACATCTGTGACATAATAAATGGTGAGTTTCAACCCAATCCCTGTAGATGAGATTGGCATATCCCTGAAACATGAGGTCTCAAAGCCCATAGATTTTTTTTTTAACCAATAGCTATTCTAACTCTGGGATTCTTATCTGTGTAAATATCCAATCCCTCTTTGAATCTTGCTAAATTCCTTGCATCAGCAACATCATGTGGTAATGAGTTCCACAGCATAACTATTAATTACATTGCCTTTTTGAATTTTGAATTTGCTGCCTTTTAATTTCACTGTAGATAGCTTGTTCTTGTGTAATGAGAGAGGGAAAACATAAGGCCCTTCTCTACCTTCTGTAGATCATTATTTTGCCTACTTTTGTCATGTCCCATTATATCCATTCGATTTCTAAAGTAAATAATCTCAGTCTTTTCTCTTTTTTTAACTGGAGAGCTGTTCCATATTCCCTAATTATTCTCTTCAAGTTTAACTGAGCCTCATCAAATTCTTCAATATCCTTTATGAGATGGGATAGCCATTACTGCAAAAGGTATACCAGATTAGGGTTAACCATAAATTTATATAATGGCATTCTAATATCTTCTGTATTATTCTTTGTTTCATTCCTTATACATCCTAACATCATATTTTTTTGACCATAGTTGAACACTGAAAGAGGTCTTTATATAGCTGTCCACAGTAATGCCCAGGTCTTTTTCCTCAGCTGATACTATTAATTTAAAACTAATCATTTGTATTCAGAAGTCATTCAGTTTAATCTTTTCCTTTTCAATATGTGTTACTTTACATTTATCAACACTGAATTTCATTTGTCATCATGTTACCCAGTCACCTAGCTTGGTTAAGTTTCTCTTTAAAGTTCTGAAGCTTCAGAGGGGTAGCCTAGTTAGTCTGTAACAGGAAAAACTTAAAAAACAACAAATAGACCAGTAGCACCTTAAAGACTAACAAAACATGTAGATGGTATCATGAGCTTTTGTGGGTGCAATCTACTTCTTCAGATGACAGGAGTATTAGAAGTCCAGATCCAAGAATAAATAAGGGAAGGGGAGGGGCTTTTTAAAAGTCCTACTCAGTCTTCCCTGGACTTAAGTAACCTTAATAATTGTGTGTTCTCTGTAAATTTTCTTCAACTCCTTTTCTAGCTCATCTATAGATATATTAATGAACAACAATGTTCCTAATAGAAAACTTAGTGGCATCTTTTGCTCTGACAAATATTGACCGTTGACACTTTGTTTTTTTTCTCTTAGGTCTACACTACAGACCTATATCAGTATAGCTATATTGCTCAGGCTCTAAGGGGGGGTGCCCTAGAGTGTGCAAGTAACACAGAGTGTGAAAAATCCATGCCACTGAGCAATATAGTTATCCCAAACTAATGTGTTGTGTTGACTAAGGATATTAACCAATTAACTGGCTAGCATGCTTACCAGTTAACTGGTTAAGTGGCCCTTGCTAGTGAATTCCAACAAGGCCAGTGGGCTGAGCGGTGGGACTCTGGCTGTGGATAATATGCACCTGGGCAAACACATGTACTTGGACAATATAAAATAAAATTAATTGATTGACTTCACTGCCAAACTGTAATGTGGCTGTCTGGGGAAATAATTGCACTTCATAAAACAGCACATCTTCCCTCTGATAATGCTATATAGGGGAATAATAATGCTATTTAGGGGAATCTTATAATTTCACATACATGTTACCACACATTTTATCAGGACAATACTGACCAGCACATTATGAGTTTGCAAATGATACCTCACAACGTATATTTCATACAAAGTTTATCAAACTAGTCTATAGGGTGTAAATACTGTGGTATATTCTGCCACACATGGTAACCCTCTCTTTTCCCTTTTAGCCTGATACAAAATGTAACTGGTTGAGAAGGTCTGCAATAACTAAAAGTCATCTTTCCATATGGAAAGTTTGAAGAGATGATTAAAGTCAAATACCATTGGCAACTAAAAGTCAAATAAAACAACATGAATCATATAATGCTTTCCTTTTAGCTCAAACAAGTCCCAAAACAAGACCTTTGTCAATTTGCTCAAAGCATACACTGAATAAGCATTTTGAAACTTTGTTATATCCAAACATTTCATTGATTATGAAAGGCCTGTTTCAAAAGCGATGATATTCTGAAAGCAATCTAGGTCAATTTCCTGATGAATGAAAGTAACTGGTTGAGTTGACTGGATATTTTTTGTGGCTTTGTGGTTTCTTTAGCTGTAGCTGAAACTAACCAAAACACCCACTAGCTTTCTGGCTCTGTGATCATTTTCACTACTTTTATTGTACACACTAAAATAGAAAGGACATATTTTTAGGAGATTCATAGTTTGAAGTTGCACTTTCCCATATTTAATGTCTCTTTATTGATCCCGTTAAGCTTTCATATCATTCTCCATGTGGAAATTTCAGGAATCATCATTGTTAAGAAGCATATTGTGGAATATAGAGATGATGAAGAGCTATTAGGACAGATGAATTTGACAAAATAAAAAGACTGGTATGCAAACTCTTTTTTCCCCTTAGCATCTATTCTGGAGTCCACATTTTCAAGAAGGACGTTTCTAAGGTGGAGAAGATTCAGATAAGAGCTATGAGAATGATTAAGAGATTCGAAAATATGCTTTAGGGGATAGCTTCAAGGAGCTCAATCTGTTTTGCTTAACAAAGATAAGGTTACAGGGTGGGGTAAACTGATCAAAGTCTGTAAATACCTAAATAGGGAAAAATTGATAAAGGGCTCTTCAATCTAGTACACAAAGAGCGTGTGTTGAGCTAGTGGCAGAACTGAACCTGGAATAGAACTTAGGATTCCTGAGTCCCAATGTTTCTGCTAACATATAGCTATGAAACTCCATAGCAAGGTATGTGGTGCATCTCTTTCATCTGTTTGCTTCATACAAAAAATAACACAGTCTGCTGCTGCTACCAGTTACTGTGTTAGCTTATGATACAAAGGTCTGTGTTGTAGCTCTACGATTCTAACCAGTGCCATAACTAGGTATTTTTGTGCCGGAGACAAAATATTAATTATGCACCCCTCCTCCATAGGAATTATGCACCCACTCTTCATAGGAAATTTCAAAATTTCTAATTTCTGTTCCAAATTAGAACAAAACCTTTTTCAAAATATCAGAATTTCCCATGACAAGTAAATTTCAATTTTTAACCAGCTCTAATGCAAGGATCAAAATGGTTCGGTCTGATTTAACTTCTGTTGGGTTGTTTTATGTGTAGAAATGACACACAATTCTCATTATCCCAATTTAAATGAATGTTTAAAATTACAAGCATCCACAAGTTAGTAAATGCCAGAGTTAAGGTTGCCCATGTAATCTTAATTCATCACCCTGGAGTGTACTCATTATGATAGTGTTCAGTTGCAGGATTATATACATTTTTTCCACAAAGACCACTGTTTCATTTAATTCACAGAATGGAGAGTACTCAGAGAATTACACAAGGTTATGTAGGAAAAAGTCTTTTATCTGTAGGATCCCTGACTTGTTTCTTGCAAAAGTTGGAAGTTGTATCATGAATGAAGTAGGAAATTGCAAGAAGAGAATGAATGATTTTGTGGTAAAGGCAGTTTAATGCATGCTGGAGGACTGGACTGCATCCCTGCCTCTATACTGGAGTTTCTAAGGGTATGTCTAGACTGCATCCCTCTGTCGGCAGAGGGACGCAGATTAGGCAGGTCGACATTGCAAATGAGGCAGGGATTTAAATATCCCGTGCCTAATTTGCATAAAAATGGCCGCCGCGTTTTGCCGACAGCACTTTGTTGGCAAAAAGCAGCAGTCTAGAGCGGGATCTGTCGAGAAAGAAAGCCTTTTTTGACAGATCCTGTAAACCTCCTTGCAGGAGGCATAAGGGATCTGTCGAAAAAGGCTTTCTTTCTCAACAGATCCCCCTCTAGACTGCCGCTTTTTGCCAACAAAGTGCTGAGTTGGCAAAACGCAGTGGCCATTTTTATGCAAATTAGGCGTGGGATATTTAAATCCCTGCCTCATTTGCAATGTCGACCTGCCTAATCTGCATCTTTCTGCCGACAGAGAGATGCAGTCTAGACATACCCTAAGTGATGCTTGGCAAGTAGAGGGGTATAACTTGCTTTGATAAGTCATCAGGGAATACAATCAGCACTCTTAATTTTTTTGGGAACTGACCATGATGCACACTCTATTTTACACTCTCGACTCTGTGATCATTACGTAGTTTTCTTTTCTGTCTCATGTCTTGAACCACGCAGGGCCTTGTTTAGAAATGGAAGCAAGCCAGGCTCTTTCTGCAGGCTGTCAGAACTCTTCAGGCCTCCCTGCTACTGCAGCTCCTTACTATCACTTAGAAAAATATTCTTCTACGTAGCGTCCCTCAGACCACTAACACTGTGCTTTTAAATCATCTCTGTATTAATGTTTGCTTTCAATTTTTTTCAGACTTGTTTACCATTAGTTAATGTTTTAAAACGCCATGTTCAGTACACAGGAACTATCTCACAATTTGGTTTATAACTTTTGTTTCATGACTAATGACCCATCTCCTAATTCTGAGGTAAAGCCCTGACCACACTGATGTCAATAGCAGAACTCCCATTGACTTTAACTGGAATCAAGATTTTCCTTTATGTCAATTTTCTTTCTATATGTACCCTTTCTCTTCTTATAACTTAGAAATGATTCCCTTCTGAAGTTAAAAGATTTAGTACATTTTTACTAGTAAAACACCGGTGCTCACTAAAACATAATTTTAATTTTTAACTCGCTGTTGTGATTTTTTTTCTTTGCCCATATCTGAAATATTGTATAACTGATTGTTTTACATAATTGCCCTGTAGCCCTCTGGAGTGTTTTTTAAATTTGTTTTTGCTCAGTGTCTCTAGCTACATCCTGTTAGTAATGCATGTGATCATTTGAAACTGGCTGTTTATGTTCCAGGTGCACTTCCATGTGCAGAGTGTGGCTTGGACATGTGAAGATAATTGGCCATCCAGGTGTAACTGAGTAATTGGCTGTTTCAAGCCAGTAATCAGCATATAAAGGCTGTGTAGGAGAGAGAAATACATTAAGAATATCTGTTATAAGGAACATTAAATTTGCTAAGCTGGGTATTCAAAAGTAACAAAATACTAGAATTAAGGTTGCCAGTCCCCCTGTGTAAATGCATTGTGATAGTTTTTAATTACATGATTATATGCTACTTGATCCCTGCTTAGTATACAGAATAGATAGTGTGCACTGTTGAGATAGCTATTCTTTTTATCTTCATCATTCAGTGTTTCGCCTCATTTAATGCACACAGCTAAGGATGTTAAGTACTGTGTAATTGACTAATCGAATAGTCGATGCATTTTTGCATCAACTATTTGATTAGTCAATAGGGTGGCACTGCCCCTTTGAAACACCGCTGTGGTGTTTCAAAGCAGCAGCGCCATACAGAGCCCAGGGTCAGTCCCCAGCTGACCCCCGGGCTCCGTATGGTGCTGCCACTTTGAAATGCCGGGAGGAGCCTGCCGCCAGGCTCCCCGTGGCATTTTAAAGTGGCAGCGCTGCTTGAGCCTGAGGTCAGTTGATCCCAGGCTCCATGCACCGCTACCCATTTGAAACGCCGCACATGCCATTCAAAGTGGCAGCACCACACGGAGCTATCTGACAGAGGCAGCAAGGGGGGGGTATGACTAATTGACTATCCTGTCGAATATCCCATAAGCATTTGCTTATCAGATAGTCGTCTAGTCCTTAACATCCCTGCACACAACTAATGTAGTGAATACCAAATTATTAATTTCCTCTTGGCTATCTGATGGCACTTGCCGAGGTGGCATTTACATACCTCACAAATATTTATTTTATTTTTGCACCAGTCCTGTGAGTTTTGGTGATATTATTATCCCTATTTTACTGATGGGGGAATGGAGGCACAGAGGGATTAATGCCAAAGTTGGCCTGATATTTTGAAGTAAAGGCTCTTACTACATTTAAGAGGCAGAGGAGCAGTACTCAGGACCCAGCATGAGCGGGGACTGAAGCAGTCCCCGCTCGTGACAGGTTCCCCATTGTACCTACCTCCCTTATTGACTAATCAAAATTTAACTTCCCTAGTTTACAGTGATGCAGGCATATCTGTTGTAGGGAGTTTGTATTAGCATAGCTGCACTGATGGCTAAAACTCCTAGTACAGACAAGCCTAAACACTACCATTCAAGTTTCAAATACACTTAATTACAGAGTAAAATTTGAATAAAACCATCAAAAAACTGAATTAATGAACTTCATTTAATAGAATTTACCCTGCTTGTAGATATTCTAAGCTCTGGTCTACAGTAGGTAAATTTGAATTAAGATACGCAACTTCAGCTACGTTAATTGCATAGCTTAACATGAAGTATCTTAATTTGAATGTTTGTGCTGTCACACTGTGGGAGGTTGAAGGGAGCACACTTTCCCTTCAACTTCCCTTATTCTTCATAGGAGCAGGACCTGCTGGCATTGATGGGAACCCCAGAAGATCGACTGTTGCTGCTTCGATCTTATCTGTAGTGTAGACATGGCCTAAGAGTAGTAAAAGAGGTTAATTTAATCAAATGAATCATTTAGTCACCGCTAGTGATGACTTTATTTAGTATTGTTTTGTGAGAAACAAAGTAAAATAAATTGTGGTATTTACTCACTTGTACAGAGGCCCATGGAATTTCATTTTGAGGGGGAAAGTGAGATCTTACTGGAATAGAAGCCTCACCCATCTGTGGCTGTCACCCCATCTGAACAGGACTCTGCTCCATAGTGAATGTTCTCACATAATTGAATGCCCTCCTTCTGCTTAAAGAGAGTCCAACAACTGTCAGCCATCTCTGTGTTAACATTTATCCCAAATCTAAGGTTCCTGGCTTTCTGAATAAGAACAATTTCTTCTAACAGATTTAGGATTAAACCATGAGCTATGTTCCGATAATGCTAAGAGTAGGGCTTAAATTAAATAAAGCAAGAATATACCAAGATGAAACTCCTTACTCAATTCACTCATTTGTTACATCTGGAGACTTCAGAGGACATATGGCATACAAATTCACTGCCTGATTTAAAATCCTTGTAATGTTCAGACACAAATGTGTTAAGGAGAGAGTTTCAGTTTTATCTGTGCATTTCCTAGCTTTTATCTTGGTTTGATGTGCTTTTGGATTTAATGCCAAGTCTAAGATTCATGTAGTAAGTATGAATTCTCTGTTATCGATACTTAACAAAGATAAAGTGGAATGTTTATGATTTCTCAGGATACACATGATATTGAAAGGCCTTGTTCTCCTTAAAAATAGATTTCACAATTCTAATCTAAAAGTGTTTTTACCTGCTATTGCTATAACTAACTCTGAAGTTTACTATAACAAATAGTTCCTCAGACCTATTTCTTTATTCTGTAGATGCTGCCAAAACCTCAAAATATGTGTAGTCTAGTTTTCTGTTTACTTAAGCTCCTCATGGATATTGGTAGGGCTCTGTGCAGGTCCACTTGGAAGGAGCTTATTGAATAACTAGGGCCTTGATAATTTTCCTTTGTTTTTTTTGTGTGGGTCATTCACACAGCAGTACAGGAAAAGAAAAAACAATTAGAAATAAGAAAGTGATTGCAAAAGCACACAATGGGCACAGGACTGTGTGTGTAGAAAGAGAATTTAGAGCCACTTTTAATTAACATTTTAGAGTGAGTTAATTTAAGTTGGTGGTATTTCTAATTCTTCTTCAGCTGAGAATGTATAGCTTGAATGGAAATTGTTGGCTCTGTTTTTGATCTACAAAACCTTTTGTGGCTTGGGTCATGGTTATCTTAGATATGTTATTTATTTCTCATGTTCCATCCCAGAAGCTGGAAGCAGTAATTATGCCCTAAGAGTCACCTAATCAGAAAATGTGGGCAGGGTGTTTTCTGTGGAAGTCTGTCAAGCTCCAGGTTCACCTCCTTCCTTTTTCTGCTAGAGACTGTGCTTGTGGAATGCTAGAATACAGAACAAGACCTGTTTATTCACTTTGTGTATGTCTACACTACAAAATTATTTCAAAATATCTTATTTCGAAATAGTTAATTCGAAATAAGATATTTCGAAATAACGTGTCTACACACAAAATGCATTTTGAAATAGCATTTTGCTCTTTCGAAATAGCACATCCACACTGAGTGGACTCTGAATCACATTTAAGGCTGGTCGGAACCAGTTCTGGCAGGGCACCAGGTCAGGACTTACTGTATGGGGCTGCTGCCTGAGGCTAACTGAGGTCTGTGCTTAAAGGGCTCTCCCCACCCCCACCCCTGGACAGCCAGTTCTCAGATTTCCCTGCTTGCTTGTCTACCTCGATGGGGGACAGCAAAGCATTTTTGTCTTGGTATGCTCTGGTTGCTCTCACTCAGGACACCACAGCACTCTGCAACATGGAGCTAGAGCTGCCCCTGGGCACTCTGGTGCTTCTCTTGGATGCGTTGCTGCGAGCCTGGCTGCACTTGCTGCAGTCTGCCATCTGGGAGGTCCATCGGGGGCTGTCAGTATCCAGGAGGCCCTGCGGGAGAGCTTCCACCCTGAGGAGAACTAAGAGCCTCCCTGGTCTGCCCCACTGGGGGCTTGTGCCTCATTCCTCCCTCACGTCCTTCTACTTACCCCTCCCTAACCCCCTTCCTGGTATAAAATAAAATACACGTATTTTCATAAATACAGACTCTCTTTATTAACAAAACGGGGTGGGGGGAATGAAACTCTGGTGAGACTGGGGAAAGGAGGCGGGAGAAGGGAGAGAGCGGGTGGGAGAGGGGAGGGGGAAACCTGGGAGGAGGGAGCTGGAAGGGAGAAGCAAGGGGAAGAAGAGGGAGGGGAAGCTCAGGGCTCACAGTTGGGGGTCTCACCGGGCCAACTATCTCCCAGCACCGCGAGTGCAGGGGCCTCAGCATTCCCGGGAGGATGGGGAGGGGATAGACGGTGGGGAGGCGATGGAGGGTGTGGAGGGAGAAGTTGGAGAGGGAGAAGGAGTGGGAGGAGGAGCAGTAGCTGGGGAGGCAGCAGGCGCCGGAGTGGCAGGAGGCAGCACGCTCTGCAGGTGCTGGCAAATGGCATAGTCCTGGGCAAGCTGCTCCCACCGGAGCGCCAGGTCTTCTTGCACCCAGTGCTGGAGGGTGCAATGCAGGGCTTGCAGTGCTCCCAGGTGCTGCTGTTGGTACCCCTCCACTGCACGGGTGGACCTGCAGAGCCCTTGGGTGTGGGAACATGTCCCAGGTGGGGTGGTGCGCCCTGCATGCGCAGCTGATGCAGCTGTGGAGAAACAAGAGAAGTGGTCAGTTATCCCTGGGGACACAGTGGGTGAAGCCCAGCCCTGCTCTGCAAGGTGAGGATGACCATTCCCTGCACCATCAGAGTCAATGTGCTTGCACACAGGCCATGTTCAGAATGTCCTGCTATCCCCGGGAGTGGGAGCTGCCTCGAGACCACACCCATGCCCCTGTGGTGTATATAGTGTAGGTGGGGCGGGGGAGGGGGAGAGATGTCCCCTGCCTCTGTGTAGAGTGGCCTTGTGGAGGGAGGGCGTCCTGTGTCCCACCACAGAGTCAGGAGAATGTCATGCCTCCTCACACATGTGTGTGGCTAACAGGGTAAGGCCCCTGTGTGGCAGCCAGCTGGGGCCACATGCCCAGGGGTGGCATGGCACATGCTTGCACAAACACAGGTTGCTGCATGATCTGTGGACAGCAAGGCCCCCACACACAGTCCCTGGTTTCCGTCCCCCCCACTCCGCATAAGAGGACAGTGATGGCACTCACATGTTGTTACCTCCCTGGCCTGAGATGACAGCGGCGACAGGTCCGCTGGGGCAGCTCGGGGGTCCTGGCTCATCTGGGTGGTGATGATGGCCTCCTCTGGCTCCTGGCTCTCCTCCTCCTCCTCCTCGATGCCCTGGTCAGGGCCCTCTGCCCCAGGGTTGACGACCACCTGGGGGGCACGGACCATCCCACCCCCCCATGATGCGGTCCAGGGTGTCAAAATAGGGGCAGGTGTGTGGGTCTGCCCTTGGTTGGGAGTTGCCCTGGCATAGGCCTGCTGCAGCTCTTTGATTTTCATGCGCACCTGCTCCTGGGTGCGCATGTGACCTTTGGTGGCCAGGCTGTCAGCCATCCTCCTGTAGATGGCCGCGTTCCTGCATCTAGTGCAGAGATCATGGACATTGCAGGCCTCCCCCCAAACCTCAATCAGGTCCATGATCTCCACACTAGACCAGGAAGGCACCCGCCTTTTGCGGCCCCTGGCAGGCTCCTGGGAGCTGGGGGACTGGTCCTGGGGAGCAGTGGAGGGCTGGCTGCCAGTGGCTTGCTGGCCCATGTTTTGGGGCCACTGGGTCAGGGGCAGTAACTGCTGGCTCTGGGCTGGCAGGCCTGGAGCTGGCACAGGCAGTGTGGCCAGACTCTACCCCTTTAAGGGCTCCGGGGAGGGGGGGAGGAAGAGGAGTTTTCCTGGTTGTGCCCAGAGTGGCCACCAGGGCACCCTGGGAAGGGCTGGAGGCCCCCATTTCGAAATAAGCATCTACACGGTGCTTATTTCGATTTAGCTATTTCGAATTTGGTGTTATTCCTCATGGAATGAGGTTTAATAAAATTTGAAATAAGTGCTCCGCTATTTTGAATTAATTTCGAAATAGCGGTTTGGCTGTGTAGATGCTAGTAAAGTTATTTCGAAATAATGGCCATTATTTCGAAATAACTTTGCTGTGTAGACATTCCCTTACGCTGTTGCCTTCAGTGGTTGCTGAGTTGCCTGCAAGGTGCATTTGAGCACTTTTTTTTGTAGTTTGAGCACTTGTGAGTTCTTGACTCAACATTTTGTCACTTTAGCCATGTTTTAGTCTGTCCTCTGTTATTTATGTATAAACACATAGGGTGTGTCTAGACTACAAGGTTTTTTCGAAAAAAGTGGCCTTTTTTTGAAAAAAACTTCCCCTGCGTCTAGAATACTGCCATGTTCTTTCAACAGTAAATTGAAAGAACGCGGCAGTTTTTTCGACTGCGGAAAACCTCATTTTACGAGGAAGAACTCCTTTTTTCGAAAGTGCTCTTTCAAAAAAAGGTGCTATGTAATGCAAACTGTGCTTTTTTGAAAGAGAGCATTCAGACTGCCTGGGTGCTCTCTTTTGAAAGAGCGGCTTACAGTCTAGACATAGCCACAGTGGTCAACTGGGTGCATTATGGCAGTTGTAAGATATGTACATGCATACATAATTAGTTTTGTGGATCTAAAGTGTATCAGTTATGAAGTTAACCATAAATCCTTAAGCAAAGCAGTTATGCACCTATAATGATAGGTCTTTACATTTTGGTATCTTACGGGTCTTAAATTTATAAAATAGTACATTAAAAGTGATATTCACATTATGTCCTAACTGCTAGTAGACTTATTTTTGATCAGATACAGCTCTTCCCATAATATCCCTCTTTTAATTCCCCCCCCCCCTTTCTGGTTTTTTACAAATATCATATCTCCTTTTTTATTAGCATAAACTATTTGTAACAGGAGTGCTGAATCACAAAAATAAGGTTCTAACCCATGTTAGCCTTATTGATTCTAATCCTCTGTTAATAATCTGAATATATGATTCAACGACCATTGAAGTCAGTGGGAGTCATTGATTTCAATGGGCTTTGAAGCAGGTCCTGAGAGTTTAAACACTTTGTGTTATATTAAGTAAATTAAATAATTAAAATGTGATCAAACTAATTTTAGGCTGAAAACACGTAGAATAATTTTTCTCCAGAACTGGAACCATGTGTGGATAGTTTCATCTCAAATCAAACTTTGCAATCCAAGTAACAAATCTCAACAAATAATTATAAGTTTCTTATCATATTCTTACTAGAGATGGGCTTGAGCCATAAAAAGTTGTATCTAAATTCAAACTTTCAAAAAATTCCAAGTTATTCAGATCTGGGTTTACCTCAGATCCATGTTAATTCTATGAACTATGGAAATTCTAGCTTGAGCTTTTAAATAACCATGTTTGTTTTCCTGTTTGTCTTTAGAGACTTTTTCTTGAAATTAAGCTATTACAAATTAATATGTCCTTCCAGTTTCTTTTAACTTCATATTCCAGTTTTACAATCATGTACTGGCAGGAATTGGATTAATACAGCTGAAGGTTCCTCACAAAAGCTTTATCCTGTTAGGGCCTGCTAATGGTATGATTTTGACTCAAGACATGTAGGATGACTCAAAAGTTTTGTTCTGGTAATTGGAATGAACAAAACAAGCACTAGTGAACTGAACTTATATAGAGCCATATCCTTGTGACCTTTGTCCCAAGTTGTGAGTCATACTTTAGTAGGTGTTTTATGGCTGAATTGGAATAACTACAAAATGATGTATACTAATGAGGGTGTGGCAGGGTGGGGGGGTCTCATGCCTCTTTTTAAGCTTCCAAGTGGCTCAGATCTTTTGCTGGTAAAACACCTCTGTTTATGACTCACTTCGTCAGATGCATGTAGCAGAAATTCCAGAGGCAGGTATAAATATACAGGAATAAGAAGAGAGTTCCAATCAAAAGTAAGGTTAGAGATAACAAGGTCAATTCAGTCAGGGAGGATGAGGTCCCCTTTTAGCAGCTGATGTGGAGGTGTGAACACCAAGGGAGGAGAAACTGCTTTTGTAGTTGGCTAGCCATTCACAGTCTTTGTTTAATCCTAAACTGATAGTGTCAAATTTGCAGATGAATTGTAGCTCTGCAGTTTCTCTTTGAAGTCTGTTTTTAAAGTTTTTGTTGTTGCGGGATGGCTACTTTTAAATCTGCCACTGTTTGTCCAGGGAGATTGAAGTGTTCTCCTACAGGTATTTGTATATTACCATTCCTGATATCCGATTTGTGTCCATTTATTTTTTTATGTAGGGACTGTCCAGTTTGCCTATCTACATGGCAGAGAGGCATTGTTGGCACATGATGGCATATATTACATTGGTAGATTTGCAGGTGAATGAACCCATGATGGTGTGGCTGATGTGGTTAGGTCCTGTGATAGTGTTGCTGGTGTAGATATGTGGGCAGAGTTGGCACCGAGGTTTGTTGCAGGGATTGGTTCCTGAGTTAGAGTTACTGTGGTGTAGTGTATAGTTGCTGGTGAGAATTTGCTTCAAGTTGGTGGGTTGTCTGTGGGCGAGGATTGGCCTATCTCCCAAGGTGTGTGAGAGTGAGGGATCATTGTCCAGGATGGGTTGTAGATCACTGATGATGTGTTGGCGAGGAGAGGTTTTATCTTGGGACTCTAGGTGATGGCCAGTGGTGTTCTGTTATTTTCTTTGTTGGGTCTGTCTTGTAGCAGGAGGCTTCTGGGTACACGTCTGGCTTGTCAATCTGTTTCCTTGCTTCCTCTGGTGGGTATTGTAGTTTCAGGAATGCTTGCTGAAGATCTTGTAGGTGTTTGTGTCTGTCTGAGGGGTTGGAGCAAATGCGGTTATACCTTTGTGTTTGGCTGTAGACGATGGATCGTGTGGTGTGTCTGGGATGGAAGCTGGAGGCATGTAGGTAGGCATAGTGGTCAGTAGGTTTTCGGTATAAGGTGGTGTTTATGTGACCATCACTTATTTGCACTGTAGTGTCCAGGAAGTGGATCTCTTGTGTAGACTGGTCCAGGCTGAGGTTGATGGTGGGGTGGAAACTGTTGAAATCACGGTGAAATTCTTCCAGAGCCTCCTTCCCATGGGTCCAGATGATGAAGATGTCATCAATGTATCATACGTAGAGGAGGGACGCTAGTGGACGAGAGGTAAGGAAGCATTGTTCCAGGTCAGCTATAAAAATGTTGGCATATTGTGGGGCCATGTGGCTGCCCATAGCGGTGCCACTGGTTTGGCTGTGGCATCATCAGGGATACTGTTCCTGACAGCCTGTATTCCATCAACGTGTGTGATGTTGGTGTAGAAAGCCTCTACATCCATGGTGGCTAGGATCAGGAGCGGCTTGAGGCGAGCTGCCGGCAACTGGCACCCTAGATGGAATGCGCGATCGGCGCCCCCGCCTCCATAGCCCTCAACGGCATTGCGTCATCATTGGGCGCCGCCTTAAACGCGGCACCCTAGGCAACTGCCGAGTTTGCCTACATCCACGGGCCGCCCTGGCTAGGATGGTGTTTTCTGGAAGATCACCAAAGCATTGTAGTTTTCTCAGGAAGTCAGTGGTGTCTCGGAGATAGCTGGGAGTGCTGGTGGTGTAAGCTCTGAGTAGAGAGTCCACATATCCAGAAAGTCATGCAGCGAGAGTGCCAATGCCCGAGATGCTGTAAAAGTAAAAGTAGCCATCCTCCAACAAAAAAACTTTAAAAACAGACTTCAACAAGAAACTGCAGAGCTACAATTCATCTGCAAATTTGACACTATCAGTTTAGGATTAAACAAAGACTGTGAATAGCTAGTCAACTACAAAAGCAGTTTCTCCTCCCCTGGTGTTCATACCTCCACATCAGCTGCTAGAAGGGGGCCTCATCCTCCCTGACTGAATTGACCTTGTTATCTCTAACCTTACTCTTGATTGGAACTCTTTTCTTATTCCTGTATATTATACCTGCCTCTGGAATTTCCACTACATGCATCTGACGAAGTGGGTCTTTGCCCACGAAAGCTTGTGCTCCAATAAATCTGTTAGTCTATAAGGTGCCACAGGACTTCTCATTATTTTTGCAGATTCAGACTAACATGGCTACCCCTCTGATACTTGTCATCTTTGTTTATTTTATTGTTTCCACCACCCTTACATATCATTCAGCCTTACATCTATATTGGGGTGGCCAACCAATTAGAGACAAAGAGCCAAAATAGTGGCGGATAGAGTGTGAAGAGCCACATATTATATATTTATTTTTATATATCTATATATAGAAAGATAGATAGATATAGTACACAAAATGTAGTGATAAAAATAACATTACAGGACATTTTGGACAAAAATCAATAAAAAAGTCTCTAGTCACTTAAAAAATTCACAGCCAGTCCATAGATCTTCAGAGAACTTGACAAGGAACAAACATCAAATGAAAAAAAAAACCAACCCTTTTAAAATATAGTAATATTCTCTCACTTAAAAAAAAAAAAAAAAAAAAAAGCACCCCCACCATGTATTTTAAATTTAACACTACTGCCCTATTACGTGCTGTGGTTTTTTAAAATTAAACTGAACTGAGAAGTAAATTAGCACAATTTGAAGTGCCTGTCCCAGACTGCAAATATAAGAGGTTCAAAAACAATAAGGGAGCGACTCATATCTCAGAATAATTGCTTCAGACTGGCAAACAATAGCCTTTGAATTTTCTTTAAAGAAACAGTGTAAACCAGGTACATGCTGATTCTTTTTTTGCCCTGGAATTTAAATGTGACATCTGTGTTGGCTGCCTTATTCTACATCCACAAAGACTTTGAGTTTAAGGTGCTTCAACGCCCCCCCGCACCCAATGCCCCTCCTCTCCCCCGGAGCCAGGCATTCCCAGGTCTATCCCCGCCCCCACTCTAACCCAATGCCTCACTCCTCTCCCAGAGCCAGGCACCCCCCTGCTCTAACCCAATCTCCTTCCCTTCCCCCAGAACCAGGCACCACCCCCCCCAGCTCTAACCTAATGCCTGGGTCCCAGAGCCACCACCGCCCCCATGTGCTTCTCCCTCCAGGCGCTGGGGTGCGTGCACAGAGTGGCCCAGCCAGGAGCAGGCGCTGGGGTGCCTTGCACAGAGGAGCCAGATTGAGCAGTCTGGGTGCGTGGCTCAGAAGCAGCAGGAGTCACATTTTTTTTAATCAAAGAGCCGTGGGTTGGCCACCCCAATCTATATCCTAGGGGGCTCTCAGTTCCTTAGACAAGCAGGAGAAAGAGAGATAGATTGTTCACTGCCCTGCTTCCCACTTCTCACTTACTTCCTGTGCCTTTGTATCACCTGCCTGAATTCTCCTCAGCCTTCCCCATTTAGACACAGCTCTGGTTAACAGGGCATTGTGACGGCGAGTTGGGGTTCCCCCAAATCCTGCAGCCCTGTAGCAGCAAGAACAGACTCCGCCAGTTGTAGAATAGAGAGGGGTTTATTGTTCCTTCAGGATACAGCACAGCACATATGTGATGTGGCTAGGGTTGCCAGGTAGACCCCTCCAAAAAACCGGACACACTTGATCGTGGGGGGGGGGAGCTGGCCGGGAGGTGGGTGGGGCGGGAAGCAGAGCTGGTGGGGGGAGGCCGGAGGCTGCAGGGCTAGATGGGACGGGGGGGGTGGGAAGGGACGAGGGGGGGCGGGAAGCAGAGCTGGCCGGGGGGGTTGTGTCCAGGGGCCGTGGGGCTGGCCGGGAGGAAGGGGGGGGGCCGGGAAGCAGAGCTGGGGGGGGTCGGGGGCTGGACAGGAGGAGAGGGGAGCCTGGAGGAAGGGGGGTGGGAAGCAGACCTGGCGGAGTGGGCGGGGGGTGCAGCCACTGGCCACAACTGGAGTCCTTTGGGTTGTGCCCCCGGCAGGCACTCCCTTTAGTTGAGACCAGAAGCTGGGCAGGGGCGGGGGAGGGGCTGGGAGTCACTCCCCCCGCCCGGCTTCTGCACACGACCAGAGGCTCCCAGCGCCAATCGCACCCCACCTCCCAGTCGCTCCCCCGCCCCTGCCAGGCTTCAGTCCAGCGCCCAGCCGGGAATTCAGAAAATACTGGACATTGCACGTGTCCGGTATTTTCTGAATTTTTCTGCCGGACAGACGGTGCAAATACCAGACTGTCTGGTAGAAAACCGGACACCTGGCAACCCTAGATGTGGCTACAGGGGCCAGGGCCAGGATGCCTCAGTCCCTAGGGTTAGGGTCCATCGCCCCTAGGCCCCCAGATTAGCCTCTTCTCTCCATGCTTTCCAGACAACCACTGCCTCCCTCCCAGGCCCTGCCCCCCAGCCAGGTGTTGGTCTCTGCCTTCCTCCCTTTGTCTCTCTCCCTGGGAGGCTGAGCCTAGGTGTCTGGGTTAATACACATGTGGGTGAGTCAGTGAGAATCTCACATCACAGCGCAGGGGGACCCTGGGTTACAGAGCAGACAGCCCCCCACTACGTCACAGGCGTACTCTAGAATAATTGGAATCACCAGAGTGCTGGCCCCGCTAATATTGCCCAGCGCTGCTTCACAGAGGCAATGTTGCACTCCATGGATCTGACTCCAGCCATAATTCCATTTGTCTTCTAGTCCCATCCCAAGGGTCCAAAGATTAACTTGGTGCTTGCATCAATAGTGAAAACTCCTCTCTAAACAAAAAGGGGGAAAGGCATCTTCCTGGTCCAAGTCTTGAGATTATTCTTTCCTTATTTTGGAAGTCATATCCCTTCATAAATATCATAATACAGCGTTGTTTGTCCTTGTATTCTTTTTCAATTAAAATCACTTTTAAAGAATTACAGATTTGTATTTGGGCCTGTGTGTGTGTGAAACATGTTTGGGGGAGGGGTATTTCTGGTATTTGCTTCCTGTATCTATGTCTATGACACAGATCTACATAAGTGGCTGTATCTTGGAGAAGTCTCCCGTAGTACGTGTCACAGGCATAATTAGCACCAGTATATATCCCTTCCCCGATGAAAATTTAAATCTGAGATTGACTTATTTCCTAGGTTCTTGTCTGCTCCATGTGAGCATTAGAAGTCAAAATGGTACTTTAATAAAAAGTAGGAATTTCGGTAGGGAGATGAGTTAAGAATATAACAGCTATTCTGGGTCAGACCAGTAGTCCAGCCAACCCAGCATCTTATCTTCTGACAGTGGCCAATGCCAGATGCTTCAGAGGGAATGAACAGAACAGGCACTTGTCATATTTGGCAATCAGAATTTAGGGACATCCAGAGCATGGAGTTGTATTCCTGACCATCCTGGCTAAAAGCCATTGACGGACCTATTCTCCATGAACTTATCTCGGTCTTTTTTGAACTACATTATAGATTTGGCCTTCACAACCTCTCCTGGCAATATGTTCCACAAAGTTGACTGTTCATTGTCTGAAGAAGTACATCCTTTTGTTTTAAATCATCTGCCTGTTACTTTCATTGGGTGATTTTTGTGTTATATGAATAGCACTTCCTGATTCATTTTTTTCTACATTAATCATGACTCATAGACGGCTATCATAATTCCTCTTAGTCTTTTTTCCAAGCTACGAAGTCTCATTATTTTTAACCTCTTCACATGTGAAAGCTATTCCATACCATATTTTTGTTCCCCTTCTCTATACTTTTCCCAACTCAGTATATCTTTTTTTTAAGTTGGGATGACCAAAACAGCCTGCAGTATTCTAAGATGTGGGTGTACCATGGATTTAGATAGTAGTATTATGAAGTTTTCTGTCTTATCCCTTTTCTAATGGTTCCTACTATTGCTAGCTTTTTTGACTGCTGCTGCACATTGAGCAGATGTTTTCAGAGAAATATTCACAATGACTCCAAGATCTTTCATCTGAACCCCTCCTGTTACTGTAGTGAGTCACACTGAAATGTTATAATGGTACAGCTGTAGTGCTGCTGCTGCTGCAGTATTTTAAGTGTAGACGTATCCTAAGAGAGGAATGATGCAGTGATATTCGGCTGCCTTTCAGTTCCTCAGGGCTGTGCTTCTGTAGGTTAAAAGTGCAAGTTAGAGATCACAGGCCTGTCTAGCAGGATTTTTGTGGTTTGGAAGCTCTTTTTGCTTCTCTGATTTCTCTGAGGGACATTTCAAGCAGCTGCATGTGTAGCTGAATCAATATTTAGTTAAAGAAATAGCAAAATCATAACGTGAAAGGTGACTGTCACTTGTGGGAACTTCAGGAATCTCCTGATAGGGAAATAGATTGAAAGGCTAAATTTCAAACACACAGACAGCATAATTACTCTTCTAATTACTTAAATTGTTAATGCTTTAAAGCAGGGGTGAGGAACCTTTTTTTGATCAGGGGCTGCTGACCCACAGAAAAATCAGTTAGGGGCCATACACAAGTGAGAAGCAAAAAACCAACAAAAAACAAACAAACAAATCCTCACTGACGACATAGACCCCAACTGAGGAGAAAGACACTCTCCACATGCAGTGTCTGCATGGGCTCCCCTGTGCTGGGTAGGGGTGGGCCCTGGGCCTCAGGGCCTGCATCCAGGCAAGTAGGGGGCCACATCTGGCCCTTGGGCCTGAGGTTCCCCACTCCTGCTTTAAAGTAATGAATCTAAATGAGAAAGCGAAACCACTGGGGTGGGCAATAGAGGAATGATCGTATCTGTATGCAATTGTATTTCAGTAAAAACTTATTGTCTTAAAGAACAGGTCTTGAGGTCAGGAAATCTGTTCTGTTCTTAGCTTTATACTGACTTTCTGTGTGGTATTGGGAAGGACAAACTGAAACACACAGAAAGATTAATTTGTAAAAAGCTTCAGAGGAGTAGCTGGTTAGTCTGTAATAGGGAAAACTTAAAAAACAACAAACACTCTGGTAGCACCTTAAAGGCTAACAAAACATGTAGATGGTATCATAAGCTTTTGTGGGAGTTAGTCGTTCTTTCTGATATCAGAGTGGTAGTGTGCGGCATGATGTATTTTTATAAAGTGCTCTCAGGTCTCTAGATAGATGGTGAAACAGATGTAAAGTATTATTATTAACATATATTTAAGGCATTTGTATGTGTAATTAAACTTTATTTGAAAATTCTTAATGATCCTTTGTTCTAATTTTACTTCAGAGCTGATGATGCTCTGTTGGAGAACAATTTTTGGAGGCCCCACAGCTATCCTGTCTCCTGGCAAGTGGCCCGTATTATGAATTGGAGAGAGGTTTTGTACAAGAGGATTATTAATAAAAAAAAAAAAAGCACACACCAAAAATCCTGGTAATCTGCACACAAAATTGATGGTGGACCCGTCTCTCTCAGGCAAGATTTATAGTTCAATGTTGAGGTTCCCACAATGAGAGCTCATCATTTTACAAAATTGATGGCAGCACAGATGATTAAACCCAAACCACTCGGCTCAAAATAAATTAACAAAGTCCAGTATGATTCATTACTCTACCTCTTTATTATGGTTGGTCACTTACTGAACCTTGTGAATCAGTAACTCACTTTGGGTCTCCATATCACATGTGCAATTACCAAGGTTCTACTGCATTTCTTTACAGTAATATCCAGAAAGATAAGAGTAAAGTGTGCCAATATATTCATGTGGTGACAAATTATTTGCCAGGTGCCCATAATTTACTGTACCCATACAAGGTGTGAACAAAGACAGTCCCTTGTCCAGGTAGCTTACAGGGTAAAATTCTGACAGGGAGAAACTCCAGACTTATTGTGTAGCAGGTATTTTCTAATCTCAGATTCTTGTAATATATTATGTTGCAGTGTAAAAGACATTTGGCATGGATTAGTGGTTTTTTGTGAATCACTTACAGAGACTAGATAATAAATGCAGTAATGGAGTTAAAGTGCTGCACAAAAATGTAGGTTTGTTAGTATGAGATAACTTTATTATTCAAACAGATCAAGGGAGGCTGTAGAACTGTGATCATTGAAGGTAACCATGGTTAGACAAAATCATTTTTGGCTTTGGATCAGGCATAGGAAAAACAGCCAGGCCCCAATGGAAGGAGGTGAACTAGGACAGTAACTCACAACCCCTGGAGGTGCACAGAGGTCTTCCAGGGGGTACATCAGCTTGTCTAGCTTTTTACCTAGTTTTACAGCAGGCTACATAAAAAAGCACTAGCAAAGCCTGTGCAAACTAAAATGTTGTACAGATAATGACTTCTTTATACTGCTCGAAATACTATTTGGTGCAATGTAAATACAATATTTATATTCCAGTTGATTTATTTTATAATTATATAGTAAAAATGAGGAAGTGAGCAATATCTCAGTAATACTGAGCCGTGACACTTTTTTATCTTATTATGTCTGATTTTGTAAGCAAGTAGTTTTTAAGTGAGAAGAAACTTAATTGTACATAAAACAAATCAGATTCCTGGAAGGGGTACAGTAGTCTAGAAAGATTGAGAGCCACTGGATTAGATAGCTCACCATGCTTTTTTTTTTAATCCAAATGATTTTAATGGGCTTTTTATATTTTATTGGGAGTTATCTGAAATCACAGACTTTGTGGTATCCAGCATTATATTTAAAAAGTGAGTGTAAATGGATGTTACTGTAAAGAATTATGAAATCTTTGTAAAAGTTGTTACATTAAAGGAAATATATTTAGATAATGGGAAAAATCAATGGAAATGGGGAGTGCATTTTAACTAGTGGACAAAGATTTATTCACCAAAGTTTGAAATCAGTATTTGAAAAACCTTTCAGTCTTGATACAAACATGTTTGCACAGCTGAAATCTAGCCAACAAAAATTCCTGTCAAGTGAAACATTAACCCTGATACCAAAGAAATGCAGTTCTCTCAGGACAAACAGATCTTGGCTAAGAATGAAAACTTAATGCAGGTCTAAAGTGACTAGTTTTGAATCATTTATGCACTCAGAGTTCGGGATTGCTCAGGGACTGGGAAAAGGGATACGACACCTTTCAGTTCCAGCTCACTGGCTTGTATCTGGCCTGGGCCAGTCATGGTTAAAAGCTATTACTGACTGCTGTGTAGAGGCCTAGTGTGGGTATTTTTACTGTCTCACTGTGTTTTCTAGTGTACGGGCAGGTGTGACATCCTTGTCTTCTCAGCATGAGAGAACACAAATAGCATTTCCTCCAATCCCTGGGCCCCTGCTCTGGAGTTAGGTGCCCCTACTCTATAAATGGCGGTAGTAGTGGTGGTGCTGGTGCTATCCTTCCCAAACAGGCATGGAAGCTACTGGCCTCAAAAAGGCAGAGTGAAAAGCTGCAAGCTTACCCCAAAAGGTGTGGATATGGGTGTCCAGCCCCCACTTTCTCAGCAACGGGTCTGGCCAGTTCTGTTAGCCAGTAAGGAAAGTATGCAACACGCCTGTTTAATATGTGGAGGAGTTGCTACTGAGGAATATGTTCCCTATACCCCAAAGGAATTTTTGCTAAATTGCCAAAATTCCTGCAGAACAGCTCTTCACTTTCCCCTATCCCACACTAACAAAGGTCTATTTCTCTAAAGCACAATCTAATACTTCATCTTTTTTTAAAGGGCGTTTGCTTCATTTCTGATCCATTAAAATAAGGGTCCACAGATGCACAAGCTTATTTTTCCATTCATGAATTTCCCAGTAACTACATTAATTAATATCTAGTTATTTTCCAGAGGTACCTATGTACAGGTGCAGCAGGCTGATGCTCATTTTGAAGACCTCATCCATTGGATTCTTTAAAAATGAATAATAATGATGTATCCTTGGGGTGGATTTCTTACCCTGGAAGGTGGTCTTGTAGCAAAGCACAAAGACAGTTGAATCACAGAGTTCAAACAAAGTACAACGAAAGCTTTGTTATCCAGCACTCATTGGGAATGGGGGTTGCCGGTTAATTGAATGTGCTGGATAACAACGCTTATTGCTTTTCCCTCACTCTTTACCAGCAGATCCAGTTCTCAGCAGCTCGAGGCAGGATGAGGGAGAAGGAGATGTCTGCTGATGATGTCAGCTGGCAGTACTGGCTGTCAGAAGCCCCACAATGGCCAACTGGACAGGTGGGAGTCAGGCACACGTGCCTGAAGACATGGTGGTATTGTGGCTGGCAGCAATGCCGGTTAAGTTTTCTGGTTAACAGAGTGCCGGATAACAAAGCTTTCACTGTATCTCTTTCCTGGAATGACTAGTCTAGACATTTAGTGGAGATCTGGAAGCTAAAGCCAAACAAATAGTCTTGTAGTAGAATGAGGGGGGAGGGGAGAGGGAAGGGAGGTAGGCAATACCAGCCCCTTTCCCAGTGAGCTAGAACTTCAAATAAACAAACTAACCACAGTTCTCCCAGTCTCTCACAGAGAACACCAGCAGGCTTGTCTCAGTGGCCTTTTTCTTGGTTTGAGGAAAGGAGGTATTTTATATCCTACCCCACTGGTGAGGCCTACAAATCCCAGCAGCCCTGGGACTGTAAGATTGTGTCTGATTGGATAAGAGAGAAGTGAGCCTTGCCCTTTCCTATGCACACATCAAGGCACTAGGACAGGCCAATAAAATGAGCTTCGCTGAGTTCTTCCCAAAGCCCACATGTCCCCCGAGATCACTTTATTTCTCTGGTTTTCTCGGTTTGTGGGGGGGAAGGGGGAAGGAAGGGAGAGAGAGAGACAAAGGCTTGTAGGCTCCCATCTTCCTTCTTAATAGGCTAGCATATCCCATGACAAGAACTGAACACACAGCATTATTATTATTTATTTATTTATTTATTATTTATTCCCTGGTGAGGAAGGCTTTTAAACAAAATCAGTTTCAGAGACCCTGTCATATACTTCAGTTTGGAGCTAAAATCAAATGCATCTATACTTCACCATTATTTCGATATAACTAGTGTTATTTTGAAATAACAATGCGAGAGTCTACACAGCCATTCTGTTATTTTGAAATAATTTCAAAATAACAGACGGCTTATTCCAAAATCTGTAAACCTCATTCCACAAGGAATAATGCCTATTACAAAATAGCTATTTCAAAATAAGGTGTGTATAGACTCTTCACCACTGCTATTTCGAAATAGCTCCTCACCACGGCCATTCTAAGTTATTCCTCCCCAGTGCCTCTTGGGGCTCTAAATCGAGATAGCACATCTACATTAGGGAAGCCTGCCTCGGACTAATTTTGAGGCTTCCCTGCGGTGTAGACGGGCTATTTTGAAATAAGCTATTTCAGAATAACTATTCCAGAATAGCTTATTTCGAAATAAGCGTACAGTTTAGATGTACCCCGAGTGACATGTTATACCAAAGTAAGTTCTAATGTAGACTAGGTGTTAGTCTACATGTTTTAGTATTTCTTTGCAACCATAATAGCCAGAGGTTCACTTTAAATGAAAGCTGCAATGTTGGAGAATGGTACAGTAGCTTCAAAGAAGTGCTGTAATGACATATGGAGAATTCCAAGCCCTGATTAAAAGTAGTCCATGAAATATAAGCTAGTCCATAGACTTCACAGCTGTTGGAGTCATTCTTTGTGAATTAAAAATACAAAAGAAAATGCTACTTTACAATACAGTTTACACATTTGTGGAGGGGAGAGGAAACTGATCAAATCAAAAAGTTAAGGCTGATACTCTCATTTTTCCCTGTCTTATTCCAGTACCCCTTGGCCGATATAGAGAATCATGCAGAGATCTGAAGCCCTAGCAAATAATTTGTTCTGTGTTGCTGTGACGGGACGGGCGGCCTCCTTCCCACGGAGGCAGACCCACCCCGCACTGACCCCGCAGTCGCGCTCGCGCTCCTGGGAGCGGCACGGAGAGAGCGGGTGGCGTGCGGCCCCTGTACGGCCACCACCGCTCAGCTGAGAGGCGGGGGTGGCGCCGGAGGGGCGTGCCGGCCGGCGTACGGGAGCCGGGGCACGCCACGTGGGCTGTGACGTGCGCGCCGGCCGACGTCACGGCGGGAGGACGCCGGAGAAAAGGGGAGGACGCCGAAGGAGGGGAGGAGGAAAGGGGAGGACGCCGGAGAAAAAGGGGAGGACGCTGAAGGAAGGAAGGAGGAAGAGGGAGGACGCCGAAGGAGGAGGAGGAGGAAAGGGGAGGACGCTGGAGAAAAGGGGAGGATGCCGAAGGAGGAAGGAGGAAGAGGGAGGATGCCGAAGGAGGAGAAGGAGGAAGAGGGAGGACGCCGAAGGAGAAGGAGGAGGGAGAGTGGGCACCTGAGTGGCGGACGCACCCGTGGGGGAAGAGAAGGGGGTCAAGAAAAGGGGTCCAGGGGGTGACGGTGGGGTAGGAAGTAGCCCAGGGCGGGGCGTGGCGCCGGTGAGCCGGTGCGTTGCTGGCGTTAGCCCCTCCGGCTGGACGGGTCCCACCAAACCTGTCCTTAGGGCCCTGGGCTGGGGCCTGTGAGAGAGGGCGGGCCCGGGCACCCCTACCCCACCCTCCTAGCAGCAGCGGGCAGACAAAGCCCGGAATCACGGGCCAGCGCACCCGAGAGCTTCTAAGAACTTAACCCCGGGTCAGGGAAACGCAAGTAAGGGGGGGGCTCAGTACTTACCTGACGGGACAGGACTGTCACCCCGCTGCTTACAGTTGCATAAGAAGAGATGGAATGAAATCCCTAATTTTGGAATAGCCACAGGTTCATAGTTTTAGCTCAGATTTTTAACAACTAAATGCCGTTTTAAAATCTGAATCTGTGAAATACTGAACATTTCCTGCAACAAGCAGAAGCCACTCCACTCCTATAGTCCTTGGTAGGAGTTAAGGGAGCTCAGCACCTCACAGAATGAATCCTGAAGTATGTTTATTTAAAAAAAACCCCAGAGCAGATAAGTTTTGTAAACACATTCCTCATGAAAGGGCTTGCTGAGCTCTCAGAATGATGTACACTTCCTCCTCTGAGATACACAGTATATAGGTCTTCAATGGCCTCAACCAGTTCCAGTTGTAGTCAATGACATAATTCTCATAAGCCTACAAAAAAAAACAGTGCTGGACAAATATTCAAGGCAGCCCATTTATAATTTTTCATTGATATTGCAGTTGCTACAGAAGCCTCAAACAGGTCACATCCCTTTTGTACTAGTGGTTGTAAACTCTAGGTCAAGTACTGTCATTTAGCATATGTTTGTACATCTAGCACAATGGAATCCCACCTGGTCTAAGACTCTACTTGTGGTTTATGATTTGTGGTTTGTAAACAACAGTCCCTACCCCCAAAGAGTTTACATGTAAATTTAATAAAAGGAGAGGAAATTCCCCTCATTCCTCACTAGAAAGTAGTGCCTACTGGTAGCATATTTAAAATATATGGTCGTGGGCAGCCTGTTAATTTTTCTTGTGTGCCAGGTCACTTCTCCTTAATCAGTTCCACTTTGATGAAATGAAAACAATTATATAAATACAGTGTTATGTAACCTTAAAAATTGCCCAGGGCCTTCCTTGGGTCTCTCCTGGAATTTCGTTAGCACTAATTATCATTACAATAAACAAACTTAAACATTTCAAGGCAAAAATGTCACCAGGGATTTACCAAAATTGCATATTGTTGCTTTTGTCCAGATAACGTCTGTTTGTATGCTACTGTATATTGTTTGTGGTCCAAATAGAAATATATTTTGAGGTCTATCTTATGCCAAAGGTTGCTTTTATTAAGAACACATTTATATTTTGTTATGTTGGGCTATCTGCCACTTTATGTAAGCTGCACCAGATGCTCTTGCTCTAACACAGCAGATTATTGTATACAGAATTTTAGTTTTCCCTAAAGCACATAACGCTTTGTAAAATCCGGATTACTGTGTCTCCAGGAAGTGATTGTAAGTTATATTAAAATGGTGACAACTAAGAACAGAAATGGCCTTGAAAACCTGTACTGACGGTGCAGAAGTCCTAATATGGCTGTGGATATGGGCTGTTTTTAATATGACTAATCTATATTCCTTTTATATGTTCTGCTACCTTCTTTTTCTTTTCCCTTCGCTAAAATTTAATCTACAGCAAACTATGGTGTAAAAAAAATTAGCATTTAAATTTAAAGACCGAGGAAAAGTTTCATTTCAATTTTATGGCTCGAAATAAATGGAAATCTAAGCAGATGTACAATTAAATGGAGCCCAGGATACCTCTTTGTTGCATTCTATAACAGGGATCATTCTCTGCTTACTTGGCAGCGTTTTGCACAGAGAAAACAACACTCCTTAAGTACAGTATTAACACAGTAGAAGCCAAAGTGGTGTAATTATAATGTAACTTTATCTGACATCATGGGAAAGATAAGCCAATCAATGTTACTGCAGGGTTTAAAAATTTGCTCTGGCAAGAGGATACCTTTGCCTAGGCTGGAGTTTGTTTTGATTTTGTCCTAGTTATCATATGGTTTGGACTTGATTGGCTGCCAGTGTTGCATCCAAGCACAACCACTATCTGCCTTATGCACAGTAGTTAAACGCTGCTGTTTGACAAAGGACAGAGGTTGGGGTGCCCACGTATGCAGAGGCAGCTGCAGAAAGAGTCTGGTTCTAATTGTCCTGAGAATATGGGGAGGAGCATCAGGAGGCGCTGGTGGGAACAGCAAAGGCTCAGTAGGGTTAGAGAAACCTGCCAAAGCTGCATCCTTGCTGCAGGGAGCTACAGCTGCTGCCAGGGTGTGGAGAAAACAGATGGCTGTTCCTTTGAAGCCACTTACGCATTAATCTCTCTGCCTATTTCTTCCTCCAGCTCCTGTGGTGACACCTGTAGCTACTAGCCATTGGCACACAACCTGGAAAGCAGCCAGCCATTCACCAAGGGAAACAGCAGATTAAGAAGACCTTTTTTCAAACTGGCTGCATAAATTAGCAAAGGGATTGCAGGACTGGGAGAAGTCCTGTGTGTGAACACACAAAGGCTTTAACAGAGGGGGAGGAGCCGCAAGCGAATGGGCATGTGGGGAAATGAGGAACAGTGCCAGCAAGGACTGGAGGCAGTGGTTGGGAGAGGTTGGCATAGGCTAGGATTGACATATTGAGTGGTGGCCAGAAAGGAAGGTGTGAGATGGTAGTCACTTTAGTTGGGTAGGAAGTAAGTCCTTTGGATTCTGGAGACAGGCGAGCTTTGTTAGATGAGGGCATGTCCTCCTCTGATAAATCCACATCACAGAGCTGTTGAGTTCTGCTCGACAAAATGCTAAAAATCATATCTATATCAAAAGGAGAAAAATCTGTGATGGAAAAGAGACGCGTTCATTTTGCATTCATATTTTTCAGTCTTTATCATGTATTTGAATGTTACTATGAGGATTAAAGAAATGTGATTTGAAGGAAGACTGGTATATGTATGTGGTTTTAAAGTTCTCCTTTTGTAATGTTTTAGGATTTTGAATATCTCCATTGGAGCTCAAAATAAGGTGCAGGCCTTGCGTGAATTAGTAATTCAATTACATTTTTGTGTATTTCAATATATATAATTCTATATGATACCTACGTAAAAGATAAAATCAGAAGAGCCCTGCAAATCCACAAATACTCACTTTATATCCACAGGCATTCATGGATGTGGTCATGCATATCCATGGATCATTTTTGTAGACGCAGATACCAATTTTGTATTCACGCAGGGCTCTAAAAATTAGTTCAAATGCTGGTTTTTGATAGTGTCAGCCAACAAGCTGTTGTTCTTTTCTAAGTGAATGAGTTTTAACCTTCTCTTAGCAGTCAAATCTCTTATTAGTTTAGCCAGTTTTATCTGCTCTGTCTTTGGCTCAACTGGTAGCATTTGGCTCAATGGTAGAGTCAGTTGATTTCCTTTTGCAAAATTGTGTGCCTTCAGTGTTCTAAACAATCTAGTAAATCTGATAATAAAGGTTGATTCTTTTGTACCTACTGAGATCAATGTGATTTGTGCCATCACCTGATGTTAATCATTCAGCCACCCTTCCCATCCTTCTGAGCAAGACAAATTTTCTAAAGACAGATGCTTTCTTGCACAAAAATGTGTGCAATCCGGAAATATGGCAGTTCCACTCAGGAATACATAGAAAAATCTATCACTCAAATATCTATTTGTACATGTGTAATCACCACCAGGCAAACTTGAACCAGGGACTTCTGGAGTTTAGTGTAGGAGTCTCTCTAGCTTGAGCTATAAAGCCAAGGCACTCTCAGTTTAAGCTGTAGAGCTCCCTTATTCTTATCTCTTGCTGTAAGTGGTCTAAGTGACATCACATGGGACAGTGACTGACACTAGGTGTGTGGGTTACATATGCAGTTGCCTGTTTACCATGAACTCTTATAGTAAGCATGTATGTAAATACGCCCATGAAACCAAACATATCTTTAGGTGTTGGTTGACACCTACCATTTAAAAAACAACTGTTTTTAATGTGCAATGACAACATAAAAACAAACAAATGTCCCTCCTTAATGTAGGCCAAATCCAACTCTCATTGAAGTCAATGGGAGTGTTTCCATTTATTTCAATGTATATTGGATTTGGTTCTAAATGAGTAACTTAAAAAAACCCATGAGGTTTACTAATCTTTGTCAATCACAGAGGATCTGCAGACTTTCATCAATTTGCACCTGGATGACACAAATCCAAACATGTTTTGGACAATAGTTTGGTGAAGCACTGAATCTACTTTATGCTTCACACCTTCCTATTGCGAGATCCTGAAAGTCAAACACAGACCTGTGGAACTTTATGCTAATAAACATGCTCAGAATCCAACTCCCTCAGCACATCATTCAAAAACATCTGACAGCAAATCTGTTACAGAAAACCTAAATTATGGTACCCTAAAAATAAAGCATCAAGTATTAAAAGCACTTATTGCTACATTTGTACTATGTGAGTTTTCCTCAGTCTCTGTTACCATAATCCATACCAGTGTCATGGGAAAACAAAAGTTTCTGAAGCCTAGTTTAAGATGAATGTGTGTGGCATATAAATTGGACCAGCAGTCTTTCAGGGATTTTTTTTTAGAACAAATGGTGACTGTGGACAAGGTGGGAAGGGGTCTTCAACAGCAGTATATAAATTTTTGGTGACAGAAAGGTACATGTATCTAATATACTTTCCTTTTAATTTTTCTGTGACAGCATAGTTTAACATAATCCTTTAGCCTACATTCTGGTTTATGAGCCTCATGTGAGAAAGCTAAATTTAGCATAAAATACATGAACTACATTAAATCACATTAACAAATTCTATTCTAGTAGGATTTATGACTCACTGCTTCGATATTTTATTACTATATATCATTATTTTTATTAGTAGTATAGGCCATGAGCCATCAAACTATTTAAGTATACCGTATAGACATTTATAAAACCCATTTGGAATTGAAACGATCATTCTGCAAAAAAAATACCATTTCTGAAGAACAGTTGTAACTTAGTTTTTGTCATTTAATTTAGCACTTCGATATACAGAAGGGCCATGATCAAAGTAACAAGTTACTCCTTCACCTGTAGCCCTGAATAATCATATCTTCCTGTGGCCTTTCAACCTGCAACTTCCTTGTTCATCTAGTTCAGGATCTGAATGAACTCCTGAGACTGAGTGGCTACAATAGTGTTGTCTTATAAATGTGTAACACCTTGTCCTGGAAAAAAAGGATAGAAATAGAAACATGAAAAGAAACTTATATGGCAGGGGTTCTCAAACTTTGTGATATCATGACCCCCCTCTAAGTTGCTTGCGACCCCCCGGGGGGGGTCGGGATCCACAGTTTGAGAAACGCAGTTATATGGAACTGTGCTTTCTTCAAATGGATATAATATGTGAGCAAAAATGAGAAAGTTGCACCTTTTCAATAGAAAAACTGGGCTACACAAAAGCAACCCAATCCTACCTGAGGAAAAGTTTGAGCTCCTGTCCAAAGCCTGGGCCTATAAGTTATACTATAAACAAACCAACCCTCCAGCCAAACAAGAATTTAAGTGGGCCTTTCATTTTTGCTGGGAATCACTTTGTTACCTTCTGGTCTTTAATGACCATGGGAATCCCTGGGATGTTAGTTTTAGGGGGGGTCTGTTTTTTCCTCCTTGGTGGACAAGAGACTTGCCCATTTTTTCCACCAAATCCCCACCGTATGTTGGGTTAGTTTGTGTGTGTGTGCACGCAAGTGCAAGTATGGGGCGGGGATGTTACAGCTGTCTACATGACTGAGTAGGTCTGAAATTTTCTAGAATGTATAGCTCTCAGCACAGGAGCTGCTCCTTTAGCTAACTATTTAGAGGCCTATATTTCTAGATCTGAAATCATGATGGGTGGCATGGGCGTGGGTGAGACTTGGCTCATTGCCATGGTGTATATAGTATGCATTGCTGTGTAACTGCTAGATCAGTACAATTTGTCTAGAACAGTTTAAATTTAACTTATTTGACTTGTAAGTGCTCCATGTGGGGAAAAATTCTGGCAAGAAATGCTGTATTAAACACTCATACTCTGTCCTAGTACATGGCTGTTAGCAATCTGGGCCAAACCACTGAGACATAAGGAGGTTGGAAATCTACTAAAAAGAGTAGTTAGCCCCTCTTGGAGTATTCCAGGAAGGCAATGTGAGCGGCACAGGCACACGCTTCCTTCCTACATCCCTTCTCTTGGCTGGGACAGGGAGACGGGTGTCTGTGTGCAGGAATCCTATAGCGCCCAGCACATGTATAATTTATTCAGTAAATCAGAGGACTAGAAAATGAAAAAAGCTCTTTAAATTTGTGTTGCTTTATTTGGAACCAAAGCAAAAACTGGAGAAAAGCCAGAAATTCACTGCTTTGACTTTGGGATGTGAGAATTTTCCCACAGCTGTAGGATTTAGTAATCTCCTTGCTGGAACATTTGGTCTGAGCGTACACTCAGTGCTAGATTCTTTAGGCCCTAACGTGGGATTATGTTAATAACCACACAGTTTAATAAAATGTCTTAACTAGGATGTAAAGAGGGAGGAGTGGATTAGCCACACTCATTAAATGTTTTTCTTCTAAGTGCCACTGTCGAATGCGCTAAATATTTGACTCTTTAGGAGACACAGAGGTGCCCCCTCCCCAAAGCACATACAAGTTTGCTCCACTTGTCTGCAAGAGGCTTGGAAACATAATCCCCCTTTCTAGAAAAAAGTTAGTTAAACTTGAGGTTGTCTCAAGGAACCTTGCTGCTGACTGTTTCCAAAATTGTTAGGTTGATCTTGTTCATATATGTTAAAATCATGGTGGATAGAAGTTGGGTCTATCTGAGTTATGCTATGGAAATGGATTAAAATCATCATGCGTATTATATTGAACACCAAACAACTTAGAGCACTGGTTGGCAACTTGCATCCCTTGGGCTGCATCCAGCCCATCGGGGTTATGTGTGTGGCCCACAAGACATTTTGTTTACCATTCTCCACAGGACTGCCAGATTCTGCTTCTGCTTCCATGTAAGTTTTTTCCTACTGGTGTTACGAAAGTGACACACATGTAAAAGTGATGTGCATGCTGATTGCACACAACATTGACTGTGAGAGCCATGTGCTCCCTCTGCATCCAGTCAAAGTGCTGCTATCTTCAGTTGGCACACCTCACATATCCTAGGTATACAAGTGCAATTAGCAAAACTATCCTATCCTGGGAGAATGTCTTGGTTATAACAATCTTGTGGCCCATTGACATGAAGAGGGCCACTGATGTGGCCCACTCACTAGTCTAGGTTGCCCTTTACTGGCCTGGAGAGAGTTATCACTTCAACACTGACTTCCAGGGCTGGATTTGAACTAGTACCATTGTAGTACATTACAGTGGGGGTTCCCTTCTTCTGAGTCGAAGGTGTGTGTGTGTGTGGAACCAGCCTGACTCACTAAATCTCTGGGCTTCACTTTGTGCGGGGAATTAGCAATGCCTAGAAAGATACTGCTTGGGCCCATACCTGGGGCTAAGCCAACAACACCACTTAATGGTCCCAGGCGCCGGTCTGGGTCAGGACAACACCAAGATATAGAGAAAGGCAACAAAAATCATTAGGGGTATAGAACAGTTCCCATATGAGAAGAGATTAAAAAGACTACTACTGTTTAGCTTGGAAAAGAAACCACTAAGGGTGGACACCATAGAGGTCTATAAAATCATGAATGCTGTGAAGAAGGTCAATAAGGAAGAGTTATTTACTCCTTCATATAACACAAGAACCAGGAGTTCTGTCAATGAAATTAATAGGCACCAGCAGGTGTAAAACAAATAAAAGGAAATGCTGTCCCACACAATGCACAGTCAACCTGTGGAACTCTGCCAAGGGATGTTGTAAAGGTTTAAAGAATAATTGGCTTAAAAAAAGAATTAGGTCAGTGGTTCCCAACTTTTTGAGCTTACGGACCCCTTTTCAAACTATTAAAATTTCACAAACACACCCCTTCCTGGGAGAGAAAAGAAAAGGAAAAGAAAAGTAAGGAAAGAAAAATTAAAGAAAAGTAAGGATTGGGCCCATTGCTTTTTAAACTTTCCACAGACCCCCTGCAGTACTGTTGTGAACCACCAGGGGTCCACAGACCACAGGTTGCGAACCATTGAATTAGGTAAATTCATGAAAGATAGGTCCATTGATGGCTATTAGCCAACATGTTCAGAGATGAAACACAATGCTCTGGATATCCCTAAGCCTATGATTGCTTGTTCTGGACAATACAATGGCTCACTTGATAAACTGCCCTGTTCTATTTATTTCACTTGAAGAATCTAGCATTGGCCACTGTTGGAAGGCTGTTAGGTTAGATAGATGGACCACTGGTCTGCCCCACTTTGTCCATTCTATGTTCTGTTCCTATCTTAATCATTCTGAGCAATTATAAAAAATTGAAATGCATATGTGTACACACCTACTAACAAACAGACAAAAGAAAGAATGTGAACATTCTTAGCTTGTTTTTGAGGAAAATTGGTATCTTCCTGGGTCACCCGTTTTCAGTTCATCATCCTCATAAATATTTCTCCCAGCTTGTAAGCCCTTTCAAGTAGGGCCTACCTCTTCCCATACAAGTGAACAATGTCTATTAGTGTGGGTAATAGTTACATATAAATGGTAATAGAAACTAATTTTTTTCACAATATCTATCAGCTAACTTGTGTCTCTGGGCTTCCCAAGCGCATCATGCTTTTTCTGTGTAGAAGATTGGAGAATGGGATGATCTACATTCTTGTAAAATTCAAAGCAAATTGTTTGCTCTTTACAAATAGGGCCAGTGGGGTTATTTTGACAAATTGTTGTGGAAAAATACTAATTACTTGAAATGGAAACAGTCTGTGAAACTGGTTTGGACTGGATGAATTTCCCATCTCAAAAAATGTTGAGAAAAGAGTTTCAAAATTGTTCAAAACAACTTATGTTTTGAAATTTAAGCTAATAAGGCTGAAGAAGGTCAAAGTCAAAATTAAATGGACCCCAAACTAATAATAATTAAAGATTTTCAATTAATAATTTTAATATTCAAGACAGGAAAATTTTTGAACACTTTCTGCCCAACTGCGTTGACAAATAAATGTGGAGTCATTCTATTCATTTTGCTCTTGTGTATCTTGCTAACGATACCCTATACTCTCTATTTTCCATGTGCATTAGATCTTTACTGTGCAGTTTCTCATATGTTGTAGACAAGAGGTTCCCAAACTGTGGGGTACACCCCCCATGGAGATATAGAACATCTGGGGGGCACAAGGGAGTCTAGGCTAGCCCCATGGGCAGCAGGGAAGAAGCACCACCCAATCCCTCTCTGTTCTCACCTCTGCTTTAGTCCCACTCCTAGCTGTGGCCCTGGGTTGCAGCCCTGTGTTTGACCCTGTTCCCAGTAATCATCATAATCATAAGAACATAAGAACGACCATACTGGGTCAGACTAAAGGTTCATCTAGCCCAGTATCCTGTCTGCTGACAGTGGCCAATGTCAGATGCCCCAGAGGGTGCGAACACATCAGGTAATCATCACATGATCCCTCTCCTTGTCATCCATTTCCAGACAAACAGAGGCTCTGGACACCATTCCTACACATCCTGGCTAATAGCCATTGATGGACCTAACCTCCATTAATCTATCTAGCTATTTTTTGAACCCTGTTAAAGTCCTAGACTTCACCACATCCTCTGGCAAGGAGTTTCACAGGTTGACTATGCACTGAGTGAAGAAAAACTTCCCTTTGTTTGTTTTAAACTTGCTGCCTATTAATTTCATTTGGTGACCCCTCATTCTTATATTGTGCGAATTAGGGTTCAGAAAAGGGCAACTAAAATGATTAGGGGTTTGGAACGGGTCCCATATGAGGAGAGGTTAAAGCGACTGGGACTTTTCAGTTTAGAAAAGAGGAGACTGAGGGGGGATATGATAGAGGTATATAAAATCATGAGTGGTGTGGAGAGGGCCGATAAAGAGAAGTTATTTATTAGTTCCCTAAATAGAAGAACTAGAGGACACCAAATGAAATTAATGGGTAGCAGGTTTAAAACTAATAAAAGAAAGTTCTTCTTCACACAGCGTGTAGTCAGCCTGTGGAACTCCTTGCCAGAGGAGGCTGTGAAGGCTAGGACTATAATAGAGTTTAAAGAGAAGCTAGATAATTTCATGGAGGTTAGGTCCATAAAAGGCTATTAGCCAGGGGATAAAATGGTGTCCTTGGCCTCTGTTTGTCAGAGGCTGGAGAGGGATGGCAGGGGACAAATCGCTTGATCATTGTCTTCGGTCCACCCTCTCTGGGGCACCTGGTGCTGGCCACTGTCGGCAGACAGGATACTGGGCTAGATGGACCTTTGGTCTGACCCAGTACGGCCATTCTTATGTTCTTATGTTCTTATGTAAGTAAATAATTTTTCCTTATTCACTTTTTCCACACCAGTCATGATTTTATAGACCTCTATCATATCCTCCTCCCTTAATCTCCACTTTTCTAAGCTGAAAAGTCCAAGTCTTTTTAATCTCTCTTCATATGGGACCCATTCCAAACCCCTAATCATTTTTGTTGCTCTTTTCTGAGCCTTTTTCAATGCCAATACATCTTTTTTGAGATGAGGCGACCACATCTGTACGCAGTATTCAAGATGTGGGCCTAGAGGCAATAAGATATTTTCTGTTTTATTCTCTATCCCTTTTTTAATGATTCCTAACATTGTATTTTGCTTTTTTGACTGCCGCTGCACTCTGAGTGGATGTTTTTAGAGAACTATCCACAATGATTCCAAGATCTCTCTTGAGTAGTTGTAGCTATATTAGTCCCCATCATATTGTATGTATAGTTGGGATTATTTTTTCCAACGTGCATTACTTTACATTTATCAACATGAAATTTCATTTGCCATTTTGTTGCCCAATCACTTAGTTTGGTGAGATCTTTTTGAAGCTCTTCTCAGTCTGCTTTGGTCTTAACTATCTTGAGCAGTTTGGTACCATCTGCAAATATTGCCACTTCACTGTTTACCTCTTTCTCTAGATCATTTATAAATGAGTTGAATAGGGTGGGTCCCAGGACAGACTCTTGGGGGACTCCACTAGTTACCTCTCTCCACTCAGAAAACTTACCATTTATTCCTGCCCTTTTTTCCCTATCTTTTAACCAGTTATCAGTGCATGAAAGGACCTTCCCTCTTACCCCATGACAACTTTATTTGCTTAAGAGCCTTTGGTGAGGAACCTTGTCAAAGGCTTTCTGGAAATCTAAGTATACTATATTCATTGGATCCCCCTTGTACACAAGCTTATTAACCCCCTCAAAGAACTCTAGTAGATTAAACTTAAAAAACAACAAATAGTCTAGTAGCACTTTAAATACTAACAAAACATGTTAATGGAATCATGAGCTTTCGTGGGCAAAACCTACTTCTTCAGATGACCCGAGTATAATGAGTCCAGATCCAAAGATAAATAAGAGAAGGAGTGAGGAGGAAGGAGAGGTGGAGGGGGAAAAAGAGGGGGAGGAAGAAAAAGAGAGACAGTGAGTAGATAAAACCTAAAAAACAACAATTAGTCTAGTAGCACTTCAAAGACTAACAAAACATGTAGATGGTGACTGGATAGTTCAAGTAGTTACAGGAGTCTGTTAAGAACCATTAGCACCTCCATTGGCTGGTTGGTTGGTTAAGTTATTAAAAGGTGGACACATTACCCAATCTATTGTATACAGCCAGGCCCTAAGATACAACCATATTTGCTCCAACCCCACAGACAGAGACAAACACCTACAGGATCTATACAGAGCATTCTTAAAATTGAAATACCCACCTGGAGAACACACTGTCTTCCACCTTTTAATAACTTAACCAACCAACCAAACAATGAAAAAAGTGAAGAAATAGTTAACTGGAAAGTGAAGAAATAGTTAACTGGGAAGTCTTGCCCCAGTGGAAACAGTGTGTATTCCACTACCTTTGCCTCCCATTGTCCTGGGGAATTTGCAGGGTCCGCTCTCAGGTGAAATGGCAGGTTCTTAGTGTAGCCACCTGGTGTTAGGGGAGTGTGTGGCAAATGGCAGAGATAATTTAACTCTCTGCGCAAACCTGCAATGTCCTGGTTATTCACACTGCTGGAGGGCCCCTATAGAGCCCCTCCTCAGGGTAAACCAAATGAACTGAAAAGCCAACAATGTTCTAAAAATCTAGACAGAAACTCCAAAAAGGAGGCCAGGGCCAGTGGGCCCAAGCCTGCATCTTTTACTCAGCTGAAAAGTTCCAGAAAAGTCCATTGAACCACTTGACTGAGTAAGGATTTTGGGATCCAGGAACAGTATCAGACTTTGGTCAATTCTTGGATGAATTCTTTGTGCACTGCTCAATAGTGACCCACTCATGGGAACAATTGAAAGGGCATAAACAGTTAATTAGCATACAAGCAACTGTGTGACCTCCTGGCAGGTGTCACTCTCTAATACCTCTTAAAAAAACCAAAAAGTCCTGCAGCACCTTAGGGTGTGTCTAGACTACAGGGTTTTGTCGACAAAACTAGACTTTTGTCGACAAAACTATACCTGCATCTACACTACTGCCAAGTTCTGTCGACAGTAAGTCGACAGAACGCAGCAGTTTTGTTGACGGCGGTGAACCTAATTCTACGAGGAATAACGCCTTTTTTTGACAGAGTTATGTCGACAAAAGGCGCTATTGCATCCACGCTGTGCTTTTTCAAAAGAGAGCATCTAGACTCTCTGTCAAAAAAGTGGCCTGCTTTGTCGACAGAACTGGCTGTAGTCTAGACGCTCTTTTTCGACAGAGGCTTTGTCGACAGTATCTGTCGACAAAGCCTCTGTCGACAAAAGCCTGTAGTCTAGATGTACCCTTAGAGACTAACAAAAAATGTAGATGGTATCACGAGCTTTCGTGGGCACAGCCCTTACTGCATTCATCTGAAGAAGTGGGTTGTGCCCATGAAAGCTCATGATACCATCTACTTTTTTTGTTGGTCTCTAGGGTGCTGCAGGACTTTTTATTGTTTATTATGTGAGCAGGGGCTGAACTGCTGCTTGCTAACAGCCAGCTAAAAGGAGATAGCTGCCCTGGGCGTGGGTGTGTCCACTCCAATTGTTTAGCTCTGCAAGATAATTAACTGTTAACTGTTGATATGTAAATACAGCTCATGACAGGAGGGGGAAGGAATCCAAGGTGTGTAAATCCAATTGGCTATGTAAATCCAATTCAGGAATTGGCTATGTAAATCCAATTCAGCCAGGGCTGATGGAGGTTCAGTGTTGGAATGGAATGTGGTGTATTGTAAATAATTTGGGGGCTGTTGTGGGGGTCACAAATCATGCTACCCCTAAATGTGGGAACTGTAAAACATGACACCAGTGCTTGCAGGAGAGACACCATCATTGTAAGAGGTCTCCGAGGAACAAGCCTCCCCCCTTCCAGAGTTGAGTGAACTGAGCTGGGGGGAAGGGCTAAAGGGCTTGAGTCAGCCTGCTTCACACCTGTCAGGTGTGAGCTGTAAGACTGGCCCAACCTGCCCCTTTCCCCTTTCGGAACAAGACAGCTGGTGGAGCATGGCGGAGTGGCTCGCGTTAAAGACTGCAGCAGAACCCTACGGAGAGGTGGGGCCGTCGGCCTTGGACCACGTAAGGTGCCCCTATCTATCCCCCGCCCCCATTTTCCACCCAGGTTGGGAGGTAAAACCCTGCAGGTGAACTTTTGGACTCTGGGCGGCACTGACCAGGGACAGAGACTTTTGGGGTGTTGGACTTTGGGATTTCGGGTGATTCTTGGCTGGGGGGGGGCCTTAGCTCATGTTTGGGCTATGAACTCTGTTTGTGGTATTTTCCCAAGTTAATGCCGTATGACTTCTCTCTCTGTTTCATTAAATGTTTCTTTCCTACACTCAGACTCTGTGCTTGCGAGTGGGGAAGCATTGCCTCTCAGAGGCTCCCAGGGGTATGTGAATTTTCCAGGTTACTGGGTGGGGGCTCGAGCTGGTTCTGTGTGAGATGGACCCATAGATATTGAACCCGGCCCTGATTGCTGCCGGGCCTACCCAGCAGAAGGGTTACAATTAATTTTTTTCAGTTACAGACTAACATGGCTACCCCTCTGAGACCTGGAATACCACTTGTATTACCACTTGCTGCAGCTGGGAGCCTCTGCTGAGCCCAGACAAGCTGGCTGCTGAGGTATATGGGGCAGAGGCCCAGAATCAGACCTGCCTGCCCTGAGCTCCTCCTCCTCTTAATGGATCTTCAACCAGAGACAGGCCCTTGAAGAGACAGGTTAGAGCAGCCCCTCGGAAACCTGTCCAGGAAAAATGCTGCAGCTTTTCTCCCTGCATTATCTTGATACTGCACCTTTAAGAGCCAGGTGGCTGATCTGGGAGCTCTTAAAGAGACCACATCTTCCCAGATCATGTGGGAGATCGTGTTCTTCTCCCTCCTTCGTGGGACTTCCCCTGGGCCAATATCACAAAGCAGCCCCAATGGGCCAGTACGGGCAGCACCAAAGGTATTCACCTGAGGCGGGGCAGATCAGGGGAGAAGGGTGTTTTGTGTCTGTGTGTCTGTGTGTGTGTGTGTCTCCCTCTCTCTGTGTTTCTCTCTTCATTTAGTGGCAGGTTCTGTTTTCACATCTCCTGACCCCACCTGCCCATGTGGCTGCGCTGATTGACCACCTGCCTATCAGCTTCAGACCCCACCAAACACGTGTCCTCTGCAGCTGAAGCATGGTGAAGGATTCACTCACTGAACACCTGACCCAGGAAATGGGCAGGTGCTGCTCCCTAACCTGCCTCCAGAGCTCTCGCAGCGCGGCCTGGATCCAGGCATGGCCCTGTGCGCACCACCCTGGCTCCAACAGGCCAGGATTGCTGTGGCTCTCTGGGAAGCCCTCTGTTTCCCAGGTCCTCTGTGATCAGTTCCTTCTAGTGAGTCCTGGGAGAATAGAAAGATCAAAATTGGCCTCATGCTGGTGACTTTCCAAAATCGGATCCACTCTGGCAGCAGCACACTTGGTACCAGCATCAACTGTGTGCCTTGGCTACCTGCTCCTGATCCTCTGGGCTGGAGCTCAGGGGTGTCTGCTCATTCTACCCCCGGCCTCACTCCTGGTGGGGGAAAACAGCCCCAGCCTTCCCCCGACCAGCCAGAGCATGCTTACTTGACCCAGGGGACCATGGAGGGGTGCGTTCGCACCCTTCAAAGCCCACCCTGCATACAGGCCTGGCAAGTCCTCTGGCAGGGGCAGGTTCAGGATGATCTGTCCCCTGCATTCCCCATCCAAAGTGAAGAATGCAGCAAACTGTGCATTTTCCCCTTGTTCCCTGATGTCTGAGAGCAGCTAGTAATGTTCCTGTATGAACTGAGGGGCAGCTTCACCTCTCCCAAACTCATCCTAAAAGATGCAGGTGGGGGTGGGGTAGGAGGTTCAGGGCTGGGGTTGTCCCAGATAGGAGTTGCCCTCGGCCAGCCTCTTTCACCTGTCTGGTGGTTCTGTCTCTTTTCTGTATGATTTTACAAGAAGTAATTCCATTCCAGACAGATCCCATTTTCCTGGCACAACCAAACCCTTACCTTGCTTTAAGTTATGATTAGAGGAAGCTGTATACCAAATTTGATGATCCTAGTGCTTACTATTTGGGAGGAATTCTTGAACAGACACACACACAAATTCTCTCAAATATATAGTAGATTGTATGTTGGCCTTACTTTTCTTGCACTAAATGCATCACACAGATTAAAGCTGTTTTAGAAATGTGTTCTTACTAGGAATATTTTAAAAATTCTTATGCAGATGGCCAACATTCTTGCAAAGGATGTATTATCTGGTTCAGCTCTCTAGTATCATTTTAGATGGTTTACTGTTTATTTTCATGTCATCCACTACAAAAGTATGCAGCTATTTTTGTGACTGCACAGCTGTTGCTGACCCCTACAGTATAATCTGAAACAGTGCTTGGAGAGACGGTACAGTGTGAGAAAATCCAGAAATATCATGTCTCCCAGTGTAAGAAAATACACTTTCACTGTAAGTCTATTGTCTCGCTGTCTTGTTCTGAAGAAGATATTTGGAACTGTGCTAGGAAAGGAGTTTCATAATTGTGCATTATAGCTGTAGGATTCTTTGCCAGCCACAGTAAGGGACCAGCATCTACTTTAAATTTATTTAAAAAAAGAAAAGAAAAAAGAGTCCTATGGAAGATACAGACTAGCATGGCTTCCCTTCTGAGAGTTTAAATTATTATTATTTTAAAGGTCTTTGTGCAAATTTTAAGTCAGAAATGAATTTATACTTTTGTTTCAAACATACTTAGTAACAGAATAATCTCATAAATTTTGGAATTAAGATTTTGGTCAGTTAAACTTCAGTTAAGATGTTTCACAGTTTACAAAACTTGGCTAGCTCTCACAGATGAACAGGCTTTCTCACGAGATATCTGGCACATACGCTTCAAGTCAGAGCTAGAAAAACCCTTTTAAAAAAGTCTTTTTGTCAGTCTCTTGCCACTTCTGGTTCTGGCCAGTTTTCAAGTTTGGCTCTACAAATGGGTGAACACTGAAGACAGTGTCTTTTTAGAAACACATTTTTTGTTCGGTCTGGTGTTTCCTTCCCCCCTGAGGCATTCAGATCTCCCACCAATACTTCAGCACATTTTCATTAACTCCTTCTCCTGAAGAGACCATTATGAACTGATGGCAGGGGATGATTTCACAATTTCCACTGAAATTGAATGCAGTGTCTCATTGAGCACTCAGCCCCTTTGTTGCTTGCGTCACTGTTACAGCTGGTGAAATAACCCTTAAACCTCATTTTTTTAAGGAGTAAGGGTTATTTCGAAAGAAGGGGTTTTTTTCCAAAATATCCCCGTCTACATAGTGTTTTTTTTAAATAGGGTATTTTGAAAAAGCGCCCGGATGCCATTATGCAAATGAAGCGCAGGAAATTCAAATCTGCGCTTCATTTGCAATTTTGCTCGGCTGTATTTGCATTCCTCTCTCAAAAGAGGAATGCAGTGTAGACATTCCCTCAAAGTCATAGAGCCTCTACCAGCCTCTTTTACCAAGCACCAGTGTAAATGGGCAGAGAATTCATAGAATGAAGAAGAAGAGGCATAGAACTGCAAAGGACTTCTGGGAGGGGGATCGTGAGGCAGGGCCATTAGGGATGAGGTTTAGGAGAGCATAGCCTGGGTAAGGAGAGGTATCTTGACTGGTGATCAAAGAAGGTGAGGAGTAAGGAGGAAGCCTTAATTTGGATTTACTGAATTTGTGCTAAAGGAGGAAGAATAGATTTGTGGTTAAGGCGTGGGCTTGTTTGTAACTTGGTAGTGCTGGGTTCAGTTCCTAGCTCTACACATACTTCCTGTGGGACGTGGTGCAAGTTGAATGACTCTCAGAGATGCTATGACACTGCTGGCATTATTGTTTATAGCCAGGAGATGCTATTCCGAGTGAAGCATTAGATGCAGTGTCTGCACTTTTTCTTTAGAAGGATGCTCCATGTCGGGGAATATCAAGCAGTGGGTAACTTTGCCATACCAGGTGGCTATAGGTGCAGCTGGTAGACTTCATGGCTGAGAGCACATAGGAGCCCTGGGGAGGTGCTCACACCCTGAGTTAAAGCAATACAGCAGCTTATTAGGCATTAGAGTAGTGAGAAGAGCTCTGTGGAGGCTTTCAAGCAGAACACATGATAAAAAAAATCAGTGTTAATCACATTTAATATATTTAAATAAAAGCAATCTCTAATGGGGACTGAATGGGACCAAAGCTTTCTTGTTATTGCTAGGAGTAGAACTCTCTCTCTCAGACAGGCTGTATAAGCCAGTCACCAAGCAGAGAAACTATAGTTTATCAAACTGCAGCTGTGTCCAGTCCAAATCTCAGAGGAATCTGAGCTATACACAGATCTATTTGCTTCAGTGGACAGCTACCTTCTGTGTATGTACCTCAATAGTCAAGTGCACCAGTTCTGAAGTGGCACTCACTTGTGGCTGCATTTTCTCAGTCTTGGCTCAGATTTTGGGGATATTTATTGCCTGTAGCTCTTCTGCTACATATGGTCTAATGAGAAAAAAAATAAGGACTAAGCTTGATGGTTCTGCTGCTTCTGAAGAGGTGTGGTATACACACTTAAATCATATGCCAAAGATCTGACATTCCCATGTCTTCTCACTCCACCTAATCACAAACTTTATTCTTAAAATACCTGGGGTTCCTCAATGAGTAGTAAGGGTTATTTCGAAGGAAGGGTTTCTTTTCAAAATAGCCCTTTTTTCCCTTGAAATACGCTATTTCGGAAAAGTGGCCAGAGGCCATTATGCAAATGAAGAGTTGGAAATTCAAATTTGCACTTCATTTGCAATTTCGTTTGTCTGCATTTGCATTCCTCTCTCGAAGGAGGAATGCAATGTAGACATACCCCCAGCTAGTGTGAAGGGACAGCTAAGAACATTAAAGCTACCATAGGAAGCAAGGGCATGGGAAATCTAGGAAGAGTAGTACTTCAGGCAGCAGTAGTTGCTTGTGGGCCAGATTTGGTTATTTCTGTAAGGCAGGATGTGCCTGAAAGGGTCCCCCTTTTCTGTGTTTCAAGTATTCGTCCGGGAAGGGTTAGAAAAGGGACTTGTGTCCAATATACTGGTTCAGGTGTCAGCTCTAAGATCTCTATGAAATCAGACAGGATTTGACCATTTAGTTAAGTTGATCTGTTAGATGAGAGATGGTGCATAAAGAAACCAGGGAGCCCCTAAGCCTTAGACTCAGACTCTAAGGCTATGTCTACACTACAGGCTTCTTGCGCAAGAAGACTTTTGCGCTAGAGTTTTTGTGCAAAAACTTCTTGCGCAAGAGCACATCCACACCTCAAAGCACATTGCAAAAGCGATGTGCTTTTCTGCAAGAGAGCATCTACACTGCTGGACACTCTTGCACAAGAAAGCTCTGATGGCCATTCACAGAATGGCCATCAGAGCACCTGTGCTTTTTTCCATAGGGGTTTCTTGTGCAAGAAACCCCTCTAGAGTGTCCACACTGGCCTTTTTGCTCAAAGCTGTAGCGCTAAAAGCAGTTATGCCTCAGAAAAGGAGGTTTACCTACAGCGGAAAAAGCCCTCTGTTCTGCCATTTAACTGCTCATTTAATTGCACAGGAGCTCATTTGAGGTGTGGATGCTCCCCAGGTTCTTGCACAAAAACCTCGTGGTGTAGACGTAGCCTAAGGTCAGAGAAATAATATGGATGGTCATCTAGTCTAAACTTGTGCAGATTGCAAGCCATAGAATCTCATCTACCCACTCCTGTAATAGACCCCTAACCTCTGGCTGAGTTACTGAAGTCCTCAAATAATGTAAAGACTTCAAGTTACATATAATCCACCATTGACACTGGTTTAAACACGTATGTGACTTGGGCCTTGTGCTGCAGAGGAATGTGAAAAACCCACAGGCTTTCTGCCAATCTGATCTGGAAGAAAATTCCTTCCTGATCCCAAATATGTCTATCAGATCCTAAGCATGGGGGTAAGACCCACCAGGCAGATATCTGGGAAAGAATTCTCTGTAGAAATTCAGAGCCTTCCCAGACTCGTGTCTCAACACCAGCCGTTGGAGGTATTTGCTGTGAGCGGTCACATATTCCACTTATATTACCCCCTTTTAATAGTTTATTCCTGTTTTCCATTACTTCAGCTCAGAGGATAAGGAAAATGGTAACCTTTCTATCCTCCCAGCCTCCTCATATGATTTTTTCCACCATGGCCTTTTCTTTTATACCTCTGTATGAGTTCTCTGGTCTTTTCCCTTCCTCCTGGTCACTGGGAGTGACTGACTTTCTCATTCTTTTCACCCCCTTTCTCTGAATACCCTTGTTCTCAAACACAAAAAGACAGTGTTTATGTGGCAGGTGAGCAAGTTCTTTTGGTATAAATGTACTCATTTGCACATGAATATGGTCATTTGCACACAAATACCTGCATTTGCATGAATAAAAAGGCTCCTTCCCCTAATATAACACTTATGTGAACAAAAACTGGATTCATGAATGTACCCAAAAAAGTGGGCAGAGATGTAAGGTTTTATTGCTGTTTGGAATTTGTTAATATGTTCATAAAATTTTACCATTATTCACCCAGCACTATCTTAGAGATCTACAGATGTTAAACTGTAAGGTCTTTGGATCTGTGTCTGTCTTTCCCTTATGTAGATGTACTGTAGCTAGCAGAATAGGTCCCCAGTCCCTGACTCAAGCCACGAGGAACTACTGCAACACAAATAACAGTCCTTAAAATTTGACCTGACACCCTGCCCAAGTTGAAATAGAATTTCATCTGAGAATAACTGACATAAGAGGCCCAGAAATCCTCCAAAACCACTTTATTTGAAGTGCACCAAATAACTGTACTGAGAAAGACAGACAGTACAGTGGTGGGATTTCTGTATCAATAAGGGTTAATGTCCCATTCCATGGGAAGAGCAGGGAGAAGTCTCAATTACAAAGATTTATAATTAGGACGGTGATGGTCTTCCCTACCTCACTCCCTGAAGCACCTAGTAACACCTTTTGTGTCTAACAATGTGGTCTTGTAGCACAGGGTCATCAACACCATATGAAATGTTATACCTCCCTATATGACAAAGGTGTATATATCATATATTTTTTCTCTAAGAAACTGCTAGTCAGGTGTAATTGGTAACAATTTTTATACATTGTCAATCGAGATCATTCTAATAACCTGTCAGTAAGAACTTAGGCAACAAAAGAGATTGAGTTGCTGTTGGATAATAGATTGCCTACATTTCTCCTTTCTAGTTTAGTTTGCCTTTTTCTGGATCCATTGGAAGAAATGACGGGCTCAACAGATGTGTATTTGTTTTAAGTTTTTGAAACCTTTTTTAGTGGAAGCCCTGGACAGAGAAGCATGTCCAGCTCTGACTTAAAAAAAAGTGAGACTTGACTTATGCTATTCTTTGGAAGCAGGAAGTTCAACAACTAGAAACTTTTTACTGATAATTCTTTCCCCCCCACTCAGGTGTTTGTTTCATCCAAGGCTCCATCAGTCACAGCTTTGCTACGAATCAAAAGCGTCTGTAGTTGGTATTGTACACAGAGAGGCCATCCTTGTGGTAGTCCACTTCCGGTGCTTTGCAGATCAAGAACTTGACCTTGATGTTGCTCAAGTATTGAATTGGGAGACAATGTGGGATATGAAGAGAACATATATTGATGTTCCAGTCAGAAGATAGAGTGCTGCATGGGAACTACTGACACTTTTGTGTGGTCTTATTCCCAGGTAAGAGGCATTGTAGTTGCAGACACATAAATGTTTACTTGTTTTTGGTTTCATGTACTTTGAAGTACATCTGTTTTTTGCAACCCATCCTGCAAACCTGCTATTTCTGGATTCAGATCAGCCTTTTTAGCAGTCAGAATGGTTTGGCTAGTAACAATCATAGCTATGCTCTATTGCACAGTTAAATATTGATATTATAATAAAACTCATTAGAGATTCCACACTTGAAATAAAAAAGTTTTGGATATACAATTCTAGAGGTTGTCGCAAGAAGAGAGAAGTTATGGAGAGAGGTGCTAGAAATGGTTGGCTAGTATGCAGCCTGCTGCTTGTTGGTTTTGGTGAAAGAGGAAGCAACCCCTCAGTTAAGAAGTGAAGCACGGAGTTAAGTTAGTAACTTAGTTAAGTAATAACATTGTCATTATTTAAATGTCTTTCAGCTTTCAATGAGCTGGAGTAAGAAAAGGCAAAGTTAAAATGGATCCATGTGTCCTTGCTCCCACACACCAAACCTTCTCATAGGCACCTAGCAGCAGCACAGAGGAGCTCTAACACTTTTTATAAATCCAACACATTATAAATTATTCAGTCAGTCATTAAAGTCAATATCTGTTTCAAAAAAAGCAAGGAAAGAATAGGAAAAGGGGTTATTACTGGCCAGTGTTTGGAAAGATGAAAAAGAAATAACAGGAAGATGTTTCACAGCTTTTTCAGAACCACAACTCAAAGGAATCATTACAAAGTGAAGTAGTAAAGGCCAATGTCGCCGCCTTGCACAGAAGGATCTAAAAAGTTTTTGTATTTTCTGTCCCCGATTTCATTACTCCTAATAACTCGTTTCCTAATGGAAGGTAAAGAGGTACCTGAAATATAGATTCAAGTCCTTTTAGTTAAACCTTCATCCCTTTGTCATTGCGTTTTTTTCTTCTGTAGCTCCATTCATCTGCTCTACTGGAACTTTCAGTCGCACAGTATTAAAATATGGCTGTGCTAAGCTAATATGCATTAACTTTTTAAAAACCTGTTTTATACATAACCTATTGTATTAATATAAAACGTTAAGGCCATTTTTTCGTTTCCTGGGAATGGCCCATTACATTGTGAGCAATCTACTCTTGCTTTTTTAAAAAAAGACTTTGAACTCCAATACAAAAGGAAAATATAATCATGTACAACTATAAAGACCGCTTTTTTTCCCTTTTGTGCAGTGTAACAGAGGTGGATGAGTAGCATGGTAATGAAGAGATGGACCGTCTTTATTAGCACACTCAGTGAAAGGGTTCTTTTCAGAACTTCAACTTTTCTTATCTTCTTAGTTTTCATGGTGCCTATGCGGACTCCTTCCTTTTCTTGACTTTCTTTTAAATGCAGCTAGCAGACTGGCAAAGCCAAGCCAGTTCATCCTTCTTTCCGAAAAAAAAAAAAAAAGGCTAGATGCAAGGTCATGTGGCTTAGATGCTTCCATAAGAGTAAAGTTTTCTAATATTTAAACATGTAATGCCATTGGCATTGTTTAGGTGCTTGTATAATATGTTATTTCTTAGATTTCTGTAGAAGCAAAACCCATTAAAATCCCCACTATAATATTTTTGTACTGTAGTTAATGGTGGATAATGATATAGGAAGTTCTTTGAGTGCCCCAAAAATAAAAAAGACTAGTATTACCACTTAACCTTCTTCCCTAGAAATTGTTTAACAGAATAGATTTGCTGAGGACTAGTTGATGATACCCAGCACTCTTCTGTGGTTTTGTGCCTCCAGCCCTTCTTGATATATCTCTGCTCCTCCTCCACATTCCCCATTTTTACTAAGCACTACTCCCATCCCTTTTGCTTTTACATACTTTGTTGAAAAAGAGTCCACTTTTAATCTTTTCCAATTGATAAAACAAAACACCCAACTAAAAGGGGGTAATCCTATGACTGATAGAGTCCCCTACAGGCAACAGAACAAAAGAAAGGCTAATGATCCCATCACAACACTGAATTCTGGGGAACGACCTTTCAAACACCATAACCAGGACAGATGCCATATTACTTAATTTTTTGAGTAGTAAGTTGTAGTCTTACCTTGCTTACAGAGGTTTAATTATTATCAAGAACTAATATGATAAAGGACATTATATGAGTGTGGCATGGGTCTTCACAGGGGAGCATTATTATTACTTTACTAGGCCAAAGTTGGTTTTTTTTAAAGACTTCCAACTGAGATATGTTGTTATTCAGAACATATGTCTTTCGTGCTCTAAATAAACTTACTAATTGAGCCAGATCTTTTTAGGCTACTTGGAAATAAAGGTCTTAAAGCAGTGCCATGTGGCTTTTATACAAAAATCTACAAAAGACAGAAATAAAATCGCACGAACTATAGATTGCCTGGAGTGCAGAGACTGGTGCAGATGTAGATGATGACACGTAGGTTTGAATTGGGATCCGCTTTTTCTAGATCAGCTGTGGCTCTTACAAAATGAGGAATAGAAGCAATTCTGTTGTCTGGATACTGTAATGCTAAAAAAAAAATTTCTGCTAGTAAAGCATTTCCAAGTCATTTGTCACCATAATATCAAAACATCATCGAAGGTTCAGATAAAGCCTATATTGAAAAAGAAGAAAAAAAGCACAGTATGTTCTTTCAGAGTAAGTGATACTTGGTTGCAGGTCATCTATATGCATTATTTAGTTCTTCATCTAGACCTAAGAATTGTTAGGTAACTCACTGCCCAGAAAATTATTCTTCAAAAATGGAAGTCCACCATAAAAATCAACTAATACAGCAGTCCATGTGGTTTAACCAGATATATACATTTCCTTTCATGCATGTGGAAAAATTCTCACATTTGTGGGTGTTTCATCAGCATTAAGAAACTATTGGCTACAGGGGGATTACACTCGTGTTACATTGTGCTTTTATTAATCAATATGAGGAATCAAACTACACCAGATTAGTTGCAGGTTGAATGTTCATTGTAAGTAAATATTGGTTTTCAGTATGAAATGTTTTTCTAAAAAAGGATAGATACAATAAATAAAAGCAGGCACATTTGTCAAATCTCCTGAATTATTAAGTAGTCAGCTTTGTATAAAATGCTGCTGGTTTGAGAGAATGACATTTAGTCTCATTTTTGGTTTTTAAGATATTTGTAGTTAGGACATGTCTCAAGAGATAGCGTCTTCTTTCGGTATCTTCAGTTATATCTGAGTCATTGTAGCTGTAAAAGTTATGCTGTGCGTAAGGCTATTTGAGTAGTAACTGGTAGTAACAGGATGCAACGTAAGTACCAATGGAATGTATGGTCATTTTAGCTCAACAAGCCTTGACGTGCTGTGACTTAAACTCACAAGATTTATAAAATCATCTCTTCCCAGATGCTAGTTTCTCCTGAAATGCTTTTCCATTCTTGTTACTTACATAGCCTAATGTGCTGGAAGGGACTGCCCTTTTCTGTTTCAGTTCTTGTTTTCTTTACGGGCATAATGAAAATCTTATAATTTTATTATGCCAACAATTTTTTAATATGTTCCTTTTCATGGCATTTAAAGGGGTGTGCATTTTCTGTGGATTATTCATTCTAAATTCTAAATAAGCAGTTTCTCGTTGAGATGTAGATGAATGTGATGAAGAGCTTTCAGAAACACATAGAAAACTTCAGTAAGATTTCTGCACAGAAGTCCCATTGATCACAATGGTATCTGGTTGATAATTACAATACATAATGAACTAGGTATTGTACCCTTTTTGTCAGGGAAAGTGTGGAATTGATTGTGCTCTCACTTCAACGTACTATAGCAAAGAAGGCGTTTTTTTATAAAAGTGGTTTGGGTGTAGCAAATATTTGTTCATTTCACTTTATCTGTCATATCCATTTAGGCTTAAGTAGTGCAAAGTCCTCTATCTAGGAGTGAATTTCACCTCCTGAGTACAACCAGAAATGTTGTAACTATCAAAATATCTCACAATTGGGGTGCAGCTACCCAAGGGGAAAACAGGAGGTTAAACCCCTCCCTCCCCCCAAATAAGGATTAAAACCAGCTGATTGCCCACAGTCACTCCCTGTGGGAGTGTATTTTGTAATGCATCGAACTTAATAGATATTATGAAATACGTACAACAGCTTATAGTTATTAATATACATGCATAAATATGTGGAAAATGGCAATTGTAAATACAACTTCAGCATCACCTCACAACAGGGCATTGAAGCAAGGAGTGGCTACTTCCTCAACCAGAAGAGACTGGCTTCAAGCACCTAGCCACTGTCCCATTGAGGAAAAAACAACCAATGAGGAACCCTCAAAGCAAATAAAAACAGCTTGAAACTGAAAAGAAAACCCGTCTTTGAAAACAAAAGGCTGTGGCTCTAACACAGAGCTTATAGGGGCTCAGCAGCACTGAAGGCCAAGTGTACATTGGCAAGTTACTGTGCAGTAAATCAGTCCCCAGTGCTGTAACTTTCGCTGTGTCCACACTAGCAAGGCACTTAGTGGTACTAGTTCTGCAATGAGTACGCTCTAGGTAAAACACCTCTGCAAGAAGTGAAGAGCTTGTTGTGCTCTGGATAGTGTGCTGGGATGCCAGTGTGGACACGGTGGTGTAGTGCTGCATCCTGACTGCCTACAGCACCCTTCCCACAATGCCTGTTCTGGCCTCTCTGATCATCTGTTTGAACTCTTCTGCCCTGCTCAAGTGACCAGCCAGGTGACCAAGACCTGCCCTTGAGTTCTTTTTGAAATTTGAAAGTCCTCTTCCTGTTTGCTCAGCAACATGTGGTGTGTTCTCAGTGTGTCTCTTCAGCTGCCCATGCCTGCTCCATGCACAAGGAAATCCCTGGCTTGGAGTCATGCAGCGGTGATGGACCTCGTCAGCATTTGTGGAGAGGAGGCAGTTCGGTCCCAGCTTGATACATACATGAAACAACAAAGGTGATAAACGCTGAGGTGACAACACTTGCAGATGACAAAAAATGTAGGCTAGTCAGTTCTAGAGGAGAGAGATTGAGGCATTTCTCAGGACCATGAGGACAGGTGAAATTCAGTACTGACAGATACAAGGTAATAGATGTTTGAAACCTTAATTTGAATTACTAATAGATATTGCTGGGTTATAAATTAACTATAACTATTCAGGGAAAATACCTGTCTGTCAGGGTGGGCAGTTCTATGGAAATCTCTGGGACAGAAAATATTACCTGAAATTTTATAATGCTGTTAGACAAAGAAATGATACACCCTTACCTGTAATATTATGCTCAGTTCTGATCATCTTATCTCAAAAAAGATAGAGCACAAATAGAAAAGATAGGCGGCCAAAATCTATTAAAAGCCTGTCTGAAAAGATTGAAAAGGCTGATACTGTTTAATTGACAGAGGGCCTGAGAAGACATGATAGGCATGTACAAAATAAAGATTGGTGCAGAGAACGTAAGTGAGTATTGTTTTTCTTACAATAAAGAGAACAAATGAAACGGAAAGGCACCACATTTAAAACAGATAAAAGGCAATTGTTTAGACATTGTGAATAATTAACCCATAGAATTGTATTGCTGCAAGTTTTCATTGAGACCAAACACTTAGTAGGAACGAAAAACAGAACACACTTTTGTGAATGTTCTCATTATCCAAATAATTGCCTTAAATAGCATAAAAATGGACATAAATCCTAACTGATGGGGCTAGGAAAAAAGAACCTCCATGGACAAGAGACTCTACCATTGTCCTCTAGTGGGTTTCTTGCCTCCTCCTTTCAAGCATCTGATATTGGACTAGACAGACCATTTTGATCTGCTCCAGTATGACAATTCTCGGGTTCCTCTTCTGGAGAGATCACCAAATAGTTTAATTTCCACACCTAGTTTTTAGCTTTTTCTGCTGAGATTTGCAATATACAAGTGTGTGTGGGGGGGAGGTTTACTGAGAATTTCTTTATTGTTTGGATTTAGAAATGGGTAACTCTCCATTAAGTATTGGACAGAGATCATCCATTTATTTTGTGAACATAAGAACAGCCATACTGGGTCAGACCAAAGGTCTATCTAACCCAGTATCCTGTCTTCTGACAGTGGCCGATGCCAGATGCCCCAGAGGGAATGAACAGAACAGGTGATCATCAAGTGATCCTTCTTCCCCCCGGGTCACAAATTTCTAGCCTCTGATAATCACATAGCAACAATTTTAATTCATCATCCCTCTGGGCTGGATTTGGACTAGTGACATGTGAACGAGGCTCGCAATCCCTGAGCTAAATAATCATTTCTTGAGGAAGAAATTCTATGTCTATGATATTCAACCGCTAATGTATGTAGAGAGCATGGGTAAAGAAGTTGAATAAGTAAATAAGTAAATTTTAATGGTTGATATATTTCTGTAGTTGAGATAAGAATCTCTCTCCTGATATAGAAACTCTTAAGCGTCCAAATATAGAAAGGAGCCCCAATATGGCTTTTTAAAAAACGAAATCCCATGAGATCTTGAGTGTGAATGACAGCCTTATAGAATTGCCACGCAGCTTGCTATTGCATTTGTACGTTCATAATAAAGGAAAATTTACTATAGAAACATTGCTGCTGAGTCTAATAAGAGGGAAGGTAGTTGTAGTGGAAATAATATGTTTCTATGCTAGCATTTTACTGTTACATGTTGCTGTAAGACTATCAAGTTGATAAATGTAGTCTTAGATAAGTCTTGTATTTAATGATTATTATGATGTGATCTGACTAATGTAAATTTTCATTCTTAGCTAATTAAATGGTATTTTATGGACATGTAATTTAATAAGGATTCCTATGGATACCCACAATAAATGTGTCTATCCACTACTTGTTTATACACAGTAAACTATTCTGATAACACAGGATCTTTATTAACTTGGTGCACTTTTAAATTATAACAAGAAACTTTACACAATTTCAATGCTACGTGTTCTCTCCTTTCCCTTGTTCTTGAAAATTAGTACTTCTAAGAATGAAGTGAACTCACCCATCTGAATACCCCTGACCAAAACAAGGTAACTAATTACAGGATCTACTGTGACTCCTTAGGTTTGCTGTAATCTAATTGGGGGATTTTGTGGGTAGATAATAGTATACCCATGCATGTAACCCATGCTTACTCTGGCCAAATATTTACAAAGATGATACAGATACAGTAAAGAGGTTAGCCTTACAGTAATAGCTCCTAGTCCAGCATCTTACAATTTATGCTTTAGAAGTAAAATTCAGAAACACATTGACACAAGCTTTTAGATATCTGTTTTCTCAGCATCATTCCCTATGTAATGAAGACTTGTGCAGTACTAAGGATTTCTGCCTCCATTCATGAAGATGGTGCTTTGGGAGTAGGGAGATGAATCAGAGTCTGATTCCTGCTTTATTTTAGGGGGACTTAATTGGAAATACTGCATAACTGTGATTGCAGCCCAGAGACCAATAAAAAGTCATTTCTGATGCTGAGTCCTGTGGCACCTTATAGACTAACAGATTTATTGGAGCATAAGCTTTCGTGGGCAAAGACCCACTTCATCAGATGAAGTGGGTCTTTGCCCACAAAAGCTTATGCTCCAATAAATCTGTTAGTCTATAAGGTGCCACAGGACTCCTCGTCGCTTTTGCAGATTCAGACTAACACCGCTACCTCTCTGATACTTGATTTGTGATGCTGTTATTTCAGTTTCAATAGATCTATATTATCATTATTTAGTATACAGTTTTACTGCTTGTGAAGGGGTTGAGGCTTTGTAACTTTGTGTGACTTTCACATAAAACTGGTTCAAGTCTGAAGATGTATAAAAAGCTATAAGAAAAGATACCACTGAAAAGACATGGGAGGCAAAGAGTGTCAGCCTGATTCTGATCATATTACATGGCTGTGGAACCAAACTAACTCCATGGTTTTAGAAAGGCTTCTGGTGGCCCATTCAGGCATCCTTCTGACTGGATTTAACAGAACAATTGTACTGAACCTAGATAACTGAATTTCTGGCCCACTGCCTGGAACTACTTGCAGGGCACATACTTTAGATTATCTTGTTGTGGTAATATTAGTGAAATAACGCTCAACAAGGCAAATATAACTGAGACACTAAATGGTTATTGTAATTCTATAGCACTGGATTTTTCAATATCTTCCCAGATATTGTAATCCAGATGATATGAATTTCATTAGCCTGGAGAGTAGCATATACTCTCTGCAAGCCAAATCCATCAGGTCCATTTGAAAACCATGTACACAGATTTTTTTTAAAAAAAAAGATTAACGAGGATTTATGCTTGATATTTATTTAAATTTGTGTTAAATGAACACTTACATTCATGGAATTTTAAGAAGAGGCTACGTCTCAAGGGACTGATAATGGGATATGGGGCATTTGCTGATGGGTTGCCTGTTGTACTGCTTGAACAATTCATTGTGGATAATATTTTCTATGAATTTTGATGATGTTCCAACAAATGATTATTTGTATATAGAAAAATGTATTATTCAGTCACTTGTTGTTACTAGTGATTAAAATCCATTGCCATCTGCTCTACTATATGGGAAATGAATTAAAGGCTTCAACTCTAACGACTGGATATCCTTAGGTGACGTTCTGACCCCTTCGAAGTCAGTGGCAAAATTTCCATTGATTTCAGTAAGGCCAGGATAGTTTTGAATCACTATATTTTAAAAGAGTGTGTTGTCAAAACTTAAATAATCTATTTATCCTTAAAGTCAACCAAGAAACAGTAATAATTTTAGTTACTACCCATTCCAGCTAATTACTTTTCTCCAGAAGTGGCTGCATTTTGGTGGTTTGGAAGGCAGCATGTGAAATGAAGTGATCCTTCTATGTAGTGTCTCTCTCTGTCTCTGTCTCTGTCTCTGTCTCTCTCTCTCTGGGTATGTCTACATAGCAAAGTTATTTTGCAATAACAGCCCTTATTTCGAAATAACTTTCCTAGCATCTACACAGCCAAACCGCTATTTTGAAATAAATTTGAAATAGCGGAGCGCTTATTTCGAATTTGGTAAACCTCATTCTACGAGGAATAACGCCAAATTCAAAATTGCTATTTCGAAATAAGTGCTGTGTAGACATTTATTTCGAAATGGGGGCCTCCAGCTTTCCTAGGGTGCCCTAGTGGCCACTCCAGCCTCAACCAAGAACACTTCTCTCCTTCCCCTGCTCCCCGGAGCCCTTAAAGGGGTAGACTCTGGCCATAGTGCATGTGCCAGCTCCAAGCCTGCGAGCCCGGAGCCAGCAGTCACTGCCCCGACCCAGTGGCCCCAAAACATGAGCCAGCAAGCCACTGGCAGCCAGCCCTCCACCGCTCCCCAGGAGCAGTCTGCCAGCTCCAGGAGCCTGTCAGGGCCCAGAGAAGACGGGCGCCTTCCTGGTCCAGGGTGGAGATCATGGATCTTATTCAGGTTTGGGGGGGATGCCCCCCAACGTCCATGATCTCTGCCCTAGACGGAGGAACGTGGCCATCTATGGCAGAATAGCTGCCAGCCTGGCTGCCAAAGGCCACATGCGAACCCAGGAGCAGGTTTGCATGACAATCAAGTTGGTCCGGCGAGACCCCCAACCCTGAGCCCTGAGCTTCCCCTCCCCCTTTTTCCCCTTGCTTCCCCCTTCCAGCTCTCTCCTCCTAGGTTCCCTCTCTTCTCCCCTCTCCCGCCTCCTTTCCCCAGTCTCACCAGAGTTTCATTCCCTCCCCCCCAGTTTTGTTAAATAAAGAGAGTTTGTGTTTATGAAAATACATGTATTTTATTTGACATCAGGAAGGGGGGTTATGGAGGGGTAAGTGGAAGGATGTGAGGGAGGAATGAGGCACAAGCCCCCAGTGGGGCAGACCAGGGAGGCTCTTAGTGCTCCTCAGGGTGGAAGCTCTCCCGCAGGGCCTCCTGGATACTGACAGCCCCCCAATGGACCTCCCGGATGGCAGTCTGCAGAAAGTGCAGCCAGGCTCGCAGCAACGCCTCTAAGAGAAGCACCAGAGTGCCCAGGAGCAGCTCTAGCTCCATGTTGCAGCATGCTGTGGTGTCCCGAGTGAGGGCAACTGGAGTACACAGAGAAAAAATGCTTTGCTGTCCCTCATCAAGGTAGACAAGCAAGCAGGGAAACCTGAGAACTGGCTGCCAGGGGGCGGGTCCCTTTAAGCACAGACCTCAGTTAGCCTCAGGCAGCAGCCCCACACAGTAAGTCCTGACCTCGTGCCCTGCCAGAACTGGTTCCGGCCAGCCTTAAATGTGGTTCAGAGTCCACTTAGTGTGGACGCGCTATTTTGAAATAGCAAAATGCTATTTTGAAATGCATTTTGTGTGTAGACATGTTATTTCGAAATAACTATTTTGAAATAAGATATTTTGAAATAACACGGTAGTGTAGACATACCCCCCCCCCCTCTCTCTGTCACACACACACACCCACACACAGATACTTGCCTGCAACCACAGAAGCCCAGGTATAAATGTGTTCACTTGCTAAAGTGTATTCACAATTGGGGCCATAACTGGCCATTTGTTCTGAGGTTTATGAAAAGAATTACTGTATTTTCACAAACAGAAACTAATTTAAAAATATTTGAAGGAAACAGTTTTGTCACCCACAGATAGCCAAGACAGTCAGTTTCCTGGTTTGTTCTGCCTACATGAGTCTGTTCCCTTGCCTTATTTCATATATCCCTGATATAGTAGTTAGTTAACAGCTCCCATGCCTACCTTAGCTCTGGTATGTGCAACGTATCCCAAACTCTTTGTATCATGCCTGCACAAAAACTATGCTCAGACAAAGCTAAGTTTTAGATTCAGGCCAGAAGGGACCTTTGTGAATATCTAGTCTGACCTGTTGAATAGCACAGACCATAGAACTTGTTCAGACTAATTCCTAGAACATTTTTTAGGCAAATACAATTTAAAAATTGTCCATGATAGAGAATTTGCCACAATCTTTGGTAAATTATTCCACTCATTGATTATTCTCACTGTTAAAAAAAATCTCACCTTATTTCCAGTATGAATTTTTCTAGCTTTAACTTGTAGCCGTTGTTAGCTCATGTTATACATTTTTTTCTGCTATACTGAAGAGCACCTTATAAAAATATTATCCTCCTTGTAAGTATTTATAGACCATGATGAAGTCAGTCATTAACCTTCTGTTTGTTAAGCTAAATATATTGAGCACCTAGATTCTATACCTGTAAGGCATGCTTTCTAATCCTTTCATCATTCTTGTGGCTCTTCTCTCAACCCTCTACAATGAATCAACATCCTTCTGGACACTACAAATGGACATAGTATTCCAACAGAAGTCATACCAGTGCCAAATACAGAGGTCAAATAGTCTTTCTCCTCCTACTTGAGATGCTCTTGTTTATGGATCTCAGTTGCACTAGATTTATTAGCCACAGCATCACGTTGGAAGTGTATTTTCAGCTGATTATTCTCTCTCACACCCACCCACCAAAATCTAGTTGTGCAGAATTCCTGGCTAAGTGCACAGATCAGTAATTCAGAGAGCAATGCATTACTAAGGAAGTGCTTTTTCCCTTTTCCACTTTTTGCAGATAAAAAAAAAAAAAACAACCCTCTTCCCCGTTCACACACACCTTTTTGTAAAAGAGCTCTTTCACAAAAAGGCTTCTTCCTCATAGAAAGAGGAATACCAATTGCGCAAAAACCGCTCCGTTCTTTCAATTTTTTTGCGCAAAAATTTGCTTTATTATTTAGAAATAAGGCTCATTTGAAAAATTGAAATGTTACTGTATGAGGATGCACATTAGAGCACCCAAGCAACCTTAGCCTTAACTATTATATGGGCCAGTGGTCTGACTGGTGGTCCTTTTGCTCTACGTGGCTCTCAGAGGCTACATCTAGACTGCAGGCGTCTTGCACAAGAAGCTTTTATCTGAAGAGATCTTCCGCAAAAATTTCTTGCATGAGAGCACATCCATACTCCAAAAACACATCGAAAAAGTGATGTGCTTTTGCGAAAGAGAGCATCCAGACTGCATGGAATCTCTCTCGAAAGTAAGCACTGATTGGTATGTACAGAATGGCCACCTATGCTTTTTTCCCTTTCCTCTTTTTGCACAAAACCCCCCTGTTCCTCATCCACACATGCCTTTTTGTGAAAGCACTCTTTTGCAAAAAGGCTTCTTCCTCATAGAAAGAGGAATAGCAATTGCGCAAAAACCTTCAGTTCTTTCGATTTTTTTGCGCAAAAATGTGCTTGAGGTGTGGACGCTCTGCAAGTTTTTTCGGAAAAACGGCTGTTTTTCCGAAAAAAACTCTGTAGTGTAGACATAGCTAGAGTGAGTGAGGAACATTAATTAGAAGAGCTGATGCACACAAGGGAATGTAGGGGAACATTGAGCAGTTAGACCCCTGGTGTAGGAGCTACTTCCTTCATCCTTGGAGAGGAGAAAGGAACTGTTGCAAGGACCCTGTCTCCTTCAAAGCAGAGAAGAAAAAAAAGTAGAAAGGGAGGGGGGAGAGAAAGAGAGGAAACGCCTTACGTCTTTACCTCTCAGCAGTCATGAGACTTGCATCGCTTTTGTCACCCAAAAGAGATTAATTTGAAATATGAATGGAATATTAACAGAGACTCAGGAAATATGAAAGCTGACGTTACCAGCAGGTACAGAAACATTTCATCTAAAAACTCAGAATAGCTGCATCAAAAGCTGGCAACTTACAAGAAAGCTATTTTTAGGCAATATTGAAGCTAGAGCTTTAATTGGTGGAAGCAAGAGAAGACAAAGACTGAAATCCCATTCTTCACTATTATTCTCTTTCTGACTTATTCAGTTCCTAGCTCACATTGAACACAAGCTGTGTAGTCCATAATTCTACACTCTGCTCTCAGACCTCTGCAATAATTAGGCCCAATGGTTAGAGCTGAGGAGTTGTGGCAGCAAGTTAACATGTAGATTCCAAAAAACTGCCCTCAGAAGCAAGGTCTTCACTGGAAAAGAAGTTTGTTTTTGTTTACCATGGGATAACTAACACTCTAAAATCCTATTGGAGACAAGATGCCAGCTGTTTTTACCAGGAGGTGAGCTACAGGAGGTCAGTCCCTGGTGAGTGAGTAGAGTGGATTTCATAGTAAACTGTAGTGCCTTGCCTCCACTACGATTTTACAGCAGGACAAATAATGAGTGTTAGTTATCCTGCAGTAAAAAAAAACAAACTTAACTTTTCTGGCAGAATGGACAAAGTCAAAGTCTAGAGAAAATCTAGCTCAAAGCATGATAGGATTAGGAATACTGTTTCTACCTCACTTTGGAATGTCTTCCTTCTTAACAGTTTATGTTCCCACATTAACACTGTTTAAATGAAGGCTTTCATTTAATATTTTTGAGTAGACAAGATCTACAATATATATTTTAGGAAATCCCTGTAAAGCACCCTCTGCAAAGGGAATTATGGACAAATTGTTGCATCTTAATGTTAAAGATTTGTTTCTATTTTTTAAAATTATTGTATAGAAAAACTACCCAAACTGCAAAATGCAATCATTATCCCCTCAGTGCTAATGGGAGTTACAAGACATGGGGAAGGGACTTTTTTCAGAAGTGCCAAGCATTCTGAACTTCCACTGAGATCAATGGATACATCTAAAAATCAGACCCTTTCAAAGGGCATATGGTCTAAGAAGCCATTTTATTTTGTGCAGTTGCAAGAAATCCAGCAAATGCGTACTCCACAGCATATGTCTTCTGCTATTTGGATATTAGGCTCCCACACTGGCAAATTGCATCATATGCAAAACTGAACACATCCTTGTTTTTACTCAGGACCAGGCAACAGGTTTGCCTGCCTCCCCGTTCATGTTATTTTTATTTGTGCAACATATTTTTATTTTTCTACTCAAATGAAAACTAGCTTATTATAGAGAAGGGTAAGAGATGACTGATTGAACTCTATAAGAACTTACACAAGGAAAAGATTTCTATTGGCTCTTTAGCATAACAAACTGAGGCATGACAACATACAGCGGCTGGAAGTGAAACTAGATAAACTAAGATGGAATTTCTTTTTAGCAGTTTGAGTAATTAATTACCCATTGAAACAATTTACCAGTGGGTAGGGTGGATTCGCCATTACTTGAATTCTTTAAATCATGATTAGTAGTCTTCATAAGCCAGATGCTCTAACTCATCTAAAAGTAAGACTTGGTCCATGAATTACTGGCTGAAATTATGGGTGGTCCGTACAATACAAGAAGTCAGAGTAGATTAGCATAACGGTCCCTTTTGGCCTTAATCTATGAATTTATTAAGTATTCCATTTTCTTATAGACAGATTTTTACCTAGAGTTATGAGACTGGTGATTTAATAGTTGAAGGTGCTTTCTTGACATCTGGGCCATGTTTTCTCAGCTCTATTAATCTTTGAATGTAGGAATTAGTACTAGTTTTTAAAGCATAATCTTAACTCTCTTTATCCCGTGAATCCATAACATGAGATACATGTATAGTTCTAAGAATGACCATTGAACAGCTTAGTGTTTTACTGAGGCTTTTCATGGCACTTATCCCTGGGAAAACACTATGTTTAATACTCAAGAGATTAATGATGCTTGCAATAATGAATCTTATAACCCATCTCTCCCTTTTTAAATAGCAGAATTTGTTGAATGCATAGTTAACTGTAATCCTTTGTGGGTCCAAACTATTATTAGTTAAAACATGATCCTCTGAGATATCTAGATATTAATCAGTAATGTATAATTTAATTAGCTCAACCCTAGTTACTGTTTCTGATTTCTTATAAACAGATAATGCAACCATAATCTGACAGCTACAAAGTCTGGGCCAAATGTTGCTCTTATTTACATCCAGTATTGCAGCTGGAGCCAATAAGATATGTTTGGATTCATTGAGAACAGAATTTGTCTATTTGGGCAGGAGAGGGGAACCTCTGTCCCATGGATTGATCGCAGTTCACCACCCCAATTTAGGGATTACTTTGTCTAAGAAACGTTAAAGCCCACCATATTATTTATTTTGGTCGTGTGCTCAGATGTATACTGTTTGTCTCATCTCTATTACACACTACATATTGTTCTTTCCCAGGACAATTTTGAAACTCAGATACTATTTATTTTAAAATTGTGTGTGTGAATGAAACTAATTTTAATTTGACAAATTACTGCATGTGATTTGCACTGCATATAAATTGCCTTTTTGTCAATGTCAGAACGATTTATTCAGTGTTTCATATTGTACACGAAATGTTGTCATTTGGCATCCAGAACTTTAATATAATAAACAAAGTGTATCATTTTCATTGAGAAAATTCACCTAGACATAAAACATACATTGTTGATACCAGAAATAATAATTTCTTGCATTCCATCATATTAATAAAGAAACATAATGTTGTTGATAACAGAGCCATAAAATGAATAGCACAAATGTAGAAGTTAAACGTGGTCCAATTCCATTAAGATGCTCTGATCCAGTGGCTCTCAACCTTTCCAGATTGCTGTATCCTTTTCAGGAGTCTAATTTATCTTGCATACCACCCCACCTCCGCCCCATGTTTTACCTCACTTAAAAACTACTTGCTTACAAAATCAGAAATAAAAATAAAAATAAAAACGTGTCACAGTGCACTATTACTGAGAAATTGCTTCCTTTCTCATTTTTACCGTATGATTATAAAATAAAGAAATTGGAATACAAATATTGTACATACATTTCAGAATATAGAATATAGAGCGACATAAACAAGTCTGTATGAAATTTTTATGTTATTTTTATGTAGCCTTTTGTAAAACTCGGTGAATATCTAAATGTGTTGCTATCCCCCCAGAAGGCCTCTCAATACCCAGGAGTATTTGTACCACTGGTTGAGAACTACGGCTCTATTCTGTGCTATCCTGTTTATGTTCTTTCCTGTGCCATTGGCTCAGCACTTCTTGGCACACTTGACTTTAAACAAGAGGAAGTTGACACTAGAGTTTTTTGTTGAACTGCAAATAAGTCCAAGTTAAAAAAACAACAACCCCTAACCCTAACCTCTAACTTTTAAACTGTATGTTATTCAGAATTCTTGAATTGATGCCATTTGCTTGCAAGTCTACATATTTTCCATCTATAACCAGAAATGAGTTCTTAGTTACATTTTTATGTTATGCACTCTTTCACCTAAAATAGTATTTAATCCATGATTCGGAATAAATGACATTGAAACAATTTCTTTTTAAGATATTGTAACCATTATTATTAACTTTAAAATTGTGTTATTGTGAATTTAAAACCAATTTGATTATGTTCTTTTGATGCATGGAATGTTGAAGCCATGTCACATCCAGAATATTAGAGAGACGGGTGAGGTAATACCTTTTATTGAACCAACTCCTGTTGGCTTGAGAGAGACAAGCTTTTGAGCTTACACAGAGCTCTTCCGCAGAAATGTATAAGCTGGAAGGCTGGTTTCTCATCAGCAGAAGTTGGCCCAATTAACGCTATTTCCTCACCCAACTTGTCTCTCTACTGGCTCAGAGATCTTCTTGAGAGGGTTTCTCAAGGGTACTGCAACATAAATATTTGGGGCCGCATTCAACTTTTTTTAAAGTCAGAGAAGGAAGACTGGGTTGATAAACTCCAGGTCTGCAAGCTGCTCCTCATTGGTAGACCTTGACATCTGCACAGGATCTCAACTGGTAATCAATGGGGCTCCAAACAGACATAGGCTATGTCTAGACTGCAGGCTTCTTTCAGAAGAAGCTTTTCTGGAAGAGATCTTCCAAAAAAAACTTCTTCCGAAAGAGAGCGTCCATACTGCCAAAGCGCATCGAAAAAGCAATCTGCTTTTTCGACAGATATTGTCCACACTGAATGGACACTATCTTGCATATAAGCTGCGATTACTATGGGTGGAATGGCCACCAGGGCACCTGTGCTTTTTCCTCTTTCCTCTTCTTGCGAAAGAATTCTCTCTTCCCCATCCACATATGCCTTTTTCCAAAAGAACTCTTTCAGAATAAGGCTTCTTCCTTGTAGAAAGAGGTTTACCAATGTTGGAAAAACCCCTCAATTCTTTTGATTTTTTTCCGAAAGAATGCGACATACCCATAGAGACCTGCCTTCCTGGAACAGATTGTTGGTTTCAGGTCTACCGTAACTATAATTACAATTCAGAATTGAGGCCTTTTTATCAAAGTTTTCCTTAAGTGAGTGTACACAATTTCAGATTTCCAATCATTCAATAGCTATTAATTGTAATTTTCAGCAATAATAGTGCAATGTTTTCGAAGTGCTTGACTGTTTCATGTCAGATATTCCCAACCTATTCATGGAAATACAGAAGGGACTATCAAAGTGCTTCTTGTCTCTAATTATTGCTTTTTTTTATTTTCCATAAGTGAGTAAGCACCTACTGATGTACAAAGGCAATGAGTTACCTTAAAAAGAAAACAGCCACACAGACTCCAGCTTGTAAAAACATTGTTCCAGGCAGAGCAGACAGCATGTCCCTGGGGCAATCATAAGAATCATTTAGATTTGTTTGGTGTGAAATATGGTCACCCATCAGTCTTTCTCCTCTTATCCATATCAAAAATCCCTGTTTATAGTTATATCAGGTCTATATACACTTTTTAAAGTGTAAAGAGGGTTTAAATGTGCTTGCTGTTTGAAGTCTATGTAATGCAAGTAGAGTAGTTCCACTGCCAGCTTATATATCTAGGAATTCATAGTGTCTTTCACCAGAGGTTGGTGCTATTGTGATAGATTTTTACAGTATGTTGAACATTTGTATAACTGGTGAGTGAAGTTTAACATAATCATTGTCTTGTCATTATGAGTAAATTCCTCACATCCTCTAAATAGCAAAACTAATTTTAGGAGGACACAAAAGGTACTTATTATTGGTGGTATTATTACTGTTATTTTGTAGCAACTTCATAGAGGAAAAGAGCCCTAGTCCTGTACATCCTTGCCACCAACTGAAATTAAACATGGTAATAATTGAATTCCTCTCCTCCTCTTCCTCCCTTTGCTTTCTCTGTTGGAAACACCACTGTCTTACCTGTCATCCAGACCAACAATCTTAATGCCATGTTTGACTCCTTCCCCATCACATCCAGGCTGGTGGCTTTGTTGTCAAGTCTTGTTAATTCTCCCTTTTCAACCGCTCTGTAAAGTTTTTTCCTCTGCTCCTCAAACAAAAATACCAAAACCAAACAAACTCCTTATCCAGGTTTTAGTCATCTCTCTCTTTGACTACTACAACTTCCTTCCTGCAGCTACCTCCCCATTCCATCCCAACTATATCAATTCTGTGTCAACAGGCTTAGTGGCTCCTTTAAGAGGTACAATTCAGTGCTCCTGTGATTCATCAGTTGCTTCTCAATTGGGCTTAACTGGTGATTTGGACCATATATGACCAGTGGAACTAGTTAGCAGTAGTAATGAGTCTCGTCACTCTCAAGTTGAGGCTGCAGATAGGAGCCCTTGAACAGAAGGAAAAAGAAACGGGAAACAGAGAGCTGGTGGACTCTTGCGTGATGACCTGGAAATGATTTCTCTAGAGAAGGAAATGGAAAACTGCTGAACTTTTTTATCTGTTTTACTGTGGGAATTAGAGAATGGTTTACTACAAGAGTTTTGGGGAATTCTTGTACTGGTTCATATGAATAAACTAGGCTCAAGGTGAGACGTGGTGCTAAGATACTATGCTCCTTTAATGGGTGGAATAAGAAGAAACTGAGGCAGGTGCACATGTTGTGCTGTGGCCTGATGTAAGAATGTACTTGAGATGAGAGCTGCCATGCATTGGCTACAAATTGTCTTCCTATTTGTCACTTTCTGATCACGTCTAATCTTCTACATCAAGTTTAACTTCTCTTTGCCTTCAAGAGTTTAAGAAACTTTATCCCTGCCTAAATCCCAGTTTTCATTTCTTTCTCTCCCTGCTTACACTCCTCTTAAACTTTCTTTCTCCCATTCTTCTCTATGTATTTGCTCCCATGCCGTCCTTAATGATTTCAAATGTTTCTCTAGCATTGTGCAGCAAATGTGCACTCTCTGCACAAATCCCTCATTAAAACACTTCTTCTGAAAGCCTGTCAATATTAATATCCAGAAGAAGGAAATAAGGGGTGAGGGAGAGAATTAGGTGAGATTAAACTGTTCTCTCCTGATCTGGTGCATTATCTGTTTTAATTCTAATAGCTGTTTTATGTAAACTATGAACTTCTTGGATCAGGACCTGGTTTCTTTTGTTCTATATAGCACTGAGCATGCTGGCATCATTCAAATATGAAATAATTAGTATTAGTCAAAAAGGGTCTGATGATCAAAGTTATTGAAGAGAGCCAAAAACTTGTCCATAATGCAAAATGTACTTAGGCACTATGGATTTTTCTGTGCTGCTATAACTGGCAGTTTTAATACTCAAGTGATCAGGACACTTTTGAGTGAGAGTGGGCAGTGAAATCTTTAAAATGTTACTTATTGTTCTGTTCTCTTGGTTGCATTGCTGGCCCAGTGCTTCAGTAAACTGCCCTGAGGTTCTTGCTCAGGTAAATAGCATTGACTTCAATGAGACTTTTATCTGAGAAAGGATTTCAGTACTAGTTACTGCTGCAAAGATGCATGGATGGCATAAAAAGTGCTGAATATTTTTCTTCCTCATTGCTGGGTCATCGTATTACAGTGAAAAGCTTCTAACTAAAAATCTGACCAAGAAAACATTCCTGGAACATGAATTTCAGTCTGACATGCTGAATGTGCTGTTCCCATAGCTGCTGCTATTGCTGACTGATTATCTGTGGGAAAGGGGCACCATAAATGTAATAGCAGATGGGCAGGCTGAAAAGAGGTGAGGTAGGGGCTGAAGTGGTAATGAATTGAAATAGTATCTTGAAATCTTTGGCTTACCTTTAGAAGAAGGGCAAAGATTAATATTTTCATACATGAAACACCTATCTGCACATATTTGTCACACACAGTAGTAGTTCGTAATTGCAGTTCTCCAATGTTTAATTTTTAACTGCATCACTGTTGTGCTAATCAACCCAATAGAATGAAAAAGGCTTTTTAGTTTACCAAGTTAACTTCCAAAACTGAGTTCATTTATTTCTATTACATATCATTGCTCAATGGGTAATCTTATAATTATTACTGTTTCTGAATTTTAAAAAATTGCCTTTCATCCATATCTGGTATATGACGTCAACAATAAGAAAAGACAAGGGAGGGGGAAGATGCCTATTGCGAAATAATTTAAGCTCTGGGGCCCTGTTATAACTCTACTTTAAAAAAAATTTAAAACGTAATGCAATAGACATTTTAAAAATCCTTCCACTATGCAAAACAGTTCAATGCATAAGGAAAGAATAAAAGATTATAGAACTTGGAGGGCATCTAAAGTTTGGAGCATCTTTTGGGTTGCTGAGTCTTACCAATTTCTTGGCTTGAGAGGAATTGTCTAAGTGCAATTTAAAAGGTTTCCTGATTTTAAGTGATAATTTTAAAGAAAAATGTAGTTAATTTTTGACAAGTAAAACTTGGTTCATATCAGTGCAGATATCATAATTGAACATAGGCAGAAGATGGGGAGTCAGATCCTGCAGAAGTACAGGTTGGACCTCCGTTGTCTGGCACCCTTTGGACCTGACCCATCCTGAATGCGGGAATTTGCCAAATATGGGGAAATTTGCCAAATAGCTGCTGCCACTGGCCTCCCAGGATGCTCCCCCTCCCTGCAGGTGGCTCTGCTCTGGCCCCACTGCCACTGGGCTCCAGCCTGCAGGGCTTGGACTTGGGCTCCAGCCTGCTGGAGTTCCCCAGGATGGAGCTCCCTAGTCTCCACAGGCCCACTTCTCCCCCACCTGACTGGGGATCCCCACCTGGGATGGGGCTCACCTGTCCTGCTACTACCCCACCAGCTGGGGCTCCCCAGGGACAGTTCGCATTTCTGGCACATTCCTGGCGCGGGGCTCTCTGATCCAGCAACATCCGTGGTCCTACTGGACCACGGATGTTGCTGGACCAGAGAATCCCAGATTTCGGAGGTTCAACCTCTACAAGAGAAATTCTGAATGATCTCTTTATTAATTCTAAGTGGTTATTTAGTGAGAGACAGGAGACCATGCAGGTGAGAGTCTACCTCTGGATAAACAATCACCTTAAATTTCTCAAATCTATACTGTGAAATCTTCCATTTACCCCTTATTGACTTTCATATAGTTTTGTGAAGCTATTTTTGGCAATATGAATATCTGGATCCACCCTCAGATCCAACTAACTTTACCAATTTTATGAGTTAATTTAATTGTATTACATCTTGTGGCTGAGATGAACTGATTTCAAATGGACTCTTTTTAAATTTGATGTGTAACATACTGGAGATTAGATTTACGTGGCCTGCTGTACTCTGCTAGACATTTCTATTAAATGAAGACATTTCCAGTCAGGAATAACCAAAGTGATATTTTCATGTTGCTTGGATACAGCTTATTTAGTTGGTGACAGGCTTCACTAAAACATTTCAGCTTGTGCTCCTCAGAGCTACAAACATGCTTTGACATGTAATCTTATCAGCACAAGTACTGTTCTACATGCACATTGTACATTGAAATGCAGTTCTTCATTTGTCAAGGACAGTGTCGTTATTGAACAGTTCTGTGTATTTGGTTAATTGAAAGGAGAGTTCCCCGGCTGACCCACTTCCTGTTACTACAGTGGCCTGCCACTTAAGAAACAATGTTCGAGGGCAAACACCAGTACAGTACTTTGTTCCTGTAAATAGCAAAGACCAGGTGGCCGTTTTAATCTGTGGAGATGGTTACTGCTTTCACTACTCTTTCATCAGCATCGCTTAGCTCCCCAATTCACTAGCAGACTACTTGTCCTTTCAGTGACATGTACAAGAGCAGCATTCACAAGGATAATGCATGACTAACATTTGTAAAGAGTTACGATGCTTGGAACTGAAAGGAAAAATGAAACCTTGTGACCCCTGCTTGGACTAGCCAGATTCCATCAACCATCAGTTTGGAATGGTGAGAGTTCCCTCCCACTTTGTGGGATGAGGGTTGCAGTTTTGCTCAGGCCCTTCTGCTACAAAAAAGGATGAAAAAATAAAAGTTGGATTTATTTTAAAACTTACTGACAACCTGAGAACAGTTAATCTCATGAAACCTAGATAAACAAGTCTGCCGCTTTCTGGCTTTAAAAATCAATCAGGCAACCTAAAGCATACTCTGCTAGATAAAAGATCGGGATGTACTACCAAAGAAAAGGCCTTAATGATTCACAGCAGCTGTAGCATAACTTGGGAATGTATTAAAGTGTGTGTGGGGGGGGAGGGGTTGGAGGAGAAAAAAGGCTGCATCAAAATTTGTGAATAATACAAAATAAACTGCTCTCAATTTCTCAAAATGTTGACTATGCTTTAGTCTAGAAACTGTCCTCTCACAATTGTTATCCTATAATATCCTTGTGGCACATCCAGCCATTGCTTATATGAAAAAAGCAATATTTGGGATACATTGAATGTATTTTTAAATTTATTTATAGCTTGATTTTAATATAATTTAGCAGCTGTTTAGGGCACGCTGTCTACAACTGGAAATAAGATGCAGGATACAGCATCCTGTGACCAGTCAGTGCTGGGGACCACCTGGGAACCTTCAGTGTTGTATCATTCTACAAGACCATGTTGAATCCTCACCCTGGGCAATTCATCCAACCATGAGCCCATCAGATCTGAGGGGAATAGGTAAACCAGTGAAAGGCATGGTGGTGACTTGCCACTATGACAGTCTGAAGAGTTTAAGGAAGAGTCCTATCTGGTCAGGAGATGTACATGTGTGGAGAGGCTGATCTTGCTGTATATAACCATATTAAGGGATCACAAAAGAAGGTTTGGGATAGGCATAGATCCTCTACTATTTTGCAGTATCTGCCTTATTTATATAAACACTATTGATGATATAAACCAGCATCAGTAATGGCATTGAATGGTGCCCTTATTGGCCATGGTTAGCAGAGAGGCCCAAGCCCAAAGATGAAGAGGAGACCCCTATTAGGTGGCCCCTGCTTCTCAGTACTGAGACATTTGGGCATCACAGTGTGGGGAAACCTGCATTCTTGCTGCCTGTTTCATATTGTGGATAAATAGAGGATTTCAGGCGTAAAGGATGTCAATCCAGCCCCTTTCGTCAGCATTTAATTCTCAAGGAAACATTAAAAGGGTATTTTAAAAAGAATATTGCTATTCAAAATTAACAAAATGGGATACAGATCAAAGAAGTAGCCCACTTGTCCCAGCATTACAATTACTGTACAAAGCTGTACCTCCTCTCTTCTGGGGCTCACAGCAAAGCTTATGCAAAATAGAAACTTTGTGCAATGACCCTTCTTCTGGGCAAGAGGGACCTTTGGGAACACATGACACAGATGTCCAAAGCATGCCACTGGCTCTCCATTAGCGCCCTGATCATTTTCAAAGTCACTGTCCTACATTTAAAGCCCTTAATGAGCTAGGGTCTTGCTATCTTAGAAACTGCCTATCTATCCATGTCCCACAGAAATAATTGTGCTCAGCAGGGATGTTGATGGAGCAAAACTTTTAGGAGTTAGTTCAGAATGTTCTTAGTGGAGGGCCGCCACTTGGGGAGCTTCTTCCAGCAGGAGAGCAGACTGGACAGATGACAGAATAGAACACGTCTCCGTTGTTTGCACAAGATTTTACCCAATAATGAAAGCTAAAGAGCATCTCAACATCTTGCAATGATGACGGAAGAGAAATAAAAGGAACATCTCATAAGCTACAGCAGCTAAATCAATGATTGGTGAAAAGTCGGGGCCCATAGCCACCCACCACCCCCTTGCCCAGGGCCAAGCAATTCTGTTGGCCCCTCTGTCTTGTGTGTAAGCCTTAATTTTACATTTGATGCTGGTATCATTGTATTAGAAATGCTTTGGATAATAGATACTAGGAATGTGAAAGGTTAACTGGTTAACCTGATGGTGCAGCTCCCCACCTGCTGTGGGTAGAGGGCTGCTATCACCCTGCGGGGCCTGATGTGCACAGAAGCTGCTCCAGACTCTCAGAGCAGCCCCGCCTGCGGTGGTGGGCCACTCCCACTCAGCCGCAGTGGGGAAAGGAGAGGCACTTTTACGATTAAATGGTTAACCAAATTACACTGGATTTTACATCCCTAACAGATACAATAATTTTTGTCTCAGTGAAGCTAAATTAATCCTAAACCACTGTAGTAGCCACATGCTGTGTTCAGCTCTACCTTGAATAATGCAAAGAAAGGATCTCACTGACATTTGCAGCTGTGAATCAGTCTGTTGCTCCAAAATGTGACTGCCCCAAATATTTTGGCAGGTTTAAAATGAAAATTATTAATAGGCTTGTTAACATTTCAGCAGGTTAGGTGGACTATATGTAACATTTCACAGCATCATTTCGCACAGTTTAACTAAAGAGTTTAATTTTTCTTTCATTGATCAAACTGAGAACTGACACTTTTGGTCAATGAGAAAGTTAGTCTCTGAGGATAGGAAGAAGAACTTTTCACAAAATTTTGTAAGTGATGATCCATTTCAGTAACCCAGATCTGCAAAGACTTATGTATGTGTTTAAGAAGACGAGTGGTCTTATTGACACTACTAACCTACAGAAGGCTAAACACATTTAAGTCTTTGCAGGACTGGGGCCTTTGATTGTAAATTAAGTGAACTTTTTTCCGACAGGAGACGAAATATAGCTACTTACTGATTTCACCAAGTGTATAATCATTTATTTTTACCAAGGTATTTTGGGGATCCTAGACAAAAGTTAATTATTCATCCATGATCCTTTAAAACCCGGCCAAAGTAAGATTAATAATAATGGGAGGAGAGCTAAAAGCCTCTAGCTCCTTCCTGTTGTTGTGTTTGGTGTTTTTAAATGATTACAGAGAAATCAAAATAAGAAGCTGGAAAAGAAATCAGAAGTTAGAAATTAAAGGCCCGATCCTGCAAAGACATAATCCTATGCATAAATTAATCACTAGAGTAATTCCATTTACTTCAGTGGAACTACTCAGATGAATACTGCTGCTTGTAAGTATTTGCAAGACTCTTAGATATTAGATATTGTCTTTGTAAAATACCTTGTCTTAACTGCAAATGGAAACAGAATTAGATAGATTAACAAAAATCTCATTTAAAGTTGAGAATAGGAATATTTTCTGATAGTACCATACAATTTTTAGCAGGAGAGCTTCCCCCTCAAATTTAGGCCCTGATCATACAAACTGTTCCACACTATTTGTGGCTTTGTAGACTTACTTTTTAAAGTATTTTTTTCTAATTGTGGTCACTATCCTGTAGTTATCTGGCCCCATTTCATCCCATTGGATGTTAGCCAGATACATCTATTATCTCAAGAGAGGTAGGATTCTTTGGCTTCAGGGTCCATAGTTCTGTTTCATCCACAAAAAAGCTGTTTTTCAGTTTCACTTGTCCAATAATGGATAATAAAAATCTAATTCTGCTAGTCTATCACTTGCCAGTTTGCAGCAGAAATGCAAAAAGCCTGACTTAAGTGGAGGTAAATATATTCCAATATTTTGTTCTGAAGTGCATTTGTGTAACTTTCACCATCCACATTTCAACATGCTCATTCTGTCACTGAGCAGGAATTTTAAACTCTTTTGTTGTTGTTTTATAAAAAATTGTGTAGTTCACCTTTTAAAGCATTTATTTCTATACCTACCATGTGGGAGGCAGAATTTAATTGCATGCACAGAGTGGGAAACAAAAGTGTGGAACATGGAATGTGTTCATAGGTGACTGTAGTTCACTAGAAAATTATTTTTATGGTAATTATGTAAGATAATGTGGGAAGTGCTCCATTGGAAATAGCACAGGCATAGGATGGTTTGAATAAATAATGGAGTTCTGTTTATTTCACTGAAATATCAAACAGCTAACAATTTTGAGAAAAATAATATACTGCTCTTTCTACAAAGTAACGCCACAGATGTAAGGTCAGTTGAGTATTTTCCCTCAAAACTAATTCATAGTAACTTATGAGAAATATGAAACACTATTTTTCAATTGTGGTGCAAAAAAGCAGGATTTCTGTGCCAGGAGATGGATGAGTAGTTCTTCTTAAAACTGGAGTTAGAATAATCAAAACATGTAAAACAAATAGGCAAGAATTTATATCTTTAGACTCAGATGTACCACAAGAAGATTTAGGGAAAGTGTTAGGAGAACAGATAACAAATCTGGTAAGCTTCTTGCACAACAAATTAAGACAAATGAAGTGCAGAAACATACTATTAGTGTCAAATCCCTTTAGTATATTGTCTTATAACTGAGGTGTCTGTTATAGCATACAATCTTTTTCTGCAGAAAAAGTGTTATTTTTATAAACTGTGCATCTGAAATAATTGAAAATGAAGATTAAATTATATTAGCATCACTTAATCTGAATTTGCATTTTAAATGTTGCAAGTGTGAAAGATACATGTAATTGTAGCATTTACATTCAATTTTCCCTCCCCTTCCCAAAACAGATAAATTCCATGCTGGTGGCTTGTATTGGCTCTATTTGACAAACCAGTCAGAGCAGCCAGGTGCATTTGTAGCTTATCTGGCATATAAAAAACATGGTTATTTGAACCTCATCCTTCCCATGTTGTTCCTTCATATTATGTAATGTAAAGGGTAAAAGACCACAGCAGTGAATGTTGTTTCACACCCTCTTAGTCCACCTAATGTCTCTTTCCTTTTGGAGCTATGCTGACTTTGTGCCCATTCTCTTCTCCATCCCCCTATAATTAGAGATTCAGGCAAAATAGGTTTTCCCCCTTCTCCAACTTTCTTCAGCATGCTGATGTTTGAAGGAGCAGTTTCTTCTCTGAAGGTAGAAGTGGTTTGTCCATGGTTCTGCTGTTCACTCTGCCCCCTGCTGCTGCTGTGTGTTGCTATCTGACCAGCTATTCTCCCCTCCACCATCAAATGTGTAAACTTTTTACAACTTTCAAGCATAAAATAAATGGAATAGTTTACCTAATATAACCAACCAACCAAAGCAACACAAGCCATTCTGGTGGGTTTATAACAGACAGCTGAGTGAAATTCTTTCAGATGAATAGTTTCTGCCCAAAAATGTAGTGTACCAGGTGAACAGTTCTAGCCAAATTTAAACAAAAATGTAATAGTCATTTTCTAAAACTTTGCAACTCAGTTTTAAAACAGTTTGGTTTAGAACTTTAGCTTGATTTGTTTACTTTTTTCAAAAGGGTAAAAAAAAAACCCCTGAAGCAAACAAAACCCAGCATTTTTCAGGTCAAAGTCAACTTGCAAATGTCAGGTGCATTGTTGAGTCTGGAGCTGTATAATTTTGTTATGTGAATCTGTAACATGCTGCCCCAGGTCAGCATCTCTTTGAAGGCATTGAGCACTTCAGAAAAATAGGCTTTCAATCCAGCAGTGAGGCCCAATTTCCAAACTATTAATAGAAGTTGTAGGGTAAGCAAAATATTAACAGGGATCACAGGACAGTGTATTTTTGCCCCATGGAAGGACTGTTTGCATATTCCATATAGAAAATGCAAAGGAACAGCATTTGCAAATAGTTTCTTTTCACCTTCCATCGTTTGCATGGATAAGCAGTATTTAAAGAGCCCTGAATGTATTTCTAGATGTACTTCAGATATTAACAGGTGGTATAAAGTGATAAAAAATAAAATATCTTTATTATGAATCTTTGTAGTAATTACAGTTGTGTTATCATCGCAGTCTTTCCTAGAGGTGTCAGCACCACAACTGCTCGGTACACACCTTTAAGAGATAGCCTGAAACTTTTAACTGATGTACAGCACCCATTATGAAATTACACCTTAAACAGAAAGTGATGCTGTTAATGAGGTGACAACCCCCAGGGATCCATTCTGTCTCCAAAACTGGGTGGTGTTGGCTAGTAAGGGGGCATGACTACTCCAAGAGAATGTGTTCATTTCATATACTTGCTCAGGAGCCTCAAATGAAAACTAGAACTGCTTCCTTCTGTTTCACTCAGAATATCATGGGGGTATGTCTATGCTGAAACTAAAAACCTGTGCTAGCCCGTGCCAGCTGACTCAGATTCATGGGCACAGGTTAAGGGGCTGTTTAATTATGGTGTAGAATGGATCTAAGTGACCATTCTGTTTGTCTGGAGAGTCTAAGGCAGGGCTAATCAACACGTGGCCTGTGGGCCAGATGCATGCGACCCACTACCCATTTGTTTGCAGCCCGCAGTGTGGTTTGGGCTTATGTGGCACTCAACATGCAGACTGTGGGTGGGAGCCAAAACAAAGAAGTAGTAATATAATGGCCTTCTGTTGATATGTGTTTTAACAGTTAAATTCCTGGACTGTCATTGCTCATTAAAAGTGCTGTCATATGGGTGGAAATCAGGTAAATGTTGCATTTTATTAATATCAGCAGAATTGCCTTAATCTTTGTATTCATGCCTGTCAGTGTGAAAGGAGCTATTTGCATATATTTGCATATACATTGGCATGTATATGCAACCACACTTAAGTTGCAGCCCTTGGCATGTTTCTATGAGTATCATTGTGGCCCCCGGGGCCTCCAAAGTTGAGTAGCCCTGATGTCTGTGATTCCATGGTAAGATTGGAATTGTGATCCAGGAGTCCACATTTGTTAGTGGCTCGGTGAAATCTAATTCTAGACCAGTACCTGCCCTGAAGTAGACACTTACGGTTGTGAGCCACTGCAGACAATGTGACAATAACCATTCTCTGTTTTTGCCAAGAAAATAATGCTTTTTTTCCCAGTACAGTATGATAATTGTTAATTGCAAACCCTTCTGTCTTCAAAAATTCAGATACTGAGTATTAGGATTCAATTAATTTCTGTAGTCTGATACAGCCATTTATTTCCAGACTAGTGCTCCCTCTTTCACCCTCATTTTGCCAGCTCCACATTTGTGTTCTCTCCTAGCCTTCTCTCCTCTACCTAGTTCACTTTATCCCTGTCTTCCTTCTTTAAACTATGAAAGAATCCATTGGATAGACAGACATTTTTAGACAATTTAAAAGCTATTGTCAAACATGAATCTTGTTAATTTCAGGGGGAAATGAGAGAACACAAAATAGACTCTCACATCAGGAAAATAAGAGACCACTGAACGTTAGTGAAGGTTTCTGAAGTTTGGTTATATGCTATATCGTGTAGCTTGAAGCTTGTAAATTTACTCACAACTTCCTCTAGCACTAGTAGGAATTCTATGTTGAAATCAGTGCAAGAAAACAGGGTTTTATTGCATCATTTCTTCTGTGGTGTCTTATCAGTAACAGGTTTTTAATTCATTCAAATGCCTCATTGCTTGTACAAGCAGGGAGCATCTGATGGGTGCAGTTTTACTACATGGTGGCTTGTTTTGCACAATAGCATTCTACCGTCTGTTGGCTATCAATAAATGCCATCTATTTGTGGCAACCAGAACAAATCCCTCAGTTATGACACTTCTTAGTATTTATCCACAGCTCACCTTTGTTCTTAGAACACTTTTCCTTCAGGGTGCTCTATATTATAAACAGTGCACTCAGTCATTTAGTTTGATCATGAGGTAAATGATTTGCATATACAAGCTCATGTTTTGCAGAAGAATGTGACTACAAAAAGCCTGTAAAAAGTCTGATTTGTACAGTATACTCTTTTATTGGGAGCAAATGTTTGTGTTTGTTTCTTTAGTTTCATTTACTCAGTTTCACTGTTTATTTTTAAGGATGTGTTGGTGCCCTCACCAGGCTTTGAGGGAAATGAAACATCTAGCAAGAGGCTAAAGTTCGTTTCTTGCTCCTGTTCCTTATTTTTGTGATTATTAGGCCAGAATTATTTTAAGAATCACTGTAAGGTTAAATTTCTAGAGACTTCAAATTAATGTGATTGTAACAAATTTTAGTTAAGTTTAATTATTATAAGATGAGTTTTGATGGACATTTTTCTGTCTAATTTTTTTCACCCAAATCAATTTCACTCAATTTCTCTCTGGTTTGAGAGATTATCCCTCTTGTAGAACCAAGCATATATTTTACCGGTTGGTACTGTCCTCTGTTTGCCTATATTGGATGTAACCAAGTCATGGTAACTGGTCCCCTACCTCTCATGATGCTACCCAAAATAAGAATTATCACCCTCAGGCTGCAGTAACTTGTATGTGACAGTTAGAAGTTATTTCTAATAACTGGAATGGTGCTTCATTAGTGGCTGCATGAGACCTCCAGCATGTTCCCCAAACTGAGCTCTCCCATAACAACACCATTTCTGTCAATACATTAAGCACCTGTCTGTAAAGAGTAGCTCGTCTTGTTCTGAGGTTTGATTTAGTGGACTGTGGCTCAGCCTAGGCTTTATTAGTTAGCACTTGATACTTTGATTTAGTACATTCAATATCCTGTGGGTCTGAATTAGGCCCACTGACCAGGGACAGGGGGAAAGAGACAACTGCCCCAGGGCCCCACAGTACAAAAGGGCCTGGAACTCTGGGCTGCCACCACTGCTACTGTAGCAGTAGTAGTGGCCAGAGCTCCAGGCCCCTTAAATTGCTGCCAGAGTGCAGCTCCGGTCTGAATTACTCGAATACAGATAGTAGCTGGGTATCTCCCAAGACACACCTATATTTTACCCACTCTATTTTTCCTAAACAGGTTATAACCAATTATATGGATTATCCAACCAGGTTTCTGTAATGCTAATTATGTAAACACATTTTCTCATCATTTTTAAGGCTAGAATAATCTAGCCTTCCTCCACATTGCAGGCCACTGAACCTCTCCCACCTACTCCTGTAATAGGCTGAGGTATTGAAGTCCTCAAATCTTGATGTAAAGATGTCAAGTTACACAAAATCCACCACTTACCCTGGTTAAAACTAGTCAGGAACCCATACTGTATGAATGAGAATTTCCAATTCCAATTACTTCTTAGCCAGAAAGCATTGGTATATAAGCTATTGAAAAATTCTTCTTTACATTTTCCCCCCTCCCCATCAGTTCAATTTGGACATCACATCTTAACTTTGAGTTTTAGCACCCTCTCCTTGCGTTGGCAGGTTAATGTTCTCCTTGCTGCTCCAGCTCATCTCTAGCCAAGACGGTCAGTCCCCCTACCTGTGACATGCAGGTTATACATTTGTACTATCCCCTCTCCCAATGGAATATGGACTAATATTTCACAAAACCAAAACCTTCTGTTTCAGACCAATCATTCACCTATAGTATTTTTAACTTCCCTCACTCATTGGACCTGTAGAATTTACAAGACCACCAAAATATTACTTTTCTTCTTCTCCATTCCAAGCTGCCTGAGGTCTTCTGTAATCTGTGTATCCCATGTGATGCTCTGGAAATGTGTATCACTATCAGTGGAGACTTGCCAGACAACTTCACAATCCTATCTAATCCTGTGGTGAAAACTCAGGGAGACAGCATGCCATCCTTTTGCCCTTTGGCCCCTTACTGAATTCTCTAGTCACTCTTCTTAAGATGGAGTCATCAGTGGTTATTGTATGCATTCTTAGGATGACTGAAGAACCTCCCTTGACTGCTGCTTCATTCATACTGAAAGAATATACATCTGGTATGTTGCCTGCAGCTTTCTGTTCAATTCCTCCAGAGACTGGCTGTTCTGTAGCTGACTTACTGAATACTTGAAATGTTTTGATATTTAACTAAATCAAAAGTATCTCCTGGCTCTTTTCTCTTTTGATCACAAATTGCCTGTCGACTGAAGTTTCTACTTTCTCCAGTTCTCTTATTGCCAGTCTCTCTCCTGGAGGTGTCTGTGATATATGCCCATATCTGGTTAAGAACAGCCATACTGGCTCAGACCAATGCTCCATCTTGCCTAGTATCCTTTCTTCCAACAGTGGCCAGTGGCAGATGCTTCAGAGGGAATAAACAGAACAGGCCAGTGGGAGACCACTCTCCTGTTGCCTTGGAGTGGCTACATTAGAGAGCTTATAGTGGCACTGCTGCATCTCTAGTGTAGCCATGCCCTTTGTCACACCCAGAGACATGGTGGGTGAGGAAATAGTCCAATAAAAGATTGCTTCTCTTGGCAGAGCCATCCCATCCATAGAATGGTTCAGGGCAGCTGCCCCAGGCTCCACACTTTGGGATTCCCCCAGGGTCCAAGGTGGCCTGGGGGAATACTGGGGAGGCCTGGCACTGGCAGCAAGATCCTGGCCCACCTCCACCCTCACCAGCAGTGGCTGGAGCCGCAGGAAGCAGAGCAACCCAGCCTCAGTCTGCTCTGCTCCTCTGAGTGATCCGGCTGGGATCTGGGCTTGGGGGAGCACAGCAGGCTGGTCCCGGGTCATTTCACTTTCTGCTGGTCTCTGGTAATCCTCTGGGTTGCATTGCTTGCAGTGGATGGGAGGGGAGAGAGCAGGGGCAGGAAGAGGGGGCATAGGTAGAGGTTGCAGGAACGAGCATTGGTGGACACAGATGGGGCAGAGGCAAGGCCTGGGGCAGAGGAGGGGTTGTCTGAGCCCCACACTCCCTACGGACAACACCCTACAGCAGTGTTTCTGAAAGTGTTCTGCGAAATCACTTTCAGAAACTCATTAACTGGCTGCCCCAGTTTGTTTATTTACTGGCGTCGTGGCCATGGAGCCTCGCAGCTCCCATTCATTCCGTTTCGTCCTTTGCGGCCAAACGGAGCTGTGGGAAGTGGAGGCCCGGCTCCCGCCACTTCCTGCGGCTCCCCTTGGCTACAAAGGATGAAACTGAACCAATGGGAGCCGCGAGGCTCCATGGCCACGGCCCCAGTAAATAAACAAACTGGGGCAGCCAGTTAGTGTGTTTCTGAAAGTGATTTGGTGGAGCACTTTCAGGAACACTGCCCTACCCAGAGCTCTTCCTCAGGTCTGGGAAAGATACTCAGAGTGCCAGAGCTAAATTCAGATCGAACAGTTTGGAATAAGTAGTTATCATTCTAAGGGGCTGAAACAGGACACAGCTCACTGCCATGCTGCCACCTGCTGGTCATTCGGAGAGTCAGCTCAGTTCAGCCCTGAATGCCCCCTTCCGACCAGTGTCTCACCTGCTGTTACCCGTTCTCCAACACCCTATATCAGACCCATTTCTTTTTAGTCCATGGAGCCCTTCCCCCAGGATACTGCCCTGTCACAGTGCCCACACACTTCAGGGTATCCCCTTCAGGGAACCCCCAAACTCCATTTCCCCACCTTGCCTCAGTGACCCACTGCCAGTCTTTATATAGCCCCTGTCTCAGGGGCAAACTGCCGTCTGAAATGTACCTGCTGCCTCCTCCTGCCCTGGCTGCTTTCCTGCAGACCTGTCACAGAGCATGACTTACCACAGCAGCACCTCTTGCTGATCACTCCAGGAATTAGCTCAAGTCCTAAGAGGATGCCTCCTTCTGGCAAGTGTCCTGTCCTTCATCACTCTGTGTTCTCCCCACAATTTTGCTCTGGACCCACATTGCTCCCAGATCACAGCATCTTCTTTGAGACACTGCCCTCCATTAGTGCTCACCACAGTGGTCTCTTGTCCCCCTTCCAGAGGTATCAACAGTCTTCAGTTTCAACTGCCTCTGTGGCCCCAAAGCCTAGCCCCTCTGCCTCAGGGCAAGCCACACTCTGTATCGGCCACTGTTCTTGGTAGCAAGGTGGTGTAAGGGGAAAGATGTGAGGCCTGGCCCACTCACTACTCAGTCCCAGCCTAGGAATCCTCTGGCAGCAGCCTTGTTCTGCCCTCCTTCTCTCCCTTCTACTGCTTCCTATTGCCTGGGTCACTTCCCCATGACCCTTGCACCTCCTTGGTCCTTGTGTTAAGGCCTGCATGTATCAAGCTAGAGTCTCTATCTGTCTCTCTCTCTCTCTCTCTCTCTCTCTCTCTCTCTGTCTCAGAGAGACACTGCGCGAGTGTGTCTACCAGCCAGGCAGTATGCAACTATACGAGGGGTGAATGGGGCCGGGGCGGGAGGGAATCCTTGGGGCTAGACTCGCTTGTGCTTCGCTGGAACTGTGCGTGGGACAGGCAGTGCCGAGGATCTGCATGCAGCCAAGTCAGTCCCACTCCCCATCGGACAATTCTCTCCCCTGCTCCCTCCCCTGGCCAACCCCGCTTCCCGGCGGCTGGTTCTCCCCCCCCCCCCAATCTTCCCCGGCCAGCCCCGCTCCCCCTGACCAGCCCTGCTTCCCGCTAGCTGGTTCTCCCCCTGCTCCTCCTCCCAATCTCCCCCGGCCAGCTCTGCTGCCCCCGACCCTCCCACCTGATCTCCCCCGGCCAGCCTCACTGCCCTCGACCCCGCCAGCCCTGCTTTCCACCAGCCAGTCCCCCCCCCCATCCTCCCAGCCAGCCCTGCTCCCCTCCCGGCCGATGTTCCCCCCCCCCCATCAGAGATCAAGTGTGTCTGGTATTTTTTTTAAAGCCATCTGGTAACCCCAGTTTTAACCCTTGTAGGGCAAGTGTGGAGCAGATGCCCTGTCACAGGGACCATTCAAGGTGAAGTGGCTCATTAACACCCCTATAGTTATAGGATAAAAAGCAAATTAGTGTGTTACCTAAGATTCTTTCACACCATAAATCTAGTGTCTTTATTAAGACCATGATTTGTACGGTCTAGAAAAGTTATGAATTTAAGCTCTTCTCCTTAGAGTTAAGGGTCACATTCAAATCAGTTCAGTGCAAGTTTTGCCTGAGTTGCTACTGGATAAGAGCTTCAGTACCGGACTTAGCAAAAGTTAAAGGCAATCAGCACTCTGATCCTAAGAGCCCCACAATGCCCATAGGAAGAAGCCTATTATGCTGTAACTCATATCAGGCTCTATACTACTCCCTGAAACACCATTCTCATGGTTTCTAGAGCAGCTAAGCCTTCAGACACTCTGGTTTCCTTCCCCTGACCTGAAGAAAAGCTGTATGTCTCTTCCACCAATAGAAGTTAGTCCAATAAAAGCTATTTCACTTAGCTTGTCTCTCATAACCTGGGACCAACACAGCCACAACTCAGCAAACATAAACTTATGGAAGCATGGTAGTGCTCCACTGTATTGTAAGGGTTCGACTGTATTGTAATCCTTATTGTGACACCCACCCACTGTATCTTTAACATTAGATCTGAGTGAATAATTTGTTCTGTGCAAAGTATACAGTACAGGGAAACTTTTTCCAGAAAATGTTATAACTCTAGGAGAGCATTTTTAATTAATAAAACATGGCACTTTTAAACATTTTGCTGCAATGCTTAGGGTTTTTTTCATCCTTTTATTTTCTTAGCACTGGACACATTTAAATTCTCATATTGGCGGGTTCATAGTTTAGTCTGCACATTTGGTCATAGCATTCTTTGTAAAGCTATTGTGTTACAGAAATAACCAAATTGTTGTGATTAAATGGATTTTTGTTATAGTAGCCAGTTTATAAAGGTAAATGTATGAGTCAACTGGCATTTAGGAAGTTCTAAATTGTGTCCTGGGAAGTGACCAACATACTTCTGAATTATGCTCAGGGGTGCCCAAAGATGAGAAAAGCTGCCTTGGCATGTTCCCCAGTACTCCTTTTGTCCCTGAGTTGCTCTTTACTGTCTTTAGCACAGCTGTGAATTTGGGCCATACATTTCTATGAGAATTTTTCTTTGTGGGCTATTTTTGTGAACTGCATGTCTAGATTGATGTCATAATCTATTCTGGCCACTAGAGGTTATTTATTTAGAAAATTCTTAACCTTTGCTGTGTTTTGATTGTGATGTTGTTCTTTTATAAAGGTGTTTTTAGTATCTTGTCTTTAATTTGCACTCACTTACCAACTTTAATGGTAACCCTAAAAGGATTTTCTTTATTTGGGAATTTACACATATAAAAATACACTTTACTAACACAGTGAAAACTCCTTATAGCATCCATTGTGAAAAGGTATAAAGACACTGCAGGTGTGTAGGGTGAAATTCTGTTCTTTCCGAATACAAAGACAAGTTCAATGGTTATCTTTTGCAAACCTGACAATAATACTTGTTATTTAGAGCCATCCTGTTAAAGCGTTGTTTCCTTGATAGAAGTGGCGTTTTCCTGCCATGTACAAATGTCCTGATCATGTCATCTTTACATGAAAAAGAGGAGTAAACAAAATTTGTCCGGTTGTATTCTATTTTATGTACCTGTTTATTGTTAAGTCTTTATCCACTGTCGTAGCTAGAATAGATGAGTCTTGGAGTTGATCTTTACATAACTTACTGTTCATCTGAAAGTTATTAAAGTATAAATCTACCTAATCCTGGATCTAATTATTATGTGCCTTTCAATGTACTCATCTCATATTTTCCAAGTCACGGAGATCTGAAAATAATTAGTCATTTTATGCAAAACATGATAGTAGAATAAAAAATTAGGCGTTTGATTGAAAATGAGTGTACAATAAAATCTTTAGTCTTTGGCTTCTTATAAAAACATACCTCTCTTATCCAAAGTGGATTAGGTTGCAGATTATCTCAGTATAGAAGGAAGCTTTTTCTTTCCTTATAGGAACTGGTACCATTAATTAATAATCAAGAAACTTTAGTCATGGCTTCAAAGCTAATTGATATAATCATTATGTCATTATTCTTTGTTTCAATATGGATGTCCAAAATAGCTGAATGTGGTTAAAAATATTGACTTTTAGTGCATGATGACAGAAAGGTAAAAGTAATAATGGTACAAATTCTGTGCTTTTAACACTTAAATATTTAATGTTGTTGTAAATAGTTTTCCTGTTGTCATTCTAATGCTTTTCATGTGTTGTGTAGAGCTTTGCATTTGTTGTTCTGCCTATACCCAGATAAACCCAAATGTGTTGATATTTTATGTAGATCTTTATAACAAGATAATCATACTTGTGTATTGCCTTATATTTTCAAAACACTGTTCTCCAAATGTTTATTCTTCATAACACCCGTGAGCTATGTAACTATGCATTATTAATCATGAATCTAAATATTTTGTAATAATTTTTGTTTTTTTAATGGGGTCTTTTTTCTTCTCCATTTTGAAGGGGCCAAAATAATAGGACATCTAGCCTTTTTATTATCATCCAGGGACTGAAATATCCCGAGAAGACCTAAACTCACTTGGCATTTCCTCCTCTGTCTATCTGCTTTAAGGAGTTAAAAAAATCAAACAAAACCCCCTAAATTTGAAATAAAAATAAAAATACTAAAATGTATGCATTCCTCCATGTTGTCAGTGTGTGAATATCAACATTACTAGTGGAGGGTCATTTCTTATCTTAACATGTATTCTCTAAGTCCTCTTAATAATCCAGGCTAAATAATCCTCTATTCCAGTCGGTACTTTACAGAAAAGCTTTGATATTGGCCAACCAAACCTTCTGGCAAGAATGTCTGTGAAATATCCAGCTAAACTTTCTGCTAAGTAATAATGTAAAGGGTTTCTGATAACAGTTTTTGTTATTGAAGAATGACATCACAAACGTGATTTTAATTAAATGCTAGATATCTGAGAGGTGATTTTGGTATTAAAGAATATTAGCTAAACATAGGCTTCTGCTGTGATTGGCCATACTAACTATTTTTATGAGCAACCCCCCTGAATTTTTAATTCATTTTCATTAGAAAGGGCAACATCAAATTAAAATGACAGTTAAAACTACTGCAGAATGCTACACGGCATAAGAGCTACACGTGAACAAGAAGCCCTCCACTGCTCAGGAAAGCTGTTCAAGGAGCACATATATAAAATTACAGCCACAATACAGTTTAGGTCCTCCAGTTTCAGGAATATTCTAGGTCCTGTTGAAGTTGATACCAAAATGCCCAATGACTTCCTGGGGCCAGGATGTCACAATTCTGGTTTAAATAGCTAATGAGAGATACACTATGCTACTCTTCATGCAACTTTTGCATTTAGGACTGATTGGTAATAGGGCAATGTGCAGGCCCCTGTAGGTTTTGTCATTGATATACTATATAAATAATCTATTTTGTCTTTAAGGCAAAATAGTTACCAGTGTAGAGAATAATCCTGGGATGAGGGACCAGACCAATGTGTTGTTTATGTGACAGGATTCTTAGTATGTAGATCAAATTGCTTTTGTATGTCACACATCATCAGCTGTTCCACATCCATTGCAGCATACAAATCCCAATAGCACTCCTGTTCCTGCTTCTGTCTTTACCAAGATGGGTCCTTTTATCCCTCTGAAGTCAATGTCAGTTATATATGCCACTAATGGGACAGTTGGGCTCTTAAAGTTTTAGACTGGAAACTTAGCTAGGCTGAACCCAGCCTAGGTTGATGCTAAACTTGCCTCATAATCTTGAACCTGCCAGATTCATTCTTAATTTTTTTCAAGGACTCTTTTGGTGTTCCTCAGTTTAACCATACTCTAAAATGTATTTCCCCTGCTGGATATACAGCAGGACCCTGTGCTGTATGAAAACTGAAACTGACCAGTTGAAGTATTGGGGGTCAGGAAACAATTTCCCCCGGATCAAATTTGCAGAGATTGGGGGGGGAGGGGGAGTTCACCTTCCTTTGCAGCATAGGGCATGAGTCACTTGCAGGTATAAACTAGTGTAAAGGTCTTTGAAACATGATTTGAGGACTTCAGTAAGTCAGCCAGAGGTTATTATAAGGGTGGACAGGGGAGATTCAGTAGCCTGAAATGTGCAGATCAGACTAAATTGCCTAAATTGATGGTCCCTTCTGATCTTAATCTAGGAGTCTATGCATCTATATGTGACATAGTATGAATCATTGTTTGAGCTGGAGTCTGAGAGCCAGTGAATTACTTCACTTCATTTTGGCAGGACAAAGCATACTTAAAGTTAGCATAGGTGACTAGCTGTGGATTCCCCTAGAACCGTAGTGTCCAACCAGTTCTGAAGTGCTATAGTGAACTACCTACACTCAACCTGCCAAATAGCCACATTGTTCAAGCCAACTAGCCACACCCAACCAGCCACACTCAACCAGTGAGTAGCGTGTTGGACACCACGGCCCTAGAGTAAGTGGATTCCCTTAGAGTAAACTAGCTGTGGTTTCTCCTAGAGTCATCCTTGAAACAGGGCCAGCCCGAGCCCTTTTGGTGCCCTGGGCCCGGGTGCGCGGCACTGCCCCTGGGCGCACGGCGCATGCGCGGGCCCCCCCCCCCCCCAGGGTGCGCGGGCCTGCCCCTGGGGCACACAGTGCATGCACAGGCTGGCCACAGCCACTGGCGCGCAGTCCAGGGCCCAACCCCGGGGAGCACAGCGCATGTGCTGCCCAGCCTGGCCCAGCCAGTGCTGCTGGCGCACGCGCCAGGCTGGGCAGGGCCCCGCGGCCGTGGGGGGAAGGGCGCTGCTGGGCCGGCACCGCAGGGCCGGCGCTGTGGGAGCCGGGCACACGGCGCCTGATGGCAGCTGTAAGGGACTCCACGCGCCCCTTATAGCTGCCATCAGGCGCCCCCCATCGGTTGGCGCCCTGGGCAGCTGCCTGGCTCGCCCATGCCTCAGTCCGGCCCTGCCTTGAAAGACTTGTATTTGGTGGAACCAACCCTACCTGACCCTCTCTCTCAATCCCCTGTGCATGGTCTGGAGCATGTCAGGGCGAAGGAGTTATGCTGCACTCTTGTGATATGTAGCTCATACAGTGGTACCTTTGGAGTCAATGTAGCTGGCTTATGTTAGAACAGCCCTGGGGCAGAACACAGGGAACAGGGGAGTGTAAGGATGGCTCATTCACCTTTGTTTCTTCTGCGGTCCTGTATTGAGCACAGATGGCCAGAGCAGAGGAGTAGGCTCTTGGATTTTTGAGTGAGTTTGCCAGGAAGTGAGATGGCATTTCAGTGGTTAGACTAAAGCAAATTGACAGATGATAGGCCCTGGAACCATTAATTTATTATTTATCATGACAGTAGTTCAAGCTCTGCCACAAGGTAGCTGGTCTCTGTGGATAGACTGAGCCCAGACTGGAGCAGGTGAGGCCAATCCATCTAATTAATGAGACCTGGCCTACACCTGAGTCTATAAAGGCTGTTAGTAGGCAGCTGAGAGAAGAACTGAGTCTGACTGAGTACTGAGGAGGAAGAACTGAGATGCTGAACCCCAAGCTGCAAAAGCCACACAACAGCAGTGCTAACTCCTCTGGGGAGCCCCAGGGAAGCAGCCCCACAGCTGCTGCTGCTACTGCTTCAAGGAGGCAGAGGAACTGGCTGAGGCTAGGAAGCTGTCAGGAGCTAGAGCGTCAAAGGTGCTGAGGGGTGGTTCTGAACCCTGCAGGCCAGCTGCTCACTTACAGCTAAATTTTGGTGATTGTTTTAACTGTTGTCCCAAAGAATAAACCTCCTTGACTAGGACTGGGAGTGGCAGTGAAGTCTGGAGCTGGGGTGCAGTTGTGGTGACCTTGGTGACAAGCTCCAGCTCATAAATTCACCTTTTTGGATCAAATTCTTCATGTGTCTCTGGTTGAAGATTACTTGTTTTTTTTCTGGAACATTTAAGCAAACTCCCTTTAGCGGTGTTTGAATTAGTCAGTGGTGAATAGCTAGCCAGCTGGTTGGAGAAACTCAGATCAGGCTCTGTAAGAACAAAGAGATAGCGAAGAATGGCAGAAGTCTGAAATTTGACATGTGCAGCTGTTTATCCAAATAACACAAATAATAACTTGGGTGTCTGTATTTTGGGGGTTTGAGGTCTTGCTGTTACTGGAAAATGTGCAAGCTGGTCTGATTGCTGGTCTACACTCTTAAAGGATTTTAAGTGGCACTGTGTTGTCCTTTGTAAATTGCAGCTGGTTAAAAAAGGCACTTGATCCTTCAAACAGACACTTGTTAACCTGAGTATCTCCCAGTAGCAGCCTTCTTTATAAGCAGCTGCCTTCCCAGTTTTTTGGCTATGGAGTCAAGTCTCATGACATTGATAGTAAATCTTATTCCCTGCTCATTCCAGAAAGAGAAACAAAATTGGTGACTATGGTGGGTTTGAGTAGAGATCCCCTTGGTACTGTCACCCAGTGTGCTCATCATACCACTGAGCCTGCCTATCTGCCGTGTGGGGGATCCCACCACCTTGTCTCACTGGGACAGAAGCTCTGGTCTCTCCCAGCAAAGGCAGAGAGTGGGGGGTAACAGATTCCCAGCAGAGCAACACAGCTGCTGAACTGTGCTCTCAGCTATCGGGCCTTGACAGCATCCAGGAACCCACCCCTCAAGAGGGACCAAAACCCCAAATCAGTCTTAATCTGTATAAACACTTTACAGATAAAGCTCAAAGATGTTCACCCCCTTTATTAAATAAAAGAAAGATGTGCACAGTAGTTGTTTCCTCCCTCCCTCCCTCAGGTAATGATTATTTACGCTGGGTTTGATAATAAAGAAAAGTGTTTTTTCTTAAGTATAAAATAGGATTTAAGTGATTGCAAGTGAAAACAGACAGATCAAAGTAAGTTACTAAGCCAAAATAAACAAAACATGCCAGTTAAGCCTAATACACTAAGAAAGACCATTACAGAACATAATTTTCTCCTTAGTCCTTATTACAGGCAAAATCCTTCAAGACAGATGATCTTTTTTCTCTGGCTTGGGTTTACAGCTCCATGTATCTTTAGAGTTATTTGTTTTCAGCGTTCTTCATTTGTATCCTCTTAGGGTAGGGAGGCTATTTCAAAGGCCAGCTGAAGACAATGTTGATTCCTTCCCATTCCTTAAAGAGAATTTCTCCAGAGCGGGAATCCTTTGTTTTACTCTCCATCCCCATGGAAAAAATACCAGATTCCAGCACCAGGGGGCATAGTCACATGTCTTTGTAGGACCTGTAGGAGAAAGAAAGAGCCTGAAGCATGGGCCTGGTACCTGAACCAAAGTAAGCCAGAGTTATACAAGTAACAGATTAGGGATGTAAGCGACTAGTTGGTACTACCTGATAAGCCTAGGCTTATCGGGTAGTCGAGTCACTTCTCGACTAGTCATTTCCCCTCTCTTACTGCCTCTGTATCAGAGGCACCAAGTGGGGGAGTAGGAGGTGCTGGGGGGAGCTGGCTTAAAAGCCATTCCTCCCTAACACCATCTCCGCAGGGGGGCAGAGGAGGCAGAGGTGCAGCAGAGGAAACAGAGTGAGCGGGGACCAAAGCAGTCCCCACTCGCACAGGTTCCCTGCTGAGTTTCTTCCTTTGAAACGTACAAGAGCCACAGGAGTACAGGTGGCTCTTGTACATTTCAAAGGGAAGGGTGCAGCAGGATAGCAAGCGCCCCCCCTTATCGACTAATCGAGTAGTCAGTGGAAATTCCATCGACTACTCAATTAGCTGATTAATTTAAATGTAACATCCCTATAACAGACAGGTCTTGTCAAAAGCAGATATTTGCCTGCGAATCAGTATCTCTCAGCAGTAGAACTGCTACCCCTGCTAAAAGCACATGAAATATGTAAATACATTCTGCCGGGATAGTACAAGGACACCCCAACTTAGTACACAATAAAATAGTTTGAAAAAACAGGAGTGAAGGCATAACAATGGATAGTGAATAGGAATGTTTTGGAGGAAAGTACAAGGGGAGGTACCAAATGTGTCATTAATGCGTAAGATGATATGTAAGGTGTGTATTATAGATTGTTTTCTCTGTCTATAAATGTTGGGGTACCTTGACTTAACTCTTTGTCTGGCCTAGGGAGCAATAGTGAAATCCATACTATTGACTGAGTCAAGTCCATTGTCACGGGTACAAATGCATAGGGGCTCGGAGGCCATCTGGCTACCAATGACTATTGTATTTTGTTCGACAGTAAACCTAACTCAGGTGCCTTTATATTTTATCTGAGTCTGTGGTCTTTGGGGGCTCTTGTGAAGTCTATTATGCTAGCTACCTGCACAGAGCTGGCATGATATACTGAGGTAGCATACGAAAATGAACGCGGCCAAATGTTTATCATCACTGACGGAGCAGGAGACTTGTCAGGAAGCCACACCAGTAAATCCTGAATTTACTACATTGCTGTCCTGAACTACTACACTGGTGACCCTCACCACTGATCTGGCAAGTAAGTTATCATTATTGCTTATAGACTAAGGCTGTGTCTATACTGGCGTGATCTTGCGCCAGAGCTATGCAAATGAGGCTCAGCGTGGAATATCGCCGAGCCTCATTTGCATAACTAACGAGCCGCCATTTTTGCGGAAGAGGCTCTTGCGCAAGACGGAGCTGTCTACACTGCCCCTTCTTGCGCAAGAAAAACCCTCTTGCGCAAAGCCGTTATGCTGATTATTTTCAGGCATAACGGCTTTGCGCAAGAGGGTTTTTCTTGCGCAAGAAGGGGCAGTGTAGACAGCTCCGTCTTGCGCAAGAGCCTCTTCCGCAAAAATGGCGACTCGTTAGTTATGCAAATGAGGCTCGGCGATATTCCACGCTGAGCCTCATTTGCATAGCTCTGGCGTAAGATCGCGCCAGTATAGACACAGCCTAAGTGTTTTGCAATACTGGGATGAGCATGGTTACAGCATGTCCCACAAGACTATGTGCATGAGAAGTAAAACCGAAATATGGTGTAGTGACATTACAAATGAGGTCTTTATATATAATAATGTTTTAACTGGTTACTACACAGTACTACACAGTAATGTCGAGTCAATTTTGAAATAGCTTATTTTTAAATTTGGCACTGTCTACACAGCACTTATTTCGAAATAAATCGCTATTCTGAAATGTCCCTTACTCCTCGTGGAATGAGGTTTACAGAGAAGTCAGAATAGCAAGCCTGTTATATTTCAAAATAATGGGTACACTCAAAAGACATGAAATTGCTATTTCGGGATACCTCCGGCATCCTGAAATAGCGCTGCAGTGTAAATGTAGCCTTACTGACCCCAAATTGTGCTTAGTATTTTAAGCAATAGTCTGCCACACCCCATCCATCTGTCTCATGCACTGCCAAGGTGTTCATCTGCTTTTTGCCATATATTTATGCACACCCCATCCATCTGACCCAGGCAGCAGAGTTGCGTGAATGGAGTATACTGTCCAAACCCACCTGTAATCTACCAAAGTGTTTTTTTTAAATCTGTGTGCCAACCTCATCCTATTTCTTCAGAAAACATTTCCAAATTTTGGGCGATGCTTCTCCTAGGAAGGAATCTGTCTAGAACAGGGGTGGCCGATCTATTCTGGGCAAAAAGCCAAGATATCAGTGGATCTAGTGTGAAGAGCTGGGGAACAGTTGTCGAGGAAAAAAAAAAGGACTGCCCCTTTAAGAAAATGCGTTTAGAGGCTTTTGGCCACATCAAGCTCCTGCCAGCTGATGCCATGTTTAATGGCCTCGCTGGACAGCTCCCCTGTCCCGAAGAGCACAGGGGCGGCTTTACTAGCCATGGGGGGGGGGGGGGGGGTTTCGCGAGCCACACCCTGGGGGGTAGGGGGAAAGAGCCGCATGCAGCTCACGAGCCACAGGTTGGCCATGGCTGGTCTAGACCACGTGGACTGGCATAAAAGCCAGCATGCAGGTTTAGGGCTCTGGAGAGAAACTACCAAATGTAGGAACTTTTTAAAGTTTGATAATTCATCTCCCTGACCTCCTCCCTCCAAAATTAGTCAAAGGCACTGGCAAAAATAAGGACACAATATAGACTGGCTCATGGCTGTTGTATGCTGAGCTTGTGGTGAAAAGCTGAGAAGAAGTCAAAATACCAGTGTTGTAGCTCTCAGGTGGGCTGTCTGGTTTTTCTCCCTCTGAGATATGGCCTGGTACTTCTCCAAGTCCTGGGTTCTCTACCTGCACTAGCCCAGGTTAATTGACTTACTTTTCCCTGACCTGGGGATGTGAGAGGAGATGACTTGCTAGCTGTGAAGGGCTCTTCTGAGCGAGGTGGGGTAGGTAACATGAGAGCAGGTCTGTCCTTAGACATATACAGCCATGTATGCTGTGTATGCCCAGGGCCACCTCCAGGTCAGGACATCACACTGAGAAGGCGGTTAGCACCGACTCCAGTAGTCCCATCCCCTGACCCTCTGTGATCTCTGCCCAGTGGCCACTCACCTGTTTTCCTCTTCCACCCATCTTTGGCTGGATGTGATACAGCCTCCTGCTCCATCTCCCGGCCTGCAGCTCCACCTGCACTACTCCTTGTATTCTCTCCTACCAGTCCTCCTGCCCTGCTCTTGCCCCCCCATAGCTTCTGCTCCTGCAGCCTGAGCACAGTCCCTCTGCAGAGCTGCTCCCACCCCTGGGGAGGAGTGTGGGTGCAGGAGCTTGGGCTGTGCAGGACACCAAAATCATAACGCCTACGGATGTTAACATGTAGTCATGTATACGCTTAACTGATAAGCCCGGGCTCATTAGTTAACTGGCATGGTTACACACACTTCCCCCTGCTGCCTCTGTATCAGAGGCAGGGCAGATGGGAGCTGCCTGCTTCCCTTCTGCCCCCCCATGCTGCTGCTTCCCACAGAGGCAGCAGCGAGGGGAGGGAGGCAGGTGGGAGCTAGTGTTCAGGGGAGCTGGCTTAAAAGCAGCCACCAGCAGCCCTGCATGAGAGAGACTGTGGGAAAGGGTTGCCTGAGTAGTGGAGTGAGATGTTTCCAGAAGGCAACTTGGGCACCTCCTGACAGGGCTGCTGGTACAGTTTATGTAGTGGGAGTGTTGAGAGCCATTGACACAAACCATAGAGGCCGAATGGATAAGGTATCAGCCTCCAGAGCCTGGGATTGGGGGGTTCGAGTTCCACCCACACCAGCCCTGAAGCAGTGGGGCAGCCACCAGCTGCTTCCCCTGGGCAGGAGCTGGCATCAGCTGAAGGTAGGGCGGTGGGGTGTGTCCCAGTGGCCTAATGGAGAAGGCATCAGCCTCCAGAACAAAAGTGGGCAAATGGGCCTCCGTGGGCTGGCCCACCAAGCTGGCTGATCCAGCCCGCAGAGGCCCTGACGCTTCCCTACTCCCAGGCCAATCAGGGCCTAGGGACTGGGAGTATGTGGTGCTTAGAGTCAAGCTTGGTGGCTGACTCTAAGCACCACAAGCCCGAGGGTAGGTAGCGAGAGGCTTTGCGCGTGCCCCAGGCCAATCAGGGCTTGGGAGTGGGGGGAATGCATGAAGTCTCCTTCCCACCCTGCTCCCATCATGCAGGGAGTGCACGGAGCTTAAAAGGCTCTGATTGGCCTGGATTCTGGGGGCAGGGGGAGTGCGTGAAGTGTCCTCCAGCTCTGTGAGGGGTGTGTCGCTTCTAAGTGCTGTGTGCTCCTTGCAGGATGGGGGCAGGGTGGGAGGAGACTTTGCACTCCAAGCCCTGATTAGCTGGAACGTGTGAAGTCTCTTCCCACCACCAGTGGCGTGGGCACCTAGAGGGAACCGCCAGCTTTTCAGAACAGCTGGTGGTTCTGGGGGGGGAGGGGAGGCAGGGCAAGGATGTCACTCGCTCCCTCCCCCCGACCAATCAGGGTCTATGGATGTGGAAGCACAAAGTGTCCTGGCCCCACCCCTTCCACCTGAAACCCCGCCTCTTCTGGGACAGCCCAGGGCCACTTAAAAAATGTTCCCTGGTAAAAAATTATTGCCCACCCCTGCTCCAGAGCCTGCAATTCTGGGTTCAAGTCCCAATCAACCCCTGACCCAGGAGCAGTGGGGCAGCCACCAGCAGCTTCCCAAGGGGTTGAAGTTGGCATCAGCTGAAGGTAGGGAGGATGCTAAGAGCTGGCTGGAGTCTTTGTGTGTGTACTCCAACCCCTTGGGGTCCGGTGTGGAACACGGTGTTTTCCTAAAGGTGTTTTTCCTTATTTCCTGTGAAATCACCTCATCTCTGTGGTCAGTTGCCATTGTTATCTGCTTACAGGCAGGTCTAGGCATTCTCTGACGAATGTCCATGAGCAGGCCTTGATATGGCTGCAAATGAGTGTGACTGTTTTTTGTATGAATTTAAGGCACCATGCACACCCAAATAAATGTGAAAAACAGTAAGTTTGTGTTTTTCCTTCTCTTGCTAATCTCCATTAGCACTTGTACACGTTATAAGATTCTACTAATTTGGGTCTCTACTAAAAGGTCACTTTTGTGTGGACATCAAAATGTTGATTTTGTCTCATTGCTTTTTGCTGTGATGGGAAAACGCCAGCCATAGCCTGTCCATGCATGTGCCGCCCTGACTTTTACATTTCCCCCCTACTGTATTCAAGTTCTCTTCCTACCTGAATTTTCGTCAAACCATCTTTTTTTGAAAAAGGCACTTCGGTGACAAGATTTGATACATTACTTGTGTTTGTTAAATCAAAAACATCTGGACCGTCTGCACAGACCCTCCCGGAACAGGTGTCTGTGGCGGCTCCAGTGGAGCGAAAGCCCTTCCACCCCCCGGTGCCGGGCCTGCGGCATCTGGCCCCAGGACTCCGCCACAGTGGGGCTCGGGCCCTGCCCTGGCTTTTCCTCACGCAAGACCCCTTCCCCCCGGCTCCCCGCGCCTTCCTGGCTCCTGGCCAGTTCAGCCCGGCTCTGACCCAAGGGCCCGCCCTGCTCCGCGCCAGCACCGGAGCCGCAGGCGGGCTGGGCCAGGTGGCGCTGCCCACGCCGAGGCAGCCGGAGCCGGTGGCTGGGAGGGCCCATTGCTCGGCGCGGGGAGAGGCGGCAGCAGTCGCAGGGGCGGGGGGGAGAGGAGCAGCCGCCGCCGCCTGGGTACGCAGGGAGCCGGGCAAACATGGTCGCTGCTCACGCTTCCCATTCTTCCTCCTCCAGCGAGTGGATCGCGTGCCTGGATAAAAGGTACCAGCACCTTCCCGGGAGCGAGCGCGTGCAGGGCCCCCGCTGTGCCTGCGGCCCCGGCTCCCCCGATAAGCTGCGCGCTGCTCCTAGGCAACATGCCTGGGGCACCGGTGGGGCCTTCTGCGGTATGTGCGTGAACATGGCCATGGGGTGCACGCACCGGCGGGTTATTGCCCTGGGCAGTCTCGTACCTGGGAAATATTGCACGTGCTGGAGGTGAAGGAAGTGAAACGGATCAAAGAAGCCCCGGTGGTTGGGTTAGGGCGGCCTTGCTGGCTTTGCAGTGGTTGCCGAGTGGTGCAGGAGGCAGAGAAGCAGTTAGCTGCACACAAGCACACGTCCAGGCAACAGCAGGCATATTTTAAAAAAGTCATCAGAGGGGATGCGCTTATGATAAAGGCACTGTGGGCATTATGGGAGAGGTCAGATTCTGCATCGATAGGGGCTGTTGGGCTGAATGGGCTAGGTCTTTTCTAGCTCTAATTTCTGTGATCCTAAATAACATCAGGGATTGGTGCACTCTGGGTTCACAGCTCCAATGTATGCTTTGAATGATTGAATATTGGGATTACAACATAAATCTTCTTGTGAAGTTTTCACTTAATAAGACTGTAATGATCTAAATTCTCTCTAAGTCATTCCCAGCTACTTACCCTTTGAATGCCTAGGGTAGGTGAAACCCACCCATTTCGTTTGCTGTGTTCACAGGCCCCTTTTCACCTCTAGATGTGGGTTCTCCTTTGCATCATCAGTGTGGGGGCAGAAAAGGAGACTCCCCCACTCTGCTACCCCATCCAGCAGGCTGAAAAAAGAAAAAGATCCTCACCACCCCAGACACAGATGAAGGACCATCAGCTTGTAATGCTTGTATAAATACAGTCTTTCTCTGCAGTCCCTTTAAAGAGCAAATTGTCTGTAATTTCCCCAAATGCTGACAGGCTAATTTTCTGTTGGATCAGATTGTAGGCCTAGTAGTAAACACTATACAGCATTAGTCATTATAGTTTGTTAACATGGATTAAAAAGTGATATGCTAGAACGCTGTAAAATGCAGATAGCAAAGAAATAGTCATTAAAGAACATTTTAGTGTTTCTCACTGTGTGTGTGTGTGGGGGGGGGAAGTGTAAGTCCTATATTGTCAGCACCTGTGTTAATCTACTTATATGGTTGATGTGGGGAAATTATACATATTTTTACTATATTATCTTTATATGTAATTGATTGGATTACACTGCAAACTTTAAAGATATCAAAGAGAATGTATGGTACTAATATAGCAGATTATTGACTGCTTTTGGCAGTTAGAGTCATTCTGGGGTGTATTTTGTTCGGCCCTTTTGTGTGAGTGCAAGGAACCTGCTTGTCCCTTCTGCTAGTGCGAGCCATGGTATAACTGATGTTAAAATCCCAGAAAAAGACAGTTGGAGCGCAAATTGAGAGCTCCCAGTCTAGTGTGGGTTCCTCCGATCTCATAAAGAATTCTTGCCGAACCCACCATACCTACACAATACAGGCTATTCTCAAAAGCCAAAGTATAAATTTGGGTGTTAAAATGTGTGTGGAAAATTAGAATGGTCAAGGCAGAAATGCAGATAAAACTGGAGTAGATTGGTTAGACATACAGAATTATGGGCTATTTTTAAACTGTAAGCGTGAGCCTGATTAACAACAAGGGAAGAGGGACACAAGCCAAAATAGGGAAAGAATGGGTTAAATAATATTGAGATAAGCTAGATGTATTCAAGTTGTCCGGGCCAGATGAAACCCAAGGAACTAGCAGAATCAAGCTTGAAACAACAAATAGTTCTGTGGCACCTTAGAAGATTTAACAAAAATATGGTGCTACGGGGCTACTTATTGTTTTTCAAGTTACAGACTAACACGGGTACGTACCCCTTTGAAGCTTGGAACAGTTAACAATTACTTTTTGAGATCTCCTGGAGGATGGATGAGGTCCCAAAAGACTGGGGAAAGGCAAATACAGTACCTCTCTTAAAAAAGGGAAATTGTAACCAGTCAGTGTAACTCTGAAAGTTGGAAAGATACTGGAGCAAATCATGAAACAATTAATTTGTAACTAACTAGAGGGTAATAGGGCTATAACAGAATGGATTTTTCAAGAATAAATCATGCAAAACCAATCTTATTTTCTTTTTGACAGTGTTACTGGACTAGTGAATAGAGGAGAAACAGTGGAGATCTTGATTTAATAAGAATTTTAATGCAGTCCTAAATGGTATTCTTATAAGCAAATAGGACAGTGCAGTCTAAGATGGAATTGCTAGAAGATGAGTGCATAACTGGTTGAAAGATCATACTCAGAGTAGTTATGAATGGTGTTGAAAGATCATACTCAGGGTAGTTATGAATGGTGTTCTGTCAAATTAGGACTACTATGTAATGGGGTGCGACAAGGATCAGTCCTGGATCTGGTATTAGTCAATATTTTCATTAATGACTTGGAGAATGAAATGGAGAGAGTATTTATAACATTTGTGACACTGACGTGGAAGGGGTTGCTAGCACTTTGGAAAGCCAGGATTAGAATGTGAAACAACCTTAGCAAATGGGAGAATTGGTCTGAAATTAGCAAGATTCAATTCAGTGAAGATAAGTACAGAATAAGGCTCAATCAAATGCTCAACTGGAGAACAACTGCTAAGCAGCCACACTGCTGGAAAGCATCTGAATTATTGCAGAATTCAGTTTGAATATAAGTCAACTATTTAATGCGGTTGCAAAAAATATGAATATCATTTTGGGGGGTTATTAATTAGAAGTGTCTTATGTAAGACAAGGGAGGTAATTTTCCTGGTCTACTTAGCACTGGTGGTGAGGCCTCAGCTGGTGTACTGTGACCAGTTCTGGGCACCATATTTTAGGAAGGATGTGGACAAATTGGAGACAATCCAGAAGAGAGTAACAAAAATGCTAAAAGGTTAAAAAAAAACAGCGATAGGAGAAAAGGTTCAAAAAACTCCAAACTGGGCAATTGGAGTCTTGAGAGAGGTAATCTGAGGGGGGAAGGGAAGGCATGCTGATTATAGTCTTGTAACATGTTAAGAGCTGTTAAGTGAATTCATCAATTTGTTTTCTGTGTCTACTGATTCGGGTACTTAATCTGAAGCAAGAGAAATATAAGTTAGTTATTAGAAAAAGCTTTCCAATTATCAGGATAGTTAAGTAATGATATAGGTTATTAAGGGAGGTTTTTAGAATAGTTTAAACTACTACCTGTCAGAGATGGTCTAGATTTGGTCCTACCTCATTACAGGAAGCTGGACTTGAAAATTTCTCAAGATCCTTTTCACCCCTTGATTTCTGATGTTTCTGACGCTCACGTTAGACCTGAGTGATTCCCTTGACCAGAGGTGGCCAACCTGTGGACCGAGACCACATGCAGCCATAGGGATTCTCTTTGTGGCCCACCAGACATTTTGTTTATTGTTGCGCAGGCCTAGGGTTGCTAGATTCTGCTGGTTTTTGCCCTCATTACTTTTTTCCTACCGGTATTACAAAAGAGACATGCACTTAAAGCAAGAGTGCATGTGAAGTGCAGTCAGTACACACCTCACACAGCATTGTGAGAAATGTGTAGGGATGTTAGATATTGTGTAATTGTATCTTAGTGGTTACACAACTATTCGATAGTCGTGATACAGAGGCAGCAGCGTGGGGTGGCAACAGGCTCTGTCTGTGGGGGGTCCGAGCTTCCTGTGGAGAGAGGCTGCTGCCATGAAGCAGTCTTTGTCTGTGGCGGCACTGGGGAGCTGGTGCTTGGGGGAACCAGATTTTTAGCTGGCTTCCCCCAGCACCGGCTCCTGCCTGTCTCCCATTGTTGCTTCCGTAGGAGGCAGCAAGGGAAGGCGGGCAGGCAGGTCTGTAGGAGCCAATACAAGCAGGGTGCTTGGTTGAAAGCCGGCTCCCCGCACATATTGACTCCAGCATACCCCCCTCACCCTCTGCGGTGCTGGTTTTCTATCAGAGGGTGGTGGGGGGGGGGAGAGGGAGGAGGGAGGCAGGCGGATCTGGTGCTCATGGGGAGCCAGTTTTTAAGCTAGCTCCTCAGGGGCACCAGTTCCCTGATATAGCGGGGGAGGAAATGCGTGTAGTCGATAGGATTAATCAAGGTTTATTGGTTAATCGGGTAGTCGTCTACATGAGGACATCCCTAGAGCAGTGTGCTCCCTTTGCATCCAAAGTGCTACAATGGTTCAATCTGTACACCCCACAAATGCTAGGTACGCAAGTGCAGTTAGCAAAACTACCCTATCTCAGGAGATTGTTTTGGTTACGTCAGTCTTGTGGCCCAATGAGATGGAGGGTCATTCATGTGGCCCACTTACTAGCCCAAGTTGCCCTTCACTGCCATTGACGTTAATGCGCTATACTGCCACTGCGGTAACGAAGTTGAAACTGAGGACCAACATTTTAAAATATGTAGTATGATATTTATTAGGTAATTTACATGTAATAGTTTATGAAGTACAAATTTTAAGTGAGTAATCCTGTGAGGCTAAATTTTATTTCAGTGAGTGAAGAATATATGTGGATGGGGAATGATAATTTCTAGAAAGTGCACATTTTGATAGTAGATTTTCCATTCATATCTGTCATTATGTATGTTTCTTATTGACAGCTAGGATGGTACATTATTTTATCCCTTTTGCTCATCTGGAATAATTTAGCAAAAGGTGTTTGGCAATTGAACAGTTTAGATTAAAACTGCTTTTTGAAGCCATTGTTTGAGAAGTGCACATTTTATAGTTAGAGGATATGACACATGCTTGAGAGCTGAGAACATGGGTTTTCTTCCTATCTCGGCTACTGCCTTGCTGCGTGACCTTGGAAAACTGTTATAATTTCTGTTCCTCAGTTCCCCATCTGTAACTAGGAATAAACCTGTTTAAGTATTTTAGTGAAGTCCATTGAGAACTACAGAGGAGAAAGTGCTGTGAGATTCCAAGTTTTATATAATTACTTGATATGTTTCTCAACATTTATTTGTCATACTATATTTCTCTTTGTTCTGTAAGTGTTCTATTATCAACTCATTGAATTATTATACAAATTTCTGTGTATTTTAAGATTTTTTTTTATAGTGCTGCTTTTTCTCAAGACATTTCCTAATTTTAAGGCTGGATTTTGTAAGTGAAATCAATCCTGTAGCCTTTCAGTGTGTGCATTTACTGTAGAAAAATTCTTGTTTTCTATTTAATTGAAAACATAAAATAGAGACTATGATGCATATGTTAAACAGACGTCATTTGTTAATATAGCAACAATTTTGTAACTGATTTGCCCTGTAGAGTGACAAGAGGAGCCAGGGTAATTAAAACGGAAAATAATCTGGTTTATCAAACCCAATTAAAATAAAATAATGGAATTTTAAATAGAGATAGCAAAACATCTCAAACAAAATAATGAAATGTCTGTAAGATCTTCATGCTCCTTCCTGAAGTATGTGGCAAATGAGATTTAATAAAAATCGAAAGTGGGAGCATCGTTGTAGCAAATAAAGAAACTCCAAAGTGTGTTATGGGAAGTAGGTTATTACTGAACAGGGTCATATGAACTAGTATCGCAGCTGTTTTAATTGCACTGCCTTTTTGATGATGTTATTGACTGGAGAGGCCAAACATAAGCACTTAGGAATAAGACACACAAGATGATATATATTAATGTCCTAAACACAGAGAAAAGATATGACAGTCAAAGGAACCAGAAAAGTCTCAAAATCCCACTGTATTGAGAATGTTTCATAGTTCCAGGATAGAATAGATTGTCAAGGAAAAGTGAACCCACATTCCTGTTACACTCACTATTTCAGTACCTTTGGTACATCTTTTAAGGAGCCTGCTCCTGCTCTGATTGAGATCATTGGGAGTCTTGACGTTGACTTCTATGGGAGCAGAAGCAGGCTCAGTCTCTTTCTTAGAATTTTTCCGTATGTTTTATCTGCATACATTTCAGTAAAAGGTTGCTAAATCTGTTCAAATGTGTTTAATTTATTCAGCCTATGAGCAGTCCTCTTGATTTCTTTTACCCTAATGTGTGCTAGTGAGAGAGAGTTCTATACTGAAATTTTTTCAAACCTTTAATTTTAATTCTTTTATTTCACAAAACTAGAGTACAGCTTTCATTCTTCTGAGGGTTTTAATTTGATTCAATCATCATATATTTTTAATGATTTACAATGCTCACAACAATTAGATAACCCAAAGATTTCAGCACTATCATTATAATTTGGTGCTTTTCCTGTGTGTTCGATATAACCTGCAGTGCTTTAGCTGACTGGCATGTTTGTCTGCAGGAGGAGATCACAGAGCAAAGCATGTAACTTTGCTATCCTGTTGTGTCAAGAATGTAATGATCTTGGCTAAGCTGTTTATGAATTATTCAGATATGAATGGGTGTTTTGTGGGAATATAGCATACTGTTACTTTTTATTAGGGCTGTTGATTAATCACAATTAATTTTTTAAGTTAATCACAAAAATTAACTGGGATTTATCAGTTTTAATTGCACTGTTAAACAATGGAATACCAGTTGAAAATATTAAATATTTTTGGATGTTTTCCTACATTTTCAAATATATTTATTTCAATTTGCAACACAGAATACAAAAGGTACACTGTTCATGTTTTATTATTTTTTTATACAATATTTTTTTGCACTGTAAAAATGATAAACAAAAGAAATAGTATTTTTCAGGTCACCCAATACAAGTACTGTAGTGTAATCTCTTTATTGTGAAATGCAGCCTACAAATGTAGAATTTTTTTATTACATAACTGCACTCAAAACCAAAGCAATGTAAAACTTTAGCAACTGCAAGTCCACTTAGTCGTCCTACTTGTTCAGCCAATTGCTGAGACAAACAAGTTTGCTTATATTTACAAGAGATAATGCTGCCCGCTTCTTATTTTCAGTGTTTCCTGAAAAATAACAGGTGCTCACATGACACTTTTATAGCTGACATCGCAAGGAATTTACTTGTCAGATGTGCTAAACATTCATGCGTTCCAGAGGACATGCCTTAATACTGATGATGCTCACTAAAAAAAAAATTGTTAATTAAATGTCTGACTGAATTTTTGGGGCAAAATATGTCTCCTGCTCTGTTTTACCTATATGCTGCCATATATTTCCTGTTATAGCAATCTCTGATAATGACTCAGCGTGTTATTCATTTTAAGAACACTTTCACTGCAGATTTGACAAAACACAAAAAAGGTACCAATGTGAAACTTCTAAAGATAGCTATAGCACTCAACCCCATATTTAAGAAACTGAAGTGCCTTCCAAAATCCAAGAGGGATGAGGTATGGAACATGGTTTCAAAAGTCTTAAAAGAGCAAAATTCCAGTGTGGAAACTACAAGACCCAAAACCATCAAACAAGAACATCAGTTAGATGATGAAAATGGACGTGTGTTGGTCTGCACTGTTTTGTATCCTTACTGAGCAGAACCTGTTATTGGTATGGACTCATGTCCTCTGGAATGGTGAATGAAGTATGAAGGGACATAGGAACGTTTAGCAAATCTGACAAATATCTTGTGACACCGGCTACAAGAGTGCCATGCAAATGCCAGATTCACTTTCAGGTAATGTAAATAAGCAGGCAGAATTATCTACTGCAAATGTAAACAAACTTGTCTGTGGGCAATTATCTGAACAAGAAAAAGGACTAAGTGGACTTGTGGGATCTAAAGTGTTACAGTACCTTGTTTTATTTTTTAACACAATTTTTTGTCCATATTTCTACATTTATAAATTCAGCTTTCATAATAAAGAGATTGTACTACAGTACTTGTATTAGGGGAACTGAAATTTTTTGTTTTTTACAGTGCAAATATTTGAAATAAAAATAATGTGAGCACTGTACACTTTATATTCTGTGTTGTAATTGAAATAAATATATTTGAAACTGTAGAAAACATCCAAGAATATTTAAATATATTCTATTATTGTTTAACCATGCAATTACTTTTTAAAATCTTACGATATTCCTACTTTTTATTTCTCGTAACCCTAGCAGACTTTAGGTCTCCTTTATTTAGCTCTAGCAAGAATAAAATAACATGTGGAACAATGATCTTGCAGTTACTAATCAGGTCAAATTTTCATTTATTTCACAGAGAGTTAGACTAAGGCTGGATTGTAAAATCAAGCCAAACATTTGATTCAGGATTTCCCATCTGGCTCACTGTACACAAGCTTGGGACCTAGCCAGCTCTTTATATGCTTAGTAATAAATGCAAACAGGAGTAGCACTGATAGTGATGTTGCAGACACGGTAAAGTGGAGAATTGGGATTTTGAAAGGGGAGTACATGGTAATGAAAAAAAAACCATGATCTCACTCAGGTTACCATCCTAGGTGATGTAGCAGTGGCTTGCTGTTAAAAAATATATCAGGCAGGTTATGACAACCATATTTTTAAAAAAAAATGTATATTAAGTCTAATAGGAAGCACTCGTTGCTTTCTATGTATTTCTAAGTTGCTAGCCCAGTTTTATATTTATAATAATTCTATGGAAGCAATATCAGTGTTTTACCCAACATTTTCTAGTTTCCTATTTAACAGTATAGTTTTCTGATAGTGATAAATGAAGACAGCTTTTCTTGTCTTATGTCCCGTAAGACCATTATACAATCTATCCATATATATTTTAGATAGTTTGCATATCTGTCTGTCCATGAGCCCATCCGTCTGATGTGAGTCCATTTGTTCAAGAATTCCTCCTAAACGGTAAGAACTAGAACCACCAAATTTGGTATGCAGCTTCCTCTTTCCTAACTTAAAGCAAGGTCAGGGTTTGGTTGTGCCAGGAAAATGGGATGTGCCTGGAATTTGATTGTTTTTGATAGCATGGAGGGGTCCAACAGGAGATACAGTTATGCTCCACAATGACCCCAGGCAGCAGTGAGTGCGTGAGACAGTTATATTGCAGGGCGTGCACAGGAGAGTAGCTGTACCAGGAAGAGAGTGGCCAGCTGGGGTCAGGACTTTCCATATTGCTGGCCACTAGGGATGTAAAATCCTGTTTAATGGGCTGACTGGTTAATCGATCAAAGGGCAGGTGGGAAGGCTGCTCCAGCCCAGCTGGATTGGAGCAGCCTCCCTGCCTGCAGAGTGCCCAGGCCTGCAGTGAACAAAGGCTGCTCTGGCCAGTCCGGAGCAGACCCTGCCTGTGGGGCACCCAAGCCCACTGCAGACAGAGGCTGCTCTGGATGGCCAGAGCAACCCCCATTTGCAGTGGGTCCCACAGGGCTGGAGCAGTCCCCTGCCCACGGTGGGCAGGGATCTGCTCCAGCCCCTACTGGTTAACCGAAACTGGTAAACATCTCCCAATAAGGGTGATGCTTACTGGCTAATCGGTTAACCTTTCACATCCCTACCAGCCACTGGCCCAGGTAAGTGGCCCCCCCCGGCCTCCAAACCCTTCGGCTACAGTGCCAAATGGAGTGGGGGGAGCCCCGCTCACCACCGGCCAGCAGGCCCCCCCCCCCCCTTCCTGCAAGGAGTCACCTGCCTGCTGGTTGGCTGGGGGCAGCTCAGGTCTGGCTTCCCTTCCCCACAAGGAACCCGTTCACCTGTCCACTCACCCACTGGCAGGCCAGGGGCAGCCCAGCCCCTCCACCCCATCAAGGAGTCCATCCTCTTCTGGAATATTGGAGTAGAAAGTTTCTATATCTATGGGGGCCAGAATGGTGTTTTCAGGAAGATCATTGATGCGCTGTAGTTTCCTCAGGAAGTCAGTGGTGTCTTGAAGATAGCTTGGAGTGCTGGTAGAATAGGGTCTGAGGAGAGTCTCCATACAGCTGGACAACTCCTGACAATCTACAACCTATCTTGGAAAATGATCCCTCGCTCTCTCAGACCCTGGGAGACAGGCCAGCCCTTGCCTACAGACAGCCCCTAACCTGAAGCAAATACTCACCAGTAGCCACGCACCGTACCACAGAAACACTTACTCAGGAACCCATTTGTGCAACAAACCCCATATCTATACACGTGACACCATCACAGGACCTAACCACATAAACTACACCATTCGGGGCTCATCCATCTGCGCATCTACTAATGTGATATATGCTATCAAGTGCCAGCTCCGCCTCTCTTCCATGTATATTGGCCAAACTGGACAGTCCCTGTGCCAAAGGATAAATGAACACAAATCGGACACCAAGAAAGGAAACATACAAAAACCAGGAGAGGAACACTTTAGCCTCCCTGCATATTGAGTAATGAATTTAAAAGTAGCCATCCTACTGCAAAAAAACTTCAAAACAGGATTACAAAGAGAAACAGCAAAACTGCAATTAATTTGCAAATTTAATACTATCAAATTAGGACTGTATAAGAATTTTGATTGGTTATCTCACTACAAAGGCAATTTTCCCTCTCTTGGTATTCACACCTCCCCATCAAGTGCTGTGAGTGAGTCACATCCACCTTGACTGAATTGGCCTCATTAATACTGGTCCTGCCCTTGATAAGTAACTCCCTTTTTTGTTATACTAGTACTTCTATATATACTAGCCAATTAGCCCGTCATAAGACGGGATTTTCAGGTCTCTCTTCCACGTCGGTCTTCTCTCCTGAGCCTCCGGTCTCTCGCTCCGTCTCTCTCTCTCTCCTCCTCCTACTGCCTCACCCTCTCTCTCTCAGCTCTCCTCTGCCTTCTGCCTCTCTCTCCGTCTCTCTCTTTCTCTTCTCCCCCTCCTGCCTCTCACTCTCCCTTTCTCTTCTCCTCCTCCTCCTGCCTCTCACTCTCTCTCTGCTCCGTCTCTCTCTTTCTCTTCTCCCCCTCCTGCCTCTCACTCTCTCTCCACTCTCCTCTGTCTCCGTCGGGGATGCATGCTCGTCCAGGCCCTGCCCCCTGAGCATGTACGTCACCGCCCTGCCCCCCTTCGCTTCCCACCATGGGGCTCAGCTGACTTCTGCGCCGCTCAGCCGGGCCGCCGTGCAGGAGCAAGTGGCACAAATGGCTTCTCTCTCTCTTCTCCTCTTATTGCCTCGCCCTCTCTCTCTCTCTCTCTCTCTCTCTCTCAGCTCTTGTCCACCTCCTTCCTCTCTCTCCGTCTCTCTTTCTCTTCTCCCCCTCCCGCCTCTCACTCTGTGTTTCTCTTCTCCTCCTCCTGTTGCGTCTCTCTCACTCTCTCTCACTGTCCTCTGCCGCCTCCGTTCTCCTCTGTGTCTCCTCCACATCCTCTGTGTCTGCTCCACTTTCCTCCTTTTGAATCCGGCGCCCTTTCCTGACATCAGAGACGCACACTCGTCCAGGCCCTGCCCCCTGGCTGTTCCCTCTGGGCGGCGCTGTTGCCTCCCACCGTGGCGCTTGGCTGACTTCTGCGTCGTTCAGCCGGGCCACCACGCGGGAGCAAGCGGCCGTTTGGGCCCCGTGCTCCCCATGCAGCACCCCTGTATTCCCTTTATTCTGTTATCATTCTGCTAATGGTATTTTGTACTATAGCCACTCTTAGTATGCTTACTAATTTTTTAGTAGAGTTAATGCACACTAACTTTAATGGCTTTAGTGGATGATTTCTTAATTAAACAACTGTCAGAATTTATATATGGCAATGTAATCTTCCAGCAGTTCTCTCATAGTTTCTGTACATTTAAAATATTTATTAACGGTAGCATTAAGCTAGACTATTTATGGGTGAAGGTGCAATAAGGATAAAGCTGTGTTCATGGATTCTCATAGCTAGATTTATGTTAGAATATATTTGCCACTAAATCATATTATTCTGTTGTGCCAAAAAATTAAAAATTCTGCAGATATTTTTAAACTGTGTAAATTTTATTTGTAAAAATAACACTACATAATCACACCACTTTCACTTATTTTGGTAATTTATTTAAAAAAAAATACCTGTATTGTTACACACATACTTGTTGACAGACACTCAAATTCCTTCAGGAGTATAAAGTTAAAGAAATCCCTATCACAACCCTATTTCTCTGTCTTCCCCTCCCCCCAGCCAATACACCTGCCTCCTTACCCCTCAGAGTCCAGGGATCCAGAGGGAGAAACAGCCTAATGGTAGATTCTAGGCTTGTGTGGAGTTTATGTGCCACTGTCTCCTTCCCTCAGGGCACGGTGGGAACTGCAGCTTTTGGGAACCCTGTAGCTCCCTCCCTAACCTCCAGGCTGGGTCTTCTGTGTGTGAGCTGGGGTCTGTTGGGTCCAGTGCCCCCTTCCCCCAGTGGCAGCCAGCAGCATTGCAGCCCATTTCTGTTGGGTAAAGGAAACTCTGCATGCGCATGAATTTTTTTGCAAAATTCGGCATTGTGCAGTGGCACAGTTTCTCCAGGAGTATGTTGTACTTTTCAAACAATTGATGTAGAGTACTCTTTGCATTAAAGCCCTTTAAATGTCTATTATAAAGCAAATGTTCCAGTTAATGTAATGTTATTGAGCCATCCTGATCAAAAGGAGTGCTGTCTTTGTGAATGCTAGTTTATATTTAGGAGAGTTCGTGTGTTTAATTCAATGACATTTGATCCGTATTTCAGTTCTTAAATGTGCATTATGTATAAAGGATATTTTCACAAATGCAACAGATATGTTTCCTTGTAATTTTTAGTATCTTTTTAATATGGAATATATTTATCATTTTCGTAATGGTAATCTTATTATGAAAAATAGATTTATGTTTTCCTGTGCTTAGAACTCTTTTACTGTAACTGCTGCACTGTTCAAATAATGAATTTCTATCAGGAGATAAATCTCTATGAATGTCATTACTCAACAGATACATTTTTCTCTCACAATTGTTGCAGCTTGAAAGTTGACCTTTGCATTGGAAAAAAAAAAAGAGACTGTTTTCGCTCAGCAGAATTGCCTGAATGTATACAGTGTTTGTTTCCATGCCAAATGTTTTTCAAATCAAATGGAAAAACATAGGCAAACAAACAGCATATATGGAAACAGGTTGGCTTTTTTTCCCCAGAAAGACACAATCTCTGCTCTGAGATGCTTATGTATAAACAAATTAGGTTATTGGTGTTTCTACTTCTCATGAGTTTATTGCAATTCTAGTGATATTTGGTGTTTTTCATAAAGTCATAACTCCTAAAGTTGTGATAGATGATAAGCTTAGGGTGTGTTTTTTTGTTTCCTATGGATAGGGATGTGTGGGTGAAGACTGAAAACATGAACCCTAAAGACTTTGAAACTGAATGCAAATTATCCCCCTCCAGCTTCGTTATCTTAAAAATACCTGATGATTTTGGGAGGCCAAACTCAAGACTTCTTTAATGCATAGGATTGGTAGAACTGCCTCACTGGATGCTGGGCACCTCCTGGGAAAGGCTGAGTGCTCTCCATTCCATTAAAGTTAACACCATCTCTTGACATGACCTCATATTTTAAGTCCCTTCTTTCATCTGTCCTTGTATCTCACGTTCTCTCTCTCTCTCAGCATTTATATAACAGACAGCCAAAGGGAAAATTTAGCAGCCAGTGAGTGAGCCCCAAAACATCTCTTGTGTTATTTTTCTGTGACCAACAGATTGTGTCTCCATACATAAAGAAAAGTTTTTCCTGAGGAATGACAGAATCATGTCACATGTCACTCTGCGTCCCCCCTCTCCCAGCTCGAGCCCAAACTTGCGACTTCCCCTTGCCGCTTGGAATTGCTATTTTAAACCAAGCCCCCTCTTCCCCTTTCTCCACCCACCCCACAGGGCTTTCAACACCAAGACACATGGTACAGCAGTCGGCAGACCCCACATCCCAACTGTGACATCCCAGGGATGGTGGGGTGAGGGTGCGGTGCTTGGGACAGCAGCCCGGGGACAGGCACTAGGAGTGGGGCTCCCAGCTGGGCTTATGTGTCAGCAGCGGGCTCTTGGGAGGTCCTCCGCCGCCAGGCACTTGGGGATCTGGAACTGGTGCTCAACCACCTGAAGTCCGGTTCCCCCCACAGAGACTCACCCCCTCCCCAATGGCTGCACTTACTGCGGCTGCCAGAGCACCCCTGAGTCGCCTGGGGGAGCCACCACACCAACCTGTTGGCTCCTTCCCTTCCGCTCCCGGCAGGCAGACGGGTAGCCCTGGGCTCTGCGGGCAGGAGCAGTGAGCAGTGCAGGTGGGACCGCATGGGGAAAGGACGGGCCAGCGGCTTTCCCCGCTTTAGCAAGCTGCAGTGCCCCGAGTGCCATGTGCGCATTGCACTACCAGTGCCTCACTGCGCCTCCCTAGCCACTGGAGTTGGAGCTGAGCCTGGCACATGCTGCAGCCAGGAGAGGGGGTGGCTAGGGTTGGGGGAGAGAAGGGACCCTGGTTTGCAGGGATGGGGGAGTAAGAAGGGGCCCAGGCTGGCAGGGGAGAAGGGACTCTGGCTGGCGGGGTCGGGAGGGAGAAGGGACCTGGTTCCCGGAGAGGGGGCCCAGGCTGGTGCGGCTGCAGCCCAGCCCTCCCTGGTGGCTGGGGCAGAGAAAGCTGGGGTTTCCTACCCCCCCAAAAGGAGGGGTTGGCGAGTGCAGCAAGCAGGGGGCACAGCCCCCTAGTAGACTCGTAAGGACAAGGATTCCAATGATTTCGATGGCTTGGAGAACACTGAGCAACATACAAATAATTAATTGTAATACAGCCAAAATATTCAAATCTGAGGGAAATATGCTCCCAGGTTATATACAGCTGTGTAGCAGCGTCAGTGTTTTGTGGTTTTATAACCTTACATTTGAGTAGCTATTTCTAAGATATAAAATATTCTCAAGTTATGCTTTTAGGGCAGTGGTCTCCAATCTTTTTAAGTACGAGATCACTTTTTGAATGTAAGTGAAATCCAAGATCTGTCTCAAAATATTAATACCCATGCCCCACCTCCTTCCCGCCCCTTCTCCAAGGCCCTGCCCCTGTTCACTCCATCCTCCCTCTCTTGCCCATCCTTACTCACTTTCATCAGGCTCGGGCAGAGGGTTGGGGTGCAGGGTCTTGTCTTGGATTAAGGGATTTGGAGTATGAGGGGGGGCTCTGAGCTGCTCTTGGGGCAGGCAGTTAGGGAGTAGGAGGGGGTTCTAGGGACAAGCTCTGGGACAGCATTTGGATGCAGGGATTCTCAGGGCTAGGACAAAGGTTTGAAGTGCTGGAGGGGGTTCGTTACTGGGGTAGGGTTTCAGGATGTGGGCTCCAGCTGGGCCTTGCTTACCTTAGGTGGCTCCCGGGTGGTGGTGCAGTGGGGCTAAGGCAGGCTCACCCCTGCCCTGGCCCTGCACCACTCCCAAAAGCAGCCAGCAAACTCCATCCCAAGTCCTGTTGTGCCCCCCTCCATTCTGTGGAGATAGAATACAGGTTGGGAGAGGGGGCACCTTGACATCAGTGCCCCTCTTCTCCTTCCCCTGCCTGCACAGCAAGCAAGAGGCTCAGTAGGGGGAGAGACAGCTCCAAGGCAAAGGGCAGGAGATAAGCAGCAGTGGGGGGCGGGAGGGGCAGTTGAAGTGCCGGCACTTGATAGCCTCTTCGCCAAACCAGTCACGATCACCTGTCAAAGGCTCCAAGATCTACCAGTAGATCCTGATCTACTGGTTGGTGACCACTGTTCTAGGGGGCTTTTGCTAATGTCTATTATATACATTTGCTTGCAAGGATAAATGTCAGGTATGTTATCTGAGATCCCAATTATCAAATAAATCAAGGCTAAAATGTCCTTTAGAGGACAGAGATTGACATAATTGAGCAGGGTTATGCCTTTAGTAATGATGCTGTCCACTTGTGTGTGCATGCTGTAAAGTGGTTATGCAGTCTAACCAGGCAAGAAACAGGTCGAAAGAGGAATAGAATAAGAAGATGGAGGACATGAAAATGTTAGTCAGGAAAACCATGCCATTGTTTTGAAGAGGCATATTAGTAATCTCCTATATATTTGAGTGAGTTTCTCTGTGAGTCTGCTTGTCAGTCTTGTCTGTGCGTCTGTTTGTTCAAGAACTTTTCCTAAACAGTAAGAGTTAGAACCACCAAACTTGGTATACAGCTTCCTCTTATCATAACTTAAACGAAAGTAAGGGTTTGGTTGTGCCAGGAAATTGGGATGTACCTGGAATGGGATTTTTTTCACATAAAGCCATACAGAAAAGAGACAGTCAGATGAAAGGGGCTAACTTGGGATGCCCCCCCAGGATGGCCCCAGCCCCGAGCCTTCCACCCCCCAGGAGCCCTTCAGAGTGGGCAGGGGGGAATGCAGCTCCCCCCTACTTGTACAGGTGCACATAACACCTTATAGAAAAGAGACAGAATCACCAGGCAGATGAAAGGGCTGGCTGGGGGCGCACTTCTTGCTCTGGGACTGCCCCAGCCCTGAACCTCCACCCTCTCAGGTATCCCTTAGAGAGGGTAGGTGGTTAAGTTCCCTGCCCCCGTCTCCTCCCGATTCATATGGCAACATTGCTGGTTGTTCTTCCAGGGGAAAGTGACCAGTTTGCTACACTCCTCACTCTGCTGGGGAGTGTAGGGGGCAGATGAACCTGGACCTTCCCCAGCTGGGGGACATACATCCTTCCCCCGGCTTTGCCCACTAGAGCTGCAGTAGCCATCGAAAGGTGCTTCTCACCTGGCCCAAGCTGCTGCGGTGAGAGATGGCTGGGATAGTCCTCACTCCCCAGGGCAGCCTGCATGCTGAACCACTCATCCCCAACTTCACCCCAGAAAATGAAGCAAGTACATTTTCATTTTATTTTCCAAAAACCAAAAATTAATTGAGTTAAGGTCCCAAGCAGTTCCAGGTAAATCTTCTAGTATACTGAAATGTAAGTACATTTATATTCCAATCAATTTATTCTATAATTATATGGTAAAATGAGAAAGTAAGCCATCTTTCAGTAATAGCATGCTGCAACATTTTTAGGTTTGATTTTTTGTAAGCAAGTAGTTTTTAAGTGAACTAGTCTAACCACCTACATAACACAGGCCACAGAACCTCATTTAGTAATTCTTGCATCAAGCCCATAACTTTTGTTTTGAGCTACAATGTATCCAGAACTATTCTCATCAGTTTCCAACACTAAGTCTCCCAACAGTCTGGGGAATACTTTCACTTCAGCAGTGAAAGAACATCTGTGTCACAATAGGCAACTAAATGATCAGTTGTCCTTTTTAGATTGATATGAATGAGCTCTGTACTTGAAGCAGAGAGCTAAACTGGTTAGATGTAACATTAAAACTTCCTTTATCTATTAAAACCAAATCTTCCACCCCTTAATAAGATACTGCCATAAGAAAGGAAGTTAATTTGTTTTATACTGTATTGACATTGTTCCTTGCTATGCAGCTTGTACCTAAAAATAGAAAACACTTTGTCATAATTAGATTGTTAATATGAATTTAATGATGATGATTTCATTAAAAGACTTAAGCAGTCAGCGTGATCAAACCTGAGTTTAACTGGTGTTTTAAGGAATAAGTATATTAAAGTATAACACTCAGCTACAGGTGGAACCTCCCTGGTCTGGCACTCTCAGGTTTTGACCAATCCAGAAGCAGGGGATTTGGCAGACCAGGGGATGTCAGTGCTGGTTTCTCTGCTTCCAGCTGCCAGCCCCCAGGACTCTGCGGCTCCGACTCCCTTGGTGCAGGGGCTCTGCTGCTTTGGCCCCCGCGGTGCCAAGGCTCTGCTCTTACCAAGTCTGGCAGCGCTCCTGCTCTCAGCCCACCAGTGTTTCCAGTGAGTGCTCCAGGACCTGAGCACCCACAGGATCACTGATGATGTTGGGCCAGGTGTGTTGCTGGACTAGGGAAGTCTGGATTACAGAGGTTCAACCTGTAGCTCCATTATAGTTCTTTATTAAGTCAAACCACTCTTCGTTCAAAAACTAGTGCTAGTGTTATAGTTCATAAAAGTTTAATACAAATTAGCTTAAGTAAAACTCTCATTGTTGTTATTGTACTGAAAGCTGCAGTTTTTATGCAGGCAAAACTCCATGTCTGAGAGAGGCTGAGAGCTGTATTATTCACTCTGTAGGTGCAAGCAGAGATGTACTAAAACTGTTCGAGTCCGCCATCGGAGAAAAGAAGAGAGTGCTAGCACTGGCATGTTTCCCCTTGTCTCAGTGCTGCAGAACTCCTTCTGTAGAATGGGCACTGTACAGACATTTGGGAGTGGTTACAGGGGAGAGTGCAGTTAAGGCAGACCTCCCATATCCAAGAGTGATGCATCTAGGGGCAAGGCATGCAGTTTATACCTCCAGATCAGGGGACTGTTTTTTGGAAAGTGGAGACTCTGGGAAGGATTATAGGGGCATGGTGAATAAGCAGCTTAGCGGTCCTTAGCTGTGCCAGAAAGGGCTAATGTGATCTTTTGATATATAAATGGGAGTAGGGAGCAAAGAAGATGACTTTACCTTTCTGTACAGAATTGGTGAGATTGATCCTGGAATTCTGCATATAGTTCTGGTATCCCAATTTTTTGAAGAATATTGGTAAAACTGAAGAAGGTGAAGAAAAGATTCTACCAAAAATGGTCTGACCCTGAAGGAAATGCCTTGTGAAACTTAAAGAACTCTCTCTTATCAAAAAGAAGATTGAGCAGATACTGTCTATGGCTGCCTCACAGTATAGTATGACGATATTAGGAAGCAACAGATGCCGACTAGCTTAGTTGGGGGAGAGAACTTTCACTAGTATTGGTGCAAAACCGTGGCACTCATAGCTAGCCAGAGTAAGAGTGACTGCCACTCACTGTGATTTGAGCCAAATGTAAAACTCATCTCCTTGGCTTGTAGCAACCCTCTTTAGCAAATGAACATTCTCATGCTTTGTCTTTAAAAAAGCCCAACAAAGTTGTTAAGTTTGTTCTTGTTAGTAGGATTGGAAGAAAGATGTTTCTTGTTCTTACTTTTCATGGATAGGGTTGCCAGGTAGTCTAACCAAAAATACCGAACACTCCCCAACCCCAAAAAAAAACACCGGAGAAAAATATTTGTTGAGGGGGGAAAAAATAGGGGGGGAGACCAAAGTTGTTGAGCAAAAAAAAAAAAGGACTCCGAGAGTTATTAAGCAAAATAAATAAATAAAACAGCATGGCCCCTTTCAGTGCATGCACAGTCAGAATAGGGATAGGAACAGGGGAGCGGTTGAGCACTAAGACCCAGGGAAGGCATTGCTTCCCCTTGGTCTTTAGGCTTTTTGCCGGTGGCCATTTTGTTTTCTTGATCAAGTCAGAGCACAGCTTCCCTGCGGAACCAGGTAAGCAGGGAGTGTGGGGGCGGGGGGTGTTGGGGGCCTGGGGAGGGCGGGGAGGCCAGGCCCAGTTGCTGAGTGTGTCGTAGGGTTGCCAGGTGTCTGGTATTTTCACCTCCTGGCAGGGGAAAAAAACCCAGAAAATACCAGACATTTTAGGTGTCCGGTATTTTCTGAATTTTTTTACCGGACAGGAGGCGAAAATACCGGACTGTCTGGGTCAATACCGGACACCTGGCAACACTGTTCATGAAAGGTGCTTAGGTTACAATGGTGGAAAATTTAAAAATAACCTAGATCACCTGCTAATTGCTAACCATTTTTGCTTGCCTCTTGTTCTTTAATATCAAACAACAAAACGCGAAGGGTATTTTTTGCATATGAACAGTCTGTTGGTTGAATTATGAAGCCCACTGCTCTTTAGTGTGACTCCTACGGATGTACTTGTCAACTTACTTCGACAAAATTGTGGGATCAAGGCCTTAAATATTTTGAAGTACCGTTTTCCCAGCACTTTACTTTCCTACCTGCCTTGCCCCCGATACCTTCCCCTGGTTTGTAAATAGAATTGGGTGAATGCAACAAAGATATAATGAAACGATAATTCACCTGTTAAGCACATTTGCTTTGTTTTAATGTTTATATTTTGTGCCTTTATAACCTACCAGAATTTTCTGCATGAAAGGAAGCAAACTGCTGGAGGCAAAATGGCACACATTTAATTTAAAAATTGAGAAAGTGACTTTGACATGAAGAGCTTATGTCTTCTTTGAGAAAAGTGTGCCGAGAATGATTATCATTGTCTTCCTTTTCCTTGTCAACCTTAGCTGTTTGTGTTGGGGTACATGAAATAAGTGAATTTGTATTCCAAGTGCCAACATAGTGTAGGTAGGGATTTAGTACAAATGGCTTTTAATTCTGTTTTCATCCTGCACTTTCTAGATTTCTTAAAAGCATTTTGACAAGAGAATTAATACTTAATAACTGGCAGCTAGTGCAAAGATTAAGAAAAATAGGGAGGGTGAAAATCTTGCTTGAGAGATTTAAAAGGGAGAAATTGTAATTGACTATGGTTTGAAGAAGGTAAGAGGATAATACCTATGGTAGTAGGTAAGAGGATATTGCTGTGATGTAGACGCAAATAAATGCACCAGGGAATTAGTCTTATCTGTATTAATAAAGGTAAACTGTAGTGTAAATGAGGATGGAGAATTTAATGCCTCTCAGACACAGTTTAATAAGAAATTGCCTCACTGGCCCTCAATGTGAGAGGGATGTGGTATTCTTTCATGGGGCAAATACTGATGCCAGCATTGAATGGCCAAAGAGGAACATCTCAAATATCTTTTCAGGAAGAGCATTTAGACTCTATAGACATTGCATTGGGATGACAAAAAGGAAAAAATATATACATATGTAAGTTAAGCTATACTTTGTGCCTTTTAGTTGTGCTATTTCCACCCTGGGCAGGGTACTGCTCCAGCCCTGTGCAGCCCCTGTCCGTGGCGGGCCCAGTCTTTCCCCTTGATCCCTTGCTGCAGGTTACACACTTTGGCTCGCCAGGAATGGGGCTAGCAGGGGCTGCCAGCTCGCTCCCAGGGAGGAGACTGCAGAGCCCATAGTGAAGCCTCCGCAGCAGCAAAGCCTTCTCCCCGGGAGTGCAGCCTCGCTCCTGAGAATGCTTTGCTGCATGCTCTGCAGTATAAAGCTAACCCTACAGCGTGTGTAACTGCAACTGCTAAAAATTTTAGCAGTTGCATGGTTATCTTTTAAAAAGACTGTTTACATGACTAATATCTGCTATCTATTTGAGAGAGTTTGTCTGTTTGTTCAAGAACGCCTCTTAAATGGTAAGAGCTAGGACCACCAGATTTGATACACAGCTTCCTCTACCATGACTTAAGGCAACATAAGGTTTTGGATGTGCCAGGAATGGGATTGGTTCTCATGAAACCAAACAGAAAAGACACAGAATCACCAGACAAGTGTGGAAGGGGCTAGCTGGGGACATTCCCGCCCCTCCCCCCCCCCCCCCGTCCCCGGGACTGTTGTAGCCCTCATTCTCCCACCCCAAGGTGCCCTTTAGGGAGGACTCATACGGCAATCTTGCTGGCTGTTCCCAAACATCAGGGAATGAGCGGAAAGTGCCCAGTTTGCTGCTCTCCTCACTCTGGCCAGGGAGCGCAGGGGGCAGATGAACCTGCACCTGTTCCAGCCAGGGAACATGCACCCCTGCCCTGGCTGTGCCCACTGGAGCTGCAGCAACCATGGAGAGGCGCTTCTCACATAGCCCCAAGCTGCTGAAGTGAGAGAGGGCTGGGGTAGTCTTCTCTCCCCGAGGTAGTCTGCATATTGAACACTCCATCCCCAGCCCCACCCCAGAGCAATGATTTAAATGAAGCCTGTACATTTTTATTTATTTTCCAAATAATAAACAATTGAATTAAGACCTGAGCAATGCTGGGTAGATCTTCTAGTTTATAATAAAATTAGGAATTTTAGCATTTTGGTCAGTTATATTAACTGACTTGTGGAAGCACTTGATTCAGTGGGCAGACTGGAGGGACACTGAACATGATTTAAATTTTCATGACCCCCTTTGTACAAGAATAATTTTAGCCCCTGAATTTCTAACATAATCTCTTAGAACAGGAGTGGGCAAATTCTGGCCCATGGACCAGATCCAGTCCACAGGGTTACAGCGTCCCAGTCCACGTGGCTTCCAGCTGCTCTCATTGGCTGCAAAGAGCGATCCACGGCCAATGAGAGCTGTGATCGTCCAGTACCTGCAGAGATGCAGGTAAACATAGTGGTAGCCAGTGCTTTTTTTGTTAAAAAAGGTGCCAGTACTCCAGGGGAAAAGTTGTTGAGCTCTGACTGGAAGTGCTGGTACTGTGTCTGGAGGTGCCGGTAACAGGCAGTACCACCGTAAAAGCCCGGGTGGTAGCGGCCTGCCCCTGGCGGGCTGCCAATTTTTCATTGCCCACCGCTGTCTTAGAAACACTGTTGCCATGTTATAGCAGACCAGCAGTCCATCTATTCAATGTCCCACTCTAAAAGTGGTCAGTTTCAGTAGAGTTGTGCAAATAGTAATACAAGAAACCTTGTTTTGAAGCTTCCATAATTGTCCTTTCTAATGCCTTCAGTTAGTGGTCAGGTTATTCTCTGAATTATGAAACTTTATAACTAAATTTTAAAATGCTCTAGTAAAGTAACTGTCGATATTCAGGTAAATGTCTATTTTTTAACATACTAAGTCTTTGGGCTTTATGCCATCTTGTGTTAAGAAAAAGAAGTATTTTTTATCAGTTTTAAATTTGCTTTTAGTTTCATAGACTGATTCTTTGTCTTATATTGTAAAGGGAAAATGAGAGTATCTTATTGTATCTTCTTTACTTTATGTATACTGTAATGTTCATGATATACAGGCATATTAGATCAAACATAAAATATTCTTTCCAGAATGTTATACAAAACACGACTTTTATAGGCAGTTTCTTTGCAGACTGCCAACTACAGACCAGCTCACGTGCTTCCCTACAGTGTCCCATAGTTTTCAAGCAGGGTCAAGGGTTGGGTTTTGTTTGTAATTTTAACTCACTTTTCAATGCCCAGCATGCACCATTCATTATTTTCATAGAATCATAGTCCAGGACCAACCCCAACTAAATCATACCAGCCAGGGCTTTGTCAAGTCGAGACTTAAAAACCTCTAGGATGGAGACTCCACCACCTCCCTAGGTAACCCATTCTAGTGCTTCACCACCCTCCTAATGAAATAGTTTTTCCTAATATCCAACCTAGACCTCTCCCCCTGTAACTTGAGACCATTGCTCCTTGTTCTGCCCTCCGTAACTACTGAGAACAGCCTCTCTCCATCCTCTCTGGAACCTCCCTTCAGGAAGTTGAAGGCTGCTATCAAATCCCCCCTCACTCTTCTCTTCTGCAGACTAAATAAGCCCAAATCCCTCAGCCTCTCCTCCTAGGTCAAGTGCTCCAGCCCCCTAATCATTTTGGTTGCCCTCCTCTGGACCCGCTCCAATTCATCCACATCCTTTCTGTAGTGGGGACCCCAGAATTGGATGCAATTCCAGATGTGACCTCACTAGTGCTGAATAAAGGGAAATAATTACTTCTCTAGATCTGCTGGCAGTGCTCCTCCTAATGCACCCTAATATGCCATTAGCCTTCTTGACTACCAGGGCACACTGTTGACTCATATCCAGTTTCTCATTCACTGTAATCCCTGGGTCCTTTTCTGCTGAACTGCTTCCTAGCCAGTCGGTCCCCAGCCTGTGACAATGCTTTGGATTCTTCTGTCCCAAGTATAGGACTCTGCACTTGTCCTTGTTGAACCTCATCAGATTTCTTTTGGCCCAATCCTCTAATCTGTCTAGGTCACTCTAGACCCTGTCCCTGCCCTCCAACGTATCTATCTCTCCCTCAAGCTTAGTGTCATCCGCAAACTTGCTGAGGGTGCAATCCATCCCCTCATCCAGGTCATTAATCAAGATGTTGAATAAAACCAACCCTAGAACCGATCCCTGGGGCACTCCATTTGAAACCAACCGCCAGCCAGACATTGAGCCATTGATCACTACCTGTTGGGCCCGACAATCTATCCAGCTTTCTATTTTGTATATTTCTATCATCAAATTCCCTCTTATTTGTTTTCCCCTTTAAATTAAATATACCCATCTTCCAGTCTCTCTTCATATGGAAGTCTTGCCTTACCTAGGATGGATAAAAATCAATGATTTTTTTTTAAATAAAAAAATCGGATTTTTGTTAATTTAAAACAGATTTTTAAAAATTTCTTGAAATCATCAATAAAATACTAAATTTATCATATAAAAATAAGTTACAATCAAATCTCATCACAAATGTTACACCTACCCGTACCGCATCATACAGATGAATTAATGGCTCAATCTGTCCAGCCTAACTACCAGCACTTACTTCTTGAAAGTTCTGGGGAAGCTGAATAGGATTGTTTCTGATCTGTGCTTATGTGGTGGTGGAACTGGGCCAAGCATGGCAGAGGAGATAGTTAAGACGTTGTTTAAGGATAGAGAGACATTATATAGGAAAGTATGGAGACAGCACAGAAAGGAACAGTGGAGTGGACTCGGCCAGGACTCTGGGTTCATGGGTTTCAATGCTACATTTACACTTTGTTTCTAGTGTGCTTTGGTTTTGCTCTTTGTTTTTCTGTTAAGACTGCAAGCTCTCTGGGGCAGGAACTTGTCTTCATAAATATTTACATAGTGCTTGGTACAGTGGGGCTTCACTTTTGACCGGAGTTGTCAGGCACAATCACAATAAAATTCCTGTTAATAATAAAGTTGAATACAATTGGTTAGGTGTTTTATCTGGAATCTCTGCAGGGTTGTTGCATGTACCTACAGCCTGAATTTAATGAGCTCATAGATGTTAACAGTTTTTACACTAATAATCTTAGCTTAGGTGTATGTGAGTGGGAATTAACTTTTTCTGTGATAAAGCCCTGACAAGCTAGTCTCCTTTTCTCTTTATGCAGACCATTGGAACGTTCCAGTGAAGATGTAGACATTATATTCACCCGACTGAAAGAAGTGAAAGCTTTTGAGAAATTTCATCCAAACCTTCTCCAGCAGATATGTATCTGTGCATACTATGAAAATCTGGAAAAGGGAATCACATGTGAGTTGTTCTTTCAGAATATATTTCACTTTTAGTAAATCAAGGTTTAGATTAGGATTCACTTGAAAGGCAACAGTATGTATGGAACATCCTATTAAAGAAATCTACATCCCTTGGATGGAGTTGACTGCTATATAACATAATGCAGTTCTATGGTGAGTCACTGGAGGCAGTGTTCCTAGTGGATAGAACACTGGACCAGGACACTGCCACTGGTTGGCCGGGTGACCTCAAGCAAGCCATTCTCCTTCTGGTATCTGTTACCCTGTCTGTAATTAGGGATAATGACTCTTGTCTCCTTTGTAAAGCACTTTGAGGTGTATGGATGAAAGGCATTGCATCATAGCTAGGTATTAGTATGTGACTTGCAGTTATCCTAGATAACAACCTTGCAGCAATTTACTAGTGCAGCCCTAGCTTGCACAGACTTTTAAAACAGAAAAGATGCCTCAAAAATACAAAGGCAGCAAGTGGTAAAAATGATAAAAAGTTATGTCTAAAACTGTTTTCAGAGAAATACAATATAATGTGTACACAGTAAAGTAGGTATTAATGCAAACACAGTGATCTGTGTTACAGAAATTGGCCATGCAAACATTAACCTATTGCTTTTGCAGGCTCGTGTCCCTTTGCTTAGTCTTCTACAGTCATAAAATTTTTTTTTGTTTTGGTATACATCTAGTTAATGTATCTGGATATATTCAAAAGCACACATCAATGTAGTATATACATCCTCTGTATTTTATGTTAATATTAAATAGCGTGAAATAAAGTTGATTCTCAGCAAAAACTTTATTAAAGTACAAAATAAATCCATAAAAGTAGCATTGTAGAGAAATACTTTAACAGTTTTTCCTGAAACAGAGTTATAGGGACTATTCCCATAAAGAGAAAGGAGAAATACAAGGAGATAATTCACTTGACAAGGGTATTTTCTAAATATCTTTATGTTGTTACTATTTTCTGATTCCTATTAGGGTTAAAAAAGGAAATAGAAACCCAAAGAGGATTTCCTTTAATATAAAGTTCCATTTGGGAATTGTTAATAAAGGCTTAGCAAATGATTAATAGATATTAAAAGAATATTACAGATAGGAATAGAATGTGTTTAAAATGCTTATAAACCATGGTAATAAGCAACCTACTGATGTCTTAGACTATATAACTATCTACAAAAATTGATTAACCATTTATTAAAACATCTGTTAATCATCTATTTTTTTTTATAAAAAGAATTTTAATATAAAGTGTGACTGATGGGAAGTCAAAAATATTTAAAATTTAAAAGCCCTGAGGTAAACACAAGTTCAGAGAATCTATTAACTAGAATAGCAGAAAAAAGAAAGCAACCAAGAAAGGTAGGGCTGAAACATTGCTATCTGTTTTCACTTGTACTGATTGATATTCTATGTATGGATATCCCAAAACTGGTATGCTGCAGTTTCACTGAGTATCTTAGCAGATAGGATAAATAATTGGATCTAGTATGGGAGATCCTATGGTGCTAGCAGACAGTACAGTAAATACATCAACATGAAAATAGTGTTTGTCAGTACTGTTACATGTGCTTAAAGTAACAGGTTTTTTTTTACAATTTTTCCTCTTTTCAGTATTTCGTCAGGGTGATATTGGAACAAATTGGTATGCTGTTTTGGCAGGATCATTGGATGTTAAAGTTTCTGATACGAGCAACCATCAGGTAAAAAGACAACTGTTCTTTAAAATTACCCAGTTGCGTGATACAAAGAACTGTTATGAATTGAATAAAGGGCTGCATGACAGTTGTTTGCATAGTATCTATACTTTGCTCTTTTGTCCATCATAAGAATGTTTGGTGCTTATCCATATCTCCTTCTATTTAAGTTTCCTTTTTGACTCTTTTGTCCTTGTAGGAGGCAACCCGTGTTCTTGATTTAAGGGAACTGAAATTTAATAATCTGCAAGGGGATCTGAATTGGAATGTAAAATAGAAGTCACTGAATTCCATGGAAAAATGTAAAATAGGAGTCACTGAATTCCATGGAAAAATGTATTTTAGTCCTTGACTTCAGAGGTTTAAACGGAAGTCACAGCTATTGCAATTTTCTGCTCCTAACTATCAGGAAGCAAGGCCTGTAGAGCCACACCGTAATGACTGCAGCTGGCCTGTAATACACTGCCTGATTAGTTAGAAGAGTCAGCAATCCACCTCTTATGCCCAGCTGCTCTTTGGTGGTTGCTCAAGTCATTTGCCCATGGTTGTGATAGCTTCCTTGTCTGCTTGCTCCTAGCCTTGATTTAGTCTTGTCTCCGCCCTACTCCTTCCTTAGATCTAGCCCCATTCTTGCCTTGGCTCTAGCCTTGCCCCTGCTTTACCTTGCTCCAGATAACATGGTCCTAGCCCTCAGCTAGGTTTGCCAACTTTCTGCTTGAAGAAAACTGAACACCCTTGCCCTGCCCCCTACCCTGTCCCATGCCCGTGGCCCTGCCCCCTAATCACTCCTCCTCTCCCATACATCTTCACTCACTCATTTTCACTGTGCTAGGGCAGGAGGTTAGGATGTGGGAGAGGGTCAGGGCTCTGGTTCAGGGTATGGGCTTTGGGGTGAGGCAGGGGATGAGGAGTTTGGGGCGTGAGAGGGGGCTCTGGTTTGAGGGCAAGGGGTTTGGAGGGAGTTTGGGAGCCTGAGGCAGCACTTGTGCTGTGGGAGGGAGTCTGAGTGCAGGAGGATTCTCAGGGTTGGGACAGAGGGTTAGGGTGTGGGAGGAGTCTGAGGGCAGGAATAGAGTGGAGTGCAAGGAAAATGAGGTCTCCAAATGGGGATGCGGGCTCTGGGGTTGGGCGAGGAATAAGGGATTTTGGGGGCAGGACAGGGCTCAGGGCTGGGGCAGGAAGTTGGAGTGAAGGATACAGGCTCAGGGCAATGCTTACATCAGGCAGCTCCTGGAAGGCAACAATGTGTCCCTTCCGCCTGGGTGGGTCTCTGTGCACTGCCCCTTCCCACAGGCCTGCCCCTGCAGCTCCCATTGGCCATAGTAGCCATCTCCACATAACTCCTGCAGCAGCCAGCATGTCCCACCAGCTCCTAGTTCGGGGCAGCCAGGTGGGCTCTGTGCAGCCCAAGCATTGGCTCCACAGCTCCCATTGTCTGGGAGCTGTAACCAATGGGAGCTATGGAGGCAGTGCATGTAGACAGGGGCAGTGCAGAGACCCCTGGCCACACCTGTGCCTAGGAACCAGAGGGACATGATGGCCACTTCCAAGACCCATCTGGCCATTGTTGCCAACTGGACTTTTTGCAGCCCAACCGCCTGTGCTGACTGGAGATATCAGGGTCCCTTATTGACTTGGCATTCTGGTTGAAAACTGGGCACTTGGCAACCCAACTCTGAGCTCTGATTCTAGACTTCTCACTTTGATTCTTGGCTCTGGCATCTGAGTTCTGACTCTGGCTCTGACCATGGGCTCTGATTCCTGGCTACCAACTCAAGCATCAATCCCTGATCCTGACTCCAGTTGCTAGACATGACCACCAATGTGTCTTGTCCCTGACACTAATAGCACACTGCACTGTAATACGAGGCAGCTATTGTAATAACGTCAAAGTGTTAGGACATAAGTTCTCTCTAAGCTGCATGGCCACATGGTAATATTGAACAATAATGTGCTCATAGCAGTCCCGTTTCTATGCACCTCTCGTGGATGCCCAATTTATACTTCCGAAAAGAAGAGATTGCTCCAGTGTTGAGGACAAAATTCCTTATCTTTTCAGTAAAATATTGAAATATGGATTTGAACCGGAATCTTGGCTACAGACACACTTTAAATGTGGATTCAGAATGTTCTGGCTCAATCTTATCTCTTGTGCCATTATCATTTAGGATGGTACCACCTTAAAAGTTCTGGATTTTTTAAATCTAATGTAAGTAGTATTCCTGTTCATTCTAGCTCACTGGCTTCTCCAGTTAAATGGCAGGTACTAGTCAACTTGCATGATTCATTTATGATTTGGGATTAGTGGTTTTTCTCATTTCTGATTTAAACATGAACAAGGGAAACACACAAATTTAGGCTTTGACAGGTAAAACTTTTTGTTTTACCTGCATTCGGATAATATACTAACTTACTATGTGCAGAACTATAGAATATCACAAGAGGGCAGTGCTAGAATGCGTAAGAAGCAAGAGAAATTAGTTTCTGAGGGAACCTGGAACATTTCATGTCAAAATTACTAATTTAAAAATCTCATCTAGCTATTTAATCTGTTCATTTTTGAGTTTAACAGAGATATCTATTATTATTAATAGTAATTCTGTCCCTCTGACACAGAGAAAGCATTACTTTTGTTATAATTTCACTCGCCATTGAAATGAAGCAAGATAATTATAATGCAGAAAAATTAGGGATGGTTTAGGTTTGTATCTTCCTGCTTTAGAGCAATAAATATTGAGTGGTATATGGATATTTTCATACAAATTGTTTACGTGTTGACTCTCTTCAGCAATGTGTGAAAAACAGATGATATGGTCTCTGTTTTAATGATAAAAGAATCACAGTAGAATAAAAGTATAACAGAAGAATTTTCAATGGATTTTTCTTGCCATGTCCTTACTTCATACATTTCTTGGGTTAGGTCAGGGATCGACAACCTTTCAGAAGTGGTGTGCCAAGATTTAACTTATTCACTTCTATTTATAGATCTGCTTGCTGGGGAAAGGGGCAGGTTGAGGCAGGCTGGGTATGGTGAACATACTTTCTGAACCAGCTGCAGTTAGGGAGAATGGTTTAATTTAAATTATTAAACAGGCTAAGTGTTTCAACTTTCTCATGTTAGTTTATCAAATTTCATTTTAAATAAAGTAAAATATTATGTCCAACACAAAAGGTTTCAATGTTTTCTTTATTTATGGCAGGGATGGGGAACCTTTTTTTGAGTTGGAAGACACTGACCCACAGAAAAATCAGTTGGGACAGCACAAGTGAGAAACAAAAAAACTGCTGCAAATCCCCCCATCCCTCACCGATGTGGTCCCCAACTGAGAAACCTTACTCCTCTGGTGCTCCAGCCTCATGGGGTGAGGAGAAGGGGCAGGGAGGACTGAGTTTCAGAATTTCCCATAGGTCAGATTTACTTTTCTGGGGTTCTGGTGTTAGTGGATTTTATGGACGGCTTAGGCTCTGGGGTCGGGACAAAAATGAGGAGTTTAGTGTGTGAGACAGGGCTGCCAGCGAGTGGGATAGGGATGGGGTGCAGGATCTGGGTAGGAGGTGGAGTGCAGATGCGGGAGAGGTTGCGAGGTCTGGGTGGGAGGTGGAGTGCAGAAGCAGGCTGGGAGTAGGCCCTCTGGCAGGGGGAGGGTGCAGTATGTGGCCAGGAGGGAGGGTGCAGGAACAACGGAGGTGTCAGAGCAAGCTGGGAGTGTGGGGTCTTGGCAGGGGGACAGGAGTGAGTGAGGGAGTTTGGGGTGTGGGGGTCTGGGCACGAGGGGGAACGCTTACCTGGCTTTGCACTTCTTGTAGCAACTGCCACAGCCACGCAGTATTGGGCCGGCCCCAGGAGGCTGGAAGTGCCGCTACTGTGGGCACACGGTCCCCGGCTGGTCCCAGAAGCTAGAGGCATTGCCGGGGAAGAGGGAGGGCTCCAGCGGCTGCTTGGGTGAGAGGGAGCTGAACTTCTGCCGCACGTGCCACTGAAATTTGGCTTGCGTTCCACTTATTGCACGCATGGCATAGGTTGCCGTCCCCTGGCTTAGATAGTTGTACTTAAGCTAATAACACTTGCTCATGGGATTTGTACATGGAACCTAGTGAAGACCTCTCTGGATAAACTGTCTCCTTGTCCTGTTCTGAGTTTTGTAGAATAAGGTCCCTAGTTGCTGATGTAAATGGATTCAGTGTATAATCCTGCAACAAAAAAACTTCAAAAACAGACTTCAAAGAGAAACTGCAGAGCTACAATTCATTTGCAAATTTAACACTATCAATTTAGATTAAACAAAGACTGTGAATGGCTAGCAAACTATACAAGCAGTTTCTCCTCTCTTGGTGTTCACACCTCCACATCAACTGCTTGAAGTGGGACACATCCTCCCTGACTGAATTGACCTCGTTACCTCTGGCCTTCCTCATTGATTGGTACTCTTTTCTTTTCATGTGTCTGTATATTTATACCTGCCTCTGGAATTTCCACTACATGCATCTGTCGAAGCGGGTCTTTGCCCATGAAAACTTATGCTCCAATAAATCTGTTAGTCTATAAGGTGCCACAGGACTTCTCGTTGCCTTTGGAAATAGGCAGTTTCTGAAGTGTCAGAACTGTAATGCTTCAAAATGAAGCTGTAAGCAACTTTTTGATGAGAGAAGGCTTCTAAGCAGCTGTTTAGGGTCTCAGCTTCATGGATCAAGTTAAAAATAGTGAGCATAACTCAATTGCTTATTGTAGGCTTCAGAGAAGTGACTTTATAGGTGGGATTTAAATGAGGAGGGTTGAGGCAGACCAAAGTCTGGGAGGCACATTGATCATAAGTGCTTAGAGGATAATGAGGTTGTGAGGCTGAGAATAAATCATGCCAAGCCAACCTCATTTCTTTCTTTGACAGAGTCACTAGCTTAGTGAATGGGGGAAGCAGTAGACGATATGTCTGTCTTGATTTTTAGTAAGACGCTCAATTTAGTTGCACCTGACATCCTCAAAGCAAAGTAGGGAAATGTGGCCTAGATGAAATTACTATAAAGTAGGTGCACAGCAGGTTGAAAGAGTGTACTCAGTGAGTTATGCTCAGTGGTTCTCTGCCAAACTGGGAGGCTGTATCTAGTAAGGTTCCATAGGGCTCAGTCAGTCCTGGATCCAGGACTGCAGAGTTTTTTTTGGAAAAACTACACTTACGTCCACAGAAAGTCGAAAGAACACAGAGCTTTTTCCGACAATGGTAAATCTCTTTCTACGAGGAAGAAGCCTTTTTCTGAAAGAGCTCTTTTGGGAAAAGATGTGTGTGGACGGTTTTTTTTTTTTTTTTTGGAAAGAAGAGGCCTCCAGGAAAAAGCACAGGTGCTCTGGTGGCCACTCCGTCCATAGTAATCACAACCTAAATGTGAGATAACGTCCAAACAATGTGGATGCTATCTTTTGAAAAAGCAGATCGTTTTTGTGATGCGCTTTTGCTGTGTGGACGCTTTCTTTCGAAAAAAGTTTTTCTGGAAGATCTCTTCTGGAAAAACTTCTTCCGAAAGAAGCCTTCAGTCTAGACACAGCCTACTATTCAGTATATTTGTTAGTGATTTGGATTTTAGAACGGCGGGTATGCATAGAAAATTTGAGGATGACACCAACTTGGGAGCAGTTACAACCGTTTTGGAGGACAGGATTAGAATTCAAAATGACCTGAATGAATTGAAGAATTGGTTTGAAAATCAACAAGATGAAATTCAATAAAGAAAAGTGCAAAGCACTTAGGAAGGAAAAATCAAATGCATGGCAACAAAATGCGGAGTAATTGGCTAGATGGTATTACTTCTAAAAAGGATCTGGAGTTTATAGTGAATCACAAATTGAATATGAGTCACAATGTGATGTGTTGCAAACCTGGCTAATATCATTCTAGGTTGTATGTAAGACAGGACAGGTAACTGCTCTATCTGGCATTAGTCACCCCTTATCTGGAGTACAGTGTACAGTTCTGTGTGGCACACTTTAAGATGTGGACAGAACAAAGAATCCAGAGGAGAGCAACAACATGATAAAAGGTTTAGAAAACCTGACTCATGAGAAAAGGGTTAAAAAACCAGGTGGGCATATTTTGTCTGAAGACTTATGTTCAGGACTACCAGAGGAGGAGTCTTCAACTATTTTAAGGGCTGTCAGAAAGAGGACAGTGATCAGTGGTTCTCTGAGTCCACTGAAAGTAGGACAAGAAGTAATGTATTTAATCTGAAGCAAGGAAAATTCAGGTTAGATTACAGGAAAAACATTTTGACTATTAGGGTGATTAAGTTCTGAAATCCCTGTCACTGAAGGTTTTTAAGAAGAGGTTGGACATATACCCATCCACGATGATTTAGGTTTACTACTACTTGCCCCAGTGCAGGAGCTGGGCTTTTTTTTTTCTTTCTTTTTCCAGATCCCTTCTAGAGCTACATTTTTATAATTCTTTAAATTTGTAAGTGACTGTTTGCTCCAGTGTGAATGTAACAATGTTGTTATGTGTTAAGTAATAACAAATCTGTTTGGAACCACAAGAAACTTCCATGCAGTTCCTGTTCAGTGTAAATTATCATATTATTTTTAGACATACCTGTTGTTCTGTGCATTACCGGTATTTTAGGATTATTAGACTTCCATGCTTGTTACACTTGAGTAAAGTGTATGAGATCTTTTCCTAATTCTTCTATGCTATATCAAACTATCTCATCAAACTATCTTTCATTGGAAAATATTTTTATGCACGTGACACATGCCCTTTGCTGGATCCTATGTTAACTGTGTAAGTAGTTCAATCGGTGTGATATATGTAAATACTTTATTGTACAGTAGAAGAGAAGTAGTGCTTTTTACACACACATGTTTATTTCCAGGAGCAAATTATCTTTCCTTATGTAAAGAGTATTTTCCTAGCAGTTTTTTCTCATATTGACCATGTTGAACTGCTATTCTAATATGGAAAGTCATTGCCACCTTTCCTCTTACACATGAACCAGTAGCTTGGTAAGAGCTTCTTTTCTTAGCAGCTTGCATTTATTATGTGATTGGTACTGCAGGAACTATGTATTCTTCATTTTTTCTTTGTCAGCCCTGATGAAGTAAGTTGTAGCTCACAAAAGCTTATGCTCTAATAAATTTGTTACTTTAAAGTGCCACTGGACTTCTTGTTTTTGCTGAAACAGACTAACATGGCTACCTCCCTGAAACCTTATATCCTTTGATTTCTCTGATTGTAAACGGGAACTTGGCTTGAAGTAAACTGAACTACCAGGAATACTCAGTAAGCCATAGGTTTTTTTAACACATCACTTTTAAAATACATATTTGTGTGTTTGTCAAAATGATATGTAGCATCCAAAGGGGATAGATATGTGATGAAGGTACAAAGGGTGGGAAAATGATCCAATTTTTTTTAACAGAATCAACTAAATCACCTTTCCATTGTAGGTTCAAAACACTGAATAAACTTAACTTTCTAATAAAAAATACCTCCTGCTGCCCCAACTAAAATTCTTTTTCTCCATCTCCTTCCCTTTCCTTTCCTTCTTTGAGCTTGCTCACAGAGAAAGGCACTACCCATATGACCTTAGGGAATAAAGTAATTCTCTTGTTCACACTACAGTCCACCATGTTTGAAAATAGAATGTTTCAGAAGGAGGGGAGGTGCATACATTGAGGATGTCTTGGGTTGAGGTGCATACATTGAGGATGTCTGGGGTTGGAGGGCTTAAATTTGTGATTTTGATCAGTTCCATTGGATGTTATTACAGTTCTCTTGTAACTGAAGTTTTCTGAGGCAATATCTCTTTCATCACATGAATCTTAAACCTGCCCTGAAATGCAGTGAACCTAAGTACACAGTCTGTGACCTGAACGCTCTATGATTTCAATGTGTGCACAGAGAACTTACAGCAATGGGAACAAACATATCTCTCCAAGTCCTTAATGCTTTTTCCTTTTAAATAACTGTGTGGACCTTGGCTGGTGTCTGCCAGATAGAACCTCCTGCTGCTTCTGGGATTTCAGAGGGGAACGGCAGCCTGAGCTTCTAGCTGTCAGCAATCCTCAAGATAGTCTACATGAACAGCAGGAGATCCTTGAGTATAATGTTAACAGGCTTAATGGGAAGTATTCCCAGGGGATAAACAGAACAGGGGGAAAAAATGGGACTCTTGAAGCCTTGAAGAAGCGACATGGGCTTGCTCCCTAACTGGCTCAGGGAAACCACATCTTGTGTAGAGAAATGATGGCTGGAAAAAAAGCTGAAAGAACTTTCACTTGACAGAATTCTGGACTTTTCTTTTATGAACCCATGATCTCTCAGTGTCCGTGACCTGAAAATCTATAGTGTTAATTTATTTCTTAGGTTGAACAGCTGCTTCATCAAAAGGTCTCTTAAAAAGTGGCTCCTTAACAAACACATGTCCCTGTCTGTCCTTCATCTATTCTGGTTTTAACAAGTCTTTGCTTTTTTTGCTAACCCCCCCCAAAAAAAGTTAGGTTTTCTATTTGGGTGGGGGGAGTGGTGTAAAAGGAGAGAGTAGTAGACGTGAATGTTGCTCATTGTCTAATTGGAAAGTTTCTGTTTCTTCCATTCCAGGAATTTATTTCTGCAGTAAGCACATAACAGAAGCCATTTACTGAGTTTAATAAATAAAGCTGAGAGTATCCGAGTCCTCGAGAACAAAATCAGCACGGACAATAAAGGCATTTCTTTGTATCCCCATTTGAGTGCATTGTTTGATAATGGTTGGATGCTTACAGGGCGTCACCTCTAAAGACCACCGTACAAAGCTGTGTCTAGGGAGAAACATTGTCTCTGGTGTAACAGGACTGCTGTGGAACTGCTGTCCATAGAATCCTGTATGCTCTCTCTCACGCTCTCCCCACCTGCCCCCCAAATGTGTCTGGTCTCAGTTGCCTTTTGGAAAATGTATTACCAACAGTGGTTCAATTTTTTCCTCGATCCTTAATTCTTTTTCCAAGACCATATTTATTTTATTTTTCTGACAATATATTTTTATGTGTAAATATCTGCAAAAGCAATTTGCTATGGTTCAGGGAACTGGACTATTGGATATTTATCTTTGTAATGTGATTACAGAACCCACTAACTTGCTCTTAGTAACATTTGCCTATTATCACATATTAGATGCATGAAAGGAAAACAATGCAAATTTAAGCACAGAGAATTAGAGAATTATACTGAAATATGCTCATGCATGTCCCTTGCTTTATAAGCCATAGAGAAGAAGTAGGTACGTTGCCAGAAAATACCTATTTGATTTTGTGACCATTTCAAAAATCTTAAATTTTAGAATTAAATCAAACTGTATTACTAATGTCATGCCAAGTAAAATGAGCTTACATTTCCTGTGTCTTTTTGTATATTTGCCTAGTAAGCTGCAGTATATACATTTTAATCTGACTGTTACAATGTAAATTGTATCAAATATTCGTTAGTGCTCTTACTATTGTTTAATTTTATTTTGATTTTTTTTTAATTCCTCAAAAATACGTCAATACTTAAGGATCCAGTTCAGCAAAATCTTGTAGCACAGTGTTTCCCAAATGGTGCTCCGTGGAACCCTGGGGTTCCACAAAGTGGAACTCGGGGTTCCGCAAAAAAATTCGACTCCCCCGCCCCCTGCAGAACCCATAGGCGGCTCCCATTAGGGCTTTGCCGGTGGTGACGGGCTTCTGGGGGCACGCAGCTTTGGCCATTCCACCATCCACTGTGGCTGCCCCACTCTCATGCACAACGCGGCCCCTCCTCACCCTGCAGGACTGCCCTATCTTGGTGCCTTGCAGTCGTCTCCTCCTCTTGTGCAGGCGGCAGCTTTTACAGTGGCGGCAGTGGCTGCTGCGGGGAAGGGGAGGGGGAGGAGTGGCCAGAGCTGAGGAGCCGCTCTCGGACCTCAGCATTTTTAAACTGCTGCCTGAGTGGAACCCGGCTCGGGCTCTGCTGCCCCTCCACCCCCTTGGGGTGCGCTTGGGCTCTGCTGCCCCCTCCCCCCCTCGGAGCGCGCTCGGGCTCTGCTGCCCCCCCCCTTGGAGTGCGCTCGGGCTCTGCTGCCCACCCCCTCGGGGTGCACTCGGGCTTTGCTGCCCCCCTCTCGGAGCGTGCTCAGGCTCACTGCCTTCCATGTGCTGCTGCTCTCTCTCCCCTGTGGCCCTCCCCAGACTGCTGGGGAAGTGGCAGAGTTTGATCTGGCGGGGAAGGTCGGGGTTTCTACACCCTCTCCCCCGCCAGCGGGAAGCATGACCTAGTGCTGCAGCTGCGCTGGGTTCTCTGCTGCATGGGTGGGGGGACGACTGAGCTCCCTCCCTCCTCTTGCCGCCCCCCTCCCCCCTCCCAGGAACAAGAGTGTGCTGCCTGGAGGCTTTCCCTGCTGCAGCAGGGTGCCAAGCCAGGTAAGCGTCCCTCCTCATGCCCAGACCCCGCACCCATAACCCCCTCACTCCCCTCCCCCCTGCCAAGAGCCCGCATTCCCAACTTGCTCTGACACCCTGCCCCAAGTCCCCTCTTGTACCCTCCCTCCTGGCCAGACACCCTGCCCCAAGACCCTCCTGTACCCTCCCTCCTGGCCTGACACTGCTTCAAGACCCCCTCCTGTACCCTGCCTCCTGGCCAGACAACTCTGCCCCAAGCTTTCTCCTATACTCTTCTTCCTGGCCGGGACATTGCAGATCATCTTTGTGATTTATACACAAATATCATGAAGTATTTTCCAACCATAAATGACAACAATAATTGGATTTGAAATCCATTAAGTATAACAGGAAAGCCAGTCAGTTTTTCTATGCAAGATTAGGAAAACCTAATTGAATTCACTTCAGATGGCCAATTAATACAGAAAATTTAAAGAAGTTTCTCTGATTATATTTTGGGGCTGCTTATGTCAAGAATATTCAGCTTTATCAAGATGTGCAATTTGTCGGTTGTTAACCTTCACCAGCACATACTTGTGTGAAACTGGGTTCTTGAATTATGCAGCAACAAAAACAAAACACAGAAATCGACTGCATGCAGCACCAGATATGCAAATCCAACTTTTTAGTATTAAACAAAATAGAAGTTGTGGTGCTCAGGTCCAGCGGCGCTTTTTTTTTAACAAATTTTCCATAGGGGTTCCTCGAAATTCTTTCGAGTCTAAAAGGGTTCCATGACCAAATAAAATTGGGAAACACTGCTGTAACACATGCCCAATTTTAAGCATGTGAGCAGTCTTGTTGACTTAATTAACACTATTTACCTGCTGAAAGTCATGCATCTGTTGAAGTGCCTTGTTGATTTAGGGCCTTCATTTCTAACACTCTGCTTTTGTTTGGCTACCGTAATATGTCATTTCTTTCAGAAGTATCCCGGGGGGGCTCGATGGCTGGATTATGGATCTTTTCAATTCTAAGGTCCTGATTTTACAAGCATTCTTGTGCTCATGTGCAATCCCACCCACTGAAGTTACTTGAAGTGGATTTCACTGCAGGATGGTGACCATAGTTATTAATCTGAATCCATTCCCAGTTCTTCTAGACTTGTTACCTTAAAGTGCTTGATCTGTGTGAAATGTGTTTATAGTTTTAGTCCAATTTCTAATGAACTAAGCCATTGGCAGATTTACTGGCAGCCTCGGTCAAAAGGCCAAGTATTGATTTGGTTTACAGAGTGCACTGCCAGCAGATCCTGAAAAATAGACAAATATATTATGCATAGAAGAGGATATAAATCCATAATTATTGAAATATGACTTCGCTGAGAAAAAGTTACAGTCAAATATTCCTTCTGCTCACAGCAGCAGAAGCATTCTATCAAGAATTACTTTTTTTCTCCTACTTACTTTCTAGTAACCCCAGTCATTTTTAAAGGATCTCATTGTCACAGCTGCCTAAAGAGATACATGACCAGAGGTCATAACTTTCTTCCAAAGGTTGTGGTGACTTCTATGCTCTATAGTTTACAATAAGGCAGGTCTGATTCAGCTAATGAGCAAGGAAAACAGAAGCCCTAAGTGCATTCTCAAATCAAGGCTTCCTGTGCCACTGGACCAACCCAGCCCTATCCTCCCACCCTAATGTTAAATGCTTATCCTAGAAATAGGATTATAAATCTAAGGCTGCTCTGTGTAGCATACTTAGCAGGATTTATATGAAACAGTAGATCCCTTCAATGGCCAGGAATTTAATACATATCCTTTTTTATTTTTGATTCTCAGGATGCTGTGACAATATGCACCCTGGGAATAGGAACTGCTTTTGGAGAGTCAATTCTGGATAATACTCCTCGCCATGCTACTATTGTTACCAGGGAATATAGTGAGCTTCTTCGAATTGAGCAGAAGGATTTCAAAGCACTTTGGGAGGTAAAGTCGAAAGATTTATTGAACAATTAATATAGTCAGAGAAAAGTGATGATTGTGTCTTAATGTGTTCAGTTTTAGTAGAGGACTATAATATTTTTAAAAAAATATGTTGGAGAATGATTGAAATCCACATATCCCTTTTTATTCGTTCATCTTCTGCAAGATCACATATCCTTATAAGTATTTCTTCAAAGGCCATCCTGTTTTTTTTTGTTTTGTCAACTTTGCTTAATGAGTTACTCCACAAATGCATTGGTCTCCAACAAGAAATAACTTTTTGATATTTGTTTCACTTTAACTTATGTATGTTTCTCCCCATATTTCATATAATGAAACTAATTCAGATTAACATTCATTTGTGGCCCCCCAATTTGCTGGTTTGTCAGAATTATATTTACATTTAACACCAGCTAATTGAATCACATAGCAGATCCTTATCAGATTGCACTTGCTCATCCTTCCTTGTTTTTGTCACCAAATGGAAGATTTTTATGGTTGGTAACTGACTGAAGAGCACTTCAAAATTAATTGTGTTATTTGGTATAGTGAATATTTGCAGAAGTCCCCCCAATATGTCCCTCTTTAGTGAATACACAGTTGAGGTTTTTAATCTGTTTTTTATCATCTACCTGGGAGACTGCAAAGAATAGTCATTTGTGTTCTTGCATGCTTAGTTGGCAGCTTTTAATATTTCATTCCTGAATTTTTGAAAGATTTGAAAAATATTGGCAATTGAAAGGTACCTTTTAGATCTAGTCCACATTATGCAATTTGATTGACATAAATAGACCACTGGGTCCATGCAGAGCCCTATTGATTTAATTGGAATATCTAAAGTTTAGGGGTTTGCTTACATGAAGCAAATTGTGGTCTAAAGCTGAGGTTCTGCAAGTAATAATTGTGAATAAACAATGGTTACTACTTGTATCAGTTTAGCCTAGTTTCCTTGACCAATGTGTGCAAGGTTTGGGGGTTTTCCTCTCTGTGACTTGTATTAACCAAACAGTAATATCCTCTAGGAAGTATTCTGGAAATATTATTACAACAAAGCTCTTAGTCCCCTGTAAAGTAGATGTCCCAGGCAAGTTTATATTATAGGCGGGGCATTAGAATGCCAAGGTACTATTGAAACACGTCTGCCAGTGAACGCTCTATAGTGGCACACTTTGCTTCATTGGTTGTGCTTCTGTAACTTATTTGGTCCAGTGGCTTTAGCTCCAATATAACTGAAGAGGGAAAAAAAAAACCCTGTAGCAAATATGTGAGAAATGCTGTCCCTGAAATGTTTTAGATTCCATTTGCACTATAGATTTTACAGGTGTTTAAGTCCCGTGCTTAACTATGACACGCCTCAAACATCTTGTAACTTGGTTTAGTATTGCATTTACAGACACAAAACATATAATATAATGCAGACGGAGTCTTGGATGTTAGTGATGGAAGAGAGCAAACCTGGGTTCACGTTATGTCAGTTAAAGTGCTATATTTCACCTTTTCTTGACCTTGGACAAGAGGTGTCATCTATGACAGCCAATGGATTTCCTTTCTAAAAACAAAGTCATTTAATTTTATCTCTGATAAATGGAAAAACGCTTGACCATATGTTTCCTTTTTTTGATTCTGAATGTTGCATACTTTTAAATATATTTTCCTCTGTCAGAAACACCTCAAAGATGTTCAAATGAGAATTACAAAGTACTTTTAAAATGTTTTTCCTCTGACTTCTCTTACTTACGTGGTTGACCAATACTGTTTATTTTTACAGAGAAGTTTTTTTATTTTTAATAATGTTTGAATTCTAACAACCCAATATAAAAATGGTAGCTGCCACTAAAGAGAATTTATTCAAATTCTCTGTATAACTAAGAACGAGTTACACTTTAGTTTTGAGTGGTGTCTTGGGAAAGGCAAGAGGAAACAACAATGTCAGCATTATTACAACAAATATCTGCAGGAAATTAATATTAAATCTAATCCATACTATTTTCAGCCCTCTAGATAATTAGAGCTGAATTGCAGAGATGGGATAGGAGAAGGCATAACTGCATAGCCATTTTCCTAACAAATTCAGGAAGAATTTTAAATTTAGGCTATTTTACAAAGTCACACTCTGGTCCAATTTTGAATCAGAAGTATTTTCATACAATTTTCTTTGGATATTTGTTTAAATCAAATTGCAAATTGGTTACTAGCCTGTATAAAGTTATACCAGTGTAAGAAACAATGTCATGAATCTTCTATATTGCTTCATATCTCGGACACAATGTAGTTTCATAGTTCATGTATATTTGGCTTAATACAGAGCCTGTGACTTATTTTAAATACTCTAGTACTGAATTGAGAATACTTGACCCTCTACCTGAAAAGTAATAGATTTACTTTTTTTTGTTTTTCTTTCTGCCTGAATTTTGTAGATTTTTGTATATATGTCAATACAGTAGCTTTACCAGATATGTGTCGGAAGGGAGGCAGCGTGTGTTCCTTGGAAAAGAATATTTGAGAAAAGTAGGATATTCTTTCTGCCCTTTAAATACAGACGGGATCTTCTATGACCTCTATTTTTAATGCTCAGGGAATAAGTGAGCCAAAACAGATGATATTGTCCTGATAATAGCAATTACCAGTGAAAATGGTCTAGTCTTTTCTCTAATGACTACGTCTGTTTAAGCAGCACCCTGTTCATGAACATCTGCTCAACCTCAGAGAGTGCTCATCCTCAGAGACATCTAGTTTTACACCAACAGCTGCTGCAGCATATTGGAGAAGATGAAATCTCTGGCTGAGTTCTTACAGTGAAGCTCTAAAAGGGGTAGGGTTACCAGGTGGCTTAAAAAAAAAATACCGGACACACTTGTTCTCAGATGGGGGGGGGAGCGGAGCTGGCCGGGAGGATGTGTGTGTGTGTGGGGGAACTGGCTGGTGGGAAGCAGGGCTGGGGGGAAGCAGGGCTGGGGGGGTCGGGGGCAGCAGGGCTGGCCGGGGGAGATCGGGGGGCGACTGGCCGGTGGGAAGCAGGTCTAGCTGGGAGGAGTTCGGGGGGAGCAGAGCTGGCCGGGGGAGATCGGGAGGAGGAGTGGGGGAGAACTGGCTGATGGGAAGCGGGACTGGCCGGGAGGGGATTGGGAGGATCGGGGCTGGCCGGAGAGGGGAACGAGGGGAGAGAATTAGCCGGCGGGGAGCGGGACTGACCCGGGTGCACACAGATCCCGGCGAAGCACAAGCGAGTCCGGTCCCAAGGATTCCATCCCGCCCCGGCCCCACTCCCCTCCTCTCTACTGCGTAGTTGCGTTGCCTGGCTGGTAGACACGCTCACGCAGCATGAGCGTGTCTACCAGCCAGGCAGTACTCAACTACGTACTGATACTCCTAATAATAATAAAACTTACCTAATTAGAAAATACCAGATATTTTATGTGTCCAGTATTTTCTTAATTTTTTTCCCAGACTTTTTTTTCAAAACTGGACACCTGGCAACCCTAAAAAGGGGGTTTGGAATCACCAGTGTCATGCTTTTTTGCACCGACTTATCTCTGGCCTTACTCTTCAAAGGAGTGTTAATACAGTAAAAAAATATTCTTGATGTAAGAGCCTTGCATAGTGCATCTTTTGTAAAAATGTATTCCCTATCCCCAAAAGAACTTAATTTTCCCCTTTGGCATTATCAGATTAGTTGAGAGCTACTTCCTAGCCTCGAATACTGCAGATGACTAAAAAAATCATATCCAAAAATAAACATAAAAACAGAGACTATGCACCAGGAGCTCTGGACATGCATATGCTGTTGGGTTTGTGGCTCACTCCACATCCAAAGTTATGGTTCTTTTTTAGACTAACAAGGAAAGTACTGCATTTATTTGTATGGCGTATCTGCTATAGGAGTTCTTACTACTCTGTCCTCAAGCTTTGTCCTTTCATTCAGTTACAAACTGACTCAAACTCAGACAGGAAGGAAGTGTATCTGCTGGGAGGTGACTTATTTTTAGAAGTCTTTCCTACTACCCTGAATTGATCAAGCCTCTTGGATAACTACAAGTAGCTAGTTTTTTCTTCTGTGGAATAACATACCTGCCCTGAAAGAGATTTGATCATGATTAAATGAAGAGCTGATCTTTCCTTGTTGTGCAGTAACATTGGAGAGAAAAAGCGAGCTGGCCTCTACAAGGTCAGAATGAATACTTTTTATTCTTTTTATTCATATTCAGCAGCACTGCACACATTGCAGCCTGATAAATAATAGTGTAACTTGTGTCCCGCTGATGCCCTTCCAATGGTATTCTAGCGGACCTCAGTGTGTCTCAGTGCATTGAAATCAGAACTTCTGACAAAAATGCTTTCTCTTGGAAAGTGCTAATGTTACCATTTAATGAGATGGTCAAAAATAGATCCTTTGTGAAAACACAGGAATTTAAAAATAGATGCAGTGGAAATTTGTTTAAGAAATAAAAATACTGAATTTTGGGTCTTGAGTGTTGCATAGTATTAGATGTGAACTTTTTGAAAGAGTTGGTTACATTCTCAAATAATCAGATTAACGGCAATTACTTTTCCCTCAGTGCACATGTACATGATGTCTGTCTGGCATTTCTAATGCAGTCTTCATCTTAGGATGTAGGCACCAATTTTATTGCAGTGGGAATTCTGTGTGGAGCTCAACAACAAGCTAATAGTGCTGGATGGGTAAAGATTTTCATTTATTTATACTTTTCATCTAATCATGCTTTGTAAACACAGCAAATGAGTTATTTATCTAAACAGTACTGTGCTATTATTACATTGCATTTAAGTGTTTTGGAATTAAATACAGTGGACTGTTTCTGAGTGGTAGGATTTCCCTTTTCTCTTGATAAGTGGAGAGCATATATTAAATATTGGTACAGAAGAACTGTTTTGTTTTCTCTGTAGCAGATCCTTTCTCGGAATACTGTTTCTTGTGTAAGGAATCCTTGGAATCTTGAATCAGTATCAGCACTTTCTTATTCACCTTTTTGTAGTTGAGTACTTCATACCTGCTGTGTTTCACAGTTCATTTGCGAGTGTAAAATAGATCTAAGAAATGAAATATTGAAATAAAAATGCAAGAGAAAAATCAGATTCAACTAAATTATTTGGTTGATTTAGGATAGTTTATTGCTCAGGAATCAATTACAGAAATACTGTAATTGCTATAATTTATTGATTTCCACTAAGAAAGTATAGTATAGCTATAAACCATATAATTAATAAAGTGAGGAATATCTAGCTTTATGGAATGTTTGTGTGATATACAACAGTGAAGTGTGGAGACCGTAACCACTTAATGGCACTCTCTTTGTTGGGTGCTGAAACCCTTTCTGTCTAGTTCATCTCTCTCATGGGCTTATTTAAGGAAGGCAAAAGGGATCAGGTTACAGGCATTTCTGGGCATAGCATAGAAATACTATCAAATACTTCTTTTATCAGACCTAAAAATCATTCCGTGTAATAAGGTGGACAACAGATGTTACAGGAAAATTAAAATATGGAGAGGTACATGCTTGTGAAATCTAGTGTATTGTGTAGTTTGGAAATACACATTTGACCATCACATGCTTGTGCAAAGAAACAAGAGTTAGTGTGAGAGATGTTGAGAAATGTAGTGGTGATTGGCAGGCAGAAAATTGCTGTGGGAGTAACACACACAAAAAGAGCACATGTTAATTACTAATATGACAGTAAAGACAGATTTGGCAGAAAGTGGGAAAAGCTTCTTACAGCAGCCAGCATGTCACCTTCGTATCTTGTATATTTCTCTTTTACGTGTTTTACCAACATGAGCAAGGAGAGCTTCCAAAATATTTATTACACTCAAATGAGTGCCAGATTTTGCTCTCGGTTACATTGATATAAATTGAGTTACTCCTGTGATGATAGTAAAATTATTTAGATTTATACAAGTATGATGGAGAGTAGAACCTGTCACATAGGGATGCTATTACTCCAGATTTGCTTATTTATGCTTTTACTGTTTGTTATTTTGTTTTAATGTTTATTTTCAAAGAAAAGTTCTGAATTTTAATAAACGATGCTTAGTCTGGTAGTGCAGATGTAAATTAATATAGAATGAAATTCTAGCCCAGTAGGCAAACTGTAAATTATACCGGAAGAAGTGGCAGTTCTCTAGAGCTATTCCAGTGGAAGGTGGAATGCTGAATACTTGCACAGCTTTTGTGGCTCTGTGGCAGGCAATAATGGGTATGTATAGTATATAAAAATGAGTATATAAATTCAGCAGTTACCCGTTTACAAAAGTAATTGTTTTCTGACATCCCTAGTTTTTATTTCTAGTAATCAACCTGGCATCTCATTAGATTTCGTTAACAAAATAAGGTCGGGGTTGTCAGTTCTTGATTGGGAGACCTCCAGGGAAAACCTGTGGTGCTATTCAGTAGTGTCCCTCTGAGACTGTAGCAAACCAGAGAAAGTGCCTTATAGTGCTTTTCAGCTGAAGCATTGGCCATTGTGGTCATAAAAGATCACCTGGGACTTTTGAAAGTGGGCAAATTATATTCTGCCTATCTTGGGAGTTTTCATTTGGATGTATTCATCACTTCTTGTAACAAAACTGCTCTGTATTCTATGACACACTGACAATTCTATCTTCTTCTGTGAGGTCTTTACTGTAATTAAGTGCCTTAGAAGAGGAATCACCAACTGTTTAGAATTTCCATGGCAGTCATCCAGATGAATTTTTCTTTAGGGGCTGATGATGCTGGTGAGCATGCTGATCTGATTGTGTAAATGCTTACAAATGATGTTTTCGTTTTCTGTTAGTGGGATTATGTTCAGTAAGCTCAGTAATCGATGGTGATGTTCTCTGTTTCAATTGATGCGCAGTGTCCTTATGTATGATATCTACTGTCGCCGTGCAATTTATGTGACAGATCAAAAGGGCCAAGTGGCATCAAATCCACTTGTCTACACAAACATTAAGGCTATGTCTACACAGCAGCGTTATTTCAGAATAACTGATGATATTCTGAAATAACGTAGTCCGTGTGTACACACAAGCAGTTATTTCAATATAATGTCAAGCTGGAGGACTGTTTACTCCATCTTCCGCTATCGTCATTGTATGAGGAGTAAGGGAAGTTGGGGGAAGAGTGCTCTAACTCGAAATAACTGCTGGGTAGATAGAAACAAAAGTCGAAATAAGCTATTTTGACTTAAGCTCCGCAATTAGCATAGCTCAAGTTGTGTAGCTTATTTTGAGTTTAGCCCTGCTGTGTAGACATGCTCTTAGTTATTGGCAAAATGAGGTGTAAATTTACCCCACTCTAGCCTGCCATGCAATGTCTGTGTGAACCATGCTGCTGCATGCTGACAGTTACTTAGGCACTTTGATCTACCCCCATTTCACTTTAGTTATTCTTGGTTTAAGGTGACAGACAGAGTCTTGGGAATCTCTTTAAGTAATTAAAAGGCTGGTCTCTGCTGATGTTCTGAGACTGTTATTTCTCCTACAATTTATACAGCTAAAGTTGCATTTTATCCAATGAGCTTGGTTTTTTTTAATTAATGCTAAAAGCACTTTGACCGTGAGCTGCCTGTATTTTAAATATCTCATCTTTCCCACTGTATGTTATTCCTCCATGTAACAGATTCTGAAAAACTCAACTCTCATTTTGAGAAGCGTTGTGGAATTTAGTTTTTAGAAAGTAATGAAAGACTTGCAAAACAGTCTCTCTTGGTCTTTCTTGCCCAATATACATGTCTTGTCAAATGTTTGCTTTTGTGACAAACAATGCAGCACCATGAATAAACAAGAAAAATTACTGCATTAAAATTTAATTAATCTTGTCCAGAATTTGGGTTAAATTGACTAGAGCTTACTTCTGATTGGATTTGTATATGGTGAGCGCTTTCATTGCTTTAGAATAGATATCAAAGTAATCAACTACGAAAGCCGTGCTTACTCTGGACTTTTTCATTTGACGTAGTTTATCTGTTCTTCTGCTCAAACTCATGGTTATGTGGGATGAGGTTATTTTGGGCATTGACACTTCTTAATCTCTCCGTCAATGTTGCTATCACAGTTGTTAGTTTCTTTTCAAATGAATTTTTTTTCATCTCACACAAAAGATTAATGTGTTATCCACCCCAGAAGCAGTTTCTCAAGTAAAACACATTCATTGCACAACTAAGCTTGCTTAGTTAGAGGATTCCTTTTAGTAATGAGATATATTGTGGTTTTTATATAACTATACAGTGCTGGATACCACAGTGTGTCCCTTAAAGGCATTGCATTAAAGAGTATACTTTGTCTGTGGGCCTGGTACTTATGCTTGTAATTGACAAAATAAATAATATATCATTTATTGGATCAATATGTATGTTTTAACATTTACATTTTTAATCCATCAGTTTGAGATGCTGACAGTTAAAAAAAATTAATATACAAGTCCTTGATAATAAACAGTGGAAGATCTTTTTGCAAATTAATGAGCAAACAAACGAACAGAAAAGCAGGGATAGCGCATCAGATCATATTCTGTTCACTATTCTGATAACTGTAGCTTAAATTTTTAAAATATTTTATATGTTTTTGTGAATGACACTTAAGATATACCTTTCAAAACCTGAATATTGTTGCTTTCCCCTTCCCAGAGGCTTGAGTAGCCTGCACCTAGGCCCACTGACGGAGGAATAGGGAAGGGAGCAAGTGCCCCAGAGTGCCTGGCAATTCAGAAGGGCCCAGGGCTTCTGGCCACTGCCGCTGCTGCAGGGATCAGAGGCCCGGGCCCTTTAAATTGCTGCTGGGGTATGCTGGGTGGCACAGGAGGACTGGTGCGGAGAGGTTAGCCCTCAGCCCCACCCCTTCGGCCTGAAGCCCCACCCCTTGCCTTGGGACCTGGCAATTCTGCCCCACCAGGCCCCACCTGCATCTAAACAAATCCAACTATTTAAATCTAATCTAGGCATGTAATATAAGAAATGGTCTAATTTTTTTTTTTAAGTTCTTGGCCTGCCTAGTGTAAGAACAGTTCAGCTAAAAGTCTGTCCTTTACCCAGAATATATTTCAAGTTTAAAATAAGTTCTTCCCTACCAGGGGTCAAGCAGGAGACCCTTTCTCCTTCCCGTGAGGATGGTTTGTCCCGTTAACATGGATGAAATTCTGATCTTTTTCAAGTGCATCGGAGTTACTCCATTGATTTAACCGAGCCAGGATTTCACCCCAGGTTAACACTTTTTGCTTCCTTTTAGGACCTGCAGTTTGGCCATCTCATAATCTATTGACACCGCGTTTATATTCTCTATGCCTTTTGTCACTTCTTTGCTGTTTCTACGTCTTTACCTAGGTGACAGGAAATGAGAGGGCTGGGGCCACTCAAGTAGATTTGATAGCCTGCTGTTCAGGGGCGGCATGTAAATCCGACAGGTATAGCATATATATATATATATGTTAAAATCAATAGATATGCTTAAGTAAAGCTTTACAGGTTATACAAATTCCATTTGTGCCAGAATAATGTAACACTTAGAAATGAAATTGTATTAAAGTTAAAAGCAAATCTCCTCTTAATAGGAAGATGATTGCTATACAGGATCCATTCAGTGAGCTGTATTCTAGTATTCTGTCTCCAATTCAGCCCAGTACCAAATGCTTCAGAAGAAAGCCCAAGAATCCTTGTGTAAGAAGGTGTGCGGGCACTGTGAGGCAGGATGCATGTCCTGTACTTCTCTGTTCCTGGATTAGCCCAAACAAGAAGGGAATTCGGAGACTTGTCATTTCCAGGGTTGATGAGAGATAGAAGCACAGCAAGGAGTGCTAGGGAGATGAGCAGTAGGATAAAAGAGTTGTGGGATAAAAGAGTTGTAAGTCATACTCATTTGTTTGAGGGTGATTATGTAATCAGAGTTTAAAATTGCCACCCTGTGTCTAGTAAAGGTTGAACCTTTCTAGTCCAGCACCCTTGGGACCTGACAGATGCTGAAGCATAGAATTTGCTGAATCATGGGAGGTCAATATAGTCCAGCAGCATTACCAACACTTCAGGCTTACTGGGCTCTTAGAAGACCTTTAGGGGTAAATTAGAGCTAAATAACGGCACAGAACACTGAAAGTCAGTGGCTATACGCTGCTGGCTGTAAACAAACTTTATGGGACCATGGGAAACTTGGCCGTGCCTATGATAAATGGACATGTGGCTAACTAAACTCTTGCTGGACCACAGATGTTGCTGGACCAGAGAGTGCTGAACTAGAGAGGTTCAACCTGTACTTATTGATATAAATTCAGACCACTTATATATCAACCTCCAGTCTTCCTCTGAGTAATCTTTCATTTTGCATTCCACCTTCCAACTGAACTTTGAAAATATTCTTCGTGGATACCAATAAAAACATCTTGGAGTAAACATTTAACTTTACAAATATAGTTGAGACTCATTCAGTTATTTCTCCCAAACTCTATTATGATATTATTCAAGTAACACAAATGGCCAGAAATGACCAGCTGGAATATCATATGCTTTGTTAAATCATTGCAAAAAATACTGATTTTCCTTTATCAAACATATGAGTCAACTTAATTATGCTTTTTCCGCACACAGTTTAGAATAGATTCCTAAGTATATTAGTTGATCTAGAGTTTATATTAGACTTAATATTATGTAACATAACATTACATAACTATAATTATTACTATTGGGTTGGATAATCTAATTTTGAGTTAATCTCTCGTATTGGAATATTTTAATATGTTTAAAATAGTAAAGTCTAGATGATGATATTTTGTTAAGAAGCAGGCAAAGTCTATCTTCTATATGAGTGGTTCTCAACCTTCCAGACTGTTGTGCTCCTTTCAGAAGCCTGATTTGTCCTGTTTCCCCCAAGTTTCACCTCCCTTAAAACTACTTGATAGCAAAATCAGACACCGTGCACTATTACTCAAAATGTGCCTATTTTCTCTTTTTGCCATATAATTATACAATAAATCAAATGTCTACCCCCGAAGGAGCCCAGGCCAGCACTCCCCACCCCTGTTTCCCCTGCAGAAGAGCCACTGCAGGTGACTCCAATGAGCCTCCCAGCCTCTAGCCCTACCCTCTGCTCTGAGTCCCCACAAGGATTCAAGCAACACCAGGTAAAGCCTCTAATAATTATATATATGTATTCAATGATATAGCTTGTGCTTGCTCTCTCACTCACTCACAGAACGCAATACCATAAGCATGAAAGGAAATAATCTTCATTGGACATCTGACATGTAGCTTTTCAAAGTCTGGAACCAGCAGTTAGAATCTGCAGTAGGGATGTGATGAACAACTAGTCGACTATCCGATAAGCAAATGCTTATTGGATAGTGGATGCACTAGTCAACTAGTCGCTTCCCCCCATTCTTGCTGCCTCTATCAGAAAGACCTCATTCTTCATGAGGCGCTGCCGCTTTGAAACATTGTGGGAGCACGGGGCCTGCCCTGTGCTCCCCACAGCACTTTCACCTTTGAAGTGTAGCAACAGCCCCAGGGCGGAGGCACTTCAAAGGCGGAAGCGCCCTTATTGACTGATCGAATAGTCAGTGCAAATTGCATCGACTATTCGATTAGCTGATTAATCTAAATTTAACATCCCTAATCTGCAGGATGAAAAACAGCTCCAACTCTTCCTCCCACTAGCAAAATCTAGAGTACTAATATCAGAAGATGCTGTCTATCTGCCAAGTGATTCCAGCACTATAGATTCACTTTCTTAGAGCACTGAGAAAAAATAAAAATGAACATTGTCCTCAAGTAAAAATAAACCCTCAGCCTTTCACTATCTTGCTGTTGTTGCTCCCAGAACCAATCCTTTATTTGTTCTATGCTGTACACGTTTGTATGTGTACATAATCAGAAGCGTGCTTTCGGCTGTACAGTCTGATTTCTATCTGAATTGGGTTGTGGCCAACTAAATTCTCCTGTATGACACTGCAAAAATGTATTTTAATAAAATAATGTAATTTTGTATAACTTTTTTGGCAGACCTATGTTTTTGTTTAATTATCTCTGGAGGTAATGCTATAACCCAGGGCTACTCAACATGCAGCCCATGGACCGTTTGTGGCCCACTGTGCGGTTTGGGTTGATGCAGGGCTCAACATGCAGCCCACGGGAGGGATCCTTTGAACAGAGCCTCCTCTGGGAACACGCTCCACAATGGCAAGTCAATATAACGGTCTTTTGTTGATATGCGATTTAGTAGTTAAATTCCTGGACTGTCATTGCTCATTAAAAGCGGAAATCAGGTAAATATTGCATTTTATTCATATCAGCAGGACTTTCTTATATGGGACTCAGTGCAATTAATGGAAGCCTACTGCTCCATATAGACTTACTTTCTTATTCTCTCTCTGTCTGTCAGTACCCTTCCTTCATCTGTTTAAGTATGTGTGTGAGTGTATGTGTGTTTGTGTATATATATGTTCAGTGAGGAACCTACGACCTGTGGGCCAGATCCAGCCTTGCGGGTTTGGTGAAGGCAAGCCACGCAGTGCATCTGGTCCATGAGTTCTATTGGGCAGGGGGGAGGAAGCGGCTCTGTGTTGCAGAGAAACTCTCTCTGTAGGCACTGCCCCTCGTTACTTCCATTGGCTGAGAACTGCAGTCAGTGGGAGCAGCGGGAGCAGCGGGAGGTGGTGCCTGCAGGAAGCGTTTCACTGTAGCATGAAGACACCTGTGACCTCCCCAAGAGCTGTGCCAGGTAGGCACCTCCATTGCCTACCACCTCCCACTCGTCTCCTGCATCCCCCTTCCAACCAGACCTCACACCTACACCCCAGTTCTGCATTCTCCCTCCCCCCACTCTACCCTCCTTTCCTCCCAGATCCCACACCCCCACCCTGCTCCTGCACCCTCCCTCCACGATCCTGCACTCTCACCCCCCGCCTGCTCTTGTATCCTCCCTCTCTTCCAGACCTTGCACCTTCACCTCCAGCCTGCTCCTATACGCTACCTTCTGCCCAGATCCCCCCACCCTCACCTCCAGGCTGTTCCCCATCAGCCTCCTTCCGCACACTGAACCCCACTTCTGGTCCACCCCACAGCCCTGAGGAGCCCATGAAATCTACTAGTCCTCTGTCCTCAAAAGAATTTAATCCAGCTCTGTTGATAAGCCTTGAACCTCAGCACCTCCCCCCACCTAGCCCATGGAGCTGGAGCTTGAGGGGAGTGTCTTAGTTTTCCTCCTTCTCACTTGAGGGCCAGGTTAGTGAGGTGTTTTTTTGTTTGTGGGGTGTGTGGGGGGGGGGGTTTGTGCTTCTTGATTGAAACAAATTGATTTTTCTGTGGCGCAGTGGCCCTCAATCCAAAAAATGTTCTCCACCAGTGTTCCCTCTAAATTGTTTTCCCAAAATGTTCACATTTTGTTATGTGCACATATGCACCATCAGTAAGAACACATGCTACCAGCTGTGGGAGTTTGTAGGCACTCTGTTAATCAGTTGGGTGGCATTTGAATTTCTCCCGGGTGGCCACCCAAGTGCTCAGCTTACAGGGAATGCTGTTCTCCACCCCTGATATATATGCTCAAAAGAAAGGAAATTGGTCCCCTGGGAAAGCCACAATTGTCATTTACTTCAGTGCTGCAGGGGCATGCCTTGAGCTCTTTGGCAATCCCAGGCTGCTAGAAATGCCCTTTGGAGCCAGTAAAAGGCTGTAGGGCAGTACATCCTGATGGCTGATGAGTTTCTTCATTGCCCAGGATTCCACTGCCCCACTGTTTAGACAAGCCTTTGTTCTCTCTCAGCTGTAGTGACTGTGGCCTGTGGGAGCACAAAGTAGTAAAAGTTAGACAATTAAGCAAATATGACTGGGAGTACACAGAAGTGGCAGATTTGATTATTAAGATGACGCTATTTTACATAATACCTTTTTCAAAGTAGAATCACATCTTGCATTATCCTAGAGCATAGAATGGCTGGAGCATTTCCCTTTGCATTGCTGTGTTACTGTGAGGTATACAGTGTATGGCATGAAAGCTGTGGCAGAAAACCAAATTCTGTATTCTCTAATTAATATTAAAGTTTACCAGTAAATGTTGGCAACAGGAATGAATAACAGCTCCAATTTCTTTATCTTAATATGACCCAATTCTGAAATATACTTTCTACGTATATCAGGGAGTTATTTTTTCAGAGTAGTTAGTGCCTGGGGTATGGTTGTTTAAAAGATCATATATTATATATTATGAGATGATGGTAGAAACTCCTATTGAAACTCTCTTAGCAGGAGGTTTCTGTCAGATGGGGTTCTTTTCATTCTGTACTGAGAGTTGCCTCATGAAGAATCATAGCCATTTTAATAAATAAATAAATAAATGGCTTACACTAAGGCATGGACTTCTTTTGTTTTTCCTCAACAAAATGAAGGGTTTCCTGTGACTGTGTCTTTTCGATGAATAATATAATGAGACTTCAGGAAGCGACAGATGGTACCAGTCAGGTTGTAAGTATTTGTGTTTTAACTGAATCATTGACAGCTTTGTGCTCTCAAATCACATCTGATTTATGTACAGTTGAGACCTGCAGGATATACTGGACATATCTCAGGAGTCTAGCAGAGCAGTCATAATTTTACATGATGATTCTTGTTGGACCCAGGTGCCATGTATTATAACAACTTCTACTTTTTCTATAGCACTTTTAATCAGTAGAGCTCTAAGCTTTTTACAATGGAGGTAAAAGTTATTACTTCTATTCCTGCACATGGGGAAAATGAGGCACAGAGGGATGTGACTTTCCCAGGATTGCTCTGCAGACCAGTGAAGTCCAGTCCAGTGCTCTATCTACTATGTTGCTGGTGTCTATTAATTGGGCATGGTCTTGGGGCAAGGTTGTCAGTTATTCTGTCTTAAGTATGATGTAGTGCATTGATGTGCTTTGGTCTAGGAAATCCATAGTTTTCTGCATACACAGGAAAGCTTCCCTCCCCTCTCCCTGAGTTTACTTTGGAAAGTTTTTGATAGACTAACTTTTACCTGTAGTTTACTTGGAAAATTTTAGTCTTACTGTGGGGATTAGGTTGTTTTTCTTGGACCACTAGAGCTACGTTTTAATTGGGAGGAGGCCCTGCCAGCATCACTATATAGCATGGGGTTTTTATACAAACCCTGAACTTTTTGAAGGTCAAATTCTAATCTTGTATACGTATGACCAGCTTCTAATTGAAGTCAGTGGGTCAGATGGAATTATGTTTGCTTATGTCAGTGGTGGCTTTAGCGCAATGGTTGCTGCTTATGTATGCAAAGCAGAATTTGTCTCACGGTGCTTGCAGGGTTCTAGTTATGAATTTCAGTTGGGACGTATTGATTGCGACTCTTTGAAAAATGGATCCCATATCATAGCCACTTTCTTCTTTATCCATTTTACTATTATCTGTATTATCTTTTTATGAAATCTGGGTTTTGTTTAAAAATATAGCCAAAATTCTGTTACACTGTCTCTGTAACTGACAGATAAATGTCCAAATTTAGCTAAAATTAACAGCAACTCTTGCAAAAAATCAGGTATTTTTAAGTTGTTCCGTATTTCATTTACCAAAGGGATTTGTGAGGCCACAGAATAATGACAAAGTTATTGTTGCATTGCAGAAATGCAATATAAATCATACAGTTTAAAATTCAGAACTTTTATAGTAAAGAGAAGAAACAACTCTGTTTTGAAAACTATTAAAAATAATGAATGCTGTCTTTATATTAAATATGTTATTTTTAAAGTGAACACATTTGAATGAACTTAAAAAACAGCGAGGAGTCCTGTAGCACCTTAGAAACTAACAAAAAAAGTTAGATGGCATCATGAGCTTTTGTGGGCACAACCCATTTCTTCAGGTGAATGGAGCAAGGGGTCCAGAGTTGCAAATAAACAGCAGAAAAAGAGGAGATGGGGAGGGAAAGAGAAGGAAAAAAATTATCAGGGTGTTAGTTGGCGTGTCCCTGCTAAATGAGGCTATTATAGAGTGGACTATAAATGCCTGATACTTAATTTGTAAAGTCATTAGGGTGTTGAATGTAGCGACCCATTCAAGTAAGGTCTTTGTTCAGACCTTGGTTCAAGGTGTCAGATTTGTAAATGACATTTGAATTACTTTTTTTGTATAAGAATGATTTGCTGTAATAGGAAAAACTTAAAAAACAAGGAATAGTCTTGCTTGCGTCCCCTTAGAGACTAACAAAACATGTAGATGGTATCATGATCTTTTGTGGGCATAATCCACTTCTTCAGAGACTCCCGAAAATCAGGACTGCTCAGCGTGAAGTAAATAGAAATATATAGGGATGTTTTTGATACCATTCAGAAGAAAGTGCTGGTTATCTTAACTTTCAGTTTGAATGTACAGATTCTGCTGTGTGTGTTCCAAGGACTTGAATCTCTTGCATTGTGGACCTCTATCTTGTCATTTTTACTGCCACATCAATGCTCTTCTTCTGCACTTGGCGCTAATCACACTAGCCCATCAGGAGAAGAGGGACAGAATTCTTATATTGTCTGTTGCTCTGACTGGCAAGTTAGGAGCAGCAGCAAAGATATATTTCCAGGCTTTTTGGACTGAGATGACTGAGTTCTGGCAAATTACATCATCCTAAAAACTGTATTTCCAGTAGAAGCATAGGGTGACATTCTTTCTCCACCTACAGTTCATCCCACGCAATCCCATTGATTTCATTATGACTGGTGATGTAACTGAAGGTCGAATTTGGTCCATAGTAGACCCCATAGTGAGTCGTGACAATGTTTTAATAGGGTAACCAGGGCTGCTGTTAGATTTGCTGGTGGAAGCCAAAGCCTGAGCCCTACCATCCAGGGCCCAAAGCCAATGGGGCTTTAGCCTCACTGTGGCTCTGGTTACAAGCAAAAATCATGACTGGTGTGGAGACAGTGAATAAGGAGAAGTTATTTACTTGTTGCCATAACATAAGTACTAGGGTCACCAATGAAATTAATTGGTAGCAGGTTTAAAACAAACAAAAGGATTTTTTTTTCATGCAGCTCACAGTCAACCTGTAGAACTCCTTGCCAGAGGATGCTGTGAAGACCAGGACTTTAATAGGGTTCAAAAAAGAACTAGATAAATTCATGAAGGAGAGGTCCATCAATGCTTATTAGCCAGGATGGGTAGGAATGGTATCCTTAGCTTCTCTCAGAGGCTGGGAATGGATGACAGGGGATAGATCACTTGATAATTACCTGTTCTGTTCATTTCCTTTGGGGCACCTGGCATTTGCCACTGTCAGAAGACAGGATACTAGGCTAGATGGACCGGTATAGCTGTTCTTATATTCAATTTTGGCCCCTCCAGCTGAGGCAGTGGGGCTCGAGCAGGCTTGGACTTCAATCCCCACTGCTGGCGTTGTGTAGTAATTGTTGTCAGAAGAGGGGCACAGTTAAATGAAGCTTGAGAACCCCTGCTAGCACATCATACAGAGACTTCATCTAAACCTGGTCCTGTCTCCAGCAGCGATCAATACCTGATAGTTTAGAAAGATAGGGGTGTGTCTGTGGATGTAAAACCTTTAATTAACCTAGCCATTTATTTATTCTGTACTAAATACTGAGGGAACAACATGCTGAGAGAGAATGCTGGAACTGAACAAGTAAAAAGATTGGCATGTTTCTTTCTTCTCGGCCCTCAGGACTTGATTTGGACTCATCCTTTCAATTAGAACTAGAATACTTTTTTTAAAAATCAGACTTGTAATTAATTGAAAGCAAAGAGGATTATAGCACAGAAGATAGAAATGAAAGTGAAAAAGGCCTGTTAGATCATGCTCCCCCTCTTCCTGTCAGAGTGCACTTTCTAAACAGAGTGCAGTTTTTATATAGTGCATTTTGTAGTGTTTTGTTTAATCTAATTTTAAGTATCATAAGTGATGGGAGCTGGACTAGAGAAAATATTCCATAGTCAGATGCATTTTGTATTATTAAGACATGTATTCTGATATTCAGACTGAATTTCTTCTTTTTAAATTTCATCCTATTATTCCTACTTATATCACCTCATGGCTCCTCTCTGTCATCATTTATGTCCTTCAAATGTTTGCATGCTGTCATTACTCCCATTTTATCACTTTTCAACAAATTTTAACTATCTCTGTTTTAATTTTCCTGAAAAGCTAGTTCTTCTCCTAGGGCATGTCTAGACTACATGGCTCCATCGACGGAGCCATGTAGATTTGTTTACTCGGCAAAGGGAAATGAAGCGGCGATTTAAATAATCGCCGCTTCATTTAAATTAAAATGGCTGCCGTGCTGTGCTGATCAGCTGTTTGTCGGCACAGTGCTGTAGTCTGGACACTCCGCGGTCGACATCAAAGGCATTTGTCGACCTCCCCGGTAAACCTCATCCCATGAGGCATAATGGGGAGGTCGACAAATGCCTTTGATGTCGACCGCGGAGCGTCCAGACTACAGCGCTGTGCCGACAAACAGCTGATCGGCACAGCGCGGCAGCCATTTTAATTTAAATGAAGCGGCAATTATTTAAATCGCCGCTTCATTTCCCTTTGCCTACAACTCTAATCTACATGGCTCCGTCGACGGAACCATGTAGTCTAGACGTGTCCCTAGTGTTTGCTTATTTCCATTCCATGTTAGGTGTGTGTGCTCGCCACATGCACCGGTGCTGAAAGCTTTCCCCTCAGTAGCATCCATGGGGGGCAGGCTCTGGTAACCTCTGCAGTGGCAGCTGTGTGGCATGTTGAGGGATGCTGCATACTCTCCTTCTGCCCCCTCCCCACCTCCAGTTCCTTCTTGCTGCCAGTGACCTTGCTGGAACATCTATTGCTTTGGCCAACATTGTTTTGTTCTTCATTCTTGCAAACTACAAAATCTGTAATATAGTTATATAGTTACTCTTAGTAGTAGTAGTTCTTAAAGTCCCCTGCAGTACTTGAGGCTTTGGAGGAGAGGACTCCCACAGGTCCAGGAGGACCTAGGGGGTCAAGCTACTGGACCACCAATAGACATTGATATCCCATGGCACCAACGACATCCTCATCATTGCCAGATGAGGCTATTGTGCCCCCTCATTCAGTTCCTCAGGATGACATAAAGGTGGATCCTGAACTATAGAAGAGGTTTGCATTTAATCTGGGGTTTCAGGCTAAGGAATTTGAGGAGCCTTTAAGACTCCCTGTTTGATATCCACTATTCCTCTGCTCCTGCTAGGGCGGCCTTACCCCGTCATGAAGGGGTAATCTAATATTACTGTGCCCTGTGGCAGACTTCCTCCTCCATGCCCCCATCTCCAAACAGGCCTAACACAAGGACTTTGTGCCCAGTAAGGGACTTGAGTACTTATGTTCTCATCTGGCCCCCAGCTTAGTCAAAGCTGTTAACCACAGGAAAAGGCAAGGATGACCTGGGACTACCTGAAGAATAAATACTCAAGGAGGCTGGATCTCTTTGGCTGTAACGTTTATTCATCTTCTAGTCTTCAGTTAAAAGGGCCAAGCACCCAACACTCCTTGGCTGCTTTGACTTTAACATGTGGCAAGGCATGAGGATTCGCTTCCCAAGGGGTCCAGGAAGGAAATCCGTGTGACTCTCAAGATGGTTATGATCACAGCCAGGGTGGCCCTCCAGGTGGCATCATATGTGACGGACTCTGCTCTCACAATGGCCTCCACCATCTTTATGCAGTAAGTGTCCTTACCAATGTTCCCTCTCATCTTTTCCATCCAGGCACAGATTTTTTTCTATCCATGTGTGGTAGGCATTTTTTTATGTGCACCAAGGCATGTGGGAATGTGCAGCACCAATAGAAACAAAAAACCTAGTTGTGGATGCTTTGCCAATCAGCTGGGCAGCATTTGAATCTCCTGAGGGGCTGCACAAATATTCAGATTACAGAGAACACTAGTCCTGATTGCTTCTGGCTGATACACCAAAGCTCAGCAGTTGATGTAGGAACATCCATTAGATAGTCGGGCCTCATTTGCAGGACAAACAAACAGCAAGCTGCATGGTTTAAACTGGATTACCATGCCACAGCCAGGGGTTGCCTGTGTCTGTGGTGCCACATGGTAGCATACAAATACATGGTCTTCTATGCTGGTCTCTGGATACAGCCCTTGCAGCAATGGCTGGTTACGGTTTATTCCAGTCCAGGGATCACCTAGAAAAGCGTATCATTTCCTGACTATATTTATCTTGCTGCAGTGGTGGACTGATTAGAGATTGGTCCTAGAGGAAGTTCCATTCCCAACCCCCCTCACTCCATTGAGTTGGTATTGGACGCTTCAATTTTCCAGACCGAGGGTGTATGGTCACCAGAGAAGATGTTACATATAAACGTCAAAGAACTCAGAGCAGTCTGCCTGTCAGGGAAGGTGATGAGAGTCTTGATGGACAATACAGCCTCAATGTTTACATCAACAGACAAGGGGGAGCACGCTTGTTGGCTCTCTGCCAAGAGGCACTCCATCTCTGGACTTCTGCATCAGCCACAAAATCCACCTGGCACAAAATACATGCTAGCTGATCTCCTCCTCAGGGCCTTCTCTCACCATGAGTCATTGCTCCACCCAGAAGCAGCCTGCATGATCTTTTAGAGTTGGGGGACCTCCACCTGGACCTGTTAATCACCAGGCAAAACAGAAAATGTCACCAATTTGGTTCTTGGCTAATGTAGTCTGGGCAAGGAATTGTCTGAGTGTGGCACCTTTCCCATACATTCTTTATAGACTACTTACTTTATCTGAGAAACCAGGGCCTGGTACACTCTTCCATTACAGTGCATCTCGAGGATATCTCTGAGTTTCACTCACTGATCCAGGACCAGATGATGTTTTCTCGTGACATGATGGTCATATTCTTGAGAGGTTTCAAGAGATTTTTCACTCAGGTACGGAGCCCTGTCCCAAAGTAAGATCTTAACTTGGTTCTCTCTAGGCTCATGGGCCCACTGTTTAAGCTGCTAGGCTCTTGCTCTCTTTCCCATTTGTCATGGAAGGTCACTTTTTAGGTTGGAGTGACATTGGCTAGATGAGTCTCTGAGATTAAAGCCTTGCCCTTAGAACTGGTGTATGTTGTTGTCTATGGACAAAGTTCAGCTGCGACCCCACCTGGCCTTCCTACTAAACATAGTATCTACCTTCCACGTGTACTAGGATATCTATCAGTGGTGTGTCCCAAACTGCACAGGAACCATTGAAGAGAGGGGTCTTTACACACTGGATATCTGAAGGGCCTTGGCTTATTACCTAAAATGTACCAAACCTTTTAACTCAGCTCTTCATCACTACAGCAGGCAGAATGAAGGGCCTTCACAGAGGATTTCCAGCTGGGTCACCTCTTGCATATGGTCCTGTTATGAACTGGTGGGGGGGGGGGCCATTTGACTAGAGCAGAAGTGTCCACAGCGGCCTTCCTGGTGCACATCCCTATTCATGATATATGTAGAGCTGCAACGTTGTCCTCTGTTCACACGTTCACAGCACATTATACCATCACGCAGCAGGCCAGGGACAATCCTGGGCTTGGCAGAGCTGTGTTGCAATCACACGTCCATGAACTCCTATCTGCTTCTATTGGTATTGCTTGGAAGTCACCTAATACGGAATGGACATGAGCAAGCACTCAAAGAAGAAAAGACAGCTGTCTTTTTCAGTAAGTGGTGTTCTTCCAGATGTTGTTGCTCATATCCATTCCATGATCTGCCCTCCCTCCTCACTGTGGGAGTTTCATGGCAAAAAGGAACTGAGGGTGGGAGGAGCTGGGGGCGCCTTTTATCTGCAGCACGTGCGGGCCATTACAGAGGTTGCCAGAACTGGTCCCCAACAGGTGTGAGTGAGGGAAAATCTTCGGCACTAGTGCATGTGGTGAGCATGTGCACCTCATATGGAATGGACCTGAGCAATGCGTTTTGAAAAACACCAGTCACAGAAAAAGGTAACTGTCTTTTCCTCCAGGTCTGGATAATATTTGTTCATGTATCCTAAATTCACTTCAGTTTGTCATGACTTTGTTTAATATGGTGCCTAGAAATTAACACTGCATTCCAGATGTGATCATAATAGAGCCTCAAAGAGTGTGATTGTTACTGTCCTACTCTGTGACATGATGACTCTTTGTATGCAGCCCGGAACTGCATTGGCCTATTTGCAGGCACATCTCCAACACACGTCTAATTTGCTGTCGACTATCACCCCTGGAGGGCTCACCATGATAGTATTTGCCACTTATGTTTAGAAAGCTTACAGTTTGGTAACTGTGTAGTGTTGGATAGTAAAGGTACAAATATAAATGGTGACTGATGCTCTTTACTTCTTTTTCAACATTACTGCTTCCCAGGTTTCTCCTTCCCACTGAGTATCTTTCAGATTGTGTTTCTCCGGAAAAATGTATTTTTCCACATTGAACCTCAATTTGTTACTTTCTCTCAAGGTTTTTGATCTCTCTCTATACCTTTGTATTATTTTCCTGTCCTGATAGGTGTTCACAACTCCCCCCAGTTTAGTATAATCTGTATTTCATTAATTAACATACTGTTTACTCTAGCCTAATGAATTATTAATGAAAATATTAGGGATGTGAAAATGTAACCGTGTACATGGTTAACCAATGGGCCTGCACTCATTGGTCAACATGCACCGTTACACACAGGCCTTTCTCCCCCCAGCACTGCTGCCAGTGTATCAGAGAGAGAGCAGCACAGGGGAGCAGGCGGGAGCCGGTGCACCCTGGCTCCCCGGGCATATCGGCTCCCACAGAGCCACCTGCCCCTGCCCTCCCTCCCGCGCTGATGCCTCTGATACAGCTGCTGAAATTTTCAGCAGTCATGTTTACTTGAATAAACACATTTTATCTTCCCTTAAACTGTTAAATAGAACAGGTGCTAAAAACAATTCATGTGGTACTCCATTACATAATGTCTTTCCCCTGCAAATATATGTATGTTGATTTGTTTAATCACTTTCTGATTTTATTCATTTAGCCAATTTGTAATCCACATGACAGTACTTCTTTCCAAGTCCTTTCCAGTTAATTTTTCAGAGGAGATTTCATGACATTTAATATCAAATACCTTACTGAAATGCAAATATAATCTACTGCATTCTCTTAATCCACTAATTTGGTGATGGATTTTTTTTTAAAGAATCTCCCCTTCGCTCACAAATTTCTCTGGGCAGATTTATTTAACTGGTTTATCAATTAATTAATATCAAGGCAATGTAGTTGGAGAATCTTAATCTAAAGGCAAATGGTATCTATAAATACTCACTCATTAGACAATGTAAAGGCAATGTAAAGACTTTCTGGTTTGTTTTCATATGAAGTGTAAGGTGCCTACACATCTTGAGTTAAATGCAGCCTGGAAGGAGCTGATGTCATTCCCATAGAAGTCTTTTGGTCAAATCTTTTAGTGCCATTATTAGTGATGGTGGTGGTGGCTGCAAGTTGTTAGAAAATGGGTGCAAAAAGGGGATTTCAGTGAGTTGGCGTTTGGAAGGTGTGCAAAACTAGTGTAATTTCATGTATAAGTTGGGGGGAAGGTATTGGAAAAGCTATTGACAGAAGTGCATAATAAAAGCAGCTCCGCTGATCTCTTTCCTCCAACACATACTTTACCCTATCCATGCATTACCTTAATCTGTCCCAGAGCCAAATTCATAGACCCTGCATAGATGCAACATTTGTATCCACATCTGCAAAAATGAGTTGTGGATATCTGCATTGATATCTACAGATGCAGTTACCCGCAGATATAAAGTGGATATCCCCAGGTTTGCAGGTTTCTAGATACAAAATTTGTATCCACATCGACATCCATATTTGCAAAAATGAGCTGCAGATATCCACATCCGTGGATGTGGATACCCGTGGATATAAAGTGGATATCTTTCAGGGCTCTGCAAATTCAACCCTGGCATAAACTGATACAAGTTACACCTGTTTCTCAACCACCTATGAATTTGGTTCCTTGGCAATAGTTATTATGTATAAACTTTTAAATAAGTAAACCAAATTAAATTTACTAACTGAACTTCTGTGTCAGTGAATGCCATTGATTAATTGTGGGCTGCATTTCAGGTTACATATGTACGTCCTGGCAGTTGAATGTTCTCTTGTTCCCATGTTCCAGAGCAGGGTAAAGAGGAAGGAATATTCAATTTCTTCTACATCCCATCTTCATTTAGCAAGACCTTAAGTGCATCTTCAAATTTTTCTTTTTTTGTTTCATTACCCAATTTTGTTCTATTGAAAATTTGTCTTGGCTTTTGCAAATAAAAAGCAATTAAAGGTCAGGAATATAAGCAGCAATAGAATAGTTGTAGCCTGTAACATTGGAGAAGCTGTGATTTTTGAATAGATACACATAACTGAAGTTTATTTTCAAAAACATAAATTTTCTAAAATAACCCTAGACTCTGTGCCCCTTCTTTGTTTGATTCCTGTAAATATTCAAGTGAAAGTTTATTAAATGAGATTGTTCACCAAAACAGTCAATGTTAAACTCATAAATGGGAACAGGCTCCCCGGAAGCCCTATTGTAAAGGTTACACCCACCTGTCTCTGTGTTACTAAAGTAGCTGAAACAAACAAGTCCATTCTCTGGGTCCTAGCCTGAAGGTCTCCCTAGTGCTAGCTGTTCAACTTCCTCCCAATTGTCTTGCTTCCTTAAAAGCAACAAAAATAAGCCACAGAAGCAAGGAAACTGCTTCATTTTTTCTAACATCAGTTTGACAGGAATGGCAGAATGGAGGGGCTTGCTCTCGCTGAGACTGTGAGAGTAGGGGAGAACTGGAAAACTGGAATCATAGAGCTTTAGCGGCCCTTAAACTTTATTATATAGCACTATTCCATGATGGGGGTAGAGACAAGCCCTTGTTACAGTCTCCCTTATTAGCTTTCTGCAGTGCATCTCCCTGGGAGAGATACTAAAGTTCAGACCTCATTGATCATAAGACTAAAGTGAGAGTTTAGGTTCCAGAATCTTTCACTGCTTTAGCATCTCTGTTTGTGGGATGCATTTTCCCTCTGGCAGACTGAGAATCTCCCCTTCCTCCCCCCCAGCATTAAATCTCTTAGTAAAAACAAGTTTTCTTTTAAAAAAGAAAAAAAAGTGGTCACTGCAACTCTAATTAATTACTCCAGAGCAGACCTCATTACAAGGAAATATTCCTCATGGAAGGGCTGAGGAGAGTTACCAGGCGGATTATACAAAAGGCACAAGAAGGAAGTAGGAAAGGGAGGATGCAAGAGGAGAGACAGGGAGATAGCAAGCAATTGCTCTTCCCTGCTTGCTTCAGGACCGGAAGTCTTCCTTGGACTATAGGGGTGAAGCTATAGAGCAGGGGTCTCAACCTTTCAGCCTGTGGGCCAGTCCCTTCTGTAACGATTGCGCAGTCCGGCCTGGCACCAGGCCCCCTGCCCAGTGATTCCCAAAGCCATGTGCTTTGAGATTCCCAAAGATGGGGTGTCATGGGGAGGAGGGGTAGAATGTGGTGCAATGGTGGGAAGGGGTGGGGCTTGGGAACCTGTAATGGACAGACCTCCCCCTCCCCAGCCTGCTGGGAGTCCTGGGCCAGATTGCGCAATCACTCCAGCCAGGACTGGCCCAGGAACTGGAGTTTGAGACCCCTCCTGTAGAGTATACAAAGGTGGTGAAAATTAATATTGTAAATAAACCACATCAGGCATTTTACCAGCCAAAAATTGACTGAGCCATTTGTGAACTTGAACAGAGGCAGAAGCAAGCAGGCACTGCCATGTGCTTCTCATAAACTAGACAAGAACGCTTAGATATAGAAAAAAGTGCTCATCTATGTAAACAACTTTTCCTGGCATTCTCCTCCCAGTCAGAATTCCAGCCTCATGCTGTCCAGAGTGACAGACCTCCCCAGCTCCCTTTTGCTGTGCTCAGAGACCTCTTTGGGCTGGCCTGCAGGCCCTGATATGCCTCCTTTCACTGCAGGACATCAGAGTGCACTGTGGAACTTCTAGTGGGGGGTAGCAGGGTCAATATGGTTGGTTAGCATGAGGTAGGCTAGAGGGTGCTATAGATTTACCCCTGGTGTGTTGTGCTTTAGCAGACAGTGTAGATAAGTCCTTGGGCAGTTTATCTCAGTACCCTATGCTCACCATGGGGTTTTGGACTTGCTGCTTTCTCTGAGGCTTTGTCTAAACAAGAGCTAACAGGTGTCCCATTAAAGATAAAGTGGCCTTTAGTGACTGACTTTCAAAGCTTAACATCTTGAAGACCACTTTTCACAGATTAATGTATCCATCAGAGTGGTTTCTGATGGGCCACGCTCACGTTCCGTGGAGGAAGGCAATTTCATTTGATGGGGTGGGGGATTTAAAAGCTGAACTCGTGTCTATTGGTTATTAAATATAAATATAATGATGGATCAGGTTCAGTTTGTCACAGATGTTTTAAGGGAAAATTTAGGGGAAAACACATATTGTTATGTGATACGTTGTGCTGCATCCTGACAAGTTGCAATGGTCATATCATGTTTTTTCCTCTCTTTTAACGTTCAGCACGGATTTACACAACCTAATATGACATGAAAGGTAAAAAAAAAAGATGTTTTCCAAAACTGCCATTAAAAAAGACTTGAAAAAGCAGAGGTTTAGCTTAGTTTATACATCTATTGTGTTCACAAATATTTTTAAGGCTAAACATTAGCTGCCCCGAAGAGTAAAGCCAATAGTGATAGCAGAATGAAATTAGCTAATATTGCCTCTTGTTTTAGTAGTTCTCTGTATTTCACTGCTTTGGCACAAAGTGGGGTATGTGATCCACGAAACAACACACAGTAAAACTCCAGTGGTCCGGCATCCAATGGTCCGGCACTCCTGATAGTCCGGCACCATCTGGAACCTGGAAGTGCTCCGGGCAGCTGGACAATTGGAGCTGCTCTGCCCCGGGCTTCCCGGAGTCAGCCGCTGGTCAGTTTCAGCAGCGGCTGACTTGGGGAAGTCTGGGGCAGAGCAGCTGCGGTGCTGCCGGGTTGGTCCCGCAGCGCCGAGGGGTGCATCCCCCCCCCACTCCACCCCAGACTCCTCATAGCCCCCCTTTCCAATAGTCCGGCATATCTGATAATCCGGCACCCCCTGGGTCCTAAAGGTGCCGGATTATTGGAAGTTTACTGTACTAGCTTTCCTGTTATGGTCACAATTCTTCCTTAGCTCCTACAGAGACATCTTTGTGACCCATAATATTTGCAGCTGCTAGTCTCCCTTGATTTTGGGAGTTAACATTTCAAGGCTAATCTCATCTTTCATTTACAAAAATGTTCTTGTCAGTTTCCTTTCAAAGAAAGTCTGGAAAATGGAAAGATTTGAAATGTTGTTACTAATTGATTCCCTTTAAACATCACTGATTATTCACAGTCTTCCTATAATGACTTAGGCCTGGTTTATTCAAAAAGGTTTTGCTGGCATAATTGTGTTGGTAGGAATGTGGAAAAAAATCACACATCAAACCCGACACAGCTATGCTGGCAAAAGCCCAAGTAAATATTGTTATTCATGAAAAAAAAAGTCCTTTTGCCATTTTGTTCAGGAACTTGTATAAACTATACCCACAAAAGCACTCTGCATCTGCACTAACAGGATTTGCTGATTTAGCCATTCTGGAAATTCCTTCTAGTGTAGGTAAGGCCCGAGGCACCCTTTTGGAATCAGTGAAACTCATGGTCATAATCCTTTGATTTTCTAGGGGGACCTCATACTAATTCATGGCTGTTTGGTAGCGCGGCTTGGGCTGCCACCGGGTAGATGTAGACTCTTTGTAAACTCCCTCAGACCTCCCAGACAGTTGTTTGCAGTTTAGCTGGCCCTTCTTCTGAGCAGCATGGCCACAAGGAGAAAGGTGATGTAATATGATTTCTGGCTCTGATGTGGGTTCCATTTCTGTGGCAGGAGTCTGTTTATGTCCCAAAGATTCCATGCATTTCTGAAATATGATGGTGTCCCAAAGAATCATTTTACTGGTCCCTTTACCCCAAAACTCTTTCTGCCTGTGTATATATTTAATATTTGATCTTGATAGCAAGCCTGTCAACTTTTATAAGCACTGTTGTGTCTTACAAAAAGAGTTACAAAAACAAATCCTTAAGCTGGAAATAAATTGAAAAGTGTGGTTTTAATTATTTTTTATTTTTCATGCAGCCAAACTTGATTGTTTTTTCTCAGTTGACCATCTTTCGTAGCGAGGTTTTAATGTTTTCAGTTTCAGTAGAGAAGTCATGTTTAATTAAAGCTTACTTGCATATATTCAATTATAGATGATAATTTGTTTGACTTTACACTCAAAATTGCCTTGAGTAATTTCCTGTAGATGTACATACAATTCATATACATATTTGAACTATGAGTGTATGCATTTTTACAGCTTGTGTGTAACACTTAAGTACATCACAGGCTTTTTAGAATGGACAGACGACTCTTTCTGGGGCAAATGATGATGCAGTGGTCTTTCTTTCAGCTCTTTGCTGTACATGTGTGGAACAAAATTTCTTTATGCAAACCAAAATTTCAGTAAAACATTACAGCCTTGAAAGGTCATTTTTATAAACAGAAATTAAACATAGTGGAGATAGGATGGCTCAAATAACTGGCATTGCGCACAAAACTTTTTACATATAGACAACCGGCTTTAATGCATGTTGGAGTGTGTAATGGGATTCTGGGACATTAAGGCCAGAGGAAGTTGTTTGAGAGGCTGGTTACCCCATTGTGAACAGGGGCTGTTAACAGGGAGTTTGGAGAGGGAGTTCTCCAGATAAAGGAGGAAACTAATACAAGACCCTTGAGGAAAGTCTGTAGTGTGTGTTTGTGTTTGTGTTGGGGTTTTCTTGCTGTGTGCTGAGCTTGTGTTTGGCTGGGGTTTTTTCCCCTCCCCCACCTCCCCCAGAGTGTGTTCTGTGGCTGGCAGGTGGAAGCTGTGAGCTTCTAATCAGGGTTTAAAATCTAGAAGCCTCTGCTCATTGGTTGAGCCTTAATCAAGGGGAGGGGCTATCAGGCAGTCAAGGGCTTTATAAAAGAGTGAGTCAGCGTTCAGGGAGTTTTGAGAGGGAGTTGGGAAGGGGAGTGGGAAGGGGGTGAAATACAGTCGCCATTCTTTAACATCTTTTCACTACACGCCTTCCCTTCAAGGAGGCATTGAATAACAACTGAGGAATCTCTCAGAAGAAAGGCAGGTATGGATGGTGATAGCTCTGCTGTTGTTACCTGCACAGCATGTGCCATGTTTGTCTTCCTCCAAGAAGAAAGAAGGGATTTCATCTGCACTAAGTGCAAGCTGGTCACCATTTTGGAAGAAAAAATTAGAGGACTGGAGGCCCAAGTATCGACCCTATGTTCTGTCAGCGAGGATGAAGACTTCCTCGATAGAAGGCAGCGCTTAATTCTGCAGCCACAGCAGGCTGAAGAGCCAGTCAGGGCAGTACAGGACAAGGAAGAAAACTGGCAACATGTAACCTCTAGAAGGAGAAGAAGGCCAACTCAGGTATCCCCCATTCCTGTAGAGATAAGTAACTGCTTTCAGGCTCTCTCCACAGGCACTGTGGTGGAGAATGTTTTGGCAGGGACCTCTCAGGGAAGAAATCAGAAGGGAACACCATCTACCGGAAGGCATGGGATGCGTAGTCCTAGGGATGGGGGTTCCACAACCTAAGAGGGACTGAGTCATCCATCTGCCATCCAGACCTGCAATCTCGAGAAGTGTGCTGCTTACCGGGATCTCACATTCAGGATTTCACCGAGAGTCTTCTGAAAGTGATTAAACCTTCGGATTGCTACTCCGTGTAGGAACTAACGATACAGCCAAGAATGACCTTGAGTGGATCACAGCAGATTATGTAGTGCTGGGAAGAAGGATAAAGGAATTTGAAGCGCAAGTGGTGTTCTCGTCCATCCTTCCGGTTGAAGGAAAAGGTCCGGGTAAGGATCGTCGAATTGAGGAAGTAAATGCGTGATTGCGCAGGTGGTGTCGGAGAGAGGGCTTTGGTTTCTTCAACCATGGGACTCTCTTCCGGGCACAAGGATTGTTAGGAAGAGATGGGATCCACCTAACCAAGAGAGGAAAGAGCATCTTCGCGGGCAGGCTTGCAAACCTAGTCAGGAGGGATTTAAACTAGGTTCGTTGGGGGACGGTGACCAAAGCCCTGAGGTAAGTAAGGAAGTTGGACACCGGGAAGAATCACAAGGAGGAATGAGCAACAAAGGAGGACCCCTGATTCAGATGGAGAAGGTAGGGTGATCAACTTGTTATCTAAGGTGTTTGTACACCAATACGAGAAACCTGGGAAACAAACAGGAAGAATTAGAAGCCCTGGCCCAGTCGAAGAACTATGATTTGATTGGAATAACAGAGACTTGGTGGGATGACTCGCATGACTGGAGCACTGTCATGGAAGGGTATAAACTGTTCAGGAAGAACAGGCGGGGGAGAAAAGGAGGAGGAGTTATATTATATGTAAGAGAGCAGTATGATTGCTTGGAGCTCCAGTACTTAGAGGGAGAAAAGACTGTTGAGAGTCTATGGGTTAAATTTAGAGGTGGAAGCAACAGGGGTGATGTTGTGGTTGGTGTCTGCTATAGACTGCTGGATCAGGTGGATGAGGTAGACGAAGCTTTCTTTGGACAACTGAGAGAAGCTTCCAGATCGCAGGCCCTGGTTCTCATGGGCGACTTTAATCACCCTGACATCTGTTGGGGGACCAATACAGCAGTTTTTGGAGGGAGTTTTTGGAGAATGTTGGGGATAACTTCTTGGTACAAGTGCTGAAGGAACCGACCAGGGACCACGCACAGCTTGACCTGCTGCTCACAAACAGGGAGGAACTAGTAGGGGAAGTAGAGGTGGGGGACAACCTGGGAAGCAGTGATCATGAGATGGTAGATTTCAGGATCCTGACCAAAGGAAGAAAGGAGAGTAGCAAAATACACACCCTGGACTTCAGAAGAGCAGACTTTGACTCCCTCAGAGAACTGATGGGCAGGATTCCCTGAGATGCTTACATGTAGGGGAAAGGAGTCCAGGAGAGCGGGCAGTATTTTAAAGAAGCCTTATTAAAGGCACAGGAAGAAACCATCCCAGTGCACAGCAAGAAAAGCAAATATGGTAGTGACCAGATTGGCTTACCGGGGACATCCCTGGTGAGCTTAAACACAAAAAGGAAGCTTACAAGAAGTGGAAACTTGGACAGATGACTAGGGAGGAGTATAAATATATTGCTCGAGAATGCAGGGGAGTGATCAGGAAGGTGAAAGTGCAGTTGGAATTGCAGCTGGCAAGGGATGTGAAGGGTAACAAGAAAGGTTTCTACAGGCATGTTAGCACTAAGAGGGTGATCCGAGAGGGTGTGGGGCCCTTACTGGATGAGGGAGGTAACCTAGTGACAGATGATGCGGGAAAAGCTGAAGTACTCAATGCTTTCTTTGCCTCTGTCTTCACAGACAAGGTCAGCTCCCAGACAAATGCACTAGGCAAAGCAGTATGGGAAGGAGGTAGACAGCCCTTGGTAGGGAAAGAACAAGTTAGGAACTATTTAGAAAAGCTAAACATACACAAATCCATGGGCCTGGATTTAATGCATCTGAGGGTATTGAGGGAGTTGGCAAATATCATTGCGGAGCCTTTGGCCATTATCTTTGAAAACTTGTGGAGATTGGAAGAGATCCCGGATATTTGGAAAAAGGCAAATGTAGTGCCTATCTTTAAAAAAGGGAAGAAGGACAATCCAGAGAACTACAGACCAGTCAGCCTTACCTCAGTCCCTGGAAAAATCATGGAGAGGATCCTCAAGGAATCCATTTTGAAGCACTTGGAAGAGGGGAAAGTAATCAGGAATAGTCAATATGGATTCATGAATGGCAAGTCATGCCTGACCAATCTGATTAGCTTCTATGATGAGGTAACTGGCTCTGTGGTTATGGGAAGGTGAGTGGATGTGATATACCTTGACTTTAGCAAAGCTTTTGATACGGTCTCCCACAATTTTCTTGACAGCAAGTTAAGGGAGTATGGATTGGATAAATGGACTGTAAGATGGCTAGAAAGCTGGCTAGACTGTCGGGCCCAACGGGTAGTGAACAAAGGCTCGATGTCAGGTTGGTGGTCGGTTTCTAGTGGAGTGCCCCAAGGATTGGTTCTTGGACCGGTTTTGTTCAACATCTTTATTAATGACCTGGATGAGGTGATAGATTGCACCCTCAGCAAGTTCGCAGATGACACTAAGCTAGGGGGAGAGGTAGATACGCTGGTGAGCAGGGATAGGGTCCAGAGTGACCTGGACAAATTAGAGGATTGGGCCAAAAGAAATCTGAGTTTCAACAAGGACAAGTGCAGAGTCCTGCACTTGGGACGGAAGAACCCAAGCATTGTTACAGGCTAGGGTCTGAATGGCTAAGAAGCAGTTAAGCAGAAAAGGACCTGGGGATTACAGTGGATGAGAAGCTGGATAGGAGTCAACAGTGTGCCCTTGTAGCCAAGAAGGCTAAGGGCATATTAGGGTACATTAGGAGGAGCATTGCCAGCAGATCCAGATAAGTGATTATTCCCCTTTATTTGGATCTGGTGAGGCCACATCTGGAATATTGTGTTCAGTTCTGGGCCCCTCACTATAGAAAGGATGTGGACGCATTGGAGAGGGTCCAGCAAAGGGCGATCAAAATGATTAGGGGGCTGGAGCGCATGACCTATGAGGAGAGACTGAGGGATTTGGGTTTGTTTAGTCTGCAGAAGAGAAGAGTGAGGGGGGATTTGATAGCAGCCTTCAACTTCCTGAAGGGAGGTTCCAGAGAGGATGGAGAGAAGCTGTTCTCAGTAGTGACGGATGACAGAACAAGGAGCAATGGTCTCAAGTTACAGTGGGGGAGGTCTAGGTTGGATATTTGGAAAACTATGTCACTAGGAAGCTACTAAAGCACTGGAATGGGTTACCTAGGGAGGTGGTGGAATCTCCATCCCTAGATGTTTTTAAGTCTCGGCTTGACAAACCCCTGGCTGGGTTGATTTAGTTGGGATTGGTCCTGCCTTGGGCAGGGGGCTGAACTTGATGACCTCCTGAGGTCTCTTCCAGCTCTATGATTCTATGATAGGTGTCTGGGAAAGGAGAATGAAGGGTGAAAGAATAATTAAAATGTATGCTGGGTGAGAGAAAGATGGTCTCAAGGAATAGTTAGTGTCTAGGATGGTGATGGTATAGGAAGACGGAGGTCATTGTTCCTTTAGAGAACTGGGTCTAGGAACTTTGTAGTGTGCACTGAATAAGACTCCTTTCCTCCCTGCTGGTTCAAACAGGTGTTACAAATACCAGAATTACAAACTCACCAGTCAACCACACATCTCATTTGGATCAGAGGTATGCAATCAGGTGGAAGCAGAGATTGTTTTTTTTTAAAGGCAAATAAGTACAGAACTATGTTAAACATAAACTATTAAAAAAGGGAAAGTTTTAAATAAACATTTGCCCAAGCAAGGAAACTTTCTGTGCGTGTTTCATTTAAATTAAGATGGTTAAAAGTATCTTCATAATAAAGTTGTAAATCTGTATTCAATGAATGTTCGGCTGCAACCATTTGAGAGAACAGCTGTACTATTTTGTTCAGCATAAGGACCATTTCAGTTACGAACAGCCTTTGTTCCTGAGGTGTTCATAACTCTGAGGTTCTACAGTAATTAGAACTACCTCAAGAGAGTTGTCAAGTATTGAATGGGGAGAGAATGACGACTTAAAAGGAGTCTCCATGCCATGTCAGGAACAGCTCGCTGAAAGGAGGACACTCTCACAGCAAAAACTTAAAAGGAAGGCTGTAGCAATCCTGAAGCTACAGTTGAGCGAAAGATGGTCTCTTTTGGGAGCTAGACTTTATAGAATAAATTAGACTGTAAGAGAAGGGAATATTATTTTAAAATCTCTTGGCTGAGTGGATTTTTTTTAGGAACCTGAAGGGAAGCTGAGGCAAGGAAGTGCAACGACATAATAGGCCACAAGGGGATATGTTTGGAAACTGCATCCCTTCTGTAGATTGATTCTGTCATTGTTATGATCTGATACCTAGTCTATGACCTATATTATGGCCATGTCTATAGTACAAAAAAGATGTGTATTTAATATGTTGAAATCCTAACATAGACAAGACAATTGTTGTTTTAATGCATATTAGCTCATTGAGATAAGGCTGTTTGGAAGCCTTGGATTTACCTTGACCAGCTCACATGTTAAAACTTGCCATGTCTACACTCCAGTTTCTACATGTGTTAACGCACCATTTTGCCTTATGAAAACAAGGTCTATATGAAATTCATTTGTGGTCTCCATCCACTTCCCAAAGAAGGGGTGTCCCCATCACCATAATTGTCAGTAAACGACTCCCTTATTGGCAGTATTAAACCAAAGACTAATGGGCCTGGAGACTTATCTGCCTTCTCATCCCAAGTGTTGATTTCTCCAGACTTGTTTTGGGACTCATAGGTCAGTATCAGGATGCTTACACAACAGTTCCCTGTGCTGTCTGGAAATGGGTGACAGGGGAGGGATCAGGTGAGGATTACCTGTTGTGTTCCCTCTCTCTGGGGAATCTGGTTTTAGCCACTGTTGGCAGACAGGATACTGGGCTAGATGGACCGTTGGTCTGACCCCGTATGGCTGTTCTTATGCTGTACTAGTACTGTGGGAAGGTAGAATGTTCAAGCTCCAAGGCTGTAAATCTGGTGTAAATCACAAACACTAATTCACTTTTAAGCTAAAAAATGAATTAACCTAAGAGGTACCATTAGTTGGTCAGAAATTGGTTAGAGATGTTGTAAACCATCCAGACTTCCTCAGGTGCTGTACTGGACTACCTAAGGCAGCTGTAGGCAATATAACTGGCCCATGGGCTGGATGCGGTTCGCCAGGGTTAGCCGCTGGTGGGTTGCTGCCATTGAATTTATTTGTGTCTCCATAGGTAGGGGTGCTTGCAGCTCCCGTTGGCTCTGGATTGCCGCTCTTGGCCATTAAGAGCTGTGGAAAGCGGTGTCCTGGTCTGAGTAGCTTCCTGCAACTCCCATTGGCCAGGAGCGACAATCCACGGCCAGTGGGAGCTGCACGCCCTGACCTATGGAGGCACAGGTAAATAAAGTGGCAGAACCCGTCAGGGGCTAACCCTGGCAAACTGCCTAGTCTTATACTTCACCCCTGACCTAAGGCCTACTCTACACTAGAAATTTCTTCCACTATAGCTATAGCAGCAAACCCTTCTTGTACTAGCATAAAAGTGCTTTTGCTGGTATAGTGCATATTGGGTCAGTGAACAAAATACATTGTGCTGGCAAAAGCACTTTTTTATACCAATATAATTGCATCTTCACTGTGGTGTATGACTGTGTACACCCCAGTTCACAGTGCAATACATGCATAAATTTCTAATATAGATTTGTGGGGAAGCTTTGTCTAAATTAGAGTTTGTTGCCCGTAGTAATTCGAATTAACTGAGTGACAGTTGACCCAAGTTGACACCTTTGTGAATGCTAATCTAGATTTTTTCACAAATATTTATTTCAGGAGTATCTAGGTTACCATTTCATGCTTAGCCTAGAATGCTCTGTGTAACTTTAAATATAAGTTAATACCAGTAATAATTGAAGATCAGGACTCCAAGAATCTTGCCTGCTGCTCAGATATTCCTAGTGTTCAAGTGGCATGAATTGGATGCTTATTTAATAATATTCAAGAACCACATTTGCATTTTCAGGGCAGAGACAAATACTAACCTTTTTCTGAACTCAGGGGCGGAAGCCAGGTAGGAAGAGCAATGATATGAGCAAACCTGTCAGGATGTTCAAAATTTCCATGAATATATGTTCTCAGACATTTACTTTTTTTCCTAAATATTTTTAAAAGTCTTTATGAAAATTTAAACTTGTGTGTCTTATGGGGGCTTGAACTGAAAACTTCATGAATTAAAAATGGCATTTTCCTGATAAAATACTACATGTTTACTGGAAAGTCAGAACTGGCTATTCAGTTTGTTCTTACAACACTGTATGCCCGAGAATGCTGATTTCATCAGTTCCACAGTGTAAACTATTTCTAATCTAAGGGACAACGTGAGAAAAAATGAGGGGCCAAATGTTTGTAAAAATATCATTTTAGAAACAAAAGAGGACCAAGATACAGAGAGTTTATAATAAATATATAAATTGTAATATAGTGAAATCTTTCTTATTCACATGAGTTCAGACCTCCCCAGCATCCTTGGTATTTTAAAAATACTTGTTTGTCTTAATTAATTTAGGGTTGGCCATTTCCTTTGGATAAACTAGATTTCATGGTATATATACATATTGTGTAACAAATAGTGAAAATCTCAGGTTTCTGGCAGAAATATCTGTGTACTACAGCTGTCCGTTGTCTGGGGCCATCTGTACAAGAGTATATTCTTTTTAATAGAATAAACCATTAAAAGACTTTTGGACTACAGCAGTCTTGTTGACACACCCTTCTGTGTGTCTGTCTACCATTCTCAGCAAGGATATTGGAAAGGAGGTTCAATAGATTAAACAGTGGTATTCTTGTTGTGACTAACTGCCTAGCAATTGTTTCACAGGGGAAAAAAATCTGTGATACATTTACTGGCTCTTTAATTTGGATTGCCAATGATAACACAGAACCTACTGCTAAAGAAAGGTAGGATGCAGAAGCAGAAACATTAGTGCTAATCTGCTGCTGAAAGACAAGATAAATCAGCACAGCTCTCATACATCACTAAGGGAGAAGCTGATTGCAAGTTGACCATGTGCCTGAACAGTCACATCAGAGAGAAGAACAGAGCATGGATAAAAAATCTAAAATGTACCCTTAGGGCTACTTGCTGTGCTGGACTTATGATAACCCATCATTGTAAGTTATTATTTCTAGATTTTTTTCTGTGTGTGCAGTAATTACAGGTTTAAATCTCTGCTTTACAAGTCTTTGTTTCCAGTTTTCACAAATTTAGGGTAAAAGTCCTGGAGTAATATTGTTCTAACTAGATAATAGTTTGATGTTGTACATGTCTGTAAATGATACGTTATTTAGTGTTGCTGTCTATTTCAATACACAGCTCACTTGGAGGTTAGACATTTTTCATTAGCAGCTCAGTCTTTTAATATATTTTAAGAATTTTTAGGGCTTCCTCATTTTCATGACTGCAATCTTATATTTTAAAATGATTTAAAAGGCAAGCAGAATGCCTCAAATATAGTCTACTTTTACTGTCAGAGTGTTTGTATTGTTTTATTTTTGCTATTAAGAAAATAATCATTAAGGGAGTTTTCTAAGGGCCTTTTTGTATTCCAGAATTAAGTATGGATGGTAATTTGCCTGCAGTTCTTACATTTCGTGCAATTGTTTAATTTAACATCACTTGAGCATCTGCAAAGAGAGAAGACAGCGATGACATGGAAACTGAATAAGCATTGATTGCTAGGCTGAAAATTACATTTTAAAAAGTTTTTGCAGCAGATCTGATTTCAGTTTATTTTTCACCAAATTGGATTATCATATTTAATTGTTGAGGATAAGCATAGCAAACAAATGTGTGAAACTATCCTGGATACCCCATATTTCCTGCTGTACCATATTATAGAGCTGTTGTTGATTGTTGCTCCAAGGAAAACCCTGATGCTAGATTTCAGAGCAGCTTACTTAAATAATGCATAGGCAAGTGAAAAGCGAAGAATGAATTTTACTGTACAGATGTTGAGGTGGTGCTTTCATTCAAAGACAGAACTATGAACTTAACAAGATACAGAAACGTAAACTCAGAGTTTCCCTTACTATATCACAGAAAGATGAAGGAAAATCCACAAATGATTTTGCAGTGAACCCCCAGGCTAGGGACATTTTTTAAATGTTTTTTTTTTTTTTAAAAGCTTGAATATGTATTGAAATATTCATTTATGGTGGGGCGGTGGTTCAGGAAAGCTAATTTAGGGAGTGTAAAAAGCAGAACTTTGGGGGAGCTTGTTCTTTTCTAAGCTTCTAAGGAAGAAATTTTTAAAAAAATAAGTGCATTATTCTTTTTAATATAAAATTGGGACTACTGTTTCTCTTATTTAGTTTAAAAAAAAAAAAAGCAAACCTTCACCCAGATACAATATAATTGATTCTGCAGACATATGCTTCCTAATCTTTGGAACTATTGATAATGTAAGCCTGGAGTTTCTAATGGTCTGGGCACCGCCAAATATAATATAAAAAAAGGGCACTTAGAAACTGAGAGAGCATATATGTATGTTTTCTAAAATTGGCTCTTCTCTGAAGCAATTCGAAATTTTGTGGATGGTTGTGAAGCTGTTGCCCTATTCACTTTCAGCAGTTGCATTTTGACCTCCCATTTGTGCTGTCTTGTGTTTGTTTTGGGCTAAGCATTGAGCAAAGTGAAGGTGTTGCTTTTGACATTTTCACCATATTTGTTAAAACTAGAATGAACGAGAAAGAAGCAATGTGCTGAGTGACAGCAGAGTAAATGGCCAAATGGATCAAATGTTGAATGAGATATGCATCAAGTTGGGAAACTGGATTTATAAAGTGTGTGTGTGCACGCATGCTCATCAGTTGCCTTAATCCCTTTTCACTGTCATTTTGATGCTCTGATGAGTTTTAAATTAATAACTCTATAGGCAGCCCTTCATTTATTTCTTCTTTGAACCATATAAATCTGTGACATAACATAAAATACATAATAATGGGTTAGACTTGGTTTTGTCAAGTAAGGGACAGCACTAGGGTTTGTTGAAAAAGTTCTGTTCTTGAAAGGAAAATTATAATGCATTATTTTTTGTGACCAGTGTCTGCTTTCTTTGGAATTTGTTGTTGAAAAATGGAACACCTGAAAACTACATAGAGGATTCAGTTTGACCAGGTAGCGAGGAGAACATGAGCATAGCAGGCATATGATGGTGGTTTCTCTGAGTGGCAATATTTTGATAAGCTTTTTATTGAAAAGTTGAAAAAAAATCTGTGGAGAAGTAAACATTATCTGACCAACTGTAGAAAACTGGCATTTTGTCCTCAGAGGCAAACAAAAAGCCAATGCTGTTACTCAGTCCCAAGATGGCCAATTTGGTTTTATTGACACTGTCACAACAGTGCCAGTTAATGTCAATAAAGATGGTACTTTAATAATGTGCATACAGTTCCTTATTGCTGGGAATGATCTGAGAAGGACACATTTCACACAGGCCAGTTAGTATTCATTTTTAACGTGTATCAATATTACCCCATTACCAATCTCCTGACTTATTCCACTCATCCTCTGAGCTATCCGTTCCTCTAGAACTGTGGTCACCAACCGGTAGATCGTGATCTACCGGTCGATCTCAGGGGCTCTAAGAGTAGCTCTTGAGCCCTCTCTGAACTGCGCGCCTGCGCAGTACATTTCCATTAGATTTCCTCATTTGAGGAGCAGCGACTCACTGAGCAACAACACAGGTGAGTAGCTGTGAGGAATGGTGGGAGCTGGGAGGTCGAGAGGGCTGAAACACCCCAGCCAGCTGACTGTGGCTTTCAGCTGAAAGAGGCTGCCCCGTGCTCCAGCTGATCGGCGGCTTCTCCTCTGCGCCTGCCCACATGGAGCTTGGTGCACCCTGGCTGAGTGCCATGGCCAGCTGGCCAGGCAGCCGCTTCTCTTCCCTCTAGCCCGGCTGCCCTGCTCTCAGCCCAGGGAGTGTGCGCCTAGCTCCAGCTGTGCTGGAGCAAGCTTCCCGGGCTGAGCGCAGGGCAGCTGGGCTAGAGCGAAGAGAAGCAGCTGCCCGGCCAGCTGGCCATGGCGCTCAGCCAGGGTGCACCACGCTCCACGTGGGCTGGTGCAGAGGGGAAGCTGCCTGATCAGCTGGAGCGCGGTTCAGCCTCCTCCGGGCTGAACGCCACAGCCAGCTGGCCAGGCAGCTTCCCCTCTGCACCAGCCCACGTGGAGCATGGTGCACCCTGGCTGAGCGCCATGGCCAGCTGGCCGGGCAGCCGCTTCTCTTCGCTCCCGCCCGGCTGCCCTGCGCTCAGCCCAGGGAGGCTGCACCTAGCTCCAGCTGTGCTGGAGTAAAAGATGAACGGCTTCCTGAGGATCCTGGTGCAGCCTCCCGGGCTGAGTGCAGGGCAGCTGGGCTAGAGTGAAGCGAAGGGGCTGCCCTGCCAGCTGGCCATGGCGCTCAGCTAGGGTGCACCAGCTCCAGGTGGGCTGGTGAAGAGGGGAAGCTGCCTGGCCATGGCACTCAGCCAGGGATTTCCCTACCCCCCCCCCCATGGAGGGTGTATATCCCTCTGAATTTCCCCAGCACCGCCCAGTTTTGTGAGCTATGATGCCATACAGCCCACCTTCACCCTCACGGTCTCACCCCTCATTGGCCCTGATCCCCCCCCCCCTTGTAAATTTGAACAATCCCCTTAATTTCAATTCGTGGGGAGGCTACTGTGTTCAGCCCAGGTGCACCGTGCTCCACATGGGCTGACAGAGGAGAAGCCACCCCATCAGTTGGAGTGGGGCAGCTGAATGCCACAGCCAAGTGGCCAGGCAGCTTCCCCTCTGTGCCATATTCTAGGAGCCTCAGTCTCTCCCCAGACATAGACCTGCCCAGCCTTGCCTTCTGGGGAGTTTTCCTCAGTGCCTGGTAATGAGAATGGAACCTCTGCTGCTTTTCCTTTCCCTGTCCTCTCGCAGGCCAGGTGTAGCTGGTCCCATCTAGCCCAGTGACAATAAAGCCTGGAGAGGCCCTCATATTGACCTGTGCTGTCTTGAGTGTATCCATCACTGACAGCAGCTATGATTCTAACTGGGTCCGCCGGGGTCCTACGAAAGGCCTGAGGCCCGGTGAAGCTGTCCCTGCTGGGTTCCAGCTCTAGCAGACCACACTGACTAGCATGCACAAATAAATCATGAAAATTTTAAATTCTAAATCCAAACAGCTGTAAAAGCTGTGTTCGGTTTGTCCATGACAATAATATCACTACACTGTACCAAAACACAAATATCACACATTTGGTAGTTTAGTGCTATCTTGCTTTTTATTTTAGCTCTACTTCCCTGGCTGGCGATAAACATGAATGGCAAACCTAGGCCACCTAAGAAATCAAAAATGTACACCTTCCACGTGGAATGGGAAAATGAATTTCTGTTCACAAATATAAAAGATAAGAGTGTATGCTTGATATATCATCAAAGTTTATCATTAAGTAAAAGGAGCAATTTGGAACGACACCACGCAACAGTACATAGTAAATTCAAGGATAGTTTTCCCTTGAACAGCATGCTACGTACAAAGAAAGTTAATGAACTGAAGGCCATTTTGAAAGCTCGACAGTCATTATTTTTTAAACCAGCAGCAAAAGGCAAGGCCTGCACTGAAGCATCATTTCGTATTTGCCATTTGCTGGCAAAACATAAGAAATCATTCACAGATGGCGAAATAATTAAAGAAGCAATGACTGTGGCAGCTGACTCTTTATTAAAAGATTTTAAAAGAAAGAAGAAATCATGACAGCGATCCAGGGCGTGTCACTTGGTGCTTCCACAGTAGCAAGAAGAGTGGAATCTTTGTCAGAAGACGTCTTTCAGCAACTACAGCAGGACCTGAAGGACTGCAAATGCTTCTCACTGCAGTTTGATGAATCTATTGACATGACCGACACTGCCCAGCTGTGCGTATGGTTTTTAAGGATATGACAATTAAAGAGGTTCTTCTCACCCTTTTGCCCCTTAAAGAGAGAACAAGAGGTGAGGATATATACAACACATTCAAAAGGTATGTGCTTGAGAAAAACATTCCAATCAAGAAATTGGTTTCCATCACAACAGATGGTGCACCAGCCATGCTTGGCGCAAATGCGGGCTTTGTTGCATTTTGCAGGAATGATCCTGATTTCCCTTCTTTTGTCAATTATCACTGTATAATCCACCAGCAAGTATTAGCAAGTAAAGTTATGGACTTCTCTCATATAATGAAAGTAGTTGTTAAGATTGTAAACTCAATTTGAGCAAGACCCCTTCAGCACCGCCTGTTTAAATCCTTACTCAACGAACTGGATGCTGCCTATGGTGAACTAATCCTCCATGCTGATGTGAGGTGGTTAAGTCGAGGAAAGGTCCTGCAAAGATTTTTAGAGCTGATGCCTGAAATTAACACTTTTCTTAAATCAAGGAATGAAGTGTACAGTGAACTGTCAGATACTGCATGGTTGCTAGACTTTGGGTTCCTTACAGATATGACATCAAAACTGAATGAGTTGAACTGTGAACTTCAGGGAAAGGACAGAGACTTAGCACATATGCTCAGTGCTGTGAATGCATTCAAATTGAAACTGGGCCTATGGTCCTCCGAATTAGAGAATAAAACACTGCATGACTTCCCAAGTTTGGGGGGAATACTAGAAAAAATTAATGAGAAAGAAAAATGGTTCCACCCAGAAAACTTCTGTGTACACCTGAAGAAATTAGCAGACGAATTCCGCAGGAGATTTCAGGAATTAGATGTGATGGAACCAATTGTCATGTTTGTCTTAAATCCATTCCTTCAAGTAGAAGACATTCGCGGCTTGGCTACAAAATTTCATCAGGTGTTTCATTTACAAAGCAATGGACTTAATATGGAGATAATTACTATGCAAAATGATATTGAACTGAAAGTCAGAGCAAGGGACAGTGATTTTTGGAGAATGGTAAACAGAGAAAAATATCCACTTCTATCATCTTGTGCTTTCAAAGTGAAGGCTTGCTTTGGCTCCACATATCTCTGTGAGACAGCATTTTCCCAATTAAGATAATCAAGTCCAAGTATCGCACCCGCCTCACAGATGCCCATTTGATGGACTGTATATGACTAGCAATCTCAGACTACAACCCAGACTTCAAGACACTGGCAGATACTGTTCAGTCACAGATGTCACACTGAGACTTTGTTATTGGAGGAAAAAATATATAATTATCAATACTTGATTTTGGATTTACAAAATAGCAGAGAACAAAATGTATAATTGTAAATGATTCATTTGACATTTAAATAGCATGAATTAAAAAAAGACCATTTATTTCATAACTATAAACGTGATTTTAATTTTATATATTGCATAATTTAAAAATAAACTGTTTAACCGAGTGTATAAGGGCTGGGGATAGCAAGTGATGGACAGGAGAATAGAGAGGGTGTGGCTTCAAGGAAGGGGCGGGGCAGTAGATCTTGGCCTGTTCTGAGACTTAAAAAATGATCTTGGGTGTAAAAAAGTTGGAGACCACTGCTCTAGAAGCTACAAAATTTAGTCAGTGATTGGCTAACAGACAAGAGATCAGCTACAACATTGGAGTGACTAAGCTGGTGGACTCACAGTTCAGATTTAAAGTTGCCTAGAGGATCTACCGTTCTGACTATAGGTTGAACCTCTTGAGTTTGGCACTCTCTGATCTGGCAACATCCACGGTTTGGTATGATTTTAGTTAGATGGATGGCCACTTATGGGTGTGACCAAATTTTCTGGGGCCCCATGAAGTTTGTTTACAACCACTAGTCCTGGCTCTCAGTGTTCTGTGCTGCCATTTAGCTATAATTTACCCCTAAATGCCTTCTAGCAGCCCAGTAAGCAGTGGAAGTGTTGGTAATGCTGCTAGACAATATTGACCTCCTATGGTTCAGCAAATTCTCAGGTTTGGCACCAGTCAGGACCTGAGGTTGTCTGACTAGAGAGGTTCAAACTGTATTTAAAAAAGACAATTTTTAGTTCTTTGGTGATTATTCAATTTTCAAAATGGATTTGTTTTCAAAATCTGCCTGTCTGATATTTGACTATTTTATTTTAGCAGCTGCCTTTCCTTGTGGTTTGGAATGCTGTTGAATATTAAAGTATCGTATGAAGTGCATATACACATATGCGTATGCAATTTTACACACAGGTATAGAGCGTTATTAGGCAGATCGTGACCTTTACTTGAGCTGTTTTGCACTGCTGCAGCTGTCTGAAGAAGCCTGTGCCTAGAGGAATTCCTGGGTGGCATGGAATAGTGCCCTGGTAGGCTTATATGCAGAAGTTTCTGATGCTTTCCTTTTCTGGAGCAAAAGGCACAGGTGGAGTGCCAGCCCCTATGCTGGGCTGATCCCTGCTTTCTGGAAAAGCTTCAGGGCTGCACTGACTGTAAGGAGGAAACAGACACACTTGCTGGCCTTTGGATCAGGGGAACCTGAAGGTAGCTAACCATAAAGTCGCCTTTGTTGTCCTCTTGTGTTGAGTACAGCTCAGCCTGATGTTAGGATTTGGGCGTCTATGGGTATATTTACATTTGACCTGAAAAATCAGATTCCCAGTTCATGTAACTTCGGCCTGAGGTAAGGGGAATCTGCAGTGCCCATGCCTCTCCATTTCTTAAATTGAATACCTTAGAAGTGTCTACAGAGGTCCAGAACATTCTAAGAAGTTAGTGAAAAATGATGGAATATGGAATATCTGAAACATGGCACTTCAGATGTTCTGTTTTCCCTTTTGTCACTAACAACCAAAACAGCTTCCCGATCCTGATGTCCTCCAAGCCTGACATCCCAGGCAGTTGCCTGGTTGCCTGCCCCTAAATCCAGCCTTGCATGTAGGTATTCTTGCACTAGCTCCATTTGAGCTGCCTCCTAAAAATACCAATGTGTGGTGTCTGTGATGTTACAATTAGCTGCTTAAAGCAGCATGTCGTGAGTGCAGCCCTGCCAGACCTCCTGGGTAAGTACTCAGACAGTTAGCCCAAGCTGCCACTTGGGCTGTGGTATGCATGCTTCTGTATTTAGGTGCTATCTTGAAGAGAGCTGGCACAGGTATACCTTTGTAAAGTGGGGGGATCTCATCTCCTAGCTCAAATGTAGAAAAACCCTATAATTTCAAGTGTTAGGCTCACTGGGCAAATATATGCTGAATATAGTGTTCGTTTCTCATTTGATTTACCTCATACTGTCTATGCCAGGGTTTTTCAAATGCTGGGTCACAGCTTATAATTGGCCCTGACAGTCAGGGGCTCAGGGCTCTGTGCAAGGAGCTGACTGACTGGGCGGGGCTGATTAATCACCTGTGAAGCTGCGCTGCCACGCAGCTTTGAGGGAACACTGGTGATTGCAGCTCCTGTTGGCTCCGGATCACCGTTTCCGGACTATGGCAGCTACAGGAAGCAGTGTCCCACTCCACACCACTTCCTGCAGCTCCCATTGGCTGGAAACTAGGGTTGTAAGTGACTAGTCGACTATCCGATGAGCAAAAGCTTATCAGATAGTCAACAGCCTAGTTGACTAGTTGCTTCCCCTTCACTTGCTGCCTCTGTCAGAAAGAGGCAGCAAGGGGGGGTAAGAGGAGGGGTTGCTGGAGGGAGCTGGCTCCATGGGGGGGAGGCAGAAGTGCAGTGGCGGCATTCCATCTTTGAAATGTACAAGAGTCCCCACCGGGTCTGAGTCCCCCACTGGCCCCAGGGTCCATGCTGTGTTTCAATCTTGCTGCTGGGTTTGCAATGTGACCTCGGGTAGCAGGGGATTGTGATCTGGGGCAGGAGATTGGGGTGCCAGATTTGGGAGGGGGTATGGGTGAAAGAGGGGGACAGAGGGTTTGGGTACGGTGATTGGTGGGGGCAGAGAGTTGGAGAAAGAAGGGGCTGAGGTGCCAGAGCCAGGCTCCAGCCAGGAGACTTACCAGCAAGCAGCCAAACCGTCCTGCTTGCCTGCAGAGCTCAGGCTTGAAGAGTTAAAAATATTTCCCTGGCCACGTGCTTGTGTGAATAACTGAGCTGAGGAGAGGGGGCATGATTCTTGGCTGTCCGTTATTCCAACGGGCAGCTCCCATTGGCCAGTTTCTGACCAGAAACTGGCCAATGGGATTGTGCTGGGGGCAGGGGCAGCTCCTGAATCTTTTCCCCCCATCCTCCAGTTTTGAAATAAAAACTGGGCCTGACAGCTGCGTTTTTGAGTGGTGTGCAGGGCTGTGGGGCAAACAGGGGAGCCTGCCTGGGGCTCCCTGCTGCCTCCGCAGGCAGGATACAGTGGCTTGGCAGGCTGTATTTTGCCCAGGCCTGATGGAAGGCATGCTGAATCATGCCATTTGTAGTAGAACCCTCCATTCAGTGCAGAGTTAAGGTTAGAAATGAGAACTTTTTATTAACAGTTTTTTGGAAATATGACTTTGTTTTGAAGTGACTTGTTTGGACCTATAATATCAACAAACAGTGTGTGAATTTACAGCATTGTTTTTAGAGGACAGTCTGAAAACACTGCAATAGTCCTCTTTTGCAAACGTCATAGTAGTATAATCAATCCTGGTTCACATCGATGGACCAGGGCTTCTGTTAACAAAGCAAAGCAATCCTGTGACCTGCATTCACTTAAGCTTTGAGAGATTATGCTGGCTTTTAAAATGTAACACAAAAATTGAAAGCATTATCTTCTCTCTCTCTCTTTTATTTTATTTTTTTTAGTTTTGTAATTAGCCACAACGTGTTTAGATTTCTGTCAGGATTATTATTTTTACTGGATCAGCAATGCTGCATTCTCCAAAATAGAACGCAGCTGATTTCACAAGACTTTAAAACAAATGTTTGCCAGTGTGGGTTTTCTACAAAGTCCCATAAAGTAAGTGGACTAGAATCACTAACAGTTTTTACAGCTTTGTGTGTTGAGAAAGCTGGCATCCCTTTTGCTTTTCCCTCCAGATTTACGGAATTTTATTTGCTCACTCGAGACTAGAGGTTAGCTTAAAAAATATAATAAGGTGCCTGTCTGTGGGTCAGATGTGACACTTTCATTAGTCAGTGTGAAACACATCTTCCTTATTCAGAACTAAACTCTGCTCTATGCATTTATTTATTATGGTGAGTCTTTTGCTAGTTCACTAGATGCAACACATGACTTTTATTTCCATTTTTTGTTTTAGTCAGTACTTGAATGTTATCTAAATATACTTTTGTGTATTGTGTAGAAAAAAGAGAAAATGTGGTAATGGACATTTATTGTAGTTTCAGAGCAGTGGGTGTCTTTTTGATGCTAGCTTTTGCATATTAAATTTGCTTGTATCTGTGGTGTTCATCCCAACAGTCTACAGAAGATTCCTGCTCCTGCTGAGCTTAATGGAAATGCTGCCATTGACTGTAGTGGAATCAAGTGGACCCAGAATCTTAAAGGCGCACATGTCCCACACCAATAAATCCTGTGATTAAAAGCTTTATACTGAAAAATGTGTTACAATAATAACCAAAGTTCAGACTGTAATTTGTGAAGCATGTTTTGGTTTCACAGCAATTCTTACATGTTTCTGTCAACAACAAAAGCGCAACAGTTTCACTTTAAAATTGAACCTCTGAAGGGTTAACCTGCACTATTTAGGCTCATTAGGGGTCCATGCTTTAGAACTCCCTCAGGAACAAATTGGGTGTTTGCACTGGTGCTTTGTTTGAGTGGTGTAGCATGTTCCAGTCATACAGCCAATCATCTCCAGTAGCCAGCAAGGGGGGATTCAGAAGCATGGGTTTTGTGTGCCATCTCTCGCTCCCTGCTCTTTTTTGGGGGGAGCGGGGCAGTGGGCTGGATGGAGTTGTTGGGGAGCAGCCACTGCTCTCAGGGGAGCAAGGGGCTGTTGCAATACTTTGCAACCTTTACATGTCAAGAGGAAGACCAAGGACACGGTAAGCCCATTGCTCAGTGAGGAGGGAGAAACAGTAACAGGAAACTTGGAAATGGCAGAGATGCTTAATGACTTCTTTGTTTCGGTCTTCACTGAGAAGTCTGATGAAGGAATGCCTAACATAGTGAATGGTGGTGGGAAGGGGGTAGGCTAGAAAATAAAATAAAAAAAGAACAAGTTAAAAATCACTTAGTCACCAGGGCCTGATGAAATGCATCCTAGAATACTCAAGGAACTGATAGAGGAGGTATGTGAGCCTTTAGCTATCATCTTTAGAAAATCATGGAAGACAGGAGAAATTCCAGAAGACTGGAAAAAGGCAAATATAGTGCCCATCTATACAACGGGAAATAAGAACAACCCAGGAAACTACAGACCAGTCAGTTTAACTTCTGTGCCAGGAAAGATAATGGAGCAAGTAATTAAGGAAATCATCTGCAAACATTTGGAAGATAATAAGGTGATAGGGAACAGCCAGCATGGATTTGTAAAGAACAAATCATGTCAAGCCAATCTGATAGCTTTCTTTGATAGGATAACGAGTCTTGTGGATAAGAGAGAAGCGGTGGGCATGATACTTAGACTTTAGTAAGGCATTTGATACAGTCTCACATGATACTCTTATCAATAAACTAGGCAAATACAACTTAGATGGGGTTACTATAAGGTGGGTGCATAACTGGCTGGATAACCATTCTCAGAGAGTAGTTATTAACGGTTCACAATCCTGCTGGAAAGGAATAACAAGTGGGGTTCCGCAGGGGTCTGTTTTAGGACTGGTTCTATTCAATATCTTCATCAACGATTTAAATATCGGCATAGAGAGTACGTTTATTAAGTTTGCAGATGATACCAAACTGGGAGGGGTTGCAACTGCTTTGGAGGACAGGATCATAATTCAAAATGATCTGGACAAATTGGAGAAATGGACTGAGGTAAACAGGATGAAGTTTAATAAGGACAAATGCAAAGTGCTCCACTTAGGAAGGAACAGTCAGTTTCACACATACAGAATGGGAAGCGACTGTCTAGGAAGGAGTACAGCAGAAAGGGATCTTGGGTTTATAGTGGACCACAAGCTAAATATGAGTCAACAGTGTGATGCTGTTGCAAAAAAAGCAAACACAATTCTAGGATGCATTAACAGGTGTGTTGTGAGCAGGACACAAGAAGTCATTCTTCTGCTCTACTCTGTGCTGATTAGGCCTCAGTTGGAGTATTGTGTCCAGTTCTGGGCACCACATTTCAAGAAAGATGTGGAGAAATTGGAGAAGGTCCAGCGAAGAGCAACAAGAATGATTAAGAGTCTAGAGAACATGACCTATGAAGGAAGACTGAAAGAATTGGGTTTGTTTAGTTTGGAAAAGAGAAGATTGAGAGAGGACATGATAGAGGTTTTCAGGTATCTAAAAGGGTGTCATAAGGAGGAGGGAGAAAACTTGTTCTTCCTGCCTCTGATAATAGAACAAGAAGCAATGGGCTTAAACTGCAGCAAGGGAGGTTTAGGTTGGACATTAGGAAAAAGTTCCTAACTGTCAGGGTGGTCAAACACTGGAATAAATTGCCTAGGGAGGTTGTGGAATCTCCATCTCTGGATCTATTTAAGAGTAGGTTAGATAAATGTCTATCAGTGATGGTCTAGACAGTACTGGGTCCTGCCATGAGGGCAGGAGACTGGACTCAATGACCTCTCAAGGTCCCTTCCAGTCCTAGAATTCTATGATTCTATGTACAAGTTGTGGAAAAGTCTCCTTACTCCTCCTTTTCTCTCCTCTTATTCCATGCATGCACAAAAGAACAAGATGGGCCATAATGACAAATATTTATTATTTATGGATGCATCAGTAGTGTCTTGGGGCATCAGCCAAGGATGAGGGCCCAATTGTGTTAAGAAACATACAGACATGGAGAAAATAGAGACAGTCCATAACCCAAACATTCAATTTAGATCAGTGATGAGTAACCTGTGTCCCATTGGGGGTTCTGTGTGTGGCCCATGAGACATTTTGCTTGCTGTTGCCCATATGCAGGGTTGCCAGATTCTGCTAGTTTTCATCCGCACATTTTTTTGCCTACCATTTTTTTATAAAAGACAGGACTATGCAGCACTTTAAAGACTATCAGGATTAGTTTTTTATAAGTGACACACACTTAAAGCAAGGGCACATGAAATGAGGTATGTGCTAGGGGTGTTAAAATGTGTTTGTGTAAAGGTGTAACCACTGAAATTTTTAGTAGTTATGCATTTACACTGTGGAGGTGGGGGGAGGAGAGGGAGCCAGTGCTTGCGGCTAGCTCTGCACCAGTTCCTGTTTCCTCCTTGACTCCCCCTCCCCTGCTGCCTCTGTATCAGAGGCAGCAGCATGGTGGGAGGACAGGCAGAAGACTAGCTACCTGTGCGTACCAGCTTCTGCTGAGCAGACTGCATTCCCCCCTCCTCACACTGCTGCTTCTGTATCTTAAAAGCTGACTTCCCGTGAGCACTGACTCCTACAGAGCTGCCTGTCCCCCCGCATTGCTGCCTCTGGGGCAGCAGTGAGGAGGGAGATAACCATGAGGATTAACTGATGAGCCCAGATTGTTGAGAGTACCTAGCACACTAGATTTCATATGCTGTTATAGTAGAATAGCAGAAATCCACATAAATAACTGAAGGATGAGAGAGAAAAGTACAGTGGAAATAAGAGGAGAGTTCACCATCACTGTCTCTGCTGGACATCAATACTGACTGGGGGTTTAGGATATGCCATTTGTGTAAGAGCATTATGCTCCTGTGAGAGATTTCATTGTGACCCTGGGTACTGAATTTGAATAATGACCCACTTAAATTCCATTCTGGAGCATAGGTTCTGTAGAGTCAAAAATATTTTGTTTGCAATCCCAGTAAAACTAGAAGATTACCAGTGCTCAGATTACATGCATTATCGGTACGTGCTTTTTGTTGTTGTATTGCTTGTAAATGACACGCAGGAGATGGGAGTGGAACAGACGGTCCTTTGCTGTAGAAGCTCATGGTTGTGTGGAGATCTGAAAAACCCCTCAGCCACCTCGCTCCTATTGTAAAAAAATCTCCTTTTAGCAAGGGCTGATGAATAGCCTGGCATTGTTCTCCATGGATAGGCAACAGTGGAGGGAGGAAGGAAATACAGTGAAAAAGGGAAGTGGGGCTTGAAGAAGAAAAGGGGAAGTATCACTTCTCAGTAATAGTGGCAAAATTCAGGGAGTAGTGAACAGAACTTTAATGCACAATTCTCTTGCATTTCTTTGTAGCTACGTTGGTGATAGGAACATTAGCAATACCAAAGGAAGAGAATGAGAACCCTGTAATACCAGTACAATTCACAGACTAGAGTTGGCTATTTTAGTATCAAAAGTTATGTTTTTCATTTTGCTTGGCTTGCCAGAAATTCTTTAGAGATCTAGTAAATTGGAAACTCTGTCACTTAAGCATTTATCTGTTTCTGTTGGGAAGGAAGTTAGACATCCTAGAAACATCACCACCCTAACAGTAGCAACAATAGCCTGCTGACCATACAATTTAGGAAAAACTGATAATTGCACACAAATGCATGACTTCCCCAGGCCATGATAAGCAGAAGTAGACTCGCTAATTCCATTTTACACTGGAATGATTCTTCCGTGCAGACCCATATCTTTACTATTAAGCAGTTGGTGAACAGTTCAGAATTAGCTAGCTGGTGTATATTTATTTTATGTTCATTACTGTTTGTTGGTGGATTATGTAGATACCATTGATTGTTATGATTAAGGCTACAATTTAGTCCTGGGTATTTTTCATAAAAGTTATGGACAAGTCATGGGGAATATACATAAAATCATGGGCTGTGACCTGCCCTTGACTTATTCTATAAATACCCCAGGATAAATCTTGGGGCAGTGGCTGCTGCTGAGGAGAGGCCATTGCTGTTAGGGAAAAGGGGCCAGAGCCAGCCACATCATCTACTGGGGGTCGTTGGAGCTGTGGCTGCTCTGGGAACTGATACTTGAATGGTCCCCAGGGCCAGCCACATGAATCGCTGCTTGGACAGTCCCCAGGGTCTACTGCCCAGGGCCACTGGAGCAGTGACTCTGGGCTGCTCCAGCAGCGGCCAGTATGGCTGGCTTTGGGGGCCTATGTATGCTCATTAATTGAGGAAACTGCCTCTGAGAAGGTGCCGTTAACCCTAAATTAGATTTTTCAGTAGATTTTTTTCAAATATATTCAGCTATCGGTGGCCAGATTCTGTTCTCAGTTACGAAGGTATGAATACACAACTCCCATGGTCTTTAATAGAAATTGTACTTTGTAAGAGTTTGCGGGCTCTTCTGTGTTTGTACAGTGACGTCCTGGTCCATGACCTGGTAGTATGATGATACAAATATTAAATAACATACATATCTGAGTGCAGAGTTTGGCCCAGTATGGCTTTGACGTGGCAAATAAACTAGAGTCGTCTTACATACCCACTACTGCTCTAACACATATAAAACTGAGCACACTTTTTCATACATTATTAAAGCAATATTTTAAATTGATAAATTCTTTATTCCACACAGAGTGTATGCTGTAATAATGAGTTTCTGAAGCATGGAGTTCAGCATTCTGGAGGGGGGCGGATAGTAAGCATTGCCTAGTACTCAAAGAGATCTGTTTTCATTTCCAAACGATGCTGGCTATATCGAGAGTTACTGCTGTGGTGAATGGCAACATTCCAGATTGCATCTTAGTAAAATGGATTATTCTTCAGAATGATGGTTTCCTGGGGAAAGGAACACCCAGGGGGCAGGGTTCTGAAGCGGTTGTTTGCATTTTCAGGAGACTCAGATCTGGATAAGAGCCAATATTTTATACAAATTTCATTGATGAAAGGCTGTAGTGCACTTGCAGTGTGCTCCAAAAGAAGTCTGGTGAAAGCTAGCGCTAAGTATTACAGGTAGGAAGTAGAACAGCGAGAATAATAGTTGTGGGTTTTGTTTGTTTGTTTGTTTACTGACAGCGCTGAAAAAAATGAAAAAAAATCAGTTTGTGGTCAATTTTTTCAGAAACGGCTAAATGAATAATTAAATATTCATTGGGAAAAGGACTGGAACCTGTGTGCTCCCACTGTTCTACTTTGTATACATTAAATATTAATTTAATTAATAATTGAAAGCAAAATGAGAAACAATTATGCCAAGAAACAAAATAGTTATTAAATATATACTTTTCAAATTAAGACCCAGATCTTGCAGCTTATATAGTTATTACACTGCAATAAATATTTTCTTGTGAAGCACTGAGAGAAATATTATGGCCACTTTCAAAAAAAGCTGAGCAGCCGCAAATTCTATAAATGTCGTTGTAGCTTTAGTGGTGGCATTTCCAAATAGTTTGAAAGAGTATGATTGAATTTAAGGAAAAGCATCTAATTTCAGGAAGAGCAGACATGTTGGAACAATAACAGAAAGATATCAATTAAATGTAGATTTTCACATAGAGGGAGTGGTCAAAGGTGCAGACCTGCATTCCCAATATGGAGCATTTGTTTCTTGGTAAAAATACTTCTTTAGGACATCAGTGCTGTTTTCTACATATCCTGTTTCCAACTCAGTGGATTTTTATTCACACAAATAAATAGATCTGTGCAGAAAGTTGGGGTTTAAAAAAAAATTACTGGGAGAGGTTGTTAGCCTGAAGCACAAGCAAGGCCCCTTAATTTGAGCCAGTCATTCATCCCTATGTAATGCCCTAGGCTGAGGTGATTGTTGCTATTATATGACAGAAATGCCAAAAAAAATAGATTTATGGATTTTGATGGGTTGTGGTATTCTTATGATGATTACACACAGGTCTAAATTTTCATCACCCTTGTGTCTGATATATTTTCAGTTGAAATGCTTAGTGCAGTTTTAGAGAGGTAATGCCATGTATGTTACTCATTCAGAAGGCTTGAATAACTCTCTTAGTGTTCCCTTCCATTCTAAGCTTTACACACAAATCCATTCAAACCCATTGGAAAGATATCTGTTGTAGTGACTCCTGTGCAAAAAAAAATTAAAAAAAAAAGATTTTGATAGTAGTCGTCTATAAATATAATTAAGATAAATATTTTCAGTGGAGAAGTTGAACCTGTGGTTCAGCTGCTGTGTATTTGGCATGAGAGATATTCATGATGTGTGCATTTCAACTGAATGCATTTTATAGAAACTAAAACAAACCTGACATTTTGAATAACATATATTCATATCTAAACTAAATCTGCGATAGCTGATTTGCCTAATTATTAAATAATATTTTAAACCAGAGACTGCCCATGCACAGTTCTTTCATGAAGCCCTAATGTACATGGTAACATACCCCAGGGCACATATAACAGCGTGAGATGGAGAAAAGAGGCACCATCTCGGGTCTCATCCTACAAATCACTTGAACACATATGATAGCCAGCTCAGGGGTTAGCATTCAAACTGCAACTGCAGAAATGGTTTCCAGAAAGCCATAGATTTTGGCTGTGATTTAAATTTAAATAACTGTGATTTAAATTGTATTCTAGCATTTCTCAAAGAGAGGGCTAATACTGCATTTCTATATCACTTTTCATTGTAAAAGATCCCAAAGTACTTTACAAATATAGGACTATAACAGTGACATCCACATTGAGTAGTGGTAGGTAGGGATGTAATAGCGTAGTCAATTAACTGATAAGCAAAAGCTTATAGGTTAATGCTATAGACTACACACATTTCCCCCTCCCAGACTGTAAATTTCCAGCAGCTTGGTTCAATCTGGCTCATGTCGGGTCTGGGACCTACCCCTGCTGTGGCTCTGCATTTAAAATGTATTAGGAGCCAGGTGGGCAGGCAGCCTGGCTCAGTTCTGGCTTGTGCTGGGTCTGGGAGCTTAGCTCCCCCTGGGACAGGGGCTGCTGCCACCCTGCACTGCTGCCTGTGTATCACTGCTGTATCAGAGGCAGCAGTGTGGAGCTACAGGCAGCCGGTCTACAAGGGGAGTTGGTTTTCAAACTGGCTCCCCTCGCAGACCAGCTCCTGCCTGGCTCCCTGTGCTGCTGTCTCTGATACAGAGGCAGCAGCGTGGAGTGGCAGAGGGCTCCTCAGGAGTGGGGCTGGAGTGCACTGGCTTCTGCCCCACCCCTGGGAACTATAGAATAGTTGAGTAACCGATAAGAATTCATGAGGTTAATTGACTATTCAGTTAATCCATATTTAACATCCCTCGTGGTGGGATGACTGACTGACCAGTTGATGTTTGTACAGCAAGCTGAAAATGCAGAATGTGCTAATTATTGTTGCTGTTATACCCTGAGTTCATGTTATCCACCACTGAAGTACAGCCAATAAAATGGTCAGAAATACTTTATCCAGCTGAAGCTAACCAAAATTAGCCAAGTTTGAACATCCCTAGCACATGGTAACGTAGTCTTAAAAAAGACAAAAGAGAAGTGAAGGTGGGGATAGACATAATATCTTAATTACCACTAGTGCTCATGAGATCAATCGTATATCTTAACTGAATAAGTCACCTCCAACACTACAGCAGCCCATAAAATGGTGTTGAAGTAGTGTCAGTACTGATTGAGAAGGAAGGGTGTTATCCATAAATAACACTTTAATGCTCTAAGCCAGGGCTACTCAACTTCGGAAGCTCTGGGGGCCACAATGATACCTCATAGCACATGCTGAGGGCTACAACTTAAGTGTGGTTGCATATGCATGCAAATATATATGCAAATATATGCAAATAGCTTCTTTCACACTGACAGGTATGAATACAAAGATTTAGGCAAGAGTACACAACACACAGGCCCCATTTAAGTCAGTTCTGTTGATATTAATAAAAATGCAATGTTTACCCGATTTTCACCCATATGACAGCACTTTTAATGAGCAATGACAGTCCAGGAATTTAACTACTAAAATGCATATCAACAGAATACCATTTAGTGACTACTTTTTTGTTTTGGCTCTCACCCATGGATTACGTATTATGGACCATGTGTTAAGCCCGGGCTGCGGGCTGCGGCTGCATGTTTAGTAACTCCGCTATAAGCATTCACTGTTGACTCTTCTAGATCATGTTTAGCTTACAAGTTCCAGCTGCACTACAGCACTGGGTCCCATATCTGCAAGTTTAGGAGACAAATCCACTGACAAATGTTTAGGGTCTATAGTAACTGAAGAAAGTCTTGGGTAGACTGATCCTGGTATCAGTCAAACAAAGTAAAACCTCAGACCTCAGAAAAGATTTTCACTGGAGATTTTCACTTTAAATACTCCCTTAGTATTTAAAAGTTGTTGGCAGTATGAAAGTGACAAGAAGTGAATTCATATTTTTTCACCCTATAGCTGTAAACTGTATTAACATTAGTGACGGTTTTATTTAAGCATAAGGAGAGAAGCATGTAAAGTGTTTCCCAACTGTGGAAAAATATCTATAGAAAATAGAGTCTAAGGCACTATAAAGGTTTGTTTTAAAAAATTCTTGTCTTATTTTTCTCTGAATACTGTTTTGAAATATTTATCTTAATTATATTTATAGGCTACCACTATCAAATTGCTTATTGTAAATATTTGTCTTTTAAAATATTCTAGTTCCCTCTCTTGTATGGAACTTGATAATTAAACTGATTAAATAATAATAATAATTAATAATTGTTTCACAGTAGCACTAGAGGCCCCAGCCAACACTGGGAATACATCCCCAGAGGGTTGCATTGATTCTTGTTACTTGGCAGAGCTCTGCTCCAGTACACTCTAGCTTCCTTTTATGCCTGATTCTAGATGTCACAAAATGAAGCATTCTTAGGTGATGGAGCAATGATTCTTTCCCCTCAGGAACTGTGTTTATCTAGGGGGACATGCTTATTTTCAACAAATACATGTGGGGTGAGACTTTCAAAAGCGCTAAGCATTGGCCTACCTACTCCCATTGAAATCAGTGCTAGATTCTGCTTGGTGGTGCTAGCATGTACATTCACACTTCTGTGGGAGACAGAAAATCAAGATTTGTTCTAGTATTTCAAAAGTAGATTATTTTTTCCTCTTTTCTTTACTTGTGTCAAATGTAAACATGCTGCATCCTATTCAGTTTTGCCTGTTTTGACTTTCCCTGCACATCGAGCTTTTCCAAACATTAGTCTCTCAGTTAAACTACAGGTGACAGTATGTCCAATTGAATGGTAGGTGGATGTTAAGGTGTGCTAAAGCCCAACTCAGAGACTCATCATTATGTTAGACTTTAAGAGTATCAAATACAATAGCAAGCCTGAATTACTAGTCGACATAAGAGTGACAGGGAACCACTGCTTTACCCCAGCCAAAGAGTGCACGTGACCTCTCATTTCATGTTCTGTGTGCCGTTGAGGGACTAGTCGTCCATATATTGTTTCTAAAGCAGCGTGACACTGAAATTTGGTTGTTGGATTTATTATTATTCTAATGTATCTGACGAGTTTCCTTTTTCTTTGAAAGGATTTTTTTTAAATATATATTTTTAAATTTCCTTCCTGATGTCTGTCTTTTTTCCAGATTCCAAAATTAGAACAAGTCACATTTCCTCATGGAACTTCTGGTGCCAGGAGACATTGAGCTTTTGCAGCCCCTAGTCTGAAGGTGGCTGCGCCGGCGGATGACCTGCGCTGTCACACATGATAACTGTCCCTAAATTTGACAATGGCAAACATCAAAAAGTTAATGCGTGTCCTGCCTTTGCCCTCTCATCTCAATCCCACTTCCCAAGAAACACTGTCTGTACATTTTGAGTCTTGCTGAATCTCTTTTTAAGAAACTATTTAATCTATGATTTGCTTGCTATTTATACTTTTAAGATATTGACTGTTAAATCAAGCAAAATTTTGTGGGTTTTTTTAAGAATGGACATGTCAAAGTGATAACATCTTCCTTGAAGTCTAAGGGTCAATGTTTCATTAAAAGTGACAGCAGCATTAAAAGTGGTGCCCTGTGTCTGTCTGTCTATAAATGACTGACTAGTGAACTGTGGATGGTATAGTTTTTAATTGGTGTATTGTTTTATCACTGCTTGGATGGGTTGGGGGATTGGGGAATCATTTGGTAAATAAATAAATTCATTGTTATCTTTATTGTCATAATGTCAAGAATAACAAGCCCCAGATGCAGTTTGGGGGGAAATAAACTGAAGACATCTGAAATTTTGATTTTAATATTTCTTTCCAGTAAGGGGAAAATTTCAGGCCAACAGCACAAGCAGGATGTTGGGTTTGTGGTGATCTTAGTCATTAGTCTATGTACAACATGCCCATGCAGTTGTCACACCATTCCTCTGCTCTGTCTGCCTGCAAGGGTGCCATTTTGGGCGGATAGTGAGGGCAGCAGCCGTGCACTCTGGGACGCAGCTTGCTTTTCATCCCATTCTCCGGATGCTAAAGGAATAAGGGGAAAGTGCTTGCAATCCGTGCATGCATGTCTCTCACCTGGCTGGTGCGCTCCCTTCACCAGCCAGGTATGAGAGGCATGCATGGATTGCAAGCACTTTCCCCTCCCTCCCTTAGTGTCCGGGGAAATGGGATGAAAAGCAAGCCACGTCCTGGAGAATATGGCTGCTGCCTCCTTTACCCTCCCGGAATGGTGCCCTTGTCTGCCTGCAACTTTCTTTGTGTGCCCTAGTGTCCTGAAAATGATGGAAATCCGATCTTGAAACAGCACAGAGACCTAAATTCTTGTCCATTTCAATACTTTGATGGCTCACAAGGCTAGAACACTGCCTGATGCAGTGTTTTGCTCTATAGAAAGTGCCAAAATAGAGCAGGCAGGGAAATGATGGCTAGATTTATTGTTTTATAGAGCAATTGGGATTTTAACTCTGCAGCTCATTTTTAGGGGCTGGTAGTGGTGCAGAATTTACCTGTTGAGATGCTCGATAAACAAAAGTATAATGAGAATTCTATTTACCTGTCCATTTCTATAACTCCATTCACATTAGTGTTTTGGTGTTTTATGTACAATACATGTGTCAAGAGGAGAATATATCCCTTGTATGCATAGGCACAATATTGTAATAGTTTTCATGAGAGGAATTCCTCTCAGGAATAAGGGTTCCAGAATTGGGCCCTGTGGTTGTGTGTGTGGCAAAAGGGATCAATTTTGGATTTGTTAACTCTGAATGAAACATTTTGTTTTCTGACTGTACTGCTGTTGACTTGATACAAAGCAACGTGGACTACTGTGAAATAGAAGACTTAAAAGTTGCTGGTTCCTAGGTGCTCTTGATCCAGAATCTGAGCTATGTCATGTTCCCTTTCAGTCTTCTCTTTTCCATACAAAAAAACCCCAATTCTTTCAGTCTTCCCTCATAGGTCATGTTTTCTAGATCTTTAATAATTTTTGTTGTTCTTCTCTGGACCTTCTCCAATTTCTCCACATCTTTCCTGAAATGTGGTGCCCAGAGCTGGATACAGTACTCATCAGTGCAGAGTAGAGCAGAAAAATCATTCTCATATTTTGCTTACAACACTCTGGTTAATACATTCTAGAATGATGTTTGCTTTTTTTGCAAGTGTCATACTGTTGACTTATATTTAGATTGTGGTCCAATATGACCTCTAGATCTCTTTTTGCAGTACTCCTTCCTAGATAGCCACTTCCCATTTTATGTGTGTGAAACTGCCTAAGTGGAGTACTTTGCATTTGTCCTTAGTGAACTTCATCCTGTTTACTTCAGAACATTCCTTCAGTTTGTTCAGATCATTTTGAATTTTTAATCCTATCCTCCAACCCTATCCTTAGAACATTATTATTCATGGTACTGTACAGGATATGGTACAGAACTTTCTATTACCAGACTTAAATAAGGTTATTCAGAGCTGATGTGATGACCTTCTCTAGTTAACACTGTAGTATGAAAAACCCGTATGTTTGTTCCAGGAGCAGTCAATCCCCTAGTACTCCCTGAGCCTATTAATCAGCTATTGATGTTCTCACAGCTTACGACCTGTGACCTTCTTGTATAGACACATTGAACAGCCAGGAGAGTTTTCCAGCAACCCTTCACAGTTTGCCTGAAGCTCATCTGAGGTTGGCATTGTGAATCTCAGCAACCCTTTTACAGCAGCCTCAGGCTGACTTTAAGGGTGGGGTCATATGCCCTCCCCCCTAGATTTTAATTGCTGAAACCAGGTGCCCTTATTCCGTCCCTGTCCCCGCCATCTGCCCTGCAGGGCATGGGTCACTTCTGCCTGGGATTTGGGTTCCTACTGGGATTTCCAAAGGCCCTGGGCACACTTAGCTATATCTCTAGGCACTTTTGAAAATCTGTCTCTAAGTGACTTTTAAGAACCTGAGCCCCATTTTCAAAAGTGACTTCGGCATGTAGGATGCACCTTAATATTCAATGAGAGTTACACCCTTGAGTGCCTGCTGAATGACTTTTGAAGATGGGATGGAGGTTCCTAAAGCATTCAAGTGTGTTTGGAATTTTTACCCTTTCTTCTTGTTTGCCAGGTACTTGTGGAAGGTTTTTTGTTGAGAACTTCTGTGCATGTTATTACTCAGTATATTTGCATTAGGAAACACAGCCTTCCTCTGGGGGTACGTCTAGACTGCAAGCCTCTTTCGAAAGAAAAGGAAAAACTACGTAGCACTTGAAAGACTAACAAGATGGTTTAATAGGTGATGAGCTTTCGTGGGCCAAACCCACTTCCTCAGATCATGTTCTGGAAGAGAATTGGCATGACCATATATACCAAAGGAATACAATGAAAAAAGTGAACACATTATTAAACTGACAAATCAGATTTAGTCCAGAAGGTGGGGTGAGGGAGAGGGAGAGAGGGACGGAATAGCTATTTATGAGTCAATGAATGGCTAATCAGGGGTGTTAAGTGGGGAAGCTATTTTTGTAATGGGTAAGGTAATTAGCATCTTTGTTAAGGCCCATTCATAAAGTGTCAAATTTAAGCATGAATGAAAGTTCTGAAGTTTCCCTCTGTAATCTGGTGTTAAAGTCTCTTTGAAGTAAGATGCATGTAATAAGGTCGTTAAGACTATGGCCAGGTAAGTTGAAATGAAAAGCAACTGGTTTTTCCTTGTGAAGATGTCTGATATCTGATTTGTGGGCATTAATTCTTTGGCGAAGTGTCTGAGAAGTCTGTCCAATATATATAGCAGAAGGACACTGTTGGCACATGATGGCATAAATTATATTTCTGGATGAACAGGAATATGTGTTCTTGATCATATAACTGACATGGTTAGGTCCAGTGATGATGTCACCAGAGTAAATATGTGGACAAAGTTGGCAACGGGGTTTGTTGCAAGGGAAAGTTCCAGGGTTGGTATTAATGTGGTATGTCCTGTGGTTGTTGGTAAGAATCTTCCTGAGGTTAGGTGGTTGTCTATAGGAGCACAGTTTGCATTACATAGTACCTTTTTTCGAAAGAGCACTTTTGAAAAAAGGCGTTCTTTCTTGTAAAATGAGGTTTTCCGCGGTCGAAAAAACTGCTGCGTTCTTTCGATTTACTTTCGTAAGAATGCAGCAGCAGTCTAGACGCAAAGGAAGTTTTTTTAAAAAAAAGGCCACTTTTTTTGAAAAAAAAAAACCCTAGTCTAGACACACCCCAAGTGTCCTTTGATAGTTTGCATTTAGTGCAGAGAGAACCAGAGTGAGGTTCATCATTAAGTATTTGTTGGAAGGCCCCATCACTCACTGCTCTATATCTGTACAGCAAACCAGTCCTGGATATAGTATTATATTCTGCTAGGAAACAGCTAACCTTTTATTTAATATTTAATAGGTTTTATAGTCAATACTGCAGAGTCTTTTTCATACAGAAGGATATTCAGCTGTTTTTCTGCTTTCTCTGAAGGGATTTGCAGTGATGAGTGATGCCATACCATACCAGATGATATAGGTAAAGTAGGAAATTATAGAGTTACTTCTTGCTTATCTTACAGGAGAAGAATATCTTACTTATAAAACCTATTTGAACAAGTTTTCTAGCAGTGCTGAGTTTAAGGAAGCAGATGAAGTGGGGGAGGTCGGGAGCAGTCAAGACAAACATTCCTGAAAATGACAATGAATGTTAAGTCTCAAACAATGTGCTGACATTACAGTGAATGCACAGAATGTATAATCATCATAGATATTTGCATGCATTGTTGTATATATGAGAATCAGATGAATAGCTCTTTATACATACATTCATTGACACTGATATGTATCTTGTTCGAGTTCTAATGATGTATATTTAAAAGGATCTCATTCCAATTATGTACTATACTGCATGTCTGTCCCTAAGAAATTCAGTATCATTATAGTAGTATTTTGCTTAGAACTTCTGTAGCACCCTTCATCCAAAGAAATGAAATATTTTTCAAATGTCAAGCCAGCCAGCACCTTGAAAAAAATTACCTAGCTGGTGATCCACAGACAGATAAATGTTTTGGTCAAGTGTTTGCTTCACTTTAGGTTATCATTAGGGAAGTTTTTCTTATGGTGTGTTTGAAAGAGGTTTTGATTGACTGTTTTGGGGAGGTTATTTTAATAAGCCGAATGCACTGTATTCATTATTATATACAAATGCTGGAGCTAGAATCCGAGAGTCCTACTTCCTAACGCCTGGCGTTAACCACACCCAGCACTCTTCCCTGTGTTTCATGAAAGAAGAGTCCTGATAGTGTTCATCAGACATGTGGATATGAGCAAAAAGTGCAAGTATTACAGAGAAATTGCAAACTAAGGATATTTTAGCCCTGGGACTGTCTGATGGGATACTTTTGTGGTTTAGAGTTTTGGGAGTACCCCAGCTAACTAGCTGACAGTAATGTCTTTGCTGTGTGTGCATTAACACCTACCATACGAAAGGTCAGGCTTTTGATTATAGCTTTACAGTGTTACAATACTACATGGTAAGCATTTACAAAGCCATTAGATCTTCCTTAAAGAAGCAAATTGAACATCCTCACTGAGAATTCATCATGCTCTAAATTTAAAATTGGTTGCATGTATGGTGATGCATTAGCCTGGGATCTTCCTATAAGATCACTGTATTCCACAGCTTTCTCCCACCAAAAAGAACGTAGTTCTGTCCTTTAGTGAAGCCTCCCTCCTCTTGAAAGAACTCAGAAAGTGCTGAGAAATATCTTAATTTCAGAGACTCTCCAGCTGACCCTATTACACAAGCTTTTTCTCAGCCATAGGTGCGCCATGCTCCAATTATATAGCTCTGATAGGACAATGGAAATATGTATATATGTAATAGCCATTCTATTTTTCCCACAGGTTCCTGGTTAGGTTTTTCAGTAACACATTGCTGTAAGACAATGGTGTTCAACTTATTTCTATGAGATCTGCTGCCCCAACAAAGGCACACACTGCTCCACAATCCAGTTGAGTGTGTTGTTTCTGACATTCTCTATTTGGATTATTAGCTTGAAACAGTCTCTCTTGCCATTGCCACTTCTCTGCTCCTGGTATGAATTCCAGATGTAGGAAATCTCATTTTAAAGGCTATTGTATCTGATTAGCCTGATGTATTAGTTGCTTAATGCATCTCTGTGTTACTTAAGTTGTATGCCAGTGTGGATCAGAAAGAAATGGAAAGAAGTTTACATTAGTATAAAACTGAATGAACACATTGGTATATCCGGTTCTGAGTTCCTGTCTGCTGGAAAAGCAGAAATAGACTATTATATTGGTAATTTATTTTGGATTGTACATTATAGTTAGTTTCCATCCTTTCTTCATTGCTCCTGCTTTGTTGAAATGGAATCTTTGGACACACCAAAGTATCAATAAGTAATTATGTTTTTCCTAAGAGGACACGTTTTTTCTTTGGCACCGGTTTCTGGTCACTATGCAATACCGTAAAGCCACCATCTTTTTTCTACATCCTTTCCCAACCTGACTACTGTCGTGAGAATCACAGGTCCGATGATGAATACCCAAGGGGGGAAGGACAGAACCAGGTGGACAGTTTTATCAAATAAAAATTATTTATTTATGACGGTGAATTTTTATAGTATTTATTCTAAGATTTTTAATAGACCGTGTTAATAATGAACTTACAGAATTTATTATATTTATTCTATGGTTTCTAGTAAAACGTGTCAGAGATATAAGGATGGGAATGGCAAGAGGAATAGTCTCTAATCTTAAAATATCCAGCTAAAGTAAAAAAATAACAGTGATACCTACAAACTCTTATGTACTACCCAAAAACAACTACAACACTAAGCTTATACAACAGGAAAAAATCAAATCATACATACCAACTTACACAGCACACGGAATATTACAAAGATATCGGTTCGGTTGAGAAGGCCTTGGTTACGCTCGAGAGTCGGGGGAGGTGGCTGGTCGGTTGATCAGGCCGGCAGTGCTTTGAAGTATACGAGAAGGCACACGCACGGTGGTACGTGTGTTGCGAAGACCTCCTAGAGCGAACTGTGCCATGGGTATTTATCCCCAAATCTGCACATCGCTTTCCTGCGCTTGCATATTACCATATATGGCCCAATGGTCACCAAGTGGGGGGGTCTGTGTCCCGGGGTTGGGCCGAAACTGTGCAGGTTTCATGCGACCAGGTAAGCCCCGCAGTTCTCAAGCCAAGGTGACGGGTGGGAGAGTCTGAGGCTATTTTCCCCTTTTCACACCTTCCCTTTTTCTAAAGGCAATGGTATGCAGGAAGGGTGCGGCCGGTTTCTCTCAAGGAGTACTGCAGCCCACTAGAGCAAGAGCGGCCTGGCCAAACTTTTTTACTGGGGGAGCAGTTTCTTTTCTCTACAACTACTTGTTTCTGTTTGCTTAAATGAATAGACATATCTGCAGTTGAAGTCACTGATACTCTGGTCAGGCAATGTGGTCTTTCATAAATAAGTAGGCCTCCCAATTCACTCTACTCGTTGAATTTTTTATTGCATCAGGTTTGTGATACCTACCAAATTCATTAAGTTTTGCTCTGATATTGATGATGCTAATTCATTGTATTCTCCCACCAGGCCAGGTTGAAGCAGAGTCACAAGTAGTTTTTAGTACTTGTTTCTTAGGGATGGATAGCTGCCTGAATTTGGAACCTGCCATGAATACCTAAATTACTGAAAAGTTAGCACAGATGAAAGTAGTACCTGACAGTTTTATGCCTTTCATCTAACACAGAGTGAATTCTTCACTCCACTAAAGTCAGCAATGAAAACTCCTACTGACTTCAGTGGAGCCAGGATTTCACCTTGATCATAACACCACCCCTTTAAAGATCTATATCAGTATACCTATTTTGTTTTGGTACAAGTGCAGACGTGTAGCCAAATGATGTATAATTCATTTATTGTGTGATGTTATGATTATTCAACATGTTATGTCATATATTCATTGTGTTCTAGAGTTAATTTGTATGATTATTGAAGTAAAAGTAAAAGTATTTCGATGAATCATGTATTTAGACATAAGAAAAATTAGCCAAAACACAAGAACCTGTGGGCTGAGGGGTGCAAGATTTTAACTTAACTATGTTAGGCCTTGGAGACGAGACATGCTGACAATTTAATTTGATGCTCTAAGATTATGGAAAAAGAGGTACCAATGGGTCACATTACAAAAGTGTAAACAGATAATTAAATTTTCAATTATAAAATGCATCATTTCTAGTATGTGTCTTAATCACAGAATAAAACAGGTTCATTGATGTTAATGAGAATCCGCGTAGCCTGTTGCAGGGGTGGTGGACGTATGGCCCGGGGGCTGGATCCAGCTCACGGCTTGCCTTGATCTAGCCTGTGAGGTTCAGGGGCTCCTCTCTCACACAGCATGGTGAGTCAGCACTGGCCCTCCAGCTGGCTTGACACACTGTTGGGGGGTGGGAGCCTAGAGAATTTGGGGTCCCTTATGTTTCTAGGGTCTACAGACCAATAAGAGAAAGAGGGCTGGCATTTTCATGTACATGCACATAATGTTGGTATAGACAGAATAACATTATAAAAAAGAGGGCCCAGAGCAGAAAAATTGAGCTTCCTATGTGAAACCTACATCAGGAAACTACTCCCCCCCATTGATAATCAATCCATAGAGGGCCGTCTTACCATCTAGAAGGATGCAAGTGTGTCTGTAGTTACACTTAAGAATAGTATATGGGCTCTGACATTTATAACTGTTGGTAAGTTTAATTAAACTACTAAAAGATAGTGAACCTTGTTCTTGTGATTGTGTGTTACTTGCCTGTGATCTCCTGTGTTCCTATGTATGGCTTCTAGATCTGGAACAAAGAGAGATAATTCTATTGAACTTAAGACTGTACCTGCCAGAGCTGAACCCACTGTAGTATAATTAACATTAAATAAAATAAAAGGCTACACATGATATCCAGAGGGTTATGCTGAGTCATTGGAATATCTGTAAATAGAACACAGAAGTCTGGATGCTTAGTCCAGTATTCTAATAATTAAACAATGGATCTTCCCACTCAGATGACTAATTACTTAGGTTCTTTGGGTCAGATCCCCATCTGGTGTAAATCAGTATAGGTCCACTGATTCAGTAAAGCTATACCATTTTGCATCAGCAAGGATCAGATCTGGTATACCTATACATAATGGAATTTGCTTTTATTTATGAGATTTTAAGGTGTTAGACAAATTAAGTTGTTTATAGATCAGACAGAAGACAGTGAAAATCATATCTAAAAGCTATCAACCTTTGTTATGAAATCCAGAAAGTTACTGTTGTAAAATATTACAAAGTTGGAGAGATAGTGTTACAATTAAATGATATTTTATAATCATCAGACTGGTAGAATTGTGGTGATATTGAGTAAAAAAATAACACGAAGCTGCATTCTAAATTGAAATATGATGAACATATTCATACAGCGCTTCTTCAGATACATTAGTTTTTTCTTTCCTTTGTTATCAAAGGAAAACAGACTCCCTAAATAACATTTACCAGGTAATGTGTGTGTGTGTTTTTTTTAAGTAAAACCCCACAATCCTTTTAAATGCATTACATAAGAAACATTCTTGTCTTATTTTCAATATTACACTGGGAAATTTTTCAATAGACATAAACATTTTGTAATTTTAAAATTGTGCTAGAAACTAGTTTCTTTGGCAGAACAAAGAGAGATTTAAACCTGAAGGAAGCATTTTGTCTCTTTTGATTAAACCTTTCTTTGAGGCCATTTCATAATTACACTTGAGTCTTGGTGAATAATGCCTCTTTCTCACATGCAATTCATCTGATTTCTCTTGTGCCTTGTAATGCACAAAAAGCATAGACTCTCTTGAAGCATGACTCATGCTGTAGCTTATTTACTGCATAGTCTATACAAAGGGTTTCTTTGAACAGTGAGTGGACACTGGATATCAAAATCTATTAAATCGCTCTGTCAGTCCTGAGTCACTACTGGGAGAAAAGCTAATAAAAAATAAATTGGCATTATGTTCATTTGAAATTGATCCACTATTTACATCAAGAAGCATTATTGTATTATCCGTGGCAGCTTCTTTCGCTATCTTCCAGAATGAGATGAGAAATTTCTTCTATGTAGCAACATGCTTGCTAAAAGTAATAATATTGTAATTTCTTTTTGCTGTCAGTTACTTTAGATTAGAGAAAGGGTTATTAAATTATTTATCAGAGAGGCACTGTATATCTTAGAGACTACATCGTGTGTATATAAGAATTTCCACCTATATGTTTTGTTACAGCAATAACAGACAAGACTGTGCTCTTGATCCTGAGAAGTGTGACTGTAGGACCATAATACCTGATCTCAAGTGCTGCTCTAAAATGGATCTGGAATATAAAAAAGAAAATAGGACTAATGAAGACTAAAGCAAGTCAATTCAGAATCTCCATGCAGATAGTCAAACTGCTCATGTAAAACTCATCACAGTCACTGAGATCGCTCTAATTCCTAATGCCAGTTTATAAATACTGTATGTAGACCCAATCTCCAAGTCTATGTAATCTGCACTTAATGTAAAACAAAGTGGGGAGGGAGAAGGCGGGGGAAAGAATTAGGAGAATGATGGCCATATGTCACCTTTAAAATCTGCTGATCCTGGGTTGTTGAGTATTTGTACACATCAGCTGATCCTGGGTTATTGGACATTTGATGTGCAAGAATAGCATCAGAGCTTCTATAACTTGGCCCCAGCTACTCCAAGTCCTCCATTCTGTAAATATGGCCAAATGCTTTGTTCCCAGATATATATATTTACATTTAGCTATGTTAAAATGCATAATGTTTTCTTGTGCCCAAGTGATATAAATCAGTCTGAATCAGCGACCTGTTTTCTTCATTATTTACCACTTACCAATTTTGGTGTCATCTGCAGAATTTATCATTGATGATTTTAAGTTGTGTTTATTTTTTTCTTCTTGAAAGGCAGCACTTTTTGAATACAAATTTATTTGCTAGGATAAAAGTAATTCTGAATGTGTGGCATACAAACAGCATACATCAAGAAAGGGTCTCCTGGTGGCAAAAATCTAGGCATTATCATCATACTTTGAAGAATTCTGTAATGTCAATAAAAGTTGTTTTGATAGGCAAATTCAGCTCCGGAATCAAACTTCTCCAAAATGTGTTTATATTTGGTTTGAGGGCTGTAGTGGAGACCATAGTACAAAGAGGGTGCTGTGATGAAGTGTGGGTCCAAATCAGAACTTGCTTAAATTTCAGGACCGTTTGGATTTAATATTTTGGTTGAAGTCGATCTGTAGTTTTCAAGGTATACATTCAGGTTTTCAACATACAGAAAAGAACATTAATAAAAGTAGGTAAACGTCACTGATGTTAGAAAGTTCAAGCATCATTACTGTCATTGTAATTTAAAAACTCTGAGAATCTAAGTAAGCAGTTCATACTCACATTGGGCAATTCTGGTGGTTCTGATGTGTGGAATAAAAGCTCACAGGCAAAGAAGTGAAGTGACCTCTCCAAGGTCCGGCACTGAGTCTGTAGCCAAGGAAGGATTAGAACTCAGGATTTCCTGAGTTATACATAAGCTTTATATTGAAGAGCTTTCAGTAAAGCCTCCCTGGGAGCGGGGCTGGCCAGCGGGAGCAGTTCCTGCCTGCAGTGGGCCTTGCAGGGCTGGAGCAGCCCCCTGCCCTTACCAGTTAACCATTTACATCTCTATTTGGCACCTAGCACTCATTGAAGTCAGGACCTAAATATGTCTGAAAAACTGGACCAATTTTTTTAGAAAGTGACTACTGATTCTGGGTAACCAATTTGATACCCAAGGGCAGAGGTGAATGTAAGGTGGTGTGCCCTGGCACACTGCTCCAGTAAAAGCCAGCTAGGGCACTCCACTGCAGCTGGAGGCATGCGGTGCCGCTTGCAGTGTGCGGTCCCTGCCAGATCCCAAGGTTCCTGTTTCAAGCTGCTGCCGGCAACCCCATGAACCACAGTAAGCAGCAGGCAGCCAGGTGAGGAAGGCAGGTTAAAGAGGCCAGCTGTGAATGCACTGTAGGAGGTGTGCATGCTCCCAGCTAGGCTCCTGGAGCATCCGCACCTGTCTTTCTGCCTCTTTTCTCGCTAGGGTTGCCAGGTGTCCAGTATTGACCTGGACAGTCTGGTATTTTCGCCTCCTGTCCAATAAAAAAATTTCAGAAAATACCGGACACCTAAAATGTCCAATATTTTCTGATTCCCCCCTCCCCCCCCCCGCCAGGAGGCAAGAATACCAGACACCTGGCAACCCTACATGCACTCAGCAACCAGGCCCAGCTCCCGGGCCCCTTCACCCCCGCTTACCTGGTTCCGCAGGGGAGCTGTCTTCTGGCTCGGAGCAGGAAAACAAGATGGCTGCCGGCAAAAAGCCTTCTTAAAAGGGCCATGCTGGGTTTTTTTTCTCAACAACTTTGGTCTCCCCCCTTTTTTTTTCCTCAACAGAATTTTTCCCCAGTGTTTTTTTTTGTGGGGGGGGGGGATGGTGGGGGGGGGGGACGGTTCAGTATTTTTGGTTAAACCATCTGGCAACCCTATTTCTCGCTGGACTCCAAGTAGTGCACATGCACCGCTTCTGGTGGCCCCTGGGAAGAAGTCAGGGGCAAGCAGCAATAGGCCAGGGAGTTTCTCACACTGCCACCATGCGTTTGTCTGCATGAGTGTCTCCACACAGCCAGCTCTCAGCTCCCTTGCAGCAAACAGGAGCAGCAGGGCAAGGACCTGTCCACCAGCCAGGTAAGGTAACTGTGCTGCAGGCCCCCCCTCTTCTCCTGCTTATTTCCCCATTCCTCTGTCCTAAGCCTTCCCCCACACCTCAGCCCTCTGCCCTAAGCTTTGTCACACCCCAGACTCCTGCCTGGAGCTCCCCACTTTCCACCCCACACTTAAATTTCTTATAGGTACCGTTGTATCGCAAGCCCCAACCTGAACCCTCTGGCCTGAGCCTGGCCGCCAAAGGGGATTACGATACAACAGCACCTGTAAGAAATTTAAGTTATTTTCACCCCTTCCCCAGGGGGCCTATATTCCAAAGGTGCTGAACCATCCACAGCTTCAGCAGAAGTCAGCCGGTGCTTCAGCTTGGTGCATCTGAAAAATTAAGCCCCAGGCATTTCAAATAAGGTAATTATTATTACTTTTGAAGGCCACCTTCAAAAATTTCATTCCTAATTTTAGTATGTTTCATTTCCTCATTTGTGTCGTGATTGTAACACTCCCTGTTTCATGGGGATGTTCTGAGGATAAATTAATTAAGTTCCTTTTGAAGACCCAGTTTTATCATGTTGCCCGCAATAAATCTAACTAATTGTGTTTAAAACACCTCTAGTTATTGTTTCTTTTCCCCTAACCCCTGTCGTCTTGCTTCTGCATTCATCAGGTGAGAAATTTCTCCTCTTGAATGTCTAACAAGCACCTGGCATATTGTGGCATGATCGTAACATAAATGATAATGTTTGTTCAGATTCTATGACCATGGGGGCAATACAAGTTCCTATGGATGTAGGCTTAATGGATGTTATCTGGAACTGTTTGTAGGAGAAATTAACAAGAAAAAAAAAAGAAAATATTTTCTATCCTAACATTGCTGCAAATTCAGAACCTCATATTACTTATTGTATCTACTTCAAAGGGGTCTTCTGAGGATGGAGTAGTTCTTATTTATAATGCATTTTTGAAAGTGTAAACAAACAATATAAGTATCATTCATCTTCGTGTATTAGTCTTATTGAAACAATATGAAATTTAATCCCAACTATTATAACATTTTTTCAACCTCTTGATTTTCTTTGTGTGTGAACTCAGCGTTACTATTCCTATATATAAATATTGTTACTGCCTTTTCACCTGTGTGATTAGTCAAAGTTCAGCATCCCAAGGATATTCCAATTGCAAGTAGAAGTGGAGGATGAAGTCAGGTTTTTTCTTTGGTGCAGTCTGTGCTTCCCTTGGAAGTAAATAAACGTTCTGCTTGTCCCAGCGCAGAAGGAACCAAAGGCAAGAGTAGTAGTTTCTTTGTTTTCAGACCCAGGCTTTTCAGCCAGCATCCCCAGACCAGAATCTCTCCAGGGCAGTGGTTCTTAAACTTTTTGGCCCGTGGACCACCTAGCTCAATGCAAACCTTTCCGCAGGCCACCAGTTGCTAATGGAAACTCATTGTTAATTACATAATTACCCCCCAAGCCATTTTGCTAGTGCTGCAGCTATGGAGAGCTTAATTTAAATAATTAAACAGATGAAGCATTTTAACTTTCTCATGTTAGTTTATCAAACTTCATTTTAAATAAAGTAAAATATTAATTTATGTCCAACACAAAAGGTTTCAATGTTTTCTTTATTTATGGCAGAGGTGGGGAGATCTGGGTGGGAGTTGGGGTGGAGGAGGGGGATAAGGGTGCGAGGTCTGGGTTGGGGGCAGAAGCAGGTTTGGGAGTAGAGTGTCTGGTCAGGGGGGAGGGAGCAAGAACAAAGGAGGGTGCAGTGTGTGGCCAAGAGGGAGGGTGTAAGAGCAAGCTGTGAGCGTCGGGTCTTGGTAGGGGGAGGGGGTGAGAGAGGGAGATTGGGGTGCAGGGTTTTGGACATGAGGGGGGAACCCATACCTGCCTTCATGCTTCTGTTACTCCCATTGGCCGGCCAATAGTAGCAGTGGGGAAAACCTGAAGCCAGGGGGAGCTCAGTGTGCTCTCTCTCTCACACTCACACTCACACACAACCTAGCTCTCGCACACACACTCTAGCTCCCACTGACACCAATAGCAAAAGTCCCATTGGCTTCACTGGTGCAGGATGAAGACTGTGTGGTTAAAATGTTTTTCTGTCACATGATGGGTAGATGCTGTACCCCATCACTCACCTGGGCCTCTGCTCTGGGTTTTTGTGGGTTTTATCACATTAGCCTGAACTTAAAAAGCTCAGTCCTCAGGCTGAGCCCCAGATAGTTCACCCATCTCTGGATTTATCAGTAAATACAAATGAAGTCGACACAAAAAACAGGTGGGTTGGAGTGGCAAGAATCTTTTTTCCTCAGAGAGCTGCATGTAAAGCAGTGGGCCCTGTCTAGGCTTATAGAGTAGTGTCAAAGAATAGCTCCATCATAAGTGAATCCGCAGCAAGTACTCCCTCCCTTCAAGGATGGGTTGCCAAGCAGTGGGCAGCTGAGGATCCTTTGACTTTAGCCAGGCCTTGCTCCTGGAACTGGGGCCTGGGAGATCTCTTTTCTCAGTGGTCCATTTCCAGCTGAGCTCCTCTCTCCAATTCTGAAATCTCCTGCAAGTGTAGTGGGGAGGGCCATCTGAGCCTGCTTTAGCTTGTTAAGCCTGTGTTGCCCAATGTGGGGATCGTATACGCCCTCACAGTGTCCAGAAGACATGTGTGTTTTCTCTAGAAGAGTGAACTCTCAGAAGCTCAGAATAGGAGTTTCAGTTCCTAGCCATCTGTTTGTCTAATTTAGCATTTATCAACATTTTTAATCAAGCACCATCTTTGATATATACATTCAGCTGACTCTTAGAATAGCAAACCAAACTCATTAATGCAGATAGCATTTTCTAACTAGCTACCTGAGAAATGTCTCCCGCCTCATGGACTAGTGAAAGGATGCTCATGCTATCAGACTCTAGATTTTGGAACAGGTAGTAGGGCATTCTTCCTGGAGCACACCCCATTTTGAAACTTGATTCCCGCATTGGTAAGTCCAACCCTGCTACTTGGTGTCATGTTCCCTCACCATATTTATTTGCATAGCCATTATTTTGTCATCATGCACTATCTGATGATAATAGCTAGGCATGGTGGCCTGCAAGTGTTTCTTATTCTTAGAAGTTTATATTATCATTCCCTCAGTGTTATATCAGAGCTCTTTCTATGTAAATTCATTGGAACTAGCAAAACCTCTAGATGAATTTGTGAAGTCCCTGGCCCATCTACCTTTTGAGGGTCAAAAGACTGCTTGGTGTTTTAAATACCTCTGTTTTTTGTTGGTCACAGCATAAGGATTGAGAGTGTGGCAGTGTTATGAGTGCCAGCCTTACGGTAAGAAGGCTTGTTCAAGGAGGAAGACTTTGCAGCATTTCTTAAAGATTCCAGTTTCACCTGACCACCTCTGGAAATCTGTTTCATAGTTGGATCCCGTTACTGAGAATGCTTTATGCCTAGCTTCCATGGGCCTTTTGTTCTCGTTCACTTTATTTTAAAACAAAAACGTCACATTGACCTCATTCATCTGTGCAACATTGTGTTCTTAAAGCTGTCACCTTTGCCTTTTTCCTAACTCCATCAATTGCCTTTGGCATCTTGTCCCAAATTACACTGTAACCTTTGGGGGGAGGGGGGGGGTGGTAGGGCAGCCTTTTATTTTTTATTTTTTTATGTAGAACACAGGCTAGTGGCCCTCCCTGATTCTGCTTATGGCTTCCAGTTGCTTCTGTTGGATGGAAAAACAGACTTTGTCTCACTCTTTTTATTTTGTTCTTTGGAAAAAAAGAAGCAACTGTGAAATACTCAGTATAGGAACTTTGAGATGTGACTAAAGCATGTTTTGCAAATCAGTATTGAATGAAATTCTTCTCTTTATCCTTAACTATCTTGTGAATTGTTCCCAGTTTTTCCTGTTTCTCTTGTTACAATTTTTATGCCATGTTTGGATTCTGGTTTCTTTTTCTTTATTCTGCATTTTTTTTTCTTTTAAGAAATCTACAGTGCCTCCTCATTACTGTGACCATCTGCTTATCACCAAATGTTGTTCTGGTCTTAACCATGACAGATTATACTGAGAATGAAGGCTGATTACAAGAAAGGAAAACAGAATGGCCATTCTGTGATTATATAATGCACTGAGAAAGGAGCCACCCATTAAAAGAAAGAACACAATACTACTAAACTCAGAATTCCTGTCCACAATGCAACACCAACCCTGGGTATATCCTTGTTTAAAATCTCTTGTCAGTTTTAGCTATCCTAACCAAATGCTTTCTGTCAGTGTTGTTGCTAGCATAGGTTGATGCTCTTAGCCAAATTTTCCTATAAAGACTGACCGAAGTAATTTTTAAAATGTATCTGTTGTGTTTGATCCATCCTGTTAAACTAAGACCAGTTATTACTGAACGCATTTGGTGAATGTTATGTTATTTTAAAATACTTTTTAAAAACTGATATTTTGTTCAGATTCCTTTTGAAGATCTGAACTCCTACCATGTTTCTAAAAAAACCTCCTAAGCCCTGCATGCTCTATCCATATATTGCATTATGACTTTGCCTTAGAACTTGAGGTTTTGCCATGAGGACACATTGTAAAATCATATACAATACACTGTAAAATATGTAAGTTAAGCCAGTGATGGGAGAACTTTCAAAGGTTTTGAACAGTACCTTGTAATGTGGATGTTTATCTGGACATACAGAAACTTACTACCTGGCCTTAAAGCCATCTCACACATGGCCTTGTTTCTTCCTACTTGTCTGGTTCCTTCATTCCTCTTATGGGGAGGGGCACCAGTAAACATCCTATCTTCAGTAGCACCATTAGGGGTAGATGGTAAGCCTGTTCCTCCACTTGGCATCTTTGTGGGTCATCTCACCCTTTTTCCCCTCTCTTTTCCCATGTGTTTTGAATTCTATTCACTCTCCATGGAGTTTCAGTTTCTCCTTCAGCTAGCTGTAGTGGCTCCTTCTGGGGAACCTACTTCCATTCTATCAGCTTATCTTAGGGTTTGCCATAGTGTCCATCACCGTAGTATGAGTATTCTTCCTAGGTGAATTAGGTAAAGCCCCTACCTGATTTCATGTGTTTCTGCTCATCTCCCTTCTCTGGTAAAACAAGCTCTGCATAAGTTATACATTTTTTGCCTTTCTCCCTATATTGTTTCCATTTCCTTTTCCACTTCCTTCCTTCTCTTTCTTTCCAAACCTTGCCTCCATGTGATTTCCCTTCTTCTTCCCAGTCTGGGAGACCTCCTTTCTTTCATTACACCCTTTCATAATGGGGGCTGGAAATGCTATTGTGGATGGGGGAAAACAAGTAAAAATGCCTACTTAAAGTAGGCCAAGAGCCTGCATATAGTCATGTTGTTTCAAGCTGCACAGCAGTAGTGAGTGGAACAGCTTTAGTCGCTTGAATAGATAACTGCAGTATAAATTAAATGTTTGCAGGCTGAAGAAGTTGCCTGGGTGGACTTGGAGGAGAGGTAAAAAACTTGGAACTGTCCCATCCAGATCAGTCTGGTTGGCAGTCACTTTGTAGGTTATAACACAATTTGGCCCTATTTGTATGTAACAACACAGTTGGGCTATAATCAGATTTAATCACTATTGTTAATGTTGATTGCTTTCTAGTGAGTAATGATAATCTATTTACTGATTTACCTCTCTAGATTTGGAAGCCTTGAGGCCTAATACAGACAGATTTTGGTTCCAAACAAACACATTAGAAGAAACTGCACTTTGGACTGCTCAAGGGCAACCAATGTGAAAAATTGGAACATCTGGTTACCCTAGACTGCTCTGATAGGGTTGCCAGGTGTCTGGTTTTGAACTGGACAGTCCAGTATTTGAGCTTTCTGTTCGGGAAACAAATTGAGAAAATATAAATGTCCGATATTTTCTAAATAAGATGTAATGTAGATTGTGATGTAATGTCAAGTGTGTCCGGTATGTTTGTCGAAACCATCTGGCAACACTATGCTGTGATAGCAGGATTCAAGCATGGTTTATCTGCATGGTTTTCAACTATGATTGTGGATGGTACAACCATGCTAGGGCTTAACCATGGTAGAAAATAACTGAAATATGGTTGCAACTTGTGGGCACCATTGTGGAAACACTCGTGGCACTAATTACCCTACAGCCTATATAATGTTTTGGAGGTGCTGGCTTCTGAGCCATATGAACTGGCAAACTATCTTTGGTGGTGCTGTACAAAAAAAAAATATATGGAGATATACCTATCTCATAGAATGGGAAGGGACCTTGAAAGGTCATTGAGTCCAGTCCAGTCTCCTGCCCTCAGGGCAGGGCCAAGTCCCATCCCTGACAGATTTTCCCCAGATCCCTAAATGGCCCACTCAAGGATTGAACTTGCAACTGTGGGTTTAGTAGGCTAATGCTCAAACCACTGAGCTATCCCTCCCCTCGCTACAATAGTAGCGAATGTGTGTTTTTGGTGTTGGGCCCGAGCATTTCAGATTCCTTTTCAATAATTCTTGTCAGATTTTATGAGTTGTTTGTTAATGTCGTAACACACTGTGCTCCATGCACTGGCAGATCAAGGCAATTGCAATATAGCGGTACAGTTTGTACTTGGTGTTTGGGGCTTTTTTGCTTAGATTTTCTATAGCACTGATTTTCAAAGTACAGGTAGCAACCCACTGCTGGGTCGTGGAAAGACAGGAACTGGGTTGCCTTGCTGTAGGGTGACATGGTGACCAGCAGGGGTGCTAAGGCCAGCTTCCTGCCTTTCCTGGCACTGTGGACCATGCTGTGCCCTGGAAGTGGTCAGCAGCAGGTCCGGCTCCTCCATGGAAGCAAGTAGCCAACTCTCACAAGATAAAAAAGCAAAATCAGCAAAAAAATGAAGCCAATCCCATTTCAAAACAAGCGCAGAATGCACTCTGCCCATATTAGCTCAGCAATGCCTGGCGACAAACTAGGAACCAGCCAATGGGAGTGTGGAGTCAGAGCTCAGGACGGGGGCAGCCTGTGGAGCTGGACCTGCTGCTGGACGCTTCCAGGGTGCAGTGCAGTCAACTGTGTCAGGAGAGGCAGAAAGCCTGTCTTATCATCCCACCGCATCACTGGTTGGGAGCCGCTGGAGGTAAGCCTGTGCCCCAACAATCCTCTGTCCCAACCCTAAGCGCCCCCACCCAACTCAGAAACCCCTCCTGCACCCTAAACACCTCATCCCCAGCCCCATCTCATAGCCTGCACCCCTAGACAGAGCCTGTAGCCCTGGTACCCCACCTCATGTCCCAGCCCTGGTAGCCCACCTCATGCCCTGCCCACATACTGAACCTGCCTCCCCCCCTGCCTGCACTCCAAACCCCTCATCTCTGGCCCCACCCCAGAGTCCACACCCCCAGGCAAAGCCTCCTCCCTCCCATCCTCAATCCCTCATCTCTGCGGCCCCACTGTGAAGCCTGCACTCTGGTCAAAAGATAGAATTATGCTGGGTCATGGGCATTAAACAATTTTCTTCAACTGGGTCACAGAGGAAAAAAAGTTTGAAAACCACTGTCCTATAAGCATGTTGAGATTATGCACAACATTGAGAGATGTACAAGCTACTCATGTTATAATTAAAGTAATATTTAAAACAGTCATTCATGAAAAGATGATTCAGTGAGCTTCACTCGACGGAAAACATCATATTTATATTTGCTTACTTGCACTTACCAAATAAACTCATTTTTGTTAGATATAAGCCATTGCAGAATGTATCCTCTGTCTGTGGGATTACCTATTCAAAGAACTGATTTTATGGTAGAAGTGTTTTAGATGGCAGATGTTTTGTCAGTGCACATTGAGTGCATGTTTTGAGAGAACTATCCACAATGACTCCAAGATCTCTCTCTTGAGTGGTTATAGCTAAATTAGTCCCCATCATTTTGTATGTATAGTTGGGATTATTTTTTCCAATGTGCACTTTGCATTTATCTACATTAAAATTCATTTGCCATTTTATTGCCCAGTCACTCAGTTTTGTGAGATGTGGTTGTAGAGGAGACAGCATATAATCACATATATATAATTTTAATATGAAAATGTGCATTTAATTTTTAAAATTGTGTATTTTCATATAGTGCCAGCTATATCCTCATCTGTCCTTCATCTTATCCATAGTTAATTGTCTCATAAGTGTCTCAGCAGAAAAGCAATATGGAGGAGGAGTAGGTAGAGGGGCAGATATAAATAGGGCTGCCAGGTGTCCGGTATTGACCTGGACAGTCCGGTATTTTCACCTCCTGTCCAGTTAAAAAAATTCAGAAAATACTGGACACCTAAAATGTCTGGTATTTTCTGATTTTTTTGCCCTGCCAGGAAGCGAAAATACCAGACACCTGGCAACCCTACACACACTCAGCAACTGGGCTGGGTCCCCCGAGGCCTCCCCCTCCGGATTCCCTGCTTACCTGGTTCCACAGGGAAGCTGTCTTCTGGCTTGATCAGGAAAACAAGATGGCCGCTGGCAAAAAGCTTCAAAGGCTTTTCTTAAAGGGGCCATGCTGTTTTATTTATTTATTTTTGCTTAATAACTCTTGGGGTCCCTTTTTTTCTCAACAACTTTGGTCTCCCCCTCTTTTTATTCTCAACAGAATTTTTTCCCTAGTGGTTTTTTTTGGGGGGGGGGGGAGGTGTTCGGTATTTTTAGTTAAACCATCTGGCAACCCTAGATATAAATTGTCACAGACCAGTGACGTATTACAACTGAAGATCTGCTCCAGGAAGGGACAGATGGATCAGTTCAGAGAGGGGCTCAGTGGTTAGGCCTAGCGTAGAAGGCAGTTCAGGGACGTTTGTGAGGACCTGAAAAATGCCAGCCTCCTCTAGTGGCAGCTGCAGCCATGTGCACCTTGTGTATAGTGTGTTGCCACTGACAATAAGTTAATGAAGGAGAGCTGGTGGGACCAAACCTGAGTGGGTAGTAGGGCAGCCAATTCTGTTCCTTTTTGCAACATAGATTTGCCAGCTTCTACAACAGGGCCCCCTCCTCCCATTTGGAGGCCTACCCAACCTCACCTTTCCTTCCAGTATCCCATATCCCCTCTCTGGGATGGGGAGTGACACTTCATCAAGGCAGCCCGGGCTGAGGCTGGATTTTGTGTGCAAGACACAGGGGCCAGCAGCTGCACCAGAGAACTCCACAGGGATTGACAGTATGTACCATGTGACAAATTTCTGGGCTGCCCTGGCCTCATCCACCTATTTGTTAGCTTTTCACAGGTCTCTGAACCTTTTTTACAGGTTGTCTTTACCATGGAACACCCGCATCAAACTGACCTGTAAGTGCACTTTGTCAATACTCTCATCATTGAAGTAATACATGTGGAAAAAGGAGCTGAGCCAGCCTAATGTTGAAAGAAGCCCTTTTATATCCAATAAATTGAGGAAATTGTTCCAGAATAGCTCCCCTTGTGAGAATCGGACCCTGGCAGCGTTGTCTAACGTGTTCTGCTGAGTTAGTGCTGTGCATGGAACTGAAAGGACGATTGCTGTCAGAAAAACGATTATGTTAAAACAGCATTTTCTGACTATAGTTATACTCTGTGTGTGTTTTCAAGTAATATCTGTTGACTTCACAGTTAAAAACATAGTTTTACAATTGTTAGCACTCAAGAACAGCTTGAAGAGGGAGGTAGATACTGTTCTGCTGCATGCATCATTCAGAACATTTCCAGCTAAGGTGTGATTTGCAGAATCTTTACACAAATGATAATAGAAGAGGCAGAAAGAACACAGCTTGATTTTCAGATACTGGGTTAAGTTTGCAGTCAGGGTACTTAGAGAAATCATCATCTGATTTGTCTATTGAACAAATTCAGTATGGAGATCATTTAGAGAGAATAAATATAGAATCCTATAATATTATCCTTTTAGGTACTTTCTACTTAAACTGCACTTTAACGATACTTAGTTGTAACTTTACTTAGTATAAGTAAATGATTTATGCCATAATTTCAAAAGTGTAGTGAAAGAATACATGATGCAGATGGGTCATTTGTTTTCTTTTATATATTTTTTTCTATCCTCATTTAAGCATGCATAATACCCCTGAAATCCATTTACTGAGTGGATTCCTCTAGGAAACAGAATTAACATTCTGAGTTTAGAACCAGAGCTGCATGATGTCATTTCTATATTTAAATTAGATGGAACAGAATAGAACTGAGTAATTTGTTTAATCATTGCTCATGCATTAATTTCCTGGGAGCTGATTTTTTTATAGTGCACTTTTATCTAGGATTTATGTCTCTTAGCCATGTCTCTTATTTGGCATGATTTCAATGAGCTGAACACATTTTTCTTCTTGACTTAAACCCAAGCAAAATCTGCAACCAAATTTTTTCAAGGACAGCAAATTCATTAGAGCAGGAATGTGACAGGAAAAATGTGCCCCAAGGCAAAGAAGTGAAATAAAGTATAAAGCAATTTTGATTATAAACAAGCTGAAAACACTTTGAAAAGCAGTAAATAAATAAGGAAAATGTGCAAGATTCAGTTTGTATGTAGCCTGTACAATATGTACTGGTTAATTTTGAAATCAGAAGTAAACTGACTTTTGGCACTGAGATTTTGTGAGTGGTGCTCACATATTTAGAAAACATTTGACTGCAGATTGAACTTCTCTAATCTGGCACCCTTGGGACCTGACTGGTGCCGAACGAAAGAATTTGCTGCACCACAGAACATCAATATTGCATAGCAGCATCACCAACACTTCCACTGCTTATTGGGCTTTTAGAAGACATTTAGGGGTAAATTAGAGATAAATAACAGCAAAGAACACTGAGCGCCAGAATTGGTGGTTATAAACAAACGTCATGGGATCATGGGAAATTTGACCACACCCATGGTAAGCGGACATCCAGCTAACTAAAATCATACTGGACCATGGATGTTGCCTGACTAGAGAGGTTCAACCTAAACAAAAATTCTGGTTGTACCTAATAAAACATTTTAGCATCACTTTTTATGCGTTTTCTTTCTACTTTTCAGGAAAAATGTTTAATCTTTACTTGATGCTTTATTTTCATTTAATTTTTAGTTTCCATTATTTTTTTTATTATTATTGTAAAAAATACTTGAATTTCATTATATTGGCTGCATGGTAGAAATGTTAGTATTTAGGACATTTTAAAACACTATCCAGCACAAATCACGTATGTATGTCATTTATGTGCATAGCTTCTTTTTGTACTGAGATAAAAATGCCTCTGAATATTCCATAATACAGTACATGTGCGCCATTACTTGTGACTAAACACTGAGTTTTGCAGTGTGGTGAGACAGTAAATCTTTCAGATTACTCTACCTTATTTTATTACCATCCAGTGGTTGCTCTGTATTTGTAAGCAATGTTCAAACTACTTTCCTTAGGTTCTCTTGACTGTAAGTCATGTGGATACTACCAGGAGATGGAATTTTCATTGTTCAATTGGATTTCTGTTAGGATGCCTGCTGCTTAATACACTTCTATAAGTAATGGAATGCCACAGATTAATCCTCCCATTTGGAGATATGAGAGAAATTAAATTCAGACACATATCAGAGAGGTAGCCATGTTAGTCTGCATCTTCAGAAACAACGAGAAGTCCTGTGGCACCTTAAAAACTAACGGATTTATTTGGGCATAAGCTTTGGTGGATATACCCCCACCTCGTCAGATGCATACTTCAGGACTCCTTGTTGTAAATTCAGATAGATATTTTTCAAAAGCACGTTTTAGAATGAAATCCACACAAGAATCCCTATTTATTACATACATGCCTAGATTAGTCCATTTGCAACTGCTGGGAAGTCCCATTTAAGGGAGTATGGAGCATGTGTTGAGAATAGTTTTGTTCTGCAATCAGTTTTGCTGTAAAGATCCATTTTTAAATAAACTCTAAATTGCTTATTCAGTGGGTGAAGTTTTAGAGCTTTGATGCTGAAGAGCTCGAGTTGCTTCACTTCCCAAAAGTTTGCACTTACCTGTGTTCCCTGTAAGCTCAGGGCATAGGTGGCCATCCAAGAGAGATTCAAATGCCATCCATCTAATTAGCAGAGTGCCCACAACCTCCCACAACCTGCAGCATGTGTTTCTTTTGGTGGTGCCCATCCCCGTGTGCTTCAGTGCACATACCAAAATGTATTCTGCACACGGATGGAAAAAATTAGAGGGAATATTGGCACTTACCAGAATATTTTATTCTGTTGCTATATTAGATTGGATTAACATCTGAGTCCGTTATGGCAGTCGTAGTAATGATGTTATTACTGCAACCTCAGACAAGGTTACTCTCCAATAATAATTTGCTCTTTGGCAGGTCCTTTACATGGCATTCGGTTAATTGACATTGACATGGAGTGGGGAGTGTACAAATGTGAATGTGTCATGTCTTTTTTTTTTTTAAGGATCATCCTTTGTATAGAAAGCCAGAAAATGCCTAATGTTCCTGTATTGCTTTACCATAATCTGCTGATAAAATCAACATGATTATAGACTATGCATTTATCTATATTCATGATCACAGAATATGCATTTACTTTGGTCTGCTGTTAGTCCAGTGTTAGTCAAGTCCTTTGGAACACAAAGAATATTAACTATATGGTAAAAGTCTGTTTTTGAAAAGAATGATGTATGCTTGCTGTAGTACTAAGAAGAGGGACTTAATGTATCTCGTTTGGCTGTTCCCTATTATTGACATAGTTTTGGAGAGAACTCACATTCCGTATGAACACAAGAAGTACCAATGTACCATATAATTCTGAATTGTTTATTTTACTTGTCCAGAATGGTATAACCAGTATCCAAAGCTTGGGAAAAGTTGTTGTTGAGGGGATCAGTGCCGATCAAGTGTTTATTGTATTAGGAAAATAGAGAATTTGGACCTGATTCTTGAATATGATCAGGCCCTTTTGTGCACATCAGGGACCAGATTGTGCTTGTAAGTAGCCAACAGAGAATTCCCCTGATGGAAAGGAACTCACACGGATGAGTGGAGCCACTTACCTTGATCAGCTGTTGCACCAAACTCCAGCATGGAGCTCTATGCCCTGAGACCAACTGGTAGGGTGCACCAATACGGGCAGCACTGGCATACAGGGACCCATCCCATTGTGTTAAGGAGTTGCAATCCTGATGCTTGCCACTGCCGAGCCTGAAGATAGCTGACCAGCATAAAGTAATGGGTGTTCTGTAAATCTGGAAAAAATTTCATAGACTAAGAACAGTTACTCATCTGAGTATCTATCTTTTGTTTCTGAACCTCTGGACACAGTTTGACAAACACACACTCTCTCTCTCTCTCTCAAACAACCTATCACTAGAGCGAACTGGGCAGTTGCTTGTCCAAGGCTGGCCAGCAGAGAATCATATGGGTCAGGGAGGAGCTTGGAGGTTTGGGATTAATGGGAAATACCTTGTCTAAACTCCACAGAGCCTCACCCTGACAAACAGAGCAGCTCTGATGTGAACTTGTCAGAGCCTTGCATTGCCGATTTGGTGGCTATCCGCTTCTATCCAATACCTAAATTCTGGATGCCTCCCCTTTTGTCAGCCCAAGCAGCAGTAATGGTTTCCTGTTTTGGTGCATAATGTGTGGCTCATACTGGAATGAGGAGCATGCTATGTAGGGAGGCTGTTCCCCAGTTCCATCCTTTCACCTATGATATATGCCCCTCTTTTTTATTAGAGCTGAGCATCTTCATAACTCTTGTGGAAGAGACAGAGGCAATCATATGCAGTAGAATTGGCCATCAGCCTTTACATATGATATTCCCCTTTACATATGATAAAGCAGTGGGGTGGAACATAGGATCTTAGACACATCGTTATATGTCATGCAATTTTATTTGTAGTGTTTGTACTAAATAGACGACTTTTGCTTATAATATGTCCTTTCCATTCTCTGACTTCAGAGATTTGAAACAGAAAAGTGAAGGGAATGGGTGCTAATTCAGTGCATTTTATCCTCCAGGTATCCCCAAAGAGTTTACAACCATAGTACTTTCTAATACCATTGAATGAGCTTATAAAGAGTTTATGTTGGACCTAAAAATAAACAAACTTCCTTTTAAAAGCTGTTATATAAGAGTCTTTGCCAAATTATGTGAATGCTGTGGAAGGAAATCAAGTTATAATGAAAACATAAGTTGAGACCAGCAGCCAAGTAACATTGAACATGATCCAACTAACAGTGCATGTGGGATGCTCTGAAAAACATTGTATGACTTTAAAAACTCTAAAAATTTCACTAGCATCACACATCCCCATTCTGAAGAATATGTTTTACTCCTTATTTCTCCCTATTTTTTGCATTTTCAACTGTCCTTTGGCTCAGGAGATAAAAATACCAGGTTTAATTTTCTCAGCTGCATATGGAAGTTCTCTGCTTAGGGCTGGTACTACAAACTGAACGCATTCTGAAAAATCTCTTGTAGCTGTTCGGTCCTTTTAATCTATAGGATCATTGCAAAAGTTCCCAAGCAGAACACTTGGTTAATCACATTTTCTTTTTATTTACAGATGATGCAGTAACAAGCTAGGTCTTGCATTTAGTATTGTGTTTTCCTCATTATCTCTGTAAGATGGCATGCGTGGGACTCCATTACTCAGTCTGATATTGTGAATCTTTACACAGCCTATCCTTAGTGCACATGCTTCCTCAGCACAGGCTAATCAAACCTCTCTGCGAGTGAATGTCTCTGGCATTAATTTGTCTGAGATGGCTCCTTTTTAGTTACATTGAGCCATTTTCATCCAAAGCTGACAAAAAATGGTGTAAATTGCACCGCCTTGTTGTAGTCTGCACCCCAGCTGGGAGGGTTATTCTCACAGGAAACCACTGATGATACTGATGCCTGCCTTCTCTCAAGCTTACTACTAGAATGGGGAAGGGGGAAGCAGCTTTAATTTCTACTGAGACCTCTAAAGCAATTTAGAGCAGAAATTGCCAAGGGAATCAGCACCTCCTCAGCAGTGTTGGCTTTTCTGCCTTGCTGGCCAGTAGTGCCCATTGGCTGGGCTGGTCCCCTGAGCAGACCTAGTGGAATGGAAGGATCAGTGACCTTGGGTAGCATTGTGTGCGTGTGTGCCTGGCCTCTGTGTCTGTTGGTTGTGGTTCATTAAGTGTTCTGTGTGTATTTTTTCACTGAGTTAGTCCCAAATCGTTTTTGGAAATGACGTATTTTATTGGTTTCCTTTTATAAGCAGTGTAAATCAGGAAGCATATTAAAGAATTAGCTAGAGACCGAACTACAGTGCTGCAGCAGACAGGGAACATGGTGTGATGGTGAGAAATGTACATTTTTTAAAACTAAGGGCAAAATTCTCACTTAATGATGTTATTGGAAGTGTCATTGGATAAGAGCTGAATGTAATATTCAGAAGAGATACACAGTGTGGAAGAAAGGAGAATTTTATGAGGGCCAAAAGCCCCAGGAATGGAATACTTAGTTATAATTGCTAACATTTTGCTCCAAATAATTTGTCGTTGGCTTATGGGTGCGGCTTAAATAATGTATTACTAAGCTTTTAGTGTGTAGTAATTTGTCTAAAAATAGGATTGAGTTAAGATGAATATACAATTTGTAACTTTTGTTACCATTTAGAATGCAAGGCATTCATTCTTTAGTGTCAGAACTAATGACATTTTTTATATTCAGTTCCACACAGAAGAAATTTTGGAAAAGTAATTCCATTAAAATCCAGCATACAACATATTTAAAGCAAATAAATTAAACCATTCCCACAGGGCAAAGGATAAGTCTTTTTAATTAAAATTGTATTATGAGAGAAGTTTTGTCATTTGTTAATGTATACTTTGTTGAAACCTACATGCATTTAAACTAATTTTTTGTTCAAATTCAAGTCCGTGCATATATAGGCAGGCTACAAGATACAGCCTACTTTATTGATTAGTATTAATATTTCCTTGGGTACAAGCTGGCTGGCTGCCAATGCCAAAAGTTTACCCTTTAAGCATGACATTACTACATGATTGAAGACAAAACTGTCTGTATGAATTCCCTATATATTTTTATATTAGGACAATATCCCCCTCCCCAGTATTATTTCCCAGGTTAGTAGGGAGTTACTTAAATTACAGACAACAGCAAGTTACATAAGATTTGGGTGCTGTTGATCATGTCTACACAGCACCAGTATTCACTGAAGCACAATATCGATTACTATATGCCAGTTATGATTATATAGCTTACAGTGATGTAATGGACACTATATTAATCAATCCAAAGTTCAAAATGTTACTACAGTTTAAATCAGTGATGATCCACCTAGGATAGTGAGCAGGCCGCATGAGTGGCCCTCCTTCATTTCAGTGGGCTTGCAAGATTATCATAACCAAAATGGTCTCCCGGGTTAGGGTAGTTTTTCTAACTGCAGGGTGTGCCAAATGAACCGTAACAGTGATTTAATTGGATGCAGAGGGAGAGCATAGCTCTCACAGTTAGTGTTGCGTGCAATCAGCCACACTCCTCACTTCACGTGCCCTTGCTTTATGTGTGTGTTACTTGAGCAACACTGGTAGGAAGAAAACAACATGGATAGAAACCAGCAGAATCTGGGAACCCTGCACATGGGCAATGGTAAACAAAATGTCTCGCGGGCCATATGTAGAATTCCAATGGGCTGCAAGTTGCCCACTACTATTTTAAATATTGAAACAGTGCATTAATGGGTAAATACTATGATTTTTTTTGTTTTTGTCTTGTAAACTCAATATAATGGCATAAATAGTTCAAAATTGTCACCCTCAGTTTACAATTTGTTAGAACCTATATTTTAAATCTGTCTAGCCCAGAAACTGTAGACAGGACAAATGCAGGACAAAAATTCTTACTGATGTACACTGTATTAATTCCTCACACAATGCACAGTTGTCCTGTGGATGGGCTGTTGTGAAGGTCAAAAGTATAAATGAGTTTAAAAAAGAATTAGATACCTTCATGGAGGACAGGTCCATCATTGGCTACCAGCCAAGATAGTTAGGAACACAACCCCATGTTCTGGGTGTTTCCAAACATCTGACTGCTACAAGCTGGGACTGGATCACCCAATATAGTGCCCCACAGTGATCCCTGTAAGTTGGGTGCTTGTGCAGCTGCTCAGGAGAGATTCAGATGCTACCCAGCAGATTAGCAGAACACCCATAGCTAGGCTTTGTGTTTCTACTGGTGCTGCACATTCACATGTGTCTCGATGTACATAAAAATATATTTGCACATGGATGGAAAAGATTAGAGGGAACATTGGTGCCCTGTTTTGTTTGTGCCCTCTGAATTATCTGGCATTGGCCCAGGTTGGAAGACAGGATACTGAGCTAGATGGAGATTGGACTGACCTAGTATAGCCATTCTCATATTCTTAATTAGTGGCCTTCCCTCTAAGATAAAACGACTTGTTATGTTTGGTTTCATTTCAAGCAAGCCTTAGAAAAATATACACGAATGTTCATGTGTCACACTTGCTGTGGACTATACCAACTTATGATGGACAGCCCCACACAAAAAAAAAATCAGTCTGGGTTAGGGATGTGAAAAGTTAACTAGTGGGGGCTGGACCAGCCCCCTGCACACCGCAGGCAGGGGGCTGCTCCAGCACAGCAGGGCCTGCTGCGAGCGGGGGGCACTCCAGCCTGTCCAGAAGAGCTCCCAGCCATAGCGGACCTGGCCCAGTGCAACATAGGCAGGGGGCTGCTCCAGCCGCATGGGGCCTAGCTGTAGTGGGGGAGGAAGAGCTGCTCCAATCTCGCTATGGCAGATGGGGGGACCGTGCCTTCCCGTCCACCCTCGTTTAATCAATTAACCAGTTAAATATAAAGTTTAACTGGATAATTAATTAAACGGTATTTTACATCCCTAGTCTGGGTAGGCCAGAAATGGAGGAGAGTGGAAATGCAGCATGACTTTTGATAAAGCCACTGCAATGAATACAGATCAAAGGAGTGAGCAATTGTTTTAAATTATAAAGCATTTATTATAGCTTTAAGCTATGAAAGGGAATTTCTCATTGGTTCATTAACACCCTGCTCAGGTGCATATGAAGCACAAGAGAGCAGACCTCGTGAATGAATACATCACATCACCCAAAGAATGGAATGCATATCTGTATCTTAGTGAATTTTTCACTGTTTTTCAGAAATATCGACAGTATATGTCAGGACTTCTGGCTCCTCCTTATGGTGTTATGGAAACTGGCTCTAACAATGACAGTAAGTAAATATCTATATATTTTAGAGAGTTTGTGCATCTGTCTTCCCATCCATCTGTGAGTCCATTTGTTCAAGAACTCCTAAATCAGTGGTTCTCAACTCGTTTCAGTCCATGGGCCACCAGGCCAATCAAAACATTTTCGTGGACTTTGGACAATGTTCCTGTGGACCACCAAAAAAGTCACCATAGACCACCTGTTGAGAACCACCGTCCTAAATAGGAAGAGCTATGACTGCCAAATTTAAGCTTCCTCTTATCATAACTTGAAGAAAGGCCAGGGTTTGGTTGTGCCAGGACAATGGGATGTGCATGGAATGTGACTGTTTTACATCAAACAGAAAGGGAGGGCTGTGAGAGCAGGGACAGTTATACTCCCGAAGGACCACAGGGGAGCAGCCCCAGGGAGCAGCCGCTCACTGTGCCGCATGGTCCCCACCGCCCTGGGCTGCCCAAGGGAGAAGCTGGCGAGCAGTCTGTGCAACACCGGGTAAGTCTGCTAGTGTATGTATATATATAAAATATAAAAATCAGTTTAAAAAATCCCTCCTCCTTAGATGTTGGAGTTTTGTTCTCTTTAAGTATTGTGATGCATGATATTTTTCATGTGGACAGGAAGCAATGTCAGTCAGTGCCTGCTGTAAAAAAAAAAAAAAGAAAGAAAAAAAGTAATCGTGTGCCTCAAATTTCTTTCTTTTACCTTCCCATTTTTCAGCCAATGGCAGTGAAGAAGTGGGGAGATAGCATGGCATAAGCACCTACCTCACACTAGTCAATTTGAGAATGCATTCAAGTTTTTGTGTTAAGTGCTAAGGACACTATAGATGTTTTGCACTTCTGAAAATCAAGGATATTTATTTAGGTACCTGAATATGGATATAGGATGTCTGACTTTAGTTGTTCTAATCTGCAAGTGTTGGCCAGTACATTTATATGTATGGTGTATTTTTGTATCTGCAGTGCTCATTGTTGCATTCCATGGCATGCATATGACATCTTAACACAGAACATTTTTCTAAAGAAATTTTCTTTTTTCTTTTCTTCTGTTCTATGCTGTGTTTTGTAGAAAAATAGGTTATTATGGGTTATTATGCTATTTTTGTTTAGAAAGAATTAGTAAAACATAGTGTAATCTTGGGCACAAAAATGTCTCAGTTTTATGTGTGCCCAACCAACTGCCCATATGCAGTCTTAAAATCTTTAAATTGGGAGGGGTTTGCTAAAACCTGCTGATACTTGCAGGATTTATGTATTTGTTATTCTTAATGGAAGTTTCATCTTTATAACCTTCATATGTAGATAGGAAGTATGTTGTTAGTTTCTGAATAATGTGAATCAAATTTACTCTCACTACTAAGCCGCGTAGGTAAATGCACATGCAATCAAACTGCTAACATCCTTCTAACATTTTATTACTTGCATGAATGTACAATATGCTGTATTGATATATTCTCTGTTTTCTTTTAGGGATGCCTGACAAGGAAAATATGTCTACCAGTGCTCTTTGCCCAGTACCTAGAAACTGCAATAAGGTAAATCACACATTCTTCGCTACTTTGAAAATAAAAACTAAAAGAATACATATAACTATACATATAACTATACATTTGAAAAACAGCAAATCAATAAAAGAATGGGGGGGGGGGGAAGGTCCCGGTCCTGCAAAAGCTTAAAACACATGTGTAACTTTTATGTTTGTGATAATCCCAGGCTAAAAGTGGACTTTAATCTTTGCAGGAACAAATTGCCATGACTGAACTTTTCTTCTCTCTCATTGCTGGTCCAGGCCCAGCACATAAAAATAGTCTATGTTGTCTCAGAAATATGTAGCTACTGTTGAAGTTGGCAACAGTTTCTGCCTGGATCAGAATTTCATACCTGGGGTTCATCTCTATAATAAAGTCACTGGAATGAAAGAGTGAAATGCATCCCTGTGCAGAGGACCATTTCAAGCCAAGGTGCCATTATTTTGAGGGCTTAAGTGGGCCTTATGTGATTGTAGCCCTTGTAATGTCCCTTTGCATAGGATTGAATTTTACCTTGTCTGCACAGAATAGCTGGAAACCCCATTCCCTTTCAGGAAGTGCTTCTATGCCTTTATACTAACCAATTGGAACACACATCCAATAATTTATGAGTAATCTGCCTGGGTTTAAAATAAACCAGGAAGAAATAACATTGGGATCAGAGTTTGTACAATTCAGGCCAGTTCCTGCTGGGACCAGGGTGAGAGAGTTATGGCTGTAGAATGTTACTTGGATGTTTTTCTTTCTGGACATAGTAATTTAAAATGGTGCATCTATTTTATGTCTTTACAAAGGTAAAAAGAATTTTTAAGTGAACACTGAAAACCTCTTGACAGCTAAGAAAACAAAAGCATACTTTGACCCATTTCGTTAATGTAAAACTCACTAATTGAAAAAGGAAACCATTTATTCTTACTTGCTCACTTCCGCCTCTCCCTTGTCTCCCTTGTCTGTCTGTCCTGCTTCCCCAGAGATAGTGACCTTTCTTAATCAGATCTTTTAGCCTTTATTAAGCATACAAATATTACTCTATACGCAGTTCCTTTTTTTGCTGTTATTCACTGACAGCATAACACTTCCTGACACTTCCTGACCCAGCCTTATCCTGCATGAAAATGAACACTTTTCCATTAACTTGGTAATCCTACGTGCTTTGATAGCACCTTCCATTCTAAAAGTATTTATGAAGTAAGGTCACAACACCTCTGTGAGGCATGATCATCTCCATTTTACATAGGTGGAAACTCAGGCATAGAAAGGCTAAGTGACATGCTTGAGACCATACAGTAAGTTGGTAGAAGAGCTGAAGCTAAGTGAAACAGCAGAAGTTTGCTTGTGGAATCCCACAAAGATTGACCTTCTCTTCTGTCCCATTAAACATCTATATGCAGCTAGTACTCAGGTGCCACACAACTCTACCTATCCACTACATGTGGGCATACTGCTACCACAGCTCAGCTCATGGGCGAGTTCAGTGCTCTGAAATGAAACCCAGGCAGGACACAGGTGATGCTGGTGGGCAAAGAAAAGCATTTGAAAGGTTTGCAGCAATGGTGTAATCACATTTGGTTGAAGGTACACATCCCCAGTTGGTCGATTCAGTCTGTAGTTTAGGAGTGCTCCTTCATGCCTCACCACTGCTAAACTTTCACATAGCAGCCGCTATGAGTAAGGCTTCTTACTGTCTCCAGTTGCCTAGGAGACACCACCACAACTTGGCAGATAATGACCATGACTTTGTCACCTCTTGGCTGGCCTACAGCAAAACAGTGTACCTGAGCATGAAGACTTCAGCATTATGATGGCCTTTGCTCGTGGGGGAGCATTGTCTAGTGCTCTGGGCATAGGCCCTTCAAACTGTGGAAGTGGAGTTTGGCAAGGGATCCTAGTCCCTCCCACTCCACTGGGATCTGAACCAGGGCTCTGTGAGGACTGTGAAAGGTCTGACAACTGGAATGCCTTAAGGCTGCCCTTCCTGAGGCACTTTCTACCATCCCTCAACTGTCCAAAGTTCATCGTCTGTGGCAAGGAGATGTGCAGGTCAACTCACTGCTTGACACTTCCTTGTGGCCATGTGTGTGGGGTGCTTCTTCCTCAGGGTGGCAGCTGCCTCCTCTGGTGACTGCCCTGGGCCAGGTCAATTCTCAGTCTCTCCCCTGTTGGAATAGTACACAATAGGGATGTTAGTTAATGTGTATTTGTGTAAACGTGTAACCGGTGGTTTTTTTTTTTTTTTTAAGCAATTGCATGTTTACACTTAAGGGGGCATGATAGATAGGCACTGCTATCAATTAAAGATTTGATTGAAAAGGAAGATATGCCTGCAGGTCCAGATTCTCAGATGTGTGGGTGTAGCTTTGCACTGATCTGGGATTTAAAGTTGCCCTAAAGCCAGCATAGACAACCAAGGAAGGATTCCCGCTGTATGCATGAATCCGTGGGTAATGCAGAGACACTTGAAGAGCTTCTGCATTAGTGCAGAAGCATATGTCCAGGGAAAATGGAGCAAATCCAGAGTATCCTTTATCCCCCAGTTATCCTTGGCTACTGGAATGATGCTGGCAATAGGTGCAGTTTAGAGCAGCCATTTGTTGAGGTGGATGAAGTTTGAAGGAAGCTCTTTAAAATACTGTGTGCTGTAAGAAAACATTCTGCACAGAGATGAATGAAGTAGATGACCTAATGTCTATATAACTCGGATTATACTGACATATTTCCCAATTTTTTGTTTTTATTATTTTTATAGAACTTGCTTGTTTTGATTTCTCTTGTAAATAATTCACAAAACTTTTCACATAGATCATAAATTTGCTTCAAATTAAATAGTATATATTCCACTCTTTAAATATGTGTATTCATCTTTTACTCAGTTTATGTTAATTCTTTTAATGGCTCTAGAATAGATGATTTTCCATATTCAGCATCTAATTATTTGAGCTGTGTGTTCATAGCTTAATTTTTTCTTTCTTTGTCACCTGTACTTTTTTGATGAGTAACATAGGATTTTTCTTCTAATGTATGCCTTGCATGTTTCTCACCATATGGGAACGTTTGGTATTCCTGCTTCAATTAAAATTGATAAAAAGTTTGTTTCTGTCTGAAGAAAGCTGCAAAGTGATTTTCTGGTATCAAACAGGTATTCATTTGCCTTTGGGGTTAATTTCATACATTTAATACAAAATCACAATTAAACTGAGCATAAAATAACTGAAACAAAATATGAAATGATTGTGTTAATGTCCTCAGCTATATTTTGCAGGGAAACGGAAACAATCAACTCTAGGCTGTCTTACTTTAGAGAAAAGAGAATAAGTGCTTTCTGTTGCATTAGTTAAGTTTAATAATTATGTGATAGTGTCTCTTGAAATAGTTTTGAAAATTCTTATAGTGCTAGACCTAGATATGACTGGGTGTAGTAGTTGTGTGTAAACTTCCAGGGTAAATGACAGACTCAATGATTATCTCAGATACATTTTGGAAAAAGTTATAGAACAATGTTAAGAACATAGGAGAGTTCTGATCATGTGTATATATGGATAGATATAGTGTGTGTGTGAGCGTGAGTAAGCTGGCTTTAAGGTTGCCTGACATTTTCCATTATGGGACCCTGTTTTCAATTACCTATAACTTTTTGGGTTGAATTTTCCAGACTAGGTTGTCTGCATGAGGCTGAAAGTTTCAGCTAAACTGGTCTGGCAATTTCTGAGAATGAGGTTAGGGGAAAACATGTTGTTTTAAAAATATATATTTTCCTGGAGAAGCTCTGGCACCTCCATGTTTTGGAGCAGGGACTTGAAATTTAGCATGGATGTCACTCTGACATCAGGTATGCACCTTTTGCCATCCACATAACAATTTGCCCAAGTTATAAGCCTCAGTAAAATCTCAGTGTGCACATGCTTGATAGATTTGTTAGAGTTCAGCAGGTAAATTCTCCAAAGATCCTATCTACACATGGCATGCTTCCTTCTGCACACGCACCATCCCCACAGAGTGACTCAGCATGTGCCAGCTCAGGGCTGCAGGAACTGAACAAGCCTTTCCATGCAATTGTTTTTCCCTAGAAAAAAATGCTAGAGCAGCCGACACTGGAACTAAGAGGAGGAAGACTGTTCCTTTTGTGCTCTCAGTGCATCTCCTGCTGTCACCCAGACAGTGAGAAGGAACAGGAAGAAGCTGGCTGACTATTCCCAAGGGGTTATAGAGACAGGGGAAGAGGGAGTGGCAGGACCAAGAGAGTAGAAAGAAGATGGCAGGAATAGAGAGAGACCCAGGCTGAGGACAGAGTATTTAACCACTCTCCTACAGAATCTGGAATGAGCCCAGAAGTCTTTTCATTCCTTTCCTGTCATCAAATAAATATGAAACCCTTTCTCAAACCACGTATCTCATTGTTCTCTCATGATGGTTCCACAGAGGATAACAGTCTACAACTGCTACCATTTAAGCTGTTAGTTTATATGATAGAGATCAATGCTGTGGATCTAAAGATCTCTCAACCCTTCTGATGTCCTGTGCAGGAGATCAATATGGTTTCACTTGCTGGAATTTTTGGGGATGGGTGCGTTTTGCTTGTTTCTGAATTAGGAAATTAACCCCAAAAACTGTCTGTAAAAAAAAAAATGTTACAATCAAGCATTCAGAAGTTAATTAATGTCAGAATTAAGATTGCCTGTGCAATTTTAATTTGTTCCTCATGTGTGTATGCATTATGTTATGGTCTTTAAAATTACATGATCACATACTTATTTTCCATGGGAACTCTTAAAAATATATGCTCTAACCACAGACAGTATTATTGACACGTTGTTTTTTATGTGATACATTGCATAGAAAATTAATTTATTATATGCCTTATTAATATCTCAAAATTAGAAAAGTTCTTTTTTCTTCTCTCAGCTTTTGCTGATGAATATATACACATGATAAATTAGATGTACTAGGCATGACTTTTTTGCATATAAGCCTTGATATGAATTCGGGAGTACACTTCGTTAAAACTCTCTAGTGGTTGTTATATTTTTAATGTATTCCCATGGTCTTTATAGTTCTACTGTAGTAAAATAACATGGGCTCCCTCTCGTGGTCACAGTAATACCTTAAGATACCCTTAATGTTAAGTAATGTCTAAATAGGACAATGTTAGCTTTTTTCTTTCAGTGGTAATGAATTCAAATCCTGCTGTGTGTATAATTGCCTCTTTGGAAGTTGTATTTTTGTTTTTTGTTTCTTCCTCAATTTATTTGATATAATATAATTTTATAAATGATAGCATTTCTTGCTTTTTTCTGTAGTCTCCTCTGATTTCTCACATGCTTAAAATTAAGTATGTGCTTAAGTGCCTGCTAGATCAAAGCTCTAAGTTCATGTAACTGAGAGCAGAATTTTGTCCATTTAAATAATTGGAGTAGCTGGGGGTGGGAGAGCAATATTTGGTCTTTTGTTAGCTCTAGAGATATTTAATAAAAATAACTAAAAACTTTCAGTAGAAAGAAAAAGTGTAATCTGAGTATTAACCCTTTAAGTGATAGCATTTTCTACATAAGCATCCAAATCAGTATTCATTATTTTAAGCACTTATTGGTAGCGCTAAGCCATAGGTGGGCAAAATCAGGCCTGGGGAACCAGATCCAGCCCGCCAAGCATTTCTCTCTGGCCTGCCTACCTGATTAGCAGAGCATGCATACTTAGTCAGCTGCATGTGTTCAGTGCCCCTTCTCCCACTTTACTCCATCCTGCAGCCAAGTGCTCCCAGGATTTTCCTGCAAGCTGTGCAGAGTGGGGGAGGAGGAAGGATGAATGGCAGAGGGAAGAGCTGAAGTCAGGGTGTTCCCCTGCCCCAGAACCCCCATCTCTGCAGAGCCTGAAGCACGAATGGTAAGTGAGTGCAGAGCAGGGGAGGAGGGAGACAACAGATCAGGTCAGATTTCCTTTAAAGAGACAGCTCATGGCTTCTCTCAAAAGCTTACCCAGCAGCAGCCAGCACACACACACTCTCTATGTGGTTGTCACACCCCCTCGACTGTGCCACACTGTCTCTGTGCCACACATACAGTCACTGTCACATACACACTGCTGCACAAAGTCTGTCTTTCACACACTCTCTTTGTTTCTCTCTGTAGCCTCCAGCCCCACCCCTTCTGCTCGAGGGCCCGCCCCTTCCAGGAGTCCTGGAGCCAGCCCTCGATGATGTACCAAAATTTGTGAAGTGGTCCTGCTGTGAAAATTATTGCCCACCCCTGCTCTAGGCACTTTAAAACAAATTAAATATAGTGTTTACAAAGCTAACTTTAAAACTGACAAGATACAATATTGAACAACCTATTGGACATACCAATAATAATCATACTGGTCCACCATAATAACCACAGTAGTAAGAAGCATAATAACTCCATCTCTCGTTATCCTGGATCTCAATTTACCATTCCTGAATGCCTGAGAGGAAAGCTTCTTTTAATATATGCAAATGATTAACAAATATAGGGTTTGTCTTACTCCTAGCAAAATTCTTAATGGTGAATTTTGACACAACTGTAAAATACTGGCTTTGTAGTAAAAGAGAATGTGTGAAGTATTGTAGTAAGGTTGTAGAGGCAATGACAGAGTTGTTTTTTGGGAAGTGCTGACCTCAGCATGGCATTTGAATGAGAGTTGTGTGCTGAATTTGACTGAATTGATTTCTATGGTCTTGTCTACCTGGTGTGGCAATGCACACTAAAGGGTGTGAATTAAAGTGCACCAATGTGGTATGCACCTTCTGGCCCATCTAGTTCCTGCTAGAGCACACTAAAAGTTCCCTAGTAAGCATGTGTGTCCTTCACTTGCATGGTTTGTATGTGTCCTTCAGTGTGTATGCACTGCTATACGTCCTAACCTTGCTGGACTGTGTGCCAAAATCTATTATCTTCTACAGTCATCAGCACAGGATAGCAAAGATGATATATTTGGAATTTTCTGTTTAAAAACTCATGCATATGTTGCATATGCACTTTGCACAATGATTGCTAAATAATATTTTTATGCAAGTCTAAACTATAGTAGTTGTTTCTGATGTCTGCTATAATATTTTGGCATCCATTCTCAGTTATATGAAAATATAATTTGCTTAGATGTCTAAGTTCTTCATTTTGCACTATGTGGAAATGCTTTGGGTTCAGTAATTATCAGATTCCATAGCAATTTGGCTGTTCTAAAGGCTGTATGAGTGAGCATAGTCACTAGCAGTGAGTCACACCGGTGGCAGCATATGGTGGGAGAGATAATAAATTCTGAGGTGTGAAGGCGTTTGTGACAAATGCATTTTTATACACTAGGTAATAAACTTCATCCTGAAAAATGTTCAGGTCTTTATATGTTGCCAGATCTCTTTACATAAGTAACATTATTAGAAAGGCTGCAGATTTACATATACTTGTCTTACATAAGCTAAATTGTTAGAGAGTCACTATGGAGGACTGAAAGACACCATGGACTTATATGTCAGAAGTATGCAGTAGGGATGTAAGCGACTAGTCGACTAGTCACTTCCCCCTTGCCCCTGCTGCCTCTATCAGGGGCAGCAAGGGGGCGGAGCAGGAGCTGGTGCTAGGGGGAGCCAGCTTAAAAGCCAGTTCCCCCCAGCACTGTCTCCACAGAGAGTAGGGGAGACAGAGGGTAGCAGGGATCGGGTGCGAACCAGGAATCAGCTGATTCCCAGCTCGCACTCAGTCCCAGACACTGAGACTCTGCTTTTTAAATGTATTAAGTGTCTACATTTAAAAATACATTTAAAATACATTTAATACATTTAAAAATCAGAAGCGCAGTGGGAGGAACCCGGTGCAAGCTGGGACAGCTGATTCCCGGCTCGTGCTGGGTCCCTCCTGCTGCGCTTCAGCTTTTTAAATGTATTAAGAACCTGCCAGCTCTTAATACATTTAAAAGGCAGAGCCTCAGTGGGGTTAACCCCTCTGTGGCTCCCCCACTTATTGACTAATGAAGTAGCCGATGGAAAATCCATCGACTAGTTGATTAAACCTAAATTTAACATCCCTAGTATTCAGATGAGAGACAGTTGTACATTTCCTTAATGCTAAATGCAGAAGTCACTTGTCCCAAAACATTCATGAAACCAATATGTGGATGAGAAGCATCTAGCTGAAGGTGAACCCAGGCAAAGAAAACATGCTGATGGTAGAAAAAGAGAGGTGTGTCTAAGAAAGACGTAGCATTCTTTCATCACCTGTCATCCAATTCAACTGTCAGAGAATCAGAAAAGGTGTAGGGCCTGGGGGTCCTTTTGCATTTCTCACTGACCCTGGAGACCCAAATAGTGAGGACTGTCATGAATAACTTCTGTTTGCAGCTGACCAGGAAACCAAGTGTTAATGACACCAAGCAGGCTAGAGATTCCATCCTGTTGATCCTTGCAGGATTAATTATTGATTTACTTGATTATTGCTATGCCAGGAATGAACACAAGTTCTGAAAAAAACTTTGCCTGGTCCAGAATGCCCCATGTCAACTAAGCAATATGAATGTTAATAGTCACTAAATTGTCTCTTCATCAAATACCTGATCTAGTTCACGGATATAATCTGACCTTCAAAACCTTTCTAGGAGTTGACACTCAAAAGATCACCTCTCCTTTCCACCACAGCTACACTTCTTAGGAACAATGGAGCTGTTTACTGCAAGAGTAAGATTGATGTGAGATGGACACTTTCCTGGTGGCTGATTTTTCAGCTATGGATTTGTTTCTCACAACAGTCATAAACAAAATCAGAATAAAATGAAATATGCATAGGTATATTTGTGTATATACTAATATAAAATCTTACTCCAAATTACATTTCTATTTTGGGAAGCACTGGCAATGAGCCACTGGCTTTATTTTCTTCTGTGCCTTCAACCACGACAGTGAGATGCAATATAAGCACCTACAACTGGTTGCCAAACTTTTTATAGAGTGGGCCACAAAAAGAGACATTGTCTTGGGACCACTTCCACTCCCATTCACAATTGCAAAACATCTACTCTTTTTTTCTGTCTTCTGAAAATAAGAAGAGCCAACATCATGGGACCACAACCAAATGCTCCCCTGCCTTTCTGAATTGGGGTTTGGGAATCCACTGACCTAAATCGATAGGTCACAATTGCTCTTTTCAGAGAGAATGAGCTAAATTCATCCCTGTTGTGACGCCAGTGGAGTTACTCTGGAAGCACGCTGGTGTAAATAAGGGACAAATGTGGTGATGTCTGTTTTAAAAGTATGATTTAAGCTAAGTAAGCCATCCTTTTGTTTTTTGAAATGCAGAACTTTAGACCCAAATTGTCCTGTATACAGAAAAACCATGTAGAGAACAGGAAACTGCATGGCTAGCTGATGAACTTTCCTTGTTTTGCTCCCTGAAGGAGCTGACAGAATTTACTCCTTGATTCCCTGTGGAATGAACAAAGGGTGTTTTTACCCTCCATACCCATCCCAGAATCCCTGAGAATCCACTGGAAGGATAGGCCACCTGTGTGGAGACCCTGTCCTATGCCTCTGCTCTCCACCTGGCTCCCCGGATGCACAGTTCCATTGGAACCCATTGGTGGGGCTCCAGCTGCTAACTCTGCCCTTATAAACTCCCTTTCCTACTTATCACCTCAAGATCTTCCCCTATTCTCCCATGAATCCTTTTCTCCGCACCCCCATGAGTTCAAAATCTCCCATCTTCCCTAGGACTCACTCTCCCCCCCCCCCCTTCCAGATCCCAACCCTTCTCCCAGGACTCTTCCAAATCCCAGGAAGTGCTGCTCAGGAGTTAGTGCCTCCTGCCAGGTCTAGCACCACCTGTCAGGAATGCAGTGCATAGGCAGGACCTCCATCCCACCCTTCCTTTCCCCTTGACTGGCTCTAGTGCTGCTGGATATGGGGCTTCACCTGCCAAGCTAGGCATGTGGGCGGCAGTATGGCTCAGAAAATAGATTTAGAGGTGCGTCTTCTAGCCTTAGCTACTCACTGCCTATAATTGTTTTCAATGAATGTCACAAATATGGTTATATTCTGTGTTTGCATTGGAAAACAGAGTCCTGGTCCTTGACTAGGTCTCACCAGCACTATGGTAATATAAATAAATGAAAAAATAATAAAATATTTCACAGAAAAAATATTTGTCATCAATATGAAGGTGAAGAAGGTTCTCACCAGTCATTGCCTCAATGTAATTATTATTCACTGGCTCAGGGCTACATTTGATTTTATGGAATACAAATTCCAAAAGGCAAGTATATTATTTGTAAGACAGGCAGTCAAAGTGCTCTACGGGAGATGATATAGCTGACTATAGGAAATCTGATTTTAAGATCCCTGATTCAATTTTTCTGCCAAACTTGAGAAAATAATTACAAGATTCAAGAAACTAATTTTGCTGTTTCGTATCTAAATATGCAACGTGTTACTTGTATATGCCTGACTTACCCGAAGACATAAACCTTGAGAAGAGCGGCCCTTTTTTTCACTCTTAATTTCCTGCCTTTCAACTACAACAGCTAAATTGAGCACATGTGCCTGCCCTTATGGGTTGTGATGTATAGCAGTGTACCCTTTTTGTGACCCCATATCCTGTGGTGCTGGGGCAGGACATCACAGGGGAAGGGCCATCTGTTGTGTGTGGACATTCTTGTTAAGTGATGCTTTGGTGAGCTCCTCCAGATCTGTGAACAATGAGTACCAAAGGGCCAGAGCAGGGAGCATTGGTCTAGCTCTGCAGGACAGGGGCTACCTCTATAGGATGATTGTGGGACAGGTTCAGCCCTATTCCTCTGTCCCCCAAAAATATTTTCACTGCCACCTGAGAGAAAAATTTTGATTCAGAAATTACAAATGTTAGATGAGTCAGATGTATAAGATACAGTTGAACATGTAATTCTCACCTATTATTTCTAGTGATGGCAAAGTGCTACTCAAGTATTTAAAGATTTATGATTTCTTCGTTATTTATTTTTTTTTAAAGTTTCTTTCTAGAGGAAAGCTTGACATGACAGACTTAATGTGTTTGATGTCTGTGTTGAGGCTTCACTGTCAGTGAACTGAAGATTAAACTGAAGATTTCAGTTAGTGAGGAATACAAATACATATATGTACATGAGTTTGCAAGTACAGAAGTGAAAGGAATGTATTTTGTTCCAGAACAAAAGCAATAAAAGAGGAATCATGTTTCCAATACCAGTTACTGTACAATAGTACAGTACTAACTCGGGGTTATTGCACTACATATGTTTTCATGTCACATAAACAAGTTTTTTTTTAATAATTTAAAACAATGGTATAACTTTGTAGGAGGCACTTCACCGATTGGAAAATCAAAGCCTAAACATTACCTTAAATTATAACTGGGAAGAAATTGGGAAGGGAGCAGCTTAAAGGAGTGAGAATAAAATTGAACTTTGAATAAATCACTGCAAACCACAAAATGGTGCTTAATCTTTTCTTACTTTCTGATGCTGCTCATGAACCAGATGTAAGTCTGAGGGAGAGTAAGGTGAAATCCTTTTCCATCATTCCATTCTTCTAGTGTGTTTTTTCTGTGTAGCAGCTTCTGAAAGTCCCTTAGCCCATTAAAAATCATAGCCTGTTTATGGGAATACCAAACACCATTAAATCTGTCTCTTTTAATTGGATAAATTTGCAGCAAATTTCCTATCACCATCTTCATGTTGGGATCTGAAAGCAAGGTCTGTTGGATCTAAAAGTCCAGTTCAACTAAAAGATGATTTTTAGTAGCAGAAAATCCTCTAACCACTTGAGGAGAAAACAACAGCATGTTTCAGCTAAATAGCAGGTTAACAGCATGATGTCAGTCTTCTGGGCTATGTCTAGATTAAGGTATTTGAGTGGCTTTTTTCCATTGTTGATGTAGTACTGGCACAGATATGGGCAAAGATGTTTTCACCTCTGTCTAGGGTTGCCAATTTTGACTGAATGCATCTCTGGGAGTTTCATCTAGGGATGTGAATGTTTAACTGGTTAACCGGACATCCACACCCGTGAAGGTTAACTGATGGGGGCTGGAACCTCTGTCCGTGGCAGGCTCAAGTGCCCCGCAAGTAGCTGCTGCTCAGGTGTCCCAGGTAGATCAGCCTCTGACCATGGTGGCTCAGAAGCCCTGCAGGCAGGGGTTGCTGCAGCCCACCTCTCCATTTAACCAGTTAACTGGTTTAACCAGTTGGCCAATTAAATGAGATTTTACATCCCTGATTTCATCATGACATACCTTTATTAAAGATTATTCTTTAATTCCAGGAGAGTTGGCAACCCTTGGATGTCTAACTCTGTTCAGAGAGGTATCAGAGGGGTACCCGTGTTAGTCTGAATCCGCATAAACAACGAGAAGTCCTGTGGCACCTTATAGACTAACAGATTTATTGGAGCATAAGCTTTCGTGGGCATCTGACGAAGAGGGTCAGGTGCCACGGACTTCTCGTTGTTTCTGTTCAGAGAGGGTCTAGAGGGCATGCTGGTTTAAAAAAAAAATTGGTCTGCACTAATCACTGATGATGCTAGCAGAGCTGTACTGATACGACATCAATGGTGAGAAATGTTCACAAAAACTTGATAGTAGGTAAGACCCTAGAGTTGGGTTTTGAACACAGCTTTTATCTGAAAGTTTGAGCTCTCTGACAGTTCTGGGACTAGTGGTACAGTGTAATGACCGCTTCATGCTCCAAACTTATGCATGGAAATTGCATGGAAGGACAAGGGAGCTGCTGTGCTGGAATCTCTAAATATTAGCAGGATCACAAAGGAGTCTCTTTCTTTTAGTTTATAAAATTCTGTTCTTGAACTGTCGTTTTGTGTGTGTATTTGTCTTGTCTGTTTTAGAAGGTAAGCTCTTAGGGGGCTGATGACACATATTGCTGCTTAGAAAGTCTGTGAATCTGTGGCAGTTTATACACATGATTTTCCATAGAAAGATGGTAATCTACTTCACTGGGGACTCTTTTTGGATGAGGCATTGTGTTACTTCATGACAGTCTCTCAAGCACACGTTGCAATTAGAGGGACTGTTTAGTGCAGTGTTGCAGGAATTATGACTTTTAGATTTATGAGTTAGTTGCAAATATTGCATTGGCATTCAATATTTTCACTGAGTCTGTTTTAGATTGCAGTAATTACATTTTACATCTGGGACAGTAGACATTAGGGCTGTGTCTAGACTGGCAAGATTTTGCACAAAAGCGCCTGCTTTTGCGCAAAAACTTGCCAGCTGTCTACACTGGCCGCTTGAATTTGCACAAGAGCACTGATGTTCTAATGTAAGAAATCAGTGCTTCTTGCGCAAATACTTTGACGCTCCCCTTCGGGCAAAAGTCCTTTTGCGCAAAAGCTTTTGTGCAAAAGAGCCAGTGTAGACAGCTCAGATTTGTTTTGCGCAAAAAAGCCCCGATGGCTAAAATGGCGATCGGGGCTTTCTTGCGCAAAACCGTGTCTAGATTGGCATGGACGCTTTTCCGCAAAAAGTGCTTTTGCGCAAAAGCGTCCCTGCCAATCTAGATGCTCTTTTCTGCAAATGCTTTTAACGGAAAAGTTTTTCTGTTAAAAGCATTTGCGGAAAATCATGCCAGTCTAGACGTAGCCTGTTTTTCTTCGCAGTATTTGCTTTGAGGATGAAATATTTAATCCAGTCCAAGCATCCTTTATCTACAGTACCAAAAAACACCCAACCATAAATCGCTAAAATATCTAACTATAAATTAAGGAAGGGTTTAAGGTTAGATTTAATGAGGGTGAAAATATCTCACAGGGAGAAGGAACAGAATTCCAGTTACAATGAACAACACAGTCAGCAATTACATTAAAATGAGCAATGATATTAAGTAGGATAAGAAGAGACAAGGATTGTAGGTAATTAAGTATCCCACAAGGACAAATGTGATTCCTGAAATTCTTGAAAGCCAGACTGAGAGAATTTAGTTTTTTGTTACATTGTGGTAGAAGTAGGACAAAGCCACATTCTTCAGAAACTTGCTAAGGGTTTCGGGGAATGAAATGGGATAGTGATTAGTGAGTGAAAAGGTGTCAAATATTGTACTATTGTTGATCTGTCTGTAATACTGTTGGATTAGAAGTTGTTGTGTTGGGCATAATATTGGAGCCAAATTTTCCTTGTTTACCAAAAAAGACTTCAGTTTAAAAATGGAAACAGATTGCTGTCTATTCAGAGTTGTGTTGTTCATCCACTAGTTAAGAGGTAACTTGAGCTGAAATTCTGAACAGTAGATAACTTGTTTTGAAAACCATGTGAAATATATTCAGGACTTTCACTGTTTACCTTCTTGTACCTCTAGCTGTTTACCTTCTTGTACCTCTCCCAGAAGTACCACCTCTTAAACAGATGCAGATAAACTCAGTGATTTCCAACCTACCTACTGACTGTTCCAGTGTTGCGGACAGGGAACAGCCAGGGAAACCACTCATTTTAATACATACAGTATCCATTTCTAACAATTTAATTTCAAATATCTTTACTGGTATGAAGTCAGTACACTGACTGGAAAACATAAGTACGAAGACATCGCAGTATTGATTACTTTTATACACCTCATAGATTCATGCTAATCATACTTGTCTTAACATTATTTCCTTTGAGGATTAAATACTTAATCAAATCCAGTATGGTTGATCTAGTACCTTTTATTTACGATACTACAGATTTCTTGACCAGAAGATTGCAATCAGCTTTTATATAAAAGCAAGATTTCTTCCTAGCCTTCATATTTGATGCTTTCCTACTAATATGCATTGTTAGAGCTAGGGTGACCATAGCAACTGTGAAAAATTGGGGCAGGTTCTGGAAGGCGGGGATGGGGAGTTGTGTATATAACACAAATCTCCTAATATTGGGATGGCCCTGACAATATTTGGACATCTGGTCACCCTAGGTAGATATCACCCATTAATATACATGTAGCCAATGCAGACAGAAATTATAATCCCAAAGAGAAGTTCTACAGAAGATCCATGTTAGCTGTCTTTTTGTGGCCAACTCGCCTACCTTTCTGTCAAATCTAATCATTTAAATGTAGATCTTTGCTGTATAGCAGAGCTCTGATAATCAGAGCTGCCGCCTTCTTTCTTCTTCTTCTTCGTCTCCAACTTCTTCTTTGTCGTCTTAATTTGTATTGTAGTAGCGTTTAGGAGTCCTGCTTATGCTCTAGGACCCTTCTTTGCCACATGCTGTACAAGCAAAGAACAAAACTGTCCCTGCCCAAAAAGAGCTGACAATCTAAAGATAAAAGCAAGACAACCAAAGAATACAGAGATATGGGAGTACCAGGATATAATGAGCTAATATTGATCAATGTAATAGGTTGTGGTGTCAGCATACCAACAGCCTAACCATTGCCAAGTTTTTTGTAAGCGTGCTAGAAAAGTGGAGTTTTAAGCAGGGATCTGAATTGGGCTAATGAGTTAATTTTGTGGATGTTTATCACAACCATAAAATTTTGCTTTTAGGCCAATGTAACGGGACAAAAGTACTGTTCTGAAAGGTCATGCCTGGCTAAAAAAAAGAAATTCATCTTAATATGTGTTTTTCCCTCCAAAAATGGGGTCTTCTCTAGCCAGTCATATAGGGTTTATTTCCTCTGTTTAATATTCCAAACTAAGAACAATTTTCATGCACTAGAGAACTTTTATTACACCTCTGGAAAACGATATGTCATTGTAAAGACTCATTAGATCTACTTTACATAAAAAAGATGTAATATGAGGTCTTGAACCAGTCAGATTGTTTTTCAGCTTCATGTTTTATTTTAAAAGAACATGCTTGTAGGAAGGTAAAGTTTACCTTTGACATAGGAGAAAAATAAGGGGTACACAGGACAGCTGGAATCTGAAGCAGGAGCACTGTACCACCAGAATGTTTCTTCTGTCTATCTTTCTTTTACACAGCATAGCAAATTGAAGCTGGGCAAAATGCACTGTTGTAAACCTGGGGAGGAGTGGGAACTTGATTCACCAAAGATGGCAGAGGGAGAAGTAAATTGTGCTCCCTGTGCCAGCACTGTCCTGTTTGCTAAAGGGGAGAGAGATACTCTGAAGAGGGCAGACAGTGTTACTATTGCTGTCTATTGCTCAGGGATTTGCAGGAAGCTTTTAAAACTCAGGGGATATGTCTCACTTTGATGAAATTTTCTTTGGCAAAAATCACTGTGAGCTCAGTGTGAAATTCTGGCCACAATGAAATCATTAACATTGATGATTAATTGATACTGTTTTTGATCCCTAGATGTGAAAAACAAAGATGTGTGAGTATCATTATCCCCATTTTACAGATGGAGAAGTTTTGCTTGCCAACTTAGTGGGAGAGCCCAGGAAGCAAAATTGATCTTACATCATCTTGTGTTGTCCTCGTAAAGTCAACAGAAGTTTTGTCACTGATTTTAGTAGGTCCAGAATTTTACCCCTTGACTCCTCCTTTCCTAAATCCTGAGTCTAGCAAGGTATCAGTCTAATCCTTGGCATGAGACTGTTCAAACTTAGTCCACTGCCTTAAGGCTCAAGGGGAACTTCTGGTATCAAGGGATTGCCAGGATACAGGGGTGCCTCATCCATGCCAACTTTCCTCCCCATGTGCTTCTTATAAAGGGAGTGAGGGTGGGGCATACAGGTGGTGGGGTCCAGAGAACGCAAGGAGAATCCTCCACTAGCTAGTTAAACAATAACTTTATTTTAGTTTGCCGATGGTAATATTTTGAATATTTGTTATGAACCAAAACATGTTTGGGAAATGATTATTTTAAAAAATTTTCATCCATATTTATGACTTGGATTTTTCATCTTTAGTATCATATTGTTTTTGGAGATGCAAATGAGATAGGCAAACCAATCTACCATTAATAATGCTGCAAAGATCAAGAAAACAACAATTTTAGTGAGATATAGTGGGGAAAAAATCATTATTCTTTCTTAAGTTAAAAATAAATGCTGTGCCAGGCAAACAAAACACCTCTCCTAACTGAGATGGTCCATGACAACTGCATGCCTCTGTCAGACTATCTGGTATGTTCTCAGTATAGTTAGCATTTTGGGATATTTTATTCAATTCATTCAGCGTCATTACCACAGCTGTTTCATTGTAGCAGGGAAGTAGAAAAACGACAGGAAAATAAGACATCATTAGCTATGTTCTCAAGTTTTTGGTATGCTGATCATATTCTGCTTCAATATTCTTATTTTCCTTTGACATTTGCAGTAAAGTATCATTTTTCATAATGGCTGAAACATTTTGTGTTAAAAACAACAGTTATGGATTGTTAAGGAGACACTGCAAAATGCTAAATAATGCATGTCTAATTTAACATCAAGGTAATCTCATTTGAAGAAGTAGGTTTTGCCCACGAGAGATTAAAAAATAGTCTCTAAGGTGCCATAGGATACTCTTTGTTTTTAACATTTTAATATAAGTCTGGTGCACTGATTATACTTCAAGTATTTAAAAGGACAGGTATTCCTGCCTGTGCAATTAATAAACTTACAGTAAGATGCAAACAATTTTTAAACTAAGTTTGCACCATTTATACTGTGTATACTTTGCATTTTTCTATGATTCAGCAATAACAATAATTTTAAAATAATAATTATCCTCTAGCAGCTTTTTAAACCATATTTCTCAAGACTTTGTAAAAGTAGATAAGAACTGTTATCCCTCTTATACAGCAGGAGAAACTGAGGCACAGAGACATGTAGTTTGCCTAAGGTCACACAGCAAATTAACTAATCAATTTCATTTTTGTTAGTTACTGCTTCTGGGTATTATGCATTGCGGTGTTTGGGTTACAAACACTGCAGGGTAATGTAAAGTGATTTACAGTCCAGAAAGTTTTAGTGGGAGGTGTTAATTTTGCTGTCTTGATGGCAGTATCGTAAGTTTCTAGCAATTGTTGGTTTCTGAGTTCATGCCATATTTCGTTTTTTACCATCAGTGATAAAGTGTTCTTCCTTCCTGCTTTTTCAGTTACAGTCCTTATCTAAGAACCTAAGGAAACGTCTTCACTTGCCATGCTGGAGGTTGACCTTCTGGCATTTGATTTAGCGGGTCTAGTTAAGACCCATAAATTGAACAGTGATGTTGCTAGGATGTTGATCATTAAACCCTTTGTTACATTTTAAAAGCCCCATCTGTTTATACATCTTCACATTTCATGTAATTTGTTTTAAAGTGCTAAGCACTAAAGTTCTTTTTTTGGATGCCTTCCATGTGGTTTCCATAGTTCACTGGGAATCTTCCACACATGTCCAGGGTCAGACCTGGGCCTCAAGCATTATTCCTTATGTTGTTCATCCTTTTCGTTTCAGTCAATTAATAATTTTAAACCCTTTTTTTATTATTTGTTTCATTTAAATTTTATTTTTCAGACACTTCTTATTGAATCTCACATCCCACTTCGTCCTCCTAAAACTATTACGCAGGTAATGGGGACATAGATGTGCTGGGGAGCTAGGCTGCTGTGCACATTGAAATAACTGATGGCATCAGATTTTGCTGTATGGGGGTAGGATATTCAGCTGTACAGTGGTGGTGCTTTGCTTTAGGCCTCTGGGTATCTTAGACTTATAGTCCTCAGCATCTTATAGCATTCTTCACAATTGACCATTTGTACAAAGGCTTTAATTTTATGGGGGTTTGGATGGTATTTTGTCTTTCAGCAAGTTGTATCATCAGATATTAAAAATGTATTGTCAGATATTAAAAATGTTTAATGTCTGTTCATTTTGTTCTCTTTATTCTTCACCTTAAACAAGGTGCCATCAGAAAAGATCCTCAGAGCTGGAAAGATTTTACGCAATGCAATTCTTTCCCGAGCACCTCACATGATAAGAGATCGCAAATATCATCTAAAGACTTACAGGTGTGTGTGAACTGATTGCATAAAGGTTTGGGAATGTTTGCATGTACCATCCTTTGACTTGTGATTTATGCCTTACCATGTCTGCAGATCTCAAAAGTTCTGAAATTCTTCTGGAATGATATTTGTGTCTGAGTGTTATGCAGTGTTTAATGTGCTTGGTAAACCCTTTCTAGGTAATTTGACTGGAAATGGAGTCCATGATTGTGAACGGAACTTTTGCATAAACTCCCCATAACCATTATGGTTAGCTGGACTATTTTACACATCAGGCTAAATATATAGATTCTGATATTTTGGTGTATTGCTAAATAATGAATGGAAATCTCATTAAAAAAACTATGCTACTATATTGATCACAAAAGACAGCTGGACCTATTTTGCTCAATGTGCAGTTCTGAAAGTTCACATAGTGAAATGCAGTTCTTACATCTTATAAATTTTCAGCTTTATTTGAAATTAAACTTTTCAGTTTACAGTCAGTCTTTCTGATCTTCCTTTTGGTGGCAGCACTGTCTTGCGGAAATGTTGTGACACTAGCAAAATAGGCATTGAAAGTCCAGGACTATTAATGATTCCTCACCCTACAGCTGGATTAAGAAACATTTGAGTAGCTTTACTATTTAATATTTAATCCAAATGATTCCTACATGATTTTGAGTGTATACAAAGTGGTTTACAGTTTCTGAGTACTTCCACTCTTTAATAGTTAATCAGTGTGTCACTGATGAACTTTTTCAGAGAGACACATTGATTTTGCCTTAGATTTCAGTCTAAAATTGACTCAGACATTAATTTGATGTATTATAAACCAATGAGAAATATGGAACCCTTGTGTTTTCTGAATGGTTGTAGCAATATGCGTTTCTGCGGTTATTGTTCTTCATTTCAGAATAGTTCTAGGATGCATGTAGGTCAGTGCTGTAGAAGCTCCTCCACATGACTCTGCCAATTTACCTAAAGCCACGGACCCACTTGTGGGTGTGTGCCGCTTTGTTTACCTAAAGGGTCCATAGCCACGAAGCCTTGTGGCTCCCATTGGCTCCAGTTTGCAGTTTCCAGCCGAGTCACTGTCTAATCTAAACTTGAGCATGTCAGTAGTCCTTGTTACCTTCACATCTAGAAGATGTACATGGATATGGAAAGTCAGACTTGTCCAGGTGGACCAGGCAATCCTTGTTTGTATGTGGTTATTTATGTGCTTTTCCAGCTTTAATCATGCTGCTGAGGTTTCTTCTGCTCTGGTGCTTTATAGATTGTTGTAACAAGGAGTAGTAGGTCTTTACAGGTGACCTGAAGATGGTCAGAGCCAGGCTTCCTGATCTCCTTTGGTGGGTTATTCCAGAGCTTTGGGACAGCTTCTTGAAAAGGGTTTACTTCTACCACAAGAGCTTATACATGGGATGTGTCCGTTATGCTGTTAGATGATTACGGCTAGTAGGGGGAGTCCTACAGAAGAGTTTGTGTATAGATTCCCGGAAAGGCTTTATAGATCAATACCAGAAAATCCAATAGGATCAGGGAACTAATGCAGATTGTGGAGCACCATTACAATAATCTCTCTTTGGCTCCTTCTGTTTGGACTACATTGGCTGGCAAAGTGCTTGAGCCCTAATGTATCTGTCTTCACTGTGGGCCCTGCAAAATGTAATACTGACCCCATCTGAAGGACAAAGTCAACATATTCACTTTATCAACTAATTACTTAGTATTAATCTTGTTACATTTTATCTTCTGGAATAAGCATATTATTCCCCCTCCTTTTTTTTTCAATGCCTGATAATTTGTAGAAAGACTTTTAGTCATTGTACACATGGAGTTTGGAATTCAGTTCTGGGTAAGCCTTGAAATGCTGAGGTAATGTGTTTCTTAATAAAATTATAGAAAGATATGTGAGAGAAATTTGTGAAATTTACTAATTCAAGAAAGGTAGTAAAAAGAATTAAACATTTATGAGAGTAAGAATGGCATTTAAAATGGCATTTGCTAGACTAAAAATTGTTGCTACTGTTGTTACCTGAAACAATGTTCCCTTTAATTTTTTCCATCCATGTGCAGAATAAATTTTGTCATTGGCACCAAGGCATATGCGGATGTGCACCACTAGTAGAAATACATGCTGCTGGCTGTGGGCGCTCTGCTGATGAGCTGGATGGCATCCAAATCTCTCCTGGATGGCCACTGCATGGATTACAGGGAACGCTGACCTCAAATATATATATTTGTAAAATGGGGATAATCATACTCACCCACTTTGTAAAGCGCTTTGAGATCTACTGATGAGAAGTGCTGTATAAGAGTTAGGTGTTATTTATTTACAGAAATAAAAAAGATATAGCCCTTCACCAATAAATTATAACTAGCAGTCTTTATGCCTCAGGGCAAACTTTGGTCAACTAGTTTCTTCACAGTATAATGTTGCAAATTTAGATGCTTTATTTGTGTTATTAGCTAGTCATGGCTTGCTTTGAGGCATGGAGCACAGGGTACTGCAATAGGTGATCCAGTACGGTACAGGAAGCTCTGATTTTCTTAGAATTCCATTTCCAGAAGGTCTGGATTGTTTTGCTTAAATAATTCTCTCAAAACTAAGCATTTTTGACAAGTCTTTCAAACAGATATAAATAGATGATAATGAATTCTTCGGTGTTTTTTCTATAAAGGGACCTGACTAGTCCTGCAGATGCAGTTCATTAATACCATTACTCTTGACAGATCCTTTTACTAACCTGTTTTAATATGATTTTTGGACCCTCAGGCAATGCTGTGTAGGAACAGAACTAGTGGACTGGATGACGCAACAAAGTCCTTGTGTTCATTCACGAACACAGGCTGTCGGCATGTGGCAAGTATTGCTGGAGGAAGGTGTTCTTAACCATGGTAAGATAAACTTCATCAGATGCCAGCTAAAATGTGGGAAATGCCTCTTATAAAAGTCACTATTAATCTCCTTCATGAAAAGAGAAAGGATTATGATCCCATGAGGAACACAGCAGAGTGTGTCTTAATTCATCAGCAAAAATGCAGCAGCATTGATTGCAGCATTCCACCAATATATCTTTGGCTATGTCTACACTACAAAGAAAAGTTGGAAAAAGATACGCAAATCACAATTTGCGTATCTTTTTCCGCTTTTCTTTTGAAAAGGGCTTTTCTGAAATTTGGCGCATCTACACGGTGCCAAATTCAGGAAAAACCTTCTCTTTTGACACATCCCTTCTTCCTCATAAAACAATGTTGACAGGGATGGTGAAAGAGCACGTTCGCTTCTTCAAAAAAATTTTTGGGAAAGCGGACACGTTCCTTGGACGCGGCATAGCTTTTCTGGGATACCTCTGGTATCCCAGAAAAGAGCCGCAGTCTAGCCTTTGTAACTCAGGAGAATGTTAAAAAGTAAATGAAATTGCAGTCCTGTGGCAGCAGCAATTCTAATTATGTTTGTTAGTGTGTATTCACAGCTCACTGAGGGTATGTGTACACTGCAGCGCTATTTCGGGATACTTCCGGTATCCCGAAATAGCTATTCTTTGAAACAAGTCTGTTATTTCAAAATATAATGGGTTTGCTATTCGGACTTTCCTGTAAACCTTGTTCCACGAGGATTAAGGGACATTTCAGAATAGCGATTTATTTCGAAATTTGGAGCTGTGTAGACAGCGCCAAATTATGAAATAAGCTGTTTTGAAATCAACTCAAAATAAGCTACGCAATTTGCATAGCTTATTTCAAGCTAAGGGTCTGATAGTGTTATAATATGGCTAGTCATCTTGTAAACAAATTGAAAAAAAAAGAGATGTGCTGGCACAATGACATTAAGGTAATATTTATGAAAAGAGGAGGGCTGGAGCTGGATCCAGATGTTTCCAGTTGTTTCAATCCATGGTTTTGGGTTGTAAGGATCAGTTACAAAATTCAGATCTGGATCCAAACATCCTAATGTTCAGATGTGAGATTTTGGTTTCTGTTTATCTGGTTTTTTTCATGACCTTTATATGTATCATTGGTAGGTTATCTACAAAAATGGGTTTTTATACAACACTCTTTCTGTTCCCTTCTTTAATATCACAAACCTTTCAGAATAGGTTCAGTATCCAAAGTATCATATGTGCAACTAAGGTCATAATAGCAGTCTAATTTGCAAAAGCAATCACTTGAACTTCCAAACTGTACCTCCATTTACCATTTTTGCTTCTGGCGCTCCATTCCTCTGGAAGGGCAGAGAGTTTTCTCCACTGCCCTTCTCTGAGGATGATGACAGCTCTAACTTCAGACAAGGGTTAAAGAGAACCTGCAATGTTTGCTGCATGGATGCCTTGAATCAGCACACCACCTGGCCACCTTGGTCATGCCCCCTGTTAAGTCAGCATTTCCCACATTTGGAGTGGAACTGCCTGCTTGCTTAGAGAAGAGGTTGGGATTGGGTGTTTTGTTCTGTTACAGTCTTATCGTGGTAGACATTCTGCTCTCCAAAGCATTCCATTAGAGTCCGTGCTGGTGAGTTTGGCCCAGCCATTATACATAGTAGCCTCAGGGGTACCCAAGTGCACACCTCTCAGCATATTACCTTTAGGCCTTGGGCACACTGACTGGGTAAGGAGATCATACTAGAGGGCGTTGCTTGGAACGTCTTTGTTTACATAGAGTTGTTAATACAATTGTTGGTCCAGCGTAGACGATTTTGAATGAATTGCTTTGGAAAAAAATGTGTCGAAGAAAGCTACAAGTATAGAAATCTTTTAGGTCGCATCTCCACTTACTGGAAGATCAATGCTCTGATGATCAATCTTCCGGCATTCGATTCTGGGGGTACTAGTATACCCGCTAAATCCAACGCTAAGGGTGCTCCTGTTGGCACCAGTACTCTTTGCTGTTGTGAGGAGTAAGGGAAGTTGGCGGGAGTATTCTTCCATTGACGACCTGCTGTGGGGATAGTTCCAAGCTCAGCTTAAAGTACGTCGACTCCAGCTATATTATTTATGTAGCTGGAGCTGCGTACCTTAAGGCGACCTTCTGGCTGTAATGCAGACCTGGCCTTAGAAAGCATTTGTAGTGAAAAATTAAGAAAAAGTTACTTGACCTACAGTTCTTACAAACTGTTCATTTGTGTGAGAGAGAATAAGAGCAATTCACTCTTTTGGCATTTCTATGCCATTTTCTCTTGCTTGTTAAACTATTCAGTCTCTGCCACACACCACACAATATGCTATTTCTGGGAAGGTTCATTTTTAATGAGGAGAGTTTAATGTTGAGACTCAGTGTCAACGTTGTTGCTTTCAGTGGATCAAGAACACCATTTCCAAGACAAATACTTGTTTTATCGATTTTTGGATGATGAGCACGAAGATGCCCCAATGCCAACTGAGGAAGAGAAGAAGGAATGTGATGAGGAGCTGCAGGATACTATGCTTCTGCTGTCTCAGATTGGTCCAGATGCCCATATGAGGATGATTCTCAGAAAACCGTAAGCAGATGAATAGGTTAATATTAGATCAAGCACAATACCCCTGACCTGTGCAACACAGTGGGGTCAAAATTTTGGCCCAAATCTATGTCCAGTTCTTGTGGCTCATGCCTCCAGCCTCTGAAAAAATCATTATATCCTGCAAGTCTTTTTCTCTGTATAACAAGGGAAACTATTAGGGAGCCATGGCATATTGATAGACTTCTTTTGGTCCATCACTTCATTTTAGTGTCAGTCCATTGAAACCATACAAAATGTAAAAGTGTCTTGTAACATCCACGCTGTTTCTGTTACTGTTTGTAAGCTGGGCTGTGAATTCAAGATGAGCAGCAAGATCTATAAATGGCCACTGTGTTCACCTCTGTAGGAAGAACAGCATGTTGAACTTTTATTTCTGCTGCCACTCTTTACGGAAATAAGAGAATATGCAATTTCAGAGTAGAGCCACATGTAACACTTTCAGAGCTGGAAGATTGCTCAGCTAGCTGTCAACCAGTGTTCCCGATAATCTGTGCGCTTGTATAGCCACTCAGGAGAGATTCAAATGTTGCCAAGCTGATTAGCGGAGTGCCCACAGCTGGGGTTTTTGTTTCTCCTAGTGGTGCACATTCACTCATGCCTCAGTGCATGTAAAAAAATGTATTCCACTCATGGGTGGAAAAGATTAGAGGGAATGTTGCTGTCAGCCATTAACAATTAAGGGAATATTAAGATAGCTTCTTACCTGTAAATGTTCCATATCAGTCATTCCGACAAATTCATCTATGGTAGAACTCCATTGTCTCCAACAGTTATATCAGAGGTGAATTTGACTCATTGGGTATGTCTAGACTACATGGCTCTGTCGACGGAGCCATGTAGATGAGTTTACTAGACATAGGAAAATGAAGCGGAGATTTAAATAATTGCCACTTCATTTACATCAAAATGGCCACCGCGCTGTGCCGATCAGCTGTTTGGCGGCACAGCGGGGCAGTCTGGACGCGCCACGGTCGACAACGGAAGCCTTTGTTGACCGCTCCGGTAAACCTCATTCCACGAGGCATAACGGAGCGGTTGACAAAGGCTTCTGTTGTCGACCGCGGCGCGTCCAGACTGCCCCGCTGTGCCGCTGATTGGCACAGCGCAGCGGCCTTTTTGATGTAAATGAAGCGGCGATTATTTAAATGGCCGCTTCATTTTCCTATGTCTAGTAAACTCATCTACATGGCTCCGTCGACGGAGCCATGTAGTCTAGACATACCCATTGTGTTTACTAGCAAAATGTGACATTTTCCAGGACTATGACTTATTAATATGTTTTTATTGTTATAAAATCAATATATATTTTTAAAAATTCTCAGCCTAGGTCACATAAAGGGATCTGTATTTTTCATACGCACCAGCTTAAATTTATGTATTTAAAAACCATTAGTTCAGTCCATGTTTATTCTAGGTACTCCAGGTACAGTGAAAACTGCACTAAGGTCCTCCTATTGTAGGCAACCCTATATCTTAAATGCTCACTTTATCGTGAGTGCAAAGCTTCCAGAAAAAAATGTATTCAACTCTTATTTGAAGACCCCTTTATTAAGTACATGGATTTTGGTGACTGCTTAAGATGGGTTTCACTGGCTTTTAGATGCACTGAGAATAATTTTTTTAAGCAAACTTGTGATTTCATAAAGGCGAGTTCAAGAAACCTATGCACACAGGGCCTGATTCTGCTTCCGCTGAGATCACTGACAAAATTCTTTTTTTGCATTTGTGGGAACTGGGCTGGGCCCATAATGTAACTTGAAAGTTTTCCTTCTAAAAATGGTTTGAATGCAATAGAACTATTTGACAAAAGACTCCTCTTGTTCCATTTCTGTTTTGCATCCTTTCCCTCCTCCACTCTCGTCTCTGTGTTTGTTCACAAGTAAGCTCTTTGGCACAGATTAATAAAAATGATTAATAAAAAAAGGATTAAATTTTTTTAAAATGGATAGCTTCCATTTTTGTTAGTGCTAGAGGCTATTAATACACTTAAAACCAAAGGAGCTCTCCCTGTGCCACACACTAAAGGAAAACAAATCCATAAGCCTGATGCTTCTGCAAACCTGCCAGTGAAACTTTCACTCATGGAGTTTTCCTATCTGTCTTCCCTTGAGATAGGGAGCAGAGCACCTTGAACCCATGAGTAGATGGGAACTGACCCATCAAACCCAGGGACTACCTGAGACGAGTGGAGACCAGAGCCATCTGTGCTGTTGACCCATACTTTTGCACCACTTCCTAGCCCCTCACCATCCAGTGGCTGCATGGCTTCTGTAGAAGTGTTTCCATGGACTACAATGCTTATGCTGCCCAGCATATCCTTCTTCAAATTGCAGCTTTTGCTTTTGCTGGATTCAGGGCAACCAATGTAAGTCAATATTGACAAGTCAATGATAATTATCACCTTAACTCCTTCCAGAGAGTTGAGAGGAGGAGGGTGGGGAAACAATGCTGGGAATAGTATCTGTTCCCCCTCCGAATATCTTCTCCTCACCTTCACAGGATGGATTCCCATGGAAAAGCCCCTTATTATGTTCTGTGAGATTCAGGGAACAGACAGAACATACCTGAGTATTGGCTCTCTTGTCTTCTGCATCCTCTTCTCCTGGATTTGATAATTTTTTTTTCTTCCTGCAATTCAGGTATATGGCATCATATTAATGATTGTTATAAACCTCAGTGAGGTATAGCAATTCCTTTGAAACCTCAGTGGCTCCTCAAAGGCCTAGCACTTATGGTTAGACACTACTACATCTGCCAGGAGTTCAAGAGTGAGTCAGGGCCTCAGGACTTTGGCTCCACAACAACCTGCGCAGGACCACAAATTTTCAAACCAACACAGCTGCTTTTATAATAGTCACCCTTTCCAGAGAGGTTGCAAAGCTCAGATAATTACCATGAAACAAATAACACAATATTCTTTGATGAGAAGATTACTTTGAGAATTTGATTGTATAATGAAGCCGCTGCTTTGAAAGGTACTTTCTATTGTTCGCAATCTGAAACTCTCCAGTAAAAAGTGTCGCTTGTTTTGACAGCCGACTTAAAAAATTCTCTGTTTATTACATTAACTGCAGCATTTTAACTGTCAAACTATGAAAGAATGTTCTATAGTTTAAAAAACAGAATAGAGCTCTAGGGAAATTTTTGACAGGCTCTTGTTGCTATTGGTATTTGAAAAAAGCACACATACATTGTGAATGTGAAATTAGCTTTTTGTGAAGCTGCAAACATAGCTTCCTGCTTGCTCACAATGCCTGCTATCACAGGTGAAGACCTGTAGTAGGTTCTTGGGAAAATATTTTTGGTCTAACACAGCTCTAACTTGCTAGATCTTCAATCCTTCAGGATGAGAGTGACATCCAGACATTTTTTTCTATTTAGTTTTTGTTTAATATGTAGCACGTATGATGGTAGGACCTAATTAAACATGGTGATATAGTATAAAGCCAAATACTAACCATCTATAAGGTGAAAAATGTGACTTACAAATAGTATTTAACTTAGGAGGTGATACTGTAATATGTATTCTCTTCTACAAAGTCTTATACTATAATTTTCAGTATGTTAGCAGCATGACACTTAAAAAAGATAAATCTAGGCTACTGATTTCTTCTGAGTATTCATAAGTACATGAATACCCACATGATCACTAATCAACTTTCCATGTCCCCAAGACTTTACCATGGCTCACACTTTAAAAATATGGGGGATATGTATCATTTTATAGAAAGGAAAACAAAAGTATACTATACAAGAAAAATAGAAAAGGACACAATATATAACGAAGTAAATGTTGCTGTTATTGCTAATAAACATTTTTATAGACCATGGACACAACTATATTGATTTTTTCCTTAAAGGCCATATTCTGTTTCTATATAAGCCAATGGGATTTTTCACCATTAGATTCTATGAAATCAAGAATTAGCATTGAGATCAAATTCAAGATGGCTTTCTGCTTGTCACCCTACTGAGGTTTACATGATAATACAAGAGAAATATGTGGTAAATGGAATTTAAGGAAATTGTCTAGGACTCCTGACACACCTCACCTCCTGATATGACAGCTAACAGTTGCCTATTCTCTCTCTCTCACACACACACACATACACACACACTCTCTCTCTCTCACACACTCTCACTCACACACACACATACACACACACGTACGTGACAGCAAACAGTATCCTATTGTCCTGCCTTCACTGAGATCATAGCACAGGGAGATACAATTTTTAGAATTAAGGAAAGGATATGAACTTTGTGAAATCTTTGTTCAGTTTGGCGGCCACTGTAATGTGGTTATACATTTATGTGTTTGTAAAATGAAGCTGTACTGCCCCATAGGTAGTCGCAACCCACTTTTTTGTCATCTCAAAGTTTGGGATCAGAAGTGTAATAAAAATAGTAAATAATCTTACCAGCACATATGTGGCTTCTTGAGAGTTAAGTAAATTCCGTATTTTTGTCCACATTCTAGTAAAAGAAACTCAGTGTCTCTGACCTTGATACATTCCCTGAACACTGAACAGTATTTATTGATCACTTAATATCACCTGAGGTCTCCCTTCCATTAATGAGTAGTCTGGTTCTCCATCTATCCCCATTTATTATCCTGTATATAACCAGGCATTGCTGCTAGAATATGTCCCCTGCAGAAACTAGGTCTTTACACAGCAGGATCCTACAAATCTATATCAGTGGGGCACCACACAGTTTTAACTGAAGCAATGATGCCTAATATCTCTCCATGTGACATCTGGAGAAGCAGAAATAAAGACTGGGTACATCCACTATAGATTTCCACTCCTCCCCGTGTCATGCGCGATGCTTGCAGTAATGCTAATGGGAGACAAATGAGCACATTGAAAGAAGAAATTATCTGTTTCTCAGAAGAGATCTCATGCAATTGGACATAATCATCCTTTTTTTTTAATTGATGTACTGTATATCTTTTCCCATTTATCCAAACATGCTGTTTTGTACACATCAAATGTGATTAATGCTATTGCTTACTTAAAGAATATATCAGTTTTAACTTAAATCCTTACCTGATGTCGTCTTATGGCAGAAGAACACATAATGAAAGATACTGTGTACTAGCTTAGGATAAAGAGCTTGTTTTACTGAATAGGGCACATGGGGCTGAGTTATATTGTCACTTATACTGGTGTATCCCTACTGAAGCCAGTGGAGGCTTCATCCTTGTACTTGAGAGCAGAATTTTGACTAATTGTTCATAGTGACAGTGACTAGAGAACATTTTGTAAGTCACTAGAAGGTGTAGCAGTATCAAATCAATTTCAATTATTCCCTATACAATGTATTCTCTTCTGTTTAAGAAAAGCAGAATTTCATCTATCTTACCTTTATGCTAAGGTTTCTTTTCATATATGTAATAATAAGTACATGCCATTGGTAAATGTAGAACAAATGAAAAATTCAGCTTGTTGGCAAAGAGATATCGATTTATCTTATATTTGATATATCTCTTCACTACTATTTTGAACCAATAAAAGTCTCCAACCAGTCCCTTTTTAGGAAAAGTTGAAATACTGTAATTCCAGAGTGAAAAGATTGTGAGGTGCTGCAAAAAATTTTTTCTCTCCCTCATAAATGATTTATATAGTCTGTTGCTTCAACAGGTGATTAGACCAAGAACTTACAGAGCAATGTATTCATTTTTAATGTGACTCTCCTGACCTTTTGTATCCTTGCATCTCCTGAGTATTTTTCAGAAAAGTTTCTTTCAAAAAATACCATTGTTATGTATCTTCGAGAGCCGTCTAAAGAGTCAGTTGTCCTATATACCAGATGTCATATATAGCAGAAAGCTAGAGTTAAGGACCCTACTCTAAACTGTTTTCAATACTGGCACGGAAAACTTCTCCTTTGGATCTCCTGCAGTAGACTAGGCTTTCTGTATCTTTCTAGCTGCCTTCATTTTGCAAACCTAATCTTAAAACTTTTCTTTCCACCCTGCTTTTACCTGCTGATTGCTCCCTTCCTCTGATGTTGACCCCATGACTGAATAATTTATTTGCCATGAAAGATATTTGTATGACTACTTTCTGTGATTTATACCATATATCAACTATCTGGAATTATTTGGTGCTCTAAAATATTGGTTCTCAATCAGGGATACATGTACCTCTTGGGTCACACAGAGGTCTTCCACTTAGATGAGTGTTTCTAAACTTAGGGCTTGTGGGAGGAATTGAGGGGTTTGCCAATGCAGGGCCAGTGTTAAGGGGTAGCAAGCAGGGCAGTTGTCTAGGACCCGATACCACAGGAGGCCCAGCAAAGATAAGTTACACACTTCAGCCCTGGCTGATGGGACTCAGGCCTCAGACAAAGTTCATGAGTAAAAAACAGGCTCAGGTATCACACTGGAATGCAAGTACCATATATTCCAATCAATTTATTTTATATTTATATGGTAAAAATGAGAAAGGGAGCAATTTTTCAGTAATAGGGTGTTGTGACACTTTTGTATTTTTATGTCAGATTTTGTAAGCAAGTGGTTTTTTAATGAGGTGAAATTTGGGTTGCACAAGACAAATCAGATTCCTGAAAGGGGTACAGTGGTCTGGAAAAGGCTAAAAGCCACTGCTCTAATGTGTTTGTGAATCAATTTTTGGGTCATATTTGTCTGTGGTGAAACTCCAGGGCCTCAGTGAAGTTATATCACAGAGGAATTTGGTCAGGTACATAATAAGGTCATGCTGCACATCTAAAATGAAGAGGTTCAGATAAGGGGAGAGGAATTGGAATTTACTCAAAGGTTCTGACAGCCCTTAATTACAATCAATTTAATGTATTCTTCAGGTATAGAGTTTCTCAAAGGTAACCTCTCTAGCACAGATCATTTTGAGCCCTTCAGCATTATTTACTTAATGGCCCTCAAATTATCTCTGGTTTTCTGGAAAGTCCATGTAACTATCAGTGTGAAGACTCCCTTTTGCCATTGCGCTGTAGGGGGATTAATCACTCATTGATATGATATGAATTGACTAAAGTGGAGCCTAGTACAGGTAGTAAAGAATAGTAAAGATTCCCATTTGGGATTTTTTTTAATGGCTATAAACATACTTTTGATATCCTGTTAACAAAGGTGTCAGACTTAACTGAACTCTTGATGTTGAGGATGTTGGAGTGCAGGAATTCATTCCTTCAGAGCACCTGTCTTCATCCATTGATTTCCCTCTTTTAAAAAATAAAAATGGTTACACTTTTTTCAGAAGTGGTATTGGTCTTCTACTGTATTTTAGGATGTTTTCATGAAAGATTATTGTTTCACACTTATAATTGTTACAAATGCTTTTGCAGAATTTCCACCACCTTCAAAAAGCTCATTGAGTTTTTTGCTAACTGTTGTTCTGTATAATTTTTAGAGATGAAAATTTGCAGAAAATGATTGGTTCAGCAAAGTCATATTTTTTATTTGTTCACAAGTTGTCTCTGAGCAAGTTCCTTAAATGTATTCCCTATTTGAGACATTTGTCCACTAATTCATGGCTTATAATGTATTTAGAGACGCTTATTGTGTGTGTTTAATATTCACAATTCCATTTGTGCGAAATGGTTTTGATTGGACACACAGATCACATGATGTTATTTGAGTGCTTGCTCGTGTGTATTCGACATAGGTGTGTCTGCCTGACACATGCACTAAGCAGTACCCTTAGGGGCCAGGGTCCCTAGCACCCCCTGGAGTGGCGCACACATGCTGCACTATATAGGGCACCCCTTCACCCCTCCCTCCTCAATTCCTTCTTACCACCAGTGACGGTGTTTGGAACAGCATGTTCCAGCCTTAGCTGTAGCAAGCACTCCCTTTGCATTGTTGATGGTTCTAAATGAACTAAGTACCTGTACATTGTTGGACTTCTAGTTCCCTTTGAACAGACTTTGCCTGGGGGACTGGACATGCCCTGCTCCCCTGGCTTCAAAACCTGTGCAGTGTACTGCAGGCTCATGCCAGTCAGCGATCCTCATGCTGACTGCCTGTGTTGCATGAGGGAAGGACACATCTTGGACAAGTGTCACGTTTGCAGGTCCTTCTGTCCCAGAACTATTGAAGAGTGATGCATTCGTCTTAGAGTGCTCTTAATGGAGTCTGCACTTGCCCTGCCAGATCAGTGGTCCGACTCGGCACCGAGTATCGGTGTGCAGCACACTGCCAGCATCAACAGCTTGGCACCTGTCATCGCCCACAGCCCCAGCTTTGCCTGATAGGAAGCTGAACAAAGTCCCCTCGTAAGGATCAGGGGAAGAAGCATGACCAGCTGGCAGATAGACTGGAAAAGCCTCAGAATGCACCAAGCCCGGCGTCCAGGTCACCTTCATCTGTGCTGGAGGTCCGTCTCTCCTCTACGCTCCAGACCTGCTGGTACTGCCCCTGCTGGGGCCCCGGCACTGGGGTAAACTGCCATTCAGACACCAATCTCCTGGCATGGTCTGATCGTGTTCTCTTCCGATGTCCAAGAGGAGAGCCCTCCAAAGTCCCCATAGGTCTGCATGAGAGAGTCCGGGGCACGACGCACGATCTCCCACGTCACCAGAGTTGATGCACAGACTGTGAAGGCATGTGCCCCCTTCCCATAAGCACCTGAGGCATTCAAGGAATAGTGATTCTCCCTGTTCACTGTGCTGGTGTTGGGACTCCTCTCTGCAGCACTGGCACTGTTCTCCACACCTTACATACTTGCCAACACTGAGCCTTTCTGGCCACAGAGGCGCATCCTGCTTCTCCCAATCCCTGTCCTGGCACCGTGGATCTTCTCTCTGACACCATTCTCTGGACTCAAGGAGTGGCTTTTTGGGGTGTCGTAGCTCCTGCAGACACTTTGGCGAAGTCCTTGGAGACCGGGAACATCCAAAGTCCTGGCATACAGTTGCTGTTCCCACTCTTCGCCATGGGCATCGGCAAGCATCTGCTCCTGCAGCGTGGCTTTGGAGGCGGCCTCCATCCCTCCAGCATAGCAGTCAGCACAACCCTTGGTGCCGTTGACATCGGCACCATTGGTGCCGTCCCAGGGTATGCCGTGGCCACTGTCCCAGTGTCAGGCACAATGGTGCCCATGGACCCCCTGGGGCTTCCCCCTACAGCCCTAGCTTACCCACTTGGTTGCTGGAGCGTCCCAGGCCCCCTTAGTGCCACCAGAGTCTCATGGGCCTCGAGGACACGGGAACAACAGTCCTCACTCAACAGATGGCAGGGGTGAGTGGCCAATCCCCACCTCGTGAGGAAGGCCAACTGGGCCTGGCCACCTCCTATTCATCGCCAGATGAGGCGATTGTGGCTTCTCCCTCGGCAGTGTCCCAGGAGGACTTGAGACCCCACCAGGACCTCCTGAGGAGAGTGGCTAATGGCTTGGGCCTCCAAGCTGAGGAGGTGCAAGAGACATCGGACTTGTTGTTTGGGCCCTAGGTCAAGCAGGACCCAGCAGGCTCTGTTCGCCTGGTATGAGGTGAATACCTGGCAGCCACTGGCCAGATTTTAGATCTCCTTGCCCGAAACCTCCCGCAAAGAATACAAAGCCCTGATTGAGAAGGGGTCCTCCGTGGCGCTGGCGGCCTTGCAGGTGGTGTCTGATGCCATAGACTCGTTGGCTTGCTCTATGGTTTCTACCATCTCCATGAGGCTTGCAGCCTGGCTTCTTCTGTTGGGCCTCTCTCCGGAGGCACAGAACTCCATTCAAGACCTCTCTTCTGAAATGCGGGCACTATTCACAGAGCAAATGGACTCTAAGTTGCACGGGCTAAAGGACTCCCATATGACCTTGAAAACCCTAAGCCTCTATGTCGTGGAGTCTGAGAGGAAGAGGTTTAAGCCCCAGTCCTCCCAACAAAAGGGCCAGTATCCCTGCCAGCAGAGAGCCTTTCACGCCTGAAGCCCTCTAAGCTAAGACCGGGCTGCCATCCTCCATCTGGCCAGCCAGGTGAAACCCCAGGGCAAATATTCCCTTTGAGGGTGCGCCTGGGGGTGACATACTGGACTCCCACTAGTTTTTGATCCTCAAGGTGAAAGGGGGGCCTACGGCCTCTATTGGACTTGAGGGGCCTAAACAAATATTTGGTCTGTCTCAAGTGCTGTATGGTCTCCCTGACCACTATTATTCCCCATCTGGATCATGGGGACTGGTATGCCGCCTTCAACCTCAAGGATGCGTACTTCTATATCACCATCTTCAAAGGTCACAAGCGCTTCCTGAGATTCGTAGTAGGGAAGAACCACTACCAATTCACTGTCCTGCCTTTTGGCCTGTCTCTGGCTCCCAGAGTTTTCACCAAGTTCATGTTGGTGGTTGCTGCATACCTGAGGCATTTGGGTGTACAGGTATACCCTTACCTGGACAACTGGCTCGTCAAGGGCCCATCAAGGCGGAAGGTCGAGTGCGATGTGCGTCTCCTCCTGGACACGTGCCACCAGCTTGGCCTGCTGATAAACGAGAAAAAGTCCCACTTGGTACCAACTGAAAGGATAGAATTCATAGGAGTGGTTCTGGACTCGACCTTGTCCAGAGCATCACTCCAAGAGAGATTTGAGGTCCCTCAACATGCTGACACCCCCATAACCACAGCATGGGTGTGTCTGCAGATCCTGGCCAAGCTCAGAATGAGGCACCTCCAGATGTGGCTGGCCTTGATGTACCAGTGAAACACTCTCTCGGAAGTGTGGCAACAGTCGCACCCCAAGTTCTGTTGGGCCTGGCCTGGTGGATGAGCCCAGACCAAGTCATGTCAAGCATTCCATACCATTCTCAACCGCACTTGAGAGAGCTAGTAGCTAATGCATCAGACATGCCACATAAACCTAAAAGAGCCAAGAGGGATCAGGAACATGTGCGAGGTGTTTCTCCCTCATATCACAGACAGGGTGGTGCGCGTCCTCACAGACAACACCACCACTATGTACAACATAAACAGACAAGGAAGGGCCTGATCCCCAGAGCTCTGCAAGGAAGATATGAGTCTCTGGGAGCTTTGCGCCCTGCATTGCATTGTGCTAGAAGCCCGTCACCTCAGAGGGGTTCAGAATGCGACCACAGATCATCTCAGCAGAGAGTTCTTCTCTCACCAGGAGTGGGTTTTCCACCCCGACATGACTGCCTCCCTCTTCCATCACTGGGGCTTCCCCTTTGGACCTCTTCGCTATGAGAGACAATGCAAAATGCAGATGATTCTGCCCCCAGTTTGGCTTCGAGCTGGGCTTTCTTCAGATGAGTTCCTGTATCATTGGTTGGAAAGTCTCTTACACCTTCCCTGTGTTTCCCCTAATCAACAAAGTCCGCAAAAGCTCAAAAGGGACAAGGCGATGGTGATCCTTCTTGCACCAGCCTGGTATTGCCAGCTTTGTTTCGGGGCAGTGATGAACTGAGTGTCCAGTACTCACACATGGCTGGCACTGAGACTGGAGTTACTCTCCCAGAACCAATGGCCTTGCTCCACCCAAACCTTAGCTTGCTCCACCTGACAGTGTGCTTCACCTGTGGTTGAACCCTCAGGAGCCAGCGTGTTCTGGTGATGTTCAGAGGGTTCTCCTTGAGAGTCGGAAGCCCTCAACGTGGTCCACCTATGCTGTCAAATGGACCCGTTTCTCTGTATGGGTGCAGTAGCATCAGGTCGTCCCAGCTGAAGCTTCCCTTCAGGAAATGCTGGACTGCTTGCTGCATCTGAAGCAGCAAGGCCTTGCTCTGGCCACCATTAGAGTCCACCTGGTGGCCATTTCTGTGTTTCATCTGCTCATCAAAGGCCATTCAGTGTTCTCCCACGATGTCAGCTCCCGGTTCCTGAGAGGCCTGGAACGCTTTTACCCTCAGGTCAAATTCCCTCTCCCACAGTGGAACTTGAACCTGGTCTTGGTGTGGCTCGTGCATTTAGGGTTCATTATGGTATAATAATCCATTGCAAATTTATTTTTATAGTTCAGAAATGTCAAGCCACTTAACTAACCCCTTATTCTCCTTCTGCAAATAATACTCCTTTGAATTGCGTTTCTTTTTCTTTCTTTTTCTTTTCTTTTCTTTTATTGTTTTTGTCTTTTCTTTGTAGGCCTGGCCAGAGAACTGCAGATGATCTAGAGATTATATATGAAGAACTTCTTCACATTAAAGCCTTATCTCATCTTTCTACCACAGTAAGCGTTTTGATTAATTTTGCTAATATATATATAAAACTCATAGCCAAAAAAGGACTGACACGGTGAGGAGGTTGAGGGTCCTGGGGCTCTTTCCATCCCATGCTGAGAAAGCTACCAACCTTTGGAACACTGAACACAGGCACTGTGTGTTGCTGGTGCCACTTCTCAGTCGGGAAGTGGACTTTTTGCTGTGTTAGCTAAAATTCTTCTGGGGACTCCTGTTTCTGCATAGACCTTCCTCACCTCCCTTATTTGTGACCAGTGGCTTAAAGCCACAGTCTGGCCCCAAATCCATATGTAATTTAATAGATGTTGATCCTCACCCTGCTCCCTATTAATGGGAGTAGAGTGGTGTCCATTGGCATACTGTTACATTTAGCACCAAAAATGCAGTACACAGAAAAGCTGTAATTCTTCTCTTTTTATTTTAAGGTAAAGCGAGAATTAGCAGGTGTTCTAATCTTTGAGTCACATCCAAAAGCAGGAACTGTCTGTAAGTAAAAGGGTTCTTGTCATATCTTAATTTTTCTCACGTGTGGCATTAGACGAGTATTTAAATTACTATGCAAAACTTGAATATTCCAAAGCTCGTTGTTCAGAATGTGCATCTTAGTCTTTGGTTTGACCCATTCTTAATGTAATGGCCAGTTGGAAAACATGTTTGGATTGCTGTTTGGACATATGCTCCTACAAATGTTTGGGGGTGTTTGTATTTGGGGGTTTTGTTTTGAACTCATCTCTAATTAAAGTGGGATTTAATTTTATCATACATAAATGAAAATGTTATTTTCATAGTATTCAGAAACCCAGCTTTGTATATGAAAATGTTTAAAATACTACAACAGTTTAAAATTTTATACGGAGAAACACTATAAAATTAATGTCAGATTCTCACCAGAAAATCTTTTCTCTTTTTGGTAGTGTTCAATCAGGGAGAAGAAGGTACTTCTTGGTACATTATCCTAAAGGGATCGGTAAATGTAGTCATTTATGGCAAGGTATTTCTGAAGACTTTTTATTATTCTTTTTATCAGAAACGAATGAAAACAGAACTGTAAGAATAAATTGTACTGGAATACAGTTTGACTTACAGCAAGATTGTGTTGTTTGGGATAACTAGTTGAGTGTTGTTTTCAGTTTTTAATGAAGAAATCATTCCAAATTATTTCATGCTATAATTTATATGTATATGTACAATTTCAAGATATAGACCACTTGAATATAACTCAGTGCAGTTACAGCCACACTTGTAGTACCAAGTGTTTTAAAACAAACACAAATCTAAAGCACTATGTCACCACACACTCTCTCCAAATTACTCATGGACTCCTTAGCTAGATAGCTCATGCACAGACATTTAGCACTTAGCAGGAATTACTACTTTAATTGCAAGAGTATGTGTTACATCATATTACTGACATTGTCTTAATATAGCTTTGTTCTCCTTCACTGATAGCCAGCTACTGTACTAAACTGCCCCAAGTTATAGTATTATAATCCCCATGTAGCAACATTCAACAAAACATAATGCCCAAATTCACATGTAGGCTACATCTAGGCTACGTCTATACTGCACTCCTGAAAAAATGAAGAAGAACGGCTCTTGCACAAGAGGGGGTTTTTGTGCAAAAAAGAGCCGTCTACACCGCCCCTTTTTGCGCAAAAGCCTTTTGCGCAAAAATGGCCCCAATTAATTATGCAAATGAAGTGTGGCAATATGCTAATCTGCACTTCATTTGCATAGGTGTTTGTGCAAGAAGAGCGCAGTATAGATGTAACCTTACACTATGAGCTGTAGTGTGATTTCCCCTACTTTCACACAGCACTCCAACTAGCTCGCATCAAAGGCTAGCAGTGCAGTTGCAGCAGCATGGTTAGCTGCAGCAGTTGCACAGCTTTGCTGGACTGAATATGTACTCCCTGGTTTCAGGAAGGTTTTGTACTTAGCACAGCTCACTGTACCTCCATTGCTGCTACCCATGCTGCTGTGGCTTTGCTGCTCTTTGTATTCAAGCCAGCTGCCATCGAGCTAGCACGGTCTGTGTATATGAACAGGGAAGTCAGATAGACTTAGCCAAGTCTTTTTGAGTTGCTAAGACCTAGTGGCCACAACATGGTTGCCACAGTCCTTTAGGGAAAGAGCCTATTGGATGTAAGCTGAATATGCTTCTCTCTGGGTTGCTGCTTTAATCTATCATATAGGCCCATTGCTCCACTAGGAAATGATTCCATGGTTTATATTTATTCTCAGATCTGCTGCCAAATGATTCTGGCAGTCATAGTCTGACACTCCCTGGTTCCAACTACTAACCGTCAATTACTGAATCACCTCTTTTTTATCTTCAAGGCTGTTTTCACACTTTACTGAAGGCCAAAGTGTTTGGTTCCCCCTCCTTCATCCATTTAAAAAGATTATAGCTTTTTGAAGTCTATCTAATTTTTATCCTAAAAATATAATTAAATCTTTTGGCTGCTGGGAAGGCAAAAATTCTTAATTTTGCAGCCTGAGGTTCACCCTAATTTTCTCCTTTTGTTCTGCTTCCTGTTCTCACTCTCCATGAACAGATCCAATGCCATATGTTGTACTGTCAGTTCAATGCCACCCTCATGCTCCCTGCCCTTTGGCTAGTAGTTTCTGACTTACTTCTGATTGTTCATTCATTCACAAGTATTACCATTTGTGAACATGATCACGTATGAGCCATCATATATTCATTTACATTTTATTCATCTTACCAACCTTTTACCATAACTTGGAGATACAATTTGTATTTCCTTTTATGCCATTTCACGTCTAATTATTTAATCATGTATAACTAATTTTGAAGACGCTAGCTAGATGTTTTCAGTATAATTAATGTGTCACTTCTCTAGACTATTTTTAAAATGTTCATTGTTAAACAATTATAACTCACCCACCTAGCCTCTCTAATATCCTGGGATCAAGATAGCTGTAGCAACACACAAAATTCTGCTGGTCGTTCAATTTAAGCCATGTCTACACAGCAGGGCTAAAGCTGAAATAAGCTACACAACTTGAGCTACGTCAGTTGCATAGCTTAAGTCGAAATTTCAGCTTTTGGCATTGTCAACACAACATGAAGTCTGAGTTAGAGCACTCTTCCTCCGACTTCCCTTACTCCTCATAAAATGAGGGTTACAGGCATCGGAGTAAGAAGTCCAGCTCAACATTATTTCAACGTTATGTCGAAATAACTGCTTGCTGTGCAGACGTGGACTATGTTATTTTGGAATAACGTCAGTTATTCTGAAATAACACTGCTGTGTTGACATAGCCTTTATTCTACAAGACATCTGATAAAAAAAATTAGCACTATACAAAATTAGCATAATTTATATTAAAAATAGGAAAAACATTGGTCAACAGGCAGAAGAAAATAATAATCATAGCTGAGGCATCATCAGCCTACAGGGGCATGCCTAGTGAGATCCCACAATAACCTGTTCTTGGCCAAGTGCTATTCAATATTTTCATCAATGATAAAAAAATAAGAGAATTGCTGATACACTTGGCAGATAACACAAAAATTGGTAAATAATGATGGAGACAGGTGAGTTTTATATAGGCAAATCTAGATCTCCTGGTAAGGTGGGCTTATTTGAGTAATATGCCAAACATAATGTCATATCTAGAAATAGAAAATGTAGATCACATTTACAAAATGGAGACAGTATCCTGAATAGCAGTGACACTGAAAAGGGTTGTTGGGTAATGGTACATAAGATGAATGTGAGCTCCAAGGGCAGTGCTGTAACTAGGAAGAGGGACATCATCCTTGGACACATAAACGGGATATCAAGAGTATGGACCTGGTGTCTCGGTACATGGCATTAGTAAGACTATTACTGGAGTACTTTAAAACATTTTGAAAAATTGGACCAGGTTCAGAAAAGAGCTTCAAGAATGATTTGAGGTCTTGAAAACATGCCTTCTAGTCAGACACTTAAGGAGCTCAATCTAATTTAGGCAAGAGAAGGTTTAGAGGTTACTTGATCGCAGTCTCCAGTTACCTCTATGGGGAAGTGTAACGAGGCACAGGCCCAGCCCCTTCCTTCCTGAGGGCTGCTTGGCCTCCCAAATAAGGCTCGGAAGGCTTCAGCATAGTGCAACACCTATGTCTCTATTCCTTTGCAGCTTCCCTCCACCAGTGTCCAGCCAGATACAAATTGTACAGGGTTTGTCTTCACTCCCAGGCAGAGTCACCAGCTAAGAGGCTGCCAACTCCCTCCCTGACTGACTTCTACCAGATGCCCCATCCTTGCCTTCTGACCCCCTCCCAGGCTTTGTAGCCTCCGGCTCGTTGGGCCGGCAGGTGTTGCCAATCTTCAGACTGGCATCAGCTCCAATCTGTTCCTCATGATTAGAGCTGAGAGGGCAGGGGCTCTTGCATCAGAGGAAGCAATTTCAGATACAAGATGGCTCTTTAGTTTGGCAGAATCACAGGGAGGTGAATCTGCTAGTACTCTCCCTAAATTGTTGTAATGGAGAAAAACATTGGCTTAAAGGGAGATGTTTGTGGGAAACTGAGGAATCTGGATTCTCATAACCTACATTTTGAAAAGCTATGGAAACAAATGACTTTGAAACATTTTAATGTCACCACTTCCTTCTTCACACACACACTTCATAAAATCCTCTGCACTGAACTCTATGCAGTGCCTCAGAAAAACTAATACATCACTCAAATTTCTCTGTAGAACATTACAAAAATTATACTGTACAGTGGAAAGCAGTAGAATTGGCAGGTCTGCATTCACCTGGTTCAAAAGAGAGACTTACAGGTTTGTAATTCTCAGGGTTACCTCATTACCTTTTAGAAAACTAAGGTACAGCACTGGCTACCTTCCAATTCTCTGGTATAGTAATTGACTGTAATGAGATTGCTGATTTTTATTAGTAGCTGAGCCATTCTGTTCTTATGTCCTTTGGATCTCTTGGATGAATACCATTCAGTCCTGGGTGAGCTGTCACTCCTCCATTTCGTCTGGAGTTTTTGTCCAGGCCTTTCCTATCATCCTTACTTATGTTTGTATTATTCACTTTGGGTATGTCTACACTAGCCACCTTAGTTTGAACTAGGATGGCTAATGTAGTCATTCGAACTTGCAAATGAAGCCCGGGATTAAAATATCCCTGGCTTTATTTGCATGTTCCCGGGCGCCACCATTTTTAAATGCCCGGTAGTTCGAACTCCCTGCCCGCGGCTACATGCGGCACGGGCTAGGTAGTTCGAACTAAAGCCCCTAATTCGGACTACCGTTACTCCTCATTGCACTCTCTGCCTGGGAGTGAAGACAAACCCTGTACAATTTGTATCTGGCTGGACACTGATGGAGGGAAGCTGCAAAGGAATAGAGACATAGGTGTTGCACTATGCTGAAGCCTTCCGAGCCTCCTCATTGCAGGAGAAGTAACGGTAGTCCGAATTAGGGGCTTTAGTTCGAACTACCTAGCCCGTGCCGCATGTAGCCGTGGGCAGGGAGTTCGAACTACCGGGCATTTAAAAATGGCGGCGCCCGGGAACATGCAAATAAAGCCCGGGATATTTTAATCCCGGGCTTCATTTGCAAGTTCGAATGACTACATTAGCCACCCTAGTTCGAACTAGGGTGGCAGTGTAGACATACCCTTCCTTAGCAGATGCTTTTATCTGACCTGAGTGCTCCTCTGTACCTGTCAGTTTTCCTTCGATTCCTACTTAAAATAATCCTCCAAAACTGTGTCAATTTTTTGTGTCTGTAGTCTGTTCTGATTTTAGTTAAGGCAAAGCCCAGAAAGTGTCCCAGTGACTAATATATTTTCTCTTTATGAGGGAGATTTTCACCAGTGAATATGGAAGCTCTCAATTCCTTTTGACTTTTAATGGTAGTTCGGCGCCTAATGCTTTGTGCCTTTAAAATTCTCCCTCAACATTTTCTCATCCAAGCACTGAGGTGCTGAATTCATTGCTGGACCTGCTTGTGGAACTCTAAGCATTTCAGTGATAGCTACCATAGAGGTCCAAGTACTAAGCCTTTTCGTTATTCACCCAGATTTAGCTTCTATCTAGGTCCTCTCTCTCTGCACCCTGTGAGCCAGATTGCCAGCCAGTGGGAATCAGCATAACTCTATAATCACTGGAGCTATGCTGATTTATATCAGATGAAGATTTGGCTCTGTGCCATAGCATCAATAGATACAATGACCAAGCAACTCCTTGGCAGTCACTAGAGGCATATCTGGATGCCTTATGAACTCTATCTTATGAGCTATACCATATGTATATAGCTGGTAAGTAACTGAATAATTCGCACGGTCACCACATAGCTATTGAGCTAATGCTCAAATCCTGTACCACAGGGGTGGGGAACCTAAGGCCCGGGAGCCAGATGCAGCCACCTGGCTTTCCTGGATCTGACCCCCAAAGCTCAGGGATACCCCTCCCCCGCATTCGGGCTCCCATGCTGACACTCCAGACCCTCACCATCTCCCTATGGGGCTGGAGCACACTGAATCTACTAGCCTGCCCCCTTAGGCTCCTGAGGGGAATGTGGGAGTGCCTTTCTCCTTCTCAGCTGGGGGCCATATCAGTGAGGATTTGGTTTGCTTCTCACTTGGGTGTGGCCCCTGACTGATTTTTCTGAGGGTCAGCAGCCCTTGACCCAAAAAAGGTTCCCCACCCCTACTCTATCACCACTATCTGTTAACTTATTACAGTGGAGTTCCCATCTCCTCTGAGAACCTCGTTGGTATATGAGGAATGATCAATCTCCTTTACCTAAATTGGAAGATGGAAATGTGTAACCTCCATTCCACATAGATTCTCCTATCGTTAGATCAGGACCTCCATTATGGATATATATGTTATTTAAAAAAGCAGAATAGGTAACACTGTTAGAGCACGTCTACACTGCAGAGCAAAAGTCAAATTAAACTACGCAACTTCAGCTACATCAATTGCGTAGCTGAAGTGAAAATAGCTTAATTCGGCTTTTGGCGCTGTCTACACACCAGGAAGTCGAAGGAAGAACACTCTTCCTTTGACTTCCCTTACTCCTCGGGAAATGAGGGTTACAGGAGTCGGAGCAAGAAGTCTGCCATCTCAAAATTATTTCAGAATAACGGCTTGCTGTGTAGATGCACACTTTGTTATTTCAAAATAATGCTGCAGTGTAGACCCTTACTGTTGAGAATTTTTGGGAGGGGAGAATTTGACTCCAAACCTATTCTTCAGCAAATCTGATCTGTATTTTTCATGGTCTCTTTTTTTTTTTAAATCAACAGCTTGCTAATCATCAACAAGGGCAGAAGATTCCTCCTCTCTGAATCTAATTTCAGAGAACAAGCCAATTCTTTTCTATTCTTAAGCAGCATTGTTTCCTATTCATCATTTTAGCTGTTGATTTCCTGCCAAATACATTTGTTTTAATATTGGATTTTGAAGTCTGGTGTTTGCACATGGTGTTTCAATGGAATGAACTACAATGATGATTTTTGTATATAAATGTTTTGCTGTTTATAGGGTGTGGTATGTACCCTACACGAAGGAGATGATTTTGGCAAGTTAGCATTAGTGAATGATGCTCCAAGAGCAGCGTCCATTGTTTTACGAGAAGATAACTGCCACTTCTTGAGAGTTGACAAGGAGGACTTTAATAGAATACTTAGGGTAAGTATTGGGTAAGTCATTACACTAACACAAGTCCTCTGATACTTACCTCCTCCACTGGCCTGTTTTCTACCCTTACAAACATTTTCAGAACCCGCGTCATTAATATCAATAAATGCAAATCAACCCAAAGCATCATTTGAAATAATTTGTAATTAAAGAAGAGAGATACAACATCCTAGAAAGAAAAAGAAAAGTAGTACTTTGAATAAACTACTGGAAAATACATTGATGCCTGCTCAAAGGCTTTTGAATGATATACTGGCTGAATTTTTGTGGTTATTAGTGTTAGAAAAAAAAGCTCAGTTGTGTTGTTTATAACTTGAATTTGGGCTCAGATGATCTGATTTGTGATTGAGTGGGAACATCCCATAATACACACGGCCAGAAACATTACCACCATATGTAGGAATGTCTACATCCTACTGAAGTGATGACAAAATCCACTCAAGACAGCACTGTGCTTGAAAAAAATCTTTCTACTGTGGAATGGCACCTGGCCTAATAGGGAGTGAGATGCTTGAGGTACTGAGACCTGGTTAGTCTTTGAGATTCCACTTTAGCTTTGTGTTGCTCTTGCTATCTGATTTCAGCAGGATTTCAAAGACTGCACTCCTGTACTGAAACCTGGGTACCAGACTGCTTTTCATTTGTGTTTTTATGCGTGCTCCAGTTTTTGGCTCTGGCTTTACTTTTGTATAATTGTTTCCACGCTGGACTCTGAGCAGCTCTAACACTTTATTGGGCTAGGATTTATTAGTCTTCAAAGCATCCTTCCAAACAAACAGTATTTTAAAATGAATGCCTAACAAATGCCAGATTATGGATAATAATGATTATTGAAGTAGGGGTTGAAACGACTCTACATTTTAAAGGTGAGGAGAAAGCATGCCAGAACCAGCCTGCTTTTTTCCCACCTCATAGCTGTGAGCATCTCCCTGCTGGCTACTGCTCTAGACTTCCTCATGATTGCCCCCACCAGGGGAATCCAGTTGCAGATCCTCTTCACTCTGCCTGCGGAAAGAAAGGCTGCAGATAGGAAAACTAACAAGGGAAGGACCAGCTGCAGAGCTTGGCTCCTCAGCCTTTATTTCAGTTATTGAAAATTTTAAAATGAATCAAAGTAATTAAGCAGCCAAGTCAGGTGCAGTACCCATATTAAAAATAACTTGTCTTGCAGGATGTTGAAGCAAATACAGTAAGACTCAAAGAACATGACCAAGATGTCTTGGTATTGGAGAAGATCCCAGCAGGAAATAGAGCTTCTAATCAAGGAAACTCACAGCCGCAGCACAAGTATGTTTTCATTCAATAGTGCAAATGTCAGACTGTGATTAACCTTTTCATATGGTATTATTATCTAAACAATAGCATATTCTCCCTTTCTGTGGAAGAAGTCAGTGTATGTAAGGGTTGTTTTTTTTAGCATCAGCTAATCACATGCCCTGTAGTGCATAATGTATCAATTTCCAGCTGCACACTAGGTCTACAACTTTACACAATAATTCTCGAAAGCTCTAACTCTAAATATTCATCTCATGAATGGCTTTTAAACAGATTGCATATGGGGAATGATAAAACCCCATTAAGCAGAGCAATTGCGTAAAATACATGGGGAAAATACATTGTTTTATTACTAAGTACAGATGTTTCTTCTTTGGATTTTAAATTCAGGATTCTAATAAAAAATACTAGATTAATTTTATGCACAGTGTGAAGAATTCAGACAGAAAAGTAACTCGTTGAATAGGCTTGCATTCTCTTTTATAATATTCCCCATATTTCTCCTGCCTTCTTACCTAGAGGCAGGAAGCACAGTTCTAAAATGAAGTAAAGGTGGGGAGTCAAGCTATCACCATTGGAAATGAATGGAACTGCTGGAAAAAATCCACAAGATAGAGATTGTGAAACTTACTGTCATTCTACACTTGAAAATATGCCTGAATTCACTGTTGCTATACAGTTGGGCTGGATTGTTGGCTCCATTGTTCCAATAGTTTAAATTCCCCAGTATAGAAGTAATGGCATCCTGTACACACATTTGCTTGCACATGCATACTTTGCACGCACATGATTTACATCATGTTGACTTGGGCGAATACGTGGTAATTCTGAAAAAAAATCAATTTGGGTTGAACTGAAAACTGAACATTTTGGGGGGAAAAATAGCAAATTGAAAAAATTTTAAAAGTTTTGTTTCTGGTCAAATTAAACATTCAATTTCTGGACACTCAAAATAAAAGCAAAGGAAATAAAGCCTAGAAAAGTTGGTGCCTCCCTTTTAACCTTTAGCCCAGTAGTTAGGGCACTCACCTGAGCTGTGGAAGACCTGCCTCAGTTTCCCTCTCTCTGCCTTATGTGGGGCAGGGAATTAATATCAAACATTGCAGGAGAGCGTGCTAACCACTAGGCTGTGGGTATTTGGATGTGGGGTTTTCTCATTCTCTTCTGTTGAGGCTTTTCCATTTTGTGTAAAATATTTGGCTAATCATTAGACCAGAGAGAGCATGTGAGAGTGACTCAATAGCCCAGTGAATAGGGCACCCAACTTCTGATGTGGGAGGCCTGTCTCCATCTCCCTGCTTCAATGAACGGTCAGTTATTTTTTATACAGTGGAATAGCTTTACCTGGAGAAATCCCTGTTCTGCATCAGGCAGAGAGGGGAACTAATGCTGGGTCACCTGTTTTCCAGGTGAGGACATAAACCACTGAGCTAATGAATACAAGAGAGGTACCACTGCCATTCTCTTCCCTCCATTTTGTGCCTAAGTCCACTTGTGAATTCCTGTTACACTGGTGGATAGCTTTGGGTTGATTGAAATTGGATTTTTTTCCAAAAAGGCTGTCTGAAAAATGTGACCCGGTTCTGTTCAGACATATGTGCAGTCACAGGTGCTAGTCATCAAACACGCACTTACAACAAGTACAAAAAAACCCAAAGCAAAATGCAGCGGGATGTGGCACTGATTCTCCGCCACCCATCCAATATGTTGTGATTTCACAAAAATGTGCAGATTCCTTGGACAATAATGGATGTGCCTTTTGCCATCATATATCCAGGGTGCTTGGGATTTCTAACACAGCTAATATTAGGCAATGGAAAGTATTAGAGCCTTTTTTTTTCTGTTCCTCTCTTTTACCCAGATAAGAAATTCATTTTCCTTTAATTTTGAGTGTTTTTTATTATTTTAAAATAAGACATACGGTTAGTGCTAGTACTGCCCATTTTTAGTGCAATTTTCTTCTGATGTGTAATGATCGCCCATCAGTTACAGTATTTATAATTAGCTAGTTTATCTATAAGGATTTAAATAAAGCATTCCTTGTATTTTTACACACATTTTTCATCTGCAGTGTAATCTGTCATCACACTCTATGACTAAGTTATTAGACCCAGGCATTCCCTTGCAGCAAATAATTCTTCAAGTGATTGCTCACGTACATACACACATGTGTGTTTCTGCTGCATGCACCGGTGCCAGAAGTTTTTCCCTAAGCAGCACCCTGGAGTGGTGCATGCATGCCGCACTATATAGGGGTCCCCCTCCCCCAGCACTTCCTCCTCATTTTCTCCTTACCGCCACTGAAGGTGCTTGGCACTCCCTTTGCATTGTTGACGGTTCTAAACAAACTGCTAAGTACCTGTAAAGTACTGGACTTCCAATTCCCATTGAAGAGACTCTGCCTGGGAGATGGCATGCTCCACCCTGCTGGCTTTACAGCCTGTGTGGTATGCTGCTGGCCCATGACAGTCACCGATCCACATGCTGACTGCCTGCATTGCCTGGGGAAAGGACACATTTTGGACAAGTATCCCAGAACTATTAAAGAATGAAGCATTCATCTTAGAGTGCTCTTAATGGAGTCTGCACTTGTCCTGCAGGATCAGTGGTCGGACTTGGCACAGAATATTGGTGCCTTGGTGCACCCCCTCCTCCATCTCGCCTATAGCCAAGAGGGCTAAGCAGAAGTACTTTGTCTCTGCGGGGGACCATGACTACCTTTACACCAACCTGCCACCCAACTTCCTCGTAGTAGAATCGGTCAGCCACAGGTAGTGCCAGGGCCAGCCAATTCCCACCCCAAGAATAAAGACTCCAAACGCTTGGACTTGTTGGTAGAAAGATTTATTCTTCGGCCAGTTTTCAATTGAAGGTGGTGAACTACCAGGCTTTGTTCACCAGATTTGAGGTGAATACCTGGCAGGCACTGGCCAGATTTGAGATCTCCTTGTCTGAAGTCTCCTGCAAGAAGTATAAGGCCCTGATCGAGGAGGAGTCCTCCATGGCACTGGTGGTCTTGCAGGCGGCGTCTGATGCCATGGACCCGGCGGCTCACTTTATGGCTTCCACCATCTACATGAGGCTTTTGCAGCCTGGCTTCTTCTGTAGGGCCTGTCTCCGGAGGCGCAGAACTCCATTCAGGACCTCCCTTTTGACATGGGGGCCCTATTCGCAGGACAGACGGACACTAAGTTGTACAGGCTAAAGGACTCCCATATGACCTTGAAAACCCCAGACCTCAACATCCCGGGGTCTGAGAGGAAGAGGTTTAAGCCCCAGTCCTCCCAACAAAAGGGCCAGTATCTGTGCCAGGAGGGAGGCCATTGATGTCTGAAGCCCTCCAAGTGGAGACAGGGCTGCCATCCTCCATCTGGCCAACAGTTGACCAGCCAGGTGAAACCCCAGGGCAAGCGTTCCCTTTGAGGGTGCACTTGGGGACACCACACTGGATTTCCGAGATCCTGCCAGCCTGTTCTCCTTCAGGCTCTGTCCATTCCTCCTGGCATGGAGTGACATTACATCACACCGTTGGGTCCTAGCCACCCTCCCACCCTCCGCCCTGTCCCTCTTCAGGGAGAACAGGAGCTATCCCAGTTACTATCCCAGGTGGGAGCAGTGGAGAGGGTACCGCTGGAGTTCAAGAACAAGGTTTCTATTCCCACTAGTATTTCATCCACAAAGCAAAAGGGGGCCTACGATTTATATTGGACTTGAGGGGCCTCAACAAATATTTAGTCTGCCTCATGTTCCGTATTGTCTCCCTGGCCTCCCTCAATTCCAACCTGGATCACAGGGACTGGGATGCCGCCCTCAAATTTGAGGATGTATACTTCCATATCGCCATCTTCAAAAGTCACAAGCGCTTCTTGAGATTCGTAGTGGGGATTACCAGTTCACTGTCCTGCTTTTTGGCCTATCTATGGCCCCCAGGGTTTTCACCAAATGCATGTCAGTAGTTGTGTCGGTAGTGAGGTGTCAGGGTGTACAGGTGTACCCTTATCTGGACGACTGACTCATCAAGGGCCCGTTGAGGTGGAAGGTCCAACACGACACGCGTCTCCACCTGGACACATGCCGCTGGCTCAGCCTGCTGATAAACGAGGAAAAGTCCCTCTTGGTACCAATTCAAAGGGTAGAGTACATAGGAGCTGTTCTGGACTCGACCACGGCCAGAGCATTGCTCCCTCAAGAGAGATTTGAGATCCTGCCAGCCCTCATTCAGCAACTAACAGATGCCCCCATGACCACAGCATGGGTGTGTCAGCAGATCCTGCTTGAATGTATGTAATGCCCCTGGCCAGGTTCAGAATGAGGCCCTTCTAGCTGTGGCTGGCCATGGTATATGTACCAGTAAAACACTCTCTGAAAAGTGTAGTAACAGTCCCACTGCAAATTCTGTTGGCCTTGGCCTGATGGACGAGCCCAGACCAAGTCATGTTGGGCATGCCATACCATCCTCAAGTGCACTTGAGAGAACTAGTCGCTGACGTTTCGGACTGTGGTTTGGGGCCCACATGGGGACCCTCCAACTCTTGGCATGTTGTCCGCTCAAGAGAGATTGCTCCACATAAACATAAAAGTGCCAAGAGCAATCAGGAACACATGTGAGGTGTTTCTCTATTACCTCACAGATGTGGGGTACGTGTCTTCACAGACAACACCACCACCATGTGCTATATAAACAAACAAGGAAGAGCCCACTCCACAGAGATCTGCAAGGAAGCTTATGAGACTCTGGGAGTTTTGTGTCTTTCAAAGCATCATGCTAGAAACCTGTCACCTCCCGGGGGTTCGGAATGTGATCACAGATCATCTCAGCAGAGTTCTCCTCTCACTATGAGTGGGCTCTCCACCCTGAGATGACTGCCTCCCTCTTCCGTGAATGGGGCTCCTCCCATGGACCTCTTTGCAATGAGAGACAATGCAAAGTGCAGCCAGTTCTGCTCCTAGTTCAGCCTGGAGTGTGGGGCCCTCTTCTGGATGCGTTCCTGTACCGGTGGTTGGAAGGTCTCCTCTAAGCCTTCCCTCTTCCCTCAGCAACCAAGTCCTGCAAAAAGTCAAAAGGGACAAGGTGATGGTGATCCTTGTTGTGCCGGTCTGACTTCACCAGCATTGGTTTGGGGGCACTGATGAATCTGGTGTTCTTTATCCCCAGGCAGCTGCAGCTGAGACCTGACTTGCTCTCCCAGGATCAAGGGCGAATCTCTACCTGAATCTTAGCTTGCTCCGCCAGATGGCATGGTTCATCCGTGGTTGAACCCCAAAGAGCTAGAGTGTTTGGGCAACATTCAGAGGGTTCTCTAGATTCAAAAGCCCTCAACGCAGTCCATCTGTGCTGCCAAATAGACTCGTTTCTCCCTCTAGGCTCATTACCGGCAGATCATCCCAGCTGAAGCTTTCCTTGAGGAAATCCTGGACTACTTGCTGTACCCTAAGCAGTAAGGCTTTGCTCTGGCCACCATTAGAGTCCACCTGTCGGCCATTTCCGTGTTTTATCCGCCCATGCAAGGCTGTTTGGCATTCTCCCATAATGTCATCTCACGGTTCCTGAGAGGCTTGAAACGCTTCTAATCTCGGGTCAGATTCCCTCTCCCCCTACTGTGGGACCTGAACCTGGTGTTGGCGCAGTACACGGGTCCTCTGCTTGAGCCCCTGGCCACATGTCCCTTATCGCTGCTCTCCTTCAAGATAGCCTTCCTGATTGCCATCACTTCAGCCAGACAGGTGTCGGAATTCATGGCCTATCCACAGCGTGGGAAGGGTTCCCTGATTTCCTCCCTGCGATTGTCCAATCGGATCGTTTCCTGCATCTACATGAGTTGACAGGGGCCCAGACACTGGAGTTGATTAGGGCCCACCTCACTAGGAGTCAGGCTTTCTCATGCGCTTACCTTGCGCATGTCCCAATCCAGGACATTTGTCCAGCAGCAACGTGGTCATCCGTACATACATTCACGTCTCATTATGCCATCACGCAGCAGGCCAGGGCCGATGCTGCATTTGGCAGGGCTGTACTGCAGTCTGCATTCTCATAACTCCTATCCACCTTCACAGACAATGCTTACGGTCACCTGTGTTGAATGGACATGAGCAAGCACTCAAAGAGGGAAAAGTCAGTTACCTCTTCTGTAACTGGTGTTCTTTGAGATGTGTTCCGCATGTCCATACAACCTCCCACCCTCCTCCCCTCTGTCTGATTTCCATCAAGAAGGAACTGAGGAGCGAGGGTCTGGGGGCACCCTATACAGTGCTGCATGCATGCACCACTCTAGGTGGTGCTGGGGGACCAGGGATGTTAAATATCGGTTAATTTAATAGTCAAGTAACCCCATGAATTTTTATCGGTTAGTTGACTGTTCTATAGTCCCCAGGGGTGGAGACAGCAGCCACTGTATCAGAGGCAGCAGTGCAGGGTGCCAGGCAGGACTGGTCCACAAGGGGAGCCAGTTTAAAAACCAGTTCCCCTCGCAGACCGGCTGCCTGTCACCCAGTGCTGCTGCCTTTGATAAAGAGGCAGCAGTGTAGGGTGGCAGCAGTCCCTGTCTAAGGGGGCGGGGGGTCTAAGCTCCTGGACCGGGCATGAGCCAGAACTGAGCCAGGCGGCCTGCCCACCTGGCTCCTAATACACTTTAAATGCAGATCCGCAGCAAGGCTAGGTTCTGGATCCAGTAGGAGCCAGAACTGAGCCAGGCTGCTGGCCAGTCTGCAAAAAATTTACTGGCAAGGGTGGGGGGAGGGAAATGCATGTAGTCTATAGCATTAACCTATAAGCTTTTGCTTATCCATTAATCAACTACACTATTACATCCCTACTGGGACCCCGGCCCCTACAGGTACTGCTTAGGGGAAAACTTCTGGCCCTGGTACATGTGGCAGGCACACACCTATGTTGAATGGAGAAGAGCAATACATCTCAAGTAACACCAGTTACAGAACAAGTAACTGTCTTTTCTGTTTCAGGGCCACATTCTTTAGTGGTGTAATTGAGTACAACTAGGTGTAGTCAGTGGAACTCCACTATTTTACATCAGTGGAGAATTTGTACCTATTGATTTTAGCCCATTTTGGTTTGTGTGACTTGATTGTGACCACACAACATTTTGTGCATTTCCAAAATAATTCAACTGATATTTTAGGCAAACATATTTCAACCAGTGGATTTCTTGTAAGCTCTTTGCATCTTGTATCTGACATTCAACAATTCAAGATTTGAACAGATAGGTCTTTTGGTATGTTTGTGAATCAAGCTTCTAGGGTGAATACTTTCAATGAAAAATGGAAGTTTGCTTTTCACAAATATTTTATGAATGTATTGTTTCTGTGAATATTCCTGCCAGGCAACATTCACAGAAAGCGAACACAAAAGGGGCAGAAGCAGAGAAAAAACAAAGTGTCTTAAATATTTTAGCATTCACAGTTTTTAACAGTATGTTTGATAAAATATCTTTATTTTAAATCTTTTAAACTGAATTCATACTTGGAGTGTGACATCTGTGACGTCTGCTATGAGGTAGAAAATGGAACAAGTGGCATACATTAAGTTTCGAAGTCCAGATTTAGAAACCTAAATAAGAGCTTGATTTCCAAAATGCTGTCTTTGGAAATTGGAGTGCGCAGAGCTTTTGAAAATCAGGCCACTTATTTCGATGCCTAAGTCAGGAACTTAACTGTAAGTACCCACCTTTGAAAGTCTTGGCCAATCCATTCTGTTTATCCACAGAAAATATAAAGCAGGCCAAGCAACTTTCCCCATCCTGCCCCATCAGTGTTGGGCAGGCCTGAGCTGGAGGATTCACCTTTCTGTCTGGGAGGGTGGTTTGTTCTCTAGGTCCATTCTCAAACCTGTCAACAAAAGTTCCGATTTTGATATGGGCACTTTCTCACTAGGAAATAAAATAAGAACAGCAAGTGACTTTATTTAAAATACTATATTACCTTCAGACTTCTGATCCCTACCAAATTATATAGAGGTGAAAAAATGTCTAGTGTATTGTTAGTTCCCTGAGCCACCCTGTCAAGAACATTTCCCCCCTTCTTCTCATCTTAAGAGAGGCTCAGTTTTGGGACCAGATGCCCAGAACTGAGGTTGGAACCCTCCCTGTTCCCTCTTCTGCTGCTGCTCCCTGAGCCACAGTTTCAAAGAATGACAGGCTTGCTTCGAAGTGCTAACTCTGAAGTTCTGTCTTCCAAGCTCTAACTTCTCTCTTCGTGGGTGATCACACACATGCAGTGTTACTGACTGACCCCTCGCAGAGCACTGCTACACTCTGTAATCCCTGTGGGCCACTTCACTGCTTCCTTTTCACTTTCATATTCAAAGTGCAGCAAACTGGGTTCTTTCTGCCTCACTCTCACCTGCCGACTTGGTTAATATCTCTACAAGGATGTGCACGGGCTTAACAAGTGTTTGTGTTCTTGGGACATCAATACAGTTCTTCCAAAGGGGCTGGGAGGGAAAAGAATTGTGCTGGTCAGTGCTCAAAGTGAGGAGGAGCTGACAGGAACTCAGCTCCTCCACTTATTTCTCAGCAGGAGCAGAACATCTACACTTCTCCCGGGGCTCCAGGTTTGGGTTGGTTTTTTTTCCTTTTTTTACAGCTTCATACTTTTTCACTTCAACGTGATGAAAATGATGCAAAGTTTGAAAGAACGAAAGAGAAGATAAAAATAAATGCTATTCACAAGGAAAGAAGGAATGAGCACAGTTAATCAGTGGAGCTCTATTCTGAAATATCCTCTGCTATAGTGCTGGCACATAACTCTTGCCATTGTTTCCTGCAATACCTTACTATTTACAGTATATCCTTAGACTATACCTCTCTAGATTTATCGTTAGAAATGGTGCAAGTACTAACGTTCAGTAGGTGCAGATACTTATTTACCGCAGTTACTTATGGCAATTGGCGAGTTTTGAAGTTCTACCCCTCTATGTTCCTGTCTGCCACCATGCCCTTTCCCCAGCTCAGACCTGCAGTGGTGCAGGCATTCATGCACTTTCGTTGTTTTCCCTTTGAGCATGGATGATAAACAGTAGTGACCATGTCACCCTAAAGTCATGGTGTCCCACCTGTTTGGAAGCTAACTAGCCACACCCAACCAGCCAAATAGCCAATTTGTTCAAGCCAACTAGCTACACTCAACTGGCCAAATAGCCACATGTGGCTAGTGTGTTGGACATCACGGCCTTAAAGCCTACTTTTAAAGAAATATTGTTGCTGCTGAGATTTTATCCTTAATAATACTTAGCAGTGGCAGTTTTTTTCAGAATGGTTTGATTCACCATTTCTCTGTTCCAATTTTATACCAGTGCAACTCCATTTAAATCAATGGTATAAAACTGGATTATTGCATTAGAGAATGGGGCCCTTTATCATCTTAGTTCTCATGGCAGGAAGGTAAGTATTATTTCCGCATTTTACAGATGGGGAAAGAGGTTGATTGATTTTTTCCCTGGGCCACACAAAGCATCCATGTCAGAGTAGATATTTGCACTCTCATGTTGTTTTTGTCAGAAGTTTTAAGATTCCACTTCTCTCTGGCACTAATTATTTCTTCAACTGACATTTTCATTGGGCCTTCAGAAAATTAACAGCTTCTTTTCTCTCCATAGGTATACTGTGATGTCAGGAACTCCAGAGAAAATTTTAGAGCACTTTCTAGAAACTATGCGCCTTGAGTCAACTTTAAATGAAGCTACAGGTAGAATTATGTGGCAAGGGCTGTATTTCTATTCATAAATAAGATAGCCTCTTGGGATGCAAGTGAAAACATGATGCTTTGGAACACAGCCTTTAATTATCTGCAGAAATTAATCTAATCAGTATTTAGATACAAATTTTGAAAAGCTAGAAAATGGAAAATTTAAGGTAATAATTCACCATCCTTATCTTGCCCCCATTGTATTAGGGTTTGGAGCATCAACTGATAGCAGAGCAGCAAAATCTCATGCAAGATGCTGTAACAAAAGTGTTTACTTTTATTGGTCACAGCTGTAATGAAAAATGGAGCTATGGAAATACCCAGTTACATTACCACTTGTTGCAATTCATGCCACATAATGCTATGCACTAATGCTGGTCCCTCCTACATCACTTCACATTTCTTTATTATAATTTCCCCGTGGATCAGTATTCAAACAGAAGAAATTCAGCACATCAAGGGCCAAACCCTTCATCATATAAATTACTGCAGCTCTGTTGAAGACTATGGAGCTGCAGCAGTTTACACCAGAGGAATCATTAGATCCAGGAATATGTGTGCCTGCTAACTTATTCCTTATAGGTCTTTTCATTAAAGAAATGAATCAAGGAAAAAGGATTTTTCATAATAGAAACTTTATATAGTTTCTATTATGAAACTTTTATATTATGTTGCTGTGTATCAACTAGGACACCATTTCAGGAAGCATGTTTTTGACATTACAGATGGCTAGGAAGCATGAGTATAGAGGGCTTCTTAAATAATCTATAGATTAGTAGTGATAGAATCTGTGCATCAATCCTTGTGCTGAAAGATTGCATGATGACTTTTAGCCTCTCTGTTTTAATTATTTTTGTGAATAAAATAAGCTTGCTATACAGTTACCTAGGCCTCTAGCAGCAGATGTTTGTGTCGGCAAACATCTAATGGCAAGTTTACCATCTTTATTCCTTAACTTTCTAAGCAATATTAAACTTTTAAATTGTTTGAAAACATTTCTTTTCCAAAACATCCAATGGAAAGATTCCATATTTCAACCTGGTGGCCTGCAAAACATCGCCTTTCGCAAACAGAGCAATTCTTAAGTGGTAGGGGCACAAATTTCTGAAATCACTGATTTTTCATTTGTGCATTCCCTCCAATTAAAGCCAGCTTTACCAGGGTGTGGGTTTTTTTTTTTTTTTAATTATACAAAGAAATAATACTCTGGCTGAGGCTCTTAAGGCTTTATATATTTTCAGTTGAGAGACATTTCCAAATACTGAATTTATACAATGGATGCCATGATACAGTATTGATGGCACAGCTGTCACAACATATTTTCCTTGATATCCCTCCATTACAAGATCTTAAATTGTTGTTACCCCCTAAAAATTAACTCTATAAAAAGGGCTCCCTGGGGTAATGGGTTTGTGTTTTACTGATTCCATATAAAATTTACTTTGTTCACAATTAAAACAAACAGCCAACCCTCAGATTTGTGCTGGGCTCTGCAAGCCAATTTAGGTCAGCCCTGCTCATACGTCATCACAAGTTCAAAGTGTAAAAGATGCTCTCATTTACACCATTGCAACCCAGTATCAGCTCGATTGGAAGGAAAAGGCAGTTCTTTAGTTGCCATGAAAGCAGGGAATGGTGTAGTTAGTTAGACCTTCATTTCCTTTCAACCTAAAAATAGCATGTTTGTCTTATTAATCTTATAAATCTGTTTTCTATGTTTAATTTAAATTTCAAAATTGTGAATTGATTTGAATCAAAATATAAATTAGATCGTTGACTATCAATTTTCTTATTTCTGGCTTTTTGTTGATTGCCGGCTGGGCAATCAAAGGGATATAAATGTAGGCTTAAAGTAAGGCACATGCTAACATACCTGGTTGAATTTGAGCCCCAGTGTCGTATTTTTTGCAAGGATTCATTTGATGCAGATTGAGTTTACCTACTAAAGCAAGGTACCTATCAAATGTAGAAGCATAATCACAGAAGAACCCTTTCTGACAAGTCAAATACATTCATATTTCATGCTAAATACATTTATTTTTTTTTATTTTTTGGGTACAGTATTATACCTGAGTACAGGGAATCTAAATCCTAACCTTTTCAGAGTCTTTAGGAAATTAAAGAGCTCTTTAACTGAAATAAGCATCATTGTTATCAACCCTCAGTGGTTTGCAAGAGCTTAACTTTCTGCTTTGTTTTTCTCTTTACAGATTCTGTTTTAAATGATTTTGTTATGATGCACTGTGTTTTCATGCCAAATAGTCAGCTTTGTCCAGCCTTGATGGCACAATATCCTTTTGTGATAAAATTTTACATTCCTTTTATGACTACCACTATCAGAAAAAAGATGGACACATTATGTAAAACTTCTAGCTCTCTAAAGACAAGTAAAGTTTAATGGAGTCTCGCTTTTATGGCCATGCTTCCAGTGTGTGAATGACAGACTACTCATAACGAGGCTTGGGAGGGTTAGATTTTTATTGATAAATATTGGAAATGTTGATTTAACTATTCACACACAAACTGACAAAAATATTTCCATTGATGGTAATAAAAATGTATAGATACGCAAAACAAGAAAAATACTGCTTAAAAATAGCATAACCATTCAGCAAGGATGAAAAAATCAGTGAGAATTTGGGGGATAATTAGCACCTAAAACAAAGCCTGAAAACTCCATCTTTCCTGCTCGAGATTTCCTATCCTGTAAGCTGAATTCCACTGAGTAAGATTAGGTGCCTATAAATTAAAACAATCTCTTTTGGCCCAAAAGCTACACTCTTAAGGCTCCTAGAGCAGATAAAGATTAGTAGTTGGTTCAGCGAACATCTCCTTTTTTGTGCAAAATTCAATTTGAATAATTAAAGCATCAGAACAAAAGTATTCCTTGAGAAGGTGAGTAGATGGGTGGTCGCTGTTAAAATTGTCAGCATTTTCCATGGCTAGTTTTCCCTATTTATGGAATAGGAAATAGTTGTATGTTACCAGTAGACAAATGTTGATCTTTTTAATGACATTTTGTCATAATGATTTTATTCTGAAAATATGAATTACAAGTAGATGAGTTTATGTGGGCTGCATTTTCAGAAGGTACCAGAAGTTCTTGCCAGAACTTTGCTTTTTCAGGTAAATTTAATGATGCCAAACAATGAGGCAGTTTCATGTGTTTGCACTCTGTATTTCCTCTGTGAAAAGTGTGGCATTTCTCATGTAACTTTGGTCGTCTTGGTTTTTTTTTTTTTATACTTTACACCATTGCAGCCAATCTAGGTGAGTACCCAGCCCCTGCAGAGCTCCTGCCCCCAGACAGTACCCACTATCATCAGTCAATCAATTTCTCTTTCTCTGTGTGTGTGTGTGTGTGTGTGTGTGTGTGTGTGTGTGTGTGTGTGTGTGTGTGTGTGTGTGTGTGTGTGTGTGTGTGTGTGTGTGTGTGTGTGTATCTGTAGGTATTAAAATATATGTATATTTACACACCCCCAAAATTTACAGACATTTTATATGTGTGTAGGGAATGGGCTAGACACACATAAAATCAGGTCCAGATACCCCAAAGTCAGGACTTGTTCATAATGGCAGTTTGATTTGGCCTGTTTTTAATACTAATTAAATACAAAAGCTTCAGGAAAACAAATACCTTTTAGAAGTTCTAGTGTCACATTTTTCTGTCTCTTAATTTCTCCACTGTTCATATAAACACACACAAACTCTTCCATCCAGAATGTGATCATGACGCACTATGTCCAGATTCATATCAGAGCTATCATATGTTGGAGAAGCCAGGGCCAAAAATTCTTCCAAGGAAGGCAACTCTGAGTTACCACCACAATTATTCTCTCCCTAATTTACACACAAACATTGTTTTTGGGGGCAATTTCCACCTCCCCGCCCCCCAATTTGTACTGTTAACCTCAAATCAATGAGAGTCAAGAGGATAAATAGTCTGATCCTGCTCCCTCTGAAGACAGTGATGAAATTCCTGTACAGTTCAATGGGAGCAGGATTAGACCTAATGGAATGTGGGCACTTAAGGGGAGGAAGGAGTCTTGTGAAAGCTGTGTAGGCTGCTGATGCTTTAGTGCCCAGGAAAGTTTTGTTTGAATGTATGTGAGCTGGAAACCCCTCTCCCTTCAGAGATCAAGTTGGTTGTTGGTGGGTCCATCCTTTCTGTCTGTCAGAACCAGGAAAGCACCACCGGTCTGAGCATGGGGGAACCTATTGGGATATAAGGAGAGACTGCATAAACCCTGGCTTTCCCATAAATAATAGAAAAAAACAGGAAGCAGACAAGCTGTACTGATGGGTTTTTTCCATCAGATATGGACAAATAGATCACTGTGCATTTATTATGTGAATTTTGTTTTGCTTTTGAGTAATTCTGAGGCAGATTCTTCCAATAAGGTTCTAATCTGCAGCCATGCAGACATCACTGCCTTTTTTTCCTTTTGCATATTGAAATAAAGCTTCTTCAAACTTCTAACCCGAAAAGGGAGCTTTTTTCTGTTTACAAATTCCGTGGACATGCTTTCCATTTATTTATGTTCAAGGTCCCTTAAGAGGCTAGACAGCCTGAGCTTAAGCTCAAGCGGACAAGCTAAATGAAGCCTTTAATGAACATTCAGGCCAGTTGAACTCTCCGAGTTTACAAATTATATACCTTTACATACTGGATGTTACATTTACAGTATTTTATCTAAGCTTCATGCAACTCAATCCAATATTTAAAGAAAGTGTTTTCCTAAACCTAGTCTTCTCTGTAGACATCTGCTCTTTACAGTTGAGGTACCCCAAAGGTGCATTTGGCTTTAATGTTACTTAGGCCTTGATTCAGTAAATCTCTTGAACTTCCTTCCTTTGGCTGGGGAGACAGATCCACAGGCCAATCCCCACTCTCTAGTCTGCTGCCTATTGACTTAATAGAGGCATCAATGCAGCTGTTTTTAACACAAGCTCATTTCCCTTTAAGTTAAATTTATAGGTAAAGGAGTGAGCGTGGCAGACATGTGCTGTCCATTGTGGTACTCAGAAGACATGTGCATGCAGGAACTGTGCTTTGGTGCAGTTTATGTATTTATCTTCTGTGATTTTTCCTTTTCAAAAAAGTGCTAAGTTTTTGCATCTAAGGTCCATGTTTTTCAATTAAAAATTGGAAAAAGCAAAGCCTCCCTTTGTTAAATGTGTAGCTTTATATTTTATTGTTTATGTTGCTAAATGCATGTCACAAAGAGTAGTGCACAGGATATGACATGTGGCTGAGTCATGTGACAGAGTCGAGACTTTCTGAGTAGCCAGATCAGTGAATTTCTCTATGCCTCGATTTATCATCTATAAAATGGGGACATTTCCTTTCTTCTCCCCTTGGTTTTGATTGTAAGCTCTTCAGGGAAAAGACTCTCTCTCAACAGATGTATGTATAGCAGCTAGCACAAGGGGACCAGACTCAGCTGGGATTCCTGGGACTATTATAATAAAATTAGAAGTAAGATATTTACTGCATGTAAACAGATGGTAAAATCTCTCATGGATAGAGACTTAGGGTTATTTGCAACCAAAAAGGGGAACTTTTAATTCTTTTATTTCCATGATTCCTTCTCATTCTATCAGAAGAACAGGACAAAATATTCTCTTCAGATGAAATGATTAACCATCTTCTTCCTTGGCCCTTATGTGTCCTCTCTCTTGCTCTATTATAAGCTGTCTGATTGTGATTCTTGATATGTTTCTCAGAAAATGCCCTCTATTGTTTCATGAACAGCATTCATGAGGAGCACTATTATGCCTTTGCAATATGATAAGAAACAAAAAAGGTATCTACATTTGACCCTCTAACCTCACTGATGGGAAATTCCTGCTGGAAAGCTGTGTTCTAGGGCCACTGAAAAAGAGTAGTTTCCTCAGTTCATACTGTATTGAATATTTTAACTCCTGACTATTTTCCTTGACACCTTGGCACTTACCATGCCCAGCCTTCTCAAGGTTCAGAGCAGGAGAAAATGGATTATGCATTTAATAATAAAAGGCGAGTCATCCGACTGGTTCTACAGTGGGCTGCTTTGTATGGAGATCTGCTGCAAGAGGATGAAGCAGCGATAGCCTTTTTGGAGGTACAATGGAATTGCCCTTAGATTGCTGAAGAGCAGCTACCAAAGGGGATTTGCATAAGAGCATTTCACAACCTTTAGAAGTCTGTCAATGCTATGGATCACTTTAAAGTGCAAAGTTCTGTTTGTGTTTTTTCTCAGTTTGCTGCAGAATACATACATGATTGGTTTTTATTTTAATGCACAGTGATTACAGAGCCAGCTGGTACAAATCCTTGTTGTGGGTATTTGTAAGATACTCCGCCCCACAGTGAAGAGGGCTCTGACATCAGCAGAGCCATTGCAGTTCTGCCATGCTGTGTTGAGAGGCAGGATTTCACTGAGAGAGAATGAACCCTTGCATGCTACAAAGGTCTTCCTAGCCCCTAGCATGGAGGCTGTTTGTTTGAATCTTATTGGGGTGTGCCAAGGAGGGGCTAGAGGATCAGTTACTATGTGAAATAAAAGGCTGCTTGGTTCCTGTGACCAGGCGTCTGCTCCGCACTGTCCCTTTAAGGTTTAAAACCCAGCCCTGGGAGAGGGATGAGAGAGTGGAGCCCACAGCTGAGGCAGAGACAGCAAATTAGGGCCCGCCTGGGGCTGCATAAAGGAGGGCTCCTGGAGGGAAGGAGGACACACACACACACACTCTTGCCCTAGCTGGGTAGCAGCAGGGACTTGACTGCCAGGGAAGCTGGTGTATCCTGAGACAGAGCAGTGCTAGGAAAAGGAAGGCAGACTTGGGGAGCTCTGGCCTACCCTCACTCCTAGGCTGCAGGGCTTGAGACAGCCTACAAGCCTGAGACAAGGCCTGGGTATACTAAAGCTGCAGGGAAACAGCCAGTGATAGGAAAAGGCAGGAGGTCCATAACCCCTTGCCAATGATAAGTGGCCATTTCAAACTGCAGTTTGCCCCTGGCAGTGAGTCACTGAGTCAAGGTGGGTGTAGGGGGCCTGGGGATTCTCTGGGGCGGACCCTAGAGTGCAGACGCACTTAGGGTTGCCAGGTATCCGGTTTTGAGCCGGACAGTCCGGTATTTGAGCTTTCTGTCTGGGAAACAAATTGAGAAAATACCAGACATATAAATGTCCGGTATTTTTTAATTACGTTTTATTATTATCATGAGTATCAATATGTAGTTGCGTACTGCCTGGCTGGTAGACATGCTCACGCTGCGTGAGCATATCTACCAGCCAGGCAGTATGCAACTACGCAGTAGAGAGGAGGGGGGTGGGGGCGGGACGGGATGGAATCCCCGGGGCTGGAATCCCCGGGGCTGGACTCGCCTGTGCGCCCTGCCGGGACCGTGCGCGGGACGGGCAACACCCCGGGATCTGTGTGCGCCCAGGCCAGCCCCCGCCCCCCACCAGTTGGTTCCCCCCCCGGCCAGCCCCACTCCCTGCTGGCCGATTCCCCCCCCAGCCAGCCCTGCTCCCCTAACCCCCTCCCGGCCAGCCCTGCTTCCCGTGGGCCATCTCCCCCTCTTCTCCTCCCCCCCCCCCGATCTCCCCCAGCCAGCCCCGCTCCCCCCGACCTCCTCCCGGGCAGCCCTGCTCCTCTTCTGGCCAGTTCCCCTTCCCTCCCTTCCCCTACCCTCTGATCTCAGATCAAGTGTGTCTGGTATTTTTTTGAAATCATCTGGTAACCCTAGAGGCACTGATCTAGGAAGGTACCAGCTGGCATGACACCAGATGAAAGGGGGCACTCCAGGGCTGAAGAGCTAATTCCCAAGGCAACCAGCAGGAGGCACTATGGGGGTGAGTGCTTGCCCCCATGACAGTTCCCAACTGAGGCTGTCTTGTAACCACACTGGCTGCTGTAGACTGGAGTCCTTGTCCCAAAATCTCTGCAGATCCCATACATGCAGCCTGGTCACAGCATTTGACCGATAACAGAGTCATTGTCATGAAGATTGTAAACACTCTGGGGGCAGGTACTATGTCTTTGTATCTGCTCTGTAGTGCACAGTATACTTGGGTGTCATACAAATAATGACAACAATCATGAGAGTGCTCCTTTAAAACAAAATGACCTTGTTGTAGCACTGTTTCACTGTATTATGTATAAATTACCTATGTTATCACATTACTTGTGAAAAAATACTGAATTCCATAATCTTTCTTCACGGTCTTCTAAAAATGTGGAGTGTAAGGCTTTGGCAGGGCAGTGCTTACACACTGAACTAGAAAAGCATGTCCACATCTATCTCTCGTTTTTACCATCATGCTTTCTTCCTGTATGTGCTGTTTGAATTGAACTTGACTGGAGTTACAGAAACAGAACAAATACAGGAATAGGTCCAGAATTTGAATGTTGTGAGGGCATCTCTTTATTCCCCTGTTCATTAAACTAGCAATCGCTCTTAGCAATCACTAAACTAGCATATGTAAGCTTACTAAGCTTTTGTTCTTTTAAGTATAACTTATTTATTGTTTTGTTGTTCAAAGACTGTTCTGTATGATTTACAGGAATTTTACGTATCTGTATCAGATGATGCAAGAATTATTACAGCACTAAAAGAGCAACTCTCAGAGCTAGAGAAGACTGTAAAACAAATGTAAGGACTTTTCTTTTTTGGTTCATTTTACAACTAAATACCCAGTTAAAAATATCTATCTTAGAGCTGACTGGAAAATGACTCCCAGTTACATGAAGGGCTTTCAAGATGGCTGCTCTGACAAAACAAATGCTTCGATATACACGAAAGGCATATCTGACACTTTTTCTTTCTATGAACAGCCTTGCGAACACCAGATTTACTCATAAACATTCCCAGAAAGAATATGAAAGGACTTGTAAATTCCACTGAAGCAAAGAGATCAGGCTAGATGATCTAAAGGTTCCATCTGGCCTAAAATTCTGTGAAGCTATGAATAAATTGCAAATTCGTATTTTTTTCAATAGTTGCCCAATCCTACTTCAGACTTTGATTCTTTTCCTTCCTTTAGTATAAAACATGTATGAATACATAGATACAATAGTTTGGAGAGTGGTCAATGTCTAAAATTATTTATTTTAGGGAATGTCTTTCAAAATATATTTAATAATATGCTTTTTATACTTCCTATAGTTCAGAAGAAACTAAGGCAACACAAAAGAAGGTAAATGAACTTTATCTGGCAATCGTGTAATACAAAGCTTTGCTTTAAGACTTAAGAGACTTTCCTCTTCAGTAACCTATAATTTATTAAACCAACACACAGAGAAATATTTTCAAAAATTAAACTGCAGATGTATTTGTTACTTTCTCTCCTTCATCTTTGATGCAATGTCTGATTAGATCTACTCCATGTTTCTTCTTACGCTTATGGGTTTTTTTATTTGTTTGTTTCTGGCAGCACAAAGTACTTTTGCAGCAATTTAACACAATTGACGACAGAGCACAAAAACGCCAGCCAATCAGGGGAAGTGATGAAAGTAAGTACATGCATACTTGCAACACTCTGTTTCCTGGTGTGTATAATAATTTTGTCACTTCTGGAGCAGAAATCAAAATAAACATAAGTATCCCTAGTTTACAGATTTGGGGAAAAAAAACCTGTTTGCATTTCCTCATCTAACAGGGTGCTTAGTCACTGATTTTAATAGAACTCCATCAGAGGAAAAATACGTAAAATTGCACTTTGTTAAAATAATAAACAGTGCAGTTTAAAAAAGATAGCACTAGCAATTTGTAGATGTGTGATACATGTGCAGTGAGTGAACTGTAACACATTGGGGCCCTTGTTCCCCCACTATTTACATACAGGTGTTACTCTGATTTCATTGGAGTTACATTGTCATAAAATATGTGTACATAGAATGGAGAGTCAGGTTCTGGATTTCTGGCCTATGACAGGAAGGCCTATTAAATAGAAACCTCAGTTTATGTGCATGAACCATTTTGTTTTTTATTTGACTCCCATGCAGAGCTGAAAATAAAAATTACAGCAGTGCCTCAGACTGTGCCTTTCATCTCTACTTACTTTTCAGACTTTCTTTTCTGTGTGCAAACAAATGGGAAAGCTAGCTCTGTGATTTATCCATTGTAATCAAAGATATTTTAGAAATCCTAGAAATCCTGGCACTTTTTGCCAATGGTTAGCCAACATTTAAAATAGGTGTAAACATTTACAATAAAATTTTCACAAAAAAAGCTGCTCCCGCTTTGTACCCAGTATTGTCCTGACAGGCAGGGGACTGCTCTGGATAACCATATGAACAATGATAGTAAAAATAGCCAAATGCCAGGTTGTGAATCTAGGATCCAAAAATGTACTTCTAGAATGGGAGACTGTACCCTGGAAAGCAGTGACCTGAAAAGGATGTTCTTGTTGTTAATATCTCCTCAGGGCCATCCCCTGGGTGTAACTTACAGGAATTTACAGGTGGTCCTAGTTGCACCAGCTGCTTATGGCACTAAGTGCTGTTAAGGCAGCTAAGGTTGAGAAGAGCTTAGGGCACGTCTACACTGCAGGGCTAAAGTCGAATTAAGATGTGTAATTTCAGTCAATTGAGTAGCTGAAGTCGAAATATCTTAACTTGGCTTTTGGCGCTGTCTACACAGCAGGAAGTCGAAGGAAGAACACTCTTCCTTCAACTTCCCTTACTCCTTGTGAAATGAGGGTTACAGGAGTCAGAGTAAGAAGTCCTCCAAATTGACATTATTTCAACATAATGGCTTACTGTTTAGACGCATGCTATGTTATTTCAAAATAATGCCAGTTATTCTGAAATAACGCTGCTGTGTAGACGTAGCCCTAGAGACTCCTTGGCCTTGCTGCCTTTCCTCAGCAACGCTTCAGGCACTGATCTCCTGATTGTATGTCTCAGAGCCCACAGGGCAGTGCTACACTCAGTTGAAGGCCCCTGTCCTCTGGAAACTGGTTAAACCAGTTGTAGGGCACTTTGCCCTGGGACAGTAGGCCATGGCTGTTGTAGTACAGCCTAGATCTAGGTTTCTGACTTTTTCACTTCTAAACTACATTAGCATGGTCTTAAAAGTTAATTCCCTCTCCTTTTGCCCCTTTCCTTTGGATCTGCACATCCTTGGCCAAATAGCAGCTGCCTATCCCTTTTTAGCATGAAAACTCACAATAAGGAGATACTTGACTCCTCAAATGTTTGTGGAAAGTGGAAAAGTGGGGACCCCATTCTATCCTATCTCTCCCCCTCATTAGCACTTTTTAAGCTTTCTCCGGTTTTGAATCATGTTTTTAAATTAGGTCGAGACACGGTTTAAAGAGTGCCATAACCAATACTTTTTTCTAACAGTTTCTCCAATCTGAGATAGGGACAGCATTTCCAGCAGTGAGCAGGTAACTGAGGCAGGGATAGCAAGACTATCAGGCAAGCAGCAGGGTCCCTGGGCATTCTTTTCATGCTCTGTGAAGCAAATAGTGCTCAGTATCACAGTATATCTCTCCGTGTCTCTCTTCCCCGCTCCTCAGCAGCACACCATCAATACAGTCACCCTTACCACTATTCACCTCCCTTTTACCTGTGCTGGCACCCACTCTTTCATCCTATCTCTGCCCTCACCACCAGCACCAGAAAGGCCCTAATAGTGTCCTGAATTATTAAGGTTTCTGTCCCTTATACATGATGGAAACCTTAATATATTTGCTTGGGAAACTAGCATTGGTATGTTATAATGTATTGCCCATCCAAGGCAAAAGTGCTACTAGTGGAAATTTCTAGCTCTCTCTAGACCTCCAATCTCATGTTAATTCACAGAAAGTACGTTGTAAATTACACAAATGCACATGTTTTAAGACTTGTGCAATGTAGGAGGAAGAAAATTCCATATCTGGTTTTGTAAATATATACACTCTTTATATTGTGTGTACAGTAGAGTCCCAATTATCCAACCTAAACGGGACCGACACGTGGTCGGATTACCGAATATGTCGGATGATAGGGACTCTACTGTATGTATCCTGGCCCCATGCCTGCCTGGCCCTGGCCCCTTCCCTCCCTGCAGCTCCTGGGCGCCTGGCCCCGCTTGCTGCCCCGTCGCACTCCTGGAGCTGCTGATGCCTGCAGCTCCCGGGGATGAAGCGGCACCGGCAGGAGCGGCATCAGTGGCTCCAGGGCACGGGGCGGGAGAATGGCCCCGCTCGCTACCCCGTTGCTCTCCTGGAGCTGCTGATGCCGCTCCTGCCGGCGCCGCTTTGTCCCCGGGAGCTGCAGGGTCGGATAAAGCGGAATGTCGGATTACCAAAAGGTCGGATAATCCGGACTCCACTGTACAGATTTCATCATCAATTTTACTTAACTTTTGAAAAAGAAAAATCACTTATTAAATATTTGACTATCCAGGGGACTGAAACTTAAGGAAACACTAAGTGATACAGACTTTTATGAATAAATATGGGAATATTGGAATTTCTGGTGCTTTATCATTTTGCTAGAAGTTCCTGCAAATCCGCTATTGAAATGAACCAATCTTGGTAACGATTAACAGTCTTGGAGCTACCACATGAAATTGCTAGTGTTTATTGTATCTGTGAGCAAAGAAGTACAGCAAGTAATTTCCACAATAAACTGCATTCTGTTATGTACATTATTAACAATGCACTCTTTTGTCTTTAGTTCTATTTAAGGTATATTGTATAGACCACACCTACACTACTATCCGTGTACCAGTGGTGGCCTCCGTTAAAGAAGTGATCAGTGCAGTAGCAGATAAACTGGGTTCTGGAGAAGGCTTGATCATAGTAAAGATGAGTTCAGGAGGAGGTATGGTTTTTGCATGATCTTTAAAATGAAGTACAAAATGAAGTACAAAAGCTTATTAGTTTGATATTCCAATACATTTTTAATAAATGTTCAACTAGTATGAAAGTTCTTTTGAGGAACAAATCCTGTCTCATGTTTTTGCAGTTGCAGCATTTTTTGTTTATTTTAAAAGTGGGTGGTAGGAAAGAGTAATTCATAAGTCAATTTATAAGCTTGTCTTTACCTGTGATCTGCACCTCTTTTATACACCCACTATATACTGCCATGATGAGCGCTGTATACAGTTGCATTTCACCACCTGCTCAGGCAGTTACTGACTTTTAAGTCAATTTTGGAGTAAGAACAGCTCAGAGAAAGATGATCTGAGCTCTTGTTGTTGGGCTTTTGGTGTGACGGTAGTTTCTAAAGGTTGCTGTGCAGGCTCCCTGACTCTGGCTTTAAGTCTGGGGGATAGGGTTCCATGCCCCAGATCCATGGGAATTTCTCATGAGTTTCTCTTTGCTCTTTTATATATTGCCACTTTTCTTAGTCAATGCATTCTTATAGTCATCTATCTTGTGTCTAAGGCAGTTTTTCCCAAATGGTACTCCGCAGAACTCTGGGGTTCCGCGAAGTGAAAATAAGGATTCACCCCCCTCCCCTGAAGGAGACCTTCTCTTAAACCTTCTCTGGTTTCCTGCCGGCTTTCAGACACCTCCCCTCCCTTGCTGCCACTCTGTGGGACATGCGTGACTGTGTTTTGGCCCCAAGGTCTCCCTGTTGTTGTGGGTGTTTTTTGGTTTTTTGGTTTTTTTGGCTCGACAAATTTTCCTCATGGCTGTAGTGGTTCCTCGAAATTCTTCCAAGTTTAAAAGGGTTCCGTGGCCAAATCAAATTGGGAAATACTGGTCTAAGGCATTCACTGTGCTTATTCAAGTAATGCACATATCTGTAAATTTGTTGTTAGCTCACTGCTGCTTTGAATTCCATGTGCATTTAATAGGTAATCATCTGCTTTCATTGTTATAGAAAAGGTTGTGCTCAAACCTAATGATGTTTCAGCATTTACAACACTCAACGTTAATGGACGTCTGTTCGCTTGCCCACGAGATCAGTTTGATTCCCTGGTATGTATGCATACTGTTTTCAGCATTGCAAATCAGAGAGCTTGTTTTGAATTTAGCTTTCCAGATGTTTTCAACAATAGTTGTTGACAAGTTTCTTAACCCATTCTGCTTATTGAGTGTGTTAGTGACCGTCACCTGAGAGATTCAAAGCTAAAATTTTGTCACAGTGCTGTGAAAAGAGTATTGTTATTTTTTTTTAAAAAGGATAGATAGTTATATCATTTCTTAAACTAGGGCAAACATGGTTCTCTTATCCACACAGCAGAATTTGAATCCCAGTATTCTAAATCGAGCTGAACATACAGGCAGAGCAAAATATTATAACCCAGATTTGTAGTGTGAATCTGATAATAGAATTCTCTTTTCCCCACCTCCATTGCTGTATGTATAAGGGGAATTAGATGTTATCAGTTAACTATTATATAGATGTGATTCATGCAGTAAGTGTTTTAAAACCTTTTCTGCCCGACCCTCCAAATACCATGTCAGAAATCACAGATGCTTCTAACTTGATTCACAGGAAATATTCTAAGTAGAAAGTCTGGTTTTCCTTGGGTAAAATTGTTCATAAGTGCTTCCTGATCATACAGTAACTTTAACAATGTCCAGGGGGCCTGCTTTTATAGAGCTTGATTCTGACTGCACTTTTTGTTCCTTTTACTTCGTTAAAAATAACTGTCATTGCCAAGCTATGTCAGCATGATCTCTATTACTCCCAGCTTCCTGTATGCTTTCAACAAGCTACTTAGTATGTATAGATATTGCAAAATCTGAGTTTTGCTTCTGCTTTAGATTTAGAAACTTAGTAGTAAATTTTCAGTCCTTAGCTGCCTTGCCCCTTTTGCTTTTTTGCTATCTCAGTTTAGCATGGACTGAATATGTCAAATACACTTTATTGTACTGCACCTCCTGCTGGCTTCGGGAGGACTAGAGGGCTTTAAGTATCTCATAGTAACTTCCCAACTCTTTATTAAAGAAGTCCACACACTGACTATTCTTGCAGTAGTCTAAAGAATGGTGTTAACAATTAACAGAATCCTACAACATGAAACACCTTTTACCATTTAAGAATGTCCTTTCTAGTCTGTGAATTTATTGATGTTTTGTTTGGCAAACCCCTTATGAAAATAAGGGAGTTATTCTGGAATGGATGAATTTATAAATATCTTGTGAGTCTACGTCTAAATGTAGAAAATACATTTCAGACCAGCTATTTATAATGGTAATACAGCAAATAGTCTCTGAATAGGAACAAAAATCGATTTAACTTTGTGCAAAATCACTCTTTCCTAAAGGTAAAAATGAAAAGCTAGACTTGTAGGGCCATAATGCGAGGAGTTTATTGCAAATTATTTTGGAACAGTTTGACGCGATTATGTCTTGTTGTTTTGTGAAAACAAAAAGTAGCAACTCTAGCACAAACAAACTTACTAAGTACTCTTTTTTGAGACAGGGACTGCTGGTATGTTAATCCAGTGCTCCCTATTTCTTTTTTAAATTTTGCAGCCATAATATTCTGTTGTAAATGCAGAATAATATAATAATCATAACTTTTTTGTTTGGAAATACAGGGCCTGATCTTACAGACCTGATTCAGATTTAATTCAGGATGGGGCCTGTTTTGTTGACAGCACATTTTTCTATCGTAATCTGCAATATATCAGATAATGCTCATTAAAAATTAAAGACAGTATGGAAAAATTTGAAGAGCAAATAGTAAATGAACTATACTGCCCTCTCCTGGAAGTAAAAGCAATTTAAATTTTGGGTTCACACGCAGTACTATGAGGTCCCAGGATGTATGTGAATTAGCAACAGGTATATTTGTTGGCAATTGAATAATTTAGATTTAGACTCTTTGGCCCTAATATATACAATAGATGATTCCAAACATGGAAGCCCCCATTTTAAATTTATTTGGATAAAGGATATTTGTGTACAAACTGCAGCTCACATCTTTTATTAGATGATATGAAAATCCATTTAAAAATCGATATTTTAATAATTCACAGGAATGTATTCTGTGCACCCATAAAACTCCCAATAACATAACTGGGAGTTATGCAAGCACAAATGTCAGCTCATGACAAGGACTGCAATATATGCACGGTGTACCGAGAAAGAAAGTATGAGCTATACTTAATAAATCATGTAATTGTTACAGGTGTCTAATTTCTAATAAAGGAGATAATTCACATCATTAAAATCTGTTAGTTGCAAAAACATTTGGCTGGTGTGCTGTGGTTCAGATGCTTATGTATGTAAAAATGGGAATCGATAATTGAGGCTTTATTACTATTGATAGTCAAAAGCAGACTCCCGATATATTATTTGAAACCTCTTCAAAAATTGGTAATATTGAAATAAATCAGCAGATGACTAAACACTGATGGTGCAATTTAGCACTTGGAAATATTCTTGTATCATTATTCTTGTTCACAGACACCTTTGCCAGAACAAGAAGGCCCATTGACGGGAACTGTAGGAACTTTTGAACTCATGAGCTCCAAAGATTTAGCATATCAGATGACAATTTATGACTGGGAGCTTTTCAACTGTGTGCATGAGGTATGGAGAATCACAATAGCATGATAGTATTCCTTCTTAAACATTTAGCTGTGCATTGTAGATACTAATACTGTTTGCCAGATTTTCTCTGAGTTTAACTTGTAGAATCTTAACAATTGCAAGCCTTGAAACTATTAAATACTATTCCAGCCACAGCAAAAATATAAAGTATAGAAAAGAAACATTGCCTGACAGTGGACTGTATATTGAATTACTTTTATATGTTTCATTGGAAGTATTAAACTGTTACTACACAGTCTATATTTATGCTTTTAATGTGCCTTAGTGCCAACCAAACTTGCAATGCAAGCTGAATCCTTGTCAGCTGTATCATGCACATATTTACTACCCAGCAAGTTTCAAGCTTGAATAATTTAAATACCTAACAGTGACTTCTCCTTAGTCCTCTTCACCCCAACCCACAAAAAACAGACATTTAAAAGCCAACTCTGTTTTTTCTCTCCTAGCTGGAGCTGATTTACCACACATTTGGAAGGCACAATTTTAAAAAGACCACAGCAAATTTGGACTTGTTTTTGAGAAGATTTAATGAAATCCAGTTCTGGGTGGTCACAGAGATGTGTCTTTGCTCCCAGCTCAGCAAGCGTGTTCAGCTGTTAAAGAAATTCATTAAGATAGCAGCCCAGTGAGTATATACTAGTATATACAGAAATAGACTGAAATACATACCTGGTTTTTAATATATTTGTTGTGTGTCCTTTTTACAGAGAATCAAACAGAGCTGAAAAAGCCTAATTCATCTTGCCCATCCCTGTTAATGTAAGGTGTTCCCTGTTAGTCCTCCCCTTTTTTGTTCATCTACTCTACTGGCCCTTGCTCCTGCACTCGTAGGGTACGTCTACACTGCACACTTATTTCGAAATAAGCTATTCCAGAAGAAATACTCCGAAATAGCTTATTTCAAAATAGCACATTTACTCAAAATTAGTCCAAGGCAGGCTCCCCCAATGTGGATGCACTACCTCGATTTAGAGCCTCAGCAGGCACTGGGAGTAATTACTCTGAATGGCCCTGGGGTGGAGCTATTTCGAAATAGCAACAGTGGAGCGTGCACACTACTGCTATTCTGAAATAGCTATTTTGGAATAGGTGTTATTCCTCTTGGAATGAGGTTTACAGAAGTCGGAATAAGGCGTCTGTTATTTCAAATTTATTTTGAAATAACAGGATTGCTGTGTAGACGTTCACATTGTTATTTCGGAATAATGGCCGTTATTCTGAAATAATGCTGTTGTGTAGATGCACCCCTAGAGCCCAATTCTGCAGCTACCCACACGAGTAACTCATTGAGTTCAGTAGGACCTATATCCACTTATGTCCTTAAGGGTGTCTAGACTACAGGGTTTTTTCGAAAAAAAGTGGCCTTTTTTTGAAAAAACTTCACCTGTGTCTAGACTGCTCCCATGTTCTTTTGAAATTAAATCGAAATATTGCGGCAGTTTTTTCGACTGTGGAAAACCTCATTTTACGAGGAATAATGCCTTTTTTTCAAAAGTGCTCTTTCGAAAAAAGGCGTTATTAAACACAAACAGTGCTTTTTCAAAAGAGAGCATCCAGACTGCGTGGGTGCTCTCTTTCAAAAAAGTGGCTCTCTTTTTTGAAAATACTGGTTGCTGTCTAGACGATCTCTTTCGAAAGAAGCTTTTTCGAAAGATTCTTTCGAAAAAGCCTCTTTCAAAAGAGGCTTGTAGTCTAGACATAGCCTAAGGGGGTGAGGTCCTTCAAATAGAGTGAATGTAGAGCAGGAGAGGAGCAGGTTGGTAGTGCAGAGAGGCTCCTGTTAACTTGACTTTGTGGTATTTTTTTTCAGATACCCAAAATGTTGTTGTTGTTTTCTCTTTCCAGCCACCAAGTTTACAGGTGGATATCAGAAGCACACAAGGAGAAATTCCATTACTTGGAACCTTCAATTTGCGTGCTTATGGCTTGATTCCCCACCACTGAATTCAATAGGAATTTTCTGTTGACTTCAAAGGGAGAAGGGCCATAACTACCATATGTAAACATACTTCCTAGCACTGTTGCCCTCTCCTTGCTTCCTCCCTTGCTATTGTTCGTTACAACTACCAATTACTTATTGTCTCAGGTTAGATTCTAAACCCCTCTAGACAGAAACTGTGTCTTTCTGTGCGTTTGGACAATGCCGTAGATAATGGATCCAGATCTTGACTGGGTCTTCTGAGTATTATAATACAAATAAATAATTTACGATGATGCACTCAGCACCTCGCAGGATTGAACTCATAGTAAGATAAATAAAACATGCTCCTGTAGTCTCTAAGAACAGCCATTCCATTACATCTGTCTCTAAAGGGAAATTTTAAACCAGAAAGCAGGTCTGACATATTTTGTCCAGTAGAGGGTAGTAAGATACATATACAAAAATGAATACGGTTTATTCCTCAAATCAGTGGTATGAAATGAGAAAATGCATAAATGTAAGTGAATTAAGATATGAAGATAAATTTAAGAAACCTTTAAAATAAATTAACTTCAAAATAATGATTGAACTTCACCTTAAGAAAAAACTGGGAAAATAATCAATTATAAACTTCCCCCCGTTCCATTAGATTTTCCAGTGTCATGGGATTACCTTATGCTATTTAGATCAGCGTGATGAGATGTTTACTTCTATGTTTCTGGTTTCACTACAGTTCTAAAAATAAATGTCTAAACGTGACCTGCTCTCCTGAGACCTCTGTGTCTCCTAAGTGCAGGGAGTTCTAAAGCACAAGATTTTCCTAAATAAAAATTGAGCTGGCAGATTTATTTTCAGTTACAGCAAAAGAACTTTAAGAACGATGGGGCTCTTTCTTACCAAATAAATTGCTGCCATGGTAACAAGTGCTACAAAACATAATAAAACAAATAGAACCTGTCCAAGAGTTAGGTGGGGAAAAGAGCCAAGGGATTGTGTTACAAAAGGTGGGCCCAGGCCTTGAATTAATATTGTTGTCTCAATTTCCACATGATGAGTCTTGATAAACTAGTAACCGAATGAGAGTAGAATCCTTCCTGGGACAAATGACGGTGCACTAAACTCATTTGCAAGGGTACTCAGTTCAGTACAATACTGTTAATCTTCCTGAGTGGCTGGTGGTGAAGGGGTGTGGCTCCACAGCCTTCCTGCCATATTGATATTCAGAGATAATGGCTGCTGAGCACCTTGTTCCCATACTGGGCCTGAGGGATCACCACTTTTCCAATAAGCATGCTGTCTGCCCCAAAACACACCCTTATTGGGGCTCACACCCAAAGGGGAAATTACATAACCAGATGTGGATTCACTGTGCTGAGCCTTGTGTACTTTTGGCTTTCTGTGCAGTAATTGCCTATGCCACCTGCTGGGTGAAAGTGCCCAGCTCACCAGGATCACAAACTCTTGAGTCTTTGAAATGAACAAACTAATTAAATATATCTCCTGTGGTATCTTTCAGTGCTTCCACACAGATGCATGTGTGTGTGTGTGTGTGCGCGCACACCACTCTCTCTCTCTCTCTCTCTCTCTCTCTCTGTACTGTCTTTAAATACATACTTTTGAAAAGAATCTCTTTATGAATATACACAAAAGATATTCAGTCACTCTTCTATGCCTCCACTTTTTCATCTTGATTCTCACACACAGTCATTAAAAATCTCTCCCCATATGCATACCCACAAAATACTCCCCAGGTGAGAGTGCCAAAATCCCATTGAAAGTCAGTGATTTTTAAAGTGTGTGTGTGCATCTATGTATGTGTGTACACACGTGCAAGTACATGCTAGAAGATATTCCTAATAAAATCAGTTTGTGGGATTATGGGTCTTGGTGTCCTAATTTACTTAAGTGCTTTGAAAAATCCTACATGTCACTTTAAATCATTTTGTCAGAACACACAGAAAGACTGTTCTTAGTAAAATTGTGCATCCTCTTTTTGAAGTTCTATTTATCCATTTGAACAAAAACTGTATTTTATGATTTTTAGGTGTTAGTTCCATTGTTGACTCACTTGTGCACACTGAACTGTTTAATACAGAGCTTTTTAAAAAGGCCATCCATACTAGTCTTAACAGGGTAGCTGTACTGCTTTGAAAAAAGGTATTTAGTCATATGGAAACATTCTTTTATTTCAGAAAAAATATAGTTGTAAATTGCAAGTTACAGCTTACTTAACTAAGCCTAGATATTATGCTTGAACACTAGTATTTTAATATTTATTATTTTTATGGATCCAGTTTTATGCTTGCTGTCTCCCAGAACAAGTAAAGACATGTTACCATCATCAAAGGAAACTAATTTTGGCAGCAGCATTGCAAGGGCTGGAGGGTGGTAAAGTTGTTAACAAGAAGACCCAAGAGCACAGTACAAAGAGCAGAGATATTTTTGGAAGATGAGACTATGAGCTTACTCTTGGCCATGCTGAGTTTAAGGTGAAGACGGGCCATGCAAGATGAGATATCTGAGAGAGGATAAAATGTTCAGGATTGAACTTCTGTAGATAGTGCTGAAGTAGAGAACTGTATTTGAGAATCACAGTTTGAATCTCTTCCTTTTATAGTTTCCTTAATATCCTACCACTCGACCTCTGCAAGTCAAATAGCAAAAGAAGCATAGGCCTAAAGATTTCTACTTTGGACAGTTATATTGACAAACAGCAACTCATTTGCAAAGATATGGCATATCAGATACACTATAACATGCTGTTATATCCAGTGCTCCCTCTATTTTTTCCATCTATGTATGTAATACATTTTGTTATGTGCACTGAGGCACGTGTGGATTTGCACCACCAGTAGAAACACATCAGCTGGGTGGCATCTGAATCTCTCTGAGTGGCCGCACAAGCACCCAGCTTACAGAACACACTAGTTACATCCACGTCTGCCAACAGGAAGGGGCAAAGGGGGCAGTTGCCTCTGGACCTGGCAATTCAAAAGGGCCCAGGGCTCTTGGCTATTCTGGCCACTACTGTGGCAGCCGGAGCCCAGGCCCTTTAAATCACTGTCAGAACTCCGCAAGCAGTGCTAAGGGCTGGCGAGGTACAGGGAGTGGTGCAGTCCAGGCAGCTGCTCCTTCTGCCCAAGACACCCTGACTCTTCTGGGAGCACAGAACCGCCCTCCCCCACACACCTTGCTCAGGGGCCCAGCAATTCTGTTGGTCCCCCTGATTATATCCTTCAGTCTCTCCTGAGCATTAATGAAGGAGCATTCTTGGAGGCTACGCAGATTTAGTGCACCTAGTTTGTGGGGTTTTCAGCAATGTTGTAAAAGGTCTTTATAATGACAAAGATGGCAACTTTATAATGACCTTAAATCGGGATGAGCAATAATTTTTGCCTGGGGGCCACTTCAAAAATTTTTGAAGTAGCCTTGGGCCACCCTGGAAGGGATGGGGCCTAAACAGGAAGGGATGGGGCCTAAACAGGAAGAGGCGGGGTTACCCCACCCTCAGACAATGATTACCCCTTTGCCCCCCCCTTCCCACTAGACACCCATGCCCTGGAAGAGGCTTGGCACACTTCCCCACCCCCAGGCCAAACAGGGCCTGGGGGCGGAGGAGCGCGGGAAGCCTCCTCCCGCCCTGCGAGGAGCACGTGGCACTTTGAAGTGCCGAGGATTCCTCGCAGGGCCGGGGCAGGGCAAAGGAAGCTTTACGCAGCTCCCCCGCCCCCAGGCCTTGATTGGCCTGGGGGTGGGCAAGTGCACGAAGCCTCCTCCGCTCTCCTTCCCCCTCCGCCGCCCCCCCCCCCCCCCCTGGGAGCAGCGAACGGTGCTTCAAAGTGCCACATGCTCCTGGCAGGGCGGAAGGAGGCTTCACATGCTCCCCCGTCCCCAGGCCCTAATTGGCCTGGGGGCGGGGGAGCAGCAGGGCCGCCTGGTGGGCCAGATCAGGCCCCCATCCCTGCCTTAAATGAAAGGTCCCACAGAGTTCAAGAAACTGCACAAATTGGTTACAGACCATGTACACAGGAATCACTGAAATACAGCCATCTCTGGGCATCCAGTAGACCCCATGCCCTTGAACCTTTTGACAACCTGACAGCCCATGAAGTTCTGCAGCAGTGGGAGTGCAAACCATACCTCTTCCCCTGTTTTTAGCATTCTTTGGGCCTTAATTTAGTCTGATGTAAAGAGATGCCCCATAGTGCACTGGTGGGAGAAAAGGAGATTAAAACACCATAGATTCTCCTATGCCAAAGATGGAATCAAGTAAGAGGAAAACTGGTGGCCATTTGAGGAGTGAGGAAGAGAAGCTTCTAGGTGAATTTGGTCAGTATAGAAACACTTATCCTAGGTTTACCAAGCTTCTCATTATGCTCTGAGGTTCAAACACAACTTGGAGGTGGAAGAGGGCAAAATGATGTGTCCCGAGCCCACTGCTAAGGTTTGCCAGAATGTAAGACCTCTGTGTTACTTCTCCTCTGATATATACCTAACATTAAAGTCTGGCTCTCTTGTCTTTCAGCTGTAAGGAATACAAAAATCTTAATTCCTTTTTCGCTATTATCATGGGACTAAGTAACGTTGCTGTGAGCCGCCTTTCACTAACATGGGAGGTAAGTGACAGGTATAATTCACTTTCAAGATCTTTGCTTGTGATTTCTGCTTTTAGTAAGCAACCACCTCCATCTATATGTGTTACTTCTAGAATTAGGATTGAGAAGGAGGCAGGTCATTCTTCTAGACAGTAATTCAGCTCCTGAGAGGAGAGGTTACTAGGCCAAAAGCTTTGAGGCATCCCACACCATTAATGAGCATTTGTGTGGCACAATACTGCGCTCCCATGTTTTGTTTTTTAAAAAGGAGGTAAAGAAAAAGGCGACTAATGGGAGGAACACAGAGGGAGGCACCAACTAACAGGGGGCACATGACCTCCCCACATAATTCCTTCCTGCCCTGCCCCTGCATGCGCCCCATCCCATGTTGCTGGAGGGCGATGGAGACTGTCCTCCTGCTGTGCCAGAGGCTTCTGAGCCTCGGGGCTCTCAAGAACAACAGCAGCGAAAGGAGCAGAATGTGGGGCCATGAGCCTCTGACACAGCTGTACCTCCCCCTGCCCTTCCATGCAGCTGCATCACCTGGCTTCTATACAGCCCCACTGGAGGACAGAGTTGGGGGTAGGACGGGGAATGGTACCAGTACAGCTGCACTTGGGCATGATGGCCCGCGTTGTGTTTCTTTTGCCACTGAAGTTCCTGGGAGATCCCTGCAGTTCAGCACTGAGCCACAGGACTCTCCTGGGAACTGCAGTGGCAAAAGAAGAAGAACATGGGTCTGCCTAGTGGCTCCACGCCAACAACTTCACCGGCATGGCTGTTCTGGTACCACCTTAGTCCTGTCCTCCAGTGGATGCAGCTGTGTAGAAGGGCTGGGTATTGCACAGCCATGTTAGAAGAGCTGCTGGCATGGAGCTACTGCTTTTGCCTTGCGGTTCCCTGCTGAATGTGCCCTCCTGGCATCTGGGGAGAGGCATGTGGCCCTTCTTGCCCCTACCACGAGTCGCCTAATCTGCTCCAAAAATTCTGATTTTTCATGAAAATTTTTAGCAAAACATTTTCATTAAAATTTCCATTTTTAGAAAAACGTTGACATGCTGTATCTGCTGGTTGAAAACAGAAAATGTTTTCATATATTCTGGGTATTTTTGTCATCATTTTTCATGAAAAATAGAAAAATGTTTAGCCAGGTTGCTTGAAGTCTGTGCTATGTTATTGGTGTAATTGATACTAAAATATGGTTTCAATTACACCAGTAAATAACTGGCCCTTTATTTCTAGCTAATAAGAGGGATAGTTGGGAGTTTAAAAGAAGGCAGGAGTTCTAAGCAGACAAGAGGTGGAATTTAATTTGTTTATTGTGTATAAGAAGCTAGAATTTACAATAGATATGGGGATTGAGCTGGAAGGGGGAAAAATTGATAAATGAAAGAGGTGTGATACTGTATTCAAATAAATGTTTTCACACTGCTTTGTTCAGCAGAACAGTCAGGTTAACAAGATATAATCTAAGAGTAATTCCACAATTTTTTTTCAGGATATATACAGTGAACATAATTAAACATACATATTTAGAATCTGATTTTTTCTAACATTCATATGCAGGTATATCAGTCACATGCAGATAATAGGTATTTGTAGGTGTATATGACCATTTCATTCACAAATAGTTACTTTGTATGCACATGGAAAAGAGGCACACAATTGCTCATGTACATCATTAGGCCCCTTAGGGTGGTACTCTGTCTTGCTATCTTATGCATGTTAAATATAGGAGACACTTTAAGGCAGTATTTCTTTATTACTTATAAAGCCCGCTAAATGTTGTCATGTGATTTGGTAAAAAAAGGTATTCAAATGTGTAATCCAAATTAGAAAGATGACATGTTTTAATTTGTTATGTAAAAGTTACTAAGATCTTTCAAGCTTTCTTGTTCACATACCAGTGTCTACTACCAACGTCTACTTTTATTAGTGTCTAAGGTGCCCCAGGAGGATTACTTCCAGTAAATTTGCTCAACATTTCTAGTATAATGTGAGGTATAAGGGACTATTTAATAATGTCCCTCCATATTCTTTATTCACCGTGGGCATTGTTGACAACAGTTCATTATCAGTGTCTACTGTGAACTGAAAAGTTATTAATTAACTTAAGCTCAAACAAATGAAGACGACCCTTGGATGCCAGGTAAATCAAGGATTTGTGTCATAGCTGATGATATATTTGCATTAACAACATCTTTTTGGAAATGCCTAGGTGTGGTTTCATTAACTTATGAATGTTCCAAAAGGCATATGGTCATTTATGTGAATGATCCAGCTGAAATAATACTGCCCAACGTTATTTGTGTAAACTGTTTTGGTTCAAACAGGCTGTCATTAAGAATGGGCCTGAATTTGAACTGAACTAAACTTTCATTTGCACTTTGGATTCAGATATGAATGAGAATTACTTGGCTGCAACATATCACTGTAATGGGCCAATTCAATGTCTGAATCTGAACATCTCAAACTGGGTAACTTCAGGTTTGGTTCCAAATCAGGAATCAGGTTTTTGGCTCAGTCCCATCTCTATTTATAATCTGGTTGCTAGGAGATGTGCTGTATTTTACATTACCACCTTGTTCCAAAAAGAACATTTTTTTTCTCCTTTAGGGGTGTTTACAAGAAACATATACAGTAAAATTATTATACTTGATGAAGACTGAATTTAACACCGCTTTCTGTTTTTATTTTATTAACAGAAACTTCCAAGCAAATTCAAAAAGATCTATGCAGAGTTTGAAAGCTTAATGGTAAATGGCAGTAAATCCTTTTATTCTGTGCACAATCTGTACTAATTCAGTTTCTGAGTAACTGATTTGAATTCCTCGATTCAGAATGTTTTATGTGTCTTTGTTTGAATTTAAGAAGTTTATGATCCCATTTTAATGCTGCTAAAACAAGCATGTATGACTAATAAATTATACTCTTAGCAAGCTACTCTTGACAGAATTTATGTTCCACTTATGGTCAATCTGGGAAACTCTGAAAAGCTTTATAGTATGTTTTCCCATTTTACATATGAGAAATTATATTTTCTGACATAGATATTTTTTATGACAGTGTCTGCAAATCCATTGGGGAGGGGGGAGGGGGAATGTGAGGTTTCTATACAAATAAGTGTTTTGTTACCACACTTATATACCTTGCTATTTTGATAGGAAAACTGTTAAATAAAAGCTATTCTTGTTTTGAAGCTGCACTTGTTAAAGCCACAAGAGAAAGTAATTACATTTAAAACACTGTGGCTTTTGAATGACTCTATACAGGCTCTGCTTCTTGGTCGCTATTAATAAATTATCTGATTTCTCCTTTTTTAAAGGATCCATCAAGAAACCATAGGGCCTACCGGCTTACTGTAGCTAAACTGGACCCTCCTATAATTCCCTTCACGCCCTTACTTATAAAAGGTAATCTAGAAAATCTACCAGCCGTATTCATGTGAAAGCTAGTTGTCAAATATTTGAAGAAGGAAAGGCAGTAAGAGAAAGTAAATTCAATCTCAGTGGCAGGTGCAATCCTCTTTTCCATTTAAAAAAAAAATCAGGACATGGAGAAAGGAGAGAGAATTTTCAGTGAATCTGAATGTCAGACTCCAATTGCTCTAGCCTCGGTGAGAAATCTTTCAAAGTTTCACTCTAATAAAAGGAGTGTGTTTTTAATAATTAAATGTTATGATTGTTATAACTGAAGAGATATAGATACAGTGCTGTGCTGATTTGTATGTAATAATTTGATTAGTTATAAGACTATTGCTTTCATTTCTGTGCAGACATGACGTTTACTCACGAGGGGAACAAGACATTCATTGACAATCTAGTAAACTTTGAAAAAATGGTACGTACACTATGTTGCTAACTGGGGTTGTATGTTGAGCTTTACAGTGGTGCAAGAGAACTGATGGTTTTACATAAAAGACTTTTAGGTATAAAATAGGTGCAGAAACTTCATTTTCTTCTGAAACTTCATTTTTGCCCTTTGAAGAGTAACAAATTTCCAGGCATGGGAGCCCTCCCTCCTGTTGAAAAGGAAATTGATGATACAAAGTCAGGATTATGTTCTAATGTAATGTATGTCTTTACAAAGGTACACAAGTTCTATTTACCTAGAACAGAAGTGGCAACAACTACATGCAGGCAATTTCCTTTTGCAGAAATCTCAGCTAGGCAACGTTTTCCTGCTACTGAGGAGAAGGGATTTGCTTATTGTCCATATTGGCTACTCAGGGTATGTCTTCTCTTCAAAGTTAACTCAGGTGATAAAGCCAAGCCTCAGTGTAAGCCGCCACATTACAAGGCCCTACCCAAGTGACCGTGTACCCCCTTGTGCCGCACTCTGCCATGTGTGCTGCTCAGACTTGTGGGGAACACAGCCCATGGTTCTTTGTGCTGCAGTTAGCTGAGCCACGCTATGATTTTTTCACAGTGAATTGTGGGAGAACTTGTCTGCCCTTCGAGCACTTGGGAGAATTGTGGGAAAGCACTGGAGGAATATCAGCACTTGAGTGATTAGCCTGTGCGCTCACTGCAATGTGGGCAGATATTGATCCAACTGAATGCAGCACTCAGATTTTAGTCTACGGCCCCAGACACGCCAACCAGCCTGGGTTAAACTCACCACCAAATTCAGATGAGAAGTTCAGTTTGGGTGGAGAATTCCTAGGGGTAATGCCCAATGAGCAGCCTGAGTAAATTCTGCAGTGAAGACATACTAATCGCAGATAAGCACTCCCAGTTTGAGCGTTCCTCCAGCGAAAGAACTGTTTGACCAGAACTGCCTGGTTTAATTAGGTGGGCATAGGGGTTATCTCTCCTTTCTGAAGTTGCTGTGTAATACACAAGAACCTCAGACAAATTTGCCTGGCTTCTGGTCAGTCCTCAACCTGACAAAAGAAAGTGTTTAACCCCTATAATCCCTCTTGTGATAATCTGGATGATATTAGTGTATGCTGTCTCTAGGTCTACGCCATCCAGTTAATTCCTACTATGCAAACTTTCATACTGAATGTGCATGACATTAATACCTTCTGCCATGATGATATATATGATTGTACCAGTGAATCAGGACAGCATTCAGATTTTGTGTGTATATGTGTACATTGGCTGCCTTTTGCTATGATATACAGTTGTAGATTCCAAGTGAAGTCTTATAGAGTCTGCCAGCCATAAGAGAGAATTTTTCAAATGTGCATCTCCACAACCTGGTTTTATTTGAGTAGCTGAAGTCTTTACAGGAAGTTTTATACAGTGATATGGCATTACCCGTTTTGATGGAAGCAGTAACCCAACATTTAGGGTCTTCTGGGTCTTGTTTCCGATAGAAGGGGAAATAGATGGAGTCACATATTTCTTTGGTGCAGTCCTGTTCCCCTGAACACTGTAAGAATCAAACAGCAAGCAGTTTGTCTGCTTAACATTCCAAGCCTCCTTTTCACCCCTCACTCTACCCAAAAGCTTTCTCTGTCTCAGGGTATGTAAATGCTTCAGCTGGGTACAGGCTTTCCAGCATAGGTAGACAGAGAAGATAGCTGTTCATCTGAAGAAGTGGGCTGTGCCCATGAAAGCTCTACGTGTTTTATAGTAATAGAGAGATACCTGTGTTAGTCTGATTTTGGTAAACCAAAAGGAAAAATATGTAGCACTTTAAAGACTAACAAGATAGTTTGTTAGGTGATGAGCTTTCGTGGGCCAGACCCACTTCTTCAGATCATATTCTGAAAGAGAATTGGCATGACCATATATAACAAAGGAATACAATGAAGAAAGTGAACACACAAACTAACAAATCAGATTTTAGAACAGAAGGTGGGGTGAGGGAGAGAGGAGGAAATAGCTTATTGTAAGTCAATGAGTGGCTAATCTGGAGTTACTAGGACTATCAGTAGGTGGGGAAGCTGTCTTTGTAATGTGTAAGGTAATTAGCATCTTTATTAAGGCCCATTCATAACGTGTCGAATTTAAGCATGAATGAAAGTTCTGAAGTTTCTCTCTTTAATCTGGTGTTAAAGTCTCTTTGAAGTAAGACGCACAGTGTCAGGTCTTCAAGGGAATGCCCAGGTAGATTAAAATGTAGACTAACAGGTTTTTCTTTGTGAAGATGTCTGATGTCTAATTTGTGGGCATTGATTCTTTGGCGAAGTGACTGATCAGTCTGTCCAATATACATTGCAGAGGGACACTGCTGACACATGATGGCATAAATCAGATTGCTGGAATAACAGGAATATGAGTCCTTGATTGTGTAACTGACATGGTTTGGTCCAGTGATGGTGTCACCAGAGTAGATATGTGGACGAAGTTGGCAACGGGGTATGTTGCAAAGGAAAGTTCCAGGGTTAGTATTGATGTGGTGTGCCCTGTGGTTGTTAGTAAGTATCTTCCTGAGGTTAGGTTGTTGTCTATAGGAGAGTACAGGTCTGTTACTCAGGGCCTCTCGGAGTGTAGTATCCTGTTCCAGTATAGGTTGTACGTTATTGATAATGTGTTGGAGGGGTTTAAGTTGGGGGCTGTAGTTGATGACAAGTGGTGTTCTATTGTTGGTTTTCTTGGGCCTATCTTGAAGTAGATGGTTTCTCGGTATTTGTCTGGTTATTTCTGGGTGTTTTGTTAGTCTTTAAAGTGCTACCAGACTATTTGTTGTTTTTAAGTTTATCCTGTATAGACTAACTCGGCTACCCCCTGAAGCTAGAGAAATATTAGTAAAAGTAACAGTGTAGTTGGGGAAAGCAGGGTGACAGCTTGGGCTAGCTGTCTATATACATATCTCACAAGGCTGCCCTGGGTGGGTTTGTATTCCGGAAATTATTCCTGGGTGCACTGCTGGTTTTAGTGAATTCACTTAAGCAGAGCTAAGCAATCTACCAGCTGCAGTTAAGACACACCTTCAGGGTCATGTTACAAGTGCTTCTCTGGATATCTCTGGGGCCTCCTTGCTGCTTTTTTTCTCTGCTTCTGTGGTGTTTCTGCTGCTTATGTCTGCACATACAGCTTTCTGAAGCAATACACAGGCTCTAGTCAGACCTCTCCCACATGGCCCCATTCACTGGCCTGGCATGTAGTAGGGATGTACAAAGTTAGTTAAATAGATAACCATGTAACTGCTGAAAATCTCAGTGGTTGCAAGGTTACACGCACTGCAGGCTCTGCAAAGCCCACAGTGAAGCCTCCCTGGGAGCAGGGCCTCCAGCCCCTGCCAGCTCTGCTTCTGGGGAGGAGGCTTTATTGCTGCAGAGAAGCCACCTCCGCAGGAAAGGAGCAAAACAGAACTGCCAGCCCCACTCCCAGAGAGCTAGCATATAACCTGCAGTGGGGAGGGAGGGCAGGCCGGCCTGCCACAGACAAGGATTGCTCCAGCCCCTGTGGTTAACCGAAACCAGTAAGCTTTACTCATTTAGGGTGATGCTTATCAGTTAGCTGGTTAACCTCTCACATCCCTAGCATGTAGCCTGCGTTTAGGGTTGCCAGATGATTTAACCAAATATACCGAACATTCCCCCCCCCTTCCAAAAACAACAACAACAAAAACACTGGGGAAAAAATTCTGTTGAGGGAAAAAAAAGGGGGGGAAACCAGTTATTGAGCAAAAAAAAAAAAAAGACCCCGAGAGTTGGTAAGCAAAAAAAAAAATAATTTTTTTTTAAAAAACAGCGTGGCCCTTTTAAGAAACGCTTTTCAGGCTTTTTGGCCCTAGCAGGCTGTCGGCGGCCGTCTGCCATCTTGTCTCCCTGCTCCGGGCCAGACAGCTCCCCTGTGGAACCAGGTAAGAACCTGAGATTTTCGCCTCCTGGCCGGGAAAAAATCAGAAAATACCGGACATTTTAGGTGTCTGGTATTTTCTGAATTTTTTTACCGGACAGGAGGTGAAAATACCAGACTGCCCGGGTCAATACCGAACATCTGACAATCCTACCTGCATTTTGGTCTCCTGAGTATGGCCCTACCGGAGACCACCCCCACGTATATACTCCAGCACCTAGCCCCTCTCACGTAGCTGCAATTATTCATTTTTAGGATGCTAGCTCAGTCAGAATTAGTGTGGGAATTTCTGCTTAGGCTGGAAATTACACAGTGTGGACATATCCACAGTGAAAGTAGTGAGGTCTTGAAGGGGAAAGGAGGACAGATTAGGAAGGAAGGGAGAAAGCATGGCAAACAGAACTTTGAAAGAAAGACCTCTTAAGAAGAGGATAGAGAAAGAGATTAAAAAAACTGGGAAAGGAAGGAGAAAGATTTGTAATAGATAGGAGAGAGAGCAGATTAGTGCACATCTATACAAGGCTATGAGTACAGAACATCCACAGTAAGAAAAAGGGTGATTTTTGGTTTATTATGTGCTAGCTAACACATCATAAAATCCTAATGTGGGCAAGGCAATTTGTAGTTTTTACATGTGTTACCAAGTCAAATCCCAGTCTTTTATCTCATGTTACAGCTACAACTGCCTGGTCACATTAATTGCTATGTCTTACTTAACACAAGCTAAAAAATACCTTTTTCCTAATGAAGACACTGATGTAAAGTCTGAACCACACGATTGTGCTACTTTCATGTAGTTTTAAATAGAAACCAAAAACCAGGCACTGGAACATTTTCTCTAGGAGCCATGTCTAAGCGATTTGTCATTTCTACCTATTTGTTCCCCTGCCTGATGGCGCTAGCAGATACAGTTATCTCTCATTTCTCCTGGTTAGGAATTATTGATCTGTCCTGTATTTGTTCATCCTTTGAAAAACAGCTTCTTTTGATCCATTCTGATTATGAGACTTTAAGTTTTGTTCTTCTTACAGATAAAAATCTCTTGATGATCCCTTCTGAAATCCTTGTTTAATTCCAAAAAGGGGCGTTTCTCTATTTCTGTGTAACTACAGCGCTGTCACTGGAAGCAGAGTTTAGCCCTCTGCATTCTCACCAAAGAGTTTTCATCCCAACAGCTGATAGGCTGCTGGCAAGTTTCCTGCTTGTAATTGTCCACCCAGACTGCAAATAGCACCGAGCAGGATATGCCTCCAATCAACACAGCTTTCTAAATCACGCTCATCTCTGTTTAATGTTTCACCTGTATCTTTTTTTAAAAGGATGCTTTTTTCAGACTTGAGAACTCTTTCATGAATAATTTTCTTTAAAGTCTAAAGTACTGAATCGTAGCCTGCTCTGCTCTCTGTGCACCCTTGTAATTCCGTTACGGGAAGCTGTGAGAGGGCAGCACATAGCAGGAGTTGGCTATAGGTTTATGGGGCACAATCAGTATTTTTGTCAGTAATCAGATGTTTGAATGATTACTATATCAGTAGCATTGCTAGTGACTGATAGGCTTTGTCTTCACTGCCAGAAAGGTCTGTTTTTACAGGAAATACCATTTGTTTGCTGTCTCGCTGAAAATCCTAGTGGAGAAAACAACAGTGTAACTAGACAAGGTGAATATTGTGCCCTCTATCCAGATTTGATTTCACCTAGCTACATTGCAGTAAAACTGCTTGTGCCTTACCTCCACATGTATTACCTGTCGTACTGTAAAAACACACCTTTTTGGCAATGAAGACAAAGTCATAATCATTGGAGGGAACTAGGAATTGTGAAGCTTGTGAAGTTGTAAAAGTGCTGCTGTGGAAGGTTGAGAACACACAATTTGGGAGCTGCAGGAAGGTAAAGCATTGGAGAAGAGGATTGCTGTTGACCACAGATGCAAAAATTAGGCACTTCACACACATGTATCTTTCAGTTCCGAAAACAAGCCTTTACCATGTCAGGCAAAGGAGAAGTCCCATAGTTGTTAGTAGTAGTAGTAGTTCCTGAATACTCTCTGTGGGCTAGCCACTAGAGGGCAACATGCAACCTAGAAAGCCAGTGCATAACAGTATATTACATACAAGCTGTACTGCTTTTGTACCTGTAAATGTCACAGATTTTTTTTTAATAGATGGGATATACTAGGCAGGGCCTTTTCTAGAACTGTTGTTCTGTGGGAGGCTCCAGGGGCTGGCTCTCCATGAGGAGATGCTATATCCCACACCACATTTGTGTTCCCCAAATGAATTCAGACATGAGTCTTATCTTTTTCCTCACGGTTTGGTGGAAAGCCATTATTTACCACCCATTCCTCCCACTTCCTCCACAATCTGAGTACATGTGGCTGTCCTTACAGGATCATGAAGGGAAGGCAGGGGATGCATTCTGCTTCCCAGTATGTCACAAAAGTGGCACCTGCAGAGGGTATAGAAGTTTCAATGTGGCTGTGAAATGTAGGGCCTCCTTCTAATGGTACCACAAGACAGTTCCATCAGGCCACGAAGCTGGTCACTGACTCTTCTTTTATTGAGTCTCTTCACCCTTGAGGTGTGAAATGAGGATTAGAGAATTTGTGCATATTGGTTTTCAGGTTTTGTGGTTATGAACAAAAGGGACTTCACATTCTGATCCTTATGCAAAAAAAGGGCAAACATCCTTTCATTTTTGGAACATAAAGATTATGCAGAAAGTCTGTGACTAAAGCCCTTAGTAGTTTTCTATGGCACGTATGAATATTTATAACATTTAGAAGCCTAGGCTAGGAATGGATTAGCAGATAATGTGCTGGCCTGCTGCCACTCTTCTAGGAAGCATAAAACTTGAAATGGTATTGTGTATATATAGCATGCTGATCGTAGTGGTTGCTATTGTGTTACATGATTGGTTCTATTTCAGATGGCTCCATATTTAGGTTTATATATGTGTATATATATATGGCTTTTCAATAATGGCCTTTCTTAGCATTGTGAATAAACAGAAGCAAATTTCTGGAGATATTAGCCTGAGGTAGTACCAAGATGAAGAAAAGTTTAAGGTGCTTAAAACTGAACTTCTGTGTTAATGTTTGGTCAGTAACACAACCCTTCATCTGCATGTAGTAAAACTCTGGCATTAATAGATCAAAAGAAGAAAATTCACCATGTTTGCAAAGCACTGGCAAAATACATCTGTTTTTTTTCTTTATGAGACACTGATATGTCCAGCTCACACTTTTTCTGCCAGTGCTTGTAGAGTGCATAGGACATATAAAGAGCCATGTGAATAGGACTTTTTGTAGGGTGTATGGTGTGTTTCTGGGGTCATCTCACTGGGTTAAAGCAGCATGGTCTGCTGGAAGAATTCCTTTCCTCCATCCACATTATTCTGGGTTAACTCCCACTTCCCAAAATTCTTGCTGTTGCATCACTGCCTGCGTTCTGAATTAAAAGGACTCGATTAGACTATTGGTAGAGTCAGACAACACCTCCGCTTCAAATGAAATCCTTCAGACAATTCAGTGAGAGATACCCCTATCCCAACAAGAGGCTAAATACACTATTTCCATTTTCCTAACTTGGGATAGTCCATACAGCTGAGAAACTTGGAAAAAGTTAGAACGTTTGGAAGCTCATACTTCTAATTTCTTTTATCTTTCTGAACTGCACACAAGAGACTTATCTTAATCTAGGGCTGTTGCTATACTTCAAAGGCAGAGGTGCCCTATCAACAAATTGAATAGTCATTGCAAATTGCATTGATTATTCGATTAGTCAGTTACTGCAAATGAGTGAAATTCTGGCCCCACTGAAGTTGATGGCAAAATTCCTATTGACTTCAGTAGGGCTGGGTTTTCATTGATCAGCTTTTTAATGATAAACTGAGAACACTTCACTGGGGAAAAAAATAAACATAGCCCCCCCCCCCCCCAGAGTACAATTTTTGCAGTCACTCTTGAAAGCAGAGTTGCATTTTAACTCAAACCTTTAATACAATTTGAAATTCTAAAGTGTTCAGTAATTTAGTGGAATGTGTTCTAGAATATCCTTGATCTTAGGGACTCGTGACCTTAAAATTAGAGTATTTATGTGCAGAGGTTTTTGGGATAACCCTTGTGTTTCATGTGAAGAATGGTGCAAGATTAAACATTTAAGGAACTGATTCTCACTTATACTAAGGCCCCTTTACACCACTTAGGAAATAGAATCCACTTTGAGGCCCATGTAAATAAGAATCTGACTCAAAATGTCAGGACAAAGACTAAAATTCTGAATATTTAACACCATTTGAATATGGTTTTATTGAATGTCTTTAGACCTGTGCTTAGTTCACATGATGCTGAAATACAATGTATGTTTTCTGTTTCCACCTTCCACCAAGCAGGACACTTACAATGCTTTTTTTTTTTTTTTAAAGCGTATGATCGCCAACACTGTAAGGACGGTGAAATTTTGCCGAAGCCAATCTTTCAGTAAGTGTATCGCCATATGTGCGTTGTCCGAATAATCATTGGTAATTGGAATGTTAAAAATTAGCTTATTGTGTATGATAGACACATGCAGGGTCATGCATTTTGAGGCAATTGTTTCAGTATTTTCACTATACCTTGTTTGTGGTCATGCATAATGATAGAGGTCTAATCAACCAGCCTGGATAATTTGAGCCTCACTCTGCTAAGGAGCATCACTCAGTCTCTGATTTACAGAGCAGCCTCCCATCTTTCTTCACAGAAAGCAGAACAAATGGTGTAAAAGGAAACACTTATAATGGAATAGATCTTTTCCATCCTAGCTCCAGAATCTCCTCTTGACTAAACTATTCCTTTGTTCCACCCAGCATCTACGTTTTTCTGGGACATATCTCTTTTTTAATTTTGATTTATTAGGCACTCTGTGACCTTCAGATATGAGTGATCTAGAAATTAAAATTCTATTTATTTTGTAAATCTAAACATGCACACATCTTCACAAAGTCCAAGAACATATGCACATACTTTCAGAATAAAATAAACCCTTTAGTTTGTATATACAATGTAGACTCTGCAGCATCTTTTCTAAAGAAGAGTGAACATTTATGAAGCAGTGCTGCATGTTGCTGTGAAGCCACAGTCACTCTGCTCTGAAGTCAGCAATCTCTGGAACTATATACAGCATTACTTTAATAATTATTGGGGGAATGCGTATAGTGCAATTACTTTCGACTGTATAAGTCAAGTTAGTGATTTACACAAAAGACCTGAGTCTCTCCTGCCTACCATGTCATTTATGTGGTCATTTAGGGCATGTCTAGATGAGCTGCTTTTAAAAATCAAATAAACTAACTTTATTCAAAACAGCCCTTATACCTCTGGTATAGATGCAGTTTAACACCTTTACAGCATGGTAGCTGATCAGGTTGTAATCTAGGCTGCACTTATAGGGTTTGTTTCCACTGCAAGTGAGGGTGAGATGATAGTGTAGGTGGGGTACCCATACTAACTTTACTCTAGCTAGCATAAATAACAGTAGTAACGTAGGTGTGGCAGCGCAGGCTTCAGCAGAAGCTAGCCACTCAGGTACATGTCCGCCTGGAGCCAGGGTATGTACTCAGTTTTTAGCCCCTGCTGTATCACATGCTGCACGGTTCAAGACATTTAGGCACCTAGAGATGAAGATAGTGGGTAGTGGATTTTCCAAAGGAACAAGCGGCCACCTGGAGATGAAGGAGGGGCAGCTGCAGCATGGCCGAACTGGGGTCCTGTGCACCAGAGGCAGGCCCGTGGGGGGGAGGGAGGAGGAGGTTGTAGCACAGCCAGACTGGGGTCCCGTGCATCAGAGGCAGTCCCACGGGGGAGGGAAGAGGCTGCTGCCCCTCCTACCCTGCCGAAATTCTGCCCTTGTCACAAGGGCTCCCCTGGGACTAATCCAGCCTCCGGAGGAGGGGGGGAAGCTCGTCCAAAGGCCCCCCCCCACTTCGCAGTGCTCAGGGGCACCACAGCAACGGCCCCAGCACCCCTCTCCCTACAGCCAGGCTGGGGATGCCCCAGGGGGCGTTGCTGGGCACTCCTCCTGGGCTGAGCTGGCCCCGCTTTTGCATGAGAGGGGACAGGGCCACGCTTATCTGGTGGAACGCAGGGCCAGTGTGACTAGGGCATACAAGTGAATGCACAGCAGCGCCCTCCTGCTAGGAGTAGGGGCTGGATGCAGTGCCTTTGGTGCTTGCGGGGCCCGCGCTGGAGCCAGCTCCCTGCGCTAACGCGGTGGGCGCTATGTGGTGTTAGGCATATGTGCATTTAGCGCAGGGCTTGTTGCTTGCTCTAGGCAGGATAGGAGTTTTCATTTCCTTTTATTAAAAATGGGGCTCAGGGCCTGTGGGAGGGGGCATGGAGGGAGAAGCCTGAAAACGTGACCGAGGCGCCGCCCCCACATGCACACCACAGGGCAACCCTCTAGCCAAACATACTACCCCAAATCCCCTCATGCACCCTCCCTCCTGGCCAGACACCCTGCCCCCAGCCTGTTCCTGCACCCTCCCTTGCTCCTGCTCCCTCTCCCTTGCCAGACACCCTACTCCTAGCCTGCTTCTGCATCCTACTTCTCATCCAGACCTCGCAACCTCTCCCCGTTCTGCACCCCACCTCCCTCCCAGATCTGGCACCCCATCCCACTCACTGGCAGCTCTGTCCCGCACACTGAACCCCTCACTTTTGTCCCCACCCCAGAGCCTAAAGGGGTCCATAAAATCCACTAACTCCAGAACCCCAGAAAAGTAAATCTGGCCTATGGGAAACCCTGAACCTCAGTCCTCCCTTCCCCTCACCCTGTGGGGCTGGAGCATCAGAGGAGCGAGGTGGCTCAGTTGGGGGCCACATCAATGATGCTTGGTGGGTTTTGGAGGAGTTTTTTTGTTTCTCACTTGTGTGGTCCCCAATTGATTTTTCTGTGGGTCAGTGGCCCTCAACCCAAAAAAGGTTCCATATCCCTGCCATAAATAAAGAAAACATTATGTTGGACATAAATTAATATTTTACTTTATTTAAAATGAAGTTTGATAAACTAACATAAGAACGTTAAGATGCTTAATTTGTTTAATAATTTAAATTAAACCATTCTCCCTAGCTGCAGCACTAGCAAAATGGTTCAGGCGTAATTATGTAATTAACGGAGTTTCCATTAGCAACTGATGGTCTGCAGAAAGGTTTACATTGAGCCAGGTGATCCACAGGCCAAAAAAGCTTGAGAAACACTGAAATAGAGGCACCCCTGGCCTCTCCCCTCAAGAGACCACCTTGGGATCCCTGCTGCTCCACAAGAGCCCACAGAGAGATCGGTTCTGTTACCACAGTGGTGAAATCACCTTGTCACTCCCATGTGGATGATGAACAGACTCTTTGTGAGTCTTCATCATCCAAACACTGGATGATTTAAACAGCGTGTTAAGATGCCACATGAAAACACTTGGTGCGTTTTAGGAGCTGGACAGGCAGGCAGCCCGGCTCAGTTCCAGCTTGAGCTGGGTCCCAAAGCTCAGACCCCCTCTAGACAGGAGCTGCTGCCCCCTGCGCTAATGCCTCTTTATCAGAGGCAGTGGCAGAGGGCGACAGGCAGCCAGTCCGCATGGAGAGCTGGTTTTTAAGCTGGCTCCCCTCGCTGCTGCCTCTGATTCAGAGGCAGTAGCATGAAGTGGAAGAGGGCTCCTCGGAAGCAAGGCCAGAGCTCACTGGCTGCCAGTCCCACCCCCAGGAACTACAGAATAGTCGACTAACTGATAAGAATTAATGAGGTTACTCGACTATTCAATTAATCAATATTTAACATCCATAGTCTTCTCCATCCTATAATTGTCATGGTTAGTTCAGTATTGTTATTGTGGCTTGTGGAAACAGAGGACACTGGATAGCTTTGCTGTAACTTCAAAAAATGCAGTTGCAGTACATCTCATTAGGGATATAAATTCCCATTCATCAGTTAACTGGTTAATGTTCAGTCACACTGGGGCTGCTGCCAGCTCCCAGTCCCCTCCGAAGCAGCCCCTGTCCACAGCAGGCTGGACTCCACATGGAGAGAGGCTGCTCTGGACACTGGTGCAGTCCCTGCCTGTGGGCCTGTTCTCCACAGACAGGGGCTGCTCCGATGAGACCTCTGCGTGGCTGCAGCCTCTGCGTGGCTGGAGCAGCCCCCTGTCTGCAGCAGGTGGGAAGCTGCTCCAGCCCCCTCCGATTACCAGTTAATTGGAACCAGTAAGTATCATCCATTAAGAGGACTAAGGAAGTTGTCCCATGAAATTGTGGGATAGTTCTGGATGACTCCCAGGCCCTGAGTCAAATGGGGCTGCAACTACACTGCAAAGTAATAGGTCTCGGATTCTGGATCTCATCTTGAATCAAGGTTGGACCCCTAGCGCTGCAGTGTCATGGGACCCTAGCTCTGGGGCCTGGGTTAATGCAATTACAGTATAGTTGCATGGGGGTGTTCTATGGAGCCCAAACCCATCCCTAATGGTAAAGGATGGTGGGAGGAGTTTTTAGAGAGATCACATGACACCCTTTACTTTTGGTCAGGTGTCATCTTGACCCCAGAAGTACTATCCCAGGGGCGGGACTTCCTGTGGCAGGTGGGCAGGGCTAAACAGTCAGTGGGATGGCTAATGGGGCTATGGGCATGGTCAATGTGGCCTATAGGAAGGCCTATAGGAACCCATTTTTGGTTCAGAAAATATGACCACCATAACTATAACAGGAGGGATCACCACATTTGGTACGCAGCTTCCTCTTATCCTAACTTAAAGCAAAGTCAGGGTTTGGTTGTGCCAGAACAATGGGATGTACCTGGAATTCAATTGTTTCTCATAAAATGGAAAGGAAGGAGTCTGTAGGAAGAACAGCCATACTGTAGGATGACCAGAGTGGGGCAGCAAGCACCCCTGGGAGAAGCCGCTGGCTAGCAGCATCCAACACCCCAGTCTACCCTGGAAAGTAGCTTCTGGCTGCTGCGCTGCCCCTGCTGCCAGGCTCGGGGTGCATGCTTCCCCCTTCCACATGCTGTACCCGGGCAATGCTGGATAAGTCTTCTTATTGGTTCATAAAGGAGACCTAAAACAATTTTACAGTTTTGGGCAAGTGTGAGTGCTCCTAAATCAACATTAGATATTACTAAATTGTTAAACTATATCAACTAGCTGTGTAATTATTATTATTGACTATTAAGCTATAAAACTTCATCCAAGGGCCATCGATTTAAAAGAATGTAGCTAGGGATGCCAGGAAGCAGAGTGCAGTATAGAAAAAAATATAATATACTAAGAATATAAAATATACCGGAGAGAGTGAATTCAAATGGAAGAAAACTGTGGACTATATATTTCTAAACATTTTATTTTTATCCTCCCATTATCTAGTGTTTACTTATGGTAGATTTCTGAAAAGAAGAGTTATATATTCTACTCAGGCTTTTGTATGACCAAGTGCACCAATCCTACATCATTTCTGTTTCTGCAGACCCTGACGCAGCTCTAACTAATAAGAACCATCAGGATGTACGGAGCTATGTACGACAATTAAATGTGATTGACAACCAGAGAACTTTATCACACATGTCTCACCGACTAGAACCACGTCGAGCATAAACATTTAAAGTGAATACAAGAAATGATTTTTTTTCCAGTCAAGGTCATCTATTAAGAACTCCACTTATTCTGCTACCGCACTGCCACTACAAAAAACAAGCAAAAACATATTCTAAGGTCCTAGGTAACGCACAATGTACCAACCCTAGAAAATTGACTAATGAAGAGCTTATATATTGTAACTCTGAGGGTGCACATGTTATATACAGTTAATTCATTTTAAGGTGAGGTTAAATTCCTGTAAATAGCAAAAATAAACACAAGAGAGAAAATAGCCACAGTGGCTTGTGAAACATGCACCAAAATCTTCTAATAGCCCTAAGGAATGTAGCAGTGTTATTTGTTTCTCTAATTAAAAATACAGTATTTTAAAACGTATTGTCCAGTTTGGAGCCAAAATCTGCCATCAATTTTGCATGTTTGGTTCACATTAATTTCAGTGGGAGATGTATGTAAGAAACCAGTGGCAGAATTTGGCCCCAAGATAGGTCCAACAGTATAATTCCAGAGTGTGGTATTCAGCGAGCTATTGAAAAAATGTGTTAATAACAATTTCAGATCTTAATCACATTTGTATACAATTGTAAAGCACTCTGGCCATTTAAGGTATCTTGGCGGAACGGATCTGCCATGTTTTGAATGATAAATAAATTAATATTTGTAATTTTACTTCATCATTTTGGGATTTTCTTAAATTATCAACCAGGATTTTACAAAATTTCAGTTTAAACCAATGAGCTTCATAAAATCAATAGCATAAAGGAGCAAAAGACTGGTTCAAAAAGAGCACAAAATGCACAAAGACAATTTTTTTGGGATATTAAAACCTTAAATATTATCTGCAATTAGTTGGGGATGATTAAAACATACTTTCTGGGATTAAACATGTACAAATATTTCAATTTTCAGCAATTATTTTGCACTTTCAAATAGACTGTAAATAGAAAAGTTAATTCATCATGTTCTAAAATATTTATTTGTTTATGTAGTAGCTATTGTGCCAAAATAATTGCTTTTTATTTATTTTATTTAGCATGTAATTGAAGTACAGTTTTCTGTCTTTTTTTAGTCTGCACTTTATGTGTAGGAATTGTAAAATGTATGTTTTCTGTAAATAACATGAAGTATCTTAATTAAATGTAATTGCTTAAAAAGATTTGTTCACTATCCTTAACATCTGTTGTGTGTATTCTAATCTTCCTTCCTGCATAAATACAGATGTTGTTAGCCGGCTAGAGTAGTGAACTTCAATTGACCTTTGCTAAGTGTTGAATTGCAATAGGGTCCTCCCATTTCTACACACAATGTCCAATTCTGTCTTCATATAAATCTGTTCAACACCATCAATATCTTTGAGAATTCAACAGCTGAAAGAAAGGAAAAATTTGAGGTTCCAGAGGAAACTCCCCTGCTGAATCAGTGTGAGACTGCAAACCTTTAAAATTCACTTATTTCAGAACTAATCAAGATACTTGAATTTTTTTTTTTGTTATAGAGAGGGGCAAATTGTTAAAATATCTGAAGTCAAATCCTTTCAATGTCAACGTTAAAAGAGCATGTTCTTAACCTGAGTGTATTAACTCTTTAACTTGACCTGCTAACTCATGTGAAAACTGCCTTGTCTTCATTAGTCGTTTGCCTTGAGCTAACTAATTCAAGTTAGAACACCCTTTCCCCCTCAGTGAAGACAAAGCCAGGAAGTCAACCAAGTGAATGATAACTTTTCCATCTGCTTTTGATTCCCACCCTGTGTGGAGTTTACATTGTCGGTCCCTGCAGTCTTATCAACAGACTAGGGGTGATGGGAGTGGGGAATGTTTTACCATGTACCTGCACGATTGTCTATGCACCTTATCACTCTGGGATCATTTATGGTAGCAAGAATAATCCATTGAGGCAACTGCACATTAGTGGATGAATAAAAGGAGGATGGAAAATAATGCCGGCATTGTGATATTGTGAAAGATGGTCCCTTCCACCAAAAATCACAACAATATTTAGGTTAGTCCCAGTCCCAAGCAACCAGTCACTTACCACAGGTCAACTGAACCTCAGATCACACACCAAAAACAGCGCTTGTAGCCAATCCTGTAATAAACTAAAGATTTATTAATTAAGAAAAGGAAATGGGAGTTCTTTACAAGATTAAAGCAGGTAAATGGTCACATTCTCAAATGAGTTACTTGTCTTAGGTTACAGAACATAGCAGCTGCAATAATGTGTAAGCTCTGGCTAATCCAGGTTAAGCCGCCTGGGCATCCTTTGCTTATTCTTAAAAATGTAGCGCCCTCTGACGCTTTCATCTTGACAGGGTTTTTAATGCCCTTCCACCGGAGTTCAAGTTGTGGCGGGATGAGCATTTATGCATATCCCCTCTCTCAAGGCTATGGGGAAATAGTCACCAAAATCTTTTGTCCCCTGATGTTCCGCAGTCGTTTGTCTGGTATCTATAAGCCTTTGTAGGGCAGGAGATGACCTCTTGTGGCAGAGTTGATTCACTGCCGCTGTACCTCCTGCTGGTCACACTGGGAATTAGCTCAGTCCCTGGAGTGCACTTCCTCCTGATCAGTGTCATGCCTGTTATTGCTCTGCTCTCCTTGTCTCCACCATGTGGCTCTGGACTCACATCGCTCCCTTGGTCTGTGGTGTTCACGCTCTACTAGGTGCAGGGGGAAGAGGAAACTCAGGCTCTCCCGCTACTCTGGGTCCTGACCCAGGGATCCTCTGGCGGCAATTATGTCCTGCCCTCCTCTTCCCTCCACTGCTCCCATTCCCTGGGCCACTTCCCCATGACCTTTGCATGTTCTTGGTCTTTGAATTAAGGCCTACAGCCTGGGAGCTATCAAGCTGGAGTGTCTCTCTGGTTCTCCTGAGCCTGCCCACCACTGGTCTTTCCAAGGTGCTGCTAGTTCCCTCCTCTGCTGAGACTAAGCTCCTTCTCGCTTGCTGGTCAGAATGAGAGTGAGCTCCCTTCAGCGCTGCAGCCTTTTTATAGGGCCCAGCCTGGTCCTGGTTGGTGACTGCTCCTTGCCCGGATTGTTGAAGTGTTTGCAGGCCCCCTCTGGCCTGCTTTTAACCCCCTCCCTGATGGAGTGGGCACCACTACACACCTCTCATGGTAAACTAGTTTTCCATACTTAGTAATGCTTCTCTCCTGATCTGGGGGTTTCCAGTTTCATAGTTACAGAGCAAACACTTAAATACTACTATGGTGGGGTGCTTGCCCTTCACTGGCCTTTTAGGGGTTAATAGAGCCCTTGGGCAGCTGTGGGAAAACCAGCCAATAGGAAAGAGTTTGCAAGGAGCTATAAGGAAAGAGCAAGTCCAGTAGCTGACTGGAGCTTAATGAGGGAAGGACAGGCTCCTGGCCAGGCAAAATGGAACCAGCATTCCTGGACAGAGCAGTTCTGCTAGCAGTGACAGCTCCTGACTGACTGCATGGATTTATAGGCTAAGGTCCTGAGGCAAGGATAAAAAGGGTACTAGGGTGCTGCAGGGAAGTGGTTCAGGGAAATGAACTGAGGAGTTGGAGGGGACACAGCAAGTGGTGACCATCTACAGCAGGGGTAGGTAATAATTTTTTATGGGGGGGGGGCATTCCAAGAGCATTTGGAATGTGGTTGAGGGCCACCCTCTTCCATGATATTAATGGAGGAGGTGCGGGGGTCTGGGATAGAGGTTGAGTGCAGAAGGAAGCTTGGAGTAAGGGACTGGGGTGCAGGAGGGCATGTGGGGTCTGGGAGGGAGTTTGGGTGAAGGAGGCAGTTTTGACCTGGGTGCAGGGTTGTGACCTGGGCTAAGGGATTGGAGTGCAGGGGTTTGGGTTGTCACCTGGGGCAGGGGACTGGGTGCAGGAGGAGGTGCAGGGATTAGGTTGTGACCTGGGACAGGGGATTGGGATGCAGGATCTGGGAGGAGGGTACAGGTTATATGGGTTGGGAGGAGCTGGGGTGCCAGAGGCAGGCTCTGACTAGGGAGACTTACCTGAGTGACTCAAGACCAGCAGCCCAGCATGTTTCTCAGGCAGCCTCCCTGTCTGACAGGCTGCAGGGGCCACGTGCCTCTGTGAATAAGAGCCTAAAGAGAGGGAGGAGGGTGCTTTGTGTGCTTCCTGTTCTTCAAACAGGCAGCTCCCATTGGCCAGAAACCAGCCAATGAGATTGTGCTGGGGCGGGGACAGTGCATGAAGCCTCTCTCCCTTCATCTGTGAAACACAAACAGCCCTGCAGCCACTTTTCTCAGCAGTGTGTGGGGGCAGGGAGTCTGCCTGAGGCTTCCCACTGGGTTTGCGGGCCGGATCCAGTGGCTTGGTGAGCCTGATCTGGCCTGTTGGCCCTATTTTGCCCAGCCCTGATCTACAGGGTCCTCCTGGTCTTGGATTCGGAATACTGGGCGGGCCCAGGTCAACCTCCCTTTGCCACTGAGGCAGTGGCCAGACACTATGTGATGGGATAGCAGACTGCAGAGCCCCTAAAAGGGGTGGAGAACAGAGCATGACATGGCTGGAGGAGTGTGAGGATGCTGTGCTCCTGCGAGTAACATAGGTCCTGGAGCAGAAAGGATGGTAAGGAGACACCACCAGAAGATGGCATACTGGCTAGCAAAACTAATCCCCAGGACAGCCGGTAGGAGCAACCTCAGTGGTAAGTGGATACTACGTCTACTACCTTAGAACATAGGACACAGATATTACAAGTAAGATAAATGCATTCTGCAATTCATAAGCATTTCATAAAGTCTACTCACATCTCTATAAATCTAATACCCATTTTAACTAACACACAGATGGGCCAGACTGGTTTTCAGCTATGCATTTCTCAGTGTTCAGTGAGGCCTATGGGCTTTGGCATGAGCTGACATGCCAGTGTTGCAGCATACACAGAGACATTCTACACCTTTAAAAAAAAAAAAAAATCTGGTATAGTACTAATGCATCAGTATATGATTGGAAAGTTATCTTTGTACACACAAAATCTATAAACTTCTTTCTTTTACTCAAAGCTTAAATGCTACAGAAACTGATGAGACCACGAAGAAAGTGCTGAGGTGATATAATAATAAGTATCTGCTCTACCTTTGAATACAATAAGTTAAGCAATTACATAGCTGGGACATACTCTACAGTAGTGCATAATTATTAGCGCTCTGACCTATCACCTAGAAGTTATTTTAACAAACTGTCATCTAGTGATATAAAGGGGCAACCGGTTATCTGGTTATCTGGTAAGCAATGGAGTAGCCTCCCTGCCTGTGGTAGTGTGATGGGCCCAGCCTAACCTGGCCCACTGCACCATGGGTTTAACGGGTTACAATTTTTAAAACAGGATTTTACATCCCAACTATCATCTTTCTAGACATTCAAAACGATCTAGAAAAAAAATCTGCCAGCAATATACAGTAGAGACAAATGTTCAAAAAGTGCCCTCTTTTTTATCCAAGTGAAAGCTATTTACTGCTTTATATCTATTTATATGAATCAAAATAACACAGAGATTTGTGGGATACAGGACATGCCCTCAAGCAAAGCATGTGACAAAGTGAACCAAAACATGTACAGTTTAACAGTCAGATTTTCTTTCCTCCTTAATTTTAAGTTGTAAGATTTCTGTCAGTTCGTTTTCTTCAATCTTTTGTCCAAGGCTTCATTCTGATGACTGGATGCTTTTACTCCTTGGCTGCGTCTAGACTGGCAAGTTTTTGCGCAAAAGCGAATGCTTTTGCGCAAAAACTTGCCAGCTGTCTACACTGGCCGCTTGAATTTGCGCAAGAACACTGACGATCTAATGTATGATCGTCAGTGTTCTTGCGCAAATACAATGACTCTCCCGCTCGGGAAAAAGCCCTCTTGTGCAAATGCTTTTGCGCAAGAGGGCCAGTGTAGACAACTGAGAACCGTTTTGCGCAAAAAAGCCCTGATGGCGAAAATGGCGATCGGGGCTTTTTTGCGCAAAACCGCGTCTACATTGGCCACGGATGCTTTTGCGCAAAAGCACTTTTGCGCAAAAGCATCCGTGCCAATCTAGACGCTCTTTTCCGCAAATGCTTTTAACGGAAAAACTTTTCCATTAAAAGCATTTGCGGAAAATCATGCCAGTCTAGATGCAGCCCTTATGTATATTGGTTTGTAATGCTGCAGCCCAAGGCTGGGCTTTGCTCTGTATCTAGGCTATTTCCTCATTTGCTCACTATGTTTTTAACTTAGCTTACCCCATTAGTTCTTAAAATCTCTGGGGGAAGAGGTTATAGGGTTTTTTTTAATCATTCTAGGATCGTTCTTGTAACATGACTGTTCCAGTAGAACATGAACAGAGATCCATATGGCATCTCCATGGAAATACATGAATGCAGATTGCATGCCTTAATTAAAATGGTATAGAGCATTTTGAAAGCCTCCACTGGAAGGTGCTATATAAATTATAAGCAGTATTAACGGAGGGTCCATCTTGCCTTAAGTAGCTGAGATATGAGGGTGCTGCTCACAGTATAAATACCTATAGTGAAATTCAATAGACAAAACTCCAGTCTGGCCCAGGAAAGACACTTGAGGGGATGTTAGCATTCTCTGACTCCATTCATTGCATTTGCAGCTGGAAATCAGTAAGGATGTGAATGGGTAACCAGTTACACAGAAAGCATCGCTCTTACCAAGTGATGCTTACCAGGTAATGGTTAACCAGTTTCCTGGGAGCAGCCCTGCCAGCTGGCAGCCCGTCCACATGGGGCTGGGAGCTGCTCCAGCCAGGCTGGAGCAGTCCCCAGCCTAGGATCCCGTTTAGTCAGTTAACCGGTTAAACACTAAATTAACCAACGTTTAACTGGTTAACTGATTAATCAGGATTTTATAGCCATAAAAGTCAGACCAAAAGTGAGTTTGGTTGCTGCTTTTGCTCACTGTGCAGACATCTGACTCATGGCAGGCCCCACCTTAGGGCAAGGCAAATGCCTTGGGCCCCGCACTGCTGAGTATTCACCATCCACCAGCTGGGCCCGGGGCCCCGCTCCCAGCATCCTGCCTTGGGCCCTGCAAACCCTTTGGTTGGGCCTCCCTCATGGAATGGTGAAAAGAATGACTTGAAAATCTGAGACAGCCTAAATGGGCTTAAAGAGCAATTCCTACTTCTATACTACTTTGAACCAGCAGCTGTAGGATGCAGCCTGACTCCATGGTCACTGTCATGCTGTCTGGAGGGGCTCATGACTGAGATTGCCAAGTTCAGGGCAGACTGTCAAAAACATGACACCCCGAGATGGTGGGATGTTCTGTAATGCAATTTTACTAACTCAGTTAAAATTGTGAATTCCTGGATGACTGTAACAATCTTGCCATGGAATCGCAGACAGCTCCGTTGGGCACTCCTGTCTATCTTGCATCCAGGCAGCCAGCATTTAGTGATAAAAGGTCACTAACCCCAAAATCACAAAATATTCAGGTTGCTCCCAGTCCCAAGAGACCAGTCCCATACCCCAGATCAATTTGTACCTTAGCTTGCATACCAAACAATGTTGTTAGCAATTTATTAATTTGGAAAAAGAAATTAGTTATTTACAAGGCTAAAGCGGTCAGCATATAAGCACAAATGAGTTAGAATCTATGGTTCCAAAAAATGACAGAGAAGTTGTAATCTGTCAGCAAAGACTGTCTTTTCGGGCTAAATGCAAGTTGACCCGCAGCTTTTGTTTCTTAGTTCCAGTCCTTATGAGAGTCCCAGCAGCAAAGAGATGTATGTTTCTTCTTGTGCACATCTTTATCTGTCCTTTCCCCAGAGTTCAAACCAGAGGTGAAAAGAAGGCAATGTGCTCCAGTGAGCCCCTCTGGCAAGAGCCAGATGGGGTGCACTGCTGTAGGTGTGAATGGTGCAGCATGTGGTGTGCTCTCCCAGGGTCCTGCTGCAGGCTGGTGCTGGCGTTCCCGCACATGTAGCCAGGTGTGAAAGGGGCTGGCTGGAAGCACGCACACCTCCTGTATGGCGTGCTCCCAGATGGGTTCCTAGTGCATCTGCTCCTGTCCTGCTACCCCTCTCTAGTGGGTCTCTTGCATAACCCACCGGTTTCCTTGCAGCAATGTCCCCACACAGTTGGTTCATTGTTGCAGCATGGTGAACAAGGACAGTAAGGCAGGGACCAGTGGCTAAGGCAACCCGTCCATGATTGGGACTGCCCCAGATCCCCCACACTCTCTTCTACACACACACATGCCAGCCCTCTGCACTGAGCTTCCCTCCACATTTTCTGCTGCCTGCCCTGACTCCTGCACCTCCTCCGCACACTGCGAACCCCTGCTCTGAGCCTCCCTCCACACTCCCAGCCCCCGCTCTGAGCTCCCCTATGCACTCCCAGTCCCCTACATTGAGTCTCTTGTATCCCTCCACACACACCCAGCTCTCTACATTGAGTCCCCCATATATTCCACCCCACACTTAAATTACTTACAGATACTGTCCTATTGCCTTTGCCCCCGTCCCCAGCTCCCTAAGGGGGAGGAGGTTGTGAAAAGACAGTACCTGTAAGAAATTTAAGTTATTTTCACCTCCAGTGGGATGAGGGCTGCTGCATATAAGTGTTTATGGGACAATCAACAATTTTTGGCCCTTTAAGTCTTAATAGTCCTTTTAGATGGTGGGAAGAACCATTCTTCCTGACCAGGTTCACAAGTTCAAAGCAGGCATTTTTACAACGATAAAGCAGAACTTTCATATTCCCATATAGCATGGGACACGGGCATTGCAAGAAAGATTAATTGACACAGCAATTTACAAGCATTCTATAGAGACAGCACATTCACACAAGTCTAACACCTATCCTGAACATACATACAGATGAACTGGTTTGTTGTTCAGCTATGAATTTGCCAGTATTGTGCTGATGTCTAAAACTTGGCACCTGGACTGCCAATATCACAGTGATTAAAAGAGATCACTCAAAAGTAGACAGATCCATCAAACCTCACCCCAAAATAGGATGCAGAGTCTCTTAACTCCACCATCAGGCTCTAGAGCAGAGGTGGGTAAAATATGGCATGCCATTCTGCCGGATCTGGCTAGTGGATGCAGCAGGAGTCACAATCCAGCTTCCTGCCTGGCCCATATCCGCATGCTGTTCAGAGCAGCTTTCTAAACATTGCAAGCTGAGAGGGAAAGGAGAGGCTTTGCATGCTGCCCATGCTCCCAGCCCAATCTTGCAGCCACCACTGGCCACTTATTTGCAGACCAGGCAATACGTGAAGTACCCCTTCTTCTTCCCCCTGGGCTCTCAGCATTCAGACCAGCACACGACTCCGCCTGGCTGAGGAACTTGCTGGGAAGTGCTGCTGGCCAGAAGCTGCCCAGGTAAGTACCTCTAGGCCATAGCTTGCCTCTGGCACCCAAGCCCCTCTTTCCCCCAGCTCTCTGCCCCCCCACCTCCCTATTCAATGTAACCCAAACCCTCTGCATTCCTGCTTCTGCACCCACACCCCCTCCCAGACTCTGCATCCCCTCCTACATCCCTCCTCGAGGTCACAAACCCCTTCCAGACCTTGCACCCCAAACCTCTATCTGCGGTCACAACCCAAATCCCTGCACCTCCTACTGCACACCTGCCCCAGGTTACAACCCCCTCCCAGAACCTGAACCCACTCCTACATCCCTCTGTTACACAATGTGCTCACAGGGCATGCGTTTCACCGGGTTTATTGTTTTTATGCCCTTCACCCCCCCTAGTGCACCCAATATCCCCTCCACTCGAATAAGCCAGCGCCCGCCCTAGTCCGAACGAAGCTGCCGTTAGTCCCTTTTACTCATCCCCGGGACCAGAGTGCCGTTAGCTACCCGCGCCATAGGGACTGTGACTCCGGTTTACCTCCACGCCACTTAGAAAGGTTTAGTTGGGGGGGAGGGGCGGATGGGGGGACCCAGGCCCACCCTCACTCCTGGGTCCTGGCCCAGGGCCCTAAGGTGGGGATCCAATCTCCCCTACCTGGCTGACGGGGGAGTCGCCCCTAAACACGTCAGCCTGTGGGCTTCACGACCCCGCCCTGGGCCACTTCCTACCCGCCCCTGGCATTCTCTGTACCTCCGTGCCCGCTTCCTCTGTCTATGTCTGCCTCACCTCCTTGCTCACTCTTGCCCCGTGCCCTTCACTCCCCTCAGTTCCAGCCTTTTCCTCCCTTTTGAATTCCCCGCTGACTGCAAGTGGCGGGTTCCAGCAGATCAGCTGTTCCGCCAGTGCTCCCTCCTCGGGTGACGTCATCCTTCCGTGCCGCCTCCCCGCAGGTGCCATACTCACGCCGCTTCTCCCGCAGCCCCGGCCTAACGCCAGTCTGGGTGAATGGCATGTTCACCCTGCGATCCCCCTTTGCTGTGGAAAACAGGTGCTGCGCTGCCGCCGCTTCTCCCGCGCCCGCGGCTGGCCCCACAGCGTCAGCAGCTCGCTGGTCTGAGTGTGGGGCGCACTCGCCCTGTCACGCCCTCCTTAAGGTCAGAATCCTCTCCAGAACTCAAAAGCCCTTTCAGACCCTGCACCAGTCTCCTGCCCCAGGGCACAGCCCCCTCCTTCATCCAAACTCCCTCTCAGATACCACAGCCCCTCCTGCATTTACCCTAAGCTCCCTTCTGTACCCAACCTCCATCCCAGACCCTACACCTCCTCTGTTAATATAATGGAAAAGTGCCGCCCTTGATCACTTACCACATTCTTGGAGTGCTCCCTCCCCCCATCAAAAATTATTGCCCACTCCTGTTCTAGGAGATATGATCCAAGAAACAGAGTTCATGGTGCCTAACAACTGCTAAGACCAATTATTGTAAGACCTGCAGAATGGGGATCACCTTATATATCTTGAACAGCTCTTAGCAGAATGAGGCCTCAAAACTGATTGGGACTTGGGAGCACTACCCCTGTACAAATACTGGGACCGACTGATTGCAAAAAATGATGTGGTCTCACACATACATTTTTCTGCTGTTGGTGACTAGTTGGGGTTTTTTTTTTTCAATTTCACTCCAAATGCCAGGTTTTAGCCATTGCTGGGTAGGACAATGGAACAGTGGTTTTGATCCAGTACAGCACATCCAATGTTCTCACAGTGTAATATCATTTGATGAGAGCAGTGTCCAAAATATTTTCTCTGAACACCTTACTCAACTCTAATCTGTCATAAAAATGAGATTGGGATATGAACTCATTTGATGAGAGCAGTGTCCAAAATATTTTCTCTGAACACCTTACTCAACTCTAATCTGTCATAAAAATGAGATAGATACAGAGAAAATAGTGCAATGGATTTGAATGAATTCTAGACTCAGTTTTCTACTGATAAGAAAATAGTCAGTAAAGCACACAGATGAAGCACAAATAGAAAGAGCACAAGACAGAGAAAAATGATTTCTCTGTGCTCTAAAAGACAGAGGCCAAACAATCCTGGAAAGTACCAGAACTTTTAATACAATTTAGAAATTGTACAAAATAAGTTAGAAATAAATCAAAAGGTTTAACTTGCAGGAGTACATAGAGAGATAATGAATTTTCCTTAAAGAAATGAAATGAAAAAGAAATATTTTAACAAAATGTAGCTGCAGAAAATTATAAGTCTAAATTGTTAACATAGCTTCTTAGCAAGGTCAATGGCATAATATACAGTACCTTAACCTCCTGCAGCAATTTTTAAACATCATGCAGCTTAAATAGACTTCTTCTGAATTCAGCAGTATTTCTTCTGGGAGACCTGAATGCAAATCAAGAGGTAATAGTGGAAGAAAATTAAAAGATGTGCTATTCTCATTTCATTTTTGTACTGATAATAGGAAAAGCAGCATAGAGTGTGATATGGCAAAGTGAACCTCTCCCTTGAATAGGTTTTCATTCACTGTTAATCTGAAATGCATTACACCCTGCTTTTTCAAATAATCATTATGTTCTTTACTGTATTTTGCATTAAAGTTTAGCAGTCACAAGCAGCAGCTGTCACCAAAGGTCAAAGCATTAGCAATCAAAGAAAATAATGACCAGATTTAAAAGTTATCATTAAAAACACTATCAGAAACTCTGATAACAGCCAATCTTCACCTTCAACATAAACACCCAGTGTAATGCTCTTTATTTGAGATGAGGCTAAGTTAAAACCAGTATAAGAAGGATAAGAATCTTTTAAAACTTGATTTGTTTCACAAAGGTCAGAAGTGCGAATAAAACTGTGATTTCCCCTATATTTAATGACAACAACATTATGATAACACGAGTGACATCAACTATCATAAACTATAAGACCTGTTTAGACAAGCTAACCCCATATTCTGCTCTCAAATGTGCAAGTATCACTAAAGCCAACAGGAGCGGCATGCAATATCCAAGGCAGACTTTGGCCTGCTGAGTTAATATGGGCCATGAACAAAGCGCTTTCAGATTTTAGGGCCTGATCCTGTGCCCATTTACATCAATGGCAAAACACCTATTGACTTCAAAGGAAGGAGGGTCAAGCCCTTATTTCTTAGAACTTTACTGTGGAGTTAATCTACCAAGAGCTCCAATTATGAGGGCAGCAAACACTTACATTTTCCCAGGAACTCAACAAGGACTGGATTGTGATTCAACAAGAGGCACAGTTTGGTCCCAACTTTCCTCCCTGCTCCAGGGTGGAAATGAGCTGTATCAGTCCTATACTAGCACATCTTATTTTTCCCTCCGCACGAGCTCAGATGTACATATGCTCTCTGTCCCAGAGTGCCACTGTCTGACCACGGCTGTGAAAAGGAGGAATAACAGCTGTTCCCATTCCTAACCAATTTGCACCTGCACAGGAATTGCCTTCTGCCTAGCCCACAGTGCAAGTATCCCCTGCAGAGGCCTCTTTAGTTTCCTAGTAGATCTGCACAGGAGCTCAAGAGGAATTCCCACAGAATGAGTGATTACGCTATATTTGCCTTTGTGTAAAATCTTGTTTCCTGTTTCTTAGAATTACAAAATTCGGTCGTCAGCTTGATGCTCTGAGCAGTTGGTACACATCTCACTTATACTGACCAATTAGAATGTCAGGAGACCACCCAGAAAGAGCCATTTGTTTGTTCGCAGGTTGTGCATTCCAATTTCACTTATGAATTTTAAATAAACTCAGGAAATGGAATGAAAATGCATAAGAAATGCATTATCATTGACACAAATTGGGACATTTTTCTTGAAAACCCCAAGTAATAAATGTCTGACATGCAGGGATGCTAGTAAGAGTCTGACCGTAACTTCCTGCCCCAATCCACATGCGTCAGAGCTACAAAAAGCTATCCTCTTTTACATGGCAGGGGTTAGTATCAAGTACTGCCAGTGACTAACATTACAGCCACTACTACTGAAAATAAAATGCAAATTAAACATATCACCAACTGAAAAAAACAACCACAAATCAATACAGTCAAGTAACAAAATATACATGAAAATATCAAGGATAAAGATGATGGTGGACATGTGAGTGTCCTGACAGACAGTAATCTTCTGCTTTTTTTTTTTTTTACTTATGTGCCAAACCATGATCTTTCAATTCTCGTGGCTTCCTTGTTACATCACCACTTCCTAATTTTAAAATAATTCCTTCTGCAAAGGGTTGTGTAACCAGTGAGATGAATCTGCCACCTGCATTTGATGCCCCTGATGTTTTTCATGATCAGTGATTGGATGAATATGTGGGTTACTTGTGTCTGGTCACCTTCTGTTCAGAAGCTTAACATTCTTTTCCTCATGTAATGGGAGGAAGCAGTCATTCTTGTCTAATGTTTCTTCTCTTCTAATTTCCCCACATATAGAACTCCTGTAACTAATCAAGATTAATTATTTTTGATTCCAGAAGTTGGTTAGATCCTGGCACAGTGTGTTCTGCCCATTAGTCTCTGAATTGATGGCCCTAATAAAGCATTATGAGGTGGCTTACAATATATTCTAAGTGCCAAATATGGATTTAATGGCACTTTTTGAAAAACCTGATTCTTTACTATTACTGACTTTTCTTATCACCTATTTGAACGTACATGGTAAAGGAGTGTTGTTGTAATCATGTCAGTCCCAGAATATTAGAGACAGTGTGGGTGCAATTTAAAAGGCCCTGGGGCTCCTGACTGCTGTAACTGCCGCTACTGCAGAGGTGGGCAGAGTCCTGGGCCTTTTAAATCACCACCAGAGCCCCAGACAGTGCGCTCTGAGTAGTTCTGAAGGGGCAGGCCAACCCCCAGCCCTGCCCTTTCCACCCAAGGCCCCACCGTTCTGGGAGCAAGAAGCTGTCCTCCCACTTTGTCCAGGGGCCTGGTAATTCTGTCAGCTCTCCCTGCCCCTGCCCCCGCCGCCCCCTCCCCCGCTCCGCCCCGCCATGGGTGAGGGAGTGACAGAGACCTGCTTTTGAGCTTACACAGAGCTCTTCTTCACATAGCTAAATACAAGATGGAACAGATTGTTTCACATAAATAGTTAACACATGTTTTCAAGAGTCCAGCTGACAATGATGTACCACAAAGACCACTGCTGTACTGAATTGTGCCCCTTTTTCCATTGTCAGCTCATCTGCTAAGCTCATGGTGGAAAAAAAATGTGGTTTATAATGTATTATTACATCACTGTTCATAGTGCCATGCTTTAGATAAACACAAAAATTGAAAGGAAGTAGATCATTAATAAAAGCTAATATTTCCAATTTAATTCATGTGCAATCTGTGCCAAGCTTAGTTCAAGGTCACATGACTACAGTGGCTACATTACACTCCAGGGAAAGCAAAGATGTTTAGTCAAAATATACTAAATTGTGGATGAAACGGTATGATGCTTTAAAACAGAAGCTGTTAAATGATCTGCAGTTTATCTTCTCTTGGCACTTCTTAGTAGATGATAAAACTTGATAAATAGCCAGTGGAATTACTCCTGCTTACATCAGAGCTCAAATTTATGCAACCTATTAGAAAAAGAAGAGGGGTGGGGAATCAACAGCTTGTTGCTTCAGTGGATCTTGCACTAATGCAGATTAGAGAATGCAACTGAAAAAAACAAAGATAAATTCACTGTAGATTTTAAAAAATCACTACGTTAAACAGTAGCATGTCTTTGGGGTGAGGGGGGAACTCTGAAATTAAAACAGCAAATTAAGTCTATTGAATGACAAAATGTATTGTAACAAAATGGTAACTGACCAGCATACTAGCTGGGAGATTACAGTTGAGTAAAATGATCTGCTAAAAGTGATGCCAGTAAAAAAATTACAGCAAAAATTACTATAATTTTCTCACATAAAAAAAGCAAGAAATATAGAAAAATATTATCTTGATGATCGAGTTTCTGTACAGTTTATGTGTATGTTTATAGTGACCATGTGCCAAGAGAACAGGATAAGCACATTTTAACTGAAAAATAAATTTAGAAAATGCATATGCACAGAGGACACCATTAATCTACGTAAAGAAAATTACAAAAGTATGCCAAACCACACATAACGTATCTCCACAACATGCATGTACATCTTTGCATTTTATTATTTGCAATGTAAATGACATACCTTTTAAAGTGCTCACATATTTATACATCTAACTCAGATTAATAACGTGCCCACAAAAGCTCATAATACTATCTATATGTTTTGTAAGTCTATAAAGTGCTACCAGACCAGACCATTTGCTGTTGTTGTTGTTTTTTTGTTGTTGTAAACTCTCGTCACTTATTTTTTCTCTGTAATATTAAAAACTCTTGATGAATAATATGAAAGTGATGAGAGAATGAGGAAAAAATATCCAGGAGCTGTGAGAGTCAAGCTGACTCCTTCTCTTTTACCACAAGGTTGTATTTTCCTTTTTTCATCAATCTTCCCAGAAATATGGATTTTTTTAAAAAAAGATAAAATCCTGGCCCCAGAGGATTTTTCTGTTGACTTCAGTGTATCTAGGATTTCACTCATTGAGTCAAACTGATTTTTTTCAGCTAATAGCACAATTGATGGGGTGCATAAACTGGTTCATGATTGGTGGGCAAATCCTTAGTGGTATCTCTTATGGTACAGAAGACACAGGAATTTGTTGTCACTGATGCAAAGAGGATTCTTTACTGAAGGTCATTAAAGACCTGACCTGGGCGGGCAGTTACATTCCACACCCTAAGGACATAAAAAGCAAAGCATCGGGTTCTTACAGCCCACTCTACTAGCCTCATTTACCATAGACACTCTAATGGACAATACTTTTTCCTATTTTTTTATCTTCTCTTTGCCTCCCCATCTTCTCTCCTTCTCTGCTATTTATTTGTACCCTTGACCTCTCACTCCATTCATCTGAAGAAGTGGGTTGTGCCCACAAAAGCTCATGATATCATCTCCATTTTTTGTTAGTCTCTGAGGGTGCGTCTACACTGCAGGGCTTAACTCGAAAGAAGCTACGTAAATTGAGCTACGTCAATTGCGTATCTTATTTCAAATTGCTTATTTCGAAATAGGGAGCGTCTACACAGCAATTATTTCGAATTAATAGAGCACTCTTCCTCTGACTTCCCTTATTACTCGTACAATGAGGGTTACAGGAGTCGGAGTAAAAAGTCCTCCAGCTTGACAGTATTTTGACACTATTTCAAAATAACTGCCTGCTGCGTAGATGTGGACTAAATTATTTCAGAATAGTGCTAGTAATTTCGAAATAGTGTTGTAGTGTAGATGTACCCTAAGGTGCTGCAGAACTATTTGTTGTTTTTTAAGTTTTTTCAGTTACAGACTAACACAGCTACCCTCTGAGACTGAATTAATTAGTCATTCAAGTTGCCCTCTGATTGGACTGTATCTTCCCAGGCAATAAACCACCCACTTACAAAAGGTTACAGGCAATACAGAACAGAGGTTCTCACATGTACTCCTGGGGGTACACAGTGGTGTTTCGGGGGGCAGGGTATATCAAGTCAGCTAGATATTTGCCTGATTTTACAATAATCAAAATAAAGAGCACTTACAAAGTCAGTACAAACCAAAAATTTCATATAGACAGTGACTTGTTTATACTGCTGTATATACTATGAACTGAAATTCCAACTGATTTATTTTAAAATTGTAAGGTAAAATGAGAAAGTAAGAACATTTTCAGTAATAATGTGCAATGCCACTTTTGTATTTTTATATCTGATTTTGTAAGCAAGTTGTTTTTCTGTGAGGTGAAATTTCGTGGTATGCAAGATAAATCACTTCTGAAAAGGCTGAAAGCCACTGAGACAGAATACAAATTATGGGTGGCAGCCCAGTAAGCCTGCTACTGCTCTAGGCTATTTTAATACCCATACTGATTTCAAGGTAAAATTCCTGAAAATTAGTGAGCAGGTCTCCTCCTCTAAAATGCCCGAGGCAGAGGGAAGGCAACAAGGCTTCACTGCATGCTCAGTCTGGGAAGGAGACTTCAAATAAGACCATTTAAATGGATGCTTCCAACTTTAAACTGAGTCAATTAACAAACATGGGTTAAAAGCTGACAAAGGTGATAGGCTTGCCTTAGTCTCCCTTTAATTTGTGTGATGTGACTGTTTCTTATTTTAAACATGTTCTCTTTCCCCTGATACAGTGCCAGGGGATGGAGGAGTCTGCACTAGCAGATCCCATACTAGATCAGGGTACTGACTGCCTGACTGTCAGATTCTTCTCTCACTCTAGTCTAAACCAGGGGTAACTCCATTAAAATCAATAGCTACACAAGTGTAGTTGAAACGAGAATCAAGGCAAATGTGTGGTGCCCAGAATAGCCAGAAATCTGTGCAGACATTAACTAATCCCTTTGCAAAGCCGTCGCTCAATATTGCCAATTCTCCTCTTTTTATCATGTCTTGTGATTAAAAAACAAAAGAAGAGAAGAGTTCATAGAGTCATGTGAATACATGAAAAGTCTCAGCTTTCATTTTTATAAAAAGGGAGTTTCTAGCCCTTATGATTACAGTAAAAATAGAAAATGTGGAAACAACACATAGTTTTGTGGCACCTTAGGGTATGTCTACACATCAGCATTATTTCAAAATAACTGACATTATTCCAAAATAACAAAGAATGTGTCTTAACTGCAAGCCATTATTCTGAAATAATGGTGAGCTGGAGGACTTCTTACTCTGACTCCTGTAACCCTTGTTTTACGAGGAGTAAGGGAAGTCAAAGGAAGAGTGTTCTTCCTTCAACTTCCTGCTGTATAGACAGTGCCAAAAACCTAGTTAAACTGTTTCAACTTAAGCTACGCAGTTGATGTGGCTCCAGTTGTGTAGCTTACTTCGACTTTTGCCGTGCTGTGTAGACATGCCCTTAGATATTAACAAAATACATCAATAAAGAATCATGAACTTTCATTGGTAAAACCCACTTCATTAGATGAGTAATGTGAAATGTGACTCACATTTAGCCAAAAGATTAAAAAACCAGAAAGCAAGGGGAAAGAATCTAATCTGTATTTTTAAATAACTATAAGCCAATGTCATTATTTTGGAGTCCTGACTCATGATTTTTAACACTTGGGGTTTTCAATACTGCATTATATACCCATAATTGCCAAAGGACTTCTCATTCCTTCAGTATAGCTGGTGTGATTACATATTATATATAACAGTGTGGTAATAAAATAGTTGATGAAGAACATCATGCTTGTGCGCTATAAAAATATTCCTGCTAAGATTTTTGTCATTTGTGCACTACTGAAGCATATGGCATATTTCTTTCTATAATCAGACTGTAGAGTTAAAATTCTAAACCTCACTCTGTCTGTATGTTACTGGGAAGAAAATTTCAAAAACAAGAGGCCTCTGTTGGAGTAAAGTTACCCCATACTGGACAGGGAAGGGTCAATTCCTTACTGTGGGCAGAGGAAGCCTCACCCTCTTGTTCCTACTGGGCATGCTCCAGGTGTAGCACTAGTATAAGAGGGAGCAGCCTAGCTCAGTCTGGACTAGCTGCCAGAAAGGGAGGAGACATGCAGCAAGATCTAGTTTAGGAGCTGCTGAAGCCCAGAACTGCGGGAACCAGAGACACCAAGACTTAAGCAGAGCCCAGGTACCTGAGGATGTCACTTGGTGGTCAGAGCCCCTGGGATTAACACAACCCGAGGATACCAGAGATCCTGTGAAGTCCAAGGATATCTCTGAATGGACATATAACAGAAATGGATTCCTGAACAGGTACACTCAACCATTAAGTGCTCTGATAATCATAATCATCCAGGAACCCACTCCTGCAATCAACCCCGATGCCAACTCTATCCACACATCTATACAAGCGATATTATCACAGGACCTAACCAATTCAGCCACCACATCAGAAGCTCATTTAACTGCACATCCACTAATGTGATCTATGCCAGCAATGCCCCTCTGCCATGTATATTGGCCAAACTGGACAGTCTCTACAGGAAAGAATTAATGGACATAAATCAGATATCCAAAAAGCCAACATACAGAAACCTTCAGGGGGTAGCCGAGTTAGTCTGTAACTGGAAAAACTTAAAAAAACAACGAATAGTCTAGCAGCACCTTAAAGACTAACAAAACATGTAGATGGTATCATGAGCTTTCGTGGGTACAACCCACTTCTTCAGATGACTGGAGTATTAAAAATCCAGTTCCAAAATAAATAGGGGAGAGGGAGAGAGGGAGAAGGAAGGGGAAAAAATAGCAAATTAGAGTGTTCATGTTACATGAAGCTTATAGAGAAGTTGCAAATTGTTCTTAAGTAACCATTGTTTGGTTGGTTAAGTCATTAGGATGTGAAAAGTAGTGTGCTAGCCCGGTAATGTCTCTATTCGTATGTTTGTGACCGGTCCCAAACTTGTAAATGAAGTTAAGTTCCAACTCTTCCCTGTGTATTTGGCTTGTGGAATTGGCCTGAAAAACCACAGTGACTTTGAGATCCATTAATGAGTGCCTGGGCAGGTTAAAGTGTTCTCCAACAAGTTTCTGTGTGCTGCCTTTTTGGATATCTGATTTGTGTCCATTAATTCTTTTTTGTAGAGTCTGTCCAGTTTGCCATGGCAGAGGGACACTGCTGGCATTTGATGGAACAGATCACATTAGTTGGGTGTGCAGTTAAATGTGCCCCTGAAGTAGTGGCTGATGTGGTTGGGTCCAGTGATGAAATTGCTTGCACAGATGTGTGGACAGAGTTGGCACCAGGATTGATTGCAGGGGTGGTTTCCTGGATGATTATGATGGAGGTGTGCTACGTGGTTATTGGAAAGAATTTATTTGAGGTTAGGGGGTTGTCTGTAGGCGAGGATTGGCCTTTCCCATTTTCCTGGTCATTTTCCAGGGCGGATTGTAGATGGTTGATAATTCATAGGAAGGGTTTAAGTTGTGGCCTTTGGGAAGTGGAATGCTGTTGTTTTTTCTTCTTGGCCTGTCTTGAGTAGTTCATGTCTGGGTACTCTTCTGGCTCTGTTGATCTGTTTTTTCACTTCTCCAGGGGGGTATTTCAGTTTTAAGAATGCTCTATATCAGGGCTACTCAACATGCAGGCCGCATGCGGCCCGTGGCCCCTTTCCATGCGGCCCATGGCACCTTGAGCCGCTTCCCAGGCTGCCTGCCTCCCTGATTGCTACTGGCTGGGGGGGGGGGGACGGCAAGAGGCGGCGGAGTCTCCCCAGAAGCAGAGCTGCATGGTGCGGCTCTGATGAAAACCACGCATGAGCAGGAGCTGCAGGCTGGCAGGAGGCAGGGAGCGGCAAGAGGTGGTGGAGCCTCCCCACAAGGTCCTGTCATATGGGTGGAAATTGGGTAAATACTGAATTTTATTAATATCAGCAGGACTGACTTAAATGGGGCCTGCGTGTTGTGTAGTCTTGCCTTAATCTTTGTATTCAAGTCGGTATGAAAGACACTATTTGTATATATTTGCATAAATACTAGCATATATGTGCAGCCACGCTTAAGTTGCGACCCTCGGCATGGTGCTGTGGGTATCATTGTGGCCCCTGGGGCTTCCAAGGTTGAGTAGCCCTGCTCTATATAGATCCTGTAGATGTCTGTCTCTGTCTGTGGGATTGGAGCAAATCCAGTTGTATCTTAGGGCTTGGCTGTAAACAATAGATTGAGAAATGTGTCTTGGATGGAAGTTAGAGGCATGAAGGTAAGTGTAGCGGTTGGTAGGTTTTCAGCATAAGGTGGTGGAAATGTGTCTGTCATGTAATTGTACTGTAGTGTCAAGGAAGTGGATCTCTCGTGTGGACTGATCCAGGCTGAGGTTGATGGTGGGGTGGAAGTTGTTGAAATCCCTGTGAAATTCTTCAAGGCTCTCTTTTCATGGGTCCATATGATGAACATGTCATCAGTGTACCATAAGTAGAGTAAGGGTATTAGAGGGCGAGAGGTGAGGAAACGTTCAAGGTCAATCATAAAGATGTTGGCATGTTGTGGGGCCATGCGTGTGCCCATGGCTGTGCCGCTGACTTGAAGATCCAAATTCTCTCTGAATCGGAAGTAGTTGTGGGTGAGGACAAAGTCACAGAGCTCTGTAACCAGATGTGCAATGGTGTCATCAGGGATGGTGTTCCTGATAGCCGGTAATCCGTCTTCATGTGGAAAGTTGGTGTAAAGAGTTTCTATGTCCATGGTGGCAAGGATGGTGTTTTCAAGAAGATTATTGATGTTCTATAGTTTCCTCAGGAAGACAGTGGTGTCTTGAAGATAGCTAGGTATGCTGGCAGCATAGGGTGTGAGGAGAGAGTGAATATAGCCAGATAATCCTGTAGTAAGCTTGAAATGATGGGTCGTGCGCAATTTCTAGGTTTGTGTATATTGGGTAGCAGACAGAAAACTCCTGCTCAGGGATTAGTGGGATCAGAGGAGAGAAGCTTGTAGAATCTGGTGTTGGTGAGTTGGGGAACATTTTAATTTGCCTGGGCACTCATTAATGGCACTCAAAGTCACCGTACTGTTTCAGACCAATTCCACAAGCAAAATACACAGGGAAGCCTTGGAACTTACCTTTGTGAGAGGAATCAAACCTGTAAATGAAGTTATGAATAAAGATATTGGCTGGATGGCCAGCTACATTCCACATCCTAATAACATAAAACAACAAAACAATGGGTACTTAAGAACAATTTGCAAACTTGTCTATCAGCTTCATGTAGCATGGAGACTAATTGACTATTTTGTTCCCCTTTTTTTCTCTCTCCCTCCCCTCTATTTATTTTGAAACTGGACCTTTAACTCCATTCATCTGAAGAAGTGGGTTGTGCCTACGAAAGCTCATGATACCATCAACATGTTTTGTTAGTCTCTGAGGCTGTGTCTAAACTACATCCCTTTCCTCAAAAAAAGGGATGTAAATTAGACACTTCGAAATTGCAAATGAAGCCGGGATTTAAATTTCCCATGCTTCATTTGCATAATGGTGGCCGCGGGTTTTTTTGAAAAAGGGCTTTTCGAAAGAAAAATGGCTGTTTAGACGGGGATCATTTGAAAATAAAACCCTTTTTCAAAAAATCCTGTACTCCTGAAAGAATGAGTACTGGACCTTTTGAAAAAGGGTTTTATTTTCGAACGATCCCCGTCTAAACAGCTGTTTTTCTTTCAAAAAGCCCCTTTTAAAAAAAAACCGTGGCCGCCATTATGCAAAAGAAGCACGGGAAATTTAAATCCTGGCTTCATTTGCAATTTTGAAGTGTCTAATTTACATCCCTTTTTTTGAGGAAAGGGATGTAGTTTAGATACAGCCTAAGGAGCTACTAGTCTATTTGTTAGTTTTTAAGTTTTACCTGTTACAGACTAACTTGGCTACCCCTCTGAAGCTTTTAAACGTTAATTCATTTAGCCTTTCAACACCCCTTCAAAGCAGGGCCGTAACAAGGGTGGGGCAAGCGAGACACTGGCCTTGGGCACTTCATAAATTGGGGCGCAAAGATGCAGTAAGTAAAAATAATAAGCTGCAAAAGTAAAAAGTGCAACGGGTGCTAAACTAAGGAGACGGGCGCATAATTAATATTTTGCCCCCAGTGCAAAAATACCTAGTTACTGCACTGCTTCAAAGGATTACTATCCCATTAACTGTTTTTTAGAGGTGCTGAGCATTCTCAGTGCCTGATAATTTTAATGGAGGCAGTGAGTGTGTAGAACCTTTGGATTAAGCCTTGTGACTCATCCGTGTTTACATAGGAAGTTTGTGGCAAACCAATGACTGCAATGCAGAACTCGTGCCTCAACGGCCACACCCTCCTTTTTCACTTGTATACACACACACTTAATGCAATTGCCTGACTGGAAACAATTTTATTTGCTTCAAACTCTTTTGTGTCATCTCCTTAGAAATGTGACAGCTTACTATCAATTTGCAATAAAATTTTGCATTCATCCATTTATTGTTAATTGAGAAAAACTATGTTTTTTTTCCTGAGCAAAACAGCACCTGCAAACAGCTGACTGAATTTGTATGCTCATTTTTGAGCCCTGTGTAGAGAGAAAATGAGAGGTTGAATGCAATGTAAACTATAACTGTGAAACAAATTTTACCTATAGCTTCTCTGTCATATTCAGTATAAGATTTTTAATACATGTGCAGCTGTTGTGCAGAAAAGTAAATTTTTTTAATCTGAATAATAATTTATGAAGTGAAATGATAGAAACATGGTCTACCTTCACAGCCTTAAGCTCAGTTTCCTGTTTAACATTTTTTTAAGCAACGAAGGGATAAAATATTCTGGCCAGAGGGATGGATAATAGGCGTGCTTCAATGCATACAAACATAAAATCTGCCCTACTGGATCAGACCATAGTCCATCTTGCTCATATTTTGTTTCTGACCGTGGTCCATAGCAGAGTTTGAGGAAGAATGTATAAATAGGGCAATTATAGAGTGCTCCATAGTAACAGTTGCCCCAAGATGGGCAGTCATTCCTGATCACGTTGGCTAACAGTCATTGTTTGACCAATCTCTCCAAGAATTTATCCAATTGTTTGGTGGACCTACTTATACTTTTGACCATCACAACATCCCAGGGCAATGAGTTCCACAGACTAATTGTGTATCATAAGAAAACATACTTCCTCTTTTTCTACTATATATCCTGTCTATTAATTTCATGGTGGTCCCTAATTTTTTCTATTGTAGGAAAGGGAACATAAACACATTTCTATTCACTTTTTTCCACACTACTCATGATTTATAGACGTTTGTCATATTCCCCCTTTGTTGTCTCATTTCTAAAATGAGTAATCCTAATCCTTTAAGTTTCTCCTGGAATGGAAGTCATTCAATGCCTTTGATCATCTTGTGTGAACTGTGTCCAGTTCTATTTTGATTCTGAGATGTTACTTGATTTAGAGTAACCAGAACTGGACACAGTATTCAAGGTGAGTGCTCACCATGGGTTTATGTAGTGGCATTGTAATTTGTGTCTTCTTTTCTATCCCTTTTCTAATATGATTACAGCTGAACAACGAGGGAAACTTTTCACAGAACTAACCATGGTAACTCCAAGATCTTTTTCTTGAGTGTTAATAGCTATTTTAGAACTCATCATTACCATGTATACTTAGGATTATTTTTTCCAATGCGCAATAATTTGCATTTATCAACACTGAATTTCATCTGCCATTTTGTCTCCCAGTTTTGGGAGATCGCGCTGTTACTCCTCCCCATCTTCTTTGGACTTAATTATCTGGAATAATTTTGTATCATCTGCAAACTTAGGCTATGTCTAGATTACATTTCTCTTTTGAAAGAGGAATGTAAATTAGGCAAATCGAAAGTGCAAATGAAGCACGGATTTAAATATCCCGTGCTTCATTTACATATTTGCATACGAGCGCTTTTTCAAAAAAGAGTTTTTCGAAAGTGAAAGTGCAGTCTAGACATGGTACTTTAGGAAAAAAAAACTTTTTCGAAAGAACCCGTAATCATTTTTTCAGGAGTACGGGTTCTTTCGAAAAACGTTTTTTCCCCAAAGAACCACATCTAGGTTTTGCTTTCACTTTTGAAAAACCCTTTTTCGAAAAAGCACTCGGATGCGAATATGCAAATGAAGCACGGGATATTTAAATCCACGCTTTATTTGCACTTTTGATTTGCCTAATTTATATTCCTCTTTTGAAAGAGGAATGTAGTCTAGACATAGCCGGCTACATCTAAACTACGAGTTTTTTCGGGAAAAATATACTAATGGAGGACTCATCTACATGAGTCCTGATCTCATTTGCATATTTTCTGCCGATCCGTTTTTGCACTGGGGTTTTTGCACAAAAACAGGCAGTGTGGACATTTTCTTTTTGCACAAAACCCCCCTTTTCCGCAAGATCCTACCGATCCTGCAGAAAAAGGGGTTTTTGCGCAAAAAGAAAATGTCCACACTGCTTGTTTTTGAGCAAAAACGCCTTGGCAGAAAATATGCAAATGAGATCGCGACTCATGCAGATGAGTCCCTCATTAGCATTTTTTTTGCCAAGAAAACTGGTAGTGTAGAAGTAGCCTTAGTGACTTCCACTGTTCACCCATTTTCCAGATCATTAAGAAATATGTTGAACAGAACTGGTCCTACGCTAGATTCTTATGTGAAGGTTTAACCAGCGGTAAGATGGTCACCCTTGGACAGTGTATGTAGAAAAGTGCAATCCCTGACCACTTACCAAATTCTTGGAAAATAATTGCCCATCTCTGGGCGAGCGTGCGAGGCGCCTTGGTTGTCCACGCTACTTTCCACAAGTTTCCTGCTTCTGTTGGACTTTACACAAAAGCTGTTGGTACTTGGCTTCTCAACTTCTTCCTGGCCCACCTTCCTATCCCTTCACGTTACGTGCCTGTGGGTGGGCTCCCTATGCCCCTCCGCTCTAACCCCGGGGAAAAAAAACACTTTGTAAACAAGCCTCGAGCCTGGCCGCTTGAAGACCGGGCAGCTGCGCCCTCCCCTGTCCTGTCCTGTCACTTGTGTCCCGCACGTGGGGGGGGGCTCCCCCACCCCCATTTGTCTCTGTCCCACGCGCAGTGACTCTCATCTCCATCGGCGGGGGGGGGGGGGAGGTTAGCTCCCGGCTTCCCGGGCTTGGCTGGCGGGGCGGGGGGTGTGGCGGGCTCGGTGCCCGCTGGGGCAGCGCGGGGTGGCGCTGGCTGCAGGGAGGCGGGGAGCGCGGCTGACTGCTGGACGCGAACCGGAAGCGTGGGAGACTCCCGGCAGACGCGGTCACGCCGGTTCCAGCCTCCCCGCAAGCGCCCAGGCGAGTTGTTTGCGGCCGGCTGCGCGCGGGCACCGCCAGCCCGGGCTCCCGGGGGGGAGGAGAAAGGGGCGGGGGGGCTGGAGCCTGCGCTCGCTGCCTGTGGGGCGCCCACCGGCTCCGCCCGGGACGCGGGGCGCTTCGCGGGCCTCCGGAGCCGCCGCTCCGCAGGAGCCAGCTCCCTGCCCCGCACAGCGACGAGCTGCGGCTCCACTGCGCCAGCAGAGGGCTGGCGCCAGCCGGGCTCCGGCTCGGGCTCAAGCCGCTTCTGCCCTGGCGTGGCCGCTTTGTCCCGAGCGCTGCCCTGCCCTGCCCTGCCCTGGCGGGGTGGTGGCTCCAGGCCAGCCCCATGCCCGGAACGAACAGCGCCCCGCACTCCAGCCCTGTTCCCCTGTAACTTTCAGCCCTGGCAGCCAGAGCAAGGGAGGTAAGAGCCACGCTGCCTCACACGCCTGGCCTGTCAGTCTCGCACGGTTCACGTCTGTGCGACTGATTCCCCCTGAGGCTATGCCGCTGGTCCTGGTTCTGATCTCGGTTGCACCGTGTGGTCTGCGGAGCTCCACTGATGTCTGGGTAGGGCACAGATGCAACTGCAATCAGAGTTCAGCACGAGGATGCCGTTTGTCATTTTTCTCTTCCCTCTTCTGACATGTCTCCCCTCTAAGTCAGAGCAGCTATGAAAGTGCTTGGAGGTATTTTAGTATGCCAGTCTGCGACATGACGTTTCCTCCTTGAAGCAGAGTCCTGGGCTCAGCATCCAGAGCAGGCCAATTTCTTTGAAAAACAAAACCCTTGAATTTGGTTTTGCTTTTGCTTTTGTTGGGACACTTTATAGTTTAATTCAGTTCTGGGGCACTCTGTAATGGCTTGCATTTTTAGTATTGGATGATATTAATGATTAGTGAGTGACTGTGTGCTAGCATACAGTGATGTAACAAATAACTCAGAATAAGAAATTTGCTTCTAAAGAGAGCATCATTTCTGATTATATTTTGCTCACAATTAACATTTAACAAAGAGAACATCTTTCTTTTATTCTGTTCTTAATTCACTTGAAATCTGATTTCATTTTGCATACAGATTATACTAAATACTGTACACTGAACCCATGCTGCCTTTTCCTTGAGTTTTGCGAATACACTCCTGAAGTTCAAACTCTTGAACTTTTTACCTTTCTTCCCTCCTCTTCCACAACAAAGCAATATATTCTTCCTGCCATTTTGATTCTATGTAGGGTATTTCTACATCTATACTGTTTCTTGCCTTGCATGTGACTTTATTTTTATATTTTTTCTATAAGCTCTCCATCCAGTATGATTCTCTTAGGTTCAGTGGCTAACCATCAGCATGCATTGGATATTTAGGTTTTGAATTCAGAAAGCAGATCTAATTTGAAAATACTGGATTAACTGGAACAGATGTAGCTTGATGTGATGGTGATTTGAAAACATCTTTACGGCCCAGTCCAGTATGTCTGAGTTTAATGGGAGTAGGATTGGGCTTCTTGAGACAAATGAAACTAAACAAATCAAGACCCTGACAAAATATGTAGACATTGATCCTGAAACCAGAAATGCAGATGCCTGTGTGGAGATCCATAGTGCCACAAATCTGATTGCATAATCAAAGCCTTGTAAACTTCTTACATCATTGGGAAATAACAAATAATAGTGTAACTAAAGTTGTAACTAAAATGGTATAAGTAACATAGTATATCTGGGTGTGTATTTTCTATTTAAAGAGTCTGCATGTTTCAGATATTTTAATCTCCACATGCAATAAATATCTAAAAGAGAATAGTTCTGAATCATTTAAACTAAGCTCTTCAGTGTGCTATCTTCCTCTAAAACTAATAATTACATAAACTTCAGCTATTTAGACAAAATTAGAAATAAGTTACAGAAATTTATAATTCCTTAATTTTCAGACACACAAGATGGTAGAACACAAGATTAATTAATCATGTGAGGGAACATGTGCAGATCCTAGTTTTAAATCTTAGTTAGTTTAGTGCATTTTATAAGTTGATTAACTTCATTTAAGAAGTTCGGTAGGTTGGGAAACGTAGCAGTGTTTTTGTGTTAATTTATTGTTAGAATTAGAGGAAGATTAGCAAAATGTTTATGTTGGAAGAGTGCTTGGAATTTATATCTTATCCTTTAATTTGTATCATAAACAATGGAATGATGATAGCTCTGGTTTATATACACAATGTTTCTTCTGCATTTTTTATTTCTTTATATAATACACAGTTTAACAGATTACCACAGTGATTCCCTGTCCATTTTCCAGTCAGACAAAGCAATGGATAACTTCTTTTTATGTTTTTATTTTAATTTTTAATTTTTGCTATTGAATGGAATATATTTGAACTCCTCTAGGACTAGAGACAGTATCAGAAGAACACAAAAGCTTAAGGATGTTCTAAAAATGGATGATCAAAGATAATGAAAGCCAAGGAACTGTTTTGCCAAATAAGGAAACTTGGCACATGCTACTGTGTATTTTAAGCTAGTACTACTTTATTGGCAATATGTTAGCAGTGTGCGACCCCAGAGAAGCACTGAAAACTGCTTTGACTGTGTTACAAAATCAGAAAGTGAGGTAAGGGGAGTGAATAATGTAGTAGTGCTCCATGATGATCTGTAAAAGGATCATTGTAAATAAACCAAACAATTGCACAGAAAAATAGCTCCAGGGAATTGTGTAACAGGACAGATTCAGTATTCTGTTTTGTACATACACACAAACCTAACACAGGTATACTGGGACACAGACATATTGTGCAAGTTCTGCTAATCCTGATAGTACTTTTGTGTCTCTCTCTTATGTAAAACCATCAGTGGCAACTCAATCTGCAATATGAGTAGTAACTGATAAAATATTAGAGCTCTGTCCCTCTTCTTCTGTAGCATTTCCCCATCCAACACATGCAAGCCCTTTTGCAGAGTTGGGCCTAGTCTACACTACACTCCCTCCTGTCAATCTAACCTATGCAACTTCAGCTTTGCAAGTAGTGTAGCTGAAGACGACGTCTTATTGTGGTGTCTTCTGTGTGATAAGGTTGGAGTGGGCTGCTCTTCTCATCCTGGCGGAGGTACTGGAGAGGATGGGAGAGTGCTCAAAGGTTGAATGATCATGTCTAAAATGGAGCATCGATCCACTGTGTAATGAAAGTACGCCCTTGGAGAAGATGGGGGAAGTGGGTGGTTTCATCAGGTTCCATACTAACATTGCTGCAAGATTCTTTCATCCATTAGAGAAGATCCAGGGAGAGGTCAAGGAAACCTGTCTCTGTAAACACTACTGAGGCTTGAGGACAGAGTGAGGGCAAAGAGCATCTGGCAGGTGTGTTCCGTGGATCCCCAAGATTCGTATGTTAAGAGAGGATGAGAGAGAGCAAGCTACCCTTCTTGCCTCCGTTCCCAATGGAAGAATTTGGAGGAAATTCTGAGTTTCAGTATAGAGCTTTCACTTCCATAGATTGGTTATTATTCCCACTTCGAAGTGAATGAGACTCATAGTTAAATATGGGCATTAATGGATAGCTATCAGTTGGTGTTGAGCATGCTGAGAGTTTATTACTGTATTGAGCTGAGCATGCTGTTGCTGTATGTTGCTATATTGTATCATACAGAGCAACATACAATAACAGACTACTAGTCACTGAATTAAAATAGAATCTAAAATACAACACAATGTAGCTTAGATCCTCTTTTCTTAGGTGCAAAAGTCAACAATTTCCTAAAAACACTGCAGAAATTATTGCAAGGAAGGAAAAAAATCTTTCAAAGGAGAAGATGGAGGTCAGTTCTTACGTTGTATGACTTCCAGCTCATGTTAACTGACAGAAATAAAAATTGAAGTTCAAGGAGGGAAAACTCTTTATTTTTGTAAGGTGATAGGTATGTTAGAAATACCTGAGAGAGAGATAATGACTGAACTATTGCTTCAAATATTCATAATTCACAGTATAACTGAGCTGCCGCAGCTTCGCTTCATAGACAACAAAGCCAATTAACATCATTTCCCCCACTGCTGTAGTACAATAACAACAGCTAGAAGCTCTGAAAAAATGATACGACTATAGGGAGTACAAAGTTTCAGACTACTCTGGTAGTGCTTTTTGAAAGAAGAAAAACAGAAAACTATTACAATGAAAGATGCTCTTGTCTGGAAAGATCTGTAAAATGCAGTGCTCAAGAGTAGAAGAGTGAAACACTTGTTTTGGAGTAGAAGGATAAAAACTCAGGTGGGGGCCAAATGAACTATAAGAATTTTCTGTTGATCCACTGTATAAGCCCAGATTTGTCACACAATTGTAAAGCAGCTCTTAAAACAGGCTGACAAGTTCATTAATAACTGAATTTGTAATATTCTCATATAGGAGTAACAGAGATATCCAAACAACTGTTTTATCCCAGAAAACAAAGGGATTAATCCTTCCCATTAAGGATTAGCTGTTTTGTGTCTGTACTATAGGTATGAAATAACATAGGTCCATTCTCTCATCCAGAAGAGGGCAACTGTGCATAACTCATGGTGGCATTATTAATTAGTTACCTGTATTAATAGCAGTTACCTGCATAAATCTCCCATGAGCTCACTGGAAAATAAATTTTGAAGAGTGCAGTATGACCCATGAGTCATCTTTAAACTATATTAATGATAATGTATGCCGGTGACTCATATGTCTCTTGGCTTGTAGACAGTAGTAGATAAAACTTTGTATTGGAAAGGAGTAAAGATAGAGAGACATTAAATAACTTTTTAGTAATTCTCATTGATGGAGAAGACCCATTGTGGATTTTGGGAATTGGTGAGTGAATGAACAAAGGAAAGAAAAGCAACATCACAAAATGCACTTTGTTCACTTATATGACAAGTGTAATTCTATTTATGCCTTGTGATATGATGACAGGTGTATTTGGTCTAACGTAACGAAGTCTGAATAGCATGAGATCTTGCTATGTGTTAGGGATGTTAGTGTATAATCATTTAAACGATTAACTGATAAGACTGGGCTTTTACGCTGACTCCCCACATGTGCTGGTTCCCACAGAGCTGCCTGCCTCCCCCCCTCCCCACTGCCTCCCATAGAGAGACAAACTATGTTTGTTCCCACAAGCACCAGCTCCACAGAGCTGCCTGCCCCCTCCCCTCACACTGATGCCCCTCCCCCGTATGCAAATGTGTCACTGCTAAAAATTTAAATGGTTACACATTTACACAAAAACACGATAGTTAACATCCCTAGTTGTAGTACGGCTTTGAGAATCCAGGTGAGTAATTTGTTCTCTGCTATGGGGTAAGGGAGCTGTATATTCTACAATAATTTAAAATCATTAGGTAGCTCTGACAACTTTTTAATGCAAATGGTAAATACAGGAAATAAGTTACCTGTTTCCCTGAGAGTATTTTCCCTTCCCATTTGTTCATGCTACTTCTGTCATCTCCAGCTCAACCATTTGTCAACTTCTGTTTAGAAGTCTCTGTCTAATTTATAGTCCAATCCTATATACATTATTCATGCAAGTAACTTTACTGCGATGAGTAATTCCATTGGCTTCAGTGAGACTGCTCACATGAGTGAAGTAAGTTCATTAATGTTTTCAGGATTGTGGCTTTAGGATGCAAGATCCTCAGAGTAGGGAGCTTGTCTTTTCTTTTGTCTGCAAAGTACCAGGTAAATGTGTAATATTGCATAAACCTTCATAAATGAAAACTGCTGAAGTGGAGAAAGCAAATGGTTGGTTGTTTCTGGACTCAAGGAAGGGGCTAATGGCAAAGAAGCAGGAAGATAAAATTGATTTCATCCCAAAAAGAGTCTAGAATTTGGCAAGATTGACCAATTACTAAAAGTTTTCTTTTTAAAATTTCATCTATATACAACACATTTTCAAAGGCTTTGAACCTACATAAGGTTAATAAACACTAACATAAATGCAATAACTGTAAACATTAGACCTACATAGGGAAGCAACCAAAAAAGGTTGTCACATAAACAAGATTCATCTCAGCTCATAATGCACCAACAACAATGCACTTCAGCTCAGAAGGTTTGGTAAAAAGGAGAACCCAGATGGTCTGAGAGACAAACTATGTTTGTCCATAATTCTGTGTCCCAAATTTGCCTCTTGGGGAAAAAAAATGCCTTCAATAAAAGTAGTATGTTGTGTCTTGCATCACGGATTTAAATAGTCAACCAGTGCTTCTAGCCTTATGGGACTTTATCAGTGTCTGATAGTCAGTAAAAATGTTTAAAGATAAGCAAGAAAACTGAGAGGACACCTCAGGTAGTCCTACACAGTGTTTAAAGAATCAGTTGTTGCTTCACATCTGGAGACCCGCAGTAATCAAATAGTGATTGAAACTGGATCTCTAGTCAGCTGTAATCTAAAAACTGTAGTACAGTTGCATTGAAATCTTGGGTAAACATACCATTTTTAGTATTACAGCAGAGCATAGGAATCCCAGTCAGTGACCTGGACCCCTTTGTGCTAGGTGCCATTCAGATATGTAACCTAGAAGATAGTCCAGGCCCCAGACAGTACTCGATGTTTAGATGAGCAGCATTATAGAAAACATAAGGGCTTGTCTAAACACAGAGTTGCACTGGTTTAACTCATGGTGTAATTTTAATTGTGCATCCGGGCAACCACTGCACCTTTTTTTGGTTTAGTTCGATTAGGAACTGATCGAGGCTAAACCAAAATAAACCACTTCTTAAACTGATAGTTTTTTACACAGGGATTTGCCCTGTTTTCTCTATAGCAGTTTAATTAAACTGGTGCAAGCTCATGTATAGACAAGCCTCTGAGAAATCATCTTATAAAAATGTTGCAGGATCTCCTGCAGGATCCCATATGCTCAGCAGTGTCACTGAGGATCAAAACCTTTTTATCTTGCACCACTATAGGAAGAGCTTCAACATGAATCCACCGGTGGGATGGCTGTGAGTGGTCAACCACTCACTTAGGTGATAATAACGTTTTAAAAAATCTGCTACAGCTACAGAATGTATTACTTTCTAATCTACTGAAAGGACATTCTGTTCTTCTGACAAGTATGTTATGATCTTTTAAAACTATAAAATCCATTCTTGGCAGGATGCACAGGATTTCACATATAACTGAAAATTATTTTCCACTTATACTTTGTTATAACATGCAAGCATAACTGAGTTACTTTGGGAAGAGACTTTTTGGCCAGCTTTTTCCATGTCTTTGTGACAATTATGTCCACCTTTCTCAGCACACGGAGAGTACATAGGCCTCAGGCTTACAGCTGCACTCTTGCCAGAATGTTCAGTTGCTTAGGCTATGTATATTTTGTGTGAAGTGATCACAACACGGAGAGATTGCATGCTCCAGATTCCAGAGCTCCTATGCAAGCACCAGTTGAAAGTGCATTTCCCGTTTGTCAGTGTGCTTCATGTTAAGGGACCTGTTGACGCACTGTTCTTTTGCAGTGCTACTCCAGTGTTTGCACGGTATGTCACTAAACCCAAGGAAAATTTCTGACCATTTCTTTTCAAACTCCTGCTTCTCAGAGTCTGGACCAACTCCATAAAACATTTGCATAGGCTATTGGAATGTGAGTTTCTTCATTTTATTTTCCTTTTGATCTGTTCAGTGGTTTTTGCTGTAGCATGTTTATGGCAATTGGTTTTTGCATTGTGATTTCTAAAGCTTGGTCAGTAATGTAATAATTCTGTGGAACAGGCATATTAATTCGATTTTTTTTTCTCCTTACAGATTTTGTTGTGGTATATTTTGTCATTATGAGATGTCGTCTCTCAGTGCTTCATTTGTGCAAATTAGATTTGATGACTTGCAGTTCTTTGAAAGCTGCGGCGGAGGGAGTTTTGGGAGTGTTTATCGAGCCCGATGGATATCACAAGATAAGGAGGTGGCTGTAAAGAAGCTGCTCAAAATAGAGAAGGAGGTAAGATTTCATTTAGTTTTTTTCTGTTATGAAATAAATTACTATAAATTAATATCTGAATATTTTCCACTCTGTTGCTGATCAGGGAAGACCTCCTTGAGATCTCTTTGTTTATTTGAGTTATTTAAGCCAGATGAAAGGTTGTTATTAGAGTTTAAACATACTGAGTGTCGTCTTTTTCGGTCCCCTAGGTTTTTCTTCCTTCCCTGCTTTTTTCTACTGTTTCCTCTTCCCCCTCTCAGCACTCCTTTGCCATGGTGACCCTCTGAAAGAGAAGAGAAAGGTGCATATTGTGGGATAATTCAGTACTGTTGGCCAAAGAGATCACCAAAAAGAATTGCACTCTCCTCTTTGCCCTCTTAACCTTCTGCTCTATGATTGAGGGAACAGCCTTCATCCTGCACCCTCTATGGTGTATTTCTTCATAGTGAGCCTGCCCCAACTCTTAGTTGGTTGATCTGACTCCCCTCATGTCTGCACAGTAAAACCTCATCCAGGTGAAGTGGTACTTTCAACTCAGGTTATGCTGAGCTAGCTGGGGATGCAAGTTAGAGACTAGGTTACACTTTCAATCTCACTTCCAGACACCCTTAGTATAACTGAGCAGGTTACTAAGAAGATGGCCCTTTCCCCCTTGTACAAAAGATTTTTAGAAGTTTTAGGAGAAGAAACATTCTATAAAAAGTCTTATTTGCAGATAGTAGATGGAAGGAAAAACAGTTCCTATAATGAGCTGATTAAACAACATTAGTATCATATTTCATCACATACACCTCCCAGAAGGAAGATCCAGTCAAGGCTGGCACCAAGTGTCTTTAATATCTATAAACTGCAAGCAAAAGAACACCTCTATTTTTAGTCCTGTCTGCCTCATGAAAGTCATTTGCAATTCCTACTCTTGTGTCCCAGGGCTTGTCTCCCTTACTGCGTGGATTGACGTTGCAGTGATCAATCCATAAGGGTCATTTTAGCAGATCTAGTGAAGACCTGTGGATATGAACTCCAGCACTTCACCAGAACGAGAGAAGTAAGGGGATTCGATGGGAGAGTTTTACCCATCGACCCAGCATGGTGTGGACCCTGCAGTAAGTAAATCTAAGTTATGTCAACTTGAGTTATGCTACTAATGTAACTCAAATTGCATAGCTTAGAGCAGGGGTTGGCAACCTTTTCAAAACAAACAGCCAACCTACATCAAAATTAAGAAGATGTGGTCAACAAAGAGCCATGTAAGAATGCCCATTTGCATGACTGAAAATATACAACTTCATAATATTTGTTACTGATAATTGACATGATGGTTAATAATAGCATAAATGAAACATTGTACTCACAGACTTTATGTAATGGTACTTCTGCTGCTGCATATTTTCACACATTTCTTTGAAGTTTACATCATAACTGGTCAAATCCAGCTTAATGCATGTATTCAGGCTGTCTTCTGTCAATCTTATGGCAGGCGGCTGGGGACATGGGGGTGCAGGAGTCTGGGTTTGGGTGTATGAGGGGCTCAGGGCAGGGGGTTAAGGTGTATGGGAGTTTTAGGGCAGGGGGCTGGGGATGTGGGGATATAAGTGGCTCAGGGCAGGGGGTTCATGTATATGATGGGCTCAGGGCACAGGGCTGCGGTGTGGAGGGTTCAGGAGTGTTATGGCAGGGGTCTGCCAATGTGGGGGTGCAGGAGTCTGGGTTGGAGTGTATGAGGAGCTCAGGACATTGGGTTCAGGTCTATGATGGGATCAGGGCACAGGGTTGCAGTATGGGGGGGTGAAGGAGTGTTATGGCAGGGGATTGTGGGAGGTGCAGGAGATAGGGCAGGGCACTGAGGGTGGGATGAGGGGGCCCTGGTGCTGGATTACCTTACCTGGCTGGGGCTGGGCTGCTGCACCTAGCAGTGGCTGGATGAAGGGTCGGGCCAGGATCGCTGCAGCCGGATTATGGCCTCCCCTACTATCCATGCCACAGCAGGGGGGATAAGGGGTTGCCAGCCCTTCCTGCAGCCAGATAGGGGCCGGATCGGGGCTGGGGAAACGACACTTCCCCATTGTGGCCTTGTTGGCTCTAGCTCTAGCACATGGAGCCTGCTCTGGGAGCACTCATGCAACCACCACCAGCTTCCCCAGAGCTAGAGCTAGCAGAGTGGGACAGGCAGCTTGCTCTGCCTGAAGAAGTGGGTTGTGCCACGGAAGCTTATGATACTATCTGTATTTTTGGTTAGTCTCTAAGGGTATGTCTACACTACAAAGTTAATTTGAAATAACAGTAGTTATTTCGAATTAACTTTAATAGCGTCTACGCAAGCAAACTGCTATTTCGAAATAAATTCGAAATAGTGGAGCCCTTATTTTGAATTTGGTAAACCTCATTCTACGAGGAGTAACACCAAATTCGAAATAGCTATTTCGAATTAAGTGCTGTGTAGACACTTAATTCGAAATAGGGGGCCTCCAGCCCTTCCCAGGGAGCCATGGTGGCCACTCTGGGCACAACCAGGAAAACTTACTCTCCTCTCCCCCAGCCCGGGAGCCATTAAAGGGGTAGACCCTAGCCACAGTGCCTGTGCCAGCTCCAAGCCTGCCAGCCAAGAGCCAGCAGTGGCCACCGGGGCCCGTGACCCAGTGGCCCCAAAACATGAGCCAGCAAGCCACTGGCAGCCAGCCCTCCGCTGCTCCCCAGGAGCAGTCTGCCAGCTCCCAGGAGCCTGACAGGGGCCAGAGAAGGCGGGTGCCTTCCTGGTCCAGGGTGGAGATCATGGACCTTATTCAGGTTTGGGGGGAATGCCCCCAATGTCCACGATCTCCACTCTAGATGAAGGAATGCGGCCATCTATGGCAGGATAGCTGCCAGCCTGGCCACCAAAGGCCACATGAAACCCAGGAGCAGGTTAGCATGAAAGTGAAGTTTGTCTGGCGAGATCCACACCCCTGAGCTTCTTCCCCTTGCTTTCCCCTTCCAGCTCCCTCCTCCCAGGTTTCCCACCCTCTCTCTTCCCCTCTCCCACCTTCTTTTCCCAGTCTCCCCAGAGGTTCATTCCCCTCCCCCCCCCCCAGTTTTGTTCAATAAACCCAGTTTCTATTTTTGAACATACGTGTCCTTTCTTTGACATCAGGAAGGGGGGCTAGGGAGGGGTAAGTGGAAGGACGTGAGGGAGGAATGGGGCACAAGCCCCCGGTGGGGAGGACTGGGGAGGCTCTGAGGGCTCCTCGGGGTGGAAGCTCTCCCGCAGGGCCTCCTGGATCCTGACAGCCCCCCGATAGACCCCCCGGATGGCAGCCTGCAGCAAGTGCCGCCGGGCTGATGGCAACGACCCCACGAGACGCACCGGCGTGCCCAGGGGCAGCTCTGGCTCCATGTGGCCAAGTGCTGTGGTGTCCTGAGTTTGGGCACTCAGGGCACTCCAAGACAGGACTGCTTTGCTTTCCCTCATCGAGGAAACAAGCAAGCGGGGAACCCTGAGAACTGTCTGTCTGGGGTGGGGGTAGGGTCCCTTTAAGCACGGAGCTCAGTTAGCATCAGGCAGCAGCCCCATACACTAAGTCCTAAACTGATGCCCTGCCGGCGCTGGTTCCGGCCAGCCTTAACTTCGGTTCAGGGTCCACTCAGTGTGGACACACTATTTCAAAATAGCAAAATGCTATTTCGAAATAGTTTTTGTGTATAGATGCGCTATTTCGAATTAGCTTAATTCGAATTAACTATTTCGAATTAAGTTAATTCGAAATTGCACTGTAGTGTAGACATACCCTAAGATGCTATAGGACCACTCCTTTTTAAAGATTCTTTTGCATTGAGAGTAACCAGATTTCAAAGACAACAGCATCAGATCTAGTGAAAACATGTTTTTACACTTGATGCTCAACAAAACTAAAACACATTATCCAGGCATGACTGACAGAATAAAACACAGAGGATTATTTGCACTCTCAAAATTAACATTTTTGATTCACAGGTAGTAAGACTGGTGAATCACTAGGTCTCCAGAAATATTTTTCAGTAATAGTTTGGTTTAATTTGCTTTCCTTTTAGCTGCAATTGCAAGTATTTACCCTCAGAATTTATACTGCAACTTGTACAGTACCATTAACTTCGATTATGGATGCTACAATAGTTGTGTTTTCTTAATGCTGGTATGCTGCATAAAACTGAATTATCCTTTGTGGGTGTTAGTATTTTTGTTATAAAAAACAATGTTAATATAGGCTTGAAACTGAGTAAACAAATTAAACATACTGCTATTGTCCATCAATAGTGTAAGGATATTTTGCAAGGTTTCAGAGAACTGTTAAAGAACAGTGATGTTAAGAATAAATCAAAGCATTTTTCAGGCAAAATTTCACCAAGAAAATCTTAATAGCATATCAGTAGTTAAACCTAAAGCTAGTTAAACCTTTCTAACTTGCAGAGGCTCTCTATTTGCTGTTTTACTGGTTGGCAAAAACAGAATTTCACATTATTTCCCCCCAACATTAACAGTTATATCTGTAATCACAGTCTGCTAAAAAGATATTTATGGAAATGAACTGCATCTCAGCAACTTTAAAATATAAAAACATATTTCTGATTACATGCATAGTTTCTGAGAACAGTTACTCAAAACCCCCACAGTCTCCATGACCTGCGATGAATAATGACTGAACTGCACAGTTCTACAACACAAGGGGGATTTTGGTTAGCAGATGCTGCTCAGTAAAAATTTAAGAGGAACTGTCTAAAAAAAAAATTGAATTTGAACATTTCCATTAGGTGGAAATATGTGCTGGTTATTGAATTAGGGATGATTTGAGAATTAGCAGCATTTGCACAATTAGTCCCTTTGGGCCCAAAGCAACTCTGATTGACTTGAATGGAAGTCAGATTAGGGTCCAGATGTTAATTCATTTTGACCATCACAAAAACAGCAGGCATTCAACAGGGAGACTAGCAACATTTCTACAGTATAGGAAAGAATTCTATTTTTCCTTCTCACAGTTTAAACATCATACTACTCATCTGAATCATTAAATACTAGTTTATGAAAAATAACTCGTAGAACAGATCCCTATTTATAACCAACCATTCTCCAGTATTTTGGATTGAATAGTAAAGCTGCAATTTGATTTGGTTGCTGCTGTTATTTTATATCATTTGAGATGCAGCCATTCTGTTTACCCAAAATCTTGCACTGAGTTTCAGCTCTGACAGTCAAATCAAGGCCTGGTAAAATATTTCTTTTTTTAAATATACCTATTATCTGTGCTCATTCACATACAAACACACACACCCTTACATTTTATTGCCTTTCTGTATGAAGTTGGTGTCTTACAGAGCTCTTCCCATTTCTCACAATTATTTTATGATGTTTTATAATAAAACTGTGAGCAAATATTGAACAATGCTTATTAATATGTTTATAGGCTTCTTTGAATACATGTTTGATTACGCGATGTAGGTATATATTTGGATAGGCATTATCTTAAGATATGTATTAGAACTTATCCCACTTGACTAAGACGAAGACAATACTACTCTTTTTTTAATTTTTAATCAAGAAAACCAGATACAGAAACTGTAACTTTTCTACATGGCTTATTTGGTTTATGTTTTGTTCTCTTTAAATTCAAAATAACTTGAGAGAAAGGTACCACAGCTCTTTGGTTCTGGCTTCAGCCACTGAAATCACAGCTAGCATTGACAAAACATTTATGAGCAAACTGCCCCCAACTGCTTTTACTGTTTTTCTTTTTTTTTTCTTTAATCAATTGTTATAGGTCATGGGCAGCAGTTAATAGAAACTAAAGAGAATCAATCATGAAGTTTAAAAGGAGATTAACCTTTTCCAAAGATATCATAAGCAGAAATAATTAGTTCTTTGGCAAAACATAAACTGTTCAGACATCAACTAAACAACATAAATAGGTACAGTTATGTCAAGTAACTGCTGAAGGGAATCATTACAGCTTTCAGTCATAATTCTGGATAAACTGAACAACATATTAAAAGAATTTTAACAGTCACAGAGCTTGTCTACACAGGGAACTCAGAAAAGTTAACTGAAAGTGTGAATGTAAAGTGGATTTGATTAAACTGGTTTTGAAGACTTAGGTGAGTGCTCTTTTTCCGACTCCACTTTGGTAATGGATTAAACTGAACTAACTTAAGGCCACTTTAAGTCTGACCAAGAAACTCTCTTAACCCAAGTGGACATTAACAAATCCACTTGAAAATCACACCTTTAGTTAATTCTGATTATTTCTTTCTGAATATTTGTGTAGGTAAACCCTATGGCTTATATCATTTTGTTTGACATCCTGTATATCACAGTGTTCCCTCTAAGATGTGCAGCAGCACAGCTTCACAGGTGATTAATCAGCCCCGCCCAGTCAGTCAGCTCCTTGCAAGGAACCCTGAGCCTCTGACTGGGAGGGGCTGATTAATCACCTGTGAAGCTGTGCTGCTGCTTAACTTAGGAGGAATACTGATCACAGGCTACTACATTTCAATCCATTACTCCTGTATGGGGGACCAATAATTTCTGTTTGGCTAAAGCACATCTGCCAGAAAGGCATCCTGTCTTGATATGAAGACATCAAAGGCAGGAGAATCTGCAACTTCCCTTATACTTCCTGCCATGGGTCCAACCACACTCACTGTTAAAAATGTGTCTTCTCTCCAGATTGAATATGTCTGGCTTCAACTTCCTGCCATTGATTTGTGTTATGCTTTTCTCCAGTAGATTAAAGAGTCTGTAGTAGATGATATTTTCTCCCTGTGAAGGGGCTTATACACTGTAATCAAGTGACCTCTCAATTTTGTTTTTGATAAACTAAACAGATGAGTTGTTAACATCTCTTGAGGTAAGGCATTTTCTCCAGCCCTTGAAGCATTTTTGTAGTTCTTTTTAAAATCTGAACACCATAATTGAATGCAATATCCACTATCAGTCTCATCAACATCACATACAGGAGGAAAACCTCTTCACTCCTTCCTTATTCATACATACAAGTATTGCATTTGTTCCTTTCCCCACAGCATCACACTGACAACTCATGTTGAGTTGTTTGTCCACTATGACCCCCAAATCCTTCTCAGAAACACTATTTTCCAGGATACATGATCCCAATCTGAAGCTATGGCCAGCATTCCTTGTTGATAGATGTATAATTTTGCATTTGACTGCAATACTGCACATTTTGTTTGAATAGCTTCATCACTCTGTATGACTTTCCTGTCATTTTTAACACTCCACCAGTTTTTGTCATTTACAAATGTTATCAGCAATGCTTTTGTATTTCCTTCTAGATCAGTGATGGAAAAATGTTGAAGGCTTAGTACGAACACCTATAGAACCCATCTAGAAACACTCACATACCATGATGATCATCTATTATTCTTCTGAGCTCTGAAAGTTAGCCAGATCTTAATCCATTTAACAGGTCTGCTTCACTGATATTGTATAGTGCTAATTTTTTTAAATCAGAAAAGCCTCACAAAAGATTATTCCATCTATGTAGTTATATTTATCAACCAAATTTGCAGTATCATCAAAGAATGAAATCAGGCTTTTTTGACAAGACATATTTTACATAAAGCTATATTCATAGGCATTAATTATGTTCCCATGCTTTATTAAGTTAATCCCACCATAGTTTTTTTATTCTTTTGCCCAGTATTGAAGTCAGGCTAACCAGCCGGTAGTTGCCAACGTCAACAATTGCTTTAAATAGTTTGTTTCATATAGTTAGCAAACGATGATACATGGGGCCAGTTCATGTTTGTACAATGACACCTGCCTTTACTACCAGAGGTCAAGAGTTTCTCAAATTTTAAATTAGCCACAAATATCTGCTTTGGTTTGCAACTCAGTTCTTAGCAAGGAAGCAAAATTATTTTTACAAAAATCTTTATAAAATATACTTATTTTTTAGAACTGGGTAAAATTTTCAGACAAAACTTTTCTTTACCAAAATATGCAGATTTGGGTCAAACTTTCAGTAGTTACGGAGGGCAGAACAAGGAGCAATGGTCTCTGGTTACAGTGGGGGAGGTCTAGGTTGGATATTAGGAAAAACTATTTCACTCGGGCTATGTCTGCACTACAAGGTTTTGGCGCAAAAACCAGCAGAGCGTCCACACCTCAAGCACATTTTTGCACAAGAAAATCGACAGAACAGAGGGCTTTTGCCAGTAGAGTTATTCCTCTCCCCATGAGGTCAAGGCAGGCGTGGATGCTCCAGAAGGGTTTTGGTGCAAGAAACCCCTATCGGAAAAAGCACAGGTGCTCTGATGGCCATTCCATCCATAGTAATCACAGCATACATGCGAGATAGCGTCCATTCAGTGTACATCACTTTTGCGATGCGTTTTGAGGTCTGCATGCGCTTTTGCGCAAGAAGTTTTTGTGCAAGACCTCTTCCGCAAAAGGCTTTTTATGCAAAAACCCTGCAGTTGGTGGGTGGTGAAGCATTGGAATGGGTTACCTAGGGAAGTGGTGGAATCTCCATCCCTAGAGGTTTTTAAGTCTCGGCTTGACAAAGCCCTGCCTGGGATGGTTTAGTTGGGATTGGTCCTGCTTTGGGCAGGGGGCTGGACTTAATGACCTCCTGAGGTCTCTTCCAGCCCTATGATTCAAATGAAAAGTTTTGTGATTTGATGATAATTCACCAAATGGTTACAATAGACAAAAACAAACAAAGTCCCAAAAACAAAAGTTTTCTTTTTTTTTAATTCAAAACAACTTCAAATTATATTTAAGAATTATTTTTAAAAGGTTTTATTTCATCTGAAACACATAAAAAACTTTTTTTTTGATTTGCTAAACATTTTTTTTGTCATGGAGCAAGCTGAAATGAACATTTGATTCAAATTTAAATTCAACGAGAAACTCACCATTCTGTTCTCAGCGGGGAAGCTGCTGATGTACCTGAGGGAGAAGTGCCCCTTGCCTAGCTCCATGCGCAACAGCCCTGAGCTGCTGGGTGGAGTGTATTAAGCACTTGCAGGTCCGTGCTGTGATGGAGCTTAGAGGGAACTTTGCCCAGGGAGCCTGACTTCAATAGATTCAGCCAACGTGGCCAGAGATGTGTCTCCACAGGGGTAGGTGCCTAAAGGACAAAGCAGCCCTGAGCTGCCTGGGGTCCGGACTTACGGCAGGAGCAGTGGAACCTGCAGGATCAGGGTGGAAACAGGTTGGAAATAGCTTCTTTCCTACCACTCCAGAGCTTAACTGGGAGGGTGAAGAAGCTTCCCTGTGTCAGTGTTATGCAGGGCTTTGGCACATGCAGGGCTTGGCTCCTCCTAGCCAGCGCTACAGGTCTTGAGTTTTTCATGGCTGTCAGCCCAGACGGAGGCAGTGGGAGGAGGAAGGAGCTGAGGGTTGAGCTGAATGATCTGACAAGGGACTAGTTCTCTGCACAGTGTTGGCAGCGGGTGCACCCTGCTGGGGAAGGAGAGGTATGGGAGAGCAGCAGGGTTGAGGGGGTGAAAGGGCACAACAGGGTGGCGCATGTAAGAGGCCAACGATTGGGCAGCAGAGGCGACATGTAACCAGCCATCTCTTGTCTGTATACTTAAGTTGACTCTGAGGAGAAAGACTCTGTAGTCTGTTGTTCCAGCTCAGTCACTGACCAGTGCATGTTTTGGGCAAGGAGCTCTGGCTATTCCACTGTCCACTTCAGACTTTCTAAAAGGAATAGTTGCGGCCAGGGAGAGATTTCTAGTATGAATGTTTGGATGGGCCTGAGCTAAAATTGCTCTTGAACTCTTTTTTTTCCTCTAGATTTTTATGGAGGGCTTAAATCCCATAAGGATTTCTTTGTTTCTATGTGTCATTTTCCCTGGGGACTGTAGACAGAAGATAGTCTTAGATGATGAATTGAGCACAAATGCTACTTAAGTCTTAAGAGCTATTGTGGTCACAACCAAGGTGATGCCAAAACAATATCAATATCTTGCAGAGACTCTGTTGACAGAGATGGCGTGGCCTGCTCAGAACAGGCTGAGTGCTGGAAAAAATAGGTTTTCTTTATTTCATTGTTTATGTTTAGATTTTTTTTAACTGTATCTTCTAATCTTTGGTGCCACCTCCCAAACTGTCATGAATATGTAACACAGTCCATGCACAAATCTGATTGACTGCATTTTTATTACATGACTTGTCTGTTTATAACCATATATTTTGGGTCATTTCTAAAGTAAAGTCCATGATGAGTAACATTATGCCACTTAGCTGAAGTATCTCTAATGCATGTATTTGGTTATACACAAAGCTCCATAGCCCATGTGGCTGGCATAGGAACCTAAATCTAAATTAGACAACAGGAGCCTTAGATTTGTATGTGGCCTGAATATCCTCTACCTTCCCTATCCTCCCACTGCCCACAATGTCCACTACAAGCAATATGATACTCTGTTTATCCTTTATTTTGAAAATAAATATAATATACTAGCAGGTGAGGCCTGTTGCTGACCAGGCAAAGTAGCTTTGCATAGATTACACTTATAGGAAAGTCCAAGAAATTAAATATGTGCAACAGAATTTTTTATTAATGTGCTTGCAAAAGGGAAGTAAAAGAACAGTTTTAAATTTGTAAGTTTTCAACTTCAAACATTCTTCATTTTATTGAATAATTACTATACATAATGAATTTGAATCAGAAACTCGTAAAGCTTCCATTACTCTTTCCATAACTAATTTGAATGATTTTGTGATTTATAACAGTAAATATTTTCTTTGCACTAAAATGACAGTTGAATAGGCAACTTTATTTTAATTTTGCTAGAAAATGTTTTTATGAACTCTAATCATAATAGTCATGACTTTTTTCTGATGAAAAACAAAAATAATTATTTAAATATTCCATCCAGTATATTCTGATGTAAAAAGTAGTGCATTCAGATAATTTAAGTGGCAGGATTGTTTATGCAAAATTTGGTATCAATAGGTAATTGCGAAGTATGACTTTATTTTGCACAAACAAATTCACAAACAAACAAACTCTTCAAAATACATAATAGATATTCAGCCTCAATTTTAATTTTCAGTATGCAGCAATTTTTTTTGTTGATAGTGAATGAAATACACAAGAGGTGATAGGAAGCTTAAGGGATTGACAACAAGCTGGAGGACAATTGGGAAATGTTCCCTTCAATTTTTTCCATCCTTGTGCGGGGAAAAAAGAATTGTTATGTGCACCAAGGCATTTGCAGATATGCCTTGCTAATCATCTGGGCGGTATTTGAATTTCTTCTAGGCAGCTGCGCAAGTGCTCATCTTACAGCGACTACTGCAATTGGGGCTTTTGGAGAGGTGGGTTTGGTCTTTGGTGTCATGAAGGCTGTGGAAGCTTTTGGCATAAGCACAAGCATACATCTCTCTTTTCCTTCTCCTTTTTTGCAGGCGCAGAGGTTATTTTAAATATGGCAGGAAATAGGGCTGTTAATGGTTAACTAATTACATGGTTAACTGGTGGTCTGGCTGGGCTGCAGCAGCTCGCCATGGATGTGGGTTGCTCCTGGCAGGCTGGAACAGCCTTCACCCATGGCAGACTCTTAGCCTGGCTGGAGCAGCCTACCATGCTGCAGGTGGGGGATGCTCCAGCCTGGCCAGAGCAGCCCCCTACCCCCAGCTGGAGCAGTTCACCATTTGTTTAATGACAACATAAAGTAGCACAAAAGGCCCTTATTATGGAAAGGCATTTATTTATTTTTTTCTTGTTGAAGAAATACTGTATGAAATGAAGTATGAAAGGAAAATACTGTATGATGGCATATGGAAAGACTGAAAGGTCCATTTCCCTCTCTCTTTAGGATACTAGACATGGGAACATGGATAAGAAATCAGCTTTTCCTTCCAGCAGGTGGTCTGAGTCTCTATTCAGTAGGATCCTTAACATGGGGCTGTGGGCAAACATATTAACAGTTTAACTAAAACTCTGCTAGTCTCAGAGGCTCCATCTTTCTAAGTTGCTGGGGGGTGTTTGACCCTCATTCCATCCTAGTCTTGCCCCACACTCAAAATATAGTATTCTGTTTTTTAAAAACTGTGGTTCCTAGTGGCAGCAGTAAAAACAAAAGCTATGAGTACATGTGGAACCTCTCTGGTCCAGTGTGATTTTAGTTAGCTGGATGTCCGCTTATCATGGGTGTGGCCAAATTTCCTGTGGTCCCATAACATTTGTTTATAGCCACCAGTCCTGGCTCTCAGTGTGCTGTGCTGTTATTTAGCTGTAATTTACCCCTCTGTCTTCTAAGAGCCCAGTAAGCCATGGAAGTATTGGTAATGCTACTAGACAATACTGACTTCCTGTGCTCTGGTTTGGCATTGGTCAGGTCCCGAGGGTGCCGGACTAGAGAGGTTCAATCTGTACTAGCAGCAACAGAGGACATAAATGTATTTGCTGACTTAAGAAGAGAGATCTGAATTGATTTGCATTCACTTAACATTTGGAAAGTTAACTTTGCAAGCATGCATGCTATGAACATACTTTCTTTAAAATGAAATCTTAGATTCTACACAAGTTGTCTCTTGCCCAGTTAAGATTGGGAGTCTCCAGAGTTGAGTGTATTTTCCAAGTCCTGCTTAATACAGATGCTATTGACATGAAAATCAATCATTAAAAATAGTTTAAAAGTTGTGTCAGAGAATACACCTACTAAAATTTTCTTGCCACATTGAATTTTTTGCAAACACCTTCTGTTCAGATCTGTTTTTTTTTCTTTCCCCATCACTCTGAGAGAGACCCACACAAACAAGAGAAATTAGTTGTAGGCAGGATGGCTGACAGACTTCACCGAGTCCTGGACAGGAAGATGGGGGGAGCTGGCTCCAGGCTTCTGGAAAGGGTAGGGCCTCAGGTAGAAGGGGTGGGGCTGGGAACTAACTGCCCCCAGCCAGCCCGTCAGTGCCACCCAGCATTCCGGCATTGATTTAAAGGACCCATGGATCTGGTGGCAGCTGTTGCTGTTATAGTGACAGTGGCCAGGAGCTCTGAGTCCTTTCAAATTGCCAGGCCTCAGGGCAGATGCCTCCTTTGCCCCCCCCCCGCCATTGGTGTCTGATCTACTTTAAACGTTACTCTGGCACCAAACCAATTTCAGTAACACTGCTAGTTTTGAGAGTCTTGCTGATCTTATCCTGGTACTGTACACTCCAATAAGATGAGCCTGGCTGTAGGGAAACACACTAAATGATTATACCCAAAGTACTGTCTGCTTGAAAGGAAGTAGAAAATATTTTTTCTCTAGTCACTTTCAGTCCTAGTAATCTGAGATATTATTTGAGACAATAGTTTTTAAGACTGTACAGAGTAAATAAAATAGATGATTTAAAAAAATGAAATCAGATTTTTTATTTAAATCATATTTTTTAAATTAAAAACAGGTTTAATTATTAAAAATATTTCAAATTAAACTTGAAATTCAAACTATATAAATGCCTAAATTTATAATCTATTATAATCCTTAAAACACCAAACATAATATTAAGCGGTACATGTTTGCTGCCAAATTTTAAAAACAACAGTGAAATCACACTGAACTGCTGAAAGTCACTCGCTAAGGACCTGCAACCAGAGTTTGCTGAAGTTATTAACCAGCTTTTGACAACAGTAGCCTCTTCTGCAGGTTCAGAAAGAGTATTTTCTTCATTTCAGTTTATTGAGCTCAGGTCAATGGCTAGTTCATTTTAAGCTGAGAAACCCATTGGGAGTTGAAAAAGCAGGAACACTTGTTTTCCTCTTGAAATCTGTGAATAAAAATGTAGATGTTGAGCTTATGGAATCTTCTAGTTCCAAAATCTTGAATGACGTAGTGACCAGAAATAATCAGCTCAATTCACTAACTACAGATACTTCCCTTATTTAATAAATCAATTAGATTTAAATGAAAATCATGGTTTAATAAACTTTTTTGATCATTTTTCTTATATATCCAACATATTTAAAGTAGTTATATATTATTACATACAACAAAAACATTAAAATGTTTTATGCATTTTTAATTTAATTTGCATTTTCATTCAAATAGAACTTGACAAAATCACAAGAAAAAAATAATCTGTTAAATAAGAAATGCATCTTCATCATTTTCTAACATAATAAAAATGTAAAAATGAAGTATCTGAATAAATGTAAGTTAAGCTATATAATTGCATAAATAAATGTGTATAGATGTAGTGTGTCTGGTTAGGAAAACGAAGCACCAAATTTAGCATAAAAGCTATATTTAGTTGCAAATCAACATATTTTATTGGTTATCAACCAATGAGAATCAACGTTTATTGTGAATATAACTAAAAAGTCCAACTGCAAAACATGATTAAAATTGATGTTTTAAATCAATGTTTCCTGCTTGCTGATTTCAATCTTGATTAAAATCGGAGATTTAAATTACTTTGATTTAAATCATTCCACACTGACGCCATATCAGACAAAAATGATTTTTCTGTTTGTTGCACATAGACCGTGTCCCTTTTAATAACCTACATGAAGTACAGGGTTATGTATTACATTTATCATCTTTTTTGTAAGGGTATTTGCATACTAAGGTGACAACAGTGGTATAAATGCTTAGTGACTGATAGGTAAAAATCAAAACCATTCAGTCAGACATCTACTCCTGATTTTTACTTCTTTATTGATATAGGTATTTATATCAAAATTATTGCCACGGTCTTTTCTCCAGAACAGCTAACCCATTCTCTCTGTTTTTCTTGGCTATAACTTGATCTACTTGGACATAGATTATATGCCCTTGATAATATACCCTCCCATTTATAAGGGTCTCAAAAGTGCTTTTTACTAATAGCATATCTAGCATTCTATGGTTTTCACTGACTGGGAAATATATGATTTAGTCCTATCATGAGTGAATAAGCACACTAGTGTTATATAATCTCAGAGGGGTGTTATGTAATAATTTTCTAAATTGTACAGTGAAATCTTGTGCTTTTGTTTTTGGCTTAGTCTGTGGAAATATTCTAGAAATAGAGTAGATTCATTGTTTTTTCCCAAGACTTTTTTGAGATGAGTATTCAGTAGTAGCCTTAACTGGTTGCTTGGCTGGAGAAATTATTTTAGAAAAAGGGCATGTCTACACTACAAACTTTAGATTGCCAACTTAATTTGCATTAACAGACACAGAAGTTAGTATGTTGCTCAGGTATGTGTATACCTGGCTGTTTGTGTTGGTGCAGTGCTTGCTTACCACAAGGTCATGTGTAAGTGTAAAGTGCAGTGCACCACAGGCAACTATTCCAGTGTGCAACGTGCTGCCTTCTGGTGTGATGGCTTTTGGAACACGTTTGCAATGTGTTATGGGATAATAATGACATGCCCAAGGATCTCTGGCATCAAATTCCAGGCATGAAATTTTCTCCATCCCATAATGCCACCCATATCCTGTAATTTTTGTGTCTTTAAAAAAATATCCCACAATCCTTCATCATACTTTTTGGTTTCTGCCATTTCTGACAGAAGCCTGGATATCACAAAGCTCTCCACTATGAACATGATTGTTTTGAATGAGTAGTTGGATGAGCATGAGGAAGAGATCACAGATAAGTATGGCACTTTCCTTACAATGGTCAAATTTCAGCATTGCCTGCAGCCCATCCTTGAATGAACAGAACAAAGATCAATTCTTCATTGTTTTGCTCATAGGAAAAATGGCAGCAGTACAACTAACAGAGCCAGAGCTGGCATCTGCTTTTTCATTCCTCTGTTGAGTTACGTGGGGGAGTGATATAAGGGGAGCAATATCTTTATATGGATAACGATGTTCTTTGTATTCTCCTGAGAGATCTCAATGTAACTTTCATGCTGGCTTTCAGAAGGATTCTAGGGATGGCTGCCTTATTTCTCCCACCGCTGTCAAACACTTTCCCATGCCACTGTGCAATGAGTTCATCTGGTACCACTGCAGTAAATAGGCTAGCAGCCTACAAGCCCTGTCTTGTTATTTTGGGGATGGACTGTCTCCAAGGTATCCATTCCTACCTAGCCAAGGTATCCATGGTGGTCTGTGGTATTCCCATGGGGCATCTGCCAAGTGTACCATGTAGCTTGTTGTAAAAGCAGCTGGTGTGTGGCTCAACACCAAATATATTGTTGCGCTCTCTGGTCTTTTGGGATGCCTGGTGAAGCTTCTTCACTTTCAGGAGGCTCTGAAAGTTGCCTGCATCCCCCATGCAATCTCTTTTGCAGTTGTCCACATTTCTGTGGCTGGTCTGTAGCTTTGCTTTCACAGTATCTTCTCTCCACAGGCTCAGGAAATCTGATGCTTTCTGGTATGAGAAAATGCACAATCAGGAAAGGGCATTTCAGAAACAATTGGGGGATTTTAAAGGCGTGTTTGGGGGTGGGGTGGGGAGAGAAGTCTTCTGGTCTCTGTGAGCCCTGGGCTGTGGAGTTTAAAACTGTGACCAGAGCCATCACTATTGCAAGGAACCTGGCACTTAATGTCGACCTATCTTTGTAGTTAGGTAAATCAGGCATAAGTGACATTTGATACTGTGACAGCATTGGCATTGGTTGTTAGCTCCAGGAGCATGTTATTTTGCCTTCAAATGATGACCTGAGTTCACTTTTTGGGAAAGAAAGAGCCCATAGACATCTTCAAAGATCAGGCTAGCAGATTTCTTTACCTTTTAAAAAATGTCGACATTTTTCTTTTTTGCTTGGTCAGTGTTTGGAATGATAAAAAGAAGAGACTACCATAGAGACCAAGATCTTGCAGATATAGCTCCTTATAATTACATATTCAGCCAAAACAGTACAAAGGAAAACTACAATCCTTTTTCTTTATGTATCATATTCTAGTTTTCCTTAAATTGGCATTTTGGACTGTGTTCACTAGAGCCACTGAAAAGCCTTAGCAAAAAAGAAGGAAACAGAGGGAGGGTAAGAAAGATAGATTCCTAAATGACAGCCTTTTGAATAGTCCAAGTTCAATCCCTAAAACAAAAAGTGGAATCTTTTTTTCTAAATAATGTGCTCTACAGTCTCACCTCTCATCTTGAGAAACATGAAAGAGAAAGTAAAAGAGATGACCCAAATCACAGAGTTCCTTTGATAAAAGAAATTCAGCTGTTTTGAACACTTACAATCAAAGGAAGTGGTTTCCCTAATTACATGAACTATGTGAAAGCTCTCAGAATAGCTCGTCCACCCCAGGATTCCTTGCACTTTAGAAGTTTGCATAAAAGCTCACATGGAGAATCAGATGCAAAGTGTTTGATTCAAATTTTATTAAGCAGAAGTGTGCATACATTCATATTGCTAGGTTTGACAGCTGGTTGAGTTTAGCCCACACTCCTGATTTTGATGGGTGCATTTCAGTCCCACCGTTTTAAATCTTTCACTCTTCAGGTTCTGTAGCAAGACACCCTTTTAAGAAAATTGTGGCAATGGAAAAATTGAGAAAGGATGGTGGGGTCTTTTGATTGTGAGTCATCAGGTGAGGATTTTTCACCTTGATTGGACTTTGCAGAGTTTTATAGTTAAAATCCAGCCCTGTCTGAAATAAAAAAGGAAGAATGGTGACATTTATGTTTAAGAATACTGTTTTGTTAAAATGAACATTGTGAAGAATTAGTCTCTGAGCTCTACAACTTCAGTATAATTCTGGCTATGCCATTTCCTACAGACTATCAAAAATCTGAATTCAGTAAGATCTTTGAACAAAAAAAAAATCTTTTCAGATGACTGCTACCAACCTTATATTTTTCTTTTTGTACATGTACAGTAATAAAGGTACAGTTTTCTTAACTAAAACAATAACTTGTGAGTGGGGGGAGGAGAAGGAGGAGGTTTTTATAATGTTAAGATCTGTGTGCCTCAAAATTACCTGTCAAAAATGACGAATGCAAACTTTTATAACAATAGAGACAAAGCTCTTAATGTCACACAGTGGGTCCTGCACTTCTGGGTAGCGGTAGGTTGAGTATTATCTCACCCCATCTCGGGAAAATGGCAACTCCCAGTCTGATTGCTCACCTCAGTGGCTCACTACAGCTCTCAGTCTAACCTCTTTACTTCAGGGGCAAGCCATAGTCTGATTTAGCCACTCTCATCATTGGCATAGCAGCAGGGGAAAGGGACAGGAAAAAAAAATCTTTGTCTCTAGTGGCTTCTCTGGATGTGGCAACAGACTAGATTTCTTATCTCAGTCTCTACCCCTCTACCAGGTGTTTACCTTCCTTGAACTTTTGGGGCCCAAAGGGGCTGTTCCTTGGGCAGGGGTCTCCCTGCCCCTCACCTCTGTACCTGCATGGTTCCCTCCTGGCAGCTGACAGCATCTCTACAGTTCCTGCTCACCTGCAGTATGTCCACCCCCTTCTACTTCTGGTGTGGCACTAAACTGACTAACAGGGAAGCTTTTAACCAGTTCCAGAAAGTCTTTGATTATCTCTGGGTGTCCCAGTCAAAGCTCTCGCAGCTGGTTCTAGCAGGTTCTAAATTGCCTCCAGGTGTCTTAATTAATCTGGAGTAACTGTCCTTTGGTTGCCATGGCTATACTAGGTAATACTATCATTTTATTTTAGAGGTGCCACTTGATGCCCTCAGAACAGCACAGAGCTGCTGGATCAGGGACCAGAATCTGGCCCTGGACTTTAGTCCATTGTCACATTGAGGTCTTTGACCTAAATGATCAGTGTTGTCTTTTTGGCTTGGACATGGCAGAAATCAGACTGAAATTCATGAGCAAATTCCAAGCAATATAGGTACTGTCAGATTTGTATTGCACAGCTTATCAATAGATTTCCCTCAAAAAGGGAACATCAGAGACTTTATGCTAAGATGACTTCTTGAGGTGGAATCAGACAATCTCTTTTTTGAGAGATCTGGCAGCTTGCCACCTCAGAGAAAGGTATCAGCCACTTCCAAGAATACTGAATCCCATGGTCCTCCACAAAATGTTGTCTGTCCTTAGGGATGCAATTCCCAGATCTCCTCGAGAATCTCAATGAGCAATACAGGGCAAAATCCAAGGAGAGAAGACGTTGCATTTGTCCCAACTCTTAAGACAGAACTTCTATATTGAATAGAATTTTCTTATCTTTAGTGTAGATGGGGTGGGAGGGTACTCCTATTGAGGAATATCAGATATTTCTAGCACAAGGTTAAGGATGTTAAATTTAAATTAATCAACTAATCAGATAGTTGGTGTAATTTGCACTGACTGTTCAATTAGTTGATAAGGCTGCCTCTGCCTCTGAAATGTAGCAAGAGTCCTGCCGGCCACCGCGAGGAGCATGTCCAGTGGGGGACTGTTTGAGTCCGCAGCTTGCCCCAGACTCCCCGCAGCGCTTCTGCTTTTGAAATGTAGCAAGAGCTGGCGGAGTTGCCCTTATCAACTAATCGAATAGTCGATGCAAATCTGACAACCAAAAGTACTATGCAAATGTGGGAAAGGGGGACCAAAGTTCAATCCCCATCACCCCAAAGAAGGTGGGCCAAAGCCCAAGCACCACTGTCCTGGGGGAGGGGTTCCAATTATTGAGGGCTTCAGCCCTGAACAGTGGGGTTCAGACTTTGGCTGCAGCCCTGATCTCCAGTAAATATAATTCCAGCCCTCACAGCCCTATGAAAATGGGGCGGCGACCCACTTTGGGGTCCTGACCCACAATTTGAGAACTGCTGGTCTAGCACAATGGGTTGCTGACTTGGAGGTTCCTAAGTGCTAGCGTAATACAGCGATTCAGCCTCCTATCTTCATCTATCAAATGTATACAAAAATTATCTATGAAGATGGTACCAAAACAAGTTGGGGAGTGATAGAAAAATGCTATTTTAAATCTCAACAGGCAAAGATCTATGATTTTTTCACTGTTCTTACATGTGATTTTTTTTTTATTGTATAAGTACTTCTGATTTTCCATTAGATTTGTGCATGGTTCCTGTTTCACATTTGAGTGTCTGACATTTGTTTGGGTTTCTTTTTCCATCTATTAAAATTGAAAGAGAGAGAGAGAAAATGAAAAGTGAATGTGTTGATTGGCGGGGTGCAGCTTGATGGAATTGGCAGTCATATACAAATACAGAAATACAAATAAACAAGGCTTCATGTGGTGTTAATGATGTTTCTAGGTTCTTAATGTATTCATCCCCAAAATATGCTGTGGTTATGAAATGTACTGTTTTTCAAATACACAACCAGAGTAAATATTTCAATATCCAGCTATCTTCCACCCCACCACTTGCACGCAAATATTAAATCGTTTTAAGGAGGTTTGGTGATGCTGCTGAGGGAGTTATGTATGCCCACTGCTCTTAAAGTCTACTATTGTTAAATAGAATTAGTACTTTGTCATTAACACCACTGGAGCCAGGATCAGTCCCTGAATTAACAACACATTGCTATGAGCATTTCCTGGCAGACCTGGAGATACTGCCATTTCCTGGCAGACCTGGAGATACTGCCATTTAAATGACTATCTTTTTGCACACTTTCATTTGTGGGTGCTGTATTTGATTCTTGTTTTCATTTAGAGTTTTGGGAGTTTTTCTTTTAATCAATAGAATTTTTTAAAATTAAACCTTTTCTTTTAAATAATTGTTGGATAGCAAAGATGAGGAAGATTAAAAACAGGTCAACCAGTGAAACATTAAATCACATTTCTAAATAAAAATTAATATGTGTAAATATTCTGCCAACAGAATTTCCGGCCCCTGGGCAATGTGAGGAGTGTCTGGCTTTGGGCCCCTGGAAAGGACAAGGTTAGCTGTCCTCAGCCAGCCCTTCAGCACTGCCCAGCCTGCACTGCCTAGGGCTCCATCAGTGATTTAATGGGCCTATGGTAGCCCCAGACACTTTCAAATCGCAGTGCCCCAGGCAGCTGTTCCTTTTGCCCCTCCCCCTCGTCATTGGCAGCCCTGTTAATATGTCCATGTTGTCAGAAAGTAGATAGGTAGAAAAAGAAAGGTCTAGAAGCAGAAACGGATACTGTATAGAGAATTATGCACGGAAGTAGGAAGGTTAGAGGAAAACCAGAAGAACATAGGCGTCAAACACAAAATGTAGTAGAAGATCTGGCCAGATTATTTGTGCAAAGAATCTCAATCCCAAAAATGGGAAAAAAAGTTAAAAAAGTTTAACTTTGTGAGCCATGATCACTTTTCACATGTTATGAAATGTCCTGACACACATCCATATTTTAATAGAAACTTTAAGATCAATATCAATTGAACTAATTTTCAAATTCATTATAGAAAAATGTTCATACAATTTTCCATTTAAAAGTATGAAAATTTGGAATAAATTTCAAAATTTTAAAAATTTTCTATCATTTTTAACCTCTCTACTCAGTAGGTTAATTTTTTATCATCCATGTTTTTACATAAAATAAAAATTTTCAATCTTAAACAAGCAAATATATTAACTGTTCTGAAAATGAGATAAAGACCATATATACTGGTACTTTTTGAGTTCTTGCTGTCATTTGTACAGGATTTTTCAAGTCTTTGTACAGGGCTCCAGCTTTTGAGACCTAGCCTCCAGCACTGCCCTCAACAAGCCCTCTACCGTACCAATACGGATAGAGGGGCACAATGTAGGCTGTCAATCTAGCCATCCATTCTTATTTAGGCAGGGAATAGGATTGGGGATGGTCCTCTATGGTTGGAGAAGTTTGGTGTGCAGGGTAAAGTGATGCGGTAGGCTGGATTCTTGTGTTCCAGGAGGCCAGCTTGGCAATTTTTTGCCTAGGGAAAATTGTGATTTTCATGACTGAATTTGAGAAAATACTTAGGTGAGGGTATGTCTACATTGCATTCCTCCTTCGAGAAAGGAATGCAAATGCAGACAAGCGAAATTGCAAATGAAGCATGGATTTGAATTTCCCGCGCTTCATTTGCATAATCGCGTCTGGCTGCTTTTTCAAAATACCCTATTAAAAAATGCCATGTAGACGTGGTTATTTTGAAAGAAACGCCTTCTTTTGAAATAACCGTTAAACCTCATTTTTTTAGGGGGTAAGGGTTATTTCGAAAGAAGAGTTTTTTTTCTCAAAATAACCACGTCTACACAGCGTTTTTTATCTTGAAATAGGGTATTTCAAAATAGCGGCCAGACGCAATTATGCAAATGAAGCGCGGGAAATTCAAATTCGCGCTTCATTTGCAATTTCGCTCAGCTGCATTTGCGTTCCTCTCTTAAAAGAGGAATGCAATGTAGACATACCTTGAAAGATAACGTCATTGGAAAAGTGGACCGCAGTTGATTCTTTGATAGATGCTGGTATCTCTGTTGGAGTCTGTGCTAATTGTTCAGTGAAGATTCTAGTGGAATATCTCCAAGTAAGTTCTCTGCTTCTCTAGCAGATTGGGAGCTCTGCAGTTGTTTAGACATTTTTATCTTATTTAAAACAGGATGTGAAATATCTATAAAAAGTGTGAAGTATCCAACACTGTTATCTGTAGGCAGGTGCAATATGTCTGAAAGCACCCTCTGGAAATGTCCATTCCTTCAGGATACTGCTGATCATTAGGTTGATGCACTGAGTGCGAATCCCTAGGTTTCCACCTTTTTTTCCCAGCCAGGCTTAAATGATTGTCTTTTGTCTTGCTTCTAAGTGCTAGGATGCTGGAAGAGAGTACTCTGGGAAGGAGGGGTGTTCTGCCTGTTGCATTTGTGCTATTGTCCCTAGCAAGGTGGTGCCTGTAAGACAGTGAGGGGCAACCTAGACTAGTGAGTGGGCTGCGTGAGTGGCCCTCCTTCATCTCATTGGGCCGCAAGATTGTCGTCACCAAGATAGTCTCATGGGGTAGGGTAATTTTGCTAACTGCACTTGTGTACCTAAAATTTATGAGGTGTGCCAACTGAACTGTAGCAGCCCTTTCACTGGATGCAGGAGGAGTGCACAGCTCTTATGGTCATCTTACTTCATGTGCCTTTGCTTTGCATGTTTGTTACTTTAGTAATACCAGCAGGAAAAAAACAGAATCTGGCAGCCCTGCATGTGGGCAACAGTAAACAAAATGTCTCATCAGCCACACATAGAACCCCGAGGGCTGCATGTGGCCCACAGGCCATGGTTACTTACCACTGCTGTAAGATTTCTAGAGACTTTAATCCCAAAAATGTTCTCCTCACACATTCTTGCATTTGCTCCTGTATAGCAGTATCCAGATCGAGATTAGCATCCATTTCACCTGCTTTTGGAGAATGGGTTGAAATTTTTGGCATTTTACTTCTCGGTTCTTCTGGAGATTTGAGATCTGGGTTAACGTTTTCCCAGATAGTCATGAGGGGTCACTTGCAAAACAATGTCAAATAAAAGGGAAAATCACCGTAAATCTAATAGAAAACCAGACTGACCTTGTTGGGTAAATATCCTATTTTTTAGGAGTCTAGATATTTCAAACCTGATCCTTAGAGAACCGTGCTACCCCTCCCACAATTATTCAGTATTACAATGCATGTTTGAGACAGCTTTCATTTTTAACTAATCCCAAATACTAAAGTTTGTATTTTCCAATAAAATCCACAAAATGTGACTAGTTTCTAAAATCATACATCTGTTTCCTTACAAATACACAGTATCTTTATCTTTTAAATGATTTGCTCTTGCAAACAAATAGAAAGTCAGTAACCATAACAAAACCCAAATATTCCTGGCAGATTTCAGTCAAGTGTGTTAGTATAAAATTTTTATATGGTTCCATGCTGTACACTGAATAATGTAATGCTCCTATGGGATTTGTCAGGGCTTCAGTGTTTTTCTTATTGAAATCCATGGGAAAATGAAATGTTCATCTGTTATGCCAGTTCCATGTGTTAACAGACGTCAGTGTATTTGTATCTGAAAAGGTAGATTTCAGACTTTTTTTTGTTGTTGAGGCTGTTATAATAATTTTATGCATGTAACACTTCTGCCAGGTAGTGTCAGCAGCAGCCAGGGCCAGTTTCAAAATCTAGGGATTCCTCTCCATCTATCCAACATAGAACTGATTCAAACCCCCACTCAGTAACTTGGGTAATTCACACATCACCCCTGGGCACCTCTGAGAGGCAATGCTTCTTCACTCGCAGGCAGAGTCTGAGCATAGAAAAGAAACTTAATAAAAGGGAGGGAAGTAACTTGGCGTTAATTTGGGAAAACACCACAAACAGGATTCATAAATGAAAACTATGAGTAAAAGTTCTACCCCAGATAGGTTGGGTAATGTCCTTTTCCTATCAGGTTCTTAAGTCCAGCAATTTGAATGTCCCCTTCACATGCGCAGCCCTCCTCTTTACTCTATTCACAGTTGCTGCCCTTGGTCAGGGCTGACCCAGACTTCAGAGATGCATCGGCAGAGTTAACTTCCCACCCTGAGTTGGGGAGGAGGCTAGTAAAGAGGCACCTTACTCACTTCACTGGTCACTTACTGTCTGCCTGCTCGCTGCTGTTCGCTGCCTTGCTGGCCATTTGTCTCACCTCTCTGCCACCACACTACTCACCACTCGTCACACCACCACTGCTCTGCTGACCACTCACTGCATCTCTCCACCACAGACCTCTTGGCTCTCAGTCACCATCCGCTGCTATCCACCTCATGGCTGTGACTACTGCCCATCAGTCTCAAATGATTTCACCTCCCAGTTAATTCAGCTCTTAGCAAGCAGGATAGAAAAACACAACTCCAACACTATTAGCAAAAGAAAGGGGCACCTATTTAGCTCTGTTCTTTGAAGCGGGGGAGGGAGGTGAGGTGGAAACCAGTCAAACAAGACCAGGTAGGGGAAGCCATACATCCTCCAGACCAGAATAACCTTCCCTTACCCCTTCCCTCTGATAGAGCTCTGAAAGTTGAGCTCCTGTATTAGCAAGATTCTTTCCACTGAGAGCCCTTGCATTTGGAACAATTTAGCACAGTCCTACTTTTCTGTATCCCCACAAAATTACAAACATCGGTTACCATATTTTAGCTATCCCTGCATTTCATGCAAACATAGCTGGGGTGGGATCACAAATTCAATTGATTTCAATGAGCAAAACAGCAGTCCATTTGCTGAATATCTAACACATCTAAGCAAAGCAGGAGCAAACTGTATTTACATAGACACAACCAGGATTTCTCTCCCATTCCAGCTAGCTGTAATGGAAGCGTTCCTGCACATCCTGCTTCCATGCATAAAGTGCCCCCTGCTGTCCCTGGGCTCCACGCAGTGCTGCCGCTTTGAAATGCCGTGTGCACCCCAGTGCCGGCTGGGGACTCTCATCTGGCCCTGGACCACATGCGGCATTTCAAAGTGGCAGACCCCGGGCTCCACACGGCACTGCAGCTTTGAAGCACCCCTTCCCCTCCCCCTTGCTCCCTCTTTCTGATAGAGGCAGGAAGGGGGAGGAAGCGATTAGTTGACTTGCATGTCGACTATCCAATAAGCATTTGCTTATCAGATAGTCAACTCGTCGTTCATATCCCTACTGTTTAGACTCACCCTCAGGAACTTCTGATATGCCAAATCTCTCTCTAATATAATTTTTTGTAACTGAATAGTCTTTTAAAGTTGTGGTGTTCTGACAGAGAAGTCCTCCATATTCTAAAGATCCGTGGATTTTGTTTATAATACAATAGCCTTAAAGTTGCCCTGAAAACTGCAAAATGATATGCAAAGCTCAAAATAACAAATGATAGAATATCATAAGAACCCAGTTCCTGTTCAATGGATCCATTTCCAAAATACTTTAACATTGTAATAAATATACATGCTTGCTGCTACAGATTACAATTAATACAAGTTAAAATATAAACTTGCAAGAGCTACATGCAATTGCATAAACCTATAAATAACAGATAATTATTACATGCAACACTTTACACTAAATTATAGAACTGAGATATTTTGGAGCTATATTTCTTTTTTTAGATTTTTTACTAAACAATTAATATACAATATATAAAATTAAGTGACCACTAACATATTTATACTACAAAAGAAAAGTGGGTTGGGATAGTGTTCATAAAACAGGCAGGATAATAATATATAATCTTCCATTACACAGTCACGGGAACTGGGCTGGATCCCATGATTTTTCATTTCCAAACGTTATAGCCAATGGAGCTTTTTTTAAAAGGTACAGAATTTCAGTAACTATTGTTTTGGGTGTGAAATGGACATTGCTGAAACATGCTTCCAACCCTAACTTTTTAATGACATTTTTGAACGTCTTTGTAAAAGTACCCAAGAGAGAAAGATTTTTTTTAAAAAAACTAAAGCACTAACAATGCTTAAATCAATAGCGTGATTTAACTTTTATTTTCTTTGTGTGACTGGTGAATCATTGCTAGCATAATACTGAATATGTGAATCTCCTCTACTAGAAATTAGATGATTTCAATGTCTTAAAATTGTACCTCTTTCAGATGGGCTTTGGAAAGTTAAATTGGGACAGATAATCCCCTAAATGAATATAAACCAAATCACTTCCTTCCCCTCCAACTTTAAGTCAGTATGCAAGCAGGACACTTAGAATTTAATTGCAATTTGAAATCAGTCATGAGATGTATATTGGAGAGAGCACAGTTCTCATCGGAACAGATAACTCTGCTAATTTACTCGCTGTTAAAAGTTGTCACTGAATGTTCCTTATGCATCCAAGTCTTTTGACTGCACTGTGCATGATGTGTTTTTCATCCTACTTTGCTAATATGAAAGAAGATTTAATGAGTTTAACAAACATGTCCTTTATTGGACAATAATTGGCTTCTGCTGAATAACAGTTTTTCTGGTCCTGCTTGGGATCTCTGGGGCATGAAGACTATTGACCCCTTCCTTATAAAAGTTTATGAGAAAATATACAAATGGTATTCTGGCAGGGTCTAAAAAAACAATGGAGGTTGTATTCCACATATGATTTTCATGTTAGTGTTCAAACAGTTTAGTAACTACCTATCATTGTTACATGGTTATTTTTAAGATTTTTGTTGTTGTTGTAATTCCAGACTATTTTTAAAAATCCCTCAATTTACTGCATATTATAGGGGAGCGAGTAACAGGAAACCTCATGACAAGTAATAGAATGTAAATGCTAACCCTTGAAATATAGTGTGACTGTGATCTTAAAGCAAATTCACTTATACACATTTGAGAATGAACAGGAAATATAAATAGCTTATTAAGCATTATAATCAGTTTAACTTTACAAACAACAGCAATAACAATGTCATTAACATAATAGTTGGTAAGGACCAGTTTCTGTTTCTTTTGAAATATATAGGAGCTCTAGCATGGACTACAGGGGTGAGGCTATTTTTGTTAATATTTAGATAAAAAGTGTGCAAAAACAGAATTATCAAATTTATTTTGACCCAGTATGTCATCAAAGAAGTGGTACGTTAAAGCAAAACAACACTTGCCCCTGAACTCTACTCAATTTTATGTTCCATCTTTTAGTCTCCTCTAGCACTTTGTGCTTGTGTTGTAATTTTAGATATCAGTCTCCTTAATGTTGTGGGAATCTGTTTTCTCTGTGTTTGAGGGCCACCCATTCTTTCAGCACTCAACACACAAAGGTTTAACCCTAAATCTTTTATCAGCAACTTGTGTTTCATTTAGTATTGGTAATCAGTATATAGAGTAGTTTTAATGAAACATTGACACATCAGTGTTTAATGAAACATTGATAATGAAACAGTTATCCGAACTGATCATTCTTACAGTGTAGCACATCATGGGAACAGCTTATATTTAAACTCTCCCAAGAATATGTTGGAGTTTAAACTCTGCAAAACTTTGGAACTAAATCATTGTCAAGTCTGCTTTAAATTCTTTTAACTGATTCTGAAAATTTCCATGATAAGCACAGCAAACATTTATTTACAGAAATGTAAATAATCAAACTCTATTGCACAACACATTAATAAATATTAGAAAACACTTAGGGATGTTCTGCTAATCAGATTTCTGGAGTAGCTAAACGTTTCTAACCCTGTAATTTTGCATAGAGTGAAGGTGCCTCATGCTGTGAAATTAACTGATTTATTAACAACAAAGTTGGTTGGCTGCTGGTTGGCCTGGTGGTCTAACAAGACTCAGTATTAATTTTTAAATTTGATCTGGAGCAGCATGCTCAGACAGAGGGTGGGGGAAATATGCACTGTATGTATTCTGCAACCCCCAGCTCTCCCCTCCAAGACAGCTGGAATAATAAGTGGTGATTGGTAATTTTCATATGGAATCACTTGGATTTTTTTAGATCCAAGTCTTGCATAGGTTTTTTTTGGGGGGGGGAAGGGGGGTGTTTGACCAACTTCATTGTAGAGAGGCAAGGTGGGTGACTTAATCTTTCATTGGACCAATTTCTGTTGTGAAAAGATAAGCTTTTGACCTACACAGAGTCTTCTTCAGGTGTGGGAAAGGTGCTTAGAGTATCACCGCTAAATACAAGGTAGAGCAGACTTTTTATGGTAAGTAGTTAACACACATGCTAAGGGACCGCTCAGGTGAAAGCACATTTAACACCCTTACATTCATATGTGTGGGAGAGTTCAGGGATTCCACCTCATGAGAGGCACTTGCTGGGACTCAGGGCAGGAGGGGTCTGAAGCCCTGAATCCTGGCAGGGCTGAAGTCTCTAGCCCCAGCAGCAGCAGCGGATATAGGGCAGGGCGCTGCCCCGGGCTCCACACTCAGGGGCAGACTGGCCCGGCGGGATACCGCACTTTAAATTCCCCGGCGCCGTGCACCACACGGTGGAGGAGCGCATGCGCAGCATGCTGAAATGCCGTGCAACACAGGTGAGAGAGGAGACGCCCAGTGAGAGGGGCCCTGCGAAATTATGCTGCCCCGGGCCCCGCAAAACTCTCATCCGCCCCTGCCCAGCAGATGAACCCCAGCCCTCAAACTTCTGAAGATTGTCATATATGGCTTGGAGGGTCAGTAAGTTTGGCCACTCCTCATGAATTTAAGATCCCTGCAGGGCTAGCCTTACCATGAGGCGAACTGAGGCGGCCGCTTCAGGTGCCAGACTGTGGGCGGGCACCACTAGGACCCAGAGTGTAGAAAATTGTGTCTGCTGCTGGTGCATATGTAGGTAGTGGAACAGTACCATGAGAGGAGTAGAACAGGAAGAAGGCAGAATTGAAATCTTTCAAAGTTTTGGCCCAAGCCAGGGGGCTGGGGGCGTCATTTGAGCTCCCCGCCTCAGGTGCCAAAATGTTGTGGGCTGGCCCTGGATCATTTTTTGAAAGTGAGCAGGTTTCTTTTGAGGATGAGAACTGAGAAGTCCAATATGGAATATTCGTTTTGTGAAAAGTGTTCACCCACAGTGATACGGTGGTTTTATCTCATATCATTTTTCTGTGTGTGAGTTCATTGGAGAGTGTAGTGATTTGTTTCACCCACACAGTTGTTGTTGTGGCATTTAGTGCACTGGATGAGGTATCCCACATGTCATAGGCATGTCTAGGACCCAGGATCTTAAAGGTGTGTTGGGGGGGGGGTATTGATCAAAGTGCGATGTAAGTATGTCTGCGGTTATGCATCTGTTATTCTGGCATGGTCTCATGCTATTTTAAGTTAGCGGATCCTGGTATGTGGAGAGCTTGCCTCTGTTGAGGATCTTAGGGCATGTCTAGACTACATGGCTCTGTCGACGGAGCCATGTAGATTACCTTTGTAGACATAGGAAAATGAAGCGGCGATTTAAATAATCGCCGCTTCATTTAAATTAAAATGGCTGCCGCGCTGTGCCGATCAGCTGTTTGTAGGCACAGCGCTGTAGTCTGGATGCTCTGCGGTCGACATCAAAGGCATTTGTTGACCTCCCCGGTATGCCTCGTGGGATGAGATTTACCAGGGAGGTCGACAAATGCCTTTGATGTTGACCGTGGAGCATCCAGACTACAGCGCTGTGCTGACAAACAGCTGATCGGCACAGCGCAGCAGCCATTTTAATTTAAATGAAGCGGCAATTATTTAAATCGCCACTTCATTTTCCTATGTCTACAAAGGTAATCTACATGGCTCCGTCGACGGAGCCATGTAGTGTAGACATATGCTTAGAGAGACTGGGAGGTCCTTTGAAGACCAGAGAGGAGGCTCAGGAAAGATTTCTTTCAGGATGTGGTCTCCATTGAGTATGGATTGTAATAGTTTAAATATCATGTGGATTCTGGTGTGAGATGGTAGATGACAACGAAGGGTGTGCAGCTGGAAGGGTTTTTTCCTGTACTGAAATTGGTTCTCTTGGAATATTTGGGTGGCCCATTTCATAATGTGATTTACTTCTCTGGTAGAATGTCCTTGTTAGCGAAAGTAGTTTGAAGTGTGTTTAGGCACGTATCTGAGACTTTCTCCTTGGAGCATATGCTGTGATATCTGAGAGCCTGGCTGAAGATAACAGATTTGTGTGTTTTGGGTGATTACTAGATTTGCGAAGGGGAAGTATGGTGAGCTATGGGTTTCTTGTTTATAGTTGTTTTCATGGTTCCATTGATGAAGCCGATAGCGGTGTCCAGGAAGTCACTGTTAGTTAGAGACAGCTTCATAGATGCGTGGTGGATGTTGAAGTTATGGTGGAAATCTATAAAGGGCGTTTAGGTCGTCTGTCCAAAGGATGAAAATATTACCCAGAAATTCTTCCCTTGTGTCTATTTTGAATGGAATTCACAATCCAACCTTAAGTCCTTATCCGCATATGGGAAAAGCTGCAGTTCAGCAACTTACAGGATCTTTCAAAAAAGCCTTCCTGTTTCGAAAGAACCGCATCTAGACCGCGGTTTTACTTTCGAAATAGTGCTTTTTTGAAAGAGCGCCATTACGTGAGTATGCAAATGAAGTGCGGGAAATTCAACTCCTCGCTTCATTTGTAATTTCAAAGTGCCTAATTTACATCCCTCTGTCAAAAGAGGGATGTAATCTAGACACAGCCATATAGCATAAGTCTTAGAAGAAGAGGTCAGCAAGCACTCAGGTTCATCCAGAACTGTTGGTATAGAATATTGTGTGGTGAGTGGTTGGTAATGTGATGTGATGATTGCTATTGCCCTGTGACTAGCCAGGGACTTGTCCTGTGACAGTGCAGTGCCATCAATAAATTAGATGCCACTTGTTGTTATTTTGCATGTCAAGTTGTAGATTAACAATGTGTCCAGGCTGTAGCATTTACATGCTTTGGATGTGCTTTTCTACTTCCTCAATGTCAATTTGTTATTCACAACTCGTGATAGTGAAAACAGAAAGAATTTAGATTTCTCACAAGAGATAAGAATCAACAGAAAACTCTTTGTGTATCACTAGGGCTTTGCTAAAGAAACTGGTGCCCGTGTAAACTGAGTGAAGTATATTAAGTGTCTTCCCAATATGAAACTTGTATGCCTGAGCTAGTTAGGGCCAATTTTCCAAATGAGTCAGTTTCCGAGAGTTGCAGATATAAAAATTCCCCAAGCTGCTTAAGTGCCTAAATGCTTCTGAAAATCCCACTAGGCACCTATATGTATGTTCAGGCAACTAAATAACTTTGAAAATCTGGTCCTTAGCTATTTAGTGAACTAGCGACAACAAGTTTTTACTTAGAATATTGAACATCCATGTCAGAAGGGGAGAAAAAATGTCAAAGGAAAACTGCATTGATAAGGATGACTGGCTGTTTTCTTGGTTCTCACTGCAGTTTGACTAATGTAATCCACATCTGATTTGCAGCCACCGAAAAGAGCAAGAAGTGAAAGGAACTGGCTGGAATCTCCAGAGCACAGTGATTTAAAAAGAGGCTCAGAAAAGATTTCTCTTTAGCAGTAATTGTCTTTAGTCGGAGATGTTTTTATGACCTCCTAATTTGGGAGGTTTTATGGAAGATTAATAGTAGTTTTCTCTAATCCTAGATACAAGCTTGGACTTGCATCAGTTACATCTTAATCAAGAGATTAACAGCAGCATACAATCAAGAAGAAAATGCATTAAATGCAATGGATACATTAAATGCCTGTAACTGCCTGAACAGGACCAAAGTAGCAATAGGTTTATTACTACATTATAAATACATGCTCTACATCATCCAATTTAATGGTTTAAGTTAGATTCTTGGAGTATGTTTATGCTGCATTTAGCCATGGCTGGCCCATGCGGGCTGTGGGCCTGTTTCATGGCAAAGTAGACTTCAGGACCCAGGCAGGGGCAGGATCACAAGCTCTGGAACCTCACAAGGGGCCAATCTAGAGAGATTCAATCTGTATAGAGCTGCACATGTTGAGAGGCCCAACAATTAAACTCATCGTTGTAAAACCAAAACAAGCAAACAAAAAGAAAGTCCCAAAATCTTTTTATTTTAACCAAGATTTTCTAAGAAAAACTAGTCTCCTAAATCCCTATTTAGGCACTTAAAGTGGTGGCCTGAAGTGCTGAGAGCTCTGCATCTCCCACGCTCTCACCTGGTGTTCTGAAATGGGTAGGTTTTTTAAGGAGAATACCACAAGTGGACATTACTTTTCTGATTCATATAATATGTGTTTAGTTGGTGCCCAAAGCCTGATGTATATTATTGTAGCAAATACATTTTGTTATTAATTCTCTAACTTTTTCTTTTGTTTTTTGAACAGGCAGAAATACTCAGTGTGCTCAGTCACAAAAACATCATTCAGTTCTATGGAGCCATTATTGAACCTCCTAACTATGGCATAGTTACAGGTGAGGACTCTTCCTTTGACTCTTTCTGTATAATACGGAAGGTCTAACATTGCTAGGTCCTAACTCATACTGTGACCTGTATGCTTTTGTTTTGCAGATGTAAGTGTATGGCATAAAGTCTTAAATAAACTATTTCTATCTAATTGGAAAAGGTGTTTCTTTTTCTACCTGTGATTAAAGGTCTACCTGTGATTAAATTGTCATTACCGAAATTCTCTCTGGGTGCACTTACGACTTACAATACCTAATCGGTCACATTGCCTGTACCCACTTTGTGTTGGCAGTTTCTCAACTAGGACCTGATCTGCACTTAAAATTTAGTGGGACATACAGCTACATCAGAAAAATCCACAACCCTAAGTGCTATCGCCAAAACCCTCAATGCAGACCCAGCTAAGTTGAAGGAAGACTGCTTCCATTGACTTAGCTTCTGTTGTTTGGGGAGATGATGTTCTTTCACTAATGGAAAAAAACCCTACACTATGGTGTTATTCCACCATAGCTATGGGATTGTAAAGCTATGTGGGTATCGGTGCCAAAGCGTAGACACCTTTGACTAGGCACTTCTCAGATGGAGGTCTCCATCTTTTTCTCTCTTCACTTTGCATAAATAAATTCCACAGTGTGTACTCAGTTTCAGTTCATCACAGATTTTCCTGTCATATAGACCTTGATACATTAGCGTTGTAAGCCCCCAAATTGAGTAATTTTTTTTTCTGTTCTGTTATCACAGAAGGCTTCCTGCACGGTCTAAATTTTGCTGGCTTACTGTATCCTGCCTACAAGTTAATATAATGTGTAGCCAGTTTTAGTCACCGATGAATTTTTAATACGTTTTGACATTTTGAAAGCAAGTATGGAAACGATGACAAGAACCAAACCAATTAGTTTTACAAGCCATGAACTGAATTGCTTGACAGTCTTTTAACCGCAAGAATATTTTAATAAATGTACTCAATGGGGTATATATGTCTCTCTCTCATCCTTTAAGTGAGTTATTCAAGTTTATTTTATTTCTGTAACCCAGCATCTTCCCCAGTTCTGAAATGTCTGAGCTGTTCTCTCTGCAGTTGGGGAGGTGGTGCCACATTGCAACACAGCCTGAGCTGGCCCTGCCCCCTTCTCCAGTTTGCCACTAGAAGTTTTGCCTTTATATATTGCTCTGTACACTTTGCTACTAGATACTATATAATAGCAGCTATAGGTGATTTGCTTTATTCCTGACCATTTCCTTGGCCTGTTCTATTTCAGTTCATTTTGGAATTGTTTTAAATTTACTTCACAAGTGCTTTTTATGTAGCTTGTAAAATTATGCAGATATCTACATAACTTGATGTATCCCCTCCCCCAAAAGACCTCTGCGTACCCCCTGCAGTATGCATACCCCTGGTTGAGAACCGCTTTAGATGAAAAGTCTAATAAGAAATACTGGTCAGTCCAATCCTGCTGACTCCTTTGTTTGTGGACGTGATTAGAGAAGAATGGGAACACTCTGGCAAGTGAAAGCACATAAACAGGCATGCACTTAGATACTATCAGAAGCAACAGCCAAAATGCCTTTGCAGAAATACCAAAGGTAGATGCTATTATGGCATCATTATCAAAAGGTGTGATAAGCCCATCCAAAGGGGATTTCTTTCCCAAAGACAGGAAGTTAGAGGCACCCTCAGAAGGGAATTTGAGGCTTCTTTTGCTTTCTGAGCATCTCTGCCCTCTGCCTGCTTTGCGGAAGCCACAGTGTCCTGCCCTGGATGACAAGGACAAGCCTGACTTCAGATTTACCCTTAAAATAACCTTAGCTACGGCCTTCGCAACAGGTGGTTCAATGAATGCAGCAGAGTTCTCAGCTAGGGCCATGGGATGGCGTCCAGCTCAGCAGCAAGGCACCACACATGACCTACAGTGCAGACACTCACTTCAAACAAATCCTGTGCTCATCCAAATTCACAGCCGCCCTGCAAATTATTGGAAAGAAATTGGATAAGATCATGGCTGAGACTGGACATCCTTCGCAAGAGCCCCACCATTTTTCCATTTTCAGGCTGTTTCCAAGAGCTAGCAATTGAGAAAGAAGCACTGGACATATGACCTGTCCGCTAAGAGGCACAGGTCTTGATCTTCTCGAGGACGGTAATCAATGCTAAAGGGTTATTCCTTCACCTGGTCACTGTTTAGCCCGATAAATAACAGAAGCACATTCCCCCTGGAAATTCCTGCTATTTTGGATTCTGTTCAGGACAGTATGGACAAGGCATAATGTGTCATCCTAAGTAGTGTCTTAACTGAAGGCCGGTTTAAGGACTCCAAAATCCACGTTTTATCAAAAGTGAAATCCTCTTTCCATGCTTCACAAGAAGTGATCCTTCTATCATTCTGTCCAAATCTACTGCACCCTACTGAAGAGTTCTGCCATTACCGATTCACTCCACACACCGAATCAAAAAGAATTTCAGGCTTCTTGTTTAGCTCCTTTTCCTCAAAGTGCACAGAGCATCTCTCCTGGATGGATGGCTCATGTTACGCATTATAGAGTTACACAAGGCATAAGGTGAAGTATTAAGGCACATGAGACAAGATCTATGGTGACATCATAGACTGAAATACCTTGTGTTTCAATTGAAAAAATTTTCAGGGCAGCAACATGATACTCTTTCAGCATCTTTATAAGACACTTTAAGGCCTGCAGAGGCCTCCTTCGCCAGAAAGGTCTTGCATGTGGAGATTCCAAACAAACTTACCATTTACAGTAGACTGCCAATAATCCGGCACCTTTGGGACCTAGGTGGTGCCGGATTATCGGATATGCCGGAGTATCAGGAGGTACTCCGGCGAGGGGCTGTGACAGGTCTGCCGGGACCCGCACTGCATCCGGGGGGTGGGCGGGGAACGGCGCGGTGAGGGATGAACCCTCCGCCGTTTTGCAGGAAGGCGGGGAAAGCCCCGCGCTGCCGCCAAGAGTTTCTGGGAGGGGACCGGGCTCCCCACCCCCCAGACTGCAGTAGTTATCGCCGAGCAGGGGGGTGAGGAGCAGTACTGCGGGACCAACCCGTCAGCACCCCAGCTGCTCTGCTCTGCCGCTTTTCCACCGCTCATCAGTTTCAGCAGCGGCAGTGGCGGACTTGGGGAAGTGGCTGAAACTGATGAGCGGCGGACAAGCGGCGGAGCAGAGCAGCTGGGGTGCTGCCGGGTTGGTCCCACAGCGCCGCCCCTCACCCCCCTGCTCGGCGATAACTACTGCAGTCTGGGGCATGGGGAGCCCGGTCCCCTCCCGGAAACTCTCGGCGGCGGCGCAGGGCTTCCCCCGCCTTCCTGCAAAACAGCGGCGGGTTCGCCCCTCGCCGCGCCGTTCCCCGCCAGCAGCTCCAGTTGTCCGGCTGGCCAGAGCACTTCCAGGTTCCAGTTGGTGCTGGACTGTCGGGAGTGCCGGACCACTGGATGCCAGACAATTGGAGTTTTACTGTACTTTCAAACGGAGACTTCTTGTTTTCAGTTTGAATTGTTATCCCTCCTTACATCCCTCAGGTACAGGTCAAAGTACTGTGTACTTTGGTACAGAAGAACGCTAAGTTCTTCTGTACCATTTATATATATAGTTTGTTTTCTAAAACCATTTTGCTGCTTTATAATGCTAGATTGCCAGATACATAATATTTTATTTAGAAATATACATGAAAGAACTTCAGCTACAACTACAGTTTAATAACATGTATCTTTTAAAGTTACCTACTCTGTATTTTAGAGAGTTAGTGCATCTGTCTGTCCGTCTGTCTGTCCGAGAGTCCATTTGTTCAGTCTTCTAGTTTAACTACATTTGTTACATAGCTCAGATTATAAGCCCTCTGTTTTCTAATACACACTAGAGGATTTACCTGGCATTGCTCAAGACCTTGCTGGGGGCTCAGGGCAGAGTATGGTGGGTGCAGAAGTCAGGGCAAGATGTGGGGGGAAGCAGGAGTAAGGACTGGGGGTGGGGGAAGCAGGAGTAAGGACTGGAGGTGGGAGATGCAGTAGTCAGGGTAGGAGGTTTGGTGTCGGGGGGGGGCAGGGCCAGGGATTATGCTGGGGAGAGGGGTCGCCACCAAACTGACTGGGGTGATGGGGTGTTGGCTGTGCTAGCCAGACAGTGGCTCCCTGGAGTTTCCTTGGGCAGTGGGGGTCAGCAGGTACGGTGGCCAGCAACAGACAGATCCCCTTCCCCAGCCAGCCCCTCTGTTCCCAGAATGGCTGCCCCCCTGTGGTCGTTCGACAGCATGACTATCACTGCTAGCAGACTCCTCCCTTTCAGTTTTATGAGAAACAATTGAATTCCAGGCACATCCCATTGCCCTGGCACAACAAAACTCTGACCTTGCTTTAAGTTATGATAAGAGGAACTGGTATACCAAGTTTGGTAATTCTAGTTCTTACCATTTAGAAGGCATTCATGAATAAACAGACACACACACTCATCTCTCATATATAGTAGATGACATTAGAGTGCTTCTTTTCTTTTCTCTATATCTTTATCTGGTGTGGTAATGTAATAGCCTCTAGGGATAGTTTGTATCAGGTTGGTTACCTTATTGTATTTTGTTAGGGGCACTGTAACAGGCTTCCTTCTGGATCACCACAAATAGTTTGGACATGTCAGAGTTTATAAGCACCAGTGTGTTATGCATTGGGTCCCCTCCACCAATTCACGTACAGTGCCTTATGCAGCAACGTACAAGTGGATGTAAACTTCCCTGTTAGTCCACTCTCTGGAGATGGAGAGGCAAAACTTCAATATTGTGAGATCCTCAGTCTACCCTCTGTCCCTGGCCAACCACCCTTTTTCACTTCGTTTCTGTTCTTTAACTCTTCCCAGCAGATGGATTGTTTGCTGTCATTAGCTCATCAGCCTCTGCCTGAATAAGCTACTGAGCAGCAATTTCCCCCAATTAAATCCACTCTGGGGGAAATAGCTACTGTTTAGTGACCAGAGAGCTTAGTCATCTCTAGGCTCCTAGCACTCTGTCACAGGCACTGCCAGTCTTCAGAAAATATAGCTGCCAGCCATTCTACCAACAGCAAGGATTAAGATGGTGCCCAGGGTCTTAGAATAGTTTCTGTCATTACTTCTACGTTTGAACAAAAAGTTCCATTCTATTATATGCATTAAGGCATTCTGCTGCCCAGGGGTCAGGAAGTCTGGAAGCCCTTCCCTCTCCCTTTAAAACTCCCACATGATTTTGAAAAGCCTTTTCCCCAGTTTCCTACCTTGGCAGGCACACCTAGCAGCTTGCTTTTGCTATGTGCATCCAAATGACCATGCAGATTTCATGGATGCAGAGAGCTATTAGATGTGGCTTATGGGGAGTCGAGACTGCAAGAACTGCTGTGCACCAGCCGTATAAACATCGATATTTACGAGAAGATTGCAGGAGTGATGGTGGCAAAGGGACATGACATGGATCAACAGCAGCACCATGTGAAAATGCAGGAACTATGCCAGACATGTCACAAAGTGAAGGAGAGTAACAAGAAATCTGGTGCTGCCATGTAGCCCTGTCACTTTTACGTTCTTGGCAGAGCCTCAACCAGCATCCTAGGGACAAGTTTGGATACCTTGGAAGAGCCCAAGATAGACACTCCTGCCATGAACAGCGTGGAAGAAGAAGAGAGGGGAAACGCTGGTGTGGGAGGGGACTCAAACTGTGCCATAAGCCAGGATCTGCTTGAAACTCTGCAGGAGTCTAGCCAGTCCTTCCAGGCAAGCAAAGATGAACCTGCTGAGGAAAGAGAAGGGAGCTTGGGTAAGTGTGTACATGCATTATTCTCTCCCCCTCCCCCTCATCTCCCTCCCTCCTTCCCTTCTGCCTTTTGTCTTCCTTTAAAAATGGCACTCGGCACATCTACCAGTACTGCTGTGCAGAGTACTGGAGATATTCTGCAGTCCTCTCCCAAAGGCTTCTAGAGGTGGCAGATTAGTTTCTTCTCCCGGGATAGAAACTTTCCCATGCCACACTGTGAAGAATTCAGCTTACACCATTGCAGTAAACAGGTCTGGGCAGCTTTAGGATGCCAGCTACAGCCAGGTTCTCTATGACTTTGTGACCCTCAGGAGTGAGTTATCAGTGAGATATCAGCTAAAATATCCTCCCTTCCTGAAAATTCATAGATTCAAAGTCCAGAAGGGACCACACAGTCTGACCTCCTTCTTGAATTATGGGCATCAGAACTGGACACAATATTCCAGCAGCAGTCACACCACTGTCAAATATAGGGGTAAAATAACTTCTCTACTCCTACTGGGGATTCTCCTATTTATACATGTCAGGATCACATTAGCTCTTTTGGCCACAGCATCAGAACGGGAGTCCATGTTCACACCATTCCCAGATCTTTTTCAGGGTCACTGCTTCCCTAGATAAAGGTCCCCATCCTATAAGCATGGCCTATAATCTTTGTTCCTAGATGTATAACTTTTTAGGGGTGAAAAAAGGGTTAGAAAATTCGAACCGTGTAACTGATTACAATTTAATTGGTTACACAGTTAAGCCAGTATTTTTTAACCCCCCTTGGACTGCTGGCTCCCAGCCCTGTGGGTTCCCAGTGGCTTCCAGTCCCACCAGCTCCCCATGGCTGCCGGTACTGTAGGCTGCCGGCAGGGGCTCCTGGTGACTGCCAGCCCCACACGTACTGGCTTCCACCTGCCCCCTCACTCCCTGTTGCCTCAGCCCAGACTTATCGGTTAACCATCTTCACGGATAGATGGTAGCATCCTTAATTCATGGTGAAGTAATCTCCTCAGGAAGATCTTTTAAAATTCTTGGATGCAAGCTATCTAGTCCTACTGATTTTAAAATGTCTAACTTTAGTAATTTCTATTTAATGTACTCCAGAGATACTAATGGAATGGAAGTAGTGTTATCACCAGATGACGAGATTATATGATCTGTTTTTCCCCAAATATAGAACAGAATTTAACACTTCTGTCTTTTCTGCATCATTATTGATAGATAATTCTGCCATTTTTATATAGTAATGGACCTATACCATTGTCAGGATTGTTTTTGTTCCTAATATATTTTTTAAAACTCCTTTTATTGTGCTTAGCTCTGTTTTGTATTTCTCTTCGTGTCCCTTTGCATCCCCCCCATCAATTTTCTACAGTTGCTAACTTTTGTTTTATATTGTTTATTTGTTTTATATAACTATAAACTTTCCCTTTCTTCCACTTGTTTTATGTATAGATACAGATAGATTATTTTTGTAGCTTCATTTGCTTTTCTTCTAAACCAGGTTGTTTTTTTAAGAACACACAGAAACAGCAATACTAGGTCAGACCAATGTCCCATCCAGCCCAGTGTCTTGTTTGTGACAGTGCCCAGTGCCAGATGCATCAGAGAGAGTGAATAGAACAGTGCAGCTTTGAATGATCCATCTCCTGTAATCCACTTCCAGCTTCTGGCATTTGGAGATTTAGGGACACCCTGAGCATGGTGTTGCTTCCTTGACCATCTTGGCTAATAGCCATTGATGGACCGATCCTCCTTTGTAAACCCAGTTATACTTTTGGACTTCACAGCATTCCATGGCAAAGAGTTCCACTGGTTTCACTGTGCGTGATGTGAAGAACTTCCTTTTGTTTGTTTTAAACCTTCTGCCTGTTAATTTCATTGGGTGACCTTTCGGTCTTGTGAAGTGATAAGGAATATTTCTCTAGTCACTTCTCCACACCATTCATGATTTTATAGACCTCTATCATATCCCACCTTAACAGGTTCTTTTCTAAACTAAACAGACTTAGGTTTTTTAACCTCTCCTATTATGGAAGCTGTTCTATACTCCGATCATTTTTATTGCCCTTCTCTGCACCTTTTCCATTTCTAATATATCTTCTTTTTTTTGAGATGAGGCAACCAGAACGGCATGTAGTGTTCAAGCTGTGGGTATACCATAGATTTATACAGTGATATTATAATATATTCTGTCTTGTTATTTATCTCTTTTGTAATAGATCTTAACATTGTTAGCTTTTTTGACTGCTGTGCATATTGAGCAGATGTTTCCAAAGAACTATCCATGATGATTTCTTGAATGGTAACTGTTAATTTAGACTCCATCATTTTGTAAGTATAGATGGGATTTTTTCCCCCCAATGTGCATTACTTTTCACTTATCAACATTGTGCAACAAAATGGCAGATTAAATTCAATTACCCAGTTGAGTGAGATCACTTTGGCCTTAGTTACCTTGAATAATTCTATATTCTCTGCAAATATTGCCATCTCACAGATCACCCTTTTTCCAGATAATTTATGAACATGTTGAATAGCACAATTCCAAGTACAGATCTTTGGGGGATCTAGCTGTTTACCTCTCTCCAGTGTGAAAAATGACCATTTAGTCCTATCCTTTGTTTCCTATCTTTTAACCAGTTATTGATCCACGAGAGGACCTTCCCTCTTATCTCATGACAGCTTACTTTGCTTAAGAGCCTTTCGTGAGCTTGTAAAAGGCTGTCTAAAAGTCCAAATACGTTATATGCCTCAAGTAACTCTAATATATTGATGTGGCATGATTTCCCTTTACATAAACCATGTTAATTTGTCCCCAACGTATCATGTTTATCTGTGTGTCTGATGAGTTTGTTCTCTATTTATAGCAGAGGTGGGGAACCTTTTTTGGGTCAGGGGCCACCGACCCACAGAAAAATTAGTCAGGGGCCACACAAGTGAGAAGCAAAATACAAAACAACAACAACAACAAATCCTCACTGACGTGCCCCCCCAGTTGAGAATGAGAAAGGCACTCCCCACATTCCCCTCATACACCACGGCCTAGTGGAGCCCAGGCTAGTAGATTTTCTGTGCTCCAGCCCTGTGGAAAGATGGCAGAAGGGTAGGGGGCTGGAGCACCAGAGCAGGCTCCCCAGTGCTGGGGGAGAGCCCTGAGCCCCAAGGACCAGATCCAGGCAAGCCAGGTGCTGCATCCAGCCCCCAGGCCTAGGTTCCCCACCTCTGATTTATAGTTTCAACCTGTTTGCCTGGTACTGAAGTTAGGCTTACCAACCAGTAATTTCCAGGATCATTTCTGGGGTCTTTTTAAAAAATTGGCGTTATGCTAGTGTAATATAAGAGGTTTCTGGGAGCACCGCTGAGAGGTCAAATCAGGGTGAATTGCTAAGAAATAGGGCTACTTACAGCCCAAGACGGGGTGTCTTCCTCTGTAAGGTACATGCATCTAGTCACAAAGAGCATTTCTGTTTGCCGCACTAGACAGTAGGAAGTCACACAAGCAATCCCTTAGATACTCCAGCTTCTCCTGTGGCACAACCATTACACACCTTACACAGATGAGAGAGAGGTTATGGAAACCAATTTTACCAAATCTGAACAGGTTTTTCTGATCTCAAAGGACCAGCCACATTCCCAGGTCAATTTATACTTCAGATCTTACCCAAAAGAGTAGGCTGTGCCAGTCCTTTAGAATCTAAAAATCTAAAGGTTCATTAGTAAAAGAAAGAAAGAAAAGGTTGAGAGTAAAATTGTTAAAGAAATTACAGTACATACACCAATTGCAAAGTTCCCAGTGCAGGCTTGTGGCAGAGATGGAATAATCTGCTGTCATATAAGTCTCTGGAATACACCCTTTGTTAGGATGGGTCATCCTTCTGGCTCGGTTCATAGCAAGGCTGCTTCTGACGTGATGAGCTGGAGGGAAGACAAACATGGAGGAACTACTAGGGCTCTTTTTATAGCCTTGCCCATGTGGATGGAATTCCATTTTTTTCCCTTGTGTGGAACCACTTCCCAAAATGGAGTTTGTCACATGAGCAAGTCACCTGTCCATGTCCAATTTTTAGGTCCACTGCAAAATTCCTCAGATGTGGATTGGCAGATCCATTGTCAGTACTCTGATTCACTTGACTGTCCACCCTTCCACAGTAGGTAGGTGAATCCTGTTGATATCTCCCAGAAGCAAATATTTGGAATGCCAGCATATAGCCAATACTTATAACTTTAAATACAAAAATAATACATGCATATGAATAGTATAAACAATCAGCAAAGCATACACTTTCAATAGACACCTCACTTTGTACAAAAATTTGGGGGCAAACATACAACAGTGAGTGAAACTATGTTCTGCCTGTTCATATCAAAATCCAGTAATATCACAGCTAGCTACCTTCCAGTCATCTGGTAGAGAGGCTGATTTAAATGATAGATTATACCAGATTTAGTAGTTCTGCAGTGTCATATTTGAGTTGCTTCCTAACTCTTGAGCGAATACTATCAGGTTCTGGTGACTTATTGCTATTGAATTTATCACTATGTTCCAAAACCTCCTCTAATAGCATCTCAGTCTAGTTCAGTTCCTCAGATTTGTTGTCTAAAAAGAATGGTTCAACTGGGTGGATTCCCCCACACCCCATCCCCTGTGGTGAATGCTAATCTAAAGAATTCATTTAGCTTCTCCACAGCAGCCTTGTCTTCCTTGAGTGCTCCTTTAGCACCTCAGTGCTCTTAGGCAGTCTTCCTGTTTCTGATGTGCTTACTATTTTTTCTGTTGGTTTTTTTGTTCTTAGCTGGTTCTTTTTCAAATTCTTTCTTGGCCTGCCTTATTTCACTTTTTTGCTGAATTTGCCAGAATTTTTGCTCCTTTTCTGCTGCCCTTACTAAGATTTTACTTCCAATTTTTAAAGGATGCCTTTTTGCATCTTACCACCTGTTTTGCTCTGCTATTTAGCCATGCTCATTTTTTTGGCCTTCTTACTGTGCTTTTTTTTTTGTGATATACATTTAGTTTGAGCCTCCATGACAGTGTTCTTCAGTAGTCTCCAGGTAGTCTGCAGACATTGCACTCTTGTGACTTTTCCTTTTAATTTCTGTGTCACTTGCTTCCTCAGTAGGTAGTTCCCCTTTTGAAGTGAAATGCTACTATGGTAGGTTTCTTTGGCATTTTTCCCCTACAAGGATGTTAAATTTCATTACCTTATGGGTGCTGTTATAGAGCGTTACAGCTATATTCAACTCTCGGATCAGATCCTGCGTTCTACCTGTGACTAAATCAAGATTTGCCACTTCCCTCGTGCATTCTAGGACACACTGGTCTAAGAAGCAGTAATTTATCTATAAATTTTATCACTGCATCCTATCCTGAGTTGCCCTGTACCCAGTCAATATAATAGTTGACATTCTGTTTTCTGCCTTTGTATCCTCTTTAACCTCTCTGAGCATTTCATATTCATGGTCACCATCCTGGTCAGTAATATATTCCTAGTGGTCTATTCTTATCGTTCATCCATTAAATTTCTGTCCATAGAAATTGTGTAGTACAGTTTGATTCATTTAAAATGGTTACATTATTTGGCTCAATATTTTCTTTCATATATAGCACCATTTCTCCACCAGCACGACTTATCTGTTATTCCTCTATATTTTGTACCTTGATATAACCATGTCCCATTGATTACCCTCATTCTACCAAGTTTCTGTAATGCCTATTATATCAATTACTCCATTTAATGTCAGGCACTGCAGTTCACCCATCTTAGTATTTAGTTTTCTAGACATTGTATATAAGCATGTATATATTTTGTCAATATTCAAGGACAGAGTGTTGTATTTAAATGAGGCCTTTTTTAATGTTTTGTTAGCACTAGCTGTTAACTACTGCTGCCATTAATTTTTAGTTCTGTGATCAGTTCTTTATCTGTTAGGACAAAGTGTCATGGCTGCAGTGCATTGTTATGCAATTGTCAACTGTAATGTTTAGAAATTCTAAGGTTGTTTTAATATAGGCAGCCTGAGAGCTCCTGCAGATCTCACTCAGATTGATGTCCCCTGGGATAATGCAGCTGTTTTTTCTACAGATGACAGCTAGGTGTGTAAGGAGGCAACAGTTCGTTCCCTAGTGTGATTTGGTAGTCAATAGCAGTCCTCGGTCAGTACACCATCTTGTATTTTGTCTATTAGGACTTTGGTTCATAAGCATTCAGGATAATTTTCTTCCAAGCTATCAGCAACTCAGAAAGAGGTAATGCCATTTTGCAGATAAAGTGCTAATTGTGGTCTCCTTTTGCCCACTCAGACCTTCCTAAATAGGTTATAGTGCTTGACTTTTAACATTCCGGTTGGACGAGATATCCCATCATGTTATAGTAAAAGCGGCTAAATTGAATTTATCCTTAGAAACTAGCAATACCAGTTCCTCTTTTTTGTTACCCAGCATCGATTTGAAGGCAATTAAAGAATTTCTTCTCTTCATGTGTCCTTTGGGCCCTTGATTAGCACTGTTCTTAACATCTTGTTTTTGTGCTGAGTGCTCCTATCTTACCTCTTTTTGACTTCCCTTTTTTGCTATTAAACTAGTGCCAATATATTCGGTGCCATTTCCCTTTAACTGTACCAGAGGGGATGTATGGTGGGAAGCGCTAAACTTCATAGCAACACAGAAACTTCCCTCCTTCAACCCATCCATACTCACTGTGGTTTGAGACCAAGAGTGGTACTGTTGTGAGGTACTCTAAAGCCAGAGTGCCAATAAAGTATTTCATATTGAAGGTATTTATGGGAATAACATAAAGCAGTTTTGAGACTTATATTTCCCTTTTCATTGTGACTATAAATGTAATAGTATATCTGTCTGATTTTATCAGCAGCTTCTGGTGTGGTGGCCTAGAGAGGCCTCCCTCGATGCCTGCTGAACATCTGATCAAGAGAAGGAAGAGGACTAAAGAGTATAGGTTATGCAAGATCCATCCTCCCAGCCACAGTTGTTTTGGACCATGATCAAAGGGCTTGGCAATGCCCTTCAGACTATGAACAAGGAGAGAGACTGAGAGTGGAGAGAGTGGTTGCTGAAGGAGAGGCAAAAGAACTAAGAGGTGTATCAGGAAATGCACCAGGACATAATGGGGTTGCTCAGGCAACAAACACAAATGTTGCAGAGCATGGTTAACCTGCAGGCCCAGAAATTCCAGAAGCCTTTGCAGTTCTTGGACAACTGCATGGTCTCTGCCCCCTATACTTCCCAACATACCACATGGCACTGCAGCTCCTTATACCTACCACTCCATACCAGGGGACAGTCAGGAGAACCAAAGCAAATATGTGGAGAAAACTAGTAGCCACAATGGACTACACTGATCTTCTGTGTACATATATGGACATAAATGTTATTGTTTACTTTCATTTTCACTTGTGCTCATAAACTGTGTTTCACCCTGTAACAGTGCTAGTAAAACAATTAGCCTGTACATCTTTGTTTGCACTTTAATTTAATTAACAGCTATTTTCCACGCAGTTTTTGGAAAGTCAGAGTATCTTTATTACATTTCAGGAACTGTAAACACATAATGGAAGGCAAAGATAAAGGGATAGCAAACATTTCAGAATTCATAGTGGCAGGCTTGGACCAAACCAGTATTAACACACAAGATGGGCACTGTTTTAAGAAAGCAACAGAAAGCTGTGCTGTGGCTGGCTCTTTTAAAGCCTTCCTCAACTGCTCTTCTTGTGTCTGACTGACTGTTCAAAGTCAGCAGCCAGCCACTCGACATTGACCCTGCATACTGGTGGCAGCATTTCCCCCTTCACCTCACAGACATTGTGTCACAACATGCAGCTATAATCATTGGGGGGTTTCTCGCTGAGATCCAGTCTGGCAGCTAAATACTACCTGCGTTCCTTCAGTCTACCTAAAGCATATTCAATAGTTCTGTGGCACCCACTGAGCCAGTAGCTGAATCTTTCCTTGCTGCTGTCAAGGTGGCCAGTGTGTAGCTTTATGAGCCAGAGCAAGGTGTGCCACTATTGGCATTCTGGTTTTGCCAGTGGTAATTTGCCAATCAGGGAATAATGCTCCTGCTTGCAGCTCTCTGAATAGTTCTGCATTCTTAAAAATCTGAGTGTCATGCACCTTCCCTGATCAGCCTTTATTGTTGTGTGTGAAATGTCCCTGATGATCATGATTGCTTTCATAATCATGGAGAAGAAGCCTTTTCTGTTGATGTACTCTGTAGCGAAATGAGCTGGTGCCAGAATACCTGCATTATGTTGCCTCAATGTAGTCTGGGAATCCCACTGCTGCAAATTTATCTGTTATGTCCTACACTTTGCTGAAAGTCACGGACTGGTATAGTAGGAGACGTTTAATGGCACTACCAACTTCCATCCCCAAATATGGATTTTCCATCTCCAAACTGATTTTGCACTGACTGGTAGTAATTCAGTGGTGCAAGCTTCCAGAGTGAAAGTTACCACTCTCTTCTCCACTGTCAGTATATCTGTCATACTGTTGTCCCTGTGCTGAAGGACTCACATGAATTCAACAGGCAGATCCAAGAATGTGGCCTTTTGCACCCAAAAGTTCTTCAGCCACAGTGTGCATTATGATGATGCATTTCCAACTGTCCGGACTTGTTTCTCAGGTCAGAAGTAGTGATCTACCATGTGGAGCTGCCCCAAGAATGCCAGCAGCAACCTGGAATGTTTTTTCACTGTGCCCATTAGTTTCCACTAGTTGTGCTTGAACATATCCACATTGTTCTCATCTCAATCCTAATCATAGCAGTCCTTCCTCAAGCTGTGTGACTACTGAACACTGGTGCTTCCTGGACATATTAGCAATTATGCTGAGTTCTGGAGGATCCATGGCTTCTGTGAGAATGATGGTGGAGACCAAAAAGTGCTGCTTTTGGAGACAGTGGGAGTTTTGCAAAAGGATGCTAAAATTATTGGATGTGGAAAGTAATATGGGATATAGAAAGCAGCATGTTAGGAACTTGACTCCTAGCTCCCAGAAATCCCTCTGTGCTATGCTACTAGCCCACAGGACACTGTGAAAAGGCACTGTGCCAAACAGCAGGGGGGGGGGGTGCAGTGGGATCCCTCCCAGTACACCACACACTTTGCATCAACATAAGAACTTCTGGTGAATATGGGCCATGCTTACACAAGAACCAAGCATGCATACACCTGAGCAGTATACAGACTTTGGTGGCTATATGCCAAAGTAACTGGGATTGACTAAACTTTGTAGTACAGATATGGCCTGGGTGTTGTGCTTACATACAGAGTCTATGCCCTTCCTCTTCTGGCCACTTCGCACTAGTCATGTGGTTTAAAGTTGTGGAATCTGGCTCTAAATGACCAGCTGATGATTTTGCTGGTATAGAGAAGCTCTCAGCTGGTGCAAAGTGGTGTAGCTGGATCCTACATCATCTGCCCCCAGTATACCCTGACACCAGGAAAATCAAGGAGTCATAACTTGTTCCTGACAGCTGCTCCCATCCTGACACTTCTCATACCAAGCCTATTCTGAAACAGGTGAAAATTTTGCCACAGTAATTCAACATTAGACCATTTGTCCTTAACAAAAAATTCTATTTCTATGATTCCCACATTCAAAAACCGAATAATTAAAGGACATATTCTAATACTTGTCTCAAATAGTTTAGACAATAATTAAATTATTTCTTATTTTATGATGGAATGTGTTGCCATCCCTCAGGTACAACTTTGTACAATACTTCAATGATGAGGAGTGTCCATCTTCCTTTAAAGCATTAAGTATTAGACACTAGTGGAGTCCATTTGATGAACTGAAAGCTGATCAAGAATGGAAAATTCTGCATTCTGATTTATAATCTCTTTAAATTATAAAGTACTAAAAAAATAGTATCAAATGGCACTGTGGCGCACCTAGTTTGTGTTTATGACTTCAGAATCCATTGTGCTCAATTTACTGTAAATAGACTGATTTTTCTAGCTATTGGCCCTGCAAACTCATCCTGGACTCTGAAAGTCAAAGTGGATTCTCTCCATCACATACGCCATCACCAGCTGTGAAGAAGCTGCAGGCCAAATGAGCCCTTTAGTGAGTGAGAAATGAGTCATCACTGCAGTTGGAAGTGTGTTGCAGCATGTGTAGACATACCTGAGAGAGCTTTGATCTAGCTAGCTGAGGTGCCAACTGCAGCATGGACTAGCTACCAGAGACCATACGCAGGTTCACTGGGGGGGTTTATATTTGAGCAGCAATCCCATGCTACCATGGCTTCCCTGCAATTGGAGATGTGATTGCAGCATGTGTAGACATTCCCGAGCTGAGAATGGGCAACAGGAGATGGATCGTTTAATGATCGTCCATTCTGTTCATTCCCTCTGAAGCACCTGGCATTGGCCACTGTTAAAAGACTAAGCTAGATGGACTTTTGGTCTGACCTAGTTTGGCCATTCTAATGTTCTCATGTGCTCGGCTCCCTAGTGAGCTTGTACTTGGGCAGCTAGCCCATGTTGCTATGCCTTCATTGCATGCTAGCTAGGTCAAAGCTAGCTTGTGCATATCTACCTGTGCTGCAGACAGACCTCTGACTGGTGTAGACATACCCTTAATTGCACTTGTACAATGACATTGCTGATAGTAGGTTTGCACAGATGTAATTCTTCAGAACTAAGTACCTTGACTGTAAAAATTCTGTTCACAATGGATAAGAAGTAATAGAATCCACCTGGCTTTCTTAGCAGTGTTGACTCTACATGCCTAAGAACAGAGAAAAGTTGTACAAACTTATTTTAGTCTCTGAAGTCAGTAACTGTAATTCTGAATATGCAAGTGGAACAGATCTCCTGAGTAAAAAGGTTGCGTTTTTACATAACTCCTTTCCTGTGCAGAACTGTTCTGACTTTTTTTGTTAAACATCCCAATGTACCTATCCCCAAATGTTTGTCATGCTCCTGATCTGGCTTATCTGAATTCTGTTTATACCAAGCCTTTTTACTGTCTTAACATAAAAGTACACTCCTTGCCTGGGCAATAATTTAAAACAAAATGCCTTTCTTTTATCTCCATGCAGTATACAGCCAGTTAATTATGGAACCCACACAGTCTTGTTGTAGAGTTTTATATGGGGAAATGCAGATTACATTTGCCTAGAAATAGTTTGTCATTGGTGGCAAATAACCCAGTTTTTTATTTTGAAGCAACTTTTTGAAATATATTATATATCCTTTTTTAATAGAATATGCTTCTGTTGGCTCATTGTATGATTACATTAATAGCAACAAAAGTGAAGAAATGGATATGGAGCATATCATGACCTGGGCAACTGATATAGCTAAAGGTAAGATTTATCTCCCTTCCATTGACCTATTCTGCTTGTGTCTTGGCTCTAAATCCCAAGATGTTGGACCAGAAACTACCACACTAGAGAGGTTCAACCTGCAGTTTGAACCTAAATAACTTAAAACAGGTGAAATGACCTAAATAACTTAAAAGAGGTGAATGTTATTCTGTATACATTTTACTACACTTAAATAATGTTAAACATATGTTTACACTTCCAGTTATATTTACAAATTAAAATGACTTACTGTAAAATTGATATTCATTTGGAAATTACACTTCATAATTTTACCCAGGAGGAGGGAGAAAAATTGTTCTCCTTGGCCTTTGAAGATAGGACAAGAAGCAATGGGCTTAAACTGCAGCAAGGGCGGTTTAGGCTGGACATTAGGAAAAACTTCCTAACTATCAAAGTGGTTAAACACTGGAATAAATTGCCTAGGGAGGTTGTGGAATCTCCATCTCTGGAGATATTTAAGAGCAGGTTAGACAGACATCTATTAGGGATGGTCTAGACCAGGGGTGGGCAATAATTTTTGGCCGGGGGCCACCCCGGAAGGAGTGGGACCTAATCCGGAAGGGGTGAGGCCAGAATGCTTCCAGGCTTCTCCACCCCCAGACCATAATTGGTCTGGGGGGGAGCCCCTTTACCCCTCCTTCCCACTAGGCACCCATGCCCCTGGCAGGGTGGGAAGAGGCATCACACACTCCCCCACCCCTAGGCCCTGTTTGGCCTGGAGCAGGGGAAGCTCAGGAAGCATCCTACCACCCTGTGAGAAGCATGTGCCACTTTGAAGTGCCATGCACTCCTCGCAGGGCTGGGACAGGACGAAGGAAGCTTTGCACAGCACCCACCACCCCCAGGCCCTAATTGGCCTGGGGGCAGGGAGAGCACTTGAAACCTCCTCCCTCCCCTGCCCTGTGAGGAGCACGCAGCACTTCAAAGTGCCACGCAGTGCTCGCAAGGCGGGGGGAGACATCACGCGCTCCCCCGCCCCCAAGTCCTGATTGGCCTGGGGGCGAGGGAGCTGTGTGAAGCTTCCCCTCACCCTGCTCCCTCCCTGCGCGAACGTACGGCACTTTGAAGTGCCATGCCCTCCTCACAGGGCAGTGGGGAGGGCGGAGGAAACTTCGCGCACTCCTCCTGCCTCCCAGGCCAATCAAGGCGTGGTGGTGGGAGAGCGCGTGACATCTCCCGACCTGCGATCAGTGTGCTGCACTTCAAAGCACTGCGTGCTCCTCACAGGGCAGGAGGAAGCTTCGCGTGCTCCCCTGCCCCCAGGTCCTAATTGGCCTGGGGGCGGGGGAGTGGCAGGGCCTCCACGGGCCGGATTCAGCCCGCGGAGACCCTTTTGCCCAGCTCTGGTCTAGCTGGTACTGGGTCATCTGTCATCTCAATGACCTCTTGAGGCCTCTTCCAGTTCTAGTGTTCTATGATTCAAGTACTTTTTTTTCAAAATCAGTCAAGGTGTTAACTAACAGTTTTTGATGCTTTTTATATTTAAATACACATTAATAGACTCGCTAATGCTTTAAGGCCCTGATCCTGTATTCAGATTGATAATTGAGGGTCCCTGGGCATGTATGATGTCCCATATAAAACTTTAAGGCTTTTCAGGAGTCCACACTAGAGAATCTGAGTTGCCCCAGTGCCTAAATGGCTAAACCACAACTTATTTTTATCTATTTTCCAAAAGGTTGGTAACTGCAAGTCATTTTGGAGTTTTATGTCAACATAACCAAGTACTCTCTAAGTAACTTCATCTGAATAATGAAGGCTGGTGGTTGCATTTTATATGCCCCAAGCACTAGAAGAAGGCAGAGCAGATAAGGAACTGAGCTTGTCATTGTGATTAACTCTGTGCAATTATAGTTTATATACCAACCATGAACATGATGCTTAGATGCAAGAGCAAGTTACCTCTGTAACCAGATCATATTTCTGGTTCATAAGACACACTGTGTCTTCCGCCTGTCCAAGCATCGGCTTACCTACGACTCACCCAGCTCTGCCTGCATTAGATAGATAAAATACTTAAAATAGAAAATGAAAGAATAGAAATGGGAGCATAAAAATATGCATCTATTGGGTGTGCGATGCCTCCATCCATTTATGTTCATGTATGTGACAATGAATTACATCTATACCTTTTACATATTTAGGACTCTCTTCATGCACATAATCTCATATCAAGCAACATTCCTCTTCTAATGTATTATTAGAAGTGGGACCTTGCTAAATCAGCACAATTTAAAAACTTTTCCTCATTTTTCTATAGGAATGCATTATTTACATATGGAGGCTCCAGTCAAAGTAATTCACAGAGATCTGAAGTCTAGAAATGGTAAAGTAACTTTGCACTTAAGTGATTCTATATTTCTGTTTTCAATTAACGTGACAGTTTAACTTTAGCCTTTAAGAGATACAGGACTTAAACCATCAACTATAGCTGAGAGATGCAGCTAAGGCAGAGAAAAGAGCAATGCTAAGCCATCTTTGTGTTCCCTCCCTTGAATCTTGGGACAGTCTGGGCACCATTCCAGTCCTTGGCATAATTCAGAGCAGTCTGTAGTGCTGCTTTAAATTATGCTTTGCTGCCCATGGTCCCATGGTCTGTTCCAGCAGCCAAGGTTTGTCAGGGTACTTTCCTTTATTCCTGGAAACGTACAGTATGCTGAGGCCCAGGAGGGGATGGTGGAGAACTGCTATGAATAGTGCAAAACAGCTAAAATGGCCTTGAGAATCTGGCCCAGTGTCTGCTCTGAAAATGTTATAGTTCTTTCAGACTGATTGAGCTTTTTTGCAGATGATAGTGCTTCTGAAGAATGTAAACTGGCTGTGGGGTTTGAGTGAATCTGTTCCACTGGGTTAGTGCCAGACCCAGTTATGAAACATGCTGAGAAGTGACTTCAATTGAAATATTTACTACTAGTAAATTATTGTGATTCACCAAATGCTCTATAAGAATGGAGAAATGGCTGGATGTGGTTTCATTCTTAAGTATCTTTAAGAAAATATTTATTTTATTTTACAAACTTTGATTAATCATTGATGCCATTATTATTAACATGAATTTCTTGGAGGGTTCATCATGAGCCTTGATTACTATGATGGGGAAAATTGGACATTTCTTTCTGTATTTGTAGTTTCAGTTTTTATAGTTAGAAAACTCTCTCCCTTTTTCCCTTTACCTGTCTGAAAATTTTATTTAGCGTCCATGAAAATTTACTGAAGATGTGCCTAAGAGCACCATTTTAGCAAGTCATAGTGGTAGAGTCAAAGACTGCATGAAACATTTTGACACACAGTACTACATCTAAAGGCCTATTAAGAAATCTGAGTACAGTTGACAAATTTTTGTGGGAAGTAAAAAGAGCCTTTAAACCAAAAATAAATAAATAAATAAATAAAAATAAAAATTGAAACTTCTTAGTTGCTTGGTGCTTTCTGCAACTTGGTTAACTCAGAACTGATTCAAAACATCCACACAGCTGGAGTTGCATACCATACTTATTGCATTAGTGTAGACCTACCCTCAAACTGAGCTGTTTTCCACTTCGTGGTAAAGAATACCTGGCAGACTTTTAAATTAAGAAATAAATCCAAAAATACTTTTCCCTCTGCTTATATTTGATATTAGATATTTGATATCTCCCTCCTTATATTTGATTAATTCATGTCTTGTCTGCCATTATTTTATCTTCAGTGATTAGAGAACTAGTGAAATGATGATTCACTAGGAGGCAAGAGAGTGAAAGTTTGTGTAACTGAGAGTAGCGATTTTCTTTTAGTCAGAATCCTTGATTTTTCTGTTTTTGTTTGCAACTATTCAACTTTTCAATAGCTACTTAATTTGGAGGCTATTGGACATCTTTGTTAAAGATTAAACATGCCTTCTTCTGTTAAGGTGTTAGAACTTACACTGAACATGAGATCTTTCCCAAGAGGTTTTTCAGCAAAACCAGTAAAGACTGGACTTTACATTCTTGGTATTTCTAAAGTAAATCAACCAAAACAATAATTTTGACTAGGTGTGTGAAGGAAACTTTGAGGGAACAGGGTGTCTGATGTTTCACATTATGTAGGAGGACATGAATCCAGTTTTTTAAACATACTTGTCAGATTACTATTTGAGTGTAATGAAACTTCACTTTAAGACCATGTCTACTCTAGGAAATTATTTTGAAATAACTTATTTAAAAATAATAACTCCTGAAATACCTATTTCAAAATAGCATGTCCACACTACAGGGAAGCCTCAAAATTAGTCAGAGGTAGGCTTCCTTAGAATGTGGATGTGCTACCTTGACTTAGAGCCCCAGGAAGCACTGGGGAGTAATTACTTTGAATGACTCTGGGGAGTAGTTATTTCAAAATAGCAGCAGCAGAGTGTCTACACTACCACTATTTTGAAATAATTATTTTGAAATAAGTGTTATTCCTCATGGAAAGCAGGAGTTACTATTTTAAAATAACCAGCCCCTTATTTTAAAATAATGGGCTTGGTAATGTGGACACTCTGCTTGTTATTTCGAAATAAGGGGAGTTATTTCAAAATAACTTCCTAGTATAGACCAGGGCTAAGTGAAGTGACACTTCAGTGTAAGAGGATTGAATGTCCATTGAAACAATTCTGGACTTTCACTCCACTTTCACTGAAAGTGGAATGTAACTCTCAGTGTATTGTCTGCAAGCAGGTTCCACTGTATTTTCTGATGGTCTGTCAAAGTTAAGGTAAAGGTGATCATAGAAAGGGTATTTGCTAAAAAGCATCACTGTGAAATTGAAGAATAGTTCAAACATCATACTGGATTTTTTCCTACTTATTTGAAGCTAATGTCAATAAATGGATACATATAATGGTACCCACAGTTACAACACAAAGCATTTGAGGAAATGTGTAAGGGAGAGTTGAATTATAACTAAGGAGATTTATTGTAGCCTGTTTCTTTACTAGTAAATTACATTCTCTTTTATTAATAATAGACCTCTTTTGTGATTTTTTTCTATTTTAGTTATAGAGTTTATTCATAAACTTTCAGGTATTTGAAAAGCGTTCTTCAAACATTTCCCAAGAAACTAAGAGAATTTTATATGCCAATATATTCAAATTCTGTTTTAGCGTGGGATCATTTTCTTTATCAAAAGTCAACTGGTTAGCTATTAAGATGTTGTTAACAGGAGACATTGTTCTTCTTTGTAATGTAATTCATTTACATTTTGTTTCTTGATTTTTCAGTTGTTATAGCTGCTGATGGAGTATTAAAGGTAGGAACATTTTAACTACTTGGAAGGTATTGCTGCTGCTTCGCTTGAGATCTTTGAAGTCAAATGAATGAGAACTTGGCATTTTATTGTTTGGTTTGGCCAGATCTGTGATTTTGGTGCCTCAAGGTTTCACCACCATACAACACATATGTCCTTAGTGGGTACCTTCCCTTGGATGGCTCCAGAAGTGATCCAGAGTCTCCCAGTGTCTGAAACATGTGACACGTATTCATATGGTGTGGTGAGTTGCTTTCATTTTTTTCCTCTGTATTAACGGGGCACTGGCATAACTGAGTTAGTAGAATGTAAAGTGTGAAAACAGCAGGACTCGACAAATTATGGAAAACCCTACTCACCAGACAAAAAAGGGACTGCCCCCCCCAAGTGTTTTTTTAATGGCATGAATTCCTAATAAGAATAAGAACAGTAATTACTAATAAGTTATTAATAAATATCACCCAAGTTATTAATAAATATCTTATAAACCTCTACCTTTTCCCTCTGCTGCCATGTCTCCTCCCCTTGCTCTATCAGTTCCCCTGGTGCCTGCTGCCCCCCAACCCCTCACCCTCCTCTGCTGTCCTGACTCCTGCCCTTCTCACTACCCTCAGCCTTCCTGAGACCTGCCCCCCTCCACCAGCCCTTCTCTCCCCCCTGTGCCCACTCCTCCAGTAGCCCCACTCTGATCATGTGAGCTACCCCTCCTCTGATCATGTGAGCTACCCCTCCTCATCCCCTCTCCTAACACCTCCCTCTACACACCTGCCCTGCCTCTCTCCTCTGGTGCTGGTCCCTCCCCTGCAGGTGTCTGCCCTTCTGCTTCACCCCCAGAATCCCCTGGAACCTGCATCTTCCCTTAGCCCTGCACCCTCCTGGTGCCTCCCCCTTCCCTCACTGCCCCTGCCCCCTTTGCCCTCTTTTTCCCTGATACCCACCCCCTCACCACCCTCTGCCCCCGTTCCCCTCATGCCCCTGTGCCCTCACACATGCCTTGCTCCATCCCCGCCTTCCTCATGCCCACCCCTTCTTTCAAGCCTTCTCCCAGTACCTCCCCCTCCCCCCTCTAGCCCCCAATGCCCTTACCCTCTCCTCTCCCAGCATAACCCTGTCCCCCCTCCCACTGACACCTCCCCTCCTGCCCTTTTCCTCATTGTCTGCACTTGGCCCCCTGGCATTTGTCTCCCCTCCACCCCTGTCCCTTGGTGCCTTCCCCTTTCTTCTTCTTCTTCTCCTGACCTCCTTCCCTCCCCTCCCCTCCCCTCCCTGCAGCACAAGCCCCTTCCCCATATTTTTCCTCTCCACTCCGCTCAGCCCAGCCCCTGCCCCTCTCCTACCTGGCTTCTGCCTTCCACTTTGCGGGGTTGCTGGAGCCTTTTTGAATTCGGCGGTCGCTGGCCGTGACGTCAGGACGCCATGTCACGCCAGCGTCCTGGCGTCTGCCGACATCCCGCCCTCTGGCTCGCGCCCCGCCTCCTCGCGCCAGAGCTGCACGCAGGCAGCCAGGCGCTGATAATCGCCGCACTTCCCCCTTCCCAGCGGCGCTCTGCTCCTCCACCGGCCGGCGGATCGGATGGGGCCGTGCCGCCCGTAGTGCGGGCTTTGGCCAGCCCGTCACAACGGCCCACCGGGCCAGTCCGCCCCTGCACTCGCCAGCTGGTAAAATCTACTCGCCGCGGGCGAGTGTATTTGTTGAGCCCTGGAAAACAGTATTCCTAAATAAGGGCAATAGACAAAGTTCACAATATTTCCTTTCAAAACAGATCCATATATTTTATCATTACAAGCTGAAAACTGATAGCATGAGCAATGTCTTGCATGTTTTAAAAAATAAGTATTTGATTAGATTATCAAAGTATTTGATTAGATTAGCACAGCAGCACAATCTGTGAAATGCAAACTTTAGTTGAAATACTTTACCTATGTCAGGACTGGAGGCAGGTAGGACCCAGTAAACAGTTTACAGTTTGTAGCTGTATTATGTTCTCAAAGAAATGGATATTAATCTTTCAGGAGCAACAGGTTATATTTTAGTAAGTTTATCAGAGAGAGCTGATTAGAGTATTTCCATAGAGTTGTGTGTCAATGGTGTTGCTTTAGGAAAAATGACCTTATGCCACTCCTATACTCAGATTCCTGTAAGTGCCTGCTACAATCACCTGATCGCTGTTTTCAAAGGTAGAGAAAAAGAAAGGTTGTTAAGTCTTGTGGATTCTGCCTCTTATTTAAAGGGGGCAGGGAACCTGTTTGTAAGCAAATATATGTTGTGTCAATGAGGTTTGGGAATATAGGAATTCTTTCATTCTGTTCCTACTCTGCTCCTTGCAATCAATCCAACACTGCTGCACATTGAATCTGACTGACAGTACAGAAGAGAGTAGGGTCAAGTATATGTGTTAAAGGAGAGGAGATGGCAGGAATTAACAAGTCTTTCCTGACACATTTTTGTCAGGTTTTTCTTAGTAATGTATTAAACCAACATCCCTGGCGATTCATCACTGATGACTTAATGCAAGATGAATGTGCCTTTTTGTTAAATAATTGTTTATAGTGGAAAATCACATGAGAAGGTTTGTGGTGAAAAAAAACCTGTGCTATAGATCCAAAACTGTAGTCCGATTTAACTGAGCTAAGACATATACAGTAAGCTAGGAAATGTAAATGTTAATGTAAGCGGTTATTGAAAACAATCAAATATTTCCCATTGAGGGGAAGCATTTCAGTTCCATATAGAAACAGATAAAAAAGAAACTCTAAACTAATTCTAGAATTTTCTGGTTTAAAAGTTGTTACAGCTTGATCAGTGTGAATCAGCTGTAAATAAAATTCTAGAGAGAGAAGTTAAGGAATTGTTTAATCTAGTAATATAGAATTTAAGGAATTGTTTAATATAGTACTATAATAATATAGTATTATAATTGCAAGTTTATTTTCTTTCTGTAGAAAAAATAATTTGTTAATTCTGTGATTATAGATAGAAGAACTTACAGTATAGCCATATGCTAGCCAGTTAGTGAAATATTTTAATGCCATAACCGGCCCACAAAATGGGTTTGGTTTTCTGTGCAGAGTTACATTGCCTGTGCCTTGTTGTCTTATACTGATAATTCAGGGTGCATAATGATATGTAATTTGGATGGCTGTTTAGTCATTTGTATGTATTTTGGGAACTAATATGCTCTCATATGGACACTTCCAATGTTTTAGAATTTTTAAACACTCTCACAAGGTGCACCACTCGCTCCTTGTTTGGCACTTCCTCCTGGTTATTCTGGGGATTAGTTCTTGAGGTCAGTGCCCCCTTGCTGTAGTCAAACTCACTCTCTCCTATGTGTGCGACTCCTCTCTCATCCCAGAGACTGGAGCATCCTCTTCCTGACGTAGCCCTCCAGCTAGGTCACTCAGCATTCCCCCTTCCAGGACACAGTCCTTCAGTGAGCTATTATCACAGTTATCCAGGAAGTCATCTCATTCACTGCCCTGCTGGTGTATGCCACACTCTCAGTGGCTGGTAGGGGAACTCAGGCTTTCCTTCTACCTCACGTTCCCATCCACGGCCCCTCAATCCAGCAGTTCTGGTCTTTTTCTACAACTCTAATTGCTCCTTCCCTGGACTGCTTTCTACAGCTCCTGGTTTCCCTTCTTGCTCTGGGAGTACAAGCTCTAAACCCTCCACCTTCTTCCCAGGGAGTTACTTCCCTTTCTCTGCCCCAAGCTTTCTAGCTTTATAGGCCCTGCCTGTTCCTGCACTGCTGAACCTAATTCCAGTCAGCTCCCTGGCTAAATCTACACTATTGAAGAAAGTTGACATAAGCTGCGCAGCTCGTTATTCACATAGCTGGAGTCAACATCTCTTAAGTTGAGTTACTGCAGGCTCAACACCATAGGAAGGGGGTGTTGACGGAGGAAAGTCTCCCATTGATTTACCTTATTCATCTGATCCAGGATAGAGTAATAGAGTCAACCGGAGAGCAATCTGCGGTCGATTTGGTAGGTCTTCACTAGAGCCACTAAAATTGACTGCAGGTGGATTGATCTTAGAACATCCATCCGGGCTGTAGAGTAGATGTGGCCTCTGGCTCTTTTTCCAGGTGCAGCCTGGCCATCTGAACCCCTTCCAATCTGTTTGGGGTAGACACCCCATCACAAACATCTGTGACTTGTTTCCCCCCGATGTTATTCCAGTTTTCCATCCTTCTAGCACCATTGATTTTCATGATATTCAGGTATAATAGTAGAATAATGCAGTGGTGAATTAGACTTTTGCAAGATACAGTGAGTCAGATTCTCTGATGGGAATTATGCCCACAAATAATTTATCCTACTATATCTTTGAAAGCTGGAATTCTCCTGTACTAAACTTTTAGACTAACAGTGAATATGCTTAAAGGCTAAGAATTGAAACCTTGGAAAAAGTAGATCTCTAGTTTTTACAATGATTTTATCTATAAAAACAAATTTTGAACAGGCTACTTTCAAAGTGTAAAACTTGCCGGTGGCGTTTGTGCTAGAGAGACAAATTTGCTTTTCTTCAGCTTAAGTGCAGCTGACATACTAATAACAAAGAGCAGGATCCTTTTCAAATGTAAACTAGTGAGATACTTGGAGAAGGCATTTTATTTGCAGAATCTGTGGTTTTCCCTAAATTTTTTTTTTTTCTGAATGAGTTTTCTTTCTATAAACTATTGCATGGCTGTAAATGTTGTTTGTTATGTAAGAAATCCTCTTCCCATTAAGTGACCAATCATTTCTGTCCCCTGTTAAGCCTGAGTCTTTTCTCAGCTGAGATGAACTTTCCTATTTGTAAATGGGTCATATTGAATTAGAAGGGATGTTTCAGATATTTCATTCAAGTGTGCAGAGTAATTTGTTCTGCTCTTCAAGACTGGCTAAATGGGTTCCAAATTCTCCCTTTGAGATTTTAGTAAATTATTTCATAAGGCTGACCAACAAATAAAACCAAATGTTCTGCAGATTTATCCAGACACAAACATAGGTCTTAGATTTTCTCTGAAGCACACAATGACTCATTTTCCTAAACCAAATCCATACTGCTCTAAACAAAGGATGTTAAGTATCATAATCTACCATTCTAGATGTTCAGTCATGTAGATTAGAAAGAAACAATGTTGTTATGTGTTGGAACAGACTATGATTCTTCACATGACTGGCTGAAATGATGAAGAAACACACTCAGAATATCAGTTATTTTACCCTAGCTCAGCAAAATTCCATTTTGAATATGTATTTAAGTATAGGGCGCTTATGTAGAGTCTTTCATTGTTGAGATACTTTAGCACTTATAAAAGAAGTTAATTAAATACTAGCTATGTAGAGGCTGTGAAGTTAAATGCATCAGCCAGTATGCTCTTGGCAATAGCTTGCTCATTGCCCTGGATATGAGAACATACTTTATTTTTAGAGGGAATGTTGGCCTAATACACGGGATTCTCCCTTACTCTTTTTGAAAAGTATTATGGGAGCTTTAATTTCTACTTGCATAGGTGCAGAGATGAAACTAATCTAGTTTTCGGGTCTCACATGAAGACTGCTACCTATAGCAACACAACACCATCACCCTTCCCACTTCAGTTCTTTTAATTTGGTTATGAGTCCATGTCAATAAGAGAGCTGTGCAAAACTGTCAATGTTCAGTTTTCTACCAAGGAAAAACACCACTTACTTCCACCAAAAATTTGAAGAAAGAATGAAAAATGGTTTGCTTTTCTTAAATTAATAAATTGTGATTTCCTCATGCCTGATTTTCTGGCACTTGAAAGTTTTTCACCAATTTCATTCTCATGTTGGATTTATACTAATATCTTTAAGCCATACATATGAAGTGGTAACAAGTGAATAACACAGATTCATTGAAGTGCAGGTCAATTTACCTGGTAACAGGTGGGATGTAGAACACGTAAGCAGTGTCTCAACCATAGAAGTTGTGAAACAGTTTGATCCTTACATAGATTTTATTTTGTATAATTTTAAGAAGATGTTTAATAAAAATATATTTAATATGAAATAACATTACAGTAATCACTTCAATGGACCTCGTCCAGCTAACTCAAGACTAGTATTAAGTACCTTTGGATGCTACCATCTACAGCTCTTATCAGGTGGAAGAATGGATCATGCCAAAATCTTCAATAGAGCTTAAAGAAGTTGAGTAATGAAGATCTGAGAAGACCCCATTCCACTTTCAAAACCCCTTCTTTCTTTTCCCCCTCTGTATTGGCAATATTCCAACAATTAAATTCAAGATTGGTTGCTATGCTGAAGACCTCTCCATGAAAACAAACTTTTACAGGTCATGTGAATTAAAAGGGATAGCCTCTTTAATTTGTATTGGTGTAGTGGTCTCTTCTAAGAGCATGTCTGTGCACTCACACACACAACTATTCCTAACTAACAAACACTGATCAACTCCTTGTGTACATACTCTGATCCTAGAATAAGCCTAAAGCTAAACAGGAACAAAGCTCTCTTATTCAGGAATAAAAGTGTCCACAAATTGAGTTAATCAAGGATAGTTAATAAGAGAGAACTCCATGTGTAGAAAGCTCTTCACAAAAAAAACCAGGAGAAAGTACATGATGGTTTTGAGGTTGACATGTGCTAGAGTCAACAAGAAAGTTGCCCTGAACCTTGTCTTTGTGAGGATGTTTTTTTAAACAAAAAAACCCCTGTGGTTGCTATCAACATTTCAAAGCCGGGGTGGTAGGAAGGGTGACAGCTCTCGTGTAGACAAGGCACTACCAGCCATCAGTATTTTAATCATTGTTGTGTAGACCTGCTCTGAGCTATGGTAGAAAATATGGTACTTAAAATGCTGGCAGATCCCTGGAGCCCCACCTATAGTAGTGTTCCTAGCATAATTGCCCCCAGTTGAGTTGAACTTGGAGTAATAGTGGGAATTTTTAGCAACTAAGTGCAAAAGTGTTTGAAACTTACTGAAAACAACAGTCACTCTTGTTCTTCATGTCATGTCCTCATCTCCATATGTTCACTTTTTTCTCTGTCTGTATATTCAAAGGAGACTGAGCAGTCTTGGAACCACAATTTGCAATGTGCCCTAAATTCTTTTGTTGTATAGTTCTCTGGACTGTTTGGACATTTGGACTACTTCCCTCTGCAGCTTTGGTTCCACTTTGGCCGGCAGTCCAGTATAGCCAATTCATAAGACTGTGTTGAAACCCTTACAAAAGTAAGGCAGTGAACATGTTACCAAGGAACATCAACTTGGTGGGAAAATCTATCTGGATTGTTGACTTGAATATGAAATTGGCATCACTGACAAAGCATTGTTCTAAGTAAATCTTTTGGAATAAACAAAAAGACTTATGGGACTCAAGTTCCTCATCTTTTGGTTTTCTAATGCTACTACTGAACAATAAGATACTAAAAGGGAATTTTCAGAATCCTTGCTCTCCTCTGGATTATGAAGTATAATTTGGAGTATTTAGAGCTAATACAGGGGGGTTAGAAAATTGGTGAGCTATACAAGACAATGGAAATAAAAGTGAAGATGGGATCATAAAGAAATTCAGTGCAAAATGTTCTGTGGAAACTTATGTTCATGAATGGAAATGTATAACCATCACCTGTTGTGGGAGAAAAAGCAAATCTGTCATCTTTTCCAGCTACTCACTCATGGTGATGCATAATACCTACATATCTCAATATGTAAGGGTGTTCACCTGAAAAAAAATTTTTACAATTCAAACAATTGTTATACATTTGATGTGTGATCTTTAGTGACAGTTTCTGGGGGGTTTGTTGTAAGTAGGGCACTATAGCCCTATAGTTATAGAAATGAGATCGTTCTGCAAGTCTGCTCACCTGCATAATTTAGTGACTTTTGTTTTATGCTAACTGTTTATTGGGGTGTCTGAGCTTCATGGGAACACTAATTTTTTGCAGCTAAATTCCCTTGTTCTCCTCAGCCTTACCAACAGATGTCTGGTAACTGGAATAACAAATTGAGGGTTTTTTCCCCCCTTCTTCTATAGGGAATGAATTGAGCCATACAGAAGGATTAGGTACCTGTATTCATATTTTCCCTTGAAAATTGTTAGTACAATGACTTCTTCTAAGATACCTTTACCTTTACTAATCAGGTGATGGCTCAAACAGAATTATTCAACAGCTCTTTTGATAGAATACCCTATTCATTTGATTTTTGTGCTTGAACAGCATCCGCCAGTACTCCTGTATTTTCCAACTAATTACCTCCAAAGTTGGCCATAATTCATTGAAAATGATTTGGCTTGAGTACTAGCCCAAAGAGCACAGATATCAAGAATTATACAAAGTGGTTGGAACTTTTGGCTAATTGGCAATAAATGTTGGTCCCTTTTTTGTGTTTTGAGTGGAAGAAAAAGTTTTTTAAATAGCTATTTATATGTGTATTGAGATCCAGTGTAGTAGATACATGTATGAATGGAAACAAATGTGACTTTTAACTTGTTGAACTCTGATTGTATGTCTCCATAGTAGAAAAATAAGTTGGGCTTATTGATTCTTGGCTGTTATGGCAATGTTGATCTCATTTTTACTGAGTAGCTCAGATTCTCACCTACTATTTGATTTAATGATCTGGGGCAATATTTGCAAAAATGTTACATGTATATACAGATGGAGGAGATCTTCCCATGTCTGAGGATAAAGTATTATAGTGATGAGATGAAATATAAAATATTAATTTCTGATATCTGCTATGTTTAATGTAATCGCAAACTTGTTGGCAGCAACAATTATTATATTTCCTACAAAGTATATTTGGGGTTAGGTGATTGTTATAAGCACATCTCAGAAGCAAACAATTTATCGGGTCAGATACTAATTACTAAGAACACCATTTGTAGTTGTATAGAAACATTTAAAAATGTAGAATTACTTATAATGAAAAGGTTTACTAGGAGAAGGAGTTCACAATCTTGCAAAGCTGAACCACCATTTTATGGTATAAAGAAAGAAGAGACTATTCCCTATAGTTTTCACAAAATTGCAGTCACTGGGCACCTCAGAATCCAGTTTTTTATCTAGGTTTTTTGTTAGAGGAAAAAACAGAAATAGAAAAATTAATTTAGTGAGAGAATCTTGCATGCAAACATTTGTCCAAGTTACTGCAAATGGGATCTGGTTGCCTGATAATTGGATACAGATAGTGCTGTATCAAGGTTTAATAATGTATTTAAAATACAAAGTACAGAAATAAAAATTCTTTTCTTTTTTTTTTTTTTTTTGTTCCAGGTTCTCTGGGAGATGCTAACAAGGGAGGTCCCCTTTAAAGGCTTGGAAGGATTACAAGTAGCTTGGCTTGTAGTGGAAAAAAACGAGGTAAGACTACGTTTCTACATTCAGGTACATAGATCAGAAAACAGTATTGGGGTTTTGCAAAAGACTTTTTCATCTTCTTCAAATTGAAAGTAAGTTCACGCGTATGGAAAGATTAGCAGTAGGAGCTAACACAAAGGGTCAAAGTGATGTTATTCCTCATGAATGGACCCTTTACATCTAATTGTTGCAGCTTCACGTCGTGATGCTGTAGATCAAAAATTGTACAAGTACTGTACTAGTTTCTCAGTCTCAATTGTAAAACCTAGGGGTTTGTTCTTAGTGATGAAAGAAGCCATTGCGTCCAAGGTAGGGGAACAGTTTAACTCCATCTCCTGCGTTTAGGACATCTTTTTACTGGCCGGGAGTTGATATATCTGTAAGAGACCTTCAGCTACTTCAACTTAACTCTCCCAGCAGGAGTCACTATAGTACAAGAAACTGCCGCTTAGATGAGAATTTCAAAAATAAAAGAAGAAAAAATAGTTTTAAAAAAAGAGAGAAATTACAGTTTTGCCACCTACGTTCAACACTACATTGAAGATGAGCTCCTCACTGGTATTGGCAAGACTGTGGCATAGCTGCAAGCTTCCTCATGCAGAGTCTTTCCATTTCAAAAGAACTTCAGTGGTGTAAACACCGTTTGTACAGTGTCCCCAGCCTCGCTTTTCTTCTTCACACAAATTGAGGCTTTCAGTTAGTTGGGCATGTGAGCTATATGTCTGAACATATGGTTCTTTGATATCAAAGACAGTAACTACATTTAAAAAACATTTAAAGTTGGGACTGTACCACACACAGACAAGCATGGAAATCTCAGTTAAGAGGAAACCTCTACTATCTAGACACAGTGGAAGTTTGGGAAACATTATAATGCAATCCAGTGTCTCTACAATGCTGTTTTATATTCTTCTATACAAGTTGTACTCCAAAATACATTACACTTAAATAAAAATTGAGTTAAATATTAAATAGCAGAGACAAATGAAGGGGGATACACCTTTATTTTTTATTTTTTTTAGTTCTTTTTGGGGAATGGATTGGTTCCACTCCCTGTCTGAGTATATGAGATGTCCAGATTAGTTGGAAATGCTATATTAGTTGAGAGAAGCCTTATGAACTCAGCCTTCTACAGAATACTATTTTCAGAACAGGAAACATGATGGGATTCCTTCTCTCATTATGGGAAAAAGCCTCATACAGCTAATGCCAAGTTACTTTGGAAGGAGAGACCAAAAACTTTTCCATATACTGTATATGGCATTCCTGTATATATCAAACACAGCGTTTTATGCAGGATCTACTGCACAATATCAGACCATTTAAAATGAGATGAAGAGGCTTGATCTTAGACTACAGGATGTTAAGGGGTACAGATGCATTTCCTCATGGTTTTTCAAAGCAGGAAACTATTAAAATAGAATATAAGCAAAATACGGGCATGCCTTGCTACAGCCAGAAGAAGCCTAAGAAAAAATAAGTGTCCTTCATGAATTTCTCTGTACTAGATGTTAGTTGCAATAGGATGGCAGTGTCTGTTGGAAACTTCCTTCCTAAGTTGTGTAATGAATGGATTGACACTGACAGTTGAACTCACACTGATTATTTTTTTATTCTGATCACAATATAGTGAATATGCCCAACACAGTCCTGCAAAATTATAGACCACAAAATATTCCTATTCCTCACTTTACTAACCGATGAAAAATTCTCAGGGGATAACTGTGTTAGTCTGTAACTTTAAAAACTAATAATCCTATGGCACCTTGGAGACTAACAAAAATATATATAGAATCGTGAGCTTTTGTGGGTAAAATTGTTTGTGTATCATAGCAAGTGAATAAATATAAAGGGGACAGGTTCTGCTCTCAAATAAACTCATGCAAATTCTATTGATGTTAATGGAGTTGCATAGGTGTGATTCAGAGCAGAATTAAACATGCTGTTGATCCAGTCCTGCATTCTTCTCCCTCTAAAAGTCTGTGCAGAACTCCAGTAAAAATCAGTGCAAAACTGGGTCTAAAGCAGACTCAGAGCAAAGATCACTTCAGTGCAAAAGCAATTCGTAAGAGGTTAAGTGAGATTTCAACAGTATCTGGGTTTTGTTTGTGTCCTCTGCACAAAAAGGTGAATTTCATCTCACTCCTATTTCTCACTGCCCTTAATATGAATGCTCAAATTATGGTTGGTGTTAACTAATCACAATTAATACTGAGAAATGTCGTCTTCGTTATGGTATGGTAGCCTGGAAACATACTACTAATATATTATCTGGCAAATAACATTCTGCACACATAAGATGTGTAATTGATGATTGCATGTCTCCTGATAATTTATTTTCCATCTACTAGAACAGTGAGGGTTACAGCCATAGCAAGACTAGCAGACATATTTTTAGGCAAATGACTTGACCTAGTATCAAATGGCATTGCAATTTGCTCATGCACTATAAAAATTTCAGTGCATTAATTGTGCAGAAAACTTTTCACCAGCAATGTATTATCTCCATAATTATACACCAGCAATGCCTTTATCGCATAGCTTACATTTCCGGTTTTTGTCTTGTTTAAGTGCTTGGGCAGACAAATTTGTTGTACTTTTATTTTGGCACGTTGTGGCTCATATGGCTTTGCAGGTCATGTTCCAGTAATATAATGGTATAATCTGATACAACTTGCTCTGCTGTAGTTGCAAAATGCCAGGATTAGTGCAGTCAAAATGCCTGGAGTAGCAAGTTGGTTTGAATGGAACTATAATATGTTGGTTAGATCATCTTTGTATGGCTTGGTCCTGTTTATAGCACTGGAGAATCATTTTTCCATCTTGACCTCTCAGATTTCTAGGTCCTTCCACATCATCCAATGAAGAAGCGTTCTGTTTTACATCTACATATCTATTTTAGTTGGTATCAAACATCTAAAGTCAGTTAACTGAGAATCTAGAGGTATCTCCTTATAATACTGATATCAATTAATCAGTCAGACCACAGCTTTGTGAAACTTATCTTGTGGACTGAGGTTCTCCTATCACACTCTCTTTTTTTTTAACTTCATCACCTCTTCAATCAATGCAATGTATATTTCGGCCATTTCTCTGTGATATCAACAGTGATTTTAAAATAACATAGCTGATTACTTCATATGGGAGAAAGGGGTTAAATCTTCTCCCACATTACATTTATACTGAGGTACATCTATGGACACCCAGTAATTCAGTTAGTTGAATCCAAACATTTAATATTCATTTGAAAGACTTTCCATGCCTTGCATGTTACTTTTTTAACATTCGCTGTACCTACCCATAGTGTATACTTTTGGATTTTGCACATTGATCCTCAATGATGGAGTTTTGGCCTTTATTCTGTGGATTAATTTGAAAAAAAAAAGTCTAATCTTTTTACTTGTCATTTGATGTTTCCAGTCTTATAGAAAGTATTATGACTAAGCGATTAAGAACAAGAAAATGCTCTTTGCTTTCATTTTACTGGTGAATCCTCTCTCCATTGCAGAGATTAACCATTCCAAGCAGTTGTCCCAGAAGTTTTGCAGAACTGATGCATCAGTGCTGGGAAGCTGATTCAAAGGTAATTTAATGTATTGTGTTCATGTTGAATGTATCTGTTTCTTTTTCATCTTCATCATTTTAGAATGTAAGTCTTATTTTATAGGACACAGCTGGCCTATTACTGCTGCTGCAAACCAATTCACACCAATTCAAAACTGTTAGCAAGGGCTCTTCTTATGGTTGTCTAGAACATATTTATGGCTAGATCCCTCTCTTGCCTTCTAAAACAAGGTCTGTTTAGAGAAGTCAGTGTTAGGATACTGACTGGAAGAGCCGTGTAAGGGTAGGATGGGAAGAATGTATAGATAACAAAAAATAGTTTAATTCTTACCTATAAAACAGATTTTCTTCATAAAATTATTTCTTCACAAACGTCCCAGAGAAGTTGCACATATAATGTAACAATTAAAGGCCTGGTTCTGACACCCTTAGCACATTGGGAGCACTTGCGACATAAGTTCCTACACAGTGGGTATGTCTAGACTGCATCCCTCTGTCGGCAGAGGGATGCAGATTAGGCAGGTCGACATTGCAAATGAGGCAGGGATTTAAATATCCCGTGCCTAATTTGCATAAAAATGGCCGCTGTGTTTTGCCAACTCAGCACTTTGTCGGCAAAAAGCAGCAGTCTAGAGGGGAATCTGTCAAGAAAGAAAGGCTTTTTTGACAGATCACTTATGCCTCCTGCAAGGAGGTTTACAGGATCTATCAAAAAAGCCTTTGTTTCTCGACAGATCCCCCTCTGGACTGCCGTTTTTTGCCGACAAAGTACTGAGTCGGCAAAACACAGTGGCCATTTTTATGCAAATTAGGCACGGGATATTTAAATCCCTGCCTCATTTGCAATGTCGACCTGCCTAATCTGCATCCCTCTGCCGACAGAGGGATGCAGTCTAGACATACCCAGTGTGAATAAGGATGGCTGAACAAGTCCTAAATTAACATGAAAACAAAATCAAAAACAACTTCAAGAAGAGGTGTTATATCAAGCTAATAAACCTTTGAACCTGTTTGACTGTCCCACGGGGGTAACTAAAGGAATAATAAAAAACGAATATTTACCAAATATAGATGATAGAAAATGTCCATTTTTAGTTCAGTCCACTGCCCTACTTTGTAATGTAGCAAATTAGATGGAAAGAGTCCAGGGGGTGGCGGTACCTGGAAAGCAGTTCATAATGGACTCAGCTTTGTTATCATTTCCTTCTCCTGTGAAGATAGTTAAGGAAGGAAAATGATATTGCTTTACTCAGTTTGGTAGGGTCAGAATTCTGGTCCTGTTAATGTCAATGGGGGTTTTGCCGCTGCTTCGGTAGAGCCAGCATTTGTTAAGAACATAAGAATGGCCATACTGGGTCAGACCAAAGGTCCATCGAGCCCAGCATCCCATCTGCCGACGGTGGCCAATGCCAGGTGCCCCAGAGAAGGAGAACAGAAGACAATGATCAAGTGATTTATCTCCTGCCATCCATCTCCTGCCCTTGTTATGAAGGTTAGGGCACCATACTTTATCCCTGGCTAATAGCCATTTATGGACCTAACCTGCAAAAATTTATCAAGCTCTTTTTTAAACCCTAATAGAGTCCTGGCCTTCACAGCCTCCTCGGGCAAGGAGTTCCACAGGTTGGCTGTGCGCTGTGTGAAGAAAAATTTCCTTTTATTAGTTTTGAACTTACTATCCATCAATTTCATTTGGTGTCCCCTAGTTCTTGTATTATGGGAAAAGGTAAATAATTTTTCTATAATCACTTTCTCCACACCATTCATGATTTTATATACCTCTATCATATCGCCCCTCAATCGCCTTTTTTCCAAACTGAAAAGTCCCAGTCTCTCTAGCCTCTCCCCATATGGGACCCTTTCCAAGCCCCTAATCATCTTAGTCGCCCTTTTCTGAACCTTTTCTAATGCCAATATATCTTTTTTGAGGTGAGGAGACCACATCTACACGCAGTACTCGAGATGTGGGCGTACCATAGTTTTATATAGGGGAAGTATGATATCTTTTGTCTTATTATCTATCCCTTTTTTAATAATTCCTAGTTCCTGGATGAACTGGCTCTTTTAACAGTAAATCGCCTTGTCAGTTGGAAAGAACCATGAGAGGGAGACAGGAAGAAGGAAACATTCCTTGTAGCGTTTTTCCCCAGAGTGTTCTGTGAGGGGACAAGGTATGTTCTCTCACTCAATGAATGTTCCTCAGAACACTTGAGATCCACCAACAGCTTGGTACCTTCCAAATGAAGACTCAGTGCCTCTATGCTACAGACTCCCTAGTCTCCTTCAGTTTCCCATGAAGGGAGTTCCTTAGTTTATAGACCACCGTGAAGAATAGTTAATGTGGCATCATTCTGCTTTTCTGCAAATTGCAGGAGAATAACAACCATTTCCTTGGTCTGCTCCCTCGTAAGACATGGATCTCAAGAAGATGATGCTGAAAAGGCAGTTGACCTCTTCTTCTGTAAAAGAGAAGAGAACTGAACATGGAGGGGCTCTCTACACAGGGGAATCTAAGGGGCCCCTCGTTATAAAAGGTTGTCGGTAATAGTGATGGCCAACTTGCTTGTTGTTAAAGTCAGCTCTTCAGGGGGAGTATATAGTACAATCCTTGTTAGAGACAACTGTGACCTTTCATAATGCTGCAATATGCAGCTCCACCTGTGCCTGTGATTTGTCTGTTACTGAAAGCAAAGCCTAAAACTTTTATAGAATTTGTTAATGTTTGAAGAAATTGTCTGTCCCATTGTATTTAAATCACTATGAATAAAACATGCATAGAGGATGTTTATATAGTAAAAGCTGTAAGTTAAAGTAATTTTACATGAAAAAGAACTTATGTGCTAAGTATTAATAATGATTATTTAAAGAGTACCACCAATAGTACTTGACTTTCTGTACTAGATAACCTGTTTGTCTAAGCTATTAGACCTGGGTGGGGAACGTTTTTTGGGTCAGGGGCTGCTGACACATAGAAAAATCAGTCGGGGACTGTATACAAGTGAGTAACAAAAAAACCTCAAACTCCCCCAAGTAAGAAGGAGAAAGACACTCCCCACATTGCCCTTGCACACCAGAGTCTTGGGGGTGGCAGGCTAGTAGATTTTGTGCACTCCAGCCCCACAGGGAGATGGAGGAGGGGAGAGGCTGGAACACCAGCGCAGGCTCCCCAAAGCTGTGGGGTAGCCCCGAGCGCCAAATCTAGGCAAGCCAGCCTTAGGTTCCCCACCCCTGTATTAGACAATTGTTTAAATATGATTTCTCACTATATCTTTGTATATTGGAAGTTTTTACTTTAACCCAGGCTCTTGTATTTTTTATAGTTTCATCTATTTCTACAGATTATCTTCCCCTGATCTGGGACATTATAAGTTATTAGACATATGATTCCCATCTTAGTCTTGGGAACTGGGGGAGACAATAGGAACAGATACAATAACAGAATCAAAGGCCCTGTTTTTATGCAAACCTGCCCAGTAATAAACTTTGAGTGAAAAGAAACACTCAAAATATTAGCCAGAATTCTCTGTGAATTGGAATTTCTGTTGCCAAGCCTGATTCCGATACCTACTCTGCCTGTAAAACAGTTGGTGCCCACATGCATAGATGCACAAGCATTGCCAGCACTGTTGTACCTATAGACATGGAGCAAAGTTTTGCCAACTCCTCTGGCTGTCCTGGTTCACGGCTTGCCAGTATGGTGGTGATGGTGTGTGCAGGAACCACAGGCAATGCACTGACAATTGTATTGCTTCATACAACTAACTCAGTCATTCAGTGCTCTGACGTGTCCTTCAGTGACAGTTCTGTTCTCTGTAAGATCCCACTGTTCCAGGCAGGTGTGAGAGCATAAAAGGCTGGTTTTAGCCTTGCCCAGTACTGCCCCAGTACCCGCAGAAAGATGTACCAAGCAGAACATGCACAAACATGCTGAAATGAAACTTGTTTTACTTTTTAATATTTTATTTCTTATGTAACTAAGGACTGGGACTCCCTGTTTGTCCTGATCTTGGCATTTTCAGTGAGGTCAAAGGGCTGTTTTTTCTTCATCTGCTCCTGAAAACCAGATTATGTAACTGGTTTAGTAAGGACACACTACATGTCTGTTAAGTGATTGAATAGGGTTTACTCATACTATGCACATACATAAATACGAGGTCTGGGATTGCAGCATGTTCTGGGAGCTGCCCCAGTTCCATATCTCACAGGCAAGCAGAGATGGAACATCAGTGGAAAATAGGGATGTGAAAGTGTAACCATCTGTTAATGTTCACGGTTATACTCAGGCTCCTGGTACACATGGGATGCCAGCTTAAAAGCCAGCTCCTGGTGCACACCGGCTCCTGGAGAGCTGGCTATATCAGAGGCAGCAGCGTAGGGAGCCGACTGATGCCCCACATATAACCATGTAATTTTCAGCTGTCACAGGGTTACTTAATTAAACTCATTTTAACATCTCTAGTGGAAAAGCGATTGAAATGACAGAAATGCATTTAGCATGCATTGCTACTCACAAACCGAACCAGGGCAAGTGCCCTGACCTTGTGAATGTCACTAGGTCTGAGTAAGCAACAGCTAAATATTTGAAAAGAATAAAACTTAAATTGAAAAATAAGCTGCTGGCCTCCAGGAGCAGAACCACCCAAAACTAGCAATAATGTACTATTCTGTGACTCAAATCACAGAGCCTGCCTGGCACTGGATGCAAGGGAATCTCCTGGATGTAAGTTTTACCCTTAGCATCATCCATGTGGGGTTGTGGAATCCCTAACCTCTATAATGCACGTGGAAGTTCACTGTAGAACCACTGTAACAAACTAGTGGGAATTTTTTGCTAAATACAGTTTACAGAATTATAGCCACAGGTACAAATAAAATACTGCCAAGTGCGCACCTGCTACCGTGTTATGCAATTATTTTAAGGTTATAGTTCAGGGAAACTATGGGATAGGTGCCGAAATGCACAGGTACAGCAGTGTCTGGGCAAATGCTGTGTGCCACACAGAAAATCTGCTTGCTGCACCATTTGCCTGAAAATGGACCAAAAAATGACAGACAAAAAAGCCTCCTGTTAGTATTGAATAGTGCAGCACTAGTGTATAAGAGAGCTTGTCTCTTTTTTTTGTTACACATTTGACACTTTTTTATGCTGTTTGACATTTGAAATAAAGAAATTGTCTCTCTTTTATAATGTAGAAATCACTTGGATCTTCCTGGGAGAGACACCTCAGCATTGTTCCTAATTGTTTTTGTGCACCCAAATTAAAATGCACGTTTTAATTGCTGCATCTGTAATTTTAGCAGAAATGGTGTAATTACAGATGAGATGCAGAGAGAATGTGCATCATCCCTTTATTATGTATCTACATTTTGTCTCAACCTTTTGTTTCAACCTTGCCTGGGGTCTGTCATACAGACTAACGGAGTCGCTGCTCTTTCAAGAAACACATTTAACTGTGGCTTTTTCAGTTTTCAACAATTATCTTACTCTGTCGCTTCCTTTGTCACTGCTGAAAGTAGAAAATGCAGAAAGTTATGACTGCTCTGTATGATGAGTGAATTTAGTTTTCATAAAGTGGGGTAAGAATGGCAGCCATTAGTTTTGCATGGGACATGAACTGCACACACAGGGTGGCTGTGAATTACTCCCCACCCCCCACTGCTTTGCTGATATCCGGCTTTGTCATGAAGGAATCACCCCAATTATCCTGATATCTGTTCAGTCCCTGACCTCTGCCGACACTACCAATGATAGTGCCAGTTATGGAGGGGCATTTTTTGTGGTGTAGGTTTATGTCCAGTAGGAATTGAAGAGACCTCACATTCAGGTTACCAAATGGCTTGTTCAGTTATTAATAGTGTTGGGTACCTACCTGAGACCTACAGCTGCAAAGCTGTGCATTGAAAGGCATTGCCAATCACTTGAAAGAGTCTGTGTCCCAGGTTAGGATTGTTAGGTAGGATTTTCCCCCATTGTACTAGAAACCCTTCTTTTTCTAAGCATTATAAATGCCTTGTTGTTGTTGTTGTTTTGTTTTGTTTATTATTTTATTTATATTGTGATAGGATCCAGAGGGCCCAAACAGATGGGGGGGCCCTAAATTGTAGATTCTGCCAGTTTCTGTTCCGGTTTTTCCAGTAGAAAGTAAACAGTTTTAATACATGGGTTTAAAATCATTTTCCATGAGCTGAACACCTGATAATTATGTAGGCAGCATTCCAGTTTCTGTGTTAGTTGCAGTGGGAGAAATCCCACTGATGTTTTAACATAGTCAGATTAGAAAACAAACCTCTGATTCTTGTTATTATTGTCTTCAGAAAAGACCATCTTTCAAGCAGATCATTTCAATTCTGGAGTCCATGTCCCATGACATCAACCTTCCAGAGCAGTGTAACTCATTCCTGCATAACAAGGCAGAGTGGAGGTATGGTTTTTTGCTTCCAAAATGAGACCATATGGTGTTCACCTGAAATGATGTGGGTAAATTAAGACTTCGCAAAGGGTTAAATGCCAAAATTGTGTGGCTGTCATGAGAGTTTCTAGTCAGACCCAGTTGGCATGATGGTAACCTCTTTCTTAATATAAAATATTTGTTCTGTAGATATTTTGGAGCATATCTGAGCTTGTTCTTTTTCAAGACTGCCCCGAATGTTGTGGAATGTGAGTTAAGAGTCAATACACTTAAGCTGTGTGCTGTATTAATATTACACTTGTTAGGAATAACAAATGTCTATGGGTTTTGCCATCCAAATCTTAAAACCAATATTCAGTCTCTAATATGAAGATCTTTGTGATTTAAGCTACATATTAGTACATCTGTACATGTCTGTGTGTATAAGTGTGAAAATTACATGTTATACCAGGATGGCAAATAAAAGGGCCCAATTTTCAAAACAAGCCTACATTTTGGATTTTGAATCTTTGCATGTGCAGCCAGCCACTCTGCATTCTCAGTTGTGCATCCACATGATAGGACTTACTTTTGCCAGCCCCATTTTTTGTGATAATGCACAAAAATTGCTTGAGCAAATGATATGACCTGTTTCCTGTTGTATACTTACAAATGAAGACCAGGTAAATGGCCCTTTCAATTCTTTGGAACAGTTTTTTAATCCAATTTTCAGTCTGTGTTATATGGGTGCAAAGAATAATATAAGAGAAATGTTCCAAAAACTTCTTTCTCAGTATGAAAGCCTTAATGCTTCACAGTATTTCTCAATGTTTGGACAAGAATTTTGAAAGGGGATCTGCACAGACAGAGGATTGTTACCAGATGATCTTGCTGCGGTCTATATTAAGAAGCTTTGGCTTCTGTCCAGCTAAACTGGGAGCACAAATACTCAAATATTCTCTGCCTGCAGCTCTGAAAACAAGCAAGGAAAAACATTCAGCAAAACTGGAGTCGGGAAGTAAAGAATAAGGAAAAGATTATAGACATAAGGTTTAAACAAAACAAAACAATTCCAAACTTTGTTGGTAAACTTCAAAAGGAAATTGAGAACTAGAGAATTTTATTGTGTGTGTGTGGAAAAAGTGAGCACAAGATGGGATGGTTGAGCCAGGTCACATGATGTGAGTATAAATAGCATGTTTTATAGCTGACATTATTCCTGCACTGACTCAGCACAGAATCTGGTAACTGCATCTCTGCTCTCAGGACAGTACACTAACGTTTTGCGCCATCTGCTGATATAAAATGTAAACTACATATATATTAGAAAATCTGAAATTTGATCTTGAAGTGCCTGGTACACAACACATTTTTAATGTATTGATGTTCTAAAAATATTATGTTGTTGAATGTTAAACTAGGTTTTATTTACCAGCTGAAAGAATCTTTTGTTCTTATGTTTAATTTTTCCATATTTATTTAAACTGCTCTTGGATGGTTTCTGTTTGTGACATTATTTTTATAAGAAATCAATATATCTTTTTCCCCATTCTCCCACTGGCTTGGGATATCTTTTGAATGTGATTGTCTCTCAAATAGGGAGCCACTAGATTCTTTTGGGGTATTAATTGTTTGCTGGACTGAGCAAGTATTTTTTCAATCTTGCATTTCTGATAGCAATCAAGGGGCAAAAAATATTGGAAGAATAAGGCTTATCATGAGGGTTTATTATGTGACCACAGGAGCCTTAACATTTTCTGCCGCTATCCCTTTAAACATTGGAGAGATCAGAGCATTTCACCCATCAACCTCCCGCTGTGGAAAATGGCACCAAGATACGTCAACTCCAGCTATGTTATTTATGTAGCTGGGGTTGCTTATCTTAAGCCAACCTTCCCCCTGCAGTGTAGACTTAGCCGCAGAAAGAAAGAGCATAGTCGGGAGTATGTGTCCAGCAGTTGGGATGAAAATGATTTATTCTACCTCTGATTAAAATAATGGCCTCAATAGCCTACACTGAATCTTAGGGGCATGTTTTCGTGGGAACCCTCAAGGAAGTTAATGAAAATTAACAAAAGGGGTGCACATTTAAAAAGCCTTAGTTAAAATGCATTCATTCTTGCATGCATTCTTGTGCAGAAGTAAAGTGGTCCAAGTGGACTAAGCTCAAGCAAACTTAAGGCCACTGTACTTTTGAATGAGAGAAGCCACAAGGGGGTTTAAGGCACTTTAACTAAGGGCTTGTGTACAATGAGAGCGCTGCAGAAATACCGCTGCACTACACTGCTGCAGCACTTAGTTGACATAGTACAATCTACACCAGGAATTAGATCAGTATAACTGCACTGTTCTCAGGTTCAGCCCATGAGCTGACCCAAGTTCCTAGTGTAGACTAAGCCTCAGGCTCTTTACATTTATGCCTTTAGTTAAGGTGGATTCACTTTCCTGAGTGTCCCTGCATAGACATGCCCTAGGAATTTGACCAGTAGCAAGTTGGATCAGCGTGTATGTAAGAATTGGAAGTGCTACCAATAGACAGCTTGGATGATGACTGGTATCAGAAATCAGAGAGAAGATTGGTGCTGAGGTTGAGAAGGGGGATGTATCTGTCTCTTTGCACAAATCCTGGAGAGATGAGCCATCATCTATTACTTACCTTTGGGATTTGGCTGAAGCCAGTCACTGCTGAGGAAAGTTGGTTTGCATTTGTTTCACTCTGAAAAGGGCAGAGCACTCTTCATATTGTGTGGTGATCAGCAGTAAATTGTACCCCACCCCATTTCACGAGGCATACCGAATGCTTCCTTTGTCGACGCGGCATGCCCAGACTGCCCCGCTGTGCTGCCAAACAGCTGATCAGCACAGCGCAGCAGCCATTTTTATGTAAATGAAGCAGCGATTATTTAAATCGCCACTTCATTTTCCTATGTCTAGTAAACTCATCTACATGGCTCCATTGATGGAGCCATGTAGTCTAGACATACCCTGTGATGACACAGGGTACATAGACTCCTCTTTTGGACTTACTTTGGCTCTGACTGACCTGAAACAGAACTGGAGCATTCATTTTGTACAGAGTAGACTGAGTAAAGGTGAGCAGATGATAATATGTACCATCTTTAATATGTTTTTGATTGCAAGCTTCTTGTCATGTCTGTTGGTAAAAATCAAGTTGTTGACTTAATATATCTGTTTTATCATTGGCTAAACATAATTTGTATCTTCTTCCCCCATGTCTGATATTTTTACAAGTGGAGTCCTTGTTTCTGAGTTGCAGGACTGGCAACATAAAACTTATCTTGAAGAGCATAGTTAATACCTCTTTCTGCAGGTTAATTATTATGGTTGAGAAATAATGTAAATGTTCATAGTTAAATAGAGATTGTATTTAGTATGCATTTTTTCATGCATACTAGCCACATCCTTTTCTTTTCTGAGAGCCTCTATTCTAGCCATCTAAATGTGACCGTGTTAATGTTTTTTTTGATCTATCAATAAAAATGCAAAACTAAAAAAAAATAAATCACGTGCGGTCACAATTTTTGTCTATTATTTAGAATAAGACACATTCTCTGAGGCTATTGAATGAGATGATTCAATAAAATCAAGCAAGCAAGCTCAAACTACAGAGCTACAGATACACATTTTATAAGGTATATTTCAAGCTGCTATATTTATGAAGTAACAGACTCATTAACAGGGCAATGTACGGTAGCTTTCTCTTTAATTACACTGTTTTATTATATACGGTGGAATTATTTTTCAGAATGCAGCTGTTTTTGCAGACTGACCTTTTATTATAAGAGACGTTTCTGTCTAATGAAGAGAGATAATTACAGTACACAGTATGCTTTTGACATATGGAAAGCTATTGCTACCAGGACTTTCCTGTTGCAGAATTTTATTTAAAAGAAAACTATAATTTACATATTTTAAATGTATAAAACTACATACAAGTAGCAATAAAGTTGAGACACAAACCAACAAAAGTAATGCTAACAAGTGTCCTCAAATTGTCCTATTGTACACACTGTAGATGTAATAATAAACAAGATACACAACATAAGGTAGAATATTAACATCAGTGGTTTTGTTCTTATCATTTTCAGGCTTTTAAAATTGCACAATACTTAGTAGATGTGGTCCTTTAAAAAGGCTAGAAGTTGTAGTCAAAACACTTATTAACTTTTCTCCTCTGAAGAACTGGCTCTAGCAGTTTTTGCAAGGCCTACAAGATATGACGTCTTCCTGGAAATGAAGGGACCAATGGTTACGGTGTTTGCTGGACTTTCCAAGGCTAACTTTGGGTGAAGGGACTGTGAATCACCTATGGTCTTTTGGAAAAAAAAAATAATGACAAGCTTTCAGCCCTAGTAGTCTGTTCGCTTTAGTTCATATTTCCAAGGCTACCTTTTTTTTTTTTAAATGAAGGTTTATGTTTATAGGTTCCATGGCCTCAGGCTTTATGTGACCACAAAGGATATCATTGACCTTGTCATACCTGAGATGAAATTTTGCAATAAATGTGATGGACATCTGTTCTGGTCACTGGATTAACTGCAAAATCAGCATTATTGGCTGTCTGTGCTTTCAAGAAATGCCCCAGAACAGGACTGAAATTTGTATAGTGACAGAGATAATTTTGTTAGCAGGCTTGCCTGAGTGATGAAAGTTCATTTTCACGATCACAAAATTCCCACACAGATTTCTTATATAGGGGATATGTATAGCTTTGAGTGTTTAAATTACTTAATTGTTATTTTAAAAAACTGGAATGGTACATGAGCTGTTACAAACTTTCATCCTGAGCTGTTTCTATGCTAGATTTGGAAGAATACTGGAAAAAAAAAAGTATTTAAATTCTTTCAAATAAACCCTTATTTGCTGAAGTGTTTGCAGCCCCTTTTATTTGCATTCTGAAAACATCTGTGGGAGCAAATGTTGTTTTGTGAAGGTGGAAAAACCTTGTGAATTGCTGTTCAGCAGCGTTTGCAACTGAAGTGTTCATGTGGCCATCTTGAAATCTCCCTATGGGAGTTTAGAGAGCAGAAACAAGACCATGTGACCAACGAGTCAGACAGCATGAATACTGGACACTTGAGGCAGCAATCAGGGTACACAATTTGCAGCAATTTACAGGCCATGCTATGTTCATTATTGGTCAAATAACTTCAGATATTGAATAAATAAGTACAAATCAAATCTGTCCTTGATTATCACAAGGAAAATCCTGGGCAATATCAATGAACTATTCTCTATTATATACAGATTAGTGTACAACAGGGGATTGATGGATGTTCTGTCCAGAGACATTTTGATGCTAGATTGGACAAGCCATTAAAAAATATGCTAAATGGAACAATGGTGGCAGCTCACCAGAGGCTATCCCTGGTAAACATCCCCTTTTTTATTGCCCACCCCTCATATTCATTCATACTCTTCTGACTCCTTCCTTTTCATTTCAGAGTGAAAGTATATTAAGGTATAAGCCTCAAAAAACCCAACAGCCCTTTAAAATAAATATTAGTCTGTATCCAAGCACCCTAACTGGAGAATTTTGGATATGAATCCAAACTAAGTGACCCACAACTTTCTGTTTTAAGTAGTGTTACCAAAGAACATTGGTGTGGGGTTACATTTCTGTTGTTTTTTAATCTTAAGAAATCAGGGTGGGGAAAGTACTATACTGAGACTATGTATAACAAGGTTCTGCACAAATAATATATATGGCCAAGTTATAAACTCCAAGCAAATGGGGTTGTTAGCTTACACATATAGCAATGCTAATGATGGTCCTATTATCACTTCCGAATCGTCTTTCCTTCCCTGATAGTACCTTTTTCATTATATTAAAAGAAAAGATGGGATTTCACTTTTTTTAAACAGTAAGACATTCTGGTTTATCCTCTAGTATATAAACATTACCAGTTGTTTTAATGCTCTGAAAAGCTTTGTGTTTGGCAGTAATTAAATATACTGCTTGAGTTAGTATTGTACTTTTCAGCTTTTCACATTTAATTAATGTTTGCATGGGAAATATGACCAATTTATATCTGTCAGAAAAATACAAGACTTAACAAATTGTCTCTCTGCAGATGTGAAATTGAGGCAACCTTAGAAAGGCTGAAGAAACTGGAGCGTGATCTGAGCTTTAAAGAGCAGGAGCTAAAGGAACGGGAGAGACGTTTGAGAGTATGGGAGCAGAAGTTAACAGAACAATCCAATACTCCTGTAAGTAAAATAATTCAATCTTTCATCTGACTGCAAAAAAACCCAAACATTTGGAGCATTCTCTGAGCAAATCTAGGGAAATCCCAATGAAAGATTTCTCCTATTTTCTCCATTTAGTCCTGTTGAGCTGTTACGGTGTGTTGTATTAACCAATATAAATAAAACTCTTTAAAATTCACTCAGTGCATTATACACAAGATACCAACTATGTGCCATATTATGTCATCAGTAAATAAACAGCTTTCTATTGATTTAATTGAATTTCTAAACTTAAAAATTGATTGTCTTAAATGAGAGAGCAGCATGCTCTTTATATGCCCATATTAGTGTTAATCTTGACAACAGTGTGACACATCACCAAAAATGTGCACTGTAGTTCATATTTATTATTGTGATACTTCATAAATTTTTTCTTTTCTATATTAAAATCTGTGCATTCAATAAAAGAACAATCCTGTTCTCATTAGACAACAAGAACTTTGCTATTGATGTTAATGAAAGCAGGATGGGGACCTACCAGTAGTAACTTACATTCTCTGCAGAAAAAGGCGTCAGAAATGTATCTGAGTGTCTGATAACTTGCTCTGCAAGGAGCACACATCCCAAATAGATGTCTTTACATGGTATAGAAGGCCAAAATCCTGAATGGGCATTTGGGCGTTCAGTAATCAATATAGGACTGATTAACATCATAGAACTAGCAGATATACATTATTTTATTAACTGAAAGCAATGTGCCCATTACCTTAAATACATGAAAATAATATTTTATCTATTAGCTCCTTAGCTCCCATTAGCTGACTTAGCTCCCATTGACTCCAGTGGAAATTTTGCCAGAAAGAGGAGTGCATGGTCAGGTATGTTTATACTGAAATAGAGTTAGTGTAGCATGGTAACTGTGACCCTGGTTTGACCTATTTCTTGCTTGTATTTTCAGCACTAGCCAAAACAAATACCTTCTTGAGTTAGCAGTAATCTACCATCCCCTTATGCTATCAGTTATGATTCTGTAGGTTCAGCTTTTAGCCAGTCCAGTTTACTTGCAACCTAGTTTAGCAGCCCAATGTATTGGCATTTACATGAATGAAGCTGTACACATGTTCCAGCTGTGAACATGTAGTAGTGTAATGATGAAGAATGAATCTTTTTCCTATATCCAGACATGGTATGTTCTAAGTCAGTATCTGTGAGCTTGCTTTAACACCTGCAAATATCCAGGAACTGAGCAGTGGCCCATCTCCTATATACCACACAGCATGAGAGACAGCCTTCACGAGCCAGTCTTTTTGTGAGCAAGGCCCTGGGGCTATTTTATGCTGTACTTGCTTATTGCATCCACTTTTCACTTGTAGCTGGCATTGCTAAAGAAACAAGTCATTGTGCTAAAGCCTGTTCTGCTTAACATGAACTTTCATTCTGCATAACATTAACCCATCTCTCTTACTGAATTTAAACGATTGAGGACAGTGTGAAATACAGAGGTTTATTTTTCTGAGATCAGTAATGGACTACTGTACTTCTGAAGATTTTCATTTTCAAATTTGCGTAGAGGCAAAAAAATTGCCCTGTTCATTCCGAGTTGATTTCTTCATAGCAAAGTTGCTTCATTTCAGTGCTAATGTACAAATAAAAAGGCACTTTCATTCCTAACCTTAGGGAAAACAGCACTGTTGGGCATTGTGCTGTGATTCCCTCAACTGTGAGGCATGGAGGAGGGCAAATAAAATGAGAATTATGTAAAGCATGGGGGTAACTAGATCTGTGCAACATGGTCCCTCACTTCTCAGCACTCATGGGAGCTGCATCATAACGTGGTCAAGATTCGGGGTGGCAGGAAAGGAAAGAGTCAAGCTAGCTGCCTCCTCGAACAGGCAGAGAAGAGCAGCATGTCACACTGTCTGGAGTAGTTCACAACCATGAGTGCAAACGTCAGTGCAAACTGCCAAAAAGCAAGGCAGACGCACCCAAATGGCGTGATGTTCTTTGTGATAAAATTTCACCAAGCGAGTAACCAATATGAACTGTTCTCCTTTTACCAGAGTTTCAGATAGGCGCCTTGAGCACTCCAGTCTATCTTGCCACTCAGGCGTACTGGACTTACTGATAAATGGTTACTTGCGCCAAAAATCACTAGCTTCCAGTCCCAAGACACCAGCCACTTAACTCCAGCTCCATTTATACCTTAGATCTCACACCAAAGACAATGCTGATAGCCAATCCTGTAGTAAGCTAAGTACTTATTAACGAGGAAAAATAAATGAGAGCATTATTTACAGGTTAAAGCAGACAAATACATTATAATCTATAGTTCCAAATGGTGACAGAGATGAAGTACGCTGTCAGTGCTGAATGCATTTTTGGGTTAATTCAGATTGACCCAGTAAGTGGCTGCTTTTGTTTCTTAGCTCCAGTCCTTGTGAGAGACCAAACACCAAATGTTCCTTCTTGTACAATGTTCCTTCTTGTATCTTTATATGATCTTGCCTCAGAGTTCAAACTAAAGGGATAAGGGCTTCTGCATGGAACTTCTTCATCAACAAAGCTTTTTCCTAAAGTAGCCCATTTATTCCTTCTTGGTGGGCAAGGAAACCACTCGTCTTGCCCAGATTCACAAATTTAGAGCGGGCATTTTTATAACTATGAAACAAAACTTTCATATTACCTTACAGCATGGAATACAGATATTACAAGTCACATTCATGCATGTAGCAACTTAGGAACATTTCCTGGAGTCTAAACACATCTTTACAAGTTTATCACTTATTTTAACCAACATTAACTTATAGGTGAGCGGGTCTGATTTCCAGCTATGAATTTGTTAGTGCTCAACTAATGCCTCCAGCCTGGGAGAGCCTTAGCAGTGGCTGTGAGGCTGGCCCCAGGGACTCCTGGAGCAGCAGTGGTCCTAGCGGCAGCTGGAACAGTAGTCCCAGGAAAAACCCAAGGAGCAGCCATCCCAGGGGTGGCTGGGGCAGTGGCCCCAGGAGCCTTGAAGCAATGAGCCTCCAGGGATCGTCAGTCCCCACCACTGGAACAGCAGCCCCCAGAGCAGCAGGGCCTAGGAACAGAGATTAATCACGGGTCCATGACTTTTACGAAAAATACCCGTGACTCATGGGCAATTTTAACTGACAGTCCATGCTATTTGCTCCCCATGGATGCAAAAATGTAGGGGTCACCTGGAAAGCAGGAAGGAACTGTAATGCCAGCAGGGCAACCCAGAGAGCAGCACGAGAGCCCTGCAGTTTGCAATGATTGGAGAGTCTTTCCTCAAGGATCTCTGGACCCCAGAGGTTTTGAAGGCTATGATCCATGCCCCATCCTGAAAGCCACATGGCCCTCTTTGCCTCGGTCTTTTAGTGTGGTAGCACCTAAGGGTGTCAAATCCTTTTAATCGGTTAACTGGTTAAATGATATGTTTAACTGGTTAATCATTTAAATGAGGGCAGGCTGAGGGCACGGCCCGCTCTCCCCCCACCATAGGCATGAGCTGTTCCAATAGGGCAAGAGCACCCCCACCCATGGTGCACTGGGCCAGGCCCACCGTGGACAGGGGCTGCTCCAGCCAGGCTGGAGCATCCCCTTGCCTGTGGCCCCTGCCGGTTAACTGGTTAACCATTCGTATCCCTAGTAGCACCCAAAAGATATTATGGAACAAAGCCCACCTGCTACATGGAGTTTGCTTGTAGAGGGAAACCCCAAACAAGTGAACAGCTCTTCTCTTGATGGCAGAGTTTCTCCCCACACCTGCATGAACCTGTTCGCTGCTCTGTCTTGGCCAGTGGGCACCATTTGAGACTGATATGCTGTGGCCACAATGTCTCTTGCAAAACACTGCTGCACAAAGGATGCTGGGGCTGATGTGGAGAATAAAACATGCCAGCTCCACACATTGCTTCCAAAACAGAAGACCCTTGTGAAGGAGGAAAGGGCACAGAGAAGGGAATGGTATGCTAGACGAAGGAAACCGGGAGGGATTGGTTAAGGGGTGCACCAAATTCCATGTTCACCCAGACGGCAGCATGCTTAGGTCTGGCCATTTAAGAAAATACTATGGATTTCTGTTGTGGCTGCACCTGGAAACCTGGCTATGGAGGCAGAGCTCTTTTGTGCTAAGCACTGCACATGCATAACATAGAGACAGTCCTTTCCGGTATGAGGGTGTCCTTCTGTTCCCCACAGAAACTGCACAGACACCAGTGGCTGGGTATTCACAACACCCTGTTATTTAAAGTCCCTTGGCCATTACCGCAACAATCCCATGCAACAGGGGATTTACAGTGTCGACGGATCTTTGGCCTTCTCCCCCAGCCCTGAGGGGAACTGACGTCTCCCTTCCCTCAGGCCTCCCTCCATGTGACTGGACTCAGCTAGTCTTCCTGTTCCCTTATCCCCAGCACTTCCTGTGCCTCTTTTTCCATAGTGGGCTGATGGGCTAATTGAAATGTTATCCCACCCAGCTCACCAGCCTGATTAGATAATTAGCTTAATCAGTGTCCTCTGGGGAACTAATTAGTATCTGAGTGATCAGCATTCACTCCTGACACCATCACACTCCCCCAGAGAGCTCTTAGACACGGATTTTAAAAGGTGTTCAGGCTTTTCTGCACTCAGCACTGCAACGCCTGTGTCCTTTACCAAGGGATTCAGGCTTCTTGACTGCCAGTGGATATGTTTGCGCTACAGTTTAAAACCCGTGACTGACCTGTGCCAGCTGACTCGAGCTCATGGGACCCAGTGCAAGCTTCTGGGCTCGGGCTGCAGCCGAAGCTGAGGGACCTTCCCACTGCAAGAGGAGTTAGAGCTTGGGCTCAACCCTGAGTCCAGAAGTCTGCACTGCAGTTAGCCCCATAGCCCGAGTCAACTGGCACGGGCCAGCCATAGGTTTTTAACTGCCGTATAGACATCATATACCCAATGGGATTTATTCACACCTGCCCAAATCCTTAGTGAAAGTGACTTCAGATTTTACATCAGTTAGGCGTTGCAAGGCTGATTGCAACAACACTGGACACCTTTATCAATCTGGGCTTTAGTCTCTGTATATGATAAGAGACAACAGGCGGCTATAACAAATACATGGAGGAACACAAGGAACAGTGAGGTGATTACAGCGGAGCTGACAGCCTGCACAAGCCCCTGAGCAAGGTAGGAGAGGCTTTGGGCAGAAGGGGGGGAGCATCCTCCGTGTCGCATGGAGCACAGCAACCCCCCCAGTGCTCAGAGCCTGGGACAGAGGGTGTGGTGCAGCACTCCGGCTCTATTTAAAGGGCCTGGAGCACCAGCCGCCACAGCTGTAGCAGTGGCAGCGGCCGGGAGCCCCAATTCCCGGTGAATCGCAGGGCACCAGGGCAACTTCCCCATTTGCCCCCCTGGGAGATTATAGTTAGCATAATGAGCAGCAGTCACAGCACATCAGCTGCCTAGCCATTGTCAAATGTTGTGTAGCCCTCATGGCAGAAGTGAGATTTACAGAAACACTTGAAGAGGACAATGTGGTATCTTTGTAGATTTTTATGGGGGACTTCTCCCATGTGTAAGGAGGGTTCTGTTATGCCTAAAATCTCCATACTGGGGCTGAAAATGCTCTCTGCCAGGGAAGAAGTAGAAACTGGGAATCCGGAAACCATGCTCAAGATTTCAGTCCCCTATGAATAGGTTCCCTTGCTTTTCTTGTGCCGAGTAATATTTCAGAGGCATAGCGAGGGTGTGATGTGCCTGGGGGCAAATTCCGTGTTCACCCAGACGGCAGCGTGCTTAGGTCTGGCCATTTAAGAAAATACTATGGATTTCTGTTGTGGCTGCACCTGGAAACCTGGCTATGGAGGCAGAGCTCTTTTGTGCTAAGCACTGCACATGCATAACATAGAGATAGTCCTTTCCGGTATGAGGGTGTCCTTCTGTTCCCCACAGAAACTGCACAGACACCAGTGGCGAAGGAAAAACGTGCGTGTCCTGCCACCGCCGCTGCCGTGCAGCAGGACCCCAAACCTGGCTCCCTCCAGTTTGGGGCCGGGCCCTCGCATGCACTCACCCACCAGCAGAGATGGAGGTGGGTCAGGCTTGGGGTGGAGAGGCAGGGAGGAGGCTCTAGCCGCTGCCAGCAGATGGAGGACGAGCAGGCAAGCCAAGGGATGATAGGGGGAACGCAGGGGGACTAAATTGGTGCCCCCCCTAGCATGGTGCCTGGGGGCAACTGCCCCCCCCCAAACCACTGCAAGATTTGATGGTAGAAAGTAACTTTGTGATCCTTTTTTCCCCATATACAGCTTGCAGCATATAAAATTAAAGCCTAAGTAGGAAGCATCGTAACATTCATAGATAGAACTCTGTGATTTAAGGAGAATGAGTCTCCATATGTTATGCTCCATTGTAATAATTTTTCCAGTAACAAATAGAAAAGAGGCTGAGCAGTTGTGATTAGATTAATCAAGAGGACCTCTGTGACATACCTGCTCTACTAAAGTGGCAGTAGAGCCTTTATTTCCAGAGATGTTTTCCAAACTAAGCCATTTCAGAAGTACAGAAACAGCATAACATGCTGCCCCTTTAGTAGGTTAATTTTTAATTAAACACCATAGTTCTTGCTCACCATGAAGAGCAGGTATGTCACAGAGGTTACTAGCTTGGCCTCCTTGAAGAGGCATTAATCGTGATTTAGCTCCAGAGGACATTTTTCATTCTGTTGAAAAAACAGTCATAACAAACTGGGTCAGGAAGTGATGTGTAGGTGGAGATTAAATCAGTAATGCCTCATATATCAGGGAATACAGAAACACACTAAATATATGGCGATAGCAATAAATAACACAACATACATTGCAACGTTTTACAGAAGCAATTTAATAATAGTTCAGACCAGAGATCTGCTCCTACTTCTATTGAAGTTGGTAAAAATGTTGTTTCTGATTTTAATGATGGCAGGATTGGTCCATATCCCACCTTTGATCATGTACTCAAAAATGGCAAACAAAAAGTAAATTCAGTTTGTCCAGAACTGTACATACATGTTACTGCTGTGGCATCTTCTGACATCTAAATAAAAACATTTCACTCTGCACCAGGGGCTTGTCTGAGTTCCTTAACCATAAGATGATTTATTGTTCAATCCTGAAAGCTAAAATTAAGCAACTCAATTGAGACTTACATGACTCTGCTTGTACTTTGATTCCTGTGGTAAAATCCACATGGGTTTGAAAAATGTTTGTAAACCATTTTCTATGGTACAAAATGAGAGATTCAAAACCTGGAACCTTCTTTCAACATGAAAGCTGGGCTACCTGTAATCATTTGCACACTGTTTGGTGGTGGGTTTGCGCTCTCATTTTTTTAAAATGTAAACTAAATCTGTTTTAATGAATTCTTACTTGACCTTCATAGTTTGATTCACTAATCATTTTGCTTTCTGTTTGTTGCTGACTAATCTGGTAGTGTCTTTTTCCTTGAATTGGATTGGTTCTAACTTTCCTTTTTACTCTGTCCTTTCCTCCTGTAATAGCTTTTCTTACCTATTGCTGCAAGAATGTCTCAGGAGTCTTACTTTGAAACTAAAACAGAGGAGTCAAACAGTGCAGAGATGTCATGTCAGATCACAGCAACAAGTAACGGGGAGGTAGCTGGCATGAACCAAAGTCTTCAGGCCTTGATGATGACGGGCTTTGGGGATATCTTCTCTATGAACCAAGCAGGATCTGTCCTGCATTCTGGAATGCAGATAAACATGCAAGCCAAAAAGAATTCTTCTAAAACCACCTCTATGAGAAAGGGGAAGAAAATCAACATGGCTGTGGGTTTCAGAGAGTTTGACTGGTCAGATGAAGATGATGATGATGATTATTTTGATGATACAGATGATTCTAGTGAATGAAATTAGAAATCTAATTAAATCTACAATTGGATTCTAGCAAATCAAAGCTATAAAGTTTCAGAAAAAGCATCCTGTCATTTTGGTCCGTTTTAAACCCTGTAAAAGAAACAAAATGAAAAACACTACTTTTTTTTTAGGCCAGTCATAATTTGTACGTTACAAAGATATCTTGTTGGTTTTTAGATTGTGTTGACTTATTTTTGTTTTGCTGACATTTGAAACTAAAATTTCAAAACAAATCAAGGTTTTTAAAACCCAACAAATATAGCTGCAGCTCACATTTATGCTGTAACATTTGGAAACTTTTGTGGCAGAATATATTTAAGATGAGAACTTAAACATCTGTTTACTTAAACTTACATCTGTTACTTTTCTCTTTGGGTTTTTGAGTTGTTTGTAGTTTTCTTTACCTGTTTTATTGTTGATCATATAAATATATTTGTGCTTCCCCGGGGACTTTTCCTATACAATTCATTGTTTCTGACTGCTACAGTGAAGTTCTCTTGCTAAATTTGTGATGTGATATAAATACATTACTAAGAAGGACAAGCATGGTTGAGAAAAATAAAGCTCTTTCAGACACACAGTTTAAGAAACAGCAACTGAATATAGACAACCACTGGTCGTAGATAATTTTTTATAAATGTTCTTTTCTCTCTTTCACTTCAGTTTTTGAAATTCACCCTTAACACAATCACTTTTAAAATAAAGTCTCACCACCTAATAGCATTGTTATAATCTGCAAACTCATTGGTTTTCTGTTACATTGGTGTAAATCTAGGAAATCTCATTAATTTTGATGGATTTACTCTGAATTTATTCTGGTTTCACTGAGAGCAAAATTGGTCTAGGTTATTTACAGCAATTTTTTATTTTGCTGTAACTATTAAACCATTTATCACTGTACTTCCCAGAAAAGGAGCAAGAGAGACATTTTAGAAGTGTTTGGGCCCCCCTACTGTGGCTTAGTGATGACGTGAAGAATATTCTCTAGCATTTAAATATCCATTTTTCTGCTGTGAAATCATTTTAAAATATTACCACTCTTGTTATTCTTCATCTTACAATTGAGTATATAAGTATCTGCTGCAGTAATTACTCCAGAGACATTTTATTTGGAACAGTGAATGTATTTTCCTGGTGACCTCTTTAGCAGTGGTATAGAAAGAGAGAAGGAAATATATATACATATGTTCACACCTACAGATGCAGAAGAAAAGCCCATTGTAAAATGTTTGCCAAATGAAAAAGCCCAAATAAAAAGTATAGAAAAGTGTTACTTTCATGTTCAAAAGGATTTAGAGGTATAATTAACCTCCTAAGTGTCATGTGTTGATGGGGTTTCTCTCATGAAAAAGAGAGATTAGTACTGTCTAAATACCTTAGGATGTGGACTCATTAAATTATAGCAGTCTTGAAGTTGGATCTCTAAGAGTTTGGAACATTATAGTCTACTATTTAGAAATAACAAGATAAAAAGCTTTTGAGACATTTTAAAATAAGCTTTTCAAGGGTGATGAGTGCAATCTTTGAGAGGTGAAAGATAGGCCCAGTAGTGCTCTGATAATCTGCAAAAGCACTCAGTGCTTTCAACTACGCTTGAGTTCAACTGGAGCTAAAAGTGCTCAGCACTTCACAGACTTGGGCCCTTAACTATATAAAAAGTATAGAATTTGAGCTAAGTTCCATCCTCTTGCTAGCAGGTTCAAATCCATTGGCTTGAAGTTAACTGTGATATCTGGGGCAATTTTTTCATGCTAGTAAGAATTTGTAATTTCAACACTGAACAGTTGACAAAGAATAGAAAAAGGGCAACCAATTAAATAGAAATGGCAGCAAACAAGCTACTTCCAAATGTACATTTGTATTGTTTTTTAAGTTTGAACCTGCTAACAGCTACAGCGGTGATATTATTTTTATAACTACTATACCCCACAAAGGAAAAACTGAACAATTTGTATAAACTAATTTGTATGTCTATTTTAAACTACTGTGCCATATTTCTAGTGTAGAACTGTACAGCTGTAAGTGAAGTCAAAATTCAACCCAGTATGTTTAGAAATGCAAAAAAAAAGTCTCTTCTTAGCACTGATATTTTGCACTTTTTAAGTACCTAATAATCTGCACGCACTTTATATATATATGTGTTGGTTTTAATTAGATATGCAAATCCACTTCTTGATTTAAATCTGCACCTAATAAAATATTCCATCACTATTATTATATCATGTGACCTTTTTGTTGAGGATAGATATTCGCATCCATCTCCCATTAAGTGCAAAGGAGTTATTTGAGCATAATAAATGGAATAATTTGACATCTTGTACATAGAGTTCAGAGCTAGAAACAGAATTTAAATTTAGTTTTCAATGAAAAACAAGCACATGCTCATGAATTGTCTCATTTTTAACCAGTTCTAATAAAGATATATTGAGAAATAAAGAAATAACTCTTCAAACACTTGTTTTCATCTTCACATTTGAAAGGTCTTAGAATTGTTGTAAAAGAAAGATCCACTGAGCTCAAGGCTTTCCCCAAACTTTCCTGTTCTAATTTTTTTTAAGTATGATTATAATCAAAACAGTAGCTTGTCTTAAAAAAATGACATTGTAGAGATATTTTTTTTATTCTCCTGCAATGATTTGCCAAACATATTGTTTACAAGCAAAAATAAATCATGCTTGATTATCCAGCTGATAATCCATCCTCACTTTTCAGTATTTGAATTCTGAAAGATTTTGGTTGACAGTTCTGTTGATATGGAGGCAGAACAAAACCATTTTGATCTTCCACAGTTGATTTTGCTCTGCAAGACCAGCAGGATTAAACTTGTTTTTTAATCTTTCTAGACATATTATCACAAAAGTGTCTACAATAGTTAGTTAAGAGTTTTACATAGCATGTCACATAATTAAAGCATTAACCAAAAGTTAACTAATGAATCCTCCCAGGATGTTATAAGGTAGATAAGGTAAAGTATTGTTATCCTATTTCACAGCCAAGGAATCAGATTTAGAGAAGTTAGAGGCCAAATCTGGACTTTTAGTTTTTACTCAGTTGTTATACTTAAACTAACACTGGCTTCTGTGAGGCATATTTCCTGATCTGAGTTAATTCAGAGTTTGGCCCCTTTATTTGCCCAAAGCCACATAGTGAGTTGAGATTAGAACTCAGGATTTCCTGACTCCTGAGAGAGAGCCTGTTCTCTTTCTTTCAGACTTGGAAACGTGCAGGGAATAGATATTGTGAGTAACACTGTTTTAATGTAGTCACTTTTTCTGACTGTGATAGCACTTAATGCTTTAGAATAACAGTTGCTCTGCGATCTAATGCTTAGATCTATAGACTTAGTTTCAGGGCTTATATAGTTTGTGGAGGATTTGGGATATGCTTGATCAGCTGGCCATAAATGTTAATTGTAGTACTTGGTCTTAGTCTCCTCTAGATGCTGGGGATTACTGAGGCATGAGATCTGAAGTATCTCATCCACATATGGTCATGTTTTTGACTTGTTCATTTCTCATTTGGAGTATTTTGTTAGATGTTGATTTCATTTCCTTGTAGATCTTAAAACAGTTTATTGTACTTAAATATTGATACATTAATGATTTTATTGCTAGCAGCAGCAGTAAATCCACTGCACACATAATAAAGCTAATAAGTAACTAGCAAAGTTACTGTACATCTTTAGTAAGCTATTTCTTGTTTTTGTAATAAGGTAGCTTTTACAGGATTTTAATAAGATCTCCAACTTGACAGAGGTTTAATTACAGGCCAACAGAGAATCCATTCTGTTGTTCCAACTTTCATGTAGCAATATATGCTTACAGGACATGCAGTAATTTTTACACTTATTAAAATGTACTCATAGATATCTGGAGAGGAATGCATTTTCCCCCTCAGACTTCAACTTGGTGCACATTGACACTTTGAAGTCTGTATAGAGATTTCTGGTGTGTGAAGATTTAGTTTCAGGACTGAACCAACAACCTACGTTAAACACCTTACATTGTGTGCAACAATATTTTCTGCTGACTTTTAAAGTCAAGAATAATCCACTGCATTTTCTTGCTTATGCACTCTTTAAAAAGTTTTGTACTGAATATAGGAAATGATTCTATTTATACTCCAAGCGTGAGCAGATGACATTTGAATAGAAAATATTTTCACAGTGTTAGAAAACTTCATCCCTTCCTACTGAAATACTATGCTGAGAAAAACCTATGCCAAAACTATTGTGGTGTAAACTGATTAGCTAATTTGTATGGAACATGCAATGTTACACCCTCTTGTGGTAAGACTTTTCAGTAGTCAGTTGTTTTCTTCACTGCACTTAACATGTGATGTCTTGCTTTATTCACAGTATAGATTGGTTTTCCAGTTTTTAAAAAAAGTAATGTATTCAATTTTCTCAGTTGGTGTCATAAACTTTTATTTTGATGTGAAGTTTTTTCCTTTGCTTCTCTTTGTTCGAAACTTCTATTTTGCAATAAACATTTTGACAGTAAATTTTTATGCCTCTGTGTTCTTGTGTAAACTGCTGCTGGTAAAAGGATACATTATTGCCTTCTGCTTTGATCTTTTTCATCTTATGCAGGGTGTCGCATTTCCCCTTTATTCTGTTTAATCTTTGTAAATATAACATTTTACAACACTAGTTTTACAACACTCGTTTTCCTCTCCAAAAATGGGAATCATCTGGAAAGTCATTGTGTGAAAACAAGAATGGAATATTGAATTTGTGCAATAGTAGTATACATACTGAAATACAGCAAACTGTTGTGCCCAAGGTTCCCAATAGAAAGGAAAACACCAGCCCATGTGGAATTTAAGGGCAATTATGTTGTTAATTGTTGGAAATATCATGGTTTGCCAGATGCTGACCCACCTCGTTGCCAGCGATAGGTGGACACCTTACCGCCCTCTCTGCCCAATTTAACTGTCACAAGGGGAGTCTTTTCTGGATTTTTCTGACTTTTAATCATTAGGTTATGAAGCTTGACCCATGCATAGGAAAGCGAGGGGGACAAAAGAAGCTTGCCTTTCTGTGTGGCAGTCAAAGCCATCTTCCCATCCCAGTGACCACTTAGCTCCGGCATTGTTGGCTTTGCCCATCTGAGGAGGCCAGAAAGGGGTGGGTAGAAGGGCAAGTGTGAAGGAGGGTCAAGCGATCTTCACAGGGATGGACAGGGTTAGTCTGATAAATGGTTTGTGGTGAGGAAGGAATTTTCCCTGGAAGCAGATTGGCCAAACCACTGGGTTGGCTGGGGGGCGGCGGCGGGGAGGTTGCTTTTCTCTGTACATCTTGCAATGTTCGGCAAAGCTGTAGTTCAGGACACAGGAAAAAAGAATTTAGGACAGTCATGAATCCATCAATGCGAGTCCATATGGGAAGAGCAGAAGGACTTGTCACAAGTTTGGGTGGAAGTTATTATGGGAAGCATTTTGACCAGTTGTTCCACAATCTGCAAGATCAGGGAAAGGAGGAGACTAAAAGGGAATGGTGTGAACACAAGGGGAGAGTGCCCTGCATAGGCAGAAGGCCTTTCATGTGTGAGGGAGGAATTCTGGAGAGGAGGGACTGCCACTGCCAAGAGGTTGGGCACTAGGGCGCATGTAGGCTTGGATGGCCCACAAGCTAAGGAGATGACAAAGACTGAGGGTTGACCAGTGAAATCTGAATTACAATTTGGTAGCTAAGTAATATTAAATAAATGTGCAGCCAGAGTATGGTGGCAAGAGTTTGGGAGGCACTGTCAAGTCAAATACAGATAATTAACAGGATACCAATCAGAAGAATAATAAAGCTGAGACAACCCCATTCTTTAGCTGGTTAGATGGTGGTTACTATCTCCAGGAGATCTTCCACAGTGTCATCTTCAAGCCATTCCTGGGTTTTACTGCCACATACATCCCCTCATGTATCAAATAAATCCTGCTCTGATCTTCACAAAACAAAGCGTAACAAACCATACATGGGGTTGGGGTGTTCAGCTGGCTGTGAAGTGTCCCCTTCAGGTTTCATGTCACATACAGCTCCCAAAAGGAATGATCATGCAAGTGTAGGCAGGAAAGGAAGGGTAAGAAGGGGACAAAAAAAATATATATGTTAATCAGTAGGGAAGTCTAGCTTCATTGGCTCAGTCCCAAGTCAGTTGTGCTCTCTTTGTTATGCAGTGACTGCTTCATTCACTATACAGAAAACCTCCCTCCCAGCTAATGGTGGGAAAGACTAAGACACCCCTTTCACGACTGGAGTCAAGTGATAGTAAAAGCAATGGTGCAACACAAGGAGAGAGTAGTGGCTAGTGAGCCCCAGTTGGAGGGGATATGCAGGTGGTGAATACTTTTCCAGCCATCATTGCTGTAATATCCCTGAAGCCAACCTGTGATCATTTTGGCTAATATGTGAATGTGAGGAATGCTGCTTTCATGGCACTTTATGCAGTAATCCATGGAATAATGGGGAATGTTCTCTTCACAACCAGGAGGCTTGTGGCCTCAGCTGGAGGAGGAGGTGCCAAATAAAATCAGCCACTGAAGTAAAAATGGGAATGGGGAGAGTAAATGATCAGACAAGGAGAGCAACATCACTCTTTTCAATCCATATTTCTCACACAGTTGCTGCCCTCCTTTGATATTTGTGCATGGACTGAAGAAGATGTGGTAAGCATTTTGTCCTAATTCAGTCTTAATTGTGTTAATGTAGCTATAAAAGAAAATGGATGAACATCATAGTAAATGATATCTAGACTGTGGGAGTTGAGAAGGTTGTGGAGAAGATTCTAGCACTGCATATTTTTAAAATTCCTGTTCCTGTACCTTAAGCCAACCTTCCGGGTGTAATGTAGACCTTGCCTGAGGTGCTCTAAGAATGTATACTTCACCATTGTCAGGAGAAAAAGGGGACTGCAAACATCAGAATCCCTTTGCCCAAGCCACTGGGACTAGAATTCATTGTAAGTGAAGAGCCTAAAAAGGGGATGGGAAACCACTTTCATATAAAATACAAAATGTAACTGCTTTTAGAGGACTAGCTCCAGTACCACCTCTAGATCATATTTTAAACATTCATTCAAGTTAATTGGTAAGCAAGAAATTTTAGATGTTTATCTTGAACATGTCAGTGTATCATAGCGACTTTAATATCCCTTTTAGCAGCCTTTCAATACATGATGTATAATGTGGTCATTTAACTAGAGGTTACTGAAGGCCTAACTGAAAAGTTGTAATGGTCCAAGCTGCTGAACTCCTCCCATTCATCACACAAGAAATTGTTAAATCTATGTTAGGAGCAACAGCAATTAAGCAATAATAAACTGAGTAAATGGCTGCAAAGCAGAAGGAAATTTATATTAACTAACAAACTTGCAAGGCAGCCCTGAAAAGTAATTATAATGGAGACGTTTGATTTTTGTCCCACAACTAAAAAGACTTTAAATTTTTGTATTAAAATTGAATAGTGAGCATTACATTTTTGAGTGTTTTGAGGTGTTGCAACTTATACATTTTAATTGTGTGATCTTCAAAATTGTCGTCTTTTTCTGTTTTTGTTTTTGGGTTTTTTTACAGTACTTTTGGCTGCACCAGCTTGTTAAAAAAGGTAAACTATACATTATATATATATAGATATAGATATATAGATTACAGATTCAACTTTTTTTTTCCAGTGAAGAGCACTATGGATTTCTGAATAACCTTTCATATCTTAAGGTGACACTTCTGGTGAGATGAGTGTTTATGCCAACTTGTTTAAGGAAAATCATATCACTGGAAAACGGTTGCTTCTTATAGAAGAAGAAGATTTAAAGGACATGGGAATTGTTTCCAAAGGACATATCATTCACTTAAAGGTATCTTAACAACATGTCTTGATAATCACAACAGTACATAGTGTAAATGTTGACAGAAATCATCAAGTTTATCCACCTTAATATAAGATTGAAAACTAAAGTTAGAAAAACTTTTTTGGAAAAAAAGGAGTCGAACCCAGAACTTGCTTGTAACAGGCATCAGAACAAACCTAAACACTTTCTAAGGTGCCAAAAAGATTGCTAACCTAGATGTGTTTTGTTGTTTTTTTTCTTCTTAAAAATATCCATGCTTTTTCTGTATTTCCTGGTTTTGTCTGGGACAGGAATCCGAAATATTGCAAAAGACTCTAATAGTATCTCCCCACCCAACTGAAACCTTTGGAAATCTTATTACACAGCATGTTCTCGCAAGACTTCCAGCCTAACCAGAGAGCTTTGGATAAATAGAAAAAATGTATTTGAACAGAAATCTCTGAACTTGAGTTTCACCAATCACCTCTAATTTGAAACTGCTTTGTGTACCTAACACTCTATCCTTGAGCAATTAGAAAACCAGTTGAGTACTAGTGGGTAGGACTTCTTTGCTATCTGAGCTTTATTTCATCCATACGACATTATATTACTCTAATTATTAATAGTTACACTGAATCCAGCAAAACCAGACGTAGTAATAATAATATTTATTTACTGTCACAGAATATGGCTTACATATCTTTGGTTCTGCTCTAAAAAATATTTTGAAAATGGTATTGTGGGCTTCCATTATGTCTGAGTGATTCTGTGCACAATGTGCTGCATTTATTAGTAAAAGGACACATTTTGTGTGATTGTCAGCCCTGAGAGTCAAACAACGTTAGTCAATTTATCTTTTGCATCAGCACAATAATAATGGTATTACAGTCCAAATTAATATCTCATTTCTATGGGTTGTACACCATTGGTTCCAAGTAGTTCCATTAATGACATGTGCGATTGCCTTCGGCAGGGTTAATCAGGTGAAACTTATTAAAACTTGATAAATAAATGGATGCAGAACACGGAATAGAGCAGCGGTTCTCAACTGAGAGTTTGTGGCCCATTGGAGAGGCTGCAAATCATTTCAGGGAGTCTGCCAAGCAGGGCTGCTGAGAGCCCCAAACACAGGCACCTCATGGGGCTAAATCCCTGAGCCTCCCAACTTCAGGGGGCTAGAGTCCCAAGCCACTTCCTCACCCCAAGCATATGAAGCCCTAATTCCCCATCATCCTACAGGGCTCCCGAGCCCCTCCCAGCCTCTTGGGGCAGAAGTTCTCCCTTTCCCAGTCACAGCTGACGTTCAAGCCACCTGTCCCCAAGCTAGGCCATGGAGTTTTTATAGCACGTTGGTGGGGCCTCCAAAAGAAAAAGATTGAGAACCCCTAGAAAAGAGAATGCTGGGAGCTGGCTCAGTGAGGCAACCAGGAGTAAAAACCAATACACGCCTGTATTTGTGATTGAGTGGATGACTATGCTTCAACTGGGATAGTACTTCCAAGTGCAGGTAGCCCAGGGGAGCTGACAGCCTCACTGGGCCCCTGGACAAGGTGCGGGGGAGGGGGTTCAGCTCTGTGCTCCAGGAAGGGATGGGGCCTTGGGCAGAAGGGACAGGGGCAGCCAGCTCTCAGTGCTGCCTGGACCATGGCACACCCTGCCCCCCAACCTTCAGAGCCAGCTGCAGTAGCAGCAGCAGCGGTAGCTGGGAGCCCTTTGAAGTTGCCAGGCCCCGGGGAAGTTGCCCCTTTCTACCTCCTGCCTATCCCCGCTTTGGCGGGCCTGTGGTAGCCAGACATACACTTATTCTGCTTGAACTAGAGTGCTAAAGCTGTCAGCCTAGCCCAATGTAGCATGGACAGCAGTTCAAGCTAGCCATCTGAGTACAAGTTTGCCTAGACCCCATGGATAACTGCCACCTATGTTAACCCTCTCTGCAGGGCTATTGAGAGCTAGTACATGTCTGTCTACCCCTCCGTGAAAGCACATGCCAAGCTGCAGTGCGTAGACATACCCTAAATTAAGCAAATGTGACTTAATACTCACAAGGGGGCATATCTGCTGAGTAAGAAGGCGCCATTTTACACTTCCTTTTTAGAACAGAACTGTATATTAAGATTGTCTACAGAAAACACTATACACCCTGAATTACTTCTATACACACACCGTGTTGTTTTTCAGTCCTGCATTTACATTATTATATCATGATTAGCTATTGTCCAATTTGGGTTTGCTTCATTTTTTACAGACTGCTATTGAGAAGTTAACTCACGATTACCTAAACCTGTTTCATTTCCCACCATTAATTAAGGTAAAGCTTTATTTATTTATTTTGAAAGTGCTGCCTGTCTTGATATATGTGCCTATTCCTATAGCTAAGCTGTGCTACTAGGCCTTGCGCCAGTGATGGGCAACCAAAATTAATGAGTGGGCTGCATTAGTGGCCCTCCTTTATCTCAGCAGGCCGCAGTATCCTCTGTCTGCCCATGGTTTAGAAAAGGGCAACAATATTGACCAAGGGGTATGGAACAGCTTCTAAGAATGCAACTTTTCATCTCAGAAAAGAGGATGTCAGTATCCTATCACCAGCCAACAGATTTGTAACATACAAAAGACAAGGGTATTTAACTTTTACTGTCAAATGTAGCCTTGTCGCTGATGATATGTGTACACTTGCACTTGAAAACTTTTGTTGTTCATGGGTGCTTGGCCTCTTCTCACCCCCCACACTCCCGGCCACCATGAATGACAAAGTTTTGTCACGGCAAATGAAAGTGTGAATGCTGCTTTGTTGGTAGGAGCACTATTCTGCTGACAAAGCGAACCCCCTTTGTAGTGGGTGGAAGTATTTTGTTGGCAAAAGTGCCAACGAACAGCATTCACACACACTATCTTTTAGTGATAAGGCAGTATTGACACAGCATTGTCACTAAAAGCTGCACAGTATAGCCATACCCTAACTCAGAGAGACTCATGCTAGTGGCAATCTCTTACACTGTGTTTCTCTGATAGGATTCTGCAAATGGAAATGAAGAAAACATGGAAAAAGTAGTGAACCTTGAACTTGTTTTTGGTTATCACTTGAAACTGGGAAATGGTCCACAGGTAAATGAGTCTTGTTGGGATATCGTTTTATTTATCAAAGTGCAGTGCTGAATCAGTGATGGATCAAACCTAAATAAAGGGTACAAGAAAAATAGTGCAACTGAAAGCTTTACAATAAATAAGATTGTTTCCTCATAAACATTTTTTTCTAACTTCAGTTTTGTGACTGAGAATTTGTTATGTAAATCCTTTATCATACTGAACATGAGTCATCAGGCTTTTATGCAAAGGAGGTAAATTGAGATCCCCGCCTCCACTTTGCCAAGGGCCCTTTGGCACCCATGTGCCTGGCACATGGAGCTTCCCCCCATAGTACTGGTGGAATCCAAGAGGAAGCTTCTGAGTGTTTCAGATTGCACCTGAATTAGCACAATGTGCTGCTCCTCGCTAGGGACTCATGAAAAATCAATGATTGAGCTCTTAGTGGGTTTCTTTGTGAAACTGTGGAAAGCTTCCTTCTTTTGTGTTTTATTTCCCTCTCACACATGCTTTCCAATTGGTTTTGCTTGCATTGGGACTTGGTATGTGCATATATGAGAAGATACATTTCCACAGCTGAGGTGAGCTACATGCTAAACCTTCCTTTTCTGGGATTTTGCCTTTGTTGCATGGGTGTGTGCCCAACATTGTGTTCCTGTTGTGACTGAAAGTCTAAGACCTTGTCAGCGGTGGATTTGTCTAGACCAGGGTTACTCAACATGCAGCCCATGGGCCACATGTGGCCCGTGGCCAGTTTGTTTGCGGCCCACGGTGCGGTTTGGGTTTATACAGGGCTCAACACGTGGCCTACAGGTGGGATCCTTTGAACATGGCCTCCACTGGGAACATGCTCCATAATGGAGAGTCAATATGATGGTCTTCTGTTGATATGCGTTTTAGTAGTTAAATTCCTGGACTCACTGCTCATTAAAAGTGCTGTCATATGGGTGGAAATCGGGTAAATACTGCATTTTATTAATATCAGCAGAACTGACTTAAATGGGGCCTGTGTGTTGTGTAGTCTTGCCTTAATCTTTGTATTAATGCCTGTCAGTGTGAAAGAAGCTATTTGCATATATATTTGCATGTACATGCAACCACACTTAAGTTGTGGCCCTCGGCATGTGCTGTGAGTATCAATGTGGCTCCCGGGGCTTCCAAAATTGAGTAGCCCTGGTCTAGACTGTGCAAGCTTCTCTCAGAATTCTAAATGGTTTTAAAACTGGTTCAGCTAATCCAGTTATAAACATGGTTGGAATCAAGCTCACCCTATCAATGTCATATAAGCAAAGCTTACAGCAATATACCCATCCTGACAAATGTTGTGGTAAAAAAAAAAATGCTGTAGCTTTCCTAGGAGGTTTGGTTAGCAGGCTTCTCTGAAGAAATCCCTAGCTTTACTATTCAAGAAAACCATTGGACCTCTTTTTAAACACACTCATTTAAGCCCAGTTGTAGCTAGCACAGGTCTGATTCATTTTAAAACTGGTCAAAGACATAGAGTAAACCAGGCCTGGATGGCCTGCACTGCCTTAGCAGGCTGAGTTTCAAAACTGCAGTGTATTTTTTACCTCTGTCTGTAAAAATAGAGGGTCATGTTCCCACTTGGTCTGTCCTAGGACTGCATGGCCATGGCTTCTGGAAGGGTTCTGAAGGCTTATTATATTACTGTATTACTTACGTAGTGCTATATATGAAACCTACTTCAAACTAATGTATCTTGTTATCTGTCCCAGTGAGATAAGAGAGACAGGCTGCTATAGTGCTGGACAATACAGGACAACATATAACTAAAATATAATGCCACATCATCACTGTAACTGAATGCAATTAATGAGAGTTTGTCACCCTGTACTACCAACTGCTTCCTCCACCCTTTCTCATCTCTTATGAGACTTATAAGGTAAAGGAAGGCTATTATCTCTTTTCTCTTTATAATCACTCCTTACTTCAGACAAATTATCTGTCAAAAGCAACTAAATGTGCTGTTTGGGAAACAGGTTGAAATCACGGCAAAAAGGATTAGAGCTACATTCCATATTCAAAATTAAGAAGTTCCCATTTTCCAGCTTTCCAGGTGTATCTCACACACATTACATAGGTATATTAACAACACTGCCCAATTCAATTCTATTGAAGTATTTCTCGTGATCCACAACCTTCTTTGCAAGATCCTTGAATGCCTTTAATCTCTTGCACTTAAAATTTTCTAGTCTAATAATCTTTAATTTAGTCCTATTTCTCAGCACTTAAAAATTCCAGAATATACTGTGGAAGTCGAAGCAAAAGCATAGTCTTCTATCAATGTATTACAGCAGACTTGTGTAGATTCTAATAAAGCAGAGAAAAGAGAAATATATTCTTTGTAAAAACTGAAAAATTACCTGAGCAATAAAATAATAAAATTACAGTTTAATTAAGATGATTAATTTAATCAGTCGAAGTGGAGCATCATTTAGTCTGATAAAATGGAATAAATCAGTGATACAGTATCATTGCTCATTGAAACTTTAGCACAAGGTGCTTTGAACGTATCACATTTTCCGTCAAGAACTGAACACCTGGGCCTTATTCTGATCTGATACTAGTGTAAAACAGGTGCCACTCCATTGATTTCATTGTCGTTACTTCTGAACACCATCAGTGTAAATGAGATCAGAAGCAAGCCTGTACTCTTTGAAGATGTTGTATATATGATGCAGTAGAGAGATTCCCATAAAGAAATGCACATTTTTATCAAACTATAGAGAGCTATGTGAAGGCTCACAGAATTTTTTTGGCTGAGTAATTTGCTCACTTGCCTTTCTATAGAATCTTCTTAGTATACATTTGGCTTTTTACAGTATACCCACTTTGGATGAAATTGCCTCTTTCAATCCCCATTCTCATACACACAAAGCTCCAATAATCTGGCATTACACGGTGTCCACCAAAAGGGACATAAGCTGTTCCTAGCCAATAGACAGTCTGCTGGCTTATAACACAACTTTGCTCCAAGGCACCACTCCAGAGTGAAGTCTAGAATATTAGCCACTGCATCTCCACAAGGGCAACTGGAGATGCACTGGCACTTCTCCAGCCTACCCCAAACCTCCTTATACACTGGCCTCTCCTGGGCTTATTTACAGAAACTCTTGGGATGGGAGCACGCACGAACCCCTGAACAGCTACTTCACCCAAAGACAATTCATCCTGTGCCCCAACACAGTCCCATTGCTGAGTGAAAACAGCACAGAATGCCTGGCTCAGGTACGCAGCATTGGTGGGAGGATTTCATCTTTTCTGAGAGCATGTTGAACTTATTCCCCAGTACTACTTTTGGTAACTGAGAGCTGTGTGCAGAACTACAGGGGTGTGTTAAGTGGCAGGAAGATCTATTGAATGCTTGGAAAAGGGAATACTGTTTCTCACACTGCCAGCTTTAAAATATTGCATTCACAAACAAGTGAACTGGCAATTTATTTTTATGATGATGATCAGTGCCCTAAAATCCTTATTTGTTTGAAACCACTTAGTGAGGACAGACCTTTGTAAACATGGCAGCTAATCTCAGAACCATTTCTGTTTCAGAACTCTATCTGTCTCAGCTGCTGAAACCTGCTGTTTTAAAGGCATTAGAGCTGAACATCTAGTGACAGCACCTGGGTTATTTATCATTATGTATAACCCCGCTACACTGTATTTTATTATGCTGGATTTCAACGAAAGATAATATCAAGTGAAAGACTTCTTTGCATATTTAGCTACAGTAAGATCCCAATATTATGTTCCTCATTCACACAAATTTCCCATTGATCTGGGACTTTTGCTTGAGTGAGGCGTGAAAGACCAGGCCCTTCAAGTAGCCACACAGGCCATCAATTATATAAATGTATGTTTAACTGGCATTGTTTCTTTATTTTTTAAGAGCACCACTCTCTATAGCCCCCTTTTTTCCCTCCCCATACAAAACTGAAACAAAAAATGCAATGCAGTAGCCTTCTCTGTACTGGTGTCTAGTTGGCAACAATCTGCCCTGACCTGAGACGTGAGCCATTGTTAAGGGTATAACACATTTACATATTTTGCAATAAAACATCAGTTATTTGCATTACTGTGTCAAGTTTTATTTGATTCTTTCACCTAAAAATGACTCATTTTCCTTTCTTGTATTTTAAAAACCAACTACTCTAAGCTTGTTTGAGAATAATCAAAAATTGCCCATTTAGCTAGAAGTCATTTTCTTTTCAAAAGGCAAACGTTATTTAATCTTTCAGCTGTTCATTGTGCCATCATAAATACTTTCTTTTCAGCACAGTTGTGGGGACTGAAATGAGCCCACTAATTGCCTCCCATTTCGACTGACATGTGGTGGTTTAGTGGAAAGAGAACACAGCAGGGAGAAGGAAATAGGAGGCTGAGAAAATGAGAGCTAATTATTTTCACTGCCTCATGTCAGGCTCTGTGTCAGCCTTGTTTTTACAAACTGGAAGGTTTAGCACTAAATAAAACAAACTGGCGTCATGTTTTTATATACTGGCAGTGTCATGGAAGCAGCTGCACATCTCAAAGACAATATAATGCCTGCATTCGCATGGACACCATCTGACAGCCACTGTGAGCCACTACTAATGAGGATATCACAGTGGTGCCAAGTGAAAGGTGCTGAATTATGTATGATTCTTCATCAGTACAGCAATAGTCCTGTACATCATTATGAGACATTGTTTTGCTGAAGAGATTAAAACATTCTTAGTTCCAGACCCTGCAACCTATACACGCTACAAGAGGTTATTAATGGAATTTTTAGGGAGAGTTTCTTGTGGATTTCTTTTTGGTTAAAAATATCTCATGGGACAAAGCAGTGGCAGGTCATGACACTATATATAAAAAGAAGAGAAGCAAATTAACCATACTTGTGTTATCTTCCTTTAAATCCAGCATAATAAAATGTAGTGTAGCAGGGTTATACATAATGATAAATAACCCAGGTGCTGTCACTAGATGTTCAACTCTTCTGTCTTTAAAACAGCAGGTTTCAGCAGCTGAGATAGATAATAGCTAAGAATGTAAAGGAACTACCAGGGGCCTAAATCATCAACATGCGACTACTTTTAATACCAGCACGACCAACATTTTTTTCATATTTGTTTCATCTTGCATTACATCTTACATTTTTCAATATCCAGTTGCCTACTAAGATGCTGTTTCCATTTTTCCTTGAATCTTAAACTTTTTTATTGCAACCACTGAATTTAAAAACATATCCTAAATTGATGCCTCCTTCCAGAATGAGATATCTCCCCAGAGTTTTTTGTACCTGCTCTAACAAGAGGTGTATTTGGTTATTTAAAGCCCATATCTGAGCTTTTTTGTTTTCCTTTCATTTTTCACTATTGACATTCATAATTACTGTTTTTAAGGTAAGTGATATGATCACTGAAATAAGCAGAAGGCCTAATTTTTAAAGCATTCTCTCTTACTACTGTGAATTTTAGGAATAGTGAGTTTGAAATACCTTTGTGATTTGTTTTTCTCTTACATTCCTACAGCCATTTTTAGAGGCTGCTGATTTACTGACTTGTTCTAAGTATAAGTCCAGAATGATATGCACTCAAAGTTTGAATGTTTGTGCCTCAGTTATGTGATTGGTTTCCCCTTCATTGTCCAAACGCTAAATCTGTTTTATTTATTTAATCCAAAACTGAAAAGATAGATATGTAGCAAGGCTTTGTGTTGAATTGTAAAGTGCCCAGGGAAATCTTTTGTGAAAAATATATTTTCTTTTGTGTAAATATATTTATAAACAAAGTATTTTTGATGAGTTACTTCCACAATATGTTTCTTTCCCACTTTATCCAAATAATAAACTTCACCTCAACTCAAGAGACCTTTATGGTCCTGATTCAGCAGAGAACTTAACCACATGCTTTAATCCCAATGAATTAAATAGTTTGAATTAAGTGCTATCCTGAACTGAGATAGACGTAAGCACATCTTTCTGTTATTTGTTAAATCAAAGTCTATATATTAATAAAGAAAAGCAGAACAATAATCTCTTCTAGTTTGAAGCTTCTTTGAACTGTAGAAAGCTAGTGTTGCTTACCATGTGGTTAAACCTAAAGATTTAGGGAAAGTAGCTGACTTGAAACTGATTCCACAATTGTCTTGGGCTGGTCTCTTTTTAATTAAAAAAAAATAAGTTTTTTTAGAAGATGAAATAGCAAAATTCCACAGATAAAATAAGAAGTTCATTTTCCAGGAAACATAGAAAGCAGATTTAATGGTTTGGCCTCTGTAGCCTGGGTCCGAGACAGAATTTTGAGGCGTATGGTATGAGAACAGAGTTTTAAGGGATAAGATTTCATATTTCATTGTATGAAACTTCAATTTAAAGAAGAAAAGGCCTTGCTTATGCCCTGCTCCAAGTCTGCTGGGCCCACAACTGTTTGGGCCAAAATGGTTTATTACCCTATTGAAGAGGCTTCTTCCTGTAGGCCTCTGCACCTTCACTTTGCTGTTGAAGTCATAGGAGTTGGGAGGTGCTCAGTGCCTGTCAGGCCTTACATTTAATGCAGTTTTTCCTTTAGAGATAGTAGTTTGACTCAGATTGTTTATCAAAACAGACTGATGTTCATCAGATTTGGTTTGGAGGGAGACTTTAGCAAAACAGCACAAAATACTAATTTACACAGTAATAGGTATCCTGAATCAAGATTCTGCAATGCAAAGCATAGGAAGTGATGTGGCCATAACCTCTAAGTGCTTCACTCTGGTCTCTGGACCTTGTACAATATTGCACAGGCATACACCGTATTACGTTGGTGCACATGGAGAAATTGAGGCATTAAGACTTGCCAAAGACCACATGGCAGTTCAGTGTCATAGCCACAATTACAACTTGGGGATCAGATTTCAGCAGAGCTCATAATCCATGTAAGCAGCGAAATGACAAAGCCAGTTTTTGAAAACACCCCATGCCCAGTGAAGCCCCAGATCTTCTGACTCCCAGTCTCTCTGTTCTGTCCACCAATCAATAAGTTGCAGAAATAGACTACACTGCTTCTCAGGGCCAACCCACTACATTTTGGCACCTGAGGCGGGGAGCTCAAATGATGCCCCCAGGCTCCCTCGCTGCACCAGCAGCAGACACAATTTTCTATACTCTGGGTCCTAGTGGGGCCCCTCCCCCCACACACAGTCTGGCACCTGAGGCGGCCACCTCAGTTCGCCTCATGGTAAGGCCAGCCCTGCTGCTTCTCAATTAAAACTCCCAGCACCAGGCCAGTGGGCCTGAGTGAGGGCATAATTTTAAACATGTTTAAGAATTTTGCTTGAGTGCTCAACACCTGGAAGGATCAAGCCCTTGCAAGGGGCTGAATGCTTCTGGCTGGTGGCTCCAATCTAACCAGTGGGACTACTCACACACTTACAGCCAAGCATGTGCTTAAGAGCTTTGCTTCATCTGGGCCATAATTACTGTTTTTATATGAAGTCCGGTGCTCTTTAAACTCCAGCTGAAATTAACAAGATAGACGGTTCTCACTATCAACAGGAAGATGCTTGGTACCTGATATAACTGGGCTCTAATAACTTGTTGCCCCTTTATCCAAGCAGCTTTTTAGTGGCATTTCTTAGACTCTATGATCACTTGTTAGGCTCACTTGGAAGGAATCATCTGGGCCCATTGGTATGAACTGGAAATGAAACTGGCAACTCATCTTCTCTCTGCTGCTCTACCACTTTCTCAGCTTGTTTATGGAAACCTCCCATGTCTACTCCTGAAACAGTATTTACCTGTTAGAGCAGGGGTGGACAAAAGGGCTTCTGTGGGCCGGATCCGGCCTGCCAAGTGGGTTGATCCATCCCACAGTCACCCTGCTGCTCCCCTGCCCCCAGGCCAGATATGGGGGAGCGTGTGAAGTCTCCTCCCCCGCCAGGGGTGCGCGGCGCTTAAAGTCAGTCGCCAGGGTTGACTCTAAGCACCATGTGCCCCTTTCAGGGTGGAGGTAGGGAGCCAAAGACTTCCCCTGCTTCCCTCCCCCCCGTCCCGGATTGACCTGGGGGTGGGGGGAGCACGTGAAGTCTCCTCCCACCCCCAGAAGCATGGACACCTAGAGGAAACCACCAGCTTTTGGGGGGGACAAAGACTTCACATGATCTCCCACCCCCAGGCCATTCAGGGTCTGTGGATGGGGAAGCATGGAAGTATCCTGGTCCTGCCCCTTTCACCTGAAGTCCCGCCCCTTCCGGGACAGCCCAGGACCATTTCAAAAATTTCTGAAGTGGACCCTATCTAAAATTATTGCCCACCCTTGTGTTAGAGTATGCATCTGTACATCGTCTTCCCTGAGTTTCTCAGAGGAAATTCTACCTTTAAGAAACTAAAACACTATATCAAAATTACAACTATTTCTCAGATGTGAACTAAGAAGGAGTACTGCCAGGAGAATGGTAAGGCTATCCTGAGAAAAATCCAGTAAGAATATATTCCAAACCTTTGTTTTTAACACATTTAGGGTTTTTCTGATTGTGTTTATATTTTGTTTCTTGTGCTAAAATTGGTTAATTCTCTTTTAATACTAGGATTGTAAATGGAAAATGTATATGGAGATGGATGGGGATGAAATTGCAATAACCTACATAAAAGATGTGACATTCAACACTAACCTACCTGATGTAGAAATTTTAAAAATGACAAAGGTAGGGTTCTGTTTACATCCTTCATGAATTCATACATCTCAAACAAGGATATTAAATGCCACAGCAGTAGATTTTTGTGCTTGTGAAAAGCTCAGACTCTTGACAGCTTTTAGCTAAGATGCATTCTTTTTGCAAATTTGTATCATAATGGGAATGATTTGTTAATGTTCCCTATTAAGCCACACTAACGATAAAGCAGTATGAGAGGAATCATTTAACATTTTCTTCTTTTACTCCCATGGTATTTTTTCTTTATTTGTTTACCACTTTTAAATGAAAGAAAAGAGTGCAAGTGATGAAAATGTTCCACTTACTCAAACTTCCATATGCTTATTTGTATTTTTTTAAACTTTTGATTTTGTTATAAAACTGCTCTCAAATATGGTAAGTTCTTAAGCCCCACCAACATCAGAGCTCAATGCAAAGTCTGGAATTTTGATTCCACAAAGTCATTAGAAAAGTAGTTAGCAGGCAATGCATAGAAAAGTCCTAGTAAGGGAGGAAAAACCCTCTCCATTAACTTTAGTAACTCAAGTCCTATGGCATCAAAAAATGCAGCTTGTGACCATTGTTTTATTATAAAAATGGAAAATTGTGGCAAAGAATTTGAGAGGGTAGTCAGATGTATTCCACATTGAGCACTGTCAGTGAAATATTAAACATCTTCAGCTCCATTTCAATGGGAGTTTGGCTGACTTTAGCATTTGCCTCTAAATATTTACCAGCCCCAAGGCCTTGAATTATTTTAATATGAGAGATGGAAGTTGTTTTAATAGGCAGGGTGCTCTGTTTGCAATTCATGTAATTGATTGTTTTTATTAATGTGACCCACCCTAATACCTTGGCAATGTACAGCAATATAAATTTCTAAATGATAAAAATATGCAACCTCTTGATTGCCAATTAGAATGCTGCTCTAATGTGCCCTGATGGAAAACTCTCATGAATGGCTTTAACTGTGTACATTCCTTATTCAGCCTTCATTGGCTGTTTTGTCTTAGGAACCACTGCTGGATCCAAACTCTCAACAGGAAAAAGAATAGGAAATAACAAAATATGGTGTTATTATGATAAGCTTATTACATAGAATTCCCCCACAGCAATTAACAGTAATGTTGTCCTTGAGTTTATGTGGTCACTGAATGCTGGAACCTTTATTAATGTTAAGATTTGTTTATTTTTGCTTTTTCTCTTTTGAGGCACATTTGTTTGTATTTCCTTTCTCAAGGCTTTGCATGTTTTTTTCTGTTAAAATGTTATTAGTATTAAAATTAGACAAAAGGAAATTGTCAGGTATAAGCTTAACATTCAGCATACTTATATACTCTTTTAACCTGGAAGAGAATATCTTCAGGAATCTAAATATTTGTTCTTGTTGTTTTGTTTTTAATTTCCTTTGTGCTGCAAAAGAAAGAAAATAAGTAAATAAATAAATGTTAAGGTCTATACAAAAATATTGTGTTTCTTATGCTCCCTCTGTAAAAGCAGCTAGTTAAGAATATTATACTCTACATCTACATATTACCACTAATTTGCGTAATGAATGTGGTGGAAATAAACAGTTCTGAACTGTGTTGCTTTGTCCCATTAATACATAGGGAAAACACTGATGTGTTTGCTACATGAAAAAGGACAATATCTATATGGAATGAGTTTGTTTAAAACCCCATTTGGTGTAATAATAAAGCAATCAAATGACAAATAATAATCCCCCTCATATACATTCTGTTTGTTTTTCCCTTTTCAGCCACCATTTGTAATGGAGAAATGGATTGTGGGAATAGCAAAAGATCAGAATGTAGAATGTATTATTACATACGAGGTAAGAGCAGAAAAAGTAAGGCAAATATTTATCCTAGTTGAAAACTTGCACTATAATTTCATTAAAAGCTGGTAGAAGTGCGCTATGACTTGCTGAATACTGTAATCGAGGTTCAACACTGAATAATTAATCTTAAGTTTTGATGGAAAACTGAACATCTTTAGAGACTGTGCATTCAGACTCCTGGCTGGGACAGCTCTCGCCCTCAAGTAAGAAAACTCCTTTTTATTTAAACTGTGGTTAGAATTGCTGGTGTTGTTGAAGAGACTGGGTTTCTTACCTTTCTCAGATAAGTGTTAATTAGCTGAGGAATAACAGGAGGAGGACGAAGGTGATAAGAGAAATGGAGAGAAACATAAAATAAAATGTGGAGACAGTTTTGCGCTGTTTAACATGATGGGTATTAGACTTTGAATTAAAAAGGTTTTGCTTACTTACAAAAAGTGTTTTATAAAGACGCTTCACACGGAGGCTAATAATTGAAATCCCAGCTCTGTCCTGAGGCATGGATTCAAGCAGTGCTATAGCACAGGAAAATTCTGGACCTGGCTTGCTTGCCTCAGAAGTGAAGAACAGTGGTTTTCTCTGGCAGGAAGAATAACCCCAGGTTCCTTTTAGCTGGTAGTCCCTCTCAGGAGTCACAGGGACTGACTGCAGGATTAAAGAGCTTGCTACTCTTGGCAAATTACCATGACGGGAACCCCTGCAAGAATACCTGCCTACTGCCTATCTCTTTTAGCAGAAAGGAACATTTACTTGAAGCACAACTTGATTTAGTTATTAAACTATTTATTAAAAGCAGGCTATTAGCTGCAAGGGAAATTCATGATCAGATTTTCATAAAACTGTTCATAAACAGTAATCATAAAACTGTTATCCAAAATCCCAGAGGGTTTTGCTGAAGAAACCTTGTATACATAATGATAACATTAGCATGGCAGTGTATTGTGTTGTATCCTAAAACATAATCTGTTCTATTCCTTGAAAAGGGTGATGTTAGAGCTCCAAAAACCACCCGACACATACATGCAATTACATGGAGTAAACTGAAAGCTCAGGATGAGGTGAAGTCAGTACAGCTCATGGTACAGACCTCCCTAACAAACTCGGAGGGCAAGCCAGGAAGCCGGACCAGCTCAGGTATGTTTGAACAGCATTACATTTACTAGTGAAATATGCAAAACTTTTAAAGAAGGAAAAGCAGCAACTCACCAACTAAAATTCTATTTCAGCAAAATGAGCCCATCTCACTGCTTTGGCCAGGGATCTGTGCTGGTCGTTTTGTCCTGGTGGGATGTATGCAGGAGCAACGTAACAAAGCTCTAGCAAGCCAGTGTAACTTAAGAGTTGAGCGAGAAAGAGGCTCCAACTGTTAGGTGGCAGTGTGCTGATTGGCCCAACCTGGTTAAAGGGGAATTTTTCTGTATATATTTCTAAAGTAGCTGTAAATAATTCCTGGCAATAAGTTGTCGCTATGCTGTTGTATACCATGCCCCTTGGAGCTTCACAGGGACAGCAGGAATAGAACTCAGATCATCCTGCTCCAAAAATTACAATCTCTTTCCTTCTGAGTTAAAGGAGAATTTGCACTAGCTGTCCCTAGTAAAGGGCCTAAAAAACAAAAAGCTGAGTAGATCTGCTCTTATAAGGGAAAATTAATATGTGTGCACAGACCCAAGTTCAGTATAATATTTTATTTGCAGTTTATCTTAATGTCTCTAGTGATGTTTTAATTGTAAAGTCGTAATGGGAGGTAAATCAATCTTTTGTCCTAACTAACCAGCATTTTAGTACTCCTGAAGATGTTTCCTTCCATCTGTCCAGCCTTCAGTAGTCTGAAAGCTATTTTCTCACATGCATACAATTTCACCATCTCTCTGGAGGCTTGTCTTCACAGTCTGTCAGTGCCCAGCAAGCAGGGTATAAATCTACAATGCTCTAGTGCACTGCACACTAACTAGCCATGTGAACTCTCCTACCATGCACTAAAAGTTCTGTAGCACTTTGGCCTAGTCCTGTTTGAGATACCAGTACATCAGAGTGCACTGTGGAACGGTTAGAATGCAGTAGCAGTGTCTGCACAGCACACTAAAGTGCTGTCGATTTACACCCCCACTTACTGAGCATGAAGAGACCATGTAGATGCGCTGGGGTCTCATACTCTTCTCTTTAGCACATTAAAAGAGGTTGGATTTGTTCATCAATGAGCAGGTTCAGTCATCACTTCCAGGACCATGGGAGTCGCCCAGATAGTGATGCCAGGAATGTTTTCACAGCACAAGGGAGGAGAGTAGATTTTGGGGACTGTGCATAGAGGGGCACATCCGTGGCAGAGCTCAGTTTAACCAGGGCTCTATGCACAGGGTAGAAGGGTGAGGCAAGGGGATTCACCACTGTGAGGATTCTTTAATCCAGTTCAGCAAGATGATCACATTACAGATACAGGGAGTTTCTTCAGTTGTGGGACTATATTAAACTTCAACAAATGGTTTGGGGGAATTTATTGTCCCAATTTCCACCCTGGCCCCGCCACCCAATTTTTTCAGCACTCTGGCTACTCACGCTGGATGGTAGGTTGAGAGCTTTCCCCAAGAGAATGCACCCCATATTCTGAAATGTTTCAGCAGCAGGTCTCACACTTTAGTCCATGAATCGCTACTGAATGGCTGTAGTGAGGGAGCACAACAGACACTACTGAGTCATGCCCTGACCACTTGGCAAACACTGGTTGAATCAATATACAATGAAGTTGTATCTGTCTGCCTCCGTGTGCTGGCAAACTAACTCTCAGCCAGGGAATAAAGAAATGACCCTGCTGTGAGTGAGAGGATTCCCCTCTGCCTCCTCCCATCTCTTCCTTCCAAGAGCTGCAGGGGAAGAGGGTCTTCCCCCGCCCCTTCCTGGCTCCCAGGAGGCAGTGTTCTCAGTGGCTGTTATCCTGGCCTCCTTTCCTCACACCACACAAGGGGGCAGGAGTACTCCAGTCAGCTCTTGCCTTCTGCCTCCCTCTGTTTTGTTCAAGGGCATCCTGAGGCAGAGGCAGCTCCCTTGCTGCCAGAGAGGTTTGCTCAGCCCATGCATTAGACACTTATTCTCTTGCTCTGCTTAGCTGTCTCGCAGAGAAGTCAGGGTGTTCATTAGAACCCTGGACAGTGAGTGACAAGCAGGACCAGGAAGAGCTTCAGTGTGTGGCTCACACTGCATTGGAGGGTAGATGTGACTAAATGCCAGCAGTGCTGTGGGAAGGAATAGAAATTGGAATTACAGATTCTTCCAACACATCTCAGCAGCGATTTCCAGGGCCACCCTGCACTTGGGATTATTGAGTTCCAGAATCTTTATGAACAACGATTGTTTGGTTTATTCAATGAGATAAATTAAACCTGCTTTAAACTGAGATCACTGCACCGTTATACCTCTCTGAGCTGAGTGCACAGTTGACACAGATGGTCAACCACAGTCCTGCTATAGCTCCATTGCCTTCAGTTTTGCCTGAAAATCTGCCTCCAGGACTAATGCTGTTTTAGAGACTCACAGAACTAGAGGCAAACAAAACCTGCCAGTTCTATGTTTAATATAAGTAGTACTATAGGGACAGAGAGCAGATAGCAACAGACTGGTGAATTTGGCCTATTAGTGCATCACTGAAGTGTCTTATCTCATTAATAAACTGTGCTGTGTCCATATTATACCCTTACTAATAATTCAGCCTTATTTCTCACTTGACCCTTGTCTCCCTCTCCTCCCCTTTCTTTGGATCTACACCCCTTTACACTTTGGCACAATTAAGGCTGTAGGTTCTTCAGGCACAGACTCTCTTCTGTTATATGGCTGTACAGTGCCCCTCACAATGGAGTCCTGATTGGGGTCTCTCTGGGTACTACTGGGTCTCTCGGGGTCTTTCTGGGTACTACTGCAATACAAATAATATATGGCAGTAATAACAAAATGATGGATTACTGCTCTGCACAAGCATACACTGTTTCATATCATGCCTAGTGATCCATAAGGTTTGTCCCATGCTGCAGAGTGGCCAGGGCAGTTCCAAAGCTGCCAGCCACAGGATGTGCAGGGCAGGCTCCTCGTCTCTCCATAAAGGGGCTGCCTGGGCCACAATAATGTGTGAGACAAGGAATCTAGTTACAAGACAGTGGTCCCAGCCCTCACCCAGCTGCAACACAGCTCTATTTTGCAACGCAGATGGGACCTAACGTACGCTCTCTAGCATTATGTCTACACTGCAATAAAACACAGTGGGCCAGTGACAGCTGACTCAGGATCGTGGGACTTGGGCTGTGAGACTATAAAATTGCAGTGTAGACATTTGAAGCCTCTAGGACCCTGAGCAGGGGAGGGGAGAAACCCAGAGCCCAGGCTCCAGCCTGAGCCCGAACATTAGCACTGCAGCTTTATAGCCCTGCAGCCCAAGTCAGCTGACACACACCAGCTGCAGGAGTTTCCTTGCAGTGTAGACATTTCCTAAGGCTACGTCTACACTGCAGACTTTTTGCACAAGAACGGCACTGCATGCACTTTCTAGTGCAAGTAAATTTACAGTAAAGCATTTGAACAGAGGGCTTTTTGTGCAAGAGTTATTCCTTTCCCCATGAGGAATGAACCCTCTTGCACAAGAAGGCAGTATGGACGGGTAACAGGGGTTTCTTGCGCAAGAAAGCTCTGATGGCCATTTTAGCCATAGGGGTTTCTTGCGCAAGAAACCCCTATGGCTAAAATGGCCATCAGAGCTTTCTTGCGCAAGAGAGCGTCCACACTGCCATGGATGCTCTTGAACAAAAGCACATCTCTTGCGCAAAGGCACATGGCATTGTGGATGCGCTCTTGAGCAAGACCTTTTGCGCAAGAACTCTTGCACAAAACCGTTCTTGTGCAAGAAGCCTGCAGTGTAGATGTAGCCTCAGTGTTTGCCTTCATTGCAGAGTTTACTCAGATGCTTAGCACCCAGGTCAGCCTAGCCCAAGTGTGAGCAGCCACACTGCAAAGCCAGACCTGAGTTACGAAGTCCTTGCTGGTGCTGCACTCACCTGGGTGTGTTGCTAGGACACCAGGAGGCATCTCCCATGATTCTTTGCAGTAAAATTTGCTGCTGTAGTATGCGTTCCCAGGGAATTGTGGAACAACTTACCTGTCCTTCTGGCCAGGGGGAAATTATGGGAAAGTGCTGGAGGATTGCAGCACTCAAGGGATTAAGCCTGCATCCTCATTGCAAAGTGGGTGGGTTGCTGAGCTCTAACTCTAACCCCAGCCAGGCCAATTAACCTGGGTTTAAAGCACCACCAAATTCAGGCTGGGGAAAGGGGGGGTTGTGTTAATGGGAGGTGGTTTAGGGGCAACACCCGGGTCAGACCCCGAGTTAACAATGCAGGAAAGACATACCCTCACTATGTCCATACTTATTCTGCGTACAGAGTATGTCAGAACCAAGATATCAGGATTTTTAATTCTGAATCAAGCAATGGGGAAAACCCATTTTAGATTTTTTAGACATAGAAATAGTTTAACTGCAATGGACAGGTGGGGTCCCCACTAGGAAGCTGACAACCTCCGTGCCAAGAGCGACACAGGACAGCTATTAAAATCAGTCAGTGTATTACTTCAGGTGCATCAAAGAGAGAATTTTATTCAGGAGATCAGTTAGTGGTGGTTTCCCTGATGTTATGAGATGGCTGCTTGCTACATGAGTCAAGGAAGCAGGTGTGCTTCTGCAAAATAGTAACAACCAGAGTCTCAAATTAAAGTCCTAAGGCTGCAGTTCCTAGGTGTATGAGGTCAGTGTTTTGCATCCAAAGGCTAGTGAGAAGAACAGAGGAGACAATATGATACTCAGCATCTAGAAAACACTACACACATTTCTTTAAAACTGTAACTTACCAGGAAAAGGCTAAGAAACCTAGAAAGCAATTCACACTGTCTTTTTCAGGAAGGTTCATCATCTTAGTGCACTGACAGAGATATCTGACATGGAAGCATCACAATCAGCCCTTGACAGGAAAGGCTCTTCCCCTTTCAAGTATTTGACATAAAACTGAAGTGATTTAAATCCCTCAGGATTCAACTAAAGCCTGAGGAAGAGTCAAAAATACGATGGGACTTCCCCCCCCCCCAAGCTTACAAAATGGGAATGATTTTCTATTAACTCTCTAACAAGAGAAGGTATTTCATTTATGTGAAGTGCAGCAAACCAGACCTCTGAACATTTCCCATTACAGATGCTGTAGTAACATCTCTAGTAAAAGGCAGTATTCACGACAGAACTATTCTTCCCTCAACAACCAACAATAAAATGGAGGAATCTGAAGTCCTCAGCTATAGCTATTTTAGTTAAGTTTAAACAGTCTTGGCAAATGCCAAGGCTATGGTCTCCTGTTGGAGTATTAGCATTTTTAAGGACAAATCCATTTAAATCTATTTTGAACCAAATACTTAAACTTCATCATGTCTGTCTCCCTGAGTGGGTGCTATATAGTTTTCACCCAAAGCCATCGCCTTCAGTAAAGTGAATTCCAAGCTGCTCTATGCCCTACCCATAAAGCAACAGAACAGGCAGCCCTTACAATTTAGAGGCAAAATTTAGGGCTATAGAAGAGGGGAAGAGAGAGAGAACAAGAGAGAGAATATATGACATCTCATACAAACAGGCCTGATTTTCAAAAGGGCTTCAACTCAAGTACTAAGAATGTCTGGAAATTAAGCCCTCTCTGTATCTGCTGTTTTTTACAACACCCACCAACGTAGAACCCTTCCCAAACAAATTATGTCTACAGGCAAGGTTAATAGTAGACCTCATCAAGTCTTTCATTCGTCTCCCTTCCTTGGCGATAGAAAGATCTGCTTGCATTACGTATGTATAATCATGTTGGGCACTCCTTTATGTATTTTTGTTGTTTCAGGCCCATATGCAGGAATTTCTGTGGAGGGGAGGTGTGAGCCATGGGAGGGGCTGGTGGCTGCTCCGCCCCCGCGGCCCAGCCCCACCCCTGGCCTCGCTCCTTGAGGGGGCGGGAGAATCAGCCCCAGCCTTCCTCTGGTTAGTCAGAGCACAGGGAGAGAGGCTGGGGCAATGCGTCACCCTAGCCTTACGCTTACTTAGAGGACCATGAGAGCTGTGTGCGCACCCTTCGCACACACACCCCTGCGTACAGGTCTGTGTTTATCTACTTTGACTTCATTTTCATTTTATTTTTCCATGTATTGATTGATTTATATTTTGATATGGGTATGGCAGGAAAGTTTTTACAAAAGTTTTCCTTTAATACGCGCAAAAAGTGGTTAGACTTTGAATTAGTTTGGCCTAATTACACAGCCGCTAACTCCTCAACTGAGTATCATATGTCTGGCTTTTATAGCTTTGTAAAGTGCATTGTCCCACAGATGTGCCCCTGTCTTGGCGCATTCTGGATAGAGTGGTGATTCTGACATGTTGATGAATTTGCAACTCAGAACCAAGTCCTTCTAGCAGCAACAGAGGCAACCCCAGGTGCAGGGACTTAAAATAATCCAGTATGGAAGTGATGAACGCATGGGACCACAGAAGCCAGAATCTCATCCATGATGAAAGAGGCAGGTGGATGAAGGCATTTGTCACTATGGAGGTTATTTAATCATTTAGGCTTAATAAAGAGTTGAACAGGAGTAGGGATGTTAAATATAGTTTAATCAACTAACTGACTAGTTGATGGATTTTCCATCAATTGGTCTATTAGTTGATAAGCAGGTCCCAGCAGCTAACCCCACTGCGACTCTGCCTTTTAAATGTATTATGAGCCGGTAGTCTCTTAATACATTTAAAAGGCTGAAGTGCAGCAGGTAATAGCTGGTAGGCTCTTAATACATTTAAAAAGCAGAGTTGCAGCATCTGGGACTGGGCGTGAGCTGGGAATCAGCTGAGAAAACAGGGTGTTTCAGGAGAGATATAGACCTGGTTTTCAGGTAACGACTTGAATACTTTCAGGGCTTCTAGAGCTACATTATTATGTGTGAGGGGGCCAAAGCATCAGAAATGGTATATGAGGAAATGCTGCAGGTCCTGTTTCAAGTTTACTGCCACAGTAGTTCTTTACATATTTGGTTGATCTTTTCTGAGAAATGGGATGAAGGATCCTCCTGCTAATTGGTGGTTAGTGTTCGGATTGTGAAAGATGGATTGACTATCCAATTTCTTATTTGGAGTATCTCTGCCTGCTCTGATTTGATGGCTGCGTAGTGAAGGAATAGAAGATGGGGGGGAATTCATGAAGGAGTGTTTGGAGGATGGGGCAGGAGACTGGGTGTTGTGTTGGTGGATGAATTTAAATCAGGTTTTGCATCACATCTGTCTATGCACTTCACTTGATGTAATTTATGTTGAAACCCACCAAAGCATCAAAAGTACTGGGTGTCAGATGATTATACAGTTCTTTGTGCACCCTGTTCTAGAAACTGTGTGGTTTGCTCTCTTACAGCATGCTGAAAGAACAGGTTTTCTTCCCTGCATATGCTCCATTTTGTGACTTCCTGTATTTTGTTGGTGGAAGTGGTGCAGGTGGAGAGCTGGCCTGCCTCATGATGTTGTCTCTCCTTGTTTCAAGCTTCTTTTGCATCTCTCAAGCACTTTGCATTGTAGGTTGCGGAATCATTTTCCAAGGGCAGTAGTTGAAGACAAGTCAGAGGAGATACTTAAAACTAGACAACAAAAAACACTAGAAAGCATCCCGTAGGAAGCAAACCTGCTTTGGTACATAGATGGATTGAATGGTTTAATAGTTCTTTTCCATTTCTAACCTTCATGAGTTAGACAGGTGACACTATATGCACCAGTTTATTGATGTATTAAATAACATTGTTTTGAATACTATAAAACCTAGGATTAATTTCTGTGTGGGAGGGGAATAACTTGACTGATCTACTATATATTTGAGAGAGTTTGCCTCTGTCTATTTGTTTGTTCAAGAACTCCTCCTAAATGGTAAGAGCTAGGATGACCAAATTTGGTATGCAGCTTCCTCTTATCATAACCTAAAGCAATGTAAGGAGTTGGTTGTAAGGAGTTGGAGGGGGCTGAAGCTCTTCCCCCATCTCCCCCAATTCATAGACACCTCAAACCATACAGAAAAGAGGCAAAATCATCAGGCAGGTGAAAGGGGCTACCTCCTCATCCGGGATTGCCCCAGCAACAAGCCCCCTACCCCCAAGTGTCCTTTAGGGAGGGCAGGGGGCTTCAGCCTTACTCACTTCCCCTCCCCCCATTCAAATGGGAATATTGCTGGCTGTTCCCCTTCATCAGGGAGTGAGGGAAAAGTGCACAGTTTTCTCCATTCCTCACTCTGGCTGGAGAGCGCAGGGGGCAGAAGAAACTTGTACATGCACCCCTCCCACAGCTGTGACAGCTGGAGCTGCAGTGGCCATAGAGAGGTGCTTCTCACCTGGCCCCAACCTGCTTCAGTGAGAGAGGGGTGGGATTGTCCTCTCTTTCCGGGGCAGCCTGCATACTAAACCCCTCATCCCCAGCCTCACCCCAGAGCAATGACTTAAATGAAGAAAAACAAAAATTAATTGAGTTAAGGACCCAAGCAACTCTGGGTAAATCTTCAAGTACATTATATTTTGCTGCATTCTTAGCAGCTATTACTCTCTAAATATTTTGATTCCTTATCCCAGGTCTCATTAAGCAGGAATGCAATTTCTTGGCAATTCTAAACACGTGATTCTTGTTTTCATTTCTATTTCAGGTATAGACGTTGAGTGGATGTACACTCTAAGAATGCGTCAGATGGAAAAAAGCTCTTCGCACCAGCATACCCATCCCCACAGCCCAAATACTGTGACACAATTTTTACCATACCTTCACAACCAAGACTCCTATGCCGCTGCTGTAAGACGGACACGAATTCCTCTTAGTTATCAGATTACATCAATAAATCATTCCAGAAGTTCATCTCCAACTCCATATGGACTGAGGAGAACTCTATCATCTGTACATTTTAATTCAAAGGGAAGTAGTACCTCTAGTGCAGCTTCTGATAGTCCTTCAGAAAGGGACAGATCTGCAGGCAAAAGCAGAAACAGTAATACCAGTGACTCTGGACTCTCCATGAATGAAAGATATAGTGGAAAAAGCCCTCAGACTGCTTCTGCAGCACCTAAACACTCAGGAAAAATGTACAGGACTTCCCAAACAACACTCAACCCATCAAAGACATATGACCACAAAAAGCACACACACTATCCCCATCAACCCAAGTCCATACCAGGTATGCCTCTGAAAATGGAAGGCAAACCTAAAGCAAATGATGAAGAGACCAAAGTTAATGAAGGTGGATGGATAAAGGTAGAATATTCAAAGAAATCTCAGAGACAGGGGACAGGCAAGCAAACTAAAGAGCGACCAAAGGGAATCTGGCGAAGCCGGAGAACGTTCTGAAGAGGGGACTAGCTGACATTGTCTAGAGTGTTTTTCTCTTTAATTTAACAGAATTTTTGGTTTATACAATGCAATCAGATCTACTGTGTAAAATGTTTCTACCTTTAGTATATGCCTTCTAGAGTCACTACCTCTCACTGAGATGACAGCTAAACTCACTCTGTCTGAAGCATCTCTCACTGGCCACCATTGGAAGACAGGATACTTGTCTAGTTGGACCACTGGTCTCCCAGTATATCCATTTTTATGTTCGAACAAAGAGCAGAACTGGGGTTCCACTAACAACAGCTCCTGCAAAGAACATCTGTGCGGAACAGCTCCTGGTCATGTTTTCATTCCAGTTGTTGATGAATTGCATCTGCTTTTCTCTCTCCTCTCTCTCTCTGCTCATGTCCCTGGTCAGCTGGGGATGTCCAATACATTAGCTTCATTGTTCAATAAAAACTAAATAAGATAACTATCTATCATGACAAGAAGTTCTTCTGATCGTTCTTGTTAAGTTTTGCTGTTCGAGCACCCAGCAACCTCATGCTCTGGATGCCAATACTGTGCCCTGATGTTCAGGGAGAGATCATTATCCTCTTTCACAATTCTCAGTATAGTTCTTCCCTCCACACCTCCAGCACCTCTCAATCTGCTTCTGTGCTTCCTCCCTCTGCTCTCAGTTTGCCCCGGACTGAGGAAAAATTCCCACCTCTCCCTTCATTTAAAGGCACAGTTACCATATATTAGCACACTGAGAGACATGGATTTCTCATGATGGGGTAGGGGGAGGGGATTGACAGGTTTTATGCTCTTCTTAGGAGGAAAAGAGAGATCAATTATCTTGACAATAGCTCCATCTAATTCTGTTGAAGCCTGTGATAATATTTATCCCTGTGCAGCAGGCATTTTTTTAAATTGCATTTTAAGTGCTATTTTGTCTTGTAGCCTTCAAGTAGTAAAGAGAAGGTCAGCAAACTTTGTGATTAATGTGGTCTGTAACTCCACTAAGAGGAAAGACACAGCTGTAGGCCTGTTTCTCTTCAGAAAGTTTCTTGTTGACATTTTCCCCTCAAATTGGATTTCATGCAATTAAAAAAAAAGTTAAGATTTCCCAAGATGAAGGGAAAAAAAGGAGAGAGGAAGAGAGAATAGAAAAGTAGCTCAAAGCAATGATAGCAAAAAGCTTGAAACTGAAAAGTTGTAAGTTAGTGATTACTTTTGTTTAAAGAGGCAGCAAATTCCAGCATTGCTAGAATGTGACTGTGAATAGTCAGGTATTCTGTAGGACAGGGATGTGAAACCTCAGGCCCAGGGACTGAATGCAGCCCCCAGCTTGCCTGGATCCAGCCCCCCGAGGCTCAGCATTGGAGAGCCCGCGCTGGCACTCCAGCCCCCCTGCCACCCATCTGCAGGACTTGAGCACACAAAATCTACTAACCTGGGCCCCACTAGGCTCTGGTGTGCAAAGGCAATGTGGGGAGTATCTTTCTCCCTTTGAGTCAGGGGCTTCTCACTTTGTTTTGCACTTGTGTGCAGCCCCCAATTGATCTTTCTGTGGGTCAGTGGCCCCCGACACAAAAAAGGTTCCCCACCCCTGCTGTAGGATAACAGTCAGGAATTTCTGGAATGAAGCTGTAGTAAATTTTAATGAAACTGTTTTCAAGGTCTAAAGTTGGAAACTGACATGAGTCCACCAATTTAAGCTTAATCAGTTTTTGCCCTTATAATTTTTTCAGACAGAATTGCCAACTTTCAATTTCAGATCATACAGATTGACAGATAATACAAGCATATAAAATAGAAAAAGCAGAAGCCCAAGTTACTGAATTCTAAGAACCTCTTGTCCACTTCAGGATGGTCATCTTAGTTTCTGGCCCATTATTCTCTGACTTGAGTCCTATTAACTTGGTTTTGGTTTCTTATACCTTTCCATATCACATATTCATTAGCTTTCTTTCAATCAATGATAAGCATTGTGTCTTACATAACTTGTATAATACTCCTGTGCAAGCTTCAATTTAAATTACATTTGCTATCTATGCTGTTTTCACATTATGCTGTTTCATAACACCCTACTCCTGTTTCTTTGAATATAGAGACTTTTTAGTGTTATGTTTTGTTGTTTTATCGTGTAGGTTAACTTCCTCTTTTCTATGTCCTCCAACACAATACATCTTGATCCTGTCAGCTGTGAGCATTACTTAACATAGAAACTGGCACATCAACACCATCAAATCAAAGAATAGGCCAAAGCTGTGGCATAAGTACTATCTTGACCTAGCCAGACTCATTCACTATATGGAATCATAAACCTTTAACATTAAACTAACAAAATGAAACCCTTATATATACAGTTCACTAATTCTTCAGCTTTGAATATTGTAATTCAGTACTGTACACACACACAATCCTAAACTGTTCATTAACTTTTATTTTTTGAGTAGGAGAGTTCTGGAGTACAATGTGACTTTAATGTGAGCATTTTCCTATTGTTTCCAAACATGGATTATTAGGGGACTCTTTGCTCAAAGTCTAGCATCACTTGCATATTATTAAAAAGTATTGTCAGTATTTTGCCTGTTGTATTTTGAGGAATTTTATTCACATTTTAGGGCCTAGGTATTAATTGTTCCCCAACATGCTGGCACATTGCCAGCCAAAATAAGCTACGTGACAATAACCCTACTTTTTAGAGTACCTCTACACTGCCAGAAAAAACCCGAAACATGCCAGTGAGTCTCAGAGCTCCAACTGACTTAGGCTCATGGAGCTTATACTATGGGGCTATGTCTACACTACAGAGTTTTTTTCGGAAAAACAGCCATTTTTCAAAAAAAACTTCACTTACGTCCACACTGCAATCGCATTCTTTTGAAAAAAAATCAAAAGAATAGAGGGGGTTTTCTGACATTGGTAAACCTCTTTCTACGAGGAAGAAGCCTTTTTCCGAAAGAGCTCTTTTCGGAAAAAGGCATGTGTGGACAGGAAAGAGGGAGTTCTTTCGAAAGAAGAGGAATGAGGAAAAAGCACAGGTGCCCTGGTGGCCACTCCGTCCATAGTAATCATAGCTTAAATGCGAGATAATGTCCATTCAATGCAGATTGCTGTTTCAGTGCGCTTTGGCAGTGTGGATGCTCTCTTTCAGAAGAAGTTTTTTCGGAAGGTCTCTTCTGGAAAAGCTTCTTCCAAAAGAAGCCTGCAGTGTAGACGTAGCCTGGGACTACAAAGAGCAGGGTAGATGTTCTTGCTTGGACAGGCACCAGAAACATGATGAGTATGGGTCTCAGAGCCTGCACAGCAATGTCAGCATTGCCATTTTTGGCCCCACAGCACCAACCTGTGTGAGTTAACCCAGGCTCTGAGACTTGCTGCTACAAGGTTGTTTTTGTTTTGTTTTGTTTTGTTTTGTTTTATTTGTTCAGTTGTTTGCAGTGTAGAGTTACCCTTAGATAAATATAGATTCCCAGATATTGATAGCTTCACTTCAATATTCATAAACCCAAAGTATTGAATATCCTTTCCTTTTTCAACACTTTATACCAAAACAAATAATGGATGGCGAAGGCTGTGCAGTCAGTTTCTGTTCTGATAAACGGTCTGTCAGAGGGCCAACGTGAAACAGAGAGAAAAGTTACCTGGAGCTCAAAAGTCAGCATAGGTTTTATTGTGCAGGGAGTCCGGGCTAATCCAAATTTACAACCTGCAGACTGCTCTGTTTTACACTGAAAATATAAAATGCTGCTCACAGACTGAGGGCTCAGCAAGCTGCAACAGCTGAGTTGGTCTGAAAACTCCGGGTAAAGAATTTTAATTGCTGATTTTAAAAAAATGGTAATATAACACGTACTGCAGAACTGTTGTGATTATCCTAGATCTTGTCTACACAGGTAAATTGGCTGGTATAATTGGTTCAGAATAAGCCATTTCAGAATGGCTCTCCCTGTGGACACTGTTCCAGAATAGTGACTTTATTTCAGAACAAAGTACAGTGAAAGCTTTGTTATCCAGCACTCAGGGGGAACAGCAGTTGCCGGTTAACTGAACGTGTCCTGGATAACAAAGCAGCCTTTGCCGACTCCGCTCAGGGGGAGGAGGCTTCCTCCTCCCCCGGAGCCAAGCCGGCAAGGGCTGCTGGTGCTGCTCCAGAGGAGGAGACAGCGTCCTCCCCAGGAGCAGGGTTGGCAGACCATCCAGCATTCTGTTAAATTCAAATTTTGTTAACTGGCTGAAGGCAATGTCGGTTAACTGAGTTTTCCAGTTAACAGAGTGCCAGACAACAAAGCATTTACTGTAATTGCTTTTATTGTAGAATAGGGTGTCCGGAATATTCTATTCTGCAACAGCTGTGCTGGTCAATTTCCTTGTGTAGACAAAACCCCAGGGTGAAGGATTACACAGATGAACATTACAGTATGAGGTGAAACCTGGGACCTGGAAGTTATCATAGCTCAAGACTGAAATTTGAGCTGTGGTTCTACAAACTCCCAAGTGACAGGGAGAGGATACTAGATTAGGTCTGCAAAAGTGACGAGGAGTCCTGTGGTACCTTATAGACTAACAGATTTATTGGAGCATAAGCTTTCGTGGGCAAAGACCCACTTCATCAGATGCACGAAAGCTTATGCTCCAATAAATCTGTTAGTCTATAAGGTGCCACAGGACTCCTCATTGCTTTTGCCGATTCAGACTAACACAGCCACCCCTCTGATAGATTAGGTCTAAGAGCTCAAACCAAGTACCTTAAATACAGATATTTGGAGGCCTCTAAATATGTCATTATGGCCCTGTGAGTTACATAAGAATCACCAGTGTGTAGGGCGTCATTCCTGGAGCTGCTGCCTTCAGAAGCTGCAGTTGTAGGAAATAACATCACAATGACACATCAGATAATGCTAATTGAACTGATTTCTAGATCTATCAATTCCAAGAATGACGTAAAAACATAGCTGCCTCTTCCATTTTAGACCGTATGATAATAAGGAAGGAACTCGGTGGTTGAGGGGAAGACATATTTGTTACAGTGATTTAGGGCTTTTATTTCCTATGTTCAAAACATGTTCACTCAAACCCATACCAGCAGAAACAGTGGTCACTATTGGTAGACCTTCATCGTAGAAAACCTAAGAACTTTATTACTTTATAACCTTTCCCTTTCACAAAAATATTACATGACAGAAGATGGAACAGAATAGTAAGACAACTGAGCTAGAGCTGAATTCGGCTGTCTTTATAGCTGTGTGATGAAAAAATTGTTTTATGTTTATTTGAAAGCACTCAAAGCTGTTGAGCTCCTGGTCATAGCCTGAAAGGATTGATGCTTTTAAAGTAGCTATTGCCTTATTTGGGATACATGGAAAATCAAGCACCAAGTATGGTTCCTCACTCAGAACAAGAATTGTACTTTAGTTTAATTTAGTTAAGTTCCCTAACTAATATTTCTTGGTTTAATCAGAATGCTGTGTAATATCTGGTGTTAATTGTATGTGAATATTTGCTATAATTGGGCCCAAGTGGTAAAATTTGGAGATCCAAACATGAGGAATGGAGAGGGTTGCAGCCAGCAACATGGTTTGAATCTTCCTTAATCCCAGAAAGAATGTGTGACAGTTTGGAAGAGGGTATTTACTTTACAGATGGGTCAGAAAAACAGAGTAATTATACTGATCTTGGGTAAGGCTTGACTTGACAGAGATTCAAGGAAGTGTAATATTGGTGGTGGCTGTCAGCTGGCTGTGGTTGATTATCAAGATGTCCAAACTGATTCCGCTGCTGTCTGTAAGCAATTTAATTCTGTGCCTAATTTTAATCTGCAATGTACTATGTGTGTCCACATCTGCTGTGTTAAAGCATTCATTAGCATTTAAAGGGAAATCTAATGGTATTGATCACTCTTATTAAAACTAAACAATCATATAACTGTCAGTGACTAGAAATCTTCTCTCTGTGTAGCGATGGCTGTTAAAGCAACAGTGACAGAACTTATAAAAAATCTCTGTGCTAAAAGTATTTGTTAGGCTGGAGTGAGGTATTAAAACTTGTCTTATATTCATGTGGAAGTGTGATAAAGGAAAATACAAATTATAAAGTAGCAAACTAGTAACAATCATTTAAAACTATCAATCATAAATACATTTGGATTCAAATCCTGTTTAAAATGTTAAAATATTATTTTAAAAATCACAGATGAACTGTACTCACACTCTCTAGCACCCCAACCATGTGCATTCAGACTGACCTCCTGATTTCTCCACCAGATTCTTCCATCCTGCAACCTGGGCTCCTTCCTCCAATTTCCATGCAGGTTTCCTTTTACCAATTTTTGTTGTTGTGTCTTCTGTGCAAGTCTTTATTGACCTGCAGGTGCCACAGATTACTAGTTCAAAGCCCACCCTAGGAATATGGCTTGTTGGACCTTGCAGCCCTTCAACTGTGCTGATCTTCAAACCAGTCTCCCACTTCTCAATGAAGTTTGGTTTCTAAGAGTCCAGTCTATAGAACTGTAGTCACAGTCCTTCTGCATCACTGGTACAATCATTGGATCTGCATTGGCCCTTAATCTGGCTTGCCACAACACTGCTTTCTGCTGCTTTCGAGACCCCTTTGTGGTGGTCAGGGAGCTGTGGAGGACCTATTGACAAAAATGCCATATTATGTTCTATTAATATGGATTGTATTTTCGAGGATTTTTCATTGCTAAAATCAGGCAAAATATTGCAAACTGATTAGTGGATAAAATATGTTGGGTTCAGCTAGAAGTTGGGAAAGTCCATTTTTACAATTACTTTGAGTTCTTGCTGGAATTAGCTAATGTACATCAATAGAATGTTCTCTGCTACTGCTTCAGTCTGGAATGTGAATATAACCGAGATGGGAGAAAAATTGCATGGTTGTATTGCTTGTCAGCATGGCAAGCAGCTACACAACTTCCTGAGCCAACTTGGCAAAATGGCTTCTTTTCAGGAGTGTCAGTAGAGATGTACAATAGGGGTGACAGCTGTGTTTAACCCTAGCTAACAGATTTACAACCAGAGGCTGAAATTAGGTTTAACCTTACTCCACCATAAAACGCAACACCACTAGACAGAACACAACAGCCTAACTATATCATTTCCTTTCCTTCCCAACACTAATTGCTGTTGTCTCAGAGGAGCTCTGTTAGGAAGTCATTATAATATATGTATGCAATGGTCTCATTTCTGCCTCAACGTATTCAGGAAAGCACTAAGTGAATCCAATCTGCCCACAGATTGTTGCAGTTTGCCACTTTGACTAAACATTATTATCCACAGTGGACAGTTTCAGAGTTTCTGACAAACTAGTACATCCTCACCAGTCAGAATCATTCATATTCAGTTGATTTGAATGTTACATTGCTTACTTCTTAAAATAAAAAAAAATCATGACTCTAATTTCTTTCTGCCTAACCACGCTCTCACTGAATATTTCTGAACTGGTCATATTTGACAACCACTGACAGCAACGCTGCCCTACATGGGCACACATCAAAACCGCCATTACACTGACCATTATCCAGCAACTTGCTGAGCTGATTTAACGAGGCGAAGTTGCTCGAACACTCTTTGTTCCTCCCCTTCCTCCTGTGAGCAATCACTCAAAACAATGACCTCTGTGTGTTGCGGCACTTATAACAATTCTGCTCTCTAACTCAGCTGATGCTGCTGAGGCTCAAACCATAAGCCTCTTAAGGCCAATTCATTCCATAAACTCACTCCCAAGAATATTGGGACATGCTTCAAAGATACACATTTGAATTTTTTTGATTGTGCTAGTAAATGCACTTTGACCTAATTATTATTATTACTTTAGACCAGAAAAGACAGGCTGCTGCTTTAGTAATTGTGGAAAAACCCCAAACTGAGAGACCTCCTGACATTCTGTATCACTAAAATGGAATAAAATAACAATGCTACTGCTGAAAATTACATCTGACAGAATTATTTTATATGTATGTGGCCACAATGGCAGTGGTTTTGCATAATTCTCTTCCTTAATGAACTGCCAAAGTTTGTCAGTTTGTTGCAAAAAGTTAGAGGTTATGTAGGAGAAAACTATTACAGCAATAGCATTAATAAAGGTCCGGCATGATTATAAACAAAACTAGTTTGAAACCAATGTTATACTCATAAAAGATGGAAATAATGTTAAAAGTCAATTGCAGCCCATGACACGGTTAGACAACATGGTGGTAAACCATTGGCATCCTATCTACAAAACAACTTCCTATAATAGTTAATTATACTACAAAGCCCGCTGATAGTTACAAAAACCCTACAAATCTCTCTCCATGCAGTTGTATATTATAAAATGGGTTTCTGGTATCTCCATAATAGTGTCAACATTACTGATTTTATATGTAAAAGTAAGCTGCATGGATATATCTGAGATCAAAAATATAAACTACTGTCTGCCTTTAAAAACACTTCAAGAAAGTCAGTTTCATCAACAGTCTCTGTGGGAATGAATGTACCAATTTGCTTGCACCATATGAAAAACTATGGTTGTGAGAACTGGGTGGCCATATCTGTGAGGTGGGGTTCATGACAGAAGGGATCAATGAGTGCTCATGATCCCTGCAGAGGCTTTATCTTCTGCCCTTGTTGTGTCAGGAGTACAAGTATTCAAGGACCCAGAAATGCCTTAGAATAATGACTAACTAAGTATAAGAGCTTCATTCCAATGAGATTCACTGAAAAAATACATGAGAGATCTAGAAAGGGAGAATTCTCTTTTACAAAAACTCCACCCACTACAGCTCCTCAAGAGGAGGTCAAGTTACAAGCATCACATCACCAGAACATTGGCTGAGCACACTTGGTAGGATGACTCTTTGCTAGCTGCAGGTGGAAACAATAACACTGGTCTACAAGTTTTTAGAAGTCGTCTGCTTCAGAGATAAAATGTGCTATTTATTATGTATTTTGATGTACTGAATTCAAATATGACAATTAAAACAACTGATTGGCTACTGTTTCCAAGATATTTAAGTTTTTACATTTTATGTCTAGGTATATTGTGTAGATAGAGTTTTAATCATAAATTGTAAACCTAGGTCTTTCATGTGTATATGGTTGCTTTACATGATAATATTTCACCTGTCCTGTTTATGTAACACTTTAAAAATCAGCAAAAGGGTTATATAAATAAAATTTATTATGAAACAAAAGGCAAAAAACTATTATGTACACAGTTTAGTCCTATTCAGTGTCTACTTCGGCGCTTCTTGGCTTGTCTCTTGTATTCATTAAATGGAGCACCTTCCATGAAGAAGAATGGGACAAGATCCTTTTGATGGTCACGGAACATGGAAACCCTAACATCCACCTGCCAGGAGATTCCACTGCTGTAGTCTGGAGCCCAACAGCTCTGCCTTACTCTTGGGTAGTTCCAAATCCCTGACAAGGTCATTCAGTTCACCTTGTGTTATGAGGTGTGGTTCAGAGGAGGAGGATGGGAGAAAATGTGGGTCCTGTGACATTGATGGTTCAGGACCAGAAGTTTCATCCTCTTCCTCGTCTGACTCAAGTGAGAATGATTCTGGTGCATCAGGAACCGGCAGTCCTTCTCCGTGGGGTACTGGGTTTATAGCTGATGGAATGTTTGGATAATGCACAGTCCACTTTTTCTTCTTTGACATACCTTTCCCAACTGGAGGCACCATGCAGAAGTAACAATTGCTGGTATGATCTGTTGGCTCTCTCCAAATCATTGGCACTGCAAAAGGCATAGATTTCCTTTTCCTGTTAACCACTGGAGAAGATTTGTTGCACAAGTGTTGCAGCATATGTGTGGGGCCCACCTCTTGTCCTGATCTCCAATTTTGCAGCCAAAATAAAGGTGATAGGCTTTCTTAACCATAGTGGTTATACTGCGCTTTTGTGATGCAAAAGTCACTTCGCCACAAACATAGCAGAAGTTATCTGCACTGTTCACACAAGTACGAGACATCTCTGCTCACTTTGGCTAAACAGAAATGTGTCCCTTTGCAAAATCAAACACTGACAAATAAGAGAGCACGACACTGTATGATTTCTAGAGCTGATATAGGGCAATTTGTTCAGCAGAGTGATGTAAGCTTCGTTATGATTGCATCATCCATGACTTCTAGGAATAACATGATGCAATTCATATCATGTATGATGCAATAACAGCTTCAGATTGCATCATTCATTGTTTTGCCTAAAAAGCAAGTACTGTCCAAGCCCAGTCATAGATTTATTCATAGATCCAGTCAAAGATGTATTTTAGTCATTTCTGGTTTAAATTGAGATCCCTTCCCTTTATAACTCACTTATCCTCCGCCATTCCCAAGTCAAGGGTCGTATATACTGACCCAATAGCATATCTTGAAAACTAGAGCCAACCAACAATTTTAAGCATCATTTTCGTTCTCAGTGACCCAGAATTAGTAACGTTTGACTACATTTATTTCAGAAGCATTTTGGCTGTAGAGCAGTGTAACCTAATGCAAATTAACATGTACATGGGAGCCATTAAACTCTTACATTACAAAGTGAAATATCCTTATTGTAGCAGATGGCACCATTAAGTGGTGTTGCCAACCCCGCTAAGGCTAGTAAATCTCATGAACTTTCCATTTGAAATACTGCAAGTACATCATGTCTGTCTCCTTTTGCATAGGAATTGCTCTACCTATGCCCTTTACAGTTGACAACTAATGGAGAGTCTTCCTTAGCTCAAATGGGAAAGGCCTATAATTTTGGAGCAGGAAAATAAATTCATTTCAGTTTCCGTGAAATTTTGAATGGCCTTGGGACCCCACATAGTACAACCTGTAAAGTCCTAGGTGGCCATAGATTTCATTGCAACAGTCTAAGGTTATGTCTACACTGTACGCTTATTTCGAAATAACAGAGTGCGCAGCTACACAGCAAGCTCATTATTTCAAAATAATTACAAAATAACGAGCTTCTTCAAAAGGAGTAAGGGAAGTTGAAGGAAGAGTGTTCTTCCTTCGACTTCCTGCTGTGTAGACAGCACCAAAAGCTGAATTAAGGTATTTCGACTTCAGCTACACAATTGACATAGCTGAAGTTGCGTATCTTAACTTGACTTTAGCCCGCAGTATAGACATACCATTAGAGTGGTAGCATTCAGATGTGAATATTTGCACCCAGTCTATTTCAGTCCTCTAGTATTTTTTTGCATATTTCTTATGATATGTCCTTGTCCATTACTACAATTTTGCAGGGAGTTTTATAGGTAATTTAGCCTAATCTGTTCTGGTGTTTTTTAAAAAAATATGTAAAACAAAATGCAAATTCTTCAGTAGTAAAGCATAAAGCGTACCAAAATATTGAGATCTTAAAGATAGCTATTGGGCATTCACATTGCCAGTGGCTACTTTTGATCAGGCTTTTAGTTCTGCATTTGATGTTATGTTATGGACTGAGGAAACTTACATGAGTGTCATAACGGCATATCATAATGACTTAATGTTCTGATTGACCTATTATGCTGCACATCTTGAAAAAATATGAAGACAAACAAACCTATCTACATCATAAGTGCTGGAAGTACGGGTGTGGGGGGGTGCTCCCACAACTCCTGGTTTCCAGTAGTTTCCAGTATATATAGGGTTTAATTTGCTTCAATGACTCTCAGCACCCCAGCTATAAAAATTGTTCCAACACTCCTAATCTACACATCAGCTGATAGCCTGGTGATCTTGTATTTAGCTGTGGCACTCTGATTCCTTTCCCAGACCTGAGGAAGAGCCCTGTATAACTTGAAAGCTTGCCCTATAAAAGGTATTACCTCATCCATCTTATCTCACAGGGCATTGAAGACAGGTATCAACCAGAATTCTTTATCCATCTGTATTATATTCATTCCTTTCTTTGGTCTTCTTTCTCCTCCTCTCCTCTCCCTTAATGGCCTTGCAAAAATCTCCAGTTCATATCAAATTCTATTATGCACAGGATCAGATCTTTCTACTTTCAGTTCTAGGTGCACGTTATATCTCCACCTTGCCTTTACTAATAAATAACACATAACAAAGCATGCAGAAATACTTTTAAAATTGCACATTCAATTTTTTCTTCTGGAGAAAAGACGACAGAGGGAAAAGGAAATAAACTATGTACAAGAGATACTAATCACATTGCTTGCTGTGTGGTGCATTGCTGAGCTGGTATAGTAAATGTTAGCTATCCTAGCTTTTGCCAATAAATAATAAAACACTCTTGAAAATGTTTATATTCACATTTGCTTTGTTTTTTATATTGTATCCTATACATTTGTGTTTATTTGTAAAGTTCTAAAATATTGCTGGTACAAATCCGTGAACCAGTTGTGAGGTTGTTGTTTTGCTAGGATTAATGTCAGTTTATTGAGGTTAATCCTACATCTTGTGCAGCAACATTAAGCAGGGAAGGTGTCATAAACACACATGCCTGAGCAGATCTGACATCAGTCCAGTAGAAGGTGGAATTACACATACACACTAGAGGAAGGAAAAAAGTGTCATAAGTTATTGAGTTACATGTAAATCAGGGTTTGATTACTGAATGCATAGTAATTCCTGACTCATTTCAATGCACTAATAAGAATTGTAATAATACTCTATAATTTACCGAGAGGAAGAGGTGATTGGGCAGCTCTTAAAGTAATTTTTAATCAGGGCAATTAGCTATTGCAATCTTATTAGTTTCTAAGGATCCAATATATTGGGCCGATTTCTCTGTGCAACAGTAAATACTACTGTGAGTCTGAGAATCCTAAACTCATCACTTCCATTGATCCATGTCTATGGTTCCCATCACTACAGTAATGTAGTATTAGTCCTAATTTTATAGACAACGAACTGAAACACACAGAGATTAGGTGGCTTGTCCAAGATCATTCAGGAAGTCTGTAGCAGAGCTAGGAACAGGTTTCATACTATCATTACCTGCTGGTTAACATTTTCTGTATGACAAGACTGCTAAGTTCTCAGAAAAGTGCACAACTGTGTGTGAGAAGCTTTGTAAAACTCCGGGCAGCTGAAGCCTGCTGGATTAATTTAGGGGACCAATCTCCTTCTGGCTGGCCTCACAGAGACTAAAGGTTGGATTTATTGTTTCTGAGAATGGTGCTATTGTTGGTGACGCCATATGTCTGAAGCTACTAATAGGGAAACATCTTTGATTCTTGTAGGCCAATGCAAAATGTGCTGCCAGGATAATAACTTAGTTGTTTCAGCCATACTACCAATGTTGGATGTACTTCTAACAAGTAAGTACTTGAAACACCAGCAGTTGCAGCAAGATGAAACAATATGATGGAATGCAACTTTTTAGCAGGGGTTGTGCTACAACAGCTTCTGCAGTTGAAAAAAGCAGTGGCTGATCACTGGAGCACATTTTGCTTTTGACAGGGTACTGCTCCTTTTGAGATAACTATCCTTCATATGTCCTTTGATGACTTCAGTGTGAGCCAGCTCATGCCTCTTAACAGACTCCTCAAATGCTACCTTCATATATTTAAAAAAAAATCATTTCAAGAAGCATAGAGATCTGAAAATGTTGCTCCCATCCCTGAAAACACTTGACAAGCTTCACTACAATCATAGCCTGGATTTGTTTTTGGATTTTTATGATGACAGTGGAAGAGGTGATTTTGCCTGTCTGTCTGCTTTGGAGTCAGGGAACTAGTATGGAGTGGGTGCAGAAGCAGAGGGGAATTATAGGTACGTCTAGACTACAGAGTTTTTCCGGGATACCAGAGCTCTGCCGCATCCAAGGAATGCATCTGCTTTTCTGAAACAAATTTCGGAAAAGCAGATGCATTTTTTTGGCATCCCCATAAACCTCGTTCTACGAGGAAGAAGGGATGTTCCAAAAGAGGCTTTTTTCCTGACATTTGGCCCACTGTAGATGGGCCAATTGTCGGAAAAGCCTCTTTTGGAAGAAAAGCAGAAAAAGATATGCAAATTGTGGTTCACAATTTCCTTATCTTTTTCCAGTAGAACTTTGTAATCTAGACACAGCCTATATGTTCCAGGGTAGGAAATTTAGGCCTTGGATTGATGAGCAAAAAAGGATTATATTTTATTTGTGTTAGCTCAGTCAAGTTATTTTAATTGACAGAAAAATTTTCAACATTCACTGAGATGCATGCTGGCATACCCAAAGCCATATTAAATGTCAGTGTAGCATAGAGCTCCTCGCTGACTAATATGGCCTGCTTACCTGGCTTCAGACACGTTACCTGGTCTCCACAAATGTTAAGATGGCTTTCTAGTTAAGTTAAATTAACTTAATGGAGCTAACACCACTGGAAAATACACACTTTTTTGCTCATAAATCCTTCCAAGCTGTTTGAAATAGATTTGGTAGAGGGTAAGAGGCAGGGATGATATGATTCTAAAGAAAAAGCTTACAGATGGAGAATGGAGCATTTGTGAGGATGAGTAACCTTTTGCTCTGATATTCACTGTAGCTGCGTCTAGACTGGCATGATTTTGTGGAAATGCTTTTACCGGAAAAGTTTTTCCGTTAAAAACATTTCCGCAAAAGAGCGTCTAGATTGGCACGGGTGCCTTTGCGCAAAAAGTGCTTTTGCGCAAAAGCATCCGTGGCCAGTCTAGACATGATTTTGCGCAAGAAAGCCCTGATCGCCATTTTCGCCATCGGGGCTTTTTTGCGCAAAACAGTTCTTCCCTGTCTACACTGGCCCTCTTGCGCAAGTATTCTTGTGCAAGAGGGCTTATCCCTGAGCGGGAGCATCATAGTATTTGCGCAAGAACACTGACAATCTTACATTAGCTCGTCAGTGTTCTTGCGCAAATTCAAGCGGACAGTGTAGACAGCTGGCAAGTTTTTGCGCAAAAGTGGCCACTTTTGCACAAAATCTTGCCAGTCTAGACACACCCTGTATGTGGTGAACACATAGACAGTCTGAGGATTTTAAGATCCTGAATTTGAATCGTGCATTCCACACAGCTTATCATGGGCCTGAGCAAATCAACTTTGTATTACATATATAAAAGGTAGCAAGCAGCAGATAATTAAGTTGTCTCCACAGATGTTTGAGGCTAAAATGTGTCAGTGTCCACAAATGGGACTATCCATGAAATAATTAGGAATTTTCTCTAATGCAGAGTAGCTGAATATAGCTATTGATCAGTATAAAAATACACTTCAACCAGTTCCTGTTCTGCTACATTCCTCTTTTCCTTGAAACACTTGCTTGAGTGTCAGTTAGTCTACCCACGTGCTATGCACAGCAACAAGAGGGTGGGGATGAGGGGTAAGTGCTCTATGCCACCTTTGCACTTCCTGTATTCTGGAACAATTTGCAATGCTGACATGGTTCCCAGTATCAATTCCTGTACTGTAGTCTCAGGGGTCAGAGATCAGCTAAAGCATGCACTGTCTTGGCCTCATACTCTCCCCATGCCCTGCTCCTGGAGTGACCCTTTCATCTTATGCCCTGCTTCCTGCCCTGAGAGATGGAAGTAGGCCACCACAGAGCCACTGAGAGCCCTTTTATACAGGTGATATACCTCAGGGGTCTTGTTTCTGCCACTTTAAGATGCTAGCTATATGGTCATAAAGGGACTGTTGTGAAACAGAAAATTGGCCCAACATGTCCCCATCTGCTGTGGGTGACTCCAGTCTGCAGAACGTATGGTAATTTACTTTGCTGGATAGTTTCTTTATCAAGCCTCTTGTTAAGCTCAGGTTGCTGCCATGAATTTTGGAAGTCTATGTAAAGTTGTGTTCCAAACTACAATTGTGGCAGTCAGGCACCACCTTGTTTGGTTCCTATCAATTCCCTGTACTCCTTACTCAGGGTTAACTGAGGTCTGTGACAGTGAACTATTCTTGCAATCCATTCAGTGATTGCCTCTATAGTGTAGTTCCCAAACTAAGCTATTAGTATTTACTACAGTAAAACCTCCAAGTTAAGAACCTCTTGGGAACAGAGGCTATTTGTAACTCAAAAATGATTGTAACTCTGAGAAAAATATCAAAGTGTATTTCAAAAAATTACAGCTGAATATTGCCTTAATATAGGAAACCCTTGCCATTCGCAAATACTGGGAGCTACAGCTCCCAGCCCCTGTGGTTAGCTTCCCGCCGCTCCTGAACTCACTGTGGGGCCTAGGGGCCGCAGGGAACTCACTGCAGCTCCCAGCCTCCCTCCCGCAGGCTGGGGCTACAGAAAACCCTGGCAAATACACAGAACTGTGAATAGTGATTCCTGTGCAACACTGAAACTTTGCTATGCATAAGAAAAATGTTGCTTTTAACCATCTTAATTTAAATGAAACAAGCACAGAAACAGTTTACCTTGTCAAATCTTTTTAAAACTTTCTCTTTATTTTTAGTAGTTTACATTTAACACGGTACAGTACTGGTTTTTTTTTTTTTTTTTGGCTCTGCTGTTGCCTGATTGCGTACTTTCTGTTTCAAATGAGGTGTGTGGTTGTCCGGTCAGTTTGTAACTCTGAGCCTCATAATTCTGAGAGTCTACTGTATGTATACTTTAAGTTTTACATCTTGTTTTGATATCATGCACCAGATATGTTGGGGAGTACCATTATAAAAGCTGTATAGGCTTCCACTTCTTCTCTCCTCTGATGTTCCAAATCCCTGCAGAAAAAAGTGTTTCATAATGTATGTAACTTTTTGAGAACAGTTCCACTTTTCTTAACAATTTTTAAAAAATTCTCAGAAACCCACTAATTAAATAGCTTCAAAATGTACCCACAAACTCTAACCAGGCCCTGAATCTGGCATACTAATTTTCAAGCCAATTTGACTTAATTTTAAAAAGACAAAAAATTCACTTGGAAAAAGAAGATTTGCTGCAATCTCACCCATGGAGCCAGCTAGTAATCATTCCTTAATTAGATTTGGTATGAAACTAGTACAATTGCCTTATACAGATTTGTCATTTTTCTAATGGCAACTGATGATCTTCAGGATTCAAAATGTTAGTGAGCCCTGTTACTGGGGGGAAACTTTTCTTTAATATTTTTCCATATATGTAACCTTGCATTTTGTAGTTTTTCTGAAAGTTTAAAAAAACCAAACTGTGCTATGCTGGTTGAGAACTCTCTGGGTGGCAACCCTCAACTAATACGGATTTAGGAAAATTAAGTGCGGTCTGGTCTCCGGAGGACTGTTTTAGTCATGTACTTTTGTGTACAGTCTGTGAAGCCAGTGGTGCAGGTAAGTACATAATTAAGGGTTTATTTAAAATGGAGATTCTTTTACTTGACAGATTGCAGCCTGTTCAAAAGGAATCATGACCAAAAAGTATAACAACTACTTCAGAGCTGTTGTATTCTATTGTGTTATGGCCTATTTGTGATGTCTGACTTACAGCTCATTCTTGGTTCAATTACACAGTATCAGGTTTATGAGTGTGCGGCAAACGTGCAGCAGGGCGCAATTCTGCATTACTGATATAAATGGGAATTTTCAGCCTTGAGTACAGTTGCATCAGCGTGCATTAGCTTGGTGATTGTAAATGAAATATTACAGAAAACAGACAATATATTAATTTTCCACTTCGGATTATCTGAATTTTAAACTATCAGGTATATCATTTCTTAAAGTTCCCACTCTGCTCATTAAAACTGTCAAACAGCAGTAACAATTCTCAAAGGGGTAACCATGTTAGTCTGTATCTGCACGTTATTTTGCACTTTTTATGTCTTATAACTATTTGATTTAATGTGATATTACAAAAGTTACATAAAATGGTCTAAGAGCAAAAAATCTGTTTTCTCTCTGTTCCGCTCCAAATTATGTTTTAATTTTAATGCGCTTATTCTATTTTAAATCAGTGTGCACAAATAAAATGCCCTATTTCATTCCCTTCCTGAAAAAAGATACAGATTGCAATTGCAGTTGAACAGATTTATTACCTTATTCTGAGGCTAGGCTGAAAGTGTCTAATTGCACTCTTGGTGGAGTTTCAAAAAAATGCATTATACACTGTTTTAAAAAATGATTTTTAAAAAAGTATTTCTTCACCCTTCTTCATGGCATTTTCTCTATGGGTACATCTATACAGTAGTGTTATTTCAGAATAACTAACTTTATTCCGAAATAACAGTCTGCATCTACACACAAGCAGTTATTTCGGCATAATGTTGAAATAATGTTGAGCCAAAGGAGCTCTTACTCCAACTCCTGTAACCCTGATTTTAAGAGGAATAAGGGAAGTCGGAGGAAAGGTGCTCTTTCTCGGATCTACTGCTGTGTAGACAGCGCCAAAAGCCGAATTAAGCTATTTTGACTTAAGTTACACAATTGATGTAGCTCAAGTAGTGTAGCTTATTTTGGATTTAGCCCTGCTGTGTAGACGTGCCCTAAGTGTGTTCATTACCAAGCAAACTGGTTGAAACAATAGTAAAGAACAGAACCGTGAGACACACAGATGAACATAATTTGTGGGAAGAGTTGTCATGATTTTGGTAAAGAGAAACCACATTTCACCAATCTACTAGAATTCTATAAGGGGGTCAACAAGCATGTGGACCGTAGAGATCCAGAGGAGATAGTGTACTTAGATTTCCAGAAAGCCTTTGACAAAGTCCCTCACCAAAGGCTCTTAAATAAAATACACTATCATGGGATGAGAATGACTGACAATTAGTTAAAAGATAGGAAATGAAGGGTAGAAATAAATAGTCAGTTTTCAGAATGGAGAGAGGTAATCAGTTGTGTCCTCCAGACGTCTGGATTGGGGCCAGTCCTCCTCAACATATTCATAAATGATCTAGAGAAAGAGATAATCAGAGAGGTGGCACAATTTGCAGACGATACAAAACTGCTCAAAATAGTTAAATCCACTGTAGACTTCCAAGAGCTTCAAAAGGATTTCACAAAAACTGGGTGACTAGGCAACAAAATGTTAGATGAAATTCAATGTTGATAAATGCAAAGTAATGCATATTGGAAAACATAATCCCAACTATACGTATAAAATGATGACGTCTAAATTAGCTGTTATCCCTCAGGAAAAAAATATCTTGGAGTCATTGTAGATAGATCTCTGAAAACATCAACATGCTACGACAGTCAAAAAAAGCAAACGGAATGTTGGGAATCATTAAGAGATACATAAGACGAAATACCTTATTGCTTCTTTATAAATCCATGGTACACCTCATATTGAGCACTTTGTGCAGATGTGGTTGTCTCATCTCTAAAAAAGGTATTAGAATTGAAAAGGTTGAGAAAAAGGCAACTAAAATTATTAGGGGTAAGGAATGGCCACCATATGAGGAGAGATTGATAAGACTGGGACTTTTCAACTTTAAACGAGATGACTAAGGGAGGGGGGGATGTGATAGAGGTCTATAAAATCATGACTTGTGTGGAGAAAGTAAACAATGAAAAGTTATTTACTCCTTCCCATATCAAAAGAACTAGAGTTCGCCATATGAAATTAATACCCAGCAGGTTTAAAACAAACAAAAGGAAGTATTTCTTCACACAATGCACAGTAAACCTGTGGCACTCCTTGCTAGAGAATGTTATGAAGACCAGGACTTTAACAGGGTTCAAAAAACTAGATAAAGCCTTCAGTGGTTATGAGCCAAAATGGTGTCCCTACCCTCTGTTTTGTCAGGGCTGAGAATGGCAACCGAGGATGGATCACTTGATGATTACTTGTTCTGTTCTCTCCCTCTAGGGCACCTGCCTTTGGCTGCTGTCAGAAGACAGGATTCCAGGGTAGATGGGCTTTTGGTATGACCCAGTATGACTATCCTTATGTTGTTATGCTTTCACTGAAACTTGTACAATCCAGTGAAAGTGTCTTTTCTAGCTGAAAATCCCAGACACAGCACCAACAAAGGGCACCAAATCCAACAGGACCCAAAGCACTGATATGGACCTTTTTACTCTACATCAAATTGTACGGAGGATTTTGGGTTTCCAGAAAGTGTAAAACAACTGCAATCCTTCAAAAAGCCATTGGCTTATGCTAAATATTGAAAGCTATTCTGATTAGCTAGCCCTCCCCCATCTTTTTATAATTAAACATTTATTCATGAGCTTAAATAAGTCCCCATTATGTTCGAAAGAGCCACATGTGCTAAAAGGCAGTTCTGCCTTTTGATTTATGTGCTATACATTGCCTGCAGTCACGTTTTAAATGCCCAGGATGCATGGGGCATAAACTTTCAGGTTCCCTGTGTCCCAAAAAACCATGGACTGCGGCGGTTTTCCATCCTCTCTCTGCTCCCCATGCATGAACTAGTCGGAGCAGAAAACGTGCCTGCACTATTTGTACGTTTCCTGCCCAAACATTCTCGTTTGTCCGGATTGACCCTTGTGCAGGGCAGCAGCAAGATCAGTCCCTCCCCACCTGACCCCCCTCTCCTCCCAGTAGCACTGGGAACTAACCACGCGGAAGCCATGTGCACCAGGGGCTACTGCTTTGCAGAGGGTTCTACCCTCCCCCTCCCCATATGCAAATACTACCGCTTTGCTATAGCGAGCATTTCGCGCCACAGAATTAGGCCCTTACAGTACCACAAACTCCACGGCGGGAAAAAAAATACTACAGGAGCTTTCGACCCCCTCTTCGCGCTCCCCGGAGCCCGGCGCTATTCTCTTCACAGGGGCACGCTGTCTGTTGCATGGGGGGCAATAAGAGGGGGTCTGCTCCTGCAGGGGTGTTGCCTGCACCTTCCAGGACTCGGGCTCCGACGCGGGAAAGGAGCCCCCAGTCTCCGCCCCCCTGAGAGTCCCGAGCTGGTTTGGCGCGAGCTTGCTTCAGTGTCCGGGTCCCGACCCTCCCAGTCCAGCAAGCACAAGCTGCGCGGATCGCACCTGGGTACCTGACTAGCCGTTACAAGGGAGCGCCCTATAGCTGGTAGCATGGATCCCTTCGGCATGCAAGTGAGTGGCCGACGGGGCCCCGGGGTGCGCTGGAGGAGAGCAGGAGTGCAATAATTGCACGCCTCAGAAGAAGGGGACTGAGCGGGGCAGAAGGTGCAATGAGTTGCACGCGTCTGAGGAAGGGGGCTGAGCGGGGCAGAGGGTGCAGTGAATTGTTGCACGCCCCAGAGGAAGGGGGCAGAGGGTGCAATGAGTTGCACGCGCCGGAGGAAGGGGGCTGAGCGGGGTAGAGGGTGCAGTGAATTGTTGCACGCCCCAGAGGAAGGGGGCAGAGGGTGCAATGAGTTGCACGCGCCGGAGGAAGGAGCCTGAGCGGTGCAGAAGGTGCAGTGAGTTGCACGCGCCTGAGGAAGGGGGCAGAGGGTGCAGTGAACTGTTGCACGCCCCAGAGGAAGGGGGTAGAGGGTGCAACGAGTTGCACGCGCGCCGGAGGAAGGGGTTGAACTGAGCAGAGGGGTGCACTGAGCAGGGAGCTAATGGAGTGGGGGCGGGGGGGGGGGGGGAGAATGCCGTGAGTTACACTCATTGGCTGAAGGGGGCAGCAAGAAGGTGGAGGAAGGGAGGGGGACTGGGGAGTGAGCTGCAGACTCTGGAGGAGGGGGTTGAGCGGGCCGGTGTTGCAGAAAGCGGCAGGCACTGAAAGTGGGGGAGTGGGGTAGGCTTGGCGCTGGAGGCGGAGCGGCGGTCGGGGACTGGCTGGTTGGAGGCACCACTGACGGCGCTTTCGCTGGGGTGGCGGCTTATTTGGCTGTGTTTGTCTTGGCACCTGGCCCAGCCACTCCTTCCCCCCCTTTCTCACGGTCCGGTGGAAACACGCCGCGAAGCCCTGGTTTGCGCGGTGGAGGCTGCCGGCTTGGGGGTCCCGCAGGCGGGGACGCCCCTGGACGCTTCCAAACTCGCGTGACGCCCAGTGTGTCCCGCTTGGCCCATCTCGGCGCCGCCGCTGCCCCGGCTGCAGGGGAACGTGGCAGGCAGCTCCGCCGCGTGGCCAGTGCGTCTGCTCCCGCGCCGTGCTCTGTTCTGCCTCCAGCTCGCCTCCCACCAGGCTCTGCTCCCTGTTTCTGCCCGAGTGCATCTCGGACGGCCCACAGCCCATCTCTGCCCTGGAGGTCCCGCCTGGGATCTTTTACGTTTCCAAAATCCAAACAAGGGCCTTGCACTCTCCATCAAAACAACGGTGGCTGCAGTCCCCCATTTGGAGTAGCACGTGTTCCTATGCAAAGCTACGGCCTTCTCAGGGTCTGGGTGGCAAAGAGCTTTCCAGGCTAACGCCCTGGGGATCGCAGACTGGAGGATATCTTCAGATAACATTTCACCACGTTGCGTTTTGTCCGCAAAATCTTGTGTCTAAATAAATCTGTTTAGTCTTTAGTGTGCCATAGGACTCCCATGTTGTTTTTGCGAACAGATTAGCGGGGTTCCTCCTTTGATACTTGTTCTTTAGAAACAAATCTCCTATGTCTGCTGGATTTATTTTGCACTGGTGTAGCTCACAGGTCTTGCTCTGCTTGGTGCAATGTGGCCGCTTGTGGTTTGTAACCCTGTAATCAACCACATTGCTGACACAAATTCTGGCCCTCTGGGATGATCATATAGGAAAGGATTTACGGTGAATGTGGTCAGATTCACTTCTTCCTGTGGCACTACAACAGCTATCATGTTGGGGAGGCCTGGTAGACACTCAGTAGGGTTCCATCTTACGGTATAAACAGGATTGGATGACCGGTCTGCAAAAAAGGTGCTACAGGCAAAATTTGGGGAGACAGTTGAAACTCAGGTCTTTCCAAATGGAGTAGGGTATAATGGAATAGGAATTATGATCGTTGTGGAATACAAGGGACTCTTCAGGCTGTTCTGTGCTTATCTATGATTATGCTGTGAGCCACAGCATGTTATATTGGAATGCTGCTTTTAAAAAATGATTTGGTACTGATCTGATACCTCTTTGCTTTTCTCTGCAAACCTATCTTTACTGAGAAAGAAGAGAGTCTCTGAAGGGTGGAGTTTTGATTAAAGTGCAAAGTAGCTACTTGTGGTAAAAGTTTGGAGGATAAATAGAGTGATAAGGGAAGCAGTTTTAGACTGGTGTACACTTGAAAGTTAGTTAACTAGTTATCACCCTTAAGGTGAGAGAGATATTGCTAAATTGACTTAAATCCCAGTGTAGAAGCTGCTAGTCCCTGGTGTCCAACCAGTTCTGAAGCCACTATAGTGGCTACTGCTATAGCGAACTAGCCACACTCAACTGGCCAAATAGCCACATATGGCTAGTGGCTACTGTGTTGGACACCACGGTGCTAGATAGACAGTATTATTCCACTGATCACTTTTTGGAGTGGGGAATTAATTAAAATGATGGAAAACTCCCTTCCATGGCTGTACCAAGTGTTAACATTACTGTGCTCTAGCTTTTAAAAATGAGTAGTTCTGTAGCACCTTAGAGACTAATATATCATAAGCTTTTCTGAGCAAAACTCACTTACTCAGATGAGTCCTATAGCTGTGTGCCTAAGGACATAGCCTTATCTTCTCTATTGGCAGGAGTAAAAAAGTAGTAGCTATGATCCCTGTGGAAGCAAATAGCTTAGTCTAATTGTGAGGAAAGAGAAACTAGGTTATATTTTGGTGCAAATTTCAAAGTTCAGAAATGAGGGGTGGGTTAACTGATTAAATGCAGACAGATAGGGGCTGGAATGCCTCTCTATCCTAATGGCTAGACTGGAGAAGCTGCTGTGCTGCTGGCAGGGGCAGTGCCAGCTCTGCCCAGCTGCTGGCTTCAAGGCACACAGAGGGTGAAGGGTTGGTTTCCACTCATAGGCAGGCTTCCAGCCTGCAAGCCAGCACCCCGTCCCCCCCAATCTGCTGCTGATTCCCAGCCTCTCCCCCCCTCCCCTTCCCACACACCCCAGGCTGCCAACTACCAGCGCAAGCGGCTGCAGAGGTGGAGGTTTATCAGTAACCGGTTACCCATTCACATCCCTAGGGCAGACATCACATATGGGCAGACATCATAAACCTCTCTGTTTTGGTTAATTTTAAACCAATTTGTGAAATATTTTTGATTCAATGAGATTGACCTATGAATTGCTAATAACTGTAAGAGTTCTTTCAGCTTGGCATGACAGATCAGTGACTGGTCATGTTGCAGTAATTGTTGGGTTGTGTAGTGTAAATATGGGTACATACCTGGGTCCCTGTATACAATTCAAAACCTTGAATCAGGTTATTTACGATATGGGAGATTCCCAGGAAAAGATAAATTCTAAAGGCCATTCAAAGATAACAAATTTCAGCTCAATAAAGGTACTAATGAAATAATAAGCCATTATCCCTAAAGCAGTTGTTTTGTTGTTACTTTCCAGGGTACTTTATGCTTTTAAAACAATTAGTTGATGAATATTTGGTTTCAGAAATTTAAACTAAAACAAAAATGGTGATTTCTAGATACTCATTTTGAGATTCCACATAAAGTCCTTCAAGTTTTACATTGTTGGGAAGGGATGTGATTTATTTTGGTGGGATTTTTCAAAAATGCTATTTGTCAGAAGAAGAAACATAATACTCAAGGATAAATCACTTGGTGACCAGAAATATATTAGAACGGAAATGCTACTTAATTTTAAGCTCTACTGTCTTGTCTCTTTTCAGTGTTTATAGTGTACTGAATGGATACAGGTGTATGGCATATCTGAAAACACAACCACATAAGACTTTATAAGCACACTTTAAAAAGCTAGTGTGCTAGTGTAAATCTCACGTTTTAATGGTATTGTCATCCTCCTCTTTCAGCAAGGAAACCTTTCAGGAAAGAAGAACCTCAGAACATTCCGAAATATGAAATTGATCCCCATGGAAACCTCATCATCTGATGACAGTTGTGACAGTTTTGGTTCTGATAATTTTGCAAACACTGTAAGTACAGTGTACGAATAAACAGAACTGAATCTGTGTTGAAAATGTCCCAAATGCTTCATGTGATTTAAAGCTGCTTGCTTTGCTTACATTTCTATACAGTAGCTATGAATCTACAGTATGCACTATAATTTCATTTCACTTTTTGCTTGTGCTTCTAGGTAGTAATTGGTTGGAGGCAGATTAGCTATTTATTCTATTCTTTGAAATGTCGCTTAAACTAACATGCCTGATGATTTGCTGTAACAGCTCTGAAACCATTTGTAAATCCCTGAACCATTTTGTTTTCTTTGTTACAAAAGCTATTCTCTTGTAGTGCTCTTGTAAATGTAATTTTCTGTCTGCATAGTTCATGAAAAATTGGTTCTTTTTTTAAAAAGTGTTTTTTATTCTTTTTATAGAAACGCAAGTTTAGGTCAGGTATCACAGAAGAACTGGCTAAAATTTTTTGTGAGGCCTCAGATGATGATTCGTTCTGCGGTTTTTCAGAAAGTGAGATTCAAGATGTATTGGTGAGATATGCAAATTAACTGACTAGTTTTTAAAGTTTAACTAATTACTCAAATGCTACAGTCTCTAGGACATTTGCCAGCTAGCTTTCCTTAAGTTTAAATCACATCTATGAATGTGTAAGAATCATGTAAATGTGCAGTGTGGAAAAAACCAAATTATGTCTTTCAAGAGAAAATTTGTGTATTTTAGAAAAAACAGTTTTTCCAGATTTAAAATTTAACTAATACAGATTGAAACATTGCTTAATGGATATATTCTGTTCATGAGCATGTTGTATTTTCTTTTAAAACTATTTGGACAAGATGGCTATTTGGTGGAATCTGTTAGCTACCATGACACTTCTTCATGGCACTTGTGCAGCATAACAGGAAATAGTACAGGAAATTCTACACTTTGTAGGCAATGTAAAAATAGCAATAGATGGTAGAACTCCCCCCTTTCTACCTTTTAATTAACTGCAAAATATTATAGCACGTTCATTGCTTAAAAATAGCCCAAGAGTAAATACTGAGCATTATAAAGAGCAGTGTACTCATATTGCACGTAACATGGGTTATTGGAGTATAATGTCAAGGGATGTTCAGAGAGAAGAATAGGTGCTTTTCTTGTGGCAGGAGTACACATCTAAGTTAAATAAAAAAATCGTTGTACAAAGAACTAACAGTGACAAAGCAGGAACTTATACTCAAGAAAAGGGCAGGGACAAGCAATAACAGCATGAAAATGGTGAGCGAGATCTACGTATCAAGCTTAATAAAAAATTATAGAAAATGGGATTATCAGTTTGAGCCTTGACAGGTAGAAAAAGAAGTACTAATGGTCCACAGCAGGGTATCTGTTAGACAGGTTAGTCCTAGATAGAAGCAACTTTATTTTGGTGAAAGTAAGATAAGACATGTCACCAAGTGGAAAAGCAAACAAAAAAATGGAATCATTGTCTTAATTGTCATCACTAGTAAATCTCGCTACAGTTGTGAAGAGCATCAGAATGAGAATACTAAGCTGACGAAATACTAGATTTGGGATCATAATGATCTGAATGGCTGTTTGAGTTGGGATTGTAATTATTCTATGAATAAGTAACAATTTACTTATTGTTGTACCGTTAGCCATTGAATTCTTTGTAGTTCACAAACTTAGATCTGACGCTGCACTGAGAACTACTGTGGGGGTCTTGTTCACCCATGTGGAATAACTTGAAGGGTTGGGTCCTTAAAGCGCACCAACTCAAACTACATTTTTCTCTGAAATACTTCTACTAACTAAATTTACAAGAGAAACTAATCTTCATCTTTTTGTGTATTTAAGCCCTTTGTAAAACCACAAAATTTGTCAGGGGGCTTCATGGGTAGTAATGCCCAAAACTTAAAAAAAAAATTAGATTTCAAGTTGGTGTCCTTTTAAATAAATGTGCTTATCATACTTAACCGTACAACAATTCAATATCATTCATAAACTACATTATTGGGTTTTGATAGACATTGGAGTCAGATGCTGAGAAAAATGATTTACGTGCTGAGAACAAATTGCAGTATAGGAGACGTGAGAGACACTCGATTCCTCTGAAAGTGGCTATGAAGTTTCCTACTCGAAGGTCTACAAGGGGAAAGAGTGGAATGGCATCACCTCCTGAAATAAAGCCATCTGCCCTGGATTCTGACTCTGACTCTGAAGAAAAGGGCCCCAAATTCTTAGAGAAAAGAGCTTTAAACATAAAGGAAAACAAAGCAATGGTAGGTATGCAGGAAATTCTTCGGTTCATTTTGGTCCTTGATTTCTAATCTCTATGCAGTTCTCTTCTCCCATATAAATTAACATTAATGGAAGTTACCTCAATGCATTAACAGAAATTTAGAGCCCTGATACTGCACATTCACTGGCACATGAAAATACATGGACTGAAATAGGTTCTTCAGCAGAGAGCTTTGTATTCTGAAGCCTTATTCTGGTTTAGGCTGGCAGCCTATTAAGTCTAAGCATAATTTTCAACCCACTTTCAGACACCAGGATATAAAGATAAGACGTAGAAGATGAAGAATATAACTGCATTTACTATAAGTTGTACTTTTACTATAAGTTGCCCTAATCTATTAGCCTGTAATAGAGCACAAACTCTTTTTTAAGACCATATGTTTTTTTTTGTTTTCCCTTTAGCTTGCAAAACTAATGGCTGAATTAAAAAATGTCCCTGGTATTTTCACTGACAGAAGATCATTATCAACTACCAGCCCAGTAAGTAGAAATTAATTTCTCTTTGTCTTATATATCAGTCTTTTGAGTAAATCTAGTGTTTGATTTAAAAAAAACAAAACCCCTTTCAAATAAAAAGCTTAATAGATCAAGTAAATCAAGGTCCATTTGTTCAGAATTTTATTACTTGTTAAAACAATCATCCTAGTCGTGCAGTATCTTTCTGATTTGCTGTTCTGTAAAAACTGAACAACCTATCCAGTCATAGGCACCTGGAAGTCTCAATATCAAAGGAAAACTAAAGCCATAAAACAAAACAAAACCCCTTTCTAAATGCATATTTACACGAAGGATGAAGAAAGGGTGGGCACCTTAAGCTTCAGCTCTGAATGTCATCTGCAGTTTGAAGGTACTTAAATACAGATTCTGGTTTAGACCCATCTATATGTTTTAGGGCTGCAGTGTCAATCTACTTAAGGAGGCAGCATGTCCCAATGAGTGGGTCACAGAATTTGGAGTCAGAAATCCCTAGATACTACACCGGATGTTACCAATGACTCACTTGTATGACCTTCTGTGCATCTGTTCCCTATCTATAAAATGGGGATGAAGATAACATGCCCTTCTAAGTAAAACATGTTGAAAAGTACTATTAGATTGCTACTTACTTATTATTTTCCTACTGTAAATATATCCTTTTCTATAAAGCAGACAAAAATGTCTAAGCTCATTGAGACTCTTACATTTACTCAGGTGAATTGCTGCCTTCTTTCTTATATAGGCACTAACATCTGCAGCTTGGGGCTTTATATGTTTCCATAGTTTGTTGAATGGCAAAGCTAAATTTACCCTGCAGTATAGTAATTGTATTCTGTTTTCTGTACTAGAAACAAAGTTATTTTGTTTTTGTTTCCCTTTGAGTTAAACAAAGCCTCTTGCTCCCATTTTTTTAATTTCAGAGACCAAAGCGGGCTCCAAGAAGCTCATTTCCCCAAAGTGCTTTAAGGAGGAACCCAGACCGAATTTCTCGGCCTCACACCAGATCCAGGTCCCTGATTGATGGACCACCTACTCCTCTACAAGAGGAGGAAGTAGATGACAGGTACAGCTTAGTGAGGCGAAGAAAGATGTCTGATGAATACTTAGAGGTAGGTTTAACGTGTTGTACTGTTATGGTAGAGCATTAACTGGGGAAACTTTAAAAATATAATTCAGTAATGGTTATTCAGGTAAGTGTAGCCTCAGCCTGTGGTTGTTGGTGGAACTAGAGCTCATGCAGAGCTAGCTAGCATTCATGTCCACACTGAGACTAATGGTGGAGGATAGGAAAAATTGGGAGTGCTGCACAATTACCATTTTATTTTTATTGTCACAGTGGAAAAATTGTCACTTTCTTTACTGCATCAGGAACTTAAAAAAAAAGATTAAATAGCATTTGATTTTTATTTTGTTATGTTTCTAGCACTAAAGCTGGAGACCTGGATCCCATTAACTCAATACTTGTCTGCCAACGCTAGTGAAGATAGACATCTTAATCCCTTAGACTGCTTTGAAATTCTCAGCCCTTGTTTGTGTGGGATTTCTGCTGGCAGTCATGCTATGACCACAAAATAAAACTTAGATTTTAATTCTTGCACTCTCTTCAGCAAGAAATTCGAACTCCCAGGAGAAGTCGCCCTGGTGCTATGGCTCTTCCTCACGTCGTACGTCCAGTGGAAGAAATAACAGAGGAAGAGTTGGATAATATCTGTGAAACTGCTCGAGATAAAGTATATAACCAGGTGATGGTAAGTAAGTGTATTGCAAATCAGCGAAAGGCAGATTGTGTACACTAAGCTAGCTTTCTCTTTGTTTATACCCTCTTTTGGGTTATTCAGATCATGGAAGAAGTACTTATGCAAAGGGCTGAACCATGATGCAAAGGATTGAGTTGGTTGTTAATGTGCTGTTTTGTTAATTAACCCTATTGGTCTTGGCTTTCTTGTCTCCTGAACTCCTGTTTGTGTTGTAGGGATCAACTTGTCATCAGTGTCGCCAAAAAACCATCGATACAAAGACAAACTGCCGTAACCCAGACTGCGTAGGGGTGCGAGGTCAGTTCTGTGGACCTTGTCTACGCAATCGATATGGGGAAGATGTCAGAACTGCATTGCTGGATCCAGTAAGATAATTTAATATGGACATGGGGTTTGACATGCTTACTATAGGGAAGCCCTATTCATGGAATGATGTGTCATAGTTAATGCTAAAATCAGGATGTTGGTGGGCGAGCTGTGTTTTAATGCCCTTTACTACTGTAGCTATGAGACAGAGCATCATGGGTGGGGGTTCACAGTGGAGACTTGAGCTCTTCCACAAGACAGTAGGATGCCCAATTCACCATCCTGAACTAGTCTAGTGCCCAGGGTCTCTTTTTACAATGCATGGGGAGAGTCAGATTCACAAATGCTAGAATGTTGAGTGGGTAGTCACTTATCCAGAGCATGGGAGACCCAAGCATCAAATTCCCACTCAGTCTCATGAAGCAGGGACTTGAATTTGGGTCTCCCACCTCCCAGGTGAGTCCTAACCAGTGAGCTGTTGAGTATTCTGGGTGGGTCCCTCTCATTATTCTCTTGGATCTGTTCCACCGTGTGTAAATAATTAAGAGTCATTGGGCAAGAGAGAGACTGAGCTTGGTTACAGGCTCGCCTGGGAGTTGGAACACTCTCAGGGTCTGCTTCAGTGAGCATTTCTGCACAATGGTGCAGCTCTAGCAGCAATTAATTGCAAAAGACTTTCCCTGAGTAAGGGTTTTATGAACGCCCATGCCTCTAAAGTTCCCCTTGCCATTCCTACCTTGTGGCACCACACTGTTCTGATAACTACTATGGTAATAACGATCAATTATGGAAGCAGTGCAGCCATTAAGCATATTCTTGAACTTCAGGCTATTGAATTATCAGAGCAAAGCAGTTTCTCTTTTGTCTGGCTTTAGTGTCTGTGTTGTAGGGAGAGGAATGCTGCCTCTCATCCTACGGCAAGCAGCAGAGCAGGAATTCATCCAGCTGCCTTAAACAGAGAGACAGTTGTCACTATATTGGGTCTGGAAGGCAGAGGGGGACATTTTGGGTGCACTTTATGGCTCTGTTGAAAGTACAGAAGATGCCTAGCACCTTAGAAAACTTTGTACCTCACAAACACTTGCATCTCAACAGCATTTGTGCCAACATGGAGTTGTTTTGAGCCAGAGCGGGAAGGGGCTGATAGGACCTTCCAGCAGGAGTAGGACCTGAATGAATCTCTTGAGATTTCAGTTTCTTTAAAAGATGTCTTATTTTCTGTAGAACTGGCGCTGCCCACCTTGTCGTGGAATCTGCAATTGTAGCTTCTGCAGACAGCGGGATGGCCGGTGTGCTACTGGCGTGCTGGTTTATTTGGCCAAGTATCATGGCTATGACAATGTTCATGCTTACTTAAACAGGTAATTGCTATTTTTTTTTTTCATAGCCCAGTTTTTGTTGCTTAGGCAAAGGTCTGAAAGCCAGGAATGGAGAAATCTTGGCTTCTCCTCTGAATTGTTTTGAAGTCTTAGGTAAATCACTTGGCCTCTGACTTGTCATCTGTGAAATTGAGATGATCTCACGGGAATTGTTACTACTTACTCATATGTAAAGTGGTATACAGTGTAAACGCTAAATACTTATTCTGCTGGCATTAAAGTTCAGTTAATACTTATTCCCACAGCTTCCAAACTGTATCTAAACTGAATGGAAATCAAATGCTATAATGGATCAGCCTGCTTTTCTTGAACTAAAACTGGTTCCTGTTTGTATTTTGCAGTCTGAAACGTGAACTTGAAATGGAAGATTAAGCTTGTGATGGGTTCTCAATGGCACCTTCCTGCAGTTGTGTGCTTTTTCTTCCATGTCCCACTTCGTGTGCAATTGATTGTTCAAACACTTTTGGATTTTAATCCCAGGATAATCAACATTTTCTTTTCTTTTCCACATAAAAAGGGACAACATTTTTCAAGATAATCAGTAGTTCTTCCACAGATCATGTTGAGTCCTGGGCTGCAGGCAGTGATGCTCCTTTAAATACTGTTGGATAGGCGCTTTCTTGCCCTTCCTGTTGTTATGCAGTCTGGCTAGCATCCACTTTGTTTGGCCTTTTTCTCTGGAACAAGAGGGTGAAGCTTGATGCAGCTTTAAACTGATAGTGTCTTGTTCAGACAGTTGTCTTTGTTGCGGTTTTTATTTACAGTTAACAGTTATTGAAAATGTTAAATGCATTTAAAATATTAATTGCTGTGTTTCACATGGACCCAAGTGGAAATGTAGATGTTAATCCTTGGCCTGGTGAAATTAGTTAATTTCTGTCTCTAAAAATTCAGGAAGAGTAACAGTAGCCAATTGAAGCTGAAATCTGTTAAGCGTCATGACAGATCAGTTATAAAATTAGCAACTCCAAAATGATCACTAGTCCTTCAAAGAATTAAAACTTTATTGAGATTGTTTTAAAACTTCTTTAAAACCAAACATTTCCATAGTTTGGTTTTATACAGTGCTCAGAAGTGTAAAAAAGCAGCATTTTTGCCCCCTCTGCTTGAATAAGGAATTAATATAAATGTTTAAGATTTCCAGTGTGTGATAAAATGGGGAAATACACAGCTGAGAGAACATTTGATGGTCTCTGTTTATAGCTTCCTTTTGCCATGTGAGTATGGAACATTGCTGCAAACTTCTAGGGCAGCCACATTTTTCCTCACTGAACTAGTACTAGTGCAGCTCCACTGACAATAGCAATGGTAGGAATCCTAATGTGGGCTGACAATGGTGATGGAAAATGACTGCATCCTGTTTATATTAGTGTTTCCACTATTGCTGCCAAGTAATGCTGCATCAGTGCAAGGTCAACAGCGAGAAAGTGCTAGAGTGTAAGTGCATGATTTCAACTTGAGATACAGGCATACGGTCAGTTTGAGAAGCTTATTTAATCAATCACAAATTAGATTGCAAATGTAATAAATAGATCAAATATAATAAATCGTATTTACTGCTTTCAGAACTTTATGATCAAATGGTCTCTAGCCTTTTGGAACTGGAGCCTGAATTTTCTTCTATTTTTTTTTTTTTTTTTAGGCCCCAGTGATTTTCAAAACCCATAGTTAGGTTGGAACCTGTCTTGTATGAAACCCTTCTAGCTGTTTAGCTCAGATTCAGATAACAAAGTCTTATTAAAAGAAATCACATATCAGCCAGGATAGGGTATTAATGGGACTTGAAATCCTTTTCTCTGAAGGCTAAAAAGTAATAGTCTGGGAGTGCAGATGTAATGGTTGAATATATTTCGGTAGCATTCACACATGCTGTGGCCTAATCTTGAGCACAGTCTGGCTGTAGAAAGTTATTTTGCATGACATGGTTAATGAACTATAAGTCCAGCTAAAAGCAAGGACTTAAAGTTGAAAAGCTCTAGTTTGCCACGTGGTTGAGATGACTGTAATAATTAAAGCAATGGAAAGTACTACATTGTATGAATCAATATAATAACGAAAATTATTGTACAGTTAATGAAGACTTAGAAAGTAATATTATAAATGAGATCAATCCTAACTAGAATCACCTTGGCTTTGTTGAGTCCTAGAACTACTTGGATCTTTCTGCTAGTAGGCTATTTTATGCATCAGCTTTTTTCTATAGTGATATTTGCTTCTTACCACAATTCAGCACCTCCACTGCTAGAGTGAGACTTTTAAAAGGCATTTAGGCTTCCAACAACTCCCACTGCCTTTCATGACTCTCATTTTGTGTCTCTGAACCCCCCCCCCCCCCCCCGTTTTCTTGTAATTATGTGAAACCTTGAACCAATGTATAGTCAAAGGTGTGGATAGCATTCATCCTAGAGTGAATATTTCCTTTTTGGTCAAAAATCGTAGACTGATCTTTTTCATTTCGTGAATGGGAACTTTGGAAATATATGTGCAGTGATAATTCAGGTAACCTTCTAATTGACATACCTGCCTTTGGGTTGCTAAGTTGTTAGGTTTCTATTAAGACAAGACTTTAATGCCCACCTTGAGGATGTTATGAATAAATGCTGTAACTAGATAATCTGATCTATGAATTGTTTCTGTACAAAATTGTATTTTATAATTTTGATAATAAAAGTTTTGCAAAGAGTTTCTGCCTCTTCTTTTTTTGGTTAACATTCTGTCTTTACTTGTGCTTGTTTGCTTTTAGGTTGTTTTTGCTGGTTGGGTTATTATTAATGCTAAAACTTACTGAAAATTTAATGGAAAAGCACCAACTAAATACATGGCTAACTACCCATTCTTAAAATAAAACTGCTTTCCACTTTCTGTAAGATACCGTATGCAGCTATTGATGTGAGAGCCATTTGATTAGAGAATCCTTCCTAATAGTGTATGCAGTGAAGTTATTTAATTTTCCATGTTCCTCCCAAAAGATGCACCTTTCCTCATGACATGTATATAAACCTGCAGACTGTATAAATATAAAACTCTGATCCATAAGCCAATATAAGATTTGGCTTTATTTACTGTAGAAAAAGGTGACATTGTTTTAGTATGTATACAAAAGACTTATTGCTAGACAGTTTAATTTTAGGTAATATTGCGTTGTTACAGTATGCATCTGACAAAGTTTGTGGGGACAGGAATATAGTAGTGCTGAACTACAGCTGGGCCTGGTAATTAGTGTTTTCTTTCTCCAAGTGAAACTGGGCCCATTATAGAAAGAAAACAGGGGAATGCTGTTCCCTGAAAACAGGGGAAAACTGCAATTGCAGTGAAGAGACCAGATGGGTGAGGTAACATCTTTTATCTTCTGCTGGTGAGATAGACAAGCTTTCAAATATCACTTCTTCAGGTCTGTCATAGTATTGCACACTAAAAGTTCCATACCAGTAGGTCAAAGCATACTTTTGTACTTACTCTGTGCAGTACTAGAGTCCACACAGCCAATGAGAGCAAAGTCCAGTACAGTGCAGTAGATTTACCCCTCAGCTTGCTATGCCCTAATACTCTGGGTAGATGTGTCCCTTAAACGTGACATCTTTGCACGCAATTCACTGCAGCACATATATTAAAGGCTTAATGTTTTGGGATCTGCTCCTTTTAAAATGGAATGCTGCCTGAATAAAAGTGGAGCCTCTTAGTTTTGTTGTATAAACTGGTCATTCATACTGTATATCATTGAGGATGGTGCTCACTTTAAGTTTTAATTTTAATGAAAAAGCTCTGAATTCTTAATGGGACTGCAGTGGCAGAATTGCTAGGAGGTTACTATGATTGGTCTGTGTGATGCACTCAGTGCTTTGTTGGGCTATGTTTGCTTGCTTTCATGAAATAGAATAAAGATTGCTTTGAAATGCAATAATTGTATTTATTAAAACAAACACATGCAGCATGCTACAGTTGCATTTGGTTGGGGGTAGGGATGTGAATCGTTAATTTGGTGGGAGCTTGAGCAGCTTCCTGCCTGTTGGTCCCTCTTTTAATTGGTTAACTAGTTACATTTAAACACTACTAAAACAGGATTTTACATCCCTAGTGGAAAGGGGAGGAGCTGAGGCCCCAAGATGTTTAGAGATTTGTATATGTTCAGGTTTCACACCCAGCCCTGTTATTTCTTGTGCTGTACACTGGAGGCTAAACTGCACGTGGATGGGGATGGAGTACATTGGGTGTCTGTGAGAGTGCAGAGATGGACAGCGAGCCAGCATGTGTGGAGCACAGTGGGTGCAGGCCGGGGCAGGGGACAGGGTGGTGGCCAAATTGTGTTGGTGGTGACAGGGGTGTGCATGGAAAACAGGGTGGGGCACTGGCTGCGGCAGGGGCAGTTGCACAGCTAGTTCGTCTGAAGTGCATCTGCTTGGTGCTCCATGTTTAAGAGCTGCTCCATGTTCTCCTTCTGTGCCTTGCACTCACTGGCCCTATACTCCTTCAATTCTTTTCAGTAGCAGCCTGATTCGTGTCACATAAAAAGTTATCTTTTATGAGACCACTTCCTTGCCCTGCGCAGCCTCTCAGCAAGGCAGGCTGGCATCCCAAGGTTTAAATCTGTGATGACAAACTGCAGTATGTTACAGAGGACATTGTTAACACTAGCCAGACCTCTCCTATCACCCATTTTATACACAAGTGGAGTAGGGTCACCACCGTAGTAGGTTAGGATTTACTGTCATGGTGTCCTGAGGTCTCTGGCTCTGTCAATGATGATGATGATAACCAGAAGGCTGCGTGCGTGTGCCCAATGATGTATGCCATGTTGACCTGCACAATTAGTCGACACAGCAGACCCCAAGAGAGCCCCCAAAGATCGCAAGTCGGATAAGGATCGACGGTGCCCAGCCAGGTTTATTGTTAAGCTAAGTATAGTAATAGTTGTCAGTAGACTCTACTATTCATATGTTCTCCATGACAATGGACTCAGCTCAATCAGTGAGACACCCCACTGATTCCTGGCTGGACAAAGACTGTCCTCCTCAAGTAACAGGTACAAACAAGTTACACGTCACTCTTGACATGTTAGGTTGCCACCGTCTGAGGCTACTTAGATACCACCCTTCACTTTGTGGTTCAATTAGACCATCTCTATCCATCATGCTGTCATTTTAGACCCTTTCCTGAACCTGGGTCGGTATCTGTGGGGAGTGTGGGTACCAGGGTCTTTTTTTAATGAGCTGGTGTTACCATCCTTTTGGAATGTGCTTTCAACCTATGACCAGTACCAATTACTGTTCTGCACCTGGGCCTATTACCAATTAGTATTTTATGCTCTTAGTCCTGTTTGTACCAAGTTCTGTGAGTGGGATCTGCCTCTTGCTCACAGCTTAGTTTTGCTTTATATTAGCCAAGTGTTGTCCATTGTTAGCTAGGCTTCAAGCCTCAAACCAGGACTGTGCTACATGGGCTTTCGTTTCAGGCTTACTACAGTGAGCACTGTTTGCAGACCAATCACTGATTGGCTGCCCAGGTTGAGCGCACATAACACACAAGTTCCTAAAGATGGTGAGTATACCACCAGGGCAGGAGAGTTCCTTGGTGTGCTGTACTCTGGTCATGTGTGTCTTCGAGAATACTGCAGAAGGGCCCTATTGTTAGACATGACCGCTCATTTTCCACAGGCTATGTTCATTCTGGAAGATGTTTCATTGCTTAAAGTGAATGGGGAGGCAAGGGAGTGTCCTTTAATCAACTCTGGGCTCCATCTGGGCCTGTATGCAGTTTGCTTTTGTGCAGGGATACTCCCCTTCCCTGCTTACAACAATGTGGCACGTTATCCTTAAAGGGACAGTAAATATAGCAGCCCTACCAAAGAGGCCTGCCAAGGCAGACTGCCCAGCAGCTGCACGATACTTTTGATGAGATCTGTGAGGCTGATTACTGTGAAGTGAGAGAGTACATCAATACTCTGTTCTGCATCTGACTAGCCCTGGGTCAGTACTGGCACCACACAAATCCAAGCCTGCTTTCTGCAGCCCTCCTGCTCCAGGCAGCTCTCTTGAGTGCTTCCAGAAATAAATCAAACTCACTTACCAGTGTATCTTCTGCTGGTTGTGCTTCCCCAACCTCCAACTGCTGCGATTGGCTTGCCTTCTCTGGGGTAGAAAAGCACTCCTGACTGCATGCATCTGTGGACGCCGAGTCATCATCTGGATTCCTCAGCACCCTTGTCCACGATTTCCTCCTCCTGGCTTGATCCACTGTGGGATGGCCTCTGAGGCCCTGAAATATGCAGGAAGAGTCTTCTGAGTGGAGATGGGTACGTATCTCATCCAGCTCTTTGTAGAACTGGCAGGGTATAGGTGCAGCTTCAGAGTGGCAGTTTGTCCCTTGCCCTGCGGTATGTGTTCTGAAGTTCTTCAACTTTGACCTTGCACTGATATGCATCCCAGTCATGTTGCCTTTTGGTCAGGCATCTTCATATTTGCCCATAGGTATAATAATTCCTATGACTGGAGTGAGCTGGGACTGGAGTCCACACCCCAAATACTGATGAGGTCCAGCACTTTGGCATGGTTCTAGGCAGGGGATTGCCTGGGGTGTGGAGCAAGTGAGTTTGTGTAACACTTTAATTTTAACAGTCTGGTTTTGCACCATAACTGAAAGAATAATCTTGATGAGGAAAACGGGCTGAGTTTGGGGTGGCTAAGCTTGACCTAAGCTAAACCTTTTCCCTAGTGCAAAGGGGAGGGCGGGTAGTAGCACTTTTAGGTTAAGTGTAGCATACTTACAGAGCCTGCCCGCAATTGGGCCTTTTTAATATCTTTAGAAAATTAGCATGAACTGAGCTACAATATAGACACAGCCATTGGCAGCAGGTGAACACGCTGATGAGGGAGGCTAGCCCTTGGCCCTGCTCCCCTGCCTGAGTTCAGAGCACCCACACTCTTTGCACACAACCCCCTCCCATGTGCACCCAGCCTGCAGGGTGGATGGTGTGGCTGGAGCACCTCCAACCCTGGAGTGGCCCCAACCCTAGGCCTTGTGCGTGCTATCCCCAGCATCTCAGCCACGGAAGGGTGGGAAAGGAAATGGAAGGAGGCAGGAGAGGGCCTGTGGGAGGAGGATGGGACAAGAGGGGGTGGGGCATGCTTAGGGTTGCCAGATGGTTGAAACAAAAATACCAACCCCGCCCCCCCCCCCAAAAAACAGGAAAAAATTCTGTTGAAGGGGGGAAAAAAAGGGGGGGAGACCAAAGTTGTTGAGAAAAAAAAAAGGACTCCAAGGACTTATTAAGCCAAACAAATTTTTTTTAAATAAAACAGCATGTCCCCTTTACATGCAGGGATAGGAACAGGGGAATGGTTGAGCACTAAGACTCAGGGGAAGCACTGCTTCCCCTAGGTCTTTTGGCCAGCAGCCATTTTCTGCTGGTGGCCTTGGGGAACCAGGTAAGCATGGGGGCTGAGGGTTCGGGGAGGGGGAGGCCGGGCGCTGAGTGTTTGTAGGGTTGCCAGGTGCCCAGCATTTTTGCCTCCGGGCTGGGGAAAAATTCAGAAAATCCTGGACATTTTAGGTGTCCGGTATTCTCTGAATTTTTTTACCAGACAGGAACCGAAAATACCGGACTGTCTGGGTGAATACCGGACATCTGGCAACCGTAGGTATGCTACATTGTAGGGGAAGACACAGCCTTCCTCTACCTATGCTACCTGCAGCCAAATTCAGAGGTGTTGTCTAAAGGAATCTTAGTTACATGCCAGTAAGTCAGTTTGCAGGGCAATTCTGACTTAGAAATCAGTAACTCCACTGCAGTCAATGGCGTTAGTTGATGTAAGTTAAATCAGAAGTTAAACCAGAATCTGGCCCACAGGGCTCAAAACTAATTTAATATAACATTGCTAGTAAGAAGAGTTGTAGAAAATAATAAGTGACATAATTTTAAATGCTCTTCCATTTACTTAGAATCAACTTTGAGTTTGTCCCAATGGGTAAGTGAAAGTGACACTAGCACTTTGGCAATTTTAAAAACAAAAATTGAAAGCACTTTTAGGAACATCAGCTGTATTCTGGTCACCTTATATTTATTTTATATGTTTTTTCCTGTAAGAAAAACTGATGCAAGTAACAGGTTTCATGAGGCAACACTAAAATCGCATGAGACTGGACTTTGTTAGAAGGAAAACAGGAAAATATTCTTTAGCTTGTGTCTCAGTTATAAAAGAAAACTGATTTAAGTTTAAATCCAGATGCTTACTACGTGCCTCTGTGGCTTTTTGTCTTAAAAGGATTTTATAGGTTCAAAATTGGCTTGTAAAGGGATTGTTGAAATGGGCTCAGAGTTGAGCAGAGATTACTTTATAGCCTTTATGCATGTTAGCATGTGTTCCATATGTCTGCACTTCTAAATCTGTAAGCAAGATAGAAAGTTTAATTTAACTGATTACCACTAAAAGCTAACTACAGTAAACATATTAAGTTATTGTTGGCCACAAGTGTTGATCTTCTGCCTTTGTTGTTGGGTCCCACATTGTTGGGTATCACTGATTTACAAGCTAAAATAACATAAAAATAGACTAAGCCAAACTGCTTTATCAGGGACTAGAACAGAGTGAGTGCAAACACACTGGAGCCCTCTTCTTTGACACCAAAATACACAGTTATGATCCCTTTATCTTTACTAATGAGCAGTATTTTACTTTTTGCAACAGATATGCCAATTTCTGTTTCAACCATCTGTTCCTTGACAATTGACACTTTAGAGGTCTAGCTGTTCCTGAATAGCCATTGATATGAATACAGTAAATTCTTTACAAAATAAAAATCAATAGTCACTGACATACTGCGTATTGAGGAAAATAATTGTTTATGGCACTCAGCTTAAGCTGTTCTGGTAATCACGTTGAAAAATACAATATTTATTCATTAGATCAAATTTAATGAGGCCTCCTGGCAGTAATTATAAAAATTACTGTAGCAGTAAATTACTAATGAGCTATGATGTGCTTTCTACCTGTGAGGAAGGACTGGGTATTGAAAAAGCCTGATAGCCAGACAATGCTAAGGAGGGAGAGATCCTGAGCTCTCAGCCGTACAGCAGACCATCACTGTTCCTCAGTTGCAAACTAAAGAGGAGAGAAGGCTTAGAAACTAATGTGTTCAAAGGATCACTTTAATCAGGCACTAAATCCCTATGTTCTTTTCCAAACAAAGATGCATTTACAATAATCTAATATTATTAATGGCAGAGAGAGAATAATTAATTGTCCATAATGGACAATCTGACCCTCCAATAGGCCTCGATGTTATACTGATCTTTTTCTCCCAGAAGAAGGTTTTTCTTTTATGTTTTTTGGACATGAGCAGGATCAGGAGTGTAATCCTATTTCTAATCAATAGCAGGGATGGCTTCTGGCCGAGTGGTTGATTATTTTAGTTTTCTGGGCAGATTAATTTCTTAGATGAGCCTAACCCCAATCAGCTCTTGAGCCAGGTGCCCATGTGCTCACTTCATCCACACCTATATATTCAAGCCAGGAATGACTTACTGCTTTTTGGTGGTGATGATAATAATTGGACAAATAATTTTGCAGACTGACTAGTTACAGATGAAAGGTGGGGGGTGGGAGTTGGCTCATGGTAGCAGGTTACTGCATTTGGAGGGGTGGATTTTTGTTGCTGGAGCCATGAACTATGCATTTGCTTACAAAGCTGTCTGCGAGTGAAGCAGTGATGCGCCGTCACAGCTTTGACCCATATCCTAGAGTATAACTGCTGCATCAGTCTTTTTAATCTGTTCCTTAGACCCAGTTGTTTGGGCTGTGTGTGCTTTGCCAGCATTTCAATTTTAATTCTTATAGAAAACCTAAATAGGTCAGACATGTACTGACAAAGGGGTACATGCTGAATAAGATCATATAAGAAGATCATACTAGAATAAGGTCAAACTTCAAATGTGTTTTGGCTGAAGTATGAATTTGAATAGCTCTTCCATGTATGGGAGAAGGATTTGTTGGTGACTAAGGAAACAGAACTGGGGAGACTAGGGGTACGTCTACACTGCAAGGTTATTTCAAAATAGCATGTCTACACCATAGGGAAGCCTAAAAATTATTCCGAGGCAGGCTTCCCTAATGTGGATGTGCTACCTCGATTTAGAGCAGGAGGCACAGGGGAGTAATTACTTTGAATGGCCCTGGGGAGGAGCTATTTCAAAATATTACTGCCTCCACATTACTGCTATTCTGATAGGCATTATTCATTATGGAATGAGGTTCAAAGAAGTCGGAATAAGCCACCCGTTATTTCAAATTTATTTCGAAATAACAGAATTGCTGTGTAGATACTGGCATTGTTATTTCGAAATAATGACCGTTATTCCAAAATAATGCTGCTGTGTGGATGCACCCTGGGTCTGTCCTTACTGCCAGAGAAGGTATTTTTTAAACTGGTATTACAGGCTAACAGCATATCTTTCCACCTAGAAGTGACCTCTCCTATCTACCTCCCACTGAAAACTACATAGTCTTGTCTCCAGGATGTTACAGCAAGATTGCTAATGCATGCTAATTCTCTCACTGTAAAATAATATATTTTTTTGACAGTGATATAGATTTAGATACAGGAGTTCTGTGTTCTATTCTTACTCAGCCACATCCTTCCTTTGTAATCTTGGGTAAATCAGTCTCTCTCTCTGCCTCTGTTTCCTTCCATATAGCATCTAAACAATGCTCTCCCTTTTCCTTTCCCTGCTTCCCTTTGCTGTCTGGTTGCATCTAAAAGGGCAAAAGGCTTTCTTGGACAGCCATGAAATCTTTTTTTGAGTGTAATAATTTACATAGAAAACCTAATAAAGAAATAGAGAAAAATACAGCGAGAATTCTTTTACAAATCCCATGAAAACCTATGCCCTAAAGACAGACCTAGACTGTGCTATCTGCAAAGTTTTGGGGACAACAGAGTCTGAATGCTAGGGACATAGGAGTCTGGGTTGCACCCCAATGTGAAGACGCGAGAAAAATTTGAAAGCCTGACTTTTTTCAATCTTCTTTCTGGGTTATTATGAGGTAAATCAGTATTAGCTGAAGCATTTTGAGATGTACAGATGAAAGACACTGACGAAATTACAAAGTGCATAGCCAAATGCATGTACAGTAAAAGCCCTCAGGTAAATAAATACAAGAGTGTACACCAGGTGAGATGTTCCATGTTTTTAAAAATACAGCTTTCAATGCAGGCAGCCTGTCTTTGGTCTTACAATACAGAGGAGATGTTTGTTTGACTTCGTGAGTTCTTATGCTACCTCAAATTGCAGTGCTGGAATAGAATACATTGCCCCCACGTTCTACTTCTGCAGCTTATGTTCTTAAAAGGGAGCTGATTACCATAGTAGTGAAGCATAAAAGTTAAGCAGTAATGCTGAAGCTTTCAAGAGAATGTCACAGATCTCAACAATCCAATATATAGTAAGACTGTTGTAATTGAAATATAGTACTAATATACAACATTAAAGTAATACATTAATCCATCACTGCTGCTATACTTGGTAGCAGGGTTTTGTCACAAAAGAAGTCTTTAAACGTCTCCATTTTGCTGTGTGAAATGCAGGCAAACAGACACTGAAGCAACAGAATATGTCAGAAAAAGGTTTAGCAAAAGGCCATCTGTTTCAACATGCCAGTCCTGCTTAAGGGGTAAGTTAGGACTGCCAGGTACATTTACCAGAGGATCTGAAGAGGTATGTGAGAGATAGGTAGTTTTACTTATTGAATCCATTAAGATGACAATATAAACAGTCTCTTTTCAGTTTTCCCTTGAGATCTGTATGTTTATAACAGAAGCTGCTCTAAGTGGGATGTTAAGTAGCATATTCAAACAATAACTCAAGTGAAGCATCTATGTTTTTGTAAAGCCAAGGTGGAAAAAGGAGCCCACAATAATTAAAAGGGAACTACAGATTATTCAAGGTGTGTTGGTCTGACGAGAGCAGTAGGGCAACTAGTCTGAATGCCTTAAGCACTAAGGCAAAAACAAAGTAGAAGAAACATTATCTCAGACATTCCCCTAGATCCCATACCCATCATGGCATCTTTACACCCTCTTCCGCACTGTCAACTCCTGACCCATCATAGCCCAATATGCACGTAATAGCAGGTGTTCTGGTGTTGAGCAACTGCCCTCTCCCCAACCCTGCAAATTATGGTTCAAGCTAAGGCTGCCTTAACTGTGCCATTTTAAAATCAGGACAGTGACCAGCATGGCTGAAACAGATTTTTTTTTCACTTAATTTTTTTAATGATTAGAAACAAATTTCTGACAGATTTGTCTCCTGGGTTATATCTTCTGACACTATCACATGCACACACACAACATTAAACACTTAGAATATCCTGGATACACTGGTTGATTGAGCATAGTACTTGTATTTTTTTTACTTACCAAAGACAAAAGGTACACTTACAATAAACGCAATACCATTAATTAGCTTAGTATTTGTTTCTACTGCATAGTTGTTGGAAAGACAGTATATTAGGATGATTCAGCTGTTCATGAGGGAAGCAGAGATCAGGTTTCCATCTTCGTGCTTCTTGAGGTAGGCATGAAATGGGAGTAATGTGGAGACAGCATCTTATAAACTCTGCCCCCCCCCCCCACTGACAGATTCAGGAGTGGTCTTTATAGCTTCTGCAGGGAGCTTCAGCCATGATATGTATTGTCCTTAACTCAATTAATTTTTGTTTTTCTTCATTTAAATCTGGGGAGGGGCTGGGAATTAGGGGTTCAGTATGCAGGCTGCCCCGGGGAGAGAGGACAGCCCTAGTCTTCTCTCACTGCAGCAGCTTGGGGCCAGGTGAGAGACATCTCACCATGGCTGCTGCAGCTCCTGTGGGCACAGCTGGGGGAGGGGTGCATGTCTCTCGGCTAAGGCAGGTCCAGGTTTGTCTGCCCCTGCACTCCTCATCAGGAATGTAAGCAACTAATTGAATTGTCAGCTACCCAATAGGCATAGGCTTATCGGGTAGCTGAGTAATTACTTGACTATTCACTCCCTCCTCCTTGCTGCCTCTGTATCAGAGGCACCAAGGGGGGCGGGAGGGTGAAGCAGGAGCCAGTGCTGGGGGGAGCTGGCTTAAAAGCTGGTTCTCCCCCCGCAGTGCCATCTGCTCAGTGAGGGGGAGAAGGAGAGGCAGAGCTACAGCCGTCTCAGAGCCGCTTGTGCTGCCCCTGGGAGGTAACCCCATTGTGGCTCTTACTACATTTAAAGTACAGAACCTCAGCGGTCCCAGAGCCAGCATGAGCAGGGACTGCTCAGTCCTGGCTTGCGCCGGCCCGGGGAGCTAACCCTGCTGTGGCTTATTGACTAACCAAGAAACTCCATCGACTACTCAATTAGCTAATTAAATGTTACTTAACATCCCTGCTCCTCATCCAGAGTGAGGAATGGTGCAAATTGTGCACTTCTCCCTCACTCCCTGATGAAAAGAAACAGCAATGTTCTTGTGTGAAGGGGGTGAGATTCACCTGCCCTCCCTAAAGGATGCCTGGGGAGTGAGCATCTCGGGGCTGATGCAGTCCCTGCTGGGAGGGTCATTTCCCCAGCCCAGCCCCTTTCACCTGCCTGGTGATTCTGTCGTTTTTCTGTATGGTTTTGTGTGTCCCCAATATGCATGGCGGGAGCTTCACTCCCCCATATGCAACCAAACCCTGGCCTTGCTTTAAGTTATAAGAAGAGGAAGCTGCATACCAATTTTGGTGGTTCTAGCTCTTACTGTTTAGGAGGAATTCTTGGACAAACAGACTTGCTTGCTCGCTCACAAACACTGGCATATATATAGGCTCACTAATTTGTAACAATACATTCAGCTGAGGCTCACACTGTGTGTTAAAAGAACTAAAAGTCTCAGCTCTGTTGTGAGTTAGCTAGGCATCATAAGGCACCTGAAGCTCAGAGGAGTTGAGATATGGCCTAGATCACTTAAAAAGTGGGATCCATCGTGTCAAGAATGCCTTATGTCTCATTCCCAAGCCTATGCTCTTAATCATGTTACTTCCCATCTAATTTCCCTGAATCCCAGATCTAAGTTCTTAGCCGCATTTCTTCATTTCTATACAGAGCTTGTGTAATAATCATAGCATTGTTTCAATGGTCACAAGAAATTGGTTTCCAACTCCATTTAATCAGCTGGAAAAGCAATTCTTTGACAATTGAGTGTAGACATGGCAATGAAAATGGCAAAAATGCAGAGAGAAATGTCTTTTTACTATTATCACGGCTACAGGCTCTTGTCTCCCCTGGAGGTGTATAACTCTTGTGCATGGCATTTACACGGATTCCTGACAGAATAGAACCTTAAAGATACAATGTCCTTCATGCATAGATGCCAATTCTCTACAAAGCTTATGCCTCACAGGATTCAACAGTATTGGTTCTTTTGGGATCAATGAGAAATTCACCACCCATCTCCACTAGCTCTGAATTACAGAGCAGAACCAGATCAAATACAGAAGAGTTCCCTCATTTATCCTGTGTCTGAAACACTTCAGAGTATGTGCCGCATTCATTTTGTGTAGGAGGGCTGGTGTCTAATGTATTCTGTGAACATATTTATAAAAGATTAACCTGTGCCTGGTATTCCTGAAAACTGATTTAGTTAAAATATATTTTATTCCACTTGTCTCAACCACACATATCTTTTCATTTATCTTTAATATTAGTCATTTTCATTGGAGCATAATGTACTTTACATTACCACTATTTCTGCTATGTATGACACAGCCTTTTTTTTCTAGCCAATACCATTCAGCAGATCATCTACTATGTGTCTATGAATTTTAGAGTTTGCACTCACTAATGAGTTGGACTATAATTCTTAACAAATAGCTAACGACCTGGGATTTCATAGAATGCAGGAAGTTTAAAATTGTTCAGGAGCACCATGGAACCATAAGGTCATGCATCTTGACACCTGAAAAGCACCCAGGTGCAATACATACAAGTGCACAAGCATGTGCGTGTACACACACACACACAAACTGTTTATATCTATTGCAGCACAGGTGAAACTTGATTGGTGAACAATTAAAAGGAAATGCTGTTTATAACAATCATGCTGAGGAAAGGAACTGCTCACATCTCCAAGTATTTGAAGAGGGGAGCAACTTGTTAAAGGTGATGTTGGCAATTTAACTAGAAAGGTTGGGATGAAAACTGAGAACATATCAGTTTGGGTTAAGTTAGGCAACATTTGCTACTGGTCAGCTCTATAGGATCCCAAAGGATTCACTGGGCTAACCCATCGCATGAAACATTGAAAATTACTAGGCATGGGAATGCAAGATCCCACCAGCAATGGGCAGACCCCATGATTGTCTAATTCTCTGCTTCTCGAACACGCATGTTCTAGCATCCTTCATGAGTAGGAAAGTTCGAGTCAAAATTCCTAGAGAAACTACCTCATCCATCAAATTCCTCCTCAAAACTCACTACCTATTTCATGACCACAGTAAGGTGCAAATTGTTAACAGCTAGTGCACTGTGATTATGGCTCCTGACTAAGATTGCATGTACCCTATTTTTTATTACTCTATCTCCCATATCCTTACTCTGACCTACTGGTTTATCTCATCCACCACTTATACCTTGTCTTCTAGATTGTACGATCTTAGGAGGTTGTCATTTTATGTATGGTTGTACAGCTTCTATCACAATGGGGACTGGCATGGTTGACCCCTGGGAATGCACCCACAATATAAATATTAAAACCACTCCTCTCCCTAGTGCTACAGAAGCATTGCATTTGATTACCTTAATAGGCTTTTCCCATTTCTAGTGATAGGCATTTGAAAAGCACACAATAGATCCCATTGCTGTAGCATGTGGTGTCAGTCTCCGTAGTTTGCTGTTCAGGTGTGTCCTGCTTTTCAGCCTAAATTAGTGCTGTTCAGCTTTAAGATTTTAAATATGGCTTTTAGAATTTCAGATGAGTTTCAAACCCATTGTTATTTCTCATTGCTGTGATTTAGATACTTATAGAAGCTTTGCAATATATTTATTTCTTTTTGTAATAATTGGTTCTTATAACCCATTTTGCGACTATTATCTGTGCCCAGAACGTACCTGCTCTGCGTATGTTGGAAAGGCAAATTGTCGTGTAAAAACCTGGATTTGTTCTTCAACATTTTATGTATTGTGAATCCAGGCAATTGATGGTATAATTGATTATAAGGTTCTTATCTTTGCACTTTGAATTGGTGGATTTCGTTCAAGTTCAACCCATTTGGGCTCTGTTATTTCTTTATTTATAAGCCATGGGTCAGGCATCTTATAGAATTAGTTTTTTTTCACTATCAAAATATCTTATTCTGATATGAAGTAATACAAAAGCCAACATTTTTTTCTCAGCTTCTATCAAGAAATTTTTATAGTTCATTATATTCTGCATTGGTTTACTGACCGTTTAGATGCTTGAAAATGTGCCTTTTAAAATTTTATTTATTTATTTATGCATGCATGCATGCCAAGACATGATACTTTTGCCACGGCACACATTTTTGGGATTATTTTTTTTCTTGTTTTGAATGCAGCTGAACAACAAATCCTTCTCAATTTAACATCAGTGTCCTTACCTTGAGCTCTTCTATCAAAGTATCTTTTTGATTGCAGCATAGATCTGCAATTGTATTTGTTAATGAACTACTTCTGAGCAGCCATCAGACAGAGCAGACAAATGGTGCGGCTGTAGGGATATCTGAAAGAGGTTAATTTTTTTTGTTTGTTTCTAACTGTATCCTGCCACACTTGCAGCTTCACTTTGGTGTGGCATGTACTAAAACTTGCAGAACGGTGTGAGGGTTCTTTTTTAGTCTGAAACTCTTTTAGCTACAGCTTCCACTCCCTTTTTATGTGGAACACTGTATTTACACGGAATTCTGAAAGTGTGTATGTTACATTTTTTGGCTGGATGGACGAACACACACACACATACACACACCCTCAGGTGCTCTATGTAACTGAGGTTGTTTAATGTCACCCTTCCACTTGATTGACAGCCATCTTCCTGAATGCACAATACATTTTATCCTGGATTACGCCATGATTATCACAATTAGGCTACTCTTCACGCCTCCCCCCGCCCCCATCCTTGTAGCATTCCTTGCTTTTTTGTACTAGGATTCCCATTCCTCCCTTTTAAGATTTCTCAGCAGCTGATACTGTTACTCACTATAAAAAAAATAAAACCCCTTTTTCTTTTAAGCATGTTGTTTTCTACTCTGTGAAGGAGGGGAGACTATGCAGAAATTCTGAACATTCATTGGATATTTTCCCGTACCTATGTCTGCTTTTTCGTGTATAGCACTGTTACATTTTCCCAATTGCAGTTTTCCATATTTTGCAGTATCCTTTGTGGAATTTTACTGCATTTGTTGAAAGCCAGGGTGGGAGGGCATGTGAGATCATTTTTTTTTTCAAATGGATCTTATAGATTTCTCTGAACTGCTGTGACTTGAGAATCAAAGCAGCAGTACATTTCTTGCTTTTATGCGACTTAACATCATCTAAGTCTCAACCATCATCTCTCCATCACAGGGTGTCTCCTCTTCTTGGGAACTATTCAGTATTGCTTCATAATAGATCACTATTAGGTAATGCAAGGCATAACTTCCACCTCAGGGACAGATATGCTTCTAGACCCTCGGTCACAGGGATGTGACAGTTGGTGCCAAAACAAGAGACTTAATCTAAGTCTCTTGTACAGCAGAGTAAAATGTTAGCCCTGGGCTACAAAGCTTGCTCCCGTAAAAAACATTTTACAGGATTTGCATTAGTTTCAGATAGCTGTAAAAAGACCATGAGAGATCATACAGACGACACAATTATTTGGTGGTCTGACATTTATCTCCTTAATTTAATCACTTGTACTTGCTGTTCCTATGACATATTTGCTGAGCCCCTGAAGCTCAAGCTGTGCATTTATTCAGATTTTGCTCTTCACCTCCTTACCCTACCTCACCCCACTTTGAAACCGCATCTGTTTTTAAAAAAGCAAAGGTTTTTATCTGGTGTCTCAGCTGGGGACATGTCAGGCAGGGATGCAGGAGAGACAGATTTTAAAATCAGAATGAGTGAGGCCTCATCGTCTCTCGCAATGTGTGTGCCAGAGAGAGGCCATCCTCCACTGATAGTAATAATACAAGTTATCACAGAAAGGGTTTTCACATGCAACCGTCATCAGGTTTTATTTGCAGACTCTAATAGGAGCTATTGGTCTCTGTTACCTATATGGGTTCTATGACCAATGGAATAGTGTGGCGTGGCCATCCCTCTAGACACACCTATGCATATCTGTGAGTCACCCACCTTTCCCAACCACCCCCGCGTTCCAGCAGAAAAAGCTGGCATGGAGCCCAGCTGTGTGGCATAAAGTCCCCTCCTGCACTGCAGTCTGTTTTTCAGTGATTTTACTGCATTTTACACCTATGCAAAGGATAATTCTTCATGTTCAACTCTCATACATCTGACAGATGTTTTAAACCATCAATGCATATTTTCACCCTCCTCTCCAGACATGAATATTGGGTCTAGCTTGACTTTCCCATACTTTTTTTAAAGAGCAGCAATGTTGTCCTTTATGAGAACAGCTTGTAATTTACCATTACTGCTTCATTCCCCCATGGCAATGCTTATTGTCTTCAAGACAGTTGTCTATAAAAGGCTCTACAATACCTTTATGGTGTTCCATGCTCTGGTTGATCAGCTCCAAAATCTACCTCTGGTACGTCATGATTTTCCTCCTGTGATCAATAAAATGTCTTCCTCCCCTCTTCCTCCAGGAATCTGAAATGGACTCAGAGGACTGGTTTGGACTTGTTTTGCTTTTTGGCACTCTCTGCTGCTATGCCTAGCAGAGCTCTGCTATGCCTTGGCTGGCTGTGCAGAGGTGGCACAGTACAGGCTGGAGAGACCAGTTCTGAGTTACGATGGCATCAGTAAAGGACGACAGCACCCAGAACTCCTAGGGGGGCTTCTAGTGGTTCTACTAGCTGGTGGCAGTGGAAGCTGGCAGAGCTTCATTTTCCCCTTCTGTCCGCTCTTGGGAGTGTTTCAAAGGCATTTAGCCAGATATTTTTATAAACAAATGACATCAATGAATTTTTTTCTTTGTTCAATTTTCACTCCTTCATGCAGTAAGATACCTATCACTGGTCCTAGTCTAATGCATATTTCTGGAAATGATGCTCTGTTAATGCTACCCATCACAGCTGCAGACCTGAGTGTATCAGGATCAGCACTGTCTGCTTTCTCTGAAACATCTCCTCCACGTTTCTTTGCCCTTAATACAAAGAGCTGTGCAACGGCTACCACTGGAGTCTGACCTTTTCCCCTACATGTGCTTGACAAGGTATTTGTTATCTATTAACATTATGAATCATGACCCAAATAAAAGACCTGAGTCCAACCATAGTCTTTTGCGTGGTAGATCCTACATGCTACAGCTCTCAAGAGCATTCACAGCTTGATTTGAAAAAAGAAAGAAAAGCGAGAACTAGAACATTGCAGAAATCATCCAATGTCTCCAACAAGAGCAAGGTAAATATGAAATATTTTTGCTATTCACACTAGTGTTAATATTGAGCTGCAAAAATCTATCCTGTTTTACACAAGAGAGGCAGGATATTTTTAGGGAAAATATCCTTTCGTTCATGTTCTGTTTTTCTGATGGGCACGAAGCACCATCCGTTCTGATTGACTGTTGGCATGCAACTTACTACTGAGCTAGACTGTATGTTGATGGATAAGCCAGTCTCATCCAAATGTCAGGAAGATTATATGAAAAAAAAGAGAGAGCTGTCTGTAGTTGCTCCATCTCTGAGGAGATTGCCAACTCACCCTAACAAAAGAAAACATTAGTGTGCTATTTGCGTCTCACAAAGAGACTGTGATAAGATGACATGATAAATGATAGAGAGCTTCCCCCCACCCCCAATAAAAACACATAAGGTAGCTAAATCAAGAAGTGTAAAGAATATCTTGACTCTTTGAATTGGGGTGAGCCATTTATTAAAAATAAAAAGGTGAAATTGTCAGAAAAAAGAGTGTTGTTTTCAGTTTTTCTACATTTCTTAAAATCCAATTACATTATTTAGGGGAAATACAGTTGTACACAATGAATATTCTAAGAGCTGTCTCTTTCCATGCCCAAACAAAATTATATGGGCAAGCAGGCTAGGAGTTTCACCATTTGTTTGTATTAATGGCTATTTGAATGCCCAAATTCTAAAAGTATTAATTAAAAATATGAATATGTGTATTTCTAATTGGCAAAATTGGAGTCTGCTTTCAAAGATCCAGACTAACGATCATATCTTTAAAATCCAGTCGTAGAATGATGTGCATTAGCCACAACTTTACATACAAAGCACTTGCTCCAACTGCTGGTTAGGCAACTAGAAAGCCACTTAGACATTGAAACGTGATCTGAACATGCATTAAATCCAAACACAGCAGGTATGTTACTGTATTGACATTTCTGTATGCAAATATCAAGCCTCCCTTTGAGATCCTTTGGCCTTAAATATTTAAGATCGGTAAATGTTATTATATCTATTGGTCATACACAATGAATAGTAATTATAAAAAAGGAGAGGATTATAATACAAAACTCTGAATGTTAGTTATGAACTATTGCTACATTCTTATGTTAGTATTCCTGGTGCACTCATTGAACATACAAGGTAGGGCAGCATGTATCAGCCTAATTTTAAACTTGGGTATGTATTGAGACTGAACCCTATCCAATGCCTGATGATTATCTTCTAGTGATGGTTAAAAGCATGATCCATTTAAGTATCCCAGCTGCTGTAGATATTGTAGACCACTAGCGAATTTGATTTCACCTAGCAGAGTGAGCAGACCTCATGGTGAATTTGAAAGGGTTCATATTTTTCCATTCTCAGGGTATGTCTACACTACAGAGAAGATCGAAGCTGCTTTTGTTGATCTTCCACGGTTCAATTAGAGGGTCTAGTGAAGACACACTAATTCGAACTGAGAGGGTGCTCTGTTTGATGCCAGCAGTCCTGTGGAAAGGAAGTCAAAGGAAGCGTGTGCTCCCTTAGACTTTCTGCAGTGTGGACAGTGCCAAAATTCAAGTTCTTTGATTTCAGCTACACCATTAGTTGTGATCTTAATTCGACTTTATCTCATAGTGTAGACATACCCTCAGAGAGTTCCCAAAGTGGATATGATCTTCTAACCTAAGGATTGCCTCATGTGTGCATTCCCAAAATAACACCTCCTAAATGCAGACATTTTCTATACGCAGCATACACAATGGAGTCTTTACTTAGATTGGATCATCCCCCGAGGTATGTAAGCAAAGTACGCATACCTCCAAATCTAAGGCTTTATCTGCACTACACAGCTTTTCATCAATACAACCATGTTGCTAAAAGTCAAGCAATGTAACCATTGTAGGTCAGCTCTTTTACTGACAAAATACTTCCACTTCCATGTTTTAGCATATTTATCCTCTCACATTATTGAAAACAAACCAGTATATATGGGGTGTGTTCTGCTGTTTTTGAGGTAATGTTGGATTTCTTCTGGAAGTTTCTCCTGCATGCCATCTAGTATGCCTTTGCCTTCAAAAGACAATGTGTCTTTCATGTTGAAAGGTTTTTTTTGTATTCAATTCGGTAAGCATTTGTAGAATTTAGGGGGCTATTTACATGCAGAGGAAGTTATAGACATACTGTACATACAAGCAGACTGGTGACAGAGGGAGCAAAGGGGACAATTGCCACGGGACCTGGAGATTCAAGGGGGCTCAGAGCTCTTGGCCACAACTGCTGCAGCCCTAGGACCCTTTGAATTGCTGCCAGAGCTCTGGAGTGCAGATCTGCATGACTCCAAGGGTTTGGGGGGGGGAGGGGGGCACACTGCAGTCTAGGTGGCGCTAAGGGCTGATTGCCCTTGGCCCTACCCCTTCCACACAAAACCCTGCAGTGCTAGAGCTGGTCCTCCACACACACCTTTTCCCAGGGCCCACAGTGGCTGTTGGCCCAGCTGCATAGAAACTTTATGCATTAAGTAGTTCTATCAATTCTTATGGGACTAATCTTACTGTATAATGTTAACTACGTACATAAATCTTAGCAGGATTAGGGCCAATACCAAAATGTTAACTACCTGGGGCTAACTCCAGCATGTCCTTTGGAATATAAGACCTCTTAATGTATATGCTTACAGTAATTGGAAAGACTGAATGCAAAGAAGAAAGTCACAGTCTGAGTATCTGACAACTGATTATTACTTTGCATCTTGCAGTGGTGTTGTAGCTTTGTTGGTTTCAGGATATGAAAGAGACAAGATAGGTGAAAGTGAAATCTTTTATTGGACCAAATCCTGTTGGTGGAAGGGACAAGTTTAAAGCTTCTCAGAGTATGTTCTCAAGTTACCACTTTGCCAACCATGTCATATTGTTGTACTACGTTGTACTCCTTGTGTGATTTGCCCCATTCACACAATTGTGTATAAGAGGGGTGGAGAATTTCAGCTGCTTCTGTAGCACTAGCTCCCACTTCCTCTCTGGACTCAAAGCGCTTGGTATGTCTGGGAACTGGCATGTAGGGTGAAAGAAAACCAAACTCACCAGAAATCAGCTCAGGAGTTCTTCCAGCTCCTAACTGAGGTAACCCCTTGAGAAGAGGACAGGAATATCATAGAAGGCTATTGACAGGAGAAACTAGAATATTTGAGAGAATTGGGCACTCACAGAGCTAGTGTTGAAGTACATCCACACAGATATATATTTCTTTAGAAGTGGGAAGGGAGCAGAAACAAACCTTACTCTCCCTTCTCTGGATCAGTTTGGAGGAACCTATGCAAGAATGCTTCACTGGATTTTCCTACAGAGTGGTAAGCTCTGGGATACAGTTCATGGAAAAATGGAACGCTGCAGCTTGACAAAGCATTCTAAATAGCAGAGTCCTACTAAAGTATAATAAGACTCAAAAGGGATTGCTGTGTGATTCAAAACAGTGTTTAATATATTCAGATTTCTTTTATGTATCACTTAGACTGTAGATCATTTTCCTGCATTACAAATTTCAAATCAAAGCTTTTTGTAAAGTGCTACAAAACAGCTTTTCCTGGTGAAACCAAAGAGCTGGCAGAAAAAAACAAACAAGCGGTACACCATCTTGTGAAGGATTTGCAATCTGTTTTTACTAACCTTTCCTTCCCTAGTAATCGAATTCATGAATTGCAGTTCCAACAGCTTATGGAACAGTTTGTCTGTAGTCACTATCAAGAATTCAATCTCTGCCTTTGGGGGCAGGCCACAGTGGATGGGGATTTCAGGGAGTAACATTTCATCAGTGTATTTATGGTACCATTGATAATCCAGGAACACAAACTCAGGAGCAAGACATAGCTGCCTGTCAAACTGTCAAAAAATAAAATAAAATAATATAAAATAAAAGCCCAAACCATAAGTGACAATTCTTGCTAAACAGAAAAAGGAACCTACCTCGCTATATACCAAATTATTCTGTTATGGAGCCATAGCTGAGAATGACATGACTTAACAGTTTATGTCCATGAAAATTAATCCAATTGGCTTCATATTTTAATTAGCTGCTTTAGATCATACACACATATTGATATTCAAAAGACAAAAGCTACACAAATTTGCAAAAAAAAAAAAAACCCCACACTCCACATTATTCTTCAGTTAGCAAATAACCTGCAGATCATTTTAATTTAAAAAATAAAGGGATAGAAATATTTAAAATAAAAATATATCATTTCTTCCAAATTACAAAGTGTTGCTCTCTGGCTTAACATTATTATCCTTGTATCAATATATTAAGCAAAGCAATTTATAGTAGTATCTCTGAAAAATGCCATACTGTCTTGAAATGAAAACCAATACAAGTGTAAGGATTGCAAAATAAAGAGGCAGGCTTTTTTCTTCTTCAGGTTATTACCAAAATGCATATATTGTCTATCTGACAATCAATACATTCCATACAATAAAATGGAGCTATGGTCTCATCATCATGATATCCTTTCAAATGGTTTGCTGAGAATCAGATTTTGTCCTTTATGGTAAAATTGTTTAATTCAGTATCATATGTTCATAAGCTGTAATTCTGCTCTATCTCAAAACTGCTATGCAAATATTTTAGGCTCACTAGACATCTAAAACAACAGACAGGTGGGAGTGCAGTTATTTATTTACATTTGTACTGACTTAAAATTCAAAATGCTGTTTGATGCTTTTGAAGTATTACTGTGGGATGCTAAATTACTACTGAATTCTTACAGTTTTGTGATACCTTTCAACCTGCCAAGAAACATAATGATGCTGATGCTGATGATGCTGATAACAACAATAGCTGTAGTGCAGGATCCTTAAAATAATGTGGAGCTCATTTCTGATAGATAAATACCATTTTCTCTAACTTGAGGTTTGTGATTCAGCATTTGTGCTGCAAGTAATCCACACAACCCCCAGGTTTATGGGGGATGGAAACAATGTTCCCTCTAATTCTTTCCATTCATGTGCAGAATAAATTTTATGTCCAGTGAGGTATGTACAGATGTGCACCACGAGTAGAAACACATGCTGCTGGCTGTGGGCATTGTGGGTGCTCTGTTAATCAGCTGGGCAGCACCTAAACCTCCCCTGGGTGGCCACCCAAGTGCTCAGCTTACAAGAAATATGTGATAGAGATATATTTGCATCTAAAATGAGGGACATTTCAGCAGCGTTCAGTTCCATGATGCAAGACTTCCTCTAGATAACTGCAAAAAAGTTCTTCAGAAATGGCACTGCACCAAAGAAACAAACAATTATTTCAGAAGTACCTCCTGCCATGGCTCAACTTTCTTCAGTGCCTCACAGATCTGTTTAGATAGAATAAGGTTTCCCACTGTTTCTTTGAGGGAGAATGTCCCATGCTGGTAGGGCCAGGGAAAATGGAATGACCCTAGATTTATGGCAACCCAACTGCAACTATGGGTAGCTCCTGGAAAAGAGTTACAGCTTTCCTGGTTGCAACCCCTGTACATTCTGCTTTTTACATTTTTTATTTTTTTCATTGCACTCTTCCTTGGCTTTCTTTTAGTCCTTTTCTGCTTTTGTTCTTTTGTTCTTGTTCTTGTACTCACTAGCAGGTTACATACCATTCCGGGGGGGTAGGGAATACATACTGTAGGCTCTGGGGTGGGTATTCTCACAGCTGAGCTGAGTGGCATGTGGGCTGGGAGAAAGGAAGAGAAGCTTGAGCCAGTGGGCTGCTGCTTGGTCTTGCAGCAGTATACATATGGAGGGGGAAGGGAGGGTTCTCCACTGCTGCCCACTTTGGGTAGCCATTTACATATGTGTTGTGTGTGTGTGTGTGTGTAAACACCACCATTCTGATCTGTACACCCACTTCACAAAGGTGATTTGCTGAGATGGGAAAAAGAGAAAAAATAGATATTAAAGGACTAAGTATGGTGGTAAAAGTACTGTTCCTGGGGTGGGATGGGAGAATCACAGTAGGAGATCCATGTCAAAAAGGATCCCAAAGAGAAGGGTTGGGAACCATTGGTTTGCAACAATTACCTGTCATCATGATCCCGATTCTGTATCCTACAGAGTCCATTGACTTCAGTGTAGAACCTGGGTCCATCTGAACAATAATGGCAATAATTGTGCACAAATGAACTCCCTTGTACAGCAGGAAGGAAAAGAGTTTGTGCTGCCACTCATTCCTACAGTGTGATTTTAGAACTTGAGGGAGTTCCATGAATATTGTAACCAGTGTTCCCTGTAAGCTGTGTGCTTGTGCGGCCACTCAGGATGGATTCAAATGCCACACAGATGATTAGCGGGGCACCCACAGTTAGTGTTTTTTTCTATTGGTGGTGCACATTTGCACGTGCCTTGGTGCACATAATTTATTCCACACATTGGTGGAAAAGATTAGAGGGAACATTGACTGTAACCCTGTCTACATGGTTTTGGTGCCGTCGCACATTAGCAAAAATCTTGGCTATTTGAAGGGAGAACAGAGACCACCTACAAAAATCATCAGGGGATGGGACAGATAAACTAAGGAGGAAAAATTAAAATAGCTAAATCCTTAAATTGAACTCAGGATTCTTAAATGGGTAGGAGAGAAGGAGCATACTTGAGGATATCTAGGTGGAGAAAAAATAATGTTTCCGAACACCAAAATCCATTTTCCACAGAGCCATAGACCTTTCTGCAGATGGATGGATACAAGGCTGGATAATCACTGGGTAAAACCTACAAATGTTCCACTTTTACTCCAGTTTCATTAACTTCACTCAGATAAAACCTCATGCTACAGGGCTTAAACTATACCTAACTAGTATTGGGTTAGAGTGAGATCTTATTGGGTAACAGGATATCCTACCCTGAGAGATCCCACTCTGAGGTTTGCTGTACCTTACTGTGAAGTATCTGGTTCTGGCCACTGCAGGATACAGGATAGTGTACTAGATGAACCATGGTTCTGATCCAGTCTGGCAGTGCCTATGTTGGATGTTCATGACTATCAGACAGAAGGCTATATAACATACTGCATTTTGATATTACAGTCACACACTAGAATAATGGCAGCTCCAAAATGTCAGCATATGTATACAATGAAGTTATTCATGTTTAGTCAATTCCACCATACAGGTTTTGCTGTTTAAAAAGTATCATGTTATTAAAAACTGATGTTTATCAGTATTCCATTTTCACTTTGACATCTGAGTAGTTGAAAGGGAAGAACCCAAAAGCATGATGTGTACAGGTCATGTAACATAGAACTGAATACACAACCTGGATTATGTGCAGGATAAAGTAAAGCAGTCGGATTGCCATAATAAATGACCCAGACATTTTTAAAAAATGATTAACTGAATAGTTTCTGCAATTGCTAACTCTTCAGATAACTTCCTTCAGATTCATGTGTTCCTTTAATTCCTGATTCCCAGCCAAGACTGCTTCCTGAAAGCAGGAAGTTGAAACTATCTTGAGAATGAACTTTGTAGGATAATTCTGTCATAACTGGAATCAGGAAGTATCAGAAGCCCACATTCCTGCTTGAATAAATAGGCTGCTTGAGTTGAGTTTTATTAACTTGAGTGGTTTGAGGCTAAATGGACTCAACCATATTCTTTTAGGGGTATGTCTCCTAAATTACCCTGTGGAGATTTATCATTGACAATTGAATTACAGGCAGCTAAGCAGTATCCTTATAAAAATAGTAATCAGCAGTCCAAAACATTGCCAAACATATACCAAATACCCTTATTGTAAATAATATAACACTTTATTTTATATATGTACGGCATAGGGCACAGGATTCTGTTTTATTGTAAAATGAAATGATTTAAGGTAAATAATGTTATAAAATAGCTTATTTCATGGCCAGTGTAAAAATGGATGGAAGAGCCAGATGAATTAAAGGTGAAATAGCAAATCATGTTCCAGCAGTACACATTATCACAAATAACATGTTTAAGAAAAATTATATTCCTCAAAAGTATTAGGATTAATATAAAAATGTGTCAGCTTCCAGCAGGGGGAGCTCTAACTCTGGAAACACTTCTGTGGTTGCTGAATCTCTTTATTACCTGATTGGGTTGCATACTCTTCCAAGTATGTGCGACAAAGTCTTCTATCCTAGTCGTCTGTAATATGACCACCATACATAATCTAGCCAAACAAGTAATGGAGATCTTCCCAGGGTACTAGAACAAGAAAGGGTTTTTTTTTAAAGTGCATGATTTGATTCTAAAGGAAATGAAATAATTATTCAGCCAAACAGCAGAGGCTAGTTAGTGTACTGCTACCCTCACTGAAGAAAGATTCAATTCTGTTTGCCAGTCAGGTTCAGAACAACAGTTGATGGGGCAGAAAATTTCCACTATTCTTCTTGTCACACAAGAGAGGTCGCACAAAGTCATCCTTCACAGAATGTGTTAATCATCTTTAAAACTCATATTAAAATAGGAAGCCAGTGTTGCACATACAGAAAACAACAGGATTAGGCACGGCACAGTTTCGAGTGTTCAGGGATGGCAAGGCTTACTTAAATGGGTTTAGGGAAATACTAAAATACCTGAGAATGTGCTTCCAGGTAGTTATAGAAAATATGAACAGAAATTATGAGATCTCTGTTGTTAAACAGGTACTTTCAGTTCCAGCCCTGAGGTCCAGATTTCTGCCACTCAGCCACACAGGCTTGACAGTAGCAAAATGAAAAGCACAATAGTCTTGAATTCCTGGTCACAGGTACATTGGTCAAGCATGTTCTGAAAGATCAGAGAGAGATTATTCAAGAGACACCATAAATTTGAAAAGCATGTACCTGTGTGAAGATTTTGTACCTCCAACAATTATCAGTAATGCTGCAGATGACTAAAACTGACAGAAATTAAAGACAGAAGTAGTTGTAGCTTGTTTACTTTGTGCATTTGGCAGCACTTTTTGTGTCATTGTTTCCACTGTACAGTCAGCTACCTGTTTCTTTCTTGCTACAAGACTCCTATAAACATCAACAGGGGAACAAAAAAGCCTCTGCAACTGTTGAAGGGATTTTAAAGATGATTTTCAGACCATGCTGTTTAAGATGTGAATGATCAGAAAATAGATTTTTTTTTTCAATTAGGCAATTTCTCAAAAAAATCAAAGTTAATGTTCTCCCTTTAATGTGGCTATTCAGGTTAAAGAGCTAATTGATTTCTGTGACTGTGTCTGTGCAATGCTGCTTGCAATTATTAACTGCATCAGTGTTTGTGTATCTTTTAAATATCAATGAAAGTATTTTAATTAAAAACACATTCTATAAAATGGTAACAAGTTGAGAGAAAAATGATGATGATCTAGTACCACCAAGGAGATGTTTCATATTACACATGATCAAAGCACTTAGGTCTGTATGCTTAGCTAGTGTAAATTGGCATAGCCCCACTGATTTCAATAGGGTCCATTGATTTACACCAGCTGAGGATCTGACGCCAGTGAAAAACATATGTGATGGTAGTATAATATACTCAATGGCATGGGGTGCAAATATTCGTGTTCTCACATCTGAATTACAGAACAAAATGAAACTAAAGCAAAATAATTTCTCATTTCTACACTACAGTAATTATCTGTAACGTCTGCAAACTCGGTTTCCCATGCACACAGGAATATGTGTAATCAGAAGCTATATTTCATGCTCCAGAATGAGAGGATCACATTTCTTTTTTGATGTGCAGTTACACCACTATAAAATAATTTTGTGAATGGATCTCTATGAAATGAAGTTTATTCTGTTTTATTATCTCATAGCCTGACATAGCTGTCAGTGAGTTTTCAATTTTAAATGGCTTTAAAATGATAAATTTAAACATTCTATTTTTTGTATTTTATAACTCCTATGATGTTTTACTTGCCTATCAAAATTATCCACTTCAGCATGAAGATTCCAATGGGCAGCATTGGTTATTTTAATCGAGTTTTCCAAAATCCCCTGTAGAATGATATGATTTTTTAGGCGAAAGAGCAGGTTCAGCACTCATAAAACCAATAGTTTAGGTGACTCCCTTTACTGCATTTCTCCAGTAATTCCTCTAATGTGTCAAGCAACTTTGCTACAGGATGAAAATTCTGGGCAAGAGGATGGGAAGGTAAGAGAGAGAAATAGGCTTCCCAGTGAGCTATTGATTTGAAATATGAAACATTTTATTGATACAAGTAAATCCCAGGCATAAGGAAGCAGTTTGATATTGCATAATATTTGAAAAAAAATCATGTGCATCTGTTCAGCACAATATACTGCATAATGACAGCAATCTTCCCTGTTTGTATCTATTCATCTGATTATACAGAGTAACAATTCTTTTTGCTACACATTTATTTACTAAAGGATTTTTTAAAATGGATAATAAATTAGTAAATCAAATAGCATGTGTTTGGTAAAATACTTTAGTCAACTCCCTACCACACAAGACAGAGGGAGTTCACATTTTATCTGAAATTAAATGACCCATTAATACTCATACCTCGATATGAAATTATGAGCCTCTCTTTTGGAAGAGACAAAGGAAGTTTGTAATCATTATTTAGCGCTGTTTTATCTAGACACACATTATTTTGAAAATCTTCAGATTTTAACACTGCAATGCAGCGCTGTTGTAATGAAGAGCTTTGACTTACTTGAAGTATAACCCAGTGGCCTTCTTTTTGATGCTTTTACCATAGATATTTCTGCTACCGCTTCCTGTCCTTGACCCAGAGGTACATTGTGAAGTTTTGTGGCGTCAGTGGTAATTCATGCTTGCTCCCTAAACAGAACAATATATGATATCACTTCAACCCAAATAATTAAAATAGTTCAAAGAATCATGTACTGTACATAGAGCATTTAAATGGTACACATCAGAAAAGTGACTAAACTGAAAAGAAAATGAAACAGGAACAACAAAAAAGCTTTCCAAAATATAGTTTCATTCCATCAGCTGGACAAATATCTTTTATTCCTTATGTGCTTCTTACTATATAAAATTGCAGATACAATAAGAGGCAGTCCAGAAGGAGAACAATCAACTAATTCTCAGAGGGTGAGGCAGAGAAAGGGGGAGAGTCAGAGGTAGTGGCACAAGGAAGGATGAGTAGTGATGAATACATTTGTCTCTTATCAAAGTAACTGGGTCAAATTCTCCTCATGCAAAATTATTGACTTGCATTTATCTAATCAAAATAGAAGCAGGCCCTTTATTTTTTTCACCAGAGAGCACCAACAATTGCATTGTACGCTGCCTGAGTCAACCACTACAATTGTCAAAAAGGAGTATGTTTTCCAAATGTCATATTTCATGCATTAATATGTGACAGTAATCAACAATAATGGAGTTTCCTTATTTATTTCTCTGGCAGTATTAATTGTAATATCATTCATTACAATGGCTTATTGTATAAATGTGAATGAGTAAGAATTTCATTCCAATTCAGTAGAAAGTATGTTAGTGTAACATTAACTGACATGTTTGACTTGGGCATAGCTAAGGATTCAATGGCTGTCAGTGGGTGAACTCCAGAAAAATAAAATTAAAATTATTAGGGAAGCAGGATGGCTTTCTTGAAACTATTTTGCAAACTCAGTTTTATGCCTCCCTACAGATTTGGTCCCAAATTTTTCTTTAGCAAAGTTCCTATAACAAATTAAGTGTTGCAAATTATGAAGCTTCAAGAAAACCAATATTTAAAGTCTGTAGAAAAACCAACTGTACTGCATAGTATTTTATCATGACTCTTATTTGGTAGAAATTCAAATACAAGACGTTTAGGGCTCACTGAGTGTGGGAGAAGGGGGAGTGTTCAGGTTAGTAATCCAACCTACCACCATACTTTCTCTGATCAGGTCTCATGGCTCACATCATAATCAGCTTCTGGAAGGAACTTTTTGTTTTCCATATTTGTGAAAACTTCTCTTTGTTTGGCCATTCTGATTTCACCACTTTTTTCCTTCATTTTGTAGACTCTTCGGTATCTCTATCCAAACCACAGAATTCATCCCTAAAATACATTGTCTAGAGAGCAAAACAACAACAACAAAAAGAAACCCAAACACACCAATCACATTTGACTGTATCCATGTGTATTCTGATCAGCAAAAAGTCCCAAATTATTTGCACAGATTTGAGGGGTTTTTTAACAATGTTTCTGATCTTTCTTGCAAGCCTACCCAAGTTCCTGGGAACATACTACACATTAATTGCACTCCATGCAGAACTGGAGTGAAAATCCAGTAGGCTCTTTTAGGTGTGGTCAATATTAACTCTGAGTAAGAAGTCAAGTTCACAATCATCAATTTCCCTATTCATAAATAAAAGCTGCAAGATGAACCACATAATTAACTGAATAATTCCCCATATAACACCTACAGCTATTTACATGTATAAGGACTTAGGACCCCATTCATGACCAGACCCCAAGTGCCAGAAGTTTTTAAAAACATGCAGTCTGTGAGTACCATAAAATAATGATTTAAATATAGAAGTCTGCATTACTGCAGTTGACTTGATTCACAGTAAATAAGTGGACAAAAGGTAGCTGCTGCGTAAGTCCATTTGAAGCAAACAAAAACCATCCTGAACATTCATACAAAAGATGAATCAACCTTCAAACCTAAAGCTGTTTTAAGGTTCAAAACGTTTAACTCTGTTAATTTTTCACTCCTATCTGTCTGCTTTTTTTATAGGAGACCACAGGAGAAACAATATTTTTTGGTGTTCCTGGCTCAGCTGAAACCAAATAACACTGGAATGTCATCTTAAATTTCCAGAGCTGAAAGGACTGGATAAGCAACCAAATTTTTGGATGGCTATCAAATCTGAATCTGAACCACCTAAGGTTAGCTCATTGTCAGCTTTTGGCAACTACTTTTATAGAAATGAAAAGTAAACACAAATCCATTATAGCATTTAAATGTCTTGTGAAAGAACATGTCGCTTGCCAACATTTGGAATTTACTGAGGAAGCATTTCATCTAAGTGTTAGTAGCCACCACTGCCATTGGAACAGCAAAAAATGTGGCAAATAAACCATTGACTGCAATTGCCCCTTTCTAACAGAACAGGAATGTTTTTGGGGGGAGCGGGAGGGAGGGTGTGTCCCTGCCAGGGTGTGTCCCTGGTGGAGATCATTATTCTCCGGAAACTGGTAAACCAACCCTGGCTCACATAGATACTTGAAAATAGGAAATGTTTTGTCTTTGAAATGCACCAGATTACATGTAGCATCAAAGAATGTTCATGGAGATGACACTCCCCCCCTCCTCCCGGGACCACCTTACAAGGGCTTTATTTCTTGCCTGCAAATTAGTCACTTCAAAACACTGCTTTCTCATTTCAACCCTCAAATCTAACTCTGCAGATGCCATTTGCAAAATGGGAGGTAAGAAAGAAAAGTGACTGTGTCAGAGAAGACAAAAATATTTATAAAAAATGAAGCCAGGCGCTGGAGAGACAGGAATAAGATGCAGTTCAGCTGGCAAGTAATATGTTGACAGTCTGATGGATTTTTGAGGCATTTCAATAAATCCCTCTTTTTCAACTTCAGCAGGAGTGCATTGAAACAGCTACATTTTCCAAGTGGCAGACAGACAATAGCATCTAAATTATTTTTAAGAAAGCACCCACGATATTATGATGACTGCAACTAAATCCTCCTTAAAGGAGCTAAGGGGAGGAGGTCAACAAATGTATTGAGCTCTTTGTGTAGTGCCTCACTGACATATTTCCCACCTCCCTTAGTCAGGTTTTATTTTTTTAATTTTTTTTAGAAACCTGGTAAAATGCACTAAAGGATTTAAGGTTATCATCTGGCACTCTGTCTAACTTCTGACATATCTTTATGATAATAAAGAGTCACAGTCAACTGCAACAGGAGGGCAGCACAATGAATTCTGGTAAGTCAGGGAGGGAGGTCTTTTTTTTTCAACTTCGCTGCCCTCTCACCTCATTTCTTCTTCACATAACAGAAGTGCCATCTGTTCCTACCCCTAACATGCATGTATTTGAGTTCCATTCAGTGATAGCCTACAGGGGGAAAAAAAAGATTATCAAGCCATCTAAACACTCATCAGCATTAGTAGTCTCTCCCAGCCAATGTGTTTTGTTTGCACCTCCACAGATTTAGAGATAAAATGGAGACAGAAAAGTGCTGTTATTGCCTATAATTATTTCTTGCTGTAGTAGAGGACCATGTATTCAAAGGTACAGAACACAGGTGGAGTAAGGAAATATGAGGCTCTAGAGTCAGAAAGTTTTAGAAGCCCTAGATGACGGAAGGGACGTGATTTAGTTTATAGTTTTGTGTGTTCTAGCTTGCATTCATATAGCAAACAATATTACTATCAAGATGCTGCATTAGAGTACATCGTTGTTACCAAGTAACAATATTGCATGATGCAATGTCATCTTGCAGTGATGCAAAAAGCTGTTTATCTTTAGACTGGGGAGTCAACATTAAAATATGACTCAAAAATTCAACTCTGTACAAAAGTCATCACATAGGTTTCTATGGTTAGCATAACACAATGACTTCAGCTCAAATTCAGGCAGTTTACAGTAAAAAAATATTTTTTGCCTAACTGCCAGCTCAGCAAACTCAACTTGGAATCTTAAAGCCAAGCAGGGTTCCTTCCTTCCTATTTTGTTGCCAGTGCTAATGATTCTGTAGGCCAGATCCCTTCCTTAGTTACACCTATGCCACCTCACTGAAAGCAATGGCTCCACATTTGGCACTTAATTGTGCAGTTGAGCCCAATTTGTGGTTATTCTGAACTAGTGGTAAAAAAGAAAAGAAAAGGAATATGCACGACCAGCAGATGTGACAAGATGCATTCATGGAACAGATCTGCTGAGACAGCTGGTGCCCATTTGAATTACTTTTCAAAGCAGAATGGCACTTTAAATCTAAATTTCTTCATCATCTAATCTCTGTCCCATTCCTCTTCCCTCACTTTCTGCCTCTCCTTCTCCAATTCTGGGTCATAGGGCAGGTCTATATTATGACATAAAGTCCACCTAAGTTACACGCCTCCAGATACGTGAATAACATAGCTGGAGTTGATGTACCTTAGGTCAACTTAATGCGGTATCTACACTTTGCTGGATTGATGGAAGAAACTCTACTGTTGACTTACCTTAAGCTTTTCATTCCGGTGGCATACTAGAGTCAATGGGAATGTGTTTGGCGATGGATTTAGCAGGTCTTCAGAAGACCCACAAAATCCACCCCAGTTGATCGACAACCACAGCATTGATCCACCAGTAGTAAAGACATACCCATAGATAACAAGGCCAAAAGGGGACATCATCTAGTCTGACTCCCTGTACAGAACAGGCCATAGAATTTCTCCAAAATAGTTCCTAGAGCAGATGTTTTTGAAAAACATCTCATCTTGATTTTTAAGTAGTCAGCAACAGAGAATCTATCAGAGACCTCTGTAAATGGTTCCAGTGGTTAATTACTCTCATGGTTAAATTATCTGTCCATCTTCCGTTTCTTTTCTTTCAGTCCCTCCTCTTGCCTCAGCCTCCCTCCTGCTTTCTTTTTCCTCCTGACCACTTGTTTGATTAAAGCAGCTCTTATATGTCCAGAGCCTTTTCACAGACCACTACAAGATGGGAGAAGCACAGGGAGTGGGCAGATCTTGGCACACGGGGGATGTATGGGCACCACTCCCACACTGTGAAACTAACTGGCATGAGACAATGGAAAACAGCCAGAGAAAATGCTGAAAAGCAGGCTGTGGCATTGGACGGGAATGCCAGGAAGCTAGACTTGTGCTTTAGATTAACTATTTTGTGTTTAGCTATTAATCAGTCATGAGAGTCAGAGGCTTTTTAGAAAGGTGGAGGCAGAAGGGAAGGCATCCGCTCAGCAGTGTTCTGCAGTTCACCTTCAGGGACCTCACTGCATGGCTACTGGCCGGGTTTTGATGCAGATGTTGTGGAGGAGCCAGTGGATCCAAGTTTATTTACTGGTGGGTGGTACCAGCATAAGGAGAGAGTTAATCAGAGCAAAGCCTTGGGGCTGCAATAGACACTGCACAGCAACTCTGCTGCTGCTGCTGAAAGGTCTGGAGAGAAGATTCCCTTTGTCCTGTAGGGCAGCCTACCCCAAGTCCAGCTGCTCATGCTCAGGGTGGTGGGCAATCTACAATGCAGCTGTGCAAATCAAACATTGCATAAGCAGCATCTGAAGCTGATCTGTCTGGCAAACCTCCTGATTTCTACATTATGTCAAAATACATGAGTCAACATTTCATTTTCCCAAATTTTCAGTAATTTCATTGCCCTATTCTTGTCTTTTATCTCCTACACCGGGATGACATTTTTGAACCATATTTTAGGAGCTTAATTTGATCAAATGATCCAGAGGAACTCCCAGTAGAGACTTCTGATTTAATGCGAGATGTGTTCTAACAGTGAGCATTTCTGATAATGAAGTTTTATTCTGCCCCAGTTAATTTTTAGGTACACATGCTTTACTTTTTAGCAGTCAGGAATACATGGTCCTTTTTTCCCCCCTTCTTTTTTAAACAGAGTTAAAAGAAACACAGAGCTCAACCTTGCAAAGGGCTGAGCACCCTCAAAGAGAGCAGAAGGTGGTCGGCACCTTGCAGGAACAATCCCATAATACATCTCCCAATGTGACAGACTTACAGGTGACCTGTAGGGGATCCGGAAGGAGTTGCAGTAAGACACAGCTAAAAGACTGCTATTTGAATTTGGCAAATATTAGCAGTCTGAATACCAGCTTTCACAGCCTCTTTTTCTCTGTTCCACATGGGATTCAATCCAGTGCTTACCTGGTAATGAAAGAGGTGCAAAGCTCAAGCAATTAGGTGCTAGAGTTCAAGCAATACTTTTAACAGTAATAAATGATACAGGAAGCCCAGAGGTACCTGGGCTCAGCCCTGGCAAGCCCTGACCCAAATTAAGCACTGATTCAACCTCCTCCTTCCCTACAACACATGTTCAACAAGCCAAACCAACCCCTCTCCCAAATTTACCACCTTCCTCCAGGACCTGCCAGCTAATAGCCAAGCCAGCCCTGGGCCCTTCTCCTCTGTCCCCTTTTGGTTTTTTTGACAAAAGGAATGTATAGCTTGTGGGGAGGGGTGCCCATCATACAACTCCCTCTGTGAACCTATGACAGCAATGTCTGGGTTGAGAAGCAAAGACATTCTCAGAGAAATGTCCAGTGGTGCAAGAAGGGGAAAATAGCATTTTATAGCAAATCAGAGAACATTACACAGACCTCTTCCCTCTCTTTATAAGAATGCCCATACTGGGTCAGACCAAAGGTCCATCTAATGCAGTATCCTGTCTTCTGACAGCGGCCGGTGCCTGGTGCCCCAGCAGGAATGCACAGAACAGGAAATCATCAAGTGATCCCTCCTATGTCGCCCATTCCCAGCTTCTGGCAAACAGAGGCTAAGGACACCATCCCTGCCCATCCTGGCTAATAGCCATTAATGGACCTATCCTTCATGAACTTATCTAGGCCTTTTTTTTAACATTGTTATAATCTTGGCCTTTACAAAATCCTCTGGCAAGGAATTCCGCAGGTTGACTTTGTGTTGTGTGAAGAAATATTTCCTTTTGTTAATTTTCAACCTGCTGCCTTTTAATTTCATTTGGTGACCCCAGTTCTTGTGGTATGAGGTGTAAATAACACTTCTTTATTTACTTTCTCCTCCCCCACTGGGTTGCCTGTGTGAAAACCATGGCAGCCTTGGATGACTCAGTGTATAATTTCAAAAAGGAATCCAGGTTCCACATTTTGCTCCCAGGATGGCTAATGAGAAAATCAACGCTCTGCACTGGGGAGCTTGCTAGGGATGATACTGTTTTTGAGTCTTTAAGAAAGCCTTTTTGCATGGCTTGAGGTTCTGTGGAAATAGCACACTCAGCCCCCACAGAGCATCTCAGACTTAGAGTGACACTAATGGACCGCAGGCCAACTCTCCAGAAGCCCAGTACAGCTGGACTTTGGAATAAGCAGTTCAAGCACCAGTATGGGATCCTAGCTGGAATGTACAAACCCATTCAGTCTCTCCTGCCCACAGTGGGAAGAGAGGAGGAGCGCTCTCTATGGTAGCCACTGTCCTCACACTCCACAGCAGATTGGGACCCTGCACACCTTTAAAGTTACCTCTGCATAGCCAATGACTTATGCAGCAAAGTGTTGTGGGGGAAAGAGATCATGACCTAAGTGGTCATGTGCATGGGCACACACCCTGACTCATCCCTAAACATACAAAGGTGTCTAAGTAACAGTCAGATGGCACCTGGAAAGCTAACTGGTCTGGGAAGGTAAGCTTGTCTCTTTCAAATGGCCACAACTGATGTAAATGAAAGTGGAGTCTGTCACACAGTCGATCAGGTTGTTTACCCTCTCCCGCCCATTGTCAGAGGGTTCTGCCTGCTGCACTGCTTTGTGAAATACAACATAAAAAGTCACTGACAGCAGGGAGACAAGGGTCTAAGCCAATGGTAACACTAGATTAAAAGAGCAGCACACAAACATATTGATCTCTTCCTGAATAGTAACCTTGAGCAAGAACTGATATATTGGATTGATCTTATTCAGCTCAACCATGAGAAAATAGAGCAGGGAAGCTCTTGCCACTACTGGCTGATAATGCTCATGAGTCTCATTCATCTTTACTTTGTTGACTTTTGCTTCCGGCAATATACCAGAGATACAGAAACTGTGTGTTAAGAGCTGGATCTGGCCTGAACAAGACTGACATGATTCAGTGAGTAGCATTGTGATGGAAGCTGTGAGAGGAAGCCAGAGAGTTTGAAAGCAATGAAGTAGCAACAACTCTGGGGTCTGTTTCTAGAAAGTTCTGAGAGCCTTGAGTTCTGCCAGGTTGAAGATGTGAAGTAGTCTCGATTCCCACTGCAGTCAGTGAGAGCTGACAGCACTTGAGACCCAGCAGAGATGCTCACCCTTTGAAGGATCAGGCCCGTGAGGAAGCCACAAAATTAAAAGCAGCATGAACTTCTTTTCCTTGCTTCAAATCACTTTAGGGCATTAGAAATTCAAAGGGCCGGGTTCTAAAATTGTTTTGTATGCAGCACTCCCAATAAGGCAATGGAGTTTTGAGTGCAGACATTGCCAGATTGAGTCACAAATATTTAATTTCAACCCATTTGTTTCTCACTGCTCAAACATTTTAAAAGAAAGAAAGAAAATAAATCAGTGATTATTTTCCCTCAATGGGTTTTGTGAACTGAGAATAGAGAGAAGACACAGAAAGTATCCAGCTACTATATATGCCCATAGCAAGTGCAGCTGCTTGTAACGTGCTAGAACATCTGCAGGAACATGACATTCATGCAGAATCACGCACATTAGAATATAGCTTTATACAGAGCATAGTTTAGTTATGAAAGCAACATAAATCTATTTTATAATAGCTTTTCCCACTGCCTCCCCTTGCTCTCTTTACATAATTTTAACTGACGAATACTGTCAAACTGGTCATAATGGGACAAATCCTCAAGTCCTTTATAAATTTTTACTCAGGTTTTAGTACTTCAAGTACTGTCATGGTAAAAAATGACTAAGGATTTCAGGATTTGGCCTTTTTTGCATTAATAGCCACTATTGTATCTCTTCGGAAAAGGCATGAAGCTACCAAAAGAGTGACAGATAGAAAAAGGCAGAGCCTATCTGAAACAGCTAAACTCATTCCAGGCAGAGCGGATCACATTTTGTAAAATGTACTGATAGAATGCAGAAACTATGCAACAATGACCTTGCATAGTAATTTATCCCAGTGCAAAGCAAGTGGCATAAATGCTACCATTCTAACTTTGCATTGCTATATATGATGGCACAAGGTCCATGGTCCTGGACAATCAGGCCCCGAAATGTGAATGTTTGTAATGTAAGAGGCAACGCCTTCCCTGGTTCCAAGTCCCAGGTCAATTCTCTTCCTCATCTCTCAACTCTTTTCAAACACAACCATTTTTAAAGGAAGCATTTTAAATGCCAATCTGTCCCAACAACCTGTTTATAATGAGTTCTGATGCTTTAGTTTATTTGATGGCTTCTTTTGAAAGAGGATTTTAAGGAAATGTTTGTTATTGGTGGCTGTTCCATCAATATAGATTGTTTCCTTTGGAATCTGAAGTTTTATTAAACCGAGGATTTTTAAAGAGGAAACTTTGACATTGATTGATGTTAGTTTAAAGTTATCTAGGGGACAAGTAACACTGACCCCACACTCAGACAAATACAAGCTTGCAACTAATGTGCCAATTTGCAACTTATGGAGTTCCTTGGGATCATCTTACTTGTATCCTAAGAGTACAGGCAGGATGTGTGCACACAGGGCAATCAGCTCCCGCCACATTCTCTCATTCTTCCCTCTGACTTCAGGGCTCAGGCACGCCTGATGGAAGAGTAGCCCAGCAGGGTTCACAACTTTCAGTTCTTTATGATCTCACACCTCTCCACCTAAGGAAGTAGGAGCCTGCCTCTTAAAAAGACAATATGCCATCATGTGATGAATATCCCATGACATTTCTGTAGTTGTTTGTTGATGCCATCTATTCTGATAATAGGGCCTCTGTGTTCTGATCTGGCTTGCATGTTGAAATCCTCAGATTTTTGGGTCAAGCTACTTAATCACTACCTCAGTTTCCCTATCTTAGCATAAATGAGTTAGTTTGTAAAGCACTTGCAAAGATGAAAAAGAGGTGCAAGTGCTATTTATTTATTACTGATATCAGATGATATTTTAGACTTATGAATATAATATTTCTCTCTAAACTGCATCTGAACCATGACTGTAGAATGCAGTGATTTTTAACATTAGCTGCTTGGTTTGCATACTTAGCACTGTTTGCACAAGAGATGCAATGATGTGCATCAGCACAGTAGAAATTAATATGGAGCTCCAAAATGTGTATTGCATCCATCATTTTCATGTTACCTTCCTGAGTCACTGAATTTGCATGCCGATCATTATGCATCCCCTGAAGGAGGTTTCCATACTGGACATATGTTTTTACAGTCAGTTCTGACTACTTAGAGACAGAGGAAACAGCTCAAGTGATTGAATCTGCCTACATCTCATTGGAGTAATTCTTGCACTGTTCCCTCCTGTTCCCTCCTAAAGTCTTTGGGTCCTTGGGACTTCTATGCTTAGGTGCATTCTGAAAAACCCTAGCTGCACTGAGGCCTAAATAACTTTAAAAATCTGGCCCCTTAGTTTATGACTGAGCAATGGCAAACAACCAATAACTCAATCCAGTGTAATCTCAAAATAATTCTAAACCAGACAACACTGAAAAATATCAGTAAGCACCTGGTTTATAAGAAACTATGAAAAAAGAAAAGTGTCAAAGAAAAGCAATTTTTCAGTTAACAGTCACATGTAAAACATCAGTATAATTTTTCCTTGCAGCTTTTATTTTTAATTTGTTAAAGGATTTCATTATGATTAATTTTAGAATTATCAGAGCACAAATTACAGAGAGATTCTACTACGCCACAGACACAATGCAGTTTCACTTATGTACAAAACTCAGACTATTATCCATGGAAAAAGCTATTAAAAAGAATCTCTGAAACACAGTGAGATCTTCACAGATGAATATGTTGAAAAAGAGAGGTCATGAAATAAGAAATACACCTGATATTGATCAAAAAAGCCATTTTCATCTTAACAAAATGCTAATATATTGTTGCGGATCTGATTCTTTTTGCATTTTACCTTTATTTCTATTTGCTATATTCTGTGTTGTTTCCAGCTTCTCAGTCAGAAATGTATCCCCAAGGAAATTACTCTTTGCAGCTAAAAGGCGTGCCAGTAATTCATCCTCAAGCATTTTCAACTCAATTTTAAAATAATTTTGCTGCTTTGTGAGTTCAGACTGAAATGAAGATGGCTAGTTTGCAAATCTATAAATCAAACCATGTTAATATAGGAAATATTGCACCTATGTGCACATGTGTGTTAATATCGGAAACACACTAATCTCCTAGACCTTCATTATAAAACTAGATTTTAGTAATTAAGTTTTGGCTTAACATCAAAAGGAAGGAAATGTATAAATTGTGACCTTCTTTCTGAACATTATTAAGCAGATTCAAACAAAAAAAAGTAATACTGGCTATAGATTCCACCCTAATAAATGTGAGTTGAACATGCAGATTTATGTCTGACCATATCTTACAATTATTTCTGTGTACACCACACGCCAGTCATGTCATCCTCTCTCAGGCAAAAACAAGAAGAGGGATCATTCACAGTAGTAATAGCTTGAGAGCCATGGAAAACCTGAGGTATTATCCTTTTGGTTCAAAGGAGAAGTAGCTGAGAAGACCTGGCTGGGTCGGGGGGGGGGGGGGGGGGGGGCGCTGGGCCTACGTTTACAGACCCTTGATGTTTTGCAGAGACTCATGCTCCAAATGTCAGTCTGAGGAAACCCATGCAGCACTCTTGCTCCACCAATAGTCCCGCAGAAGCAGATTACTGACATTGGTCCTTGGTCTCTAGCTGCATCTTTGAAGTGAGTACAAACCATAGATCAGGAGCACTATCTGTGAGCACTTATCTGTGAGAAAATTGGTGGGGTTCTGAGAGGATTACAGGCAGCTCCTCCAGCCCCTTCTGATGACTGATCTCTCCAACCCCCAAGCCAGTAGAGTCCCAGACTTGTTGGGAGGTTGAGGAGAAGCTGCTGGGGAAGGAGTTGTGTGGGCTCTGCTTATAGGTTCTGCCTTGTCTTTTTCAGGGCCCAGGTCATGCGATCCATTTGATGCATTCATTGCTTTCTGCCTTTCCTCATGATTACCCAAAGCATGACGGGTCTGTGCATGCTAGCTCCAATGCACTAACACCATTATTTTCAGTTATCCTAGAGTAAAAACACAAATGGCACTATTTTTACAATGATAAATGTATATTTATTTTACCCTCCAAAAACACTTTTCCATGAGACCAAGAAGAAGATATTTCAATTCAAACGGAGCATTCCGAGATGAGCTTATAAATGACGCATCCATCTCAGACATAACTATAATGTTCAGGTCCATGGCTTTAGTTCAGGTCCACCTATCTGACATCCGTAAAGAGATTAAAGCAGTGGTTCTCAAACTTTTTGGCCTGCAGCCCAAGCTGCTCAACACAGACCTTTCCATGGACCACCAGCCAATCATCCATGATGACCAAATGGGTGCAGGATGGGACGGGGGTGCAGGATCTGGTCAGAAAGGAGAGTGCAGGAGGGGGTGGGGGTTTGGCTGGGAAGGAGGGTGCAGGAGCAGACTAAGGGTGGGAGGTCTGGGTGGGAGGGAGGGTGCAAGTTGGGGTTATGATGGGGGGTCTGGGAGGGAGGTAGAGTGCAGGAGTGAGGTGGAGCTGGGGAGGCCTGTGAGGGTGGGTGTAGAAGCGGGATGGGGGTGCATGAGGGAGGTGGATGTATGGGGTCTGGGAATGAGGTGGTTGGGGGTGGGGGCACTTACCTGACTCCATGCCTTGTACTGCACCAGCCAATGGGAGCAGCGGGGAAAACTTCCAGGCAAACAATTTCCTGTGCTCCCATTCCACCAGCTGATTAAAGCGTTTCAATACCACTTCAGATTGATACTAGTGTATGGGAAATTATAATATGGCCCACTGAGCCCAATGAACAAAAATTCACCCACATGCCTGCTGGGCTACATGCTTTAGTTTGACAAGTACAAATCTATTGATAAACGTGAAAAAGTTTGTTGAGCTGGTTGCTCCAGCAAGTGGAGATGTCAGTCTAAGCAGCAATAACTAACAAACATGACAAGTGTCACAGTGGCACACACATACCTCCAAGGGTTCTAAGTCTGGTCTTCCCAAATTGAGTGTGTTTGCCAACAACTGATTTTCTAAATCAATCTGAGTAACGCTGGATTTGATTAAGGTGTTCTGGGCCTGGATTTCTGGTTTGTAGGAGGGATTGCAAACTTTTTGTGGAGATTCAGCCAGATTGTATTTCCTAATCTTATATACCTGCAAAAGAGGGGAGGAGAGGGAAGGAACATGGCAGTAGAAAATAATTGTACTTCTGAAAAAATAAAATGTGAGTGAGAGGAAAATAGCTTGACTGAAAAGTGAAAATTATTCAAAAAGTCTGCAAGAGGCTTATAGACAGTGGGTACAGGAAAAGAAAGTGGGCATTTCAAAAGTCATTCAGAATTGCAACTAAAATATAATTAGTAGCAGCAACTTTCTGAGTCTCACCATACTGGGAAATCCCTTCTTGAATCAAATGTCTCCTGAGGGCTTGAGATATTAAAGCTGCCTTTCCATTCTGAGCAGGTGCACACCAGTGTATCAGTAGTCAGCATAAGGAGAGCTCTGCACATAGTTATGCTGGCTAGGGTGTGTGTGTGCGTGTGTGTGTGTGTGTGTGTCATGACTCAGGAAGGCTGCTCTGAATAGATAGATAAACTGCAAAGTAAGATTTAAAGTTAGGTAAGGAAATTAACATAACAAGAGGAGAAAAGTGGAAGGATTAGGACAGGAATGTGGGGATTGTGATGACTCCACTTTGTTCCTCAGTTTGACCTGCTTGATTAGGGATCTCACAGCTGCTGTAATTAGAACTAAGTTTCAAGAGTCAGGAATTCATTACTATGGCTCACTAGCTACTTTCTTCCTGTAAGATTAAAGAGTAGAGAAAGGAAATTGAAGAAATTCTTCGCTATTCCATGAAGAGATTTCTCTTTTGCCTAAATTGTAGGTAAGAGCTGCATTACTACAGTCTTCCCAGGGTTATGTGATTTAAAGAGAATAGACAAGCTAGGTAATGTAATAAGCTCGCTCGCATGATAGTCAGACGCAATCTTGGGCAATAGAGGCAGTAACCCCAAGAGACAGGATATTCTCAGTCACCAGCAGGGCCATGGGATAGAAGGGAGAATCCCTGATAGTTGCACAAAGGGATGTAGGTGCAGCTAACGTAGAGGGAAGGAAAGGTTTTAGGGTTATAATGGAAAGGATGGGAAAATGCCACTAGATAAAAGAGGGAGTAAATAGCTGAGGAATCCACTCGTATTAGCCCTCCCTCCTTTTAAAGCACTGTCTCAGAGAGGAGGGTTCACAACTTTAACAGAAGAGGACACAGCACCCAGTGTCAACATTATTTTCAGGCATAACGGCTTTGCGCAAGAGGGTTTTTCTTGCGCAAGAAGGGGCAGTGTAGACAGCTCCGTCTTGCGCAAGAGACTCTTCCGCAAAAATGGCGGCTCATTAGTTATGCAAATGAGGCTCGGCGGTATTCCACGCTGAGCCTCATTTGCATAGCTCTGGCACAAGATCGCGCCAGTATAGACACAGACCAAGTGAATAAAGTGAAGGATAAGAATCCCTTCCAGCCAGCAGTAGTGCTGGCCAGAAGAAGGCCAGAGAGTGCCTGCGCAAGCTGGGCCAATCAGGATGAGGAGCAGTCATCCAATCAGGGCCAGGCTGGGCTCTATAAAAGACTTCAGAGGTGAGGGGAGCTCACTCTTGCCCTGACCAGCAAGGGAGAAGAAGCTAGGTCCCCATAGGGGAGGGAACCAGCAGCACCTTGGACAGAGCAGTGCTGGGCTCAGTGGAGCCAGAGAGAAGCTCCAGTCTGATAACTCCCAAGCTGTAGGCCAGAAGGTGCAATGGTCATAGGGAAGTGGCCCAAGGAACCGGAGCAGTTGAGGGTAGAGAAGGCTGGTAGGGCAAGGCTGCAGCCAGAGGGCCCCTGGGACCTAGAGTAGTGGGTGGACCTGGCACTGCACCCAGCCACCACAGAGCATGGCCTTCACAGAGTGCAGCTTGTCTCTGATGCAAGGGGCTAGACTTTGGGCTACTGTTGACCTTACGGGCAGGTGTAAAAACTGAGGACTGCTGATATCCCTTGAAGGGGCTGAGAATAGAGTGGTGGGCACTGCAGAAGGGCAGTGTCCAGAAGAGGACGCCATGGTCCGGGGAGCAACATGGACCCCGAACCAGAGGGTGGAGTATGGAACAACAACAGGTGAGACACTGGCCAGAAGGTGGTGCACTCTGACAGATGGAGATAATTCCAAGACTGACCAGCAGGAGGTACTGCAGCAGTGTGTCAACCCTGCTACACAGCCACTCCTCCACTTGGAGAGAGGAGACAAGAGGATTGTTAAATGTTGCCTATTTTTTATGCCTGGGTGGCAGCACATAGGTGTACCCCCTCCAGTGCTACAGCTGGGAAGTGAGGAAGATTCCATGTGGGTATGCTGGAGAATACAACTCCTCTGGGTCTCACAATATCCTGATAGAACAACTAGGAATGTACAGACCGGCCTGTGGCACAAACTTTCATTTTCCCCATCAAGTGCGCATGGGTTTAAAGCCATATGCCGCTGGAAGGAGATGCAGCTGGGCCCTACAGTTCAGGGGCCATGCAGTATCCAGATGGCAACACACCTCACACACATGCCTTGATGAAAAGATACATTAAATATCGATAAGCATAAGTGGAGAGCAGACTGATGGTGTAAATGGTACCCATAATCAATGGATCATAAACAGAATTACCTTCTTTTCTTTAGTATGTGCCTTCTAAGTCATGGGTCAAGTACAGGATTAAGGGTTTCCTTTGAGTTCTCTATCAAAACAGGATCTCCAGCAACAACTACCTGCAGTATAATAGCAACATAACTGTAAAACTAGAGGAGACATGAACACAAGGCTGAAGATGCTAGCAAAGAACTCAGTTATTATTTCACTTGCTACTTTGGTAAACTTATAGTAAGAAAACAGTTTCATAGAATTTTTAATACTTCCTGGGATATAAAGAAAAATTCAGGATAAAATTATCCACCACACCTCTTCAATAACTCAATAAATAAATGTTGCTATTCCTACTAATTCTGGTAGCTGCCAACTATCTTTTATTCTGCCTGACTCAAAAGGATGACTTTCAAATCTGAGCCATATCTGCTTTGTATCCATTTGATCCCTCTGGAGCAGGGGGTCAATCAATAGAGGCCTATGTTCACTGTTTGTAAGAATAGTGGTATTTTGTGTGGACATGTATCACTAGGCAAGCCTTCATTGTTCCATTTAGCAATTGTTGCATCATCCGTCAGCATGGAGATTGGATCAAGACCTTCTGTCATTGGAATGGGGACCTAAAGTAATAAAGGTTAACTTTCAAATTGCTAGTGTCAATGGCTTATGTGTCACAATATCTTGTCACATATATTTGTAATGCATGTAACGAACAAGCTGCATCAACAGGAAAAATACATTATGCTTCTTAACTTTTACTAATCAACACATGAATGTAAGAAACTGGATTATAATTATAAACAGTCAAAAAACAGGAAATGCACAAATTAAGATTATCATACTGATCTCAACTCTCCAGTATGGCACATATGGAAAACAATTTGAGTTGTCTGTGCAATACTCATTGAAGCAATTTGGAGTTATACATGCATATAAGGACAGAAGTGGATTCACTATATATTAAACCTTTAGCAATAATCAGTACCTGGTGGGCCAGTTTCCACTCTCAGCTACCCTGTCTCATAGCTCGAAAAAATCTGTGTCTTCAAATAAGTTACTGCAGAGTTAGGAAGGTATAACAGCAGAATTTAGCTCTACACATGCAATGTGGGCAAGTTACCATGAAGACCTTTGCTTTTTTGTACATCCTGATGGTAGAGTTTTTAAAATTATGTCCTTAACAGTCCATTAATTTACATGTGTATATTTTTCTCACACATTCTTAAGAAAAAAGAAGATTCATGCCCAAATTTTGCCCTGTATTAGCACAATGTTGCTCTAACAGTGTTTTAACCAGTCCATAGAGCAGGCATAATCAATTTTTTTTGTCAAGGTCTACATTTCTTAGTCAAGTTCCAGACTCCAAAGAAAATAATACAAAAATAAAATTAAGCATAAGAAGGATATAAAAATATTTCATGGTCTGGGCAAAAGCATCTGGTGATCCAGATTTGGTCCACACTCACTCTAATATTGGATATGCTTTTGAAGTAGATGGCAATGGAGCCATTGGTGATAGTTCATACTGGCACTAATAAACATTAATTATTTTTGCCATTGGCATAGAGGATTCCTCCTGTGTGAGGGAATCCTTGGGTAGCACAGAGCTACTTTATTTCTTTGGCACCTGCTATTTCATCCATTGTTGCAAACAGTATAATTGGGGAAGTAGAAACATGTTTTCTTTATACATAGTTGCTAGAGTGAGCCCTTGATGTTCTTGGGAGCCTGCATAATAATTTAGAGTAATCCCCACACTGGATAAAAGCAATATAAGGCCAACTTTGTGCTCCCCTTTTCTCCTGAACTGGGCCTAGCACTCTTTCAGGCCAAAGCATATGATTCACAAAACATTAATTACTGTGCTGCTTTCACTGTGAGTTTCCACGTTTTCACAGACAAAAGCTACTTTATGGAACTCCACCGTGAAATTGCAGCACAAAACACTGGTGTTATGTAAGTATAATATTTTATAATACCTTAAATAAGATTATTACTTTAAACTTATGCTAAGTGATTCATAACTGAAACATCTCAAACAAAATTAGTTAATCATATAAAACACTCTATGTGACTTTTATTTCTCTCTTTCTTTCTTTCTTTCTTTCTTTCTTTGTAATTAGCTCAGAGACTGGTCCTCAGTCAAAACTAGCCACCTGGAAAGTTTCAGCTTGTAACATTCAGCTTTTTGTGAGTCATAAATGTACAAAGAAGACTTTTTTACAATAGAAAAAATATCTTTTTCCCCATCCTTGCATAATTCAATACCAATGAATGGATTTTACTTAGGCTTGCAAAAAAAAATCACATTTCAACTGAAATCAAGCATGAAAAAATTCAGATGTAAAGGAAATTTTCATCTGAAGGAAAGTTATGAACATGAGCCAACAGCAGGTTAAGATGGAAGTCTCAATGCAACCTTAACTGTAGCATTCACTATGAAGCCAGTGTTATAACCAACACTAAATCTTGCTCCGCTGGTGCACAATGGAAGGGAAAGAATAGAGTATTAACAGCCTGTCCCCTCATGCAAGCAACATGGACGCTTTTCTCCACAGCACTGTGCAGAATACTGACTGGGCCTGGAAATTGCTCAGGGTTGCAAACCATTTCCCCAAGTCTGTGGATTAGGCTGCATGTCTAGCCCTCCTCAGCTAGTGAATAGGTTTTAGACAAGCACTAGTCAGTGCCATAATTTGCTCTTGTTCAGGAGACCACTTTGTTGATTTATTGTACCTAATATATGGTGAGATATTTGCAAGAGAGTACATTTAAGCCACATGGTGAATCAACAGGTAAAGAAGGCGATACAGCAGATGTTGGATTTTTCTGATTAATTGTGCTTTTTACAAAATAAACAGTTTACGTGCTTCAGCTAAGAAAGTGTGCATATCTTGGTTCTTCCAAGTAAGGCATGCACAGTTTTGAACTAGCTCACTCTACTATCTCTTTGCACATGAACTACGTGCTACAGGCTCTGCAGTATAAAGCTTAAATATTTAAGCTTTGTACTGCAGAGCCCATAGTGAAGCCTCCCCAGGAATGGGGCCGCTAGCCTGGCTCCCAGGGAGGCTTTGCTGCCACAGCAAACAAATCAGCTGCAGAAAGGAAGTCATTATTGCCTTGGGATCATGTGAGAGTTATTCATATGTTAGAAACAAGACAAATGGTTTGCAGGTCACACATAACAAACCTCAAACTGCTATGTTGCACAAAATAGCCTATGTTCAATGTTATGTTGATCTACTGCTGCTTGCTTTAGAGGGTGGGTGAGACAAGATTCAGTTGACAGCATAGTACAGTAGCAAAGGGATAGCGATGGTTCAGAAATGCAGGAATTTCTGTGGAAGGGTGAACGCTTCATCTTGGGTTTGGTTGGCTTTAGGGATTGGTAATAGCTCTGATATCCAGATGACTTATGCAAAAATCAACTAAGTGGTGGGAAAACTGTTGAAAATGTCCGGTGGGTTGAAATGAAATGAGCTGGTACTCTGTGTGATTAGCAGGCAGATGACCAAAACATTGGCACTAATCAGAGGCCAACGATGGAATGGGTACGGGGACAGAACTAAATTTTCAGTCCCTAAAGATGATCTTTTGGGTCAGGGCTCAGGACAGTGTGGAGTGGCAGGAGAAACTTACATTGCCATTGCCTGTCCCAGGGCTTGATCTTATATCCAGTAAAGTCAATAGGAGATTTGCCATGACTTCAGCTGGTGCACAATTGAGCCCTTGTTCCTTTTCCAGTGTTTAGAGAATTTCAGCTTCCAAGACTGTGCATTTAATATGTCTCTCCCCCCCCCCCCCAGGAATTAGAAGAGAAAACACAAGCACTGGTTATTTGTTAGCATACTGATGAGTTTCGGGATGAAATTCAATTTAGTCTAAAAAATTAATATACATATTAATGCAATAGAATGCTCCACTTATGTAGTATTTATATAGCACTTCATCAGAAGGAATTTTGGGAAAGATTACCTTTTGAGTATTTGTCAGTGCAATGTGCAACTACCAAGGGTTTTGGCATAAAACTATAATGAAATAATATGTGCTCAGCAAAAATTAAAGCAAAAAGAAATCAATCCCATGTTCTCTAGGGACATGTGCTAAGCCTACTCACTTCATATAAGTCATGCAACAACTATCCAATGTTAATGGCTTTGGGTCATTACTGACCTTGGTTGAATGTGATAGAATTATGTACAGCTGATAGACTCAGTGTATCAACCCCAATCCCTTGAGGGATCCAGTTTCTTCACTGAACTGTTGCTTTGGGAGGTGCCTTGTGAAGGGTTTGCCATTAAAACTCACCTTCCTATTGTCTTCCTCTAGTGAATGACTCAACTTTTCTTTCCTTTCGTCTCTCTCTCTCTCCTCCTTTAGATTATTTTTCATTATACACCTCCCCTTTTCATCTCTCCATTGCTATTCCAGTGCTTGTCAACGACAGCGGGGTGTCATGGTGGAACCAAATAATATGATACTTTAGGCGGAAGAAAATATTATCTGATGCTTCAGAAGAACCATTGAGTTCAATATTTTTGAAAGGTCTGCTGTATTAGATCCTTTATTATTCTGCACTATACATATGGTTTATATTTAGAGGCATTAGCTTCTCACTAAAAATATACTACATTTTCAACTGAGATGTTAATATTTTAAGATTATTTGATTTTGCTCCTTTAAACAGAACCAGTGGGCATTTTGCACCCTCCTTAGTCAAACAAACCTTTCTACTGTTTCTGGAAATGCTGTGTTTTATTTTAAGTTCTGCCAGAGGCACTGACAAATATAAGTTTATGTAATAACAAATACATCTTTCACTTTTGCTGTCCACATATTTGGTCATCCAAGTCAGCTTGAAACTACTGGCTCAAATTGTACAACAATGATAATGCCAGTAGATTATAGCAAGAGATTTCCCAAATGAATTTGAACATGGAATAAAATATCTGAAAAGATATAAATAAGGTAAAAGTCTAGATGGTTGACAAATATAAAATGTATCAATGAATATGGATTCCCTTGAGCCAACCTGAATCAACAGACAATATGGATTTTTGATAATTCCTGCCATTATTTATTCTCTCTCATGTAAATACCCACTGCACATCGCAGAGAGCTAATTAGAGAATTATCATATTACTTAAATAAGTAGCCCAAACTGTATGCACCCCAAACGAGGGCAGTATCATTAGCACTGTTTAATTGTTGCAAATAAAGCCATTGCATCTTATTAAATCATCTTCATTGTCAACAGCTAAGATTCACTCGCTCCCTTCTTTTAATGTTCTTGGATGTGTTAGTTACTAGGTAATCTTACAGTTAATATATACCGCAGTGAGACAAAATATAAGGAAATGTAAAGGTCAAAAACATGCTTCTATTATGAAAAAAATGAATGATAATGACATAATTTTTTCAGCTCATCAGGTTCTTTGCTAAGTGCCTCTGTTATTGCCAGATCAGTAGTGTATAACAAAGAAATGCTTTCTGTAGGCTGCTTCATTAGCCTGCCCTGTAGGACCTCACCTCCAGACCTTTCACTAATCTGTTGGCCAGCTCAATAGTCTTGTTAGTTCTATTCACTTCTTCCTGGCAGCGGATTTTCTCAGCTGTAGCTCTCTCAAAGGCAGTGGTTAAGACAGCCAGGTTTGTGTCTAGTTCCTTCAAATAAAAACAGTAAGAAACAACTTTGGATATTGTAAGAATGAGTAAAAATATTTCTGCTGTCTTATTTTGTATTTTTGAAAGTTAAATTATACTCTGTGAGAAAGATGTAAACATGACTGCTCTTAGCATCCTTTCCCAATTCACACCGGAAGACGGTATAGGCGGAAAGCAGTTGGAAAAAAATGTGGCAGTTCCTGTAATTTTTGCTATTTGTTCAAAACAGCATTAAAAAAAGAAACCACAGATTTGATCTCATAAGAAGAAAATAAGACTTTTTGTTTCCCCCGAAAAGTATCTGAAATTTAGCAAGCTTTCATACCAGGTATTTCTCATAAGACTGCATACTTTACAGGAGGTGCTGAAAACATTCTGCAGAGATCTCCATTCTGAAACTAATGAGAATAGTCAGGTTTAACGGTGAGGGGTAAAAATTTGCTACACTACAAAGTTAGGTCAATGTAAGCTGCCTTGCATCAATCTATAGGTGCATGTGTCTATGCACAAATTTGTCTTTGGCTGACCTAAGAAGTGCCCCATTGCAGTGACACAGTAAGCAGCTCTCTCTTGTGTGCAACTGCCCAACCCACCACGGAGCTAGCTCCATGTGCGAGATGCACTCCTATTGGGAGGAGACAGGAAGTACTGTATTTCTTGGACCCGGGGGGAGAAGAGGCCATGCAAGCACAGGTATGGATCTGCCATAGGAACATGGGCATCTAGAGACACATTGCCATGAGCAATGCAGGCAAAGCCAGGGGTAAGACAGGGATCAACAGCAGGATTGTGCGAATATGAAAGAACCGAAGCAGGCGTAACATAAGGAAGCACAGTAGAGCTGGTGCTGAGTTGCAGACCTGCCACTTTCATGACGAATTGCATGCCATACTTGTGGAGCCTCCATCAGCGCCCTGCAGATCACTGCGGATCCCTCAGAGAAGTCTGAGACAGACTCTCCTGCTGTGAGGAGGGAGAAGGCCATCTGGTAGGGGACCTCCAGCCATGCCATGAGCCAGGACAACTTCAGGTGTGTTTGCGCAGCCCTGTATATTGGTTTTGCATCCCAGGCATAGTCTTGGGATAGTGACTCTCAAGCTAGCATTTTAAAAATAGCTGTGCAGGCAACACTTGAAAGTTGTGGCTAAGGCTCGAGCTTGAGCTCTGAAGCCTCAGGAGTGTGGGCAGAACCCATGCTACAGCTGTCAAGAAATGCTGCCATAGAGCACTATCATGAATCCTGACAGCCTGAGTCTATCGATCCATGCTGGGAGGCTTACTTCCACAGCCTGTGTAGGCACGCCTTTAAAAATTCCAACGTACCAACTGAACACGGACAAGTCTGATGAAGGGGAAATTCCACAGTAAGTGTAGTGTACATTTTTTTCTCCCAATATTTAAAGATGGCAACCAGCCTGTCTCCATGTGAACATGACACACATAGCAATGTTTCCTGGGTTTACACATATGAGAAGAGGTAGCAGTACAACAATCAGGAGCAGAGTTGGCATCTGCTTTTCAGTCCCCTGTAGGGTTAGGCAGGGAGAAAGGGGAAGCGCTGGAAAGCAGTTTGTGTCTGTACAGTAGAATCTCAAAGTTATGAATCTCTCAGGAAGGGAGGTTGTTCATAGCTTGGAAATGTTCCTAACACCGAACAAAACGTTGGATTGTTCTTTCAAGAGTTTACAACTGAACATTGACTTAACAAAGCTTTGGAAGCTTTTTTTTTTCTACTTTTTTACTATGCAGGAAAAAAAATCTGCTTTTAACTTTACAAGCACAGAAACAGTTTCTTTACTGTGACAAATCTTTTTTAACCTTTCCCCTTTTTTTGTAATTTATGTTTAACACAGCATTGCACAATATTTCCTTTTTTCCCCTTTCTCTGCTTGCAATGGTGTACTTCCAGCTCCATGTGTGGTGTTTGGTGGACTAGTCAGTTCATAAGTCTAGTGTTCATAATTCTGAGTTTCTACTGTATATAAGGACATCCTTGGATCCTCCTGAGAGATCACAGTGCAATTTCCATGGAGGTTTTTCTGCAGTCCTCTCTGAAAAGTTTCTACGACTGGCTGCCTTATTTCTTCCTTCAGAGTAGGACCCTTACCCATACCATTCTGCAAGGAGTTTGGCTGGCGGTAAGCAAGCTAATGTCAGACAGACCTAGATGGCTTTGGAACACCAGCCACAGCTGTGGTCTCTGTACCTTTGTTATCATCCAAAGTGAGATATCCACTAAAGCCACCTATGTATGTGGAAACACAGTGCGAGTATTCAGTGCCATTGCCCTATTCTTGTACCCATTGAATAGGAACCAAAACTGTATTGATTCTTGCAAGTGACCAAGTTCCTGTCAGGCCATAGTCACCATGACTGGGGCAGAAGAGCAAGAATTGATTAATGGCCCTACATACTTACATGACAAGGGCCCCCACTGGGAATTGTCCAACTCTCAAGTGATTTTCTATTGAGCTGTAGCAATGTGGCATTGCAAGGCTGCAGACTGCAATTGCCATTCAGGTATCCACTGGCAGTGTAGCTCTTGTGGTGCCCCTGCACTGGAGGGCTGAGTGAGCTCAGCATGCAGACCCTGGAATGCTGCCTTTCACAGCCAGATGCACTGCAGCCTGTTTGCAATGTTCACGAGAATAGTGCAGAGCTCTGTGGGCTCCATGTTTCTGTCAGAGAGGGTGGACACTAAAAAAGTGCTACACGGGTTTGTGGGGGGTCATAGGTGCCAACTCGGTAGGTGCTCCAGGACTGGGGCCTCCATGGGGAAAATGTATGGATTCTCAGCACCCACCACCAGTAGCCAAGCTCTCCCTAGCACTTCTCATGCACTGTTGGACTAACTCTTCTCCCTCCATCGCAGCTCTTTCCACCTGCCACGAAACAGTTATTTTGCAGTGTTTGGGATGCTCCAGAAGAGAGGGGGAGAAGGTGGGGAAGAGGCAGGGTAGTGGCTTGGAGGAAGGGGTGCAATGGAGGTAGGGCATGTCAGGGGCTTGTGGGAAGCAGTGGAGTGGGGACAAGGGTGTGTTGAAAATCCCATGGCTAGAGGATAGGCTGCACTTATGTGTGGAATTAAAAAAGAGGTGCAAAAATGCTGTGATGTGGATGACATTAGGGGATGAGGACAGCTGCATACAGGGAAGTTGACCCCTAGCACTCAGAGATCCCTGGGCAACTCATTTCTACCTACAAGACCGGGGTGTTGTAAAGCTCAATTCATTAATGGCTGCATTGACATCCTGCTGACATTATAGAAAGGCAATGTATATAATACACAGCTGGTACAGAAACGTTATTGGTATGCGTTTGGTATGACCAAGTGAGTTATACAACACAAACATTCCTAGCAATGGCCATTACATATATTTCAGATAAGGGACACTATACCTTTCATACTGTACTACACTAGCTTATTTGAGACCAGATCTCCATGTAGTTCAGAGCAGTATTCAGAACACAGAGGCTTGAAGAGGCTGGGGGTAAAGGTGGTTTTCTGCTACCTTCCTGTTCCCTAGATGGGACATATGTTAGCACACTTTTAGGCTACGTCTAGCCTACAGGCTTTTTTTGGAAGAGAGCTTCCGAAAAAACATCTTCCAAAAGAGAGCGTCCACTCTGCAAAAGTGCATCGAAAAAGTGATCTGGTTTTTCGAAAGAGAGTGTCCAGACTGAATGGACGTTATCTCGCATGTAAACTGTGATTGCTATGCATGGAATGGCCACCACGGCACCTGTGATTTTTCCTCTTTCCTCTTCTTCTGAAAGAACTCCCTCTTTCCCATCCCCACACATCTTTTTGCTAACCAGCTCTTTCAGAAAACGGTTTCTTCCTCGTAGAATACCAATTGTTTCTTTCAGGATTTCCAATGCTGGAAAAACCCCTCTGTTCTTTCGATTGTCTTGCAGAAGAACGTGATTGCAGTGTGGACCTTCCTTAAGTTTTGTCAGAAAAAACGGCCATTTTGCCAACAAAACTCTCTAGTGTAGACATACCCTGAGGCTCAGGAAGGATTACGAAGGCACACTGACCCAGCTCCTCTTAGGTGTTTTGGTCCCTAATTCCTAAATACCTTTGTGGAGCTGACCCATTGACTTCTGGCGCCACCTCTTACCCCCGGAGAAGCCAAGACACCAGTCCCATACAAGCTAGACATTCCCCATATACTGGGGGAAACCTCAGACAGAATTACATCCCCATTGTGCTGCTGGAGGAGAAGGGGCTGGCCACATGACCATGAGGGTTATGTTGTATATTTAACAACTTTAAAAAATTATTATTATGGAGATTTGGAACTTTTTAACTGAAATCATTTTGCTTCTCTCTGCCCACTGAGTACAATGAGCCAAATGGTAAAGCCGTCAGATGCAGAAAGCTATGACTAATTGAATTTTAGAGATCTCTAAAATCATGATTTTTGAAGTTCATGGTCTCTGAACTTTCTAGGATTAAAAGCAGAAGCAGCATGCCCTATTGAATAACTAGGTCTGAGGATCAGTGTGAGACCAATGTAATTTTTAGCATTTTTTTTTTTAAATAAAAGGCAGTTGCCTGAAGAAAGAAAATAGGCAAAGAAGTGAGGCGATATAGAAGAAATCCCTGTTTGCAATTAATCCACAAAAGAAATAGTTCAAGTTCATTTAGGGTAACTATATGACCTGTGGACTGCTGCCACAGACAGTGAGCCTTTTGTGAGCTGATGAATAAGAGCTGTGTGAGGAACTGGAAGTTGCCTGAGGGCAGTATTAACTTGCCTAATCAATTTTCTCAAGATTTCATCATCTAATGATAACATGCAGCAGGTTTAAAACAAACAAAAGGAAGTATTTTTTTTCACATAACACACCATCAACCTGTGGAACTCCTTGCCAGAGGATGTTGTGAAGGCCAAGACTATAACAGGATTCAAGAAAGAACCAGATAATAAATTTCATGGCGGATAGTTCCATCAATGACTATTAGCCAAAATGGACAGAGATTATATCTCTAGCCTGTTTGCCAGAAGCTGGGAATGGGCGACCTGGGAGGGATCACTTAATGATTTTCTGTTCTCTTCATGCCCTTTGGGGCACCTAACATTGGCCACTGTCAGACATCAGGATATAGGGGTAGATGGACCTTTGGTCTGACCTAGTCTGGCCATTCTTATGAAATTACATGCAATAAAATGGAACTTACTTTTAGTAACCACTTTCTACCTTCTCTCTTTTTCTACTCCTTTTGTGATCTGTGAACCCCTTCCCATGCCCACATAGACCTGGTAAGTTGTGTATGAATTTTTGGATGGAGAGAACAACAAACTGCAGGTGGATTTAGAAAACCAGGCTGCACTACTTCCTATTCAATTAAAAGTCCAAGACAGTCAGGGCCCTTACTGTGTCACCTTTCATTGGACTACTCACATTATTGACTTTCTGCAAATAATGTGTTAAATAGATAAAAGATACCATTTTTCTTCATTCTCCTGAATTACAGGTAACAAGACAAGTTTCTTCCCTTACAGTTTGTGCATATCAATGTGATTTAATGTTAAAAATAATAATAATAAAGTGCCAAAATCTCTCTCTCCGTCTCTGTCTTTTTAAAGCATTGCCCTTTTCAAAACAAGGGGAAATTCAGTATAGTTTCAGTGCCACAGTGATCAAACAGTGTCACATCACTATGGCAATTGCTGCCCAGGCCAGGAATACAGATCAGCTTTAATTGTGCAACGCCTTATTGCTGGTGCATGTCAATCAGAACCTATGAATTGAGAAAAATTTGCTCTGTTCATTCTGTTAAATGATGTATCCAATTAAACCTGTTAGAATTCATGATCTTCAGTCAAGGTTAAATGAAAGTAGTTACTCCTGTCAGCTAGGTGATTAAATGCTGCCTACATCAGGCACATTTATGTGCAAAATTAAAATTTTGGTATAAAGCATGAATCTTTATGCATGCCAGTTAATTATCTTGCGGTTCCTCCATTTATTAAATGCCCACTGCATTTCTTCTTAATCATCAGCTTCCTTTCAAAACTTATTTCATAGTCCACATTATGCCAAATTTCAATGTTTAAATGAAATGCTTTATCAATGAAAACTTGCTCTTTTGAAGGATTTGGCTGTTGCTACGCTACTAAAAATGGCCATTATTAATAGTTTTTTTAGTCATTATGCAAAAGATCTATTTGTGTTGTGTTGTATAATTCTGAGGGACTGTGATAGGAATCCCTTGTGTTGTTGCTGTCGGTCATTGCCTCATTCTCTTTACCTAGCTGGGACTTGTGCTGCATATCAGCCAACTCCAACACACAGCAGCCAGTAATAGACAGTGCTACAAAATTAGCATAAGCCTCACTGCTGCGGGGCCAATCCTGACTCCCTATCCTATGTGAGAATGAAATGCTTTGCACACAGACAAATTCCTAGCAGTTTCACTGAGGGAGGAGGAGGGGGAAGAGGAGCAGGATCTGGGGAGCCTGCAGGATATCCATAGCCTCTGCATGTCAGATAAGGATTTCATTGGAAGCAGGACCAGTAGATCCACTGGCCAAACACCCACACCTAAAAGAGAACATAGCAGTATGAGGACTACACAGCCTAGAGGAGGAGTTCTGCCACTTATCCATATTATAGGGTGGCGAAAGGACTTCCCCATGCCCCCAGTGCATAGTCTATTTCCTCTGGCTATGTGTTCTGTACAAGATTTGCACAAAGTCATTCACTGCACCTCAGAAGTGTTCTAATTAGGAGCAAGAATTACGTATTGTGTATTTACTCCAGTAAGATCCAGTAAAGCCAGGCTTTCAATTCACAAATGTATGTAGTGGTCAGTAAATACATCTTTTACTAGAAACATACACAAGACTGTGTGAAATACTCATTTTAAAAAATGGTGTGGCACTAACTTTGTTCTTACATTTCTTCCTCTGGTCTAAAATATTCTAGGTGGGCACTTATTCCCTTTCATTCTGAGAGGTGTTAAAAAAACCTTTTTACAAACAATTACAATTAAAAACCTACCATGCCACTTCACTGACTGCTAATGAATAATATTTAAATTAGACTGGGAGATAAACTAGTTTAACATACTCTACTAAACTGGCACTAGAAATAAGCATGCTCCTGTAATTAAAGATAAATGGCCACAGTAGTTTTCTATTTGTGAAGTGTTGTAAGTATAAGTTTTATTCACATAACATGTTTAAAAATAGATAGATAAAATAAATGTTGTGTGTGGCAGAAGGAGTACCACCACTGGAAAGACTATTGAAACTAGAATGTTGTTGTGTACAGCTTGATCTTTGACCATCCTCAGGAATTATGGATTGCTGGTTTGAATCTGAAAGGTGATTTATGTGATTTGATTTATTCAGGATCATACCAGAAAATATCTGTTCACAAAGTATTCCCACAGAAGCTTACACAAATGGTGTGTTCTTTCACTCAGCATATATTTCTGGCATGCAGCTAAGTTTCCTGCACAAATCTTTTGTGGAGTGGAGCCTGTAAGCCAATCAATTCTAAATGAACTTTGGCTTCAGCTTTTTTTTTTTTTTTGAGTGTAACTAAAAACATGTTTATGTCTTTGAAAAAATCCTTGAAGTTTCTTGAGCCATGCAGCAGCACACTGAAGGGTAACTATCACAATCCTATTTCTGGAGTATTTGCTGGGTATCTGAAAAATGGAAAAGGTCACTTCACTGATGCTGCCCTGCAAAACTCCTAGAGCTCGAAGGAAAGGCTTCCCTTTGCTCTCCCCCTTAAATAGCTAAAGACAAAGCCCTCCTTCTGGTCCCAGGCAGCTGCAAACAAAGGTCCCTCTCCTCTGTGTTCTCCTATCCCACACTCCCCTATCAGCTGCAAATAATGGACTTTTTTTTTCTTGGCAGCTGGAAGAAAAAAATTCTTCTTTCTCCTCTTTCTGGCAGTGATTTACAGCCACTCCACAGCAAAGTTCAATATTTTTAGGCATCTAAATATAATGCTGTCAGCCACTGTGAATAAAGAAGTAGCATCAGGCTTGCAGACAACAGAATCCTCACCAAGCCTTGCAGAGGGTGGTGACAAGCCTTGAAAAGTGAACTGGAAAATAAGCCTTTCACGAGCTTCCGAGAAGGCTGTTGCTGAAGCTCCTGGGTTTGGCTTGGCCTGTCTAGCACATAAATATTCTTTATTCTTCTTCCACCCACACTTAGCACTATTCCACTCCTCCAGACACACAGCGGCCGGGAATTTCAGGCTGTATTCTTCAGACCTAATATGTTAACTGTTGCCATGTGCATCAGTATGGATTAGCACTTTAGCTGCATATTTCTGCCCAAGTGCTCCCGAGCAGAAATTCTCAAACCTTTTCACTGTGTATCCCTTTGTATTTCCATGGAGGCCTGGGGTCTAGGATCCCTTCCTAAGGACACACTCTGGGTGGGGTTGAGTTCCACCCTCTCTTTGTGCCTTTGTCCCATGGACCCCTAGAATCACTCACGGATCCAGCTTCCTCTTGCCCTGGTGTAGTCCCCTAGCATGCATGAGCAGCAGAAGCCTGTGCAGGTGGGCAGGCACTACTTCCCCAAGGGGCACATGCACATCAGCCTCTGGAGCAGTGAGTGAGCTGGAATATCTCCCCCATCTCCCAAACAGAGGGAGCAGGAGACTCAGCTCGTGGGAGGAATTTTATTTTATTGTAACCCTTCTGCCAGGTGCAGTCGGCAGTAACCAGGGCCAGGTCCAAAATCTAGGGCTTCCTTTTCAACACTACAACAGAACCAGCCCCCCCCCCCGAAACGTGGGAAAATTAAACACAACTCCGGGGTGCTTCTAAGGGACAATACTTCCCCACTTGCAAGCACAGAGTCTGGGTGTAGAAAAGAAACTTGTAATGCATGGATAAAGTCACCTGGCATTAATTAGGGACAATGCTACAGCCAGGATTCATAAACACAAAACTGTGAACAGGATGCCCAAACTAGAGTACGTGGGACAGTTGTCCTTGGTCAATGAGAACCCAGGGTTCAGAAGTGCCTCTTTGTGAATTCACCTCCCAGCTGCCATGGGGTGGGGGAGGGAGGAAGGCACCTTGCTTGCTCTGAGCACTTGCTCTGGCTGGCTGGCTGGCCTGTAAGCCGCAGTGCTGCTCTGCTGGTCACCCTGCTAGTTAACCCGCCAGCTGCCATTCTGCTAGCTAACCCGCCAGCCCCATTCTGCTAGCTAACCTGACAGCTGCCATTCTGCACTGCTAGCTGTCCCATTAGCTGCTGTTCCCCTCCCCCCAACCACCCTACCACCCACTGTTCTTCTCTGCTGGCTGTTCTGGTAGCCGCCCTGCTTGCTGCTCCACCAGCCACCATTCTCCTCTGCTGACCATCCTGCCAACTGCTGCGCTGCACCTTCTCCTACCACCTGCTTCTTGGCTGTGACCTTGATAGGCCAGTCTCTTGAAATTCCCCTCCAGCTCTATGTGATTTTCAGCTTCTAGATGGGGAACTTCATTGTAGGGCAGAAACGCTGTTCCACAGCAAGTGACTCCTGCTCTAGTGATCCCATAACAAAACGAAAATTCTCCTAACAGAGCCCTACTTAGCCCTGTCTCTGAACAGAAGAGAGGGGCAGGTTAAACTGTGCATGGGGCTCTGAGATAGAGCCCACACCTCCTGGCAGGGACCCCTTTCCCCACCCCTCTTATTTTCACAATGATCTGCCGCCGAGCCCTTGGCTTCACTGAGGGTGACTTCTTCAATCAGGACAGGTGAAGCACAGTTCTGGTGCCCTTTACTTATACAATAAAGATAACAATGGTAACATTTCACTACTCCTGCATTCAGTACTAAAGTGATTTGTAACACTAGAGATGATCACTTTGGGCACAAAACTCTGCCTGTTGGATACCTAGGCAGAGTAGGTATGTTCATAAATACAAGCAGAGTAGGTATGTTCATGTAAATACAAGCTACTCCTCAGGTCTTCTCCCCACGCCCTGCCCCAGCTAGCTGTCAGGGGAGAGCTCAGTCACACTCTGTTTATATCATTAACAATAATTGGAAGAAACAAGAACACATTCTTAACCAGTAACTTCCTTGCACCCTCCTGAAAAACTCTTAGTGACACCCACCCACAGGTTGGAAACCAATGCTGTACAGTAAAAGAGTTGACATGTGACTGTCAGATTTCAGTGTTATCCTGCCTCTCTTAAAGACCTTGGTTCAGGCAGGGTATCTACAAATTTAAGGAATGCAAATACAGCATTAATTTATACTTAGGGTAGGGAACTGTATAGGCACAAAGGTTAGGAACTTCTTTAATGGCAGGTTAAATTGTGTAGAAACTGAGTGTGACACTAGCAGGGAAGAAAAAACAGCCTCTTAAATATGCTGTAGCGTATGTGCTTTGCCATAGGTCTACATTCCACTACTTGAATATAAGCAAGTTTATCTAAATTCATATCTGTTTTATCTCAAAATCTGATCAATAACTAGAAAAATAGCATTTTATACAGGAAGCCTACAGACCCAGATGATTGGCAGGTAGGATCAAACCTAGGAAGTTAGTGACTGAAGTCAAGCACCTCTACCACATGAGCACAAAGGCAACTCACACTGAGTTAAGGTTGTAGAGCAAACTTCACTCTCCCGTCTCAGTGTCTCTAGAGGCATGTCTACACTGGGGAATTATTTCAAAATAACTCCCCTTTTTTGAAATAACAAGGTGAGCATCCACACACCAAGGCCAAGGAACCAAATTCCCACTCTGGGGCAGTACCCCAGACCTGCTGCTTTTATGTGCAGCTGGTTACCATCCTGGGACAGGGGCAAGTCATCTCCCCCAACCATAGTTCACTCCACGAGGGTGGGGTAGTGGAGGAGGAGCAGGAGGAGAAGGCCAGCCTGGACACCATGCCCACAAGCCAGAAGATCATCATCAGCCTGGAGCCATTTCCCCCTCTCCCAGGCTGTCTCCCAGGGATTGGACGAAGCTGAGGAAGGCCCATCAGGTGAGTTCCATTACTTTTCCAAGACACACGTCGGGACAGGCAGTGGACAGTGAGGGGCTGTGCGCGCCTTGCTCAGCCTTCTCGGCCTAGGCTCACACAACAGCCCGTGTACTTGGGTGCACATGGAGTGCCAAGCTGGAGCACACAGCTCTATGATGCTCTCATACAGGAACCCCTTGGTCCTTCTCACAAGGTTCCTGCACAGGTCTGCCTTACTCTGGACTCCATGGTGGGACATCATCCCACCACAAGCCACCACTAAGGAAGTTGGGGTCATGGAAACATACAGCAGTGCTGCACATGGCATAGACTCATGCCCGCACTCTCGGGCAGCATCTGCTCTTGGTCAAACAGAGCGATGCGGAGTAGGCCGATCCCCTGCATGGGAACCTGCTGAGCGGAGGAAAAGGAGGAGACCCCAGTAGTACTCTCTCCAGCAAGCGGTGTCTGATGCGCACACAAACCTCCCTCAACACTCTCCCATCCTCTCTTCCAGTGGGCAGGAATAGAAGCTCTCTCTCTGTGGAGTGCCGCCAGTGCCAGACCTGGTGTGTGCAGGATGCAGAAGGAAGCCGAGCCATCCTGTCCCCCCCTCCCGCCCATGCTAGCTTGTTCCCAGGATGTGGGGGTAGCGCGGCTCCCCTGGGACATCTGTGTTCCTGCAGGAAAGTGCCGACTATCTAGACAACAGATGGCCTTGCTCCAAGCACATCACCATCATCTGACCCAAGACCTTTGATTTTGGCTCAGAGATTAGAGCTAGGCTTCAGGAGAAGCGTCTCCAGGGATGACTGCCCTTGTCACTTGTCTTTTCAGCTGGGCCAGCTGTGAGTGTGGTGTGTCCAGCACCTCCCACACCATCTTCCTGACCCATGAGAGTTGCAGGCACAGGCAACCCTGCGACAACCTGGTGTAGGAATACCTGGAGTGCTTCCGATCTCTCGGCCAGAACTTTGACCCCGAAGAGTGCTGGGTTGACGAGGAGCTGAGGAGGACCATCTGGTAGCAGTGGTTCCACCAGCATGAGACCATATGCTCCTCTATCACCACTGCTGCAGAGTGCCTGGTTGCAGCCATTGAGTGGTTCACCAGCCACCCCCCACTCCTCACAACTCCCAGCACCCACTCCCCCAACTCCCAGCACCTGCCCCTACCCCCTGGCTTCTTCTTCTAGCCTCCCCCAGAGGCCACTGAGGCCACGTACACATGGCAGTGGGACCTCTTGAGCAGCTGCACCTGTTGAGATATCCAAGGCAGGCGCCAGTCCCAGCCCCATCCCTGAGCCCCTCCTCCCTGCTCCCAGGTTCTTTCCCCAGCCCCTCCCCTGTTATATATTCCCCACATAAAAATAACATAGTTGTTTTTCAAACTAAAAAGTCTTTTTTATTTGGTCTGCAGGAGGACAGAGGGGCGGGGGTGGCGGCGAGCAGGGGGGCAGGTGAGAGGTGGGAAGGGAGGGCAGGGGAAGGGATGGGTGGGGGAGGAAAGGCACATAGGGGCAATGCAGAGGTCCTTTATGAGGAGGCCCAGAGGAAAGTCTCACAGGTGGCCTTGGCTGAAACTCTCCCTTAGTGCCTCCTTGTTGAACACAGCCGCCGATGGGCTTGCCGAATGGCAGTGGCGCCCAGGTGCTCATAAGCCCTGGTGAGCCACTCAGCCTCTGCCCCCCCACCCACCCACCCTGGCAGGAAAGTCTCTCCCTTATGTTCACAAAGATTGTGGAGCACACAGCAGGCCGCCACCACCTGGCAGGTGAGGAGACTCTGGAACCTTCCCTTGAGGTGGCTGAAGGCATGCTCCACAACAATGTGTCACTTGCTGAGCCTGTTGTTCTTTAGTGGGATCCAGGTGTCCCATGTGGGGGCTTCATTAGCCAGGGGAGCAAGGGGTAGGCTGCGTCACCCACAATGCATGTGGGCATGTCCAGCTTCCCAACTCTGATTGTGCGGCCAGGGAAGAAAGTGCTGGCATGCATCCTCTGGAAGAGGCTGGAGTTCCTAAATCCATAGGCATTATGCGCCTTTCCTGACAACCCGATATAAATGTCCATGAACTGGCCTCAGTGGTCTACAAGGGCCTTCAGTACCATTGAAAAGTACCCTTTCCTATTTATATAGTCCGAGGCCCAGCGGTCAGGGGCCAAGATGGGGATGTGGGTGCCATCAGTGTTCCCCCCGCCCCCGCATAGTTGGGGAAGCCAGCAATGATGGGGTCCATGTCACCCTGGGTGATGACCCTTCACAGCAGGATGGCATTGATAGCCTTCATAACCTATAGAATCACCGAAACATAGAATCATTGGGTTGCAAGAGCCCTCGGGAAGTTCCTGAGCCCAAGCCCCTTCCCAAAGCACGACCAACCCCAACTAAACCATCCCCAGCCAGGGCTTTGTCAAGCCGGGACTGAAAAACCTCTAGGGACCGAGATTCCAGCCCCCTCCCTCGAGAACCCATTGAAGTGCCTCACCACCCTCCTAGTAACATAGTAAAAGAGTCATACCTACATGAGCATGGCCCCAACAGTTGATCTCCCCATGCCAAACTGGCTCCCAACAGAGTGGTAGCTGTTCAGTGTGGCGAGCTTCCAAAGTGTGATGGTGACAAGCTTCTGGAGGGGGATGGCAGGTCTCATGTGGCTGTCCTGTTGCCAGATAGCAGGGGCAAGCCACTTGCAGAGCTCCAAGAAGGTGGTGTTCTGCATGCGGAAGTTCCTGAGCCACTGCTGGTTGTCCCACCGCTCCATGATGATGTGGTCCCACCAGTCGGAACTGGTCTCCCGGCACCAGAAGCAGCAGGGGAGGATGGAAGGGAATGTGGTGCAGGAGGTCTGTCATTCTGGGCTGGTCGCTGTCTTCCTGCAGTGCCATATGGGCAGTCTGCATTAACTGCACCAGGAGGTGCAACAGGAGGTCAAAGAGCCTGGCACTGCTTTGCAGCAGGTCCGGCTCCATGGTGGAAGTGCTGTGGCGTCTGCAAGGCAACCACAGCACTTCGAGGAGGTAGGCAATGAAGAAGAGGAGTGTGAGATACGGCTGTAGAGAGGAGTCCCTTTAAGCATGAGTCTGAGCTAGCCTCAGGAAGCAGCTATAGGAAGTGACTGCTGTCCTGATGCCCTGCTCTGAGTGCTTTTGGGAAGCTTTAAATGGGATTCAGCCTCCAATCAGTGTGGACACACTATTTCGATATAATTCTGTGCTATTTCGATGGGGACTTGTAGTGTAGACATGCTATTTCAAAATAGTTACCTCAGAAGTTATTATTTCAAAATAACCTGGTAGTGTAGACATAGCCTAGGTTACATATAGTACAGAGACCATCAGATCTATGAATGCCACAAATAATAATTATGGGGTTCTTCACCTTTCAGTAACTCATTACCAAAATCAGAGAATTTTTGCATTAGGATTTGCAGTCACTTTTAGCCAAAACCTCACATATACATAGAAATCTAAAAAGCATATTTTATCTATTAATTCATTATTCTAATTTGTGTGTGTGTTGCCCCCCAAAACAAAACAGAATTCATCAAGGAATGGAATGGAAGGAATTTTTTTTTTTACTGAATATTATAAATGAATTGAACAAAGATTGCTAGTGTTTGTCATTTTCCTTATCTGTACACATGAATACGTTATAAACTCATTTCCATTGCAAATGGTATATCAAAATGATCATAGCAAACTGAAATATATTGTACATTTCATTATTTCATTTCCTTGAAAGTATCACTCTCAGAAATATTCAGTTGACACTGTTCTTGAACTAAAGATTTATAACATGACAAAAGACATAAATGTGCTAGTGGTGCCAGTCCAGAATGAAAACAGGCTTCAAGCTTTGGACAAGTATTAATTATTTGTATGTAATTAGTACCTAAAGTTCCTAACCAAGTTCAAGGCGAGTTGTACTGGGCACTGTACAAATATGCAATCTTTCTGCTAGTACATTATATTCCTTTCTGTCTCTTATCAGTTTAGATTGCAGGCTCTTCAGGGCAGGGACTGTCTCATACTCTATATCTGTACAGTATCTAGTACAATGGAGCCCCATGCTCGGCTGGTCCCTAGGGACTACCATAATAAACATCGTAAATAATAATAAAATACATAAGAAAAGCAAATTCCCATCTCCAGGGGCATACTCTTCATCAGGCCATGGGAAACAAAATGGAAGGTATTCATTCAGATCTCAGCATGGCATTCAAAAATACAGTAGGGAAAAAAATCCAGTGTGGATTGTGGATTAGAGTTCTTCATCACAGTGGTAGGAAGGCTTTGTCGATCAGAATAGGGAAAACAAGATTGGGGAATAGATATACTGCAGGGAAGAAAACCATATCCTTTTGGATCTAATAGGACCAATATCAGTGGGAACCCCACACATATAGCTCAGTGCATAATTGGGTACTAAATGAATTATTGTAAATAGCATATTGGAACAAATCCTGCAAGCCTTACTCATGCACTCAATGAAATCAATGGGAATACTTTTGTAAGCACTCCTTAATTCCCTTACCAAGTGACCACATGATCAGATTCATTTTTGAATGATTATTGGACACTACTAAAAAAATCAATCTATCTACTGAAACACCTTCTTTTGAAGTAAAACAAATAAACAATCTCTCCTCCTCTCTCACACTGGATAATTTTGCATTCTAATGTTCATTCTTCCTGGGTGTTTTTTAAATTTTTTTTTTACAGATAAATGGGTCAGATCAAAATGTTCATCTACTTGTGTGTTTTATACCTTGTTCTTAGAAATATTACAGAGGCCAAAGGCAACTTTGTACTTGACTATTCTTTATGAGTCCAAATAGGTACATGCTCAATTGGGTTGTTCTGTGTTACTGCTACATTAACGATTCCCTGAATTTAATGTCAAATAGAAGCACAAATCACATTAACATGAGCGAGAATTTTTGGAGGTTGGGTGAGTTTGTTGGTTTTGGGAAGTAGGGTAAGATTGTTATTTGGAGTTTTAATTTTCAGGAAAAATTAAAGCTAGAAAAAAATCATTGTTTGTTGATGGAAGGAGTCCATTATCTCTGAACAATTTTATTCTACTCACAGAAACTGAATGCGTTGCAACATTTGTTCACTTTGATTTGACAACCTTATGTTGTGGGGTAAAGACTGGTAATGTAGAAAAGAGGGTTCTAATAGTGTTCCTGTTACAATGTAACATTTATGGTAGTGCATCAACCACAATGGAATATAGTTAACTACTAGTTTAACTACTAGCTGGTTAGTATAGAGAACCAGTCAAATAATAATTAAGCCTAGCTGGTCAACAGTTATATCTACTGATGGTTAAGGTCAAATGTAATTTTCAAGTTTGGAAATATATGCCGAGCCTCCACATTTGGTTGTAGCCCACTTCACCTTATAAGGGGGCAAAACCTAAAAGAAAAATATGATCAACTGAAATAATAAAATTACCTACTTTATTCTTTTGAATAACTTTGAGTTCTTCTGCTGCAATGGCAAGGTCTGCATTCTCTTGAGGCAAGGACTGGCGTTTTGGGTTCACTTCACAATACATGTAAGCAATGAAACAGTTTCAGCCTTGTAAAAGTGAAATAAGCCATTGTGTAAAAAAAAAAAACCTGGATAATTGGTGCTTATGTTCTCGATCACATCAAGAAATTGATAAATTAAAATTGCTAACAAGGAATAGTGAATAATGAATTGGAATTAATCTCCTTTTTCCTGGAGGCAAAAAGTTTGAAAAAAAAAAGCAACAAACCCCTAGTAGATTCAAAATCTACAGAATTCTGGATTCAAATATTTGGCTCATGCAGCCCTCCAGATGTTTCATCAAAAATTCACACAATCTTCCTCCAATCAAAGTTAATGGGCATTTTGGGAGTCCAGAGAAAGAAGGATTGACCCTTTAGAAACAATGCCAAATGCTGACCACCCTTAGCGCCCATTGACTTAGTTCAATGGGAATTGGAGATGCTCAGCATCTTGTCGGACTGAATCCTGATGTAGTACCCACTCCTGCACCCACTGACTTTTAGTGGGAGTTTTATCACTCAGAAGTGTAGTACCAGCCCTAACCTATTTTATATATTCTAATTCTACTCTCATTTACACTCATGTGACATGACACCACAGGCCTCCACACCATTGCACAGAGTATCTCCGAGCTACTAGGGGGCTGTGCCCCTGATCACTATGCTCACCAATGCCCCCTGTCTCTGGGGATAGGTGTCTGACCAGAAGGATGGTGCAGGAGCGGGCTGGAGTGGGCTGGGGGCAGGGTTTCTGGCCAGGGAAGAGGGGGCAGAAGCACTAACTCACTAAGCTAACTGGGCCTTGTGATAGCTGACAGTGTTACCTTACAAAGAAATGCTGAACGGTACACAACAGGATTGTAGAAATGCATACTTACCTTAACAAATACATTTCAAATACTCAGTTTGTTTACAGAACTATATTATGAATGCATTTATTTGCCCACTAGTAACACAGTAAAATGCTATTAAAAAAAACAAGAGAACTAAGAATACTAACCCCTTATACAAGCTCAGCTAATACCACAGCAAGTGATTATCAACATCTTTAGTGTGTGTTTTATTTAACCGGTTATTACATTAATAATGCTAAAAGCGATTCATTCGGAACCAAAAATCTCATAGCAAGTAATGCTACAAAATCTAGGTTTTCACAAACTGTGCTGCATACAACCCCAGAAGAAAAAAAAATCCGGTTTAAAAAAATTGTAAAACAACAAGGCCCCAAATCAGGTAAAAAACATATATCTTTCTGAAGTGCCACGTGCAAGGAGAGCAGATTGATAAAGGACAGAAGAAATGCTAAATATGCATCATGACAAACAGTGAAAAATTAAGTATTGTAACTAACATTAATTACACTCTCATAAGATGAATAGGCTGCTCATCATTAATGAGAACGTATACCTTTGTCTAAGTTTCACATCTACCTGTGATAAATGTGCTAATGCTGATAAAATTCATCATAGTAACATTTGAATTAACAGCACACTAATAGATTGACATATGAGTCTGAATAAAGCATTTAATCATAAACACTGTACACACCCAAGAGCAAATTTTCTTTTATGCATGTATCAGACAAAATGGGTATTATGAATATTACAATCTTATTTTCAGTTATACTGAGATAATCTCACATCAGTGGCCCAAATATTTATAATCCAGACTATTAGATAGTTTGTACAGAATACACTTGTAGGAGAGATTCAGGCAGTTTAATTAGAGTGATGATAACCTCTGAATAGAAAGGGTGGGACTAGGGCTCAGTACAAAATACCCATTGACGCTCTCTCACATGACAGGGATGGAATATTCAGACATGCCTCATATTGGGCCAGCTCCAGCTCCTATTGAAGCTGTGTCTGCACCCCGGATTTATTTCAAACAACCTGTACTTTGTGCCAGTTAAAATGACCTGCATCCACACAGCGCCATTCTCAACATGTATTAGCTAGCCAGTTAATATGTATTCTGTAATCCACTCTGAATGTGGCTCCGTTCATTGTGTATTGGGTTAGTGCAGCCTATTGTTCACGTGCTCATAGCACTACCTTGCATTATCTTTGGCAGTCTTCCAAATGCCATTACGCATCACTTTACACCAGTGGTCTCCAACCTTTTTACACCCAAGATCACTTTTTAAATGACAGAACAAGCCAAGATCTACCGCCCCAGCCCTTCCTTGAAGCCCCGCCCTCTCTGTTCTCCTCTCCATCACTTGCTATCCCCAACCCTTACACTGCTGCTTTTTTCCCCCAATTCTTCTGTAGGAAGAAGTTTTTCCAACACTTGGCCTGTCTAGACTTGACCAAATGTCAGAAAAACCCCTTCTTTTGGAAGCCCCCTTGTTCCTCGTGGCAAGAGGAATATAGGGGTCACCGAAAGATCATGTTTGCTCTTCCACTGAAAGAAGTGGAAGAACAAATGTATCCCTGGATGCAGAAGAGTTTTTCTGGGGTATCTCCGGAATCCTGAAAAACTCCTGCAGTCTAGACTTACCCTCGCTGGGTTGAGACAGGATGTGTAGGCTCCGGGGTGGGAATGAGGGATTTGGGTGCGGGAAGGGGTGAGAGGTACAAGCTCTGGGAGGAAATCTGGATGCAGGAGGAAGTGGATAAGGGAACGCTGGCTTGGGGAGAGAGTTCCAGGCCGGGCAGTGTTGGGGTCAGATGTAGGGTTAGGGTACTAAGTAAGCCACAGACTTCTGGATGTGAGGGTTCAGGAATTTGGATTGGGGTATGTGAAGGGCTCAGGGCAGGGGGTTCCAGTGTATGATAGGCTGAGATCTAGGGTCTGGGGGAAAGGAGAGTGCAGGAGTGTCATGATGCTGTGGCCAGATGGGGGCTTGGCCCCAATTGGGGGTTTGTTGGCCAGGCTTCATTTTCAGATAAAATACTATGTTAAACACAAAAAGTTTCTGCATTGTCTTTATTTCTGAGAAGGGCAGGAAACCTGTTTGGACAGGGTGCCAGTGGGGACAGGTTTCTGTGGCTGGGGACGGGAGAGGGGACAGGGTGCTGGGAGGGCAGGGGACAGGGTGCCAGTGGGGACAGGTTTCTGAGGCTGGGGAGTGGGGAGAGGGAACAGGGGGCGGGGGAGCGGGGGTAGGGGGGCAGAGAGTCCCCTGCTATCGCCTCCTCCCAGGATTGTCCCCCCCCCCCCCCCGAGGGAAGTCGGTGCGTGCCTCCCGCAGCGCAGCCAAACCTCCGCAGACGCCTGCCCCAGGGCCAAAACCCCCTCCCGCGGCGTGGCCAGACCCCCGCGGGCACCTGACCCAGGGCCAAACCCCCCTCCCTCGGCAGGGCCAAACCCCCACGGGCACCTGCCCTGGGGCCAAACCCCCCTCCTGCGGCGCAGCCAACCGTGGCGGGACCAAACCCCCGTGGGCGCCTGCCCCGGGGCCAAACCCCCTCTCCCGTGGCGCGGCGCAGCCAATAGCCCCGCCCCGCCTCCCCCCCCCCCCCAGCACGGCCAACCCCCACGGGCACCTGCCCCGGGGCCAAATCCCCCTCCTGCAGCGCAGCCAAACCCCCACGGATGCCTGCCCCAGGCCAAACCCCGGGGCCAACCCCCGCTCCCGCAGCGCATGGAAACCCCTGCGCTCAACTCACCCCTCCAGCGCTGGTGGTGCAGGGAAGCCGCCACACTCCTCCTCCAGGGCCGATGCCCCCTCCCCCAGCACGCAACAGAGCTGTGGGAGGGGAGCAGCCTGCGCACTTCCAGAACCCCCGGAAGTGATGCGGGCTTCAGACAAGACTTCTGTCCACCCCGCAGTTTGCCGGCACTACACTAGAAGTAGGTAGTGGGGCTTCTCGGGGGTGGGGGGGAAATGGAGGGTGGGGGTGCCCGAACGCCTCGCGATCGACTGGTCGAGGCCTCGCGATCGACCCGTCGATCGTGATCGACGGGTTGGTGACCACGGCTTTACACAATGCCAAGACTGGCCTGTTTACCTGTGTGCCCTGCACTGCTCTGAAGGCACCTTGCCCTGATATCACCTTCTCATTTAAATGCCGGCACACAGCCAAGATTGGGCCATTCGTTGCTGCACACTCCTGGAGTCATATATCTTGGACGTTGCTACTGCAGTGTTGCAGCGCACCTTGTGCAGGCCCAGGAGCCAGGCAGAGGGTCTGGCTCTCCTCCCTTCTAGAGAGAGCTAGAAGAGGAGGCAGCCCTTGTCAGGAAACACAGAAATAAAGAGGTGTATGAAGCAGTATGTAAAGGCTGGATGAGAAGGGTCACTTCCAGAACCCTATACAATGCTGAACCAAAGCAAGGAAGCTCAGAAACACTCATAAGAAAACACAGGGAAAAACCAGGTTTTCCATCAGTGGCCCTACGGAGGGCATGTTGTCACTGTGAGCTGGATCGATGGGCAGCAAGGGATCTAGCGGGGGTCGATTGATTGCGTCTGCTACAATTGAGAGAAGTAGCTGGCAGGGTATAGCAGAAAGGGCAAGCTGGCACATAGTCCTGGGTCAGTGAGTGGGACAGGGAAGGGTTCCAAACCTGGGCCTGTCCTGATCAAACCAGGCATATTAGCTGGGAGCTTCCCTTCTCTTTCCCATCCCCACTTACTAGAAGCATCTGTGCATGCAGGAAGTGAAGGTAGAGGGGGAAGCGGGCTGGTTTGGCGCCTCACTGTTACATCTCTGGTCTGTTGGGAATGGAAGTGGCCCCATGGGGTAGCTGCTTAAAGAGAAGGTTGGGGGGTGTGGCTTAAAAGGAGCTACCAGCCACTCTCTGCTCTCCACAGAGAACTTCTGCAGGGAGAACAGAAATCTAGCAGTTCCTCTACAACAAGGACTCCTCTCCTACAATCCATGTGGGTTAATCCAGTTGCTCTAGCTACTTTCCTGCCCCAGTCTCATGTAGGCCAGAAGCAGGATGGGAAGAAGGCAGCCATGGGAGCTCAGAGCCTCCCTTTGTTTTCTCTCTTCTCTGTGGATGTGACTGAGGCACGTAGAGTAACTCTCATTAATGCTAATCACATTTAGATACATAAATCCCTGGTCCTAGAGCAATAAAAGCAGAGATTACTTATTGAAAAGTTCGAAACATTATCCTCTGAACTTTCAATTGGCACATTTAAAACATGCTAATTAGTGAAATCACAAATAGCAATAATTAGCGTCTCACCAAACTGCCAGAGGCAGTAGCAAAGCAAAGCAAAGTCCATACACAAAGTAAGAATAAAACTTAGTTAAACATTGCTAATCTGGAGTTGTTTATTTTACTGCAGGCTGTTCAAACTAAGGAGGTTAAGGACTAGTTGACTAGTCAACTATCTGATAAATAAATGTTTATCGGATAGTCAGTCGACTAGTTGATTCCCCCCCCCCCCACCCCCATTGCTGCCACTATCAGATAGAGGCAGCAAAGTGGGGGAGAAGAGGGAATCCTTCAAAGCAGCAGCTCTGCACAGCTGATCCTGGAATCAGCTGTGCGGCATTCAAAGGGGCAGCCCTACACAGCTGATCCCCGACTCAGCTATGTGGCGCTGACCCTTTGAAACGCCGCCTCGGCATTTCAAAGCAACAGCTGCTGCATGGGGCCTGGGGTCAGCTGAAGAGCTGATTCCAGGTTCTGTGTGGAATTTCCGCAACTGAGCCCGGGCTCCGCGTGGCATTTCAAATCAGCAGCGCAACATGAAGCCTAGGATCAGCAGGGGGACTGACCCCAGGCTTCATGAGGGCACTTCCACTTTGAAATACACATGAGCTCCTGCTGGGGACTCTTCAAATCTGGCATGCTGCGTGCAGCCCGGAGTCAGCCCATTAGGGGCTCCTGTACATTTCAAAGGAGAAATGTGGAAGTACTATCGACTAGTCGAGTAGTTGATGGAAATTCCATCGACTACTCGACTAGTAAATTAATTGATATTTAACAACCTTAGTTCAAACCATACAAGTGTACTGGGTTTGTTTTAAATTGTTAAACAGATGTTTCATATATTTTAATTTTAACCTGGCCTTAGCCCAGCTTCTGCCCCTGGTCCACCCAATTCTCTTCCCCCTTCTCCACTGGAGACGCTAAGGCCAGAGAATGCCCCATCGGTAGAGTTTGTAGGATGATAGGGAACAGTCACGCAGGGAACGTCTACACAGCAGGGCTAAAGTCGAATTAAGTTATGCACCTGCAGCTATGTCAACTGTGTAGCTTAAGTCAAAATAGCTTATTTTGGCTTTTGGTGCTGTCTACGCAGCAGGAAGTCGAAGGAAGAACACTCTTCCTTCAACCTCCCTTACTGCTTGTGAAATGAGAGTTACCATGACTCGGCTTGCTGTGTAGATACGCGCTATGTTATTTTGGGAAAACGTCAGTTATACTCCACGAGGAGTAATGGTAGTTCGAATTAGAGATCCTAATTCGAACTACCTACTCCGTGCCGCGTGTAGCCGCGGGCACGGAGTTCGACCTAAGGGGATTTAAAAATGGCGCCCGCCCGGCAAGATGCAAATGAAGCCCGGGATATTTAAATCCCGGGCTTCATTTGCAACTTCGAATGCCTACATTAACCACCCTAGTCCGAACTAGGGTGGTAGTGTAGACATACCCTAAAAGACTAGAGAGGGGTGTGCATACAATCAAGTAGCCATAGTGCAGAACTAAACTCTGGGGCAGGAGTCAGCAACCTCTTCAAAAAGCCAAACTACATCAAAATTCAGAACAAGGAGTCAACAAAGAGCCATGTACGAATGCCCATTTGCATGACTGAAAATATACAGCTTAATATTATTGATAATTGACATAATCATTAATAATAGCATAAATGAAATATTGTACTCACAGACTTTATTTACTGGGATTTCTGCTGCCGCATCTTTTCACACATTTTTTTTGTAGTTTACACGATAACTGGTCAAATCCAGCTTCATGCATGCATTGAGGCTGTCTTTTGTCAATCTTATGGCAGGGGGCTAGAGCTGCTGGAGGTGCAGGAGTCTAGTTTGGGGGTGTATGAGGAGCTCAGGGCAGGTGGCTCAGGGCACACAGTTGCGGTTGCAGGGGGTTGAAGGTAGGGAGAATAAGAGAGCAGCTGGAGTTAGGGAGATGGGGTGGGTACTCCAGTGGCCTAATGGGCAAGGCCCCAGAGCCTGGCATTGTGGGTTCCAATCCACCCACCCTGGCAGCACTAGGGCAGGTAGCTTGCTCTGGAGCTGCTGCCAGGGTAGGGGCAGCCATTTTTCATTTTAGTTTAAAAAGTTGCAAGTATTTTGGGAACGACAAAAGAGCCATATTTGGTTCCATACTGAGCCATATTTGGCTTGAGAGCCATAGGTTGCTGACCCCTGCGCTAGGGACTTCTGAGGTATGATTCTGATATGACTCATTGTGTGATCTCGGACAAATCAATTCATCTCCGTTTCCTCCATCTCTAAAATGGGGTATGACGATTTCAAGGAATGTTGGAACGTTAACTATCTTACAATTTTAACTTTTGGAAAATGATAAGTATTTTTACATTGCACAGCAAGCAACCAAGTCACTGTAATACATTACCATTGCTTCTTTAGCTATTGTAGTCAAATAGAACAACAATCAAGTATGTATTTCCTATTAATAGAAATGCTATACACTCAACATCAAATTAACACAAGTTTTTCTTTGCATTTTGAATGACAACTTATTGATCAAACAAAATACTTCTAAAAATCACTTAGTAGTCTTCATAATTTTATATTTCTAAATATCAGAAGTGCACTAATGCAATTAGGACAGTTTTACTCTGTTTTTATTCTCTTTCTTATTTCATGTCCTTATAAGTTTTTATTAATTCACTTCCACAGAGCTGAAAGAAGATATTATTAGGCCCATTTTAACAATGAGGAAACTGAGGCACAGAGCGGTGGCATGACTGACCCAAAGTCATCCTGCCCACCATTGGTAGTGCACAGGAACAGAATCCAGGTCTCTAGGTCCCCATGACTTATTTGCTGGACCACATGTATCAGGTCCAACCACTCTATGTGAAGAAAAATGGAAAAGCGACCACTATGCACAAAACTATATCTGTGGATTATCGAAAACATTTTTGAAAAAAACATTTTCTCATATACTTTATTATGACTGTCAGCAAGAAGTGAAGTCTTTGTATTTTCTGAAGAGAAGGGCTAAAAGAAGGGGATTTTTTAAACTCTAAACTGAACAGAATAATAATCAGTTAATGTTGACGTTGTGGAATACCTAATGATATTAATAACCCAAGAATAGACTCTGATGTTTTTGTACACACAAATTCTGGGTCACTAAGATTTTTTTTATTGTCTTAATAGTGGTTTCACAAGTTTTTAATAACATTTTGGAGGAAAACAAACCAAAAAAAATTGTGACAACGTATTAATCATGTAGTACAGGAAACCTTGGAAGCTTTTAGCACCTGCCACAAGGCACCATCCCAGTAGATCTGAGTCACTTTGCAATTGTATTTTGTCATTTGCAGCCAGTTCTTAGAGTGGGTTCTGGGGACAGTGTCATATTCACAATTCAGCTATGAGGACTAAACAAAGATAAATGGTCAACACTTAACAAAAACTACACAAGGACACTTAGTGGAAGCCTTTTTTCACAAACCTCTATGTATCCACATAGTAGAAACTGATTAACAATCTACTTTTGTTAATCATTTTAAATGTTAATCTAAAGATTTCTTATTCATGGAAGGCTGTTCTTTCTAAACATTCTTTTTTATAGAAATTAATCGTGAACTGAATATCGACTCCAAGTAAACTTCCTCTTCCTTTTCCATATTATCAAACAGATATATCGTGATCTGTAAATATTGTGCATGGCAAATTTATCTTGAGACAGCTAATATTAGGGTGAAACAACAAATAAGTGAATAAAGCCAAAATAAAAACAAAAATCCTACAGAGAGCCAAAATGGTTAGTTTTGTATGTTTTTTCTGGCTTTGTATTTTTGCATGTTTATGGAGGAAAATTTTTATGGAGAAAAAATAAGCCTCCTTCTGAAATTAATGGGAGCGTAAATGAATATGGCTGGCTACACATGGCTCTTAGTGGCCAATCCTGCTATCAATTCACATGAGGAATTCCCATTGAAATCAATGGGAGGTTAGTGTTCAGGAGGACTGTAGGATATTGTTTTCCCATGGCTCCTATTACTCTTTGCAGATGGGTTGTGTTGCTTTTTTAAACTCACATTACTAAGTATCTTGAGTATTCACTGTGACCTTTTTGTGCAGGCCTCTTCTTTAATCTCAACAAGTCTTTGGGGTAATGGAGCAATTTGCTAACAACAGCCTCAAAGAAAAATAACACAAAGCTTTCATTCTACATGCAAGCTATGCAAACACAGTATATCTCAATAATGTGTTTCATAATTACAGTTTTAAATGCCTATGATCATGGAGGTATTCTTGCTGGTCCAGAATACAGAAATATATTTCATCCCTGGAGAAGATCATTATTTAATCTGGATAATGACTGATTGACTAACATGAACCCTATTTGAAACTTACCGTAATTTATTTTCCTTTTATTCACTGAAGTCTGAGGTTATTGTTTTATAATGAATAATAAGAAATTGAGGAAACTAAATATTTAAAGTTCATTACTTTGTAAAAATCTAACTTATAAAAGCTTTATGTAAACAGCCTAATGGGCAATCATTAACATACTATTATGTAACAACATGACTCGGTTTAGTTCTCTCAATTGATAAATAACTTTATAGAAAAACAACCTGGATTTTCCTAGTAGTCAGATGAATAATCAAAGTGATAGAGTTGAATGCAGGAAGATTAATTAATAATTCTGGCTAGACTAAAACTCTGAATATACAACAATCTAGGGTTTCCCAAACTTTTTTTGGCTGCATAGCCCCTGTGGGGTTCTGAAAATTTGGTGGAGCCCCTAAAATATTACAAATTTTAATTTGATAGGTACCCAAATAAATAGATATAGTTTTGCAATTCTATTGTTATTTCTGGTATATATCTTATACATTTTTTCTCCTGTCCACCAAGAAAAAACTATCAGAAAATTGGCAACAAAATAACAGGGTCATTATTGTTGGACATACAATTTTTTCATATTTTAATGAGACGAGTGAGCTTGTGTTTTTTTCTTTGTAAATCCATTTAACATCAGGAATGATGCTGGAAAGCTGGATTCTTATATTAGGTGCAACATCAAGTCTGTTCCTATCTTTTGTTTTTGTTGTGGCATAATATAAAAATCCAGTTTCACACAAGTATGTTACAGCAAAGGAAAGGAAGCTCCCGAACTGCACATTTCGCAACATTTGAGTACTCTTGAAACAGGTTGCTCCAAAAATTAATTAGCGGAAATTCACTGAAATTTTGTTTTAAGTGGTATTCAGAAGTCATGTTGATCAGGCTCTCATACTCTTGAGCTGATAAGCCAACTGGCTTTTTTAATAATCCATTTTAATAATGGATATCTCACCCAAGAATTATTGACATTTGTGGGAGGAAAGTATTCTAAAAGAGAAAAGTGCATGTCATATTAATGCTGTACAAATTCGCTGCAAATATCTTCATCAAAAATGAAATTGGTTTCAGTCAAAATGTCATTCAATGAAGGAAAGCAAAGTTCTTTCCTTCTACAGACAATGCCCAAAATTCCAGTTTCTTCAATAGCAATGAAATTTTATCTTTTACAGTGAAAATATTCACATTTCTTCCTTGCAGCCACAGATTAACTTCATTCAACTCGGTCAGTATATCTGCAAGTTATGCAAGTCTCAGCAGCTATGAGCAATTTGTCAAACAACTAGAGAATTGATGTTTGTGAGCTACAAAGTAAAGTGACGAAGCTCAAAAAGTCCCACAAACACTTTCCCTCACAATAGCCACCTCACCTCCATATGTGGAAGGAGTGCTGTGTGCTGACTGCCCATTTCTTTGCACAGAATTTTGAACAGTCTGGATTGTAGTTGTCTAGTTTTTATGCAATTAATAATTTGCACAGCCTTGTCCAGAGCATTTTTAAGAGGTAGAGGCCTCTTAACTGCAAGAACTTGTTTGTGGAGAACACAGTGAATGTTGGTACAGTTTGGAGTCACATCCTTGATTCATGAAACAGATCCAGCTGTTTTCCCAGCCATTATTCTGGTGCGGTAACTATACACCTCAACACATTTTTCTCAACTACTTTCATATCTTGTAATAAAGTTGTTCATACAGTTAAATATTTTTTCACTAGTCACATTGCTCTTCAAGGATTCACGTATTAGCAAGTCCTCCTCAATGCTTTTATCCAACATACAATGGACAAACACAAGTAACACTGCAAGCCCCGTCATGTCAGTGAACTCATCTAGCTGTAATGAATACACATCACAAAACCACAGTCAAGAAACTAGCTCTCTCTGGCTATCAGTGGCGAGATCTTGAATGTGACATGCAACAGCATGGTTTGATAGCAGCACTGCTTCTTCTTTTTTCGAATGTCGTGTTCAATGCTATATTTCTTCATCAAAGACGTCCAAGCTCTCCAGCCAGTGAACAGCATTGCTGGTTATATTGTGGATGTCCTCCAATGAGCCAGTGAATTTTAATGTTGGGCATTCCACAACAATGTGATGCATAGTTTGAGGACTGCCACAATCACACAGTGGAGATGGCAACAAATTCCACTTATGCAGTAGATAACCACACCTGCCCTGACCAGTCCTAAGCCGGTTTAGGACACACCACAGTCTCCAGGGAAAATCGAAGCCTTTCTGCTTAGTGGTGGGATCCAACACAAGGGCTACGTCTAGACTACATCCCTTTTTCGGAAAAGGGATGTAAATTAGACGTATCGCAATTGCTAATGAAGCGGGGATTTAAATCTCCCCCGCTTCATTAGCATAAAAATGGCTGCCGCTTTTTTTCCGCACGGAGCTTTGCCGGAAAAAAGCGCCAGTCTAGACGCTGATCTTGCGGAAAATAAAGCCTTTTCCGAAAGATCCCTTATGAAATTTCATAGAGGGATAAGGGATCTTTCGGAAAAGGCTTTATTTTCCGCAAGATCAGCGTCTAGACTGGCGCTTTTTTCCGGCAAAGCTCCGTGCGGAAAAAAAGCGGCAGCCATTTTTATGCTAATGAAGCGGGGGAGATTTAAATCCCCGCTTCATTAGCAATTGCGATACGTCTAATTTACATCCCTTTTCCGAAAAAGGGATGTAGTCTAGACGTAGCCAAGATGTTTGTTTCGGAGAAATAAAGGCTTTATTTTCCGCAAGATCAGCGTCTAGACTGGCGCTTTTTTCCGGCAAAGCTCCGTGCGGAAAAAAAGCGGCAGCCATTTTTATGCTAATGAAGCGGGGGAGATTTAAATCCCCGCTTCATTAGCAATTGCGATACGTCTAATTTACATCCCTTTTCCGAAAAAGGGATGTAGTCTAGACGTAGCCAAGATGTTTGTTTGGGACGTCTATTTGCTGCCATTCAGCTTGCCATAGTTCCTTGACATTGGCCATGACTTCCTTCACTCGCTGCCAGGGAGGCTTACGGAATTTTAGACGCGATGTTGGTGGCTGATCAAAGTATTTCTGGATGGGAAGAGGTTGGCTGCTGTGGTTGATACATTGGTGTAGTCTGTATTCCTGCTCCTGTCGACGAATGCTTGGTGGGGCAATGTTTGCCAGCGGCAGTAAACATTCTATGGCAGTGGGCTTTAAAGTTCCCGTTATCACTCGCATGGCGCTATTCAGTTGCGTGTCGACTAGCTTTGTGTGGGCACTTTCAGACCACACAGGAGAGCAATATTCAACAACAGAATATACCAGGGCTATTGCTGAGATCCAGCTCCCCAACTGGTTGCAGTGAGTTTTCTTAGAACGTTGATCCTTGGCTTTAGTTTCTCCTTTGTTTGTTCCAGATGGTGTCGGAAGGAGAGTGTACGGTCAAGTGTTACGCCTAGGTATTTGGGATGAGACTCATAAGCAATCTTCTTCTCACAGAAAGCAATATCAAATTTTGTGGTGGCATTACGGTTGTCTAGATGAAAAGCTGTGACCACAGTTTTGTCTGGATTCGTTTTGAGCTGCCACTTCTGTAGGTAGTTGGATATAGTCAAGAGGTCGGATGTTAGCGTCTGGCTGACAGTTTTGAAAGATTGCGATTGTGCAGCCAGTGTGATATCATCTGTGTAGATAAACATTTCAGAGCCAGTTTTTGGGATGTCACTAAGATAGATGTTAAATAACTTTTTTACTGAATTGCTCATTAAGCACACACATCACAATATCTTTTGCACAAGCCTAGATGAGTTTTTCTGCAATTGTAGCAGCTCTTGAGGGATGATAATAATATGAGCACCTGAATAGTCCACCCATAGTCAGCAATTTTATGACCAAATGGTCAGACAAATAGGCTAATAATTTTACCTTTTCATTGCAGCAAGGTGTGGCTTTCTGTTAGTCCATTCATACTTCAGGATTTTGGCAAACTTTGGGGAAGACATGGATGGAGACATCAAAGGAAGCTGAAACATGAGCAGACAGACTCATAACTAAAGTGGTTCAGTGACACCAGTGTTCTAAACTTCTTTAGCTTTTGAGCTGAATAAAAACAAACAGCAAAATTCTGCTCTGCATGTGTGAAACTTCCCAACACCATCATTCTTCACCTCAAAACTACCAAACACATTTTTCCACAATTACTTACTTTTTAAGTCTGTCATGTCTACTTGCTAATTAACCACAACATTGCCAATTACAGCACATAGGGAAGAGAATTTTCTCTCTTACACACATGCACATACCCCATCTCCAAAGCAACTGAACTGATTTTGCTCAGACTTTTCTGAAATATTCACCTTTTGACCAAGAGTGCAAAATTCAGCTTCACAGACTTAGTATGAAAACAGAAAACCAGAAAATAGGGTTCAGAACAGAAATTGCCACATAATCTTTATCCACTATGCTAGGCTGCTAAAGGGAACTATCACAACATCCTTCATAATCACACTTCCTTCCTTCTTTCATAAACAGCTATTGTATCATCTATCTCTGCTTTCAGAACATACAGTACTAAAGTTTGCCCCATTGATAGGAATGGTGCTGCCACAGTGTTTATAAAAATTAGATAAGAAATTTCTTAGCCTCCATAAGGTGTTTCCCTGTTGCTTAATCACCTTTGTGCTTTCTGTGCTTTCAAAAATGTTTGTCGCATACTTTTAATTAGTAATATAAGGTGGAAACAGAATTTTTTTCTCTGACACATGTAACCCATACACCGTCTGGGTGTAGTGCACTGTTCCATCTTGTGGCATTGAGACCACTTGCAGAGAGAATAATGAGTCTGTTATACTGCCAGCTGGCTTTTAGCTCACGTGGTAGATGCTCATGTTCTAAGCTCCAGAGGTCTCAGATTCAATTCCACCTGTCAGCATTACACATGTATCACACTGAGTACATGCATTGAAAAATATGATGATCAATGAAAAATCCCCCTTTCTCCAAAATTTCTGTAGACCAAGTCTTGTGGGATAACAGCTATACATATGGGTGTTTGTAACAAGCAGCTTTAAAGATGTTGTCCCTTATTCTATAGCCTCTATTTAATCAAAACTTCTGCATACTGACTGAGGATTGGGCCCATAGCAGTAATCAGTCCATTCATACTGTCCCATGAGATAAGATTCCCACTCTAGTCCTGTGCTGGTGCTTGGCTGGGCCACAAAGCTTTAGGATGCAATGCTGAGACCAAACCTTTGATGTTTGAGGCTATTAACTATATGAAATTCATTAGCATGATAAGTGTTCCCCTTATGCACGATCAACAGCTGCCTTTCTCATACAGTATGAAATTAATCCTTCACCAACAGCAACTGTTTTGCACTCACTGTATCTTAGTTCACTAGACTTGCAGATGAATCGACAGGATGCCTGATAGTTGAAGATGGAGAAAGCAAGCTGGTATAAAGGAAATGAGAAACGGAGAATGGGCATACCACAAACCTCCCTCTACCATCCTCTCACCAGTTCCGTTCAGCAAAATGGTGAGAATTAATACCTTCCTCGTTCCCAAACAGAGTGTGTGGGGGCGTTATTTTCCTCTTGACACATGTGAATGATTTAAGAATTACAGACCTCCAAATCAAGTTGAAAACATAGAGCACAATGCGGGGTAGATAACCCTAGCCCCTCCCCTTCTGGCTTTATTTGTTGACAGTATTTAACAGTCAGCTGGGTTAAAATATTCAAAGGTGTCAAGGATGCAGATGCTTGAACTAGTCCAGTCTGAACTAGTCTGATAATGACAGCCTTAGCTAGTGCTGTCACAGCACTACATTAAAAGCACATATTAGACTGAATTTTTGGGGGTCTTGTGTAGAAAGAGGACTCTTGCACAGTACTCATCACTGCAGAATGTTGACTTGCAATTTACATCTTGGAGTCTAGATTCACTAAATATGATACTGACATTCAACAAGTATATTCTTGGGAAATCTTCAGAGATGTCCTATCATTTTTAAGAAACAAAATAGTAAAGATGTTTAATTATGCCAAAACATTTTCTGAATTGATTTGACAACCTCTCCTGCCTTTTCTGTGATCTTTGACATTTGCTGCAAATATCATAAAGAAGCCAGCACACAGCAATAAAGACGTATTTGCTTGGATTGCGCCAGTGTAGAATACTTCTGAGACATTCTAACACATTGTTACCTTATTCATGTACATCTTTGCACTCTTCTGGGTTTGGTTCTTTGGAACTTAGCTGCTGGGAGACAAAAGGACCAGAACAGCAACCGTAACTTTGGTTACAACAGCAGGTGCGTTAGGGAAAGGTCTCAGCTCAGTCAAATTTAATTTAAACAGCACAGGAAGGTTACAAATATGAATTGTACCAGTGTCAGCTCCAGAAGTGCAAAGCAAGAGAAAAAATTCTATTCACACCAGGTTAGAGGAGCAAAGCAGAATTATTACCCTGTTTAGAGTGGTTAAGGCAGCATTTGCTGCAGTAAGAGCAGGTTCAGCTTTGGCAAGGTCATCTTCAGAATCTTGCTACTGCATTGTCATTTCTGCTTGAACTGCAGCAACCTGGAAAACATCCTGCAACCATTTTCACAGCACACTGTGATGCTGCTTCAGGGCAAACAATGACTGGAAACAGACATATTTATGGTCAATTTCAGCCCATAAAATCCCATGATTTGGTGCAAAAAAGGGCAGAATTTATTCCTTAATTTCAATGTCTAGGTTTGATCAATTAACTAGGTTTATTGTATTTGGTATACGTATCTCTGCACAGTCTCAAGGTTGCTATATCTATATGAACGACACATGCATGATACATGATTTGCTTAATTAAAAACATCATTATGCTGGCATTCTAAAATTTTCCAGGATAGCACTTAATCCAGGGCTATAAAGAGGGCCAGAAGCAGGTTTGAAAAATCATATGCAAACATGAGCTCAGACTGGATGATCATGATGGTCTGTGAATCTGTATTGCCAATAAACGGGTTTTAGGTAACAGAATGAGGCCGGTATATGAAATATGTAAAATACCAAGTTCCCTAACATGTCACAGCTTCCATCAACATCCCATGGATACACAATATGAAAGCAAAGAAAGGGGCAGTGATGACGGCTGTCACCAGCATCAACAATCCTAACAAGTGTCTGGCATATCAACTGAAAGGAATATAACCAATTTGATGGCATTAAACCAGGCCCACCAACAGGTGGATTTAAGAGGGCCTGGGGCCGCTGCTGCAGTAGCAGCCCTGCCTCGGTCCTTTAAAATAGTGCTGCTGCAGCAACGGCTGTGGGGAGCCCCAGAGCTTGGATTTGTGGTATGACAAGGCAGTGGTGGGGAAAGCGGTGGGGGGGGGGGAGGGAGGCGGGGGCAGGAGGTCCCTGCCACTTTAAACCCTGCACTCATGTGTACACAGCATCTGGGCGGGCAGGAGATACCATGACATGAGACCTGTTGGTGTTAATACAAAAATACAGCGCAGCAGAATCCACTTTTCCCTGTGAACTGTGTGCAAGTTCACAGATGACACAGCTCTGGGCATGGGAGTAGGTTTTAATGCTATAATTCCCTGGCTATGTCACCTCCTGTGGCACAAAGCCCCTATGGGGCTGTGGGACAGGGAGCAGTCAGTTCTTGTATTAACCTCCATGCAGCTAGTCCTGGCAAGAGGGGGAAGGGCTGGGATTTTCAGTGGACTTAGTCACACACCTCACATCCGAGCTCATAACTCCAATATCTCAGGTTGTGTAAAATTGCTAAGGAGGTAACTCACACTGCACTTCCACAACTGCACACTGGCTGGTGTAGCCAATCAGAACAGTGCTGGCATTGAACCCTTAGTAATGACAAGTGAAGAAAGAAAGATGACCCAAGAGTTTTTGGCTTCCTAGGTGAACTCTGACTTTGGGCCCCTGCCTACCACTAACACAGCTTCAGAGAACAATAACTTAAAGTAATTTTCACTTGCTAGAGGCTCTAAGGCAGAGCAAGGATTTGACTGCAGATTTTTCAAAATATCCATGTGGTCCTCAGCTATGGGCTTGCACCCAAATCACTATTTAATTATAAACCTTTCACATTTCAGTGCCAGTCTCTGCAGGGATACTTTTTACCTCCAGTTACCATAACAGTGTTCTCCTTTGATCTGCTTTATGTTGGTGCCAGTGTGCATGAAACCAATGTGGCTCTCTTCCTGAAAGTTTGTGGGGAGGCCAACCCTGAACTTAGTGCTTTATAACCACAAGTCCTTCTGCACCTCTAGCAATTCATGCAAATTCAGGGAGGCAGCCTTGTGTTCAAGGGGCCTAGAGACACTTTCCACATTACATCCCTTTCTGAAGCTCTTGGGTCTATTTCTCTTCGTTTACCCCCTTTATCATGCTGTCCTTACAGAGATTTCTTCTCTTGCTAACAGCTCTCTCAGGAGTGTTGTTCTTCCCTTAAATTACACCCATTTACTGATCATTTCCCTTTATGCACTCGGTACATTATTTGCTTGGTTTGTGTTCCCAAGTGTCTAGTGCGATGTGGAGTCTGGGAGTGGACTTGGAAAACCAGGAAAATCCCTAAAACTCTCCTGCAAAGCCTTTGGATTCACTTTTTAACAGCTATTCAATGCATTGGGTGCATCAGGCTCCCAGGAAGGGCTGCAGTTGCCCAGGCAATTTAAAGGGGCCCAGGATCCTCTGGCCACTGCCACAATAATGGCGGCTGGCATACCTGGGCCCTTTACATTGCCCGGGTGGGCTGCAGGGCTCTTAGGTGCGCACTACCAAGTCCAAGAGCTCACCACAGACTGTAGAGTGGCTGTGCTTGGCTGGTGGTGCACCCTGCCAGGCAGGAAGGTCCCTGGGCAGCCAGAGGGTGAGTCGGGACAGCACCTTCCAGCTGCCCTGGGAAGGCAGAGTCAGGGGGAGGAGCCGGCCAGACTGTGGCAGCAATCGCTATAGCTTTGTAAACATGTGAATGAACCGGGAGCGGGGGGCAAGCTGAGCTGGGAAAGGAGGGGGGGTGGGAAGCCAGGCTGGGATGAGAGAGAGGGAGTTTAGCTCTGGGGTAGAGCTGGCTACGGGAGTAAGTGTGCAGCAGGTGGCTGGGGGCCAGAGAAGGGAAGGAAGGTGGGAGGGGCACCTCCAAGCAGGTGGGGGATTGGGCTGTGTCCGACCAGAGGGTCCTCAGATTGAGGGGCGGTGCTTGGGTTTTCTCTGGGCTGGGAAGGGTGTGGCTTATGGCTCCTGGCTCCCTCTGAGGAGAGAAATAGGGGGCCCATTGATGTGTTGTCCTGGGGCTCGGAATTCCTGTGAGTGGGCCTGCATTAAACAGAGCTAGTCCACCACTAGATGCCTTGCCAAGTCACCTGAGTTTGTGCCCAGTGCCTGTCGTTCACGTGCTGGACATTTGGCCATGCATGATTCTTGTGGCTATGGTCATACTAAAAACACTGAAATACATCCATGCAAAGTTTTTTCTCTTTTCTTTTTATTAACCTGGTATTGGTTAATTTTTGTGTCCTGGTTTATACTGTAGGGGTGAGATTTCCCAAGTAGTCTCTCCCTGGTTGCTTTATTAATATTTGGGTGGTGACAGCGGCATTTTATTCCCAAAATCTAGGTTGTTAAGATTTTGGGGGGAAGTTTTATACCAAAGCCTGGTCAATAAGGTTTTGGGGTACTTTTGCTGGCCCCCACTTCTGCATTTATCGTGCCAGAGTGGGGAAGGAGCCATGGGCCAGCAAAAGTACCCCAAAACCTTATCCTTTTATTATCACCACAATATTCCTGTTGCAAGCATAATGACTAGATGGAACAGTAACAAAATAATATACGCATGTAGGAGAAATTTACCATGGGCCAGGAACTTAGTTACAAAGGAGAGCAAAACCCATTTTTAAATGCATAGACCAGATCCCATTTCCCAAACCATAAAACAATAAAACCTAACGGATTTATCTAAACTTTATCCTACTTACAGACTGTGAAGAGTATTTTCTTAGAGGGAGACATCCTGTCCCCTTCAATAGCTGGAGAGAAAACGCCCTAGAGACAAAAGAGGGAAAAACCCAAAAATTCCTTTGTTCCAGTTTGAAATTCCTACCTACATTTCTATTGGCTGCCTGCCACCTGGTTTAGGTAAGGGACATAGTTAACCCCTTAATCCCCAGGATGCTGGCTAACCCTCATGATCATGAAGGTAGCAATGCACCCACATGGAGCAAATGTGGTAGCAACAGCCGAGCATGACACAGCACCTAGAGAGGAAGCAGATGTTCTCACAGCACCTAGAGAGGAAGGCAGCTTTATAACATGGCCAGGACTCTGTAGGAGCACCACCCACCAACAGTGGTGCTGCAGGAAACACACTGGCTGTGTCTAGACTGGCCAGTTTTTCCGCAAAAGCAGATGCTTTTGCGCAAAATATTGCCAGCTGTCTACACTGGCCACTTGAATTTACACAAGAGCACTGACGTTCTAATGTAAGAAATCAGTGCTTCTTGCGCAAATACTTTGACGCTCCCGTTCGGGCAAAAGTCCTTTTGCGCAAAAGGGCCAGTGTAGACAGCTAGTTAAGACTTTTGCGCAAAAGCAGGCTACACGGAAAAAAACCCTTTGGACGCACGGAGACCCCGTAGCCACCCTGGACTTCCTGGCAACCTGAGCTCCTTAAAGCAGATGCAGGCTGCTGAGCTCACGCGGCAGGAGACCAGCACGGACCTCTAGGCAGAGGTCTGCCACGTGGCCCCTGACGTGCTCAGCAGCCACCCCGCAGCAGGATGGCAGCTCCAGGCAATCAGCCACCCGCACCCCCAGCGCAGGAGGCCCCCAGGGGCCGAAAAAGACGGGCCCCATCCTGGTCCTCAGGGGAGCTGGACAGCCTGCTGGACCTGTGGCAGGAAGAGGAGGACCTCCATGACACCCACTCCCGGCGCCGCAACACCGAGATCTTCACCCGCATGGCCCAGGCGCTCGCTCAGCAGGGACATCCAGCCTGGACCCTCGAGCAAGTCCAGGCTAAGGTGAAGGAGCTGCGCCTTGGCTACGTGCGGGCCAGTGAGGGCCAGGGGGCAGGAGCCGACACCTGCCCCCACTACGACCGGCTGCACGCCATCCTGGGCCAGCCAGCCCCGCAAGCCCTGGAGGTCCCCGTCGACAGCAGCGTGCACCTCCCCGTCACCAGGACCACTGAGGCGGGGGAAGGAGACAGCAGTGCATCGGAGGATGAGGCCAGCACTGCCACCCAGCAGGCCCCCTCCGGCAGCCCCGACGTCTCCTGCACATCCTCGGAGGCTGGGGAAGGATCCACCGGTGAGTGTTGCACTTTGTACTCACAAGAGCGGGGGGGGGGAGGGAGCCAGGTACCCAGAGGGGAGACGGGGAGAACATGTCACTCAGGCCACGTGAGCTGCACGCCGTGCAGCATTAGGCAGTAAGCAGCACATGCAACCACGTGCAGCCTGGTGACCGAGCGGCACGTGGCCGCAGCAGGCAGCTTCAGGGCACGCCTAGGACTGTGTTGCTCTCACACATCCGGCGGAACCAGGGAGAAGGGTGGATGCTGGCTGGAACCAGCCAGGGCCCCAGGGACTCAGGCCAGAGCTCGCACCTCCGCAAGGGTGCAGCACGCAGAACGGCACACTGTCCCATGCCTGGCTGTGAGGCACAGCCAGCTGCTCCTGGGAAAACCACAGCGCCACAGTCCTGTGAACGTGGCCCCCACTGAGCCCCTCGCCTGCTCCCGGTGCCTTGGATGGCTCCCCGAGGGAAGTCCCCACTGCAGCCACACGTGTCCCTGGGCTACGTGTGTGAGGGATAGTGGGAGGGAGAAGGGGGGGAAGCGCTTGGGCCGCCCCTAGGGCCACCTGAGTTTTGCTGTAAGGATGGGACACTCCCCAGTCACTCTCCTGGTTCCGTCCAGGAGATATGCCACGCGATGGGGTTCTGAGAGCCCAGACCATGTCTGCCAGACGTGCTCCCAGGCACTGTGTGGGGATTCATCTTGCTCCCTGTCAAACACCAGTGATTAGCCCAAAGCCTCACAGCCTCCACCGGCAGGGAGTTCCACAGGTTAACGCAACACAAGCGCCCTTCCACCCTCCACGGGGCCAGGACACAGACCGGGGGTTCCAATACATGGAGGAGGACCCTACTCCAGGGGCGGTCCTCTATGCAAACATACAACACGGGGAGGGGGGCAGGGGGGGAACCGAGGGGGCCCAAGCCACACTACCCCTGTGGTGTCACCTGGGCTCAGGGGTGGGGTGGAAGGTATGAGGTGTGGGGACAGTGGCCGGGCTGCCTGACTGACCCATCCTTTCTTCTGTTCCCTGCAGTGGGACCAACCAGGAGCGGGGGACCCTCCAGTCCAGCAGCAGCACCCCCAGCTGCCCAACCATGGAGGCAGTGCGTCCGACACCGGGACCATCTCCTGTGGCGCCACGTGCAGGCCGTCGAGCGAACAGAGGCTGCCATCCAGAGACGCACAGAGGCGGACCTGTAGTGGTGCCAGGAGGCCTGGGCCACCTTCCAGGGACACTGTGCACTGATGGCGAACTCCGTTGCCAGCCTCTCTGCACATTGCCCATGCCATACATTATGGCATGGCCTCGCCCCATGCCCCCACCATCCCTCCCTTAGCACTGCCTCCGCCCCCTCCTGCCCCTCCTCCTGCCCCTTCTGCAATGGCCCCTCCTGCTCCTCCTCCTGCCCCTCTGCAATGGCCCCTCCTGCTCCTCCTCCTGCCCCTCCTGCTCCTGCTGCCCACCTCCCCGTTCAGCCTGCCCCAATGCGGCCTGCCCCCCATGTCCAGGTCCGCCCCCACAGGAGTGGTCGCAGGGGCCACCCCTCCCAGGAGTAGCTCCCCTCCCCCTCCCAGTTCAAGGTCTCCTCCCTGTTACGCGAGGTAACGTGAATAATTAATTTAGAATGCCGATCAACCTAATAAAATCATGAAGATGACAAATGTGGACTCCAAATTCCATATCTATCACAGGTTTTCTAAAAAAAAAAGGGAAATAATTTTAAAGGGTTATGAGTTTGTGATGCATAAATGAATACCAACTCTGAAGATAAAATTTAGCCACAGGACTATATTTGACATGCAGAAAATCACAATCAAGCAAGGGATAGATTACAAAAGAGTAAACACAACACAAAATACATTAAACACAGTCTAGGCGCAGAGGGCGATTGCGGTGACGCTGGCGACCTCGATCCTTTGGTCCTTCCGGGCCTCAGGAGAGGAACTGCCAGGAGATCCCTCGAAGATTACTGGAATCGGGTGCGCTGACTCGAGCCTTCCGCACGAACCTCGAATCCTCTTCCTGTTCTTCGGGACAGCTCGAACAGATGATGGTGGCCTAGAATATCCCTAAACCTAACCCTGAACTCAAAGAAAACCCTAGCTACGGCCGACGTGCCCGACAAACAAACTCGACGACAGCCGAAATGCTTTGAACCAATGACGATAGCTAATCTAACTAAACCTAAATCTAAACCTAATCCTAATTGGTAGGTACAAGCCTTCCGCTTGACCTGACCAAACCCTTAACAGAACAAGAGTACTTTGCTCTGAACTAGACTGCTCAAACATATTTCATATAACAATCATGAACATTCTGCACAACATCCCCCTCTCCCCCAAACTGTGTTGTTGTGTATTGGGAGGTAAGGGGAGGGGAGGGAGTTGTCCAGGGAAACTGAGGCGACCCTACTCCAGGGCCTGTGAGAACATGTCCGTGAGGGCCTCCCGGATGCTCACCCCATCCTGGTGTGCCTGGTGGCTGGCAGCTGTGTGGGGCTGTTCAAAGGCCTGGCCCTCCGCTGCCATCCATGCGGGAAGGAAGGCCTCCCCGCTCCGCTCCACAATGTTGTGGAGCACGCAGCATGTGGCCACTACCTCTGTTGCATTCCGCTCACCCATCTCGAGACAGGTGAGCAAACACCGGAAGCGGGCTTTTAATCTGCCAAAGGCGAGCTCCACTTGATTGCGGGCCTGGTTGAGGCGGTCATTGAACCGGGCCCAGTTCTGGTCCGGCCGCCCTGTGTAGGGCTGCATTAGCCAGGGGGTAGGCCGCGTCTCCGATGATGCAGATGGGCATAGGCACATCCCCGACAGTCAACTCCCGCTGGGGGAAGTAGGTGCCCGCCTCCAGCCTGTGAAACAGTCCGGAGTTGCGGAGGATGCGGGCGTCGTGTGCCCTGCCGGACCAACCCGCATAAATGTCCAGAAAGCGGCCTCGGTGGTCCACGAGGGCCTGCAGAACAATGGAACAGTACCCCTTTCTGTTCATGAAATGGGCCGCTCGATGCTCCAGGGCCTGGACGGGGATATGGGGTGCATCCAGGGCTCCCCCACAGTTGGGGAACCCGAGGCCAGCGAAACCGGCAACGGTAGCGTCCATGTCCCGCAGGTGGATCACTCTGGGGAGCAGGACGTTGTTGATGGCGCGGATGACCTGCAGAAGGGTGCAGAGAAACACAGGGGAACACATCACATAAGGCAGGGGTGGATGTGCGCTCCCTTGGCCCCCTCCCCGTGATTCCCTCTGTCCTCACGCACACACGCACGCACGCGCCCACATACCACAGCCTCCTCGCCCTACACCCCCTCCCCCCAGCAGGCCTGTGCAAGGGAGAGACGGTCCGAACCCCTGGGTGACCCAGCGTGGAGTCTTGGCTGCCCCTGGGCATGGAGTGCAGCACCCTCCCCCCACCCCACTTCCCACTCCCCCTGGGACTTACCTCCATCACGACGGCGCCAACGGTGGATCTGCACACCCCGAATTGGTGTCCGGGGTGGCCAGCTTCCAGACTGCGATGGCGACCCTCTTCTTGACGGGGATGGGTGCCCGCAGCCGGGTGGTGGCTCTCTGGAGCGCGGGGGTGAGCCAGGCACAGAGCTCCAGGAACGTCCGCTTTCACATGCAGAAGTTCCGGAGCCATTGCTGGTCGTCCCATTGCCCTAGGACCAGCCGGTCCCACCAGTCAGTACTGGTGTCCAGTCTCCACAGTTGCCTCTGCACCCTGGGGTGGGGGTGCCACAGGGACGCCATGGCCTCACTGGTGAGGGAGTCCAAAGCGATGTGCCCCTCCTGGTCCTGGAAGAGGAGAGCACCAACCTGGAGCAGCAGCTGCAGGCACTCCAAAATGGCCGGCAGTGGCCAGAGCAGGCACATGGCCACCCCTGGCTCCATGGCAGACAAAAAAAACCCAGGAAAAAGCACTAGGCGGCAAAAGGGTGGTGCCCAAAAGGCAGAGGGCAACCACCAAAACTGCTAGGGCTGTCAGTCCCTGCAAGAGGTCCTAAAGCACGGAGCAGGAGACAAACGGCTGTCCGGCGAGTCCCCTTTAAGCACGTGTCTGAAAGGAGCTCCAGCCCCCGCCCCCGGAAAGGGCTGGTGCCCTTTTGCCCTCTTCAAAATGGTTCCGGGCTTCTGCTTTTGCGCAAAAGCGCGCTGCCAATGTAGACGCGCTTTTGCGCAAAACCACATCGTTATAACGATAACTCCGTGCCAGTCTAGATGCTCTCTTGCGCAAATACTTTTAACGGAAAAACTTTTCTGTTAAAAGCATTTGCGCAAAATCATGCCAGTCTAGATGCAGCCACTGAGTTAGCACATCCTTTTACTATCCTAGCCATGCCATATCCCATTAGTGCTACCTGCTTTCAGAGCTGCACTGGCCAGCTTTTAGCTTGGCGGTGCAGGCTCTGAGGGTACCTTGAAGCACTGGGATCCCTTGATCTTCCTCAGTTTGGACCTTCCACTATTGGGGTTCACAGCTTGGATTTTGCCAGCTGGAATAAATCAAATTCTATGTATGTATGCACACGCATATGTATGTACTTTCAGTGATATTTTACATGTGCTTATATGAGAGATCAGCTCAGTCTTATTTTTATTAGATTTTATTTATTTATATATATGTAGACCCGATGCTCCTCCTCATCCACTGTTGCTTTTTCTTCACTATTTCTGTCTATTGTCCTATTTTGACAATGAGCGGCATTGCTTCACAGATGAAATTCTCTCTCTTGAACAGCAAGTTCAGACTTTAGATCTTCCATCAAATTATTGCAAGCAAGAACTGATAATTAAGTTTTAACAAGATTTAAATTATATTAAAAACAGACAGTTAAAAAGAGAGACTGCTTTGGGCTTTATTGTAAATTTGTATAATTATTTTAGTCCTCTAGAGGATGCATAATTATGTTTCTGTATTTATAAAAATACTGCCCCAGAGGTACCAAAATTAATTTTACAGTCTGTTGATTTGCACATTACTGTTCCTCCTGTGGTGTCAAATATTTTCCTAACAATGAAATGTTCATAACAGTTTCAAAATGGGCAAAGAATTGCTGTCCTGGTTTTGAATAAAGCTGATGTCTAATGAAAAAAAAAGGGAAAAAACAAGATTTCATGGTGATAGGCATGGCATAAAACCCCAGAAAAACAGGCCATGTCTATACTTACACACCGGAGATCAATGTTCTGGCATTTGATTTAGCCGGTCTAGTTAAGACACGCTAAATCGAATGCTGAGGGTTCCTCTGGTCATCACCAGTACTCCTCATAGTTTTGAGGACTAAGGGAAGCTGACTGGAACACTTCCTCCCAGCGACCTCTCACTGTGAAGATGGCGCCAAGCTTGGCTTACAGTACGCTAACTCCAACTACATTATTTACGTACCCGGCAGTGAATACCTTAAGCCGACCTTCCGGGTGTAGTGTACATCTGGCCATCGTGGAAAGTATAGAGAACCATACCTATCACAAAACCACAGAGAACATACAAGTGCAAAGTTTAATTCTATTTCATGATTTAATGTTTTTGGCTTAGTTTATTTTTATTGAGTGCAGCTAAATATTTTGGCCCAGATCCACTAGTGTATTTAGGCACATAAGCTCCAGACTTGGGTGCCTCAATTGCCATGTACACCTATAAGCATCTCAGTTTTTGTTCTAACAGCTTCTTAAGTGCCTAAGTTCTGCCTCTGGGCATCTGCACTGTATGCCTCACTCTAGGCACCTCCCACTGAAGTTCCAGCGCATTCTAGAGTGGGGGAGGATAAGTGGAGGAGCACCTATCTCACCCATGGGACCTGATCTGGTAGGTGTGCTGGTAGAGGCATTCAGAAACTGGCTGATGATCCTGACCGTGTCTAACTTTTAGCCCAGGGTTACAGCACTCTCCTGAGCTGTGGGAGACTTGTGTTCAAGTCCTTTCTTCCCTCAGGCAGGTGGGAGAGATTCAACTTAGTGTCCCATATATCCCAGATGAGTGCTCTAAACACGGAAGTATGAGTTATTTGGATGTCCCCCCAGCTGAAACTGTGCCACAGTGAAGAAATACTTAAATACTCACTGGGTGATCAAGAGAGAATGACTCTCTAACCTGGTGGTCAGGGCACTCACCTAGAAGGTGCGAGACTCTGGGTCCAATTCCCCTGCTCCATTGAGTCTTTATTTACACTCAGTGGAGCAGCATCAGAAGAAGAGCTAGTCTGATATGGGGTTCCCTCTGTCTCAGAGCTCATTGCTTACAGCATCCACCTGAGAGGCGAAAGAGTCCTGTTCATACCCTCTCAGTGCTTTTTTTGTTTAAAAAAAAAAAAAAAAAAAAAAAAAAGGTGCCAGTACTGCAGGGGAAAAGTTGTTGAGCTCTGACTGGAGGTGCCGGTACTGTGTCTGGAGGTGCCAGTACTGAGTACCGGGCAGTACTGTCACAAAAAAAGCACTGCCCTCTCTCTCCTACCCTGGATGCCTTCCAGTCTGAAGATAAGAGTAAAGAGGACAGAGATCTTTACATATTGCTGCCCCAAAATCATCTCTAAAAGCTAGAATAGCAATAGTGAAGGAGTAAACTGATGCAATGGCAGACAAGGCCTCTGGGCCAAGCTCTGGAGCCAATGTGGATATATCTGAACTGCCTTTGATATTCCCAGAAGAATTTGCAGCCCACATGTCTGCAATTCAAGAAAATCTCAGAGACCAAAATGATCTACATTGGAAATCTCCTCTTTAAAAATCAAAAGGAACTCACCACTTGCCTTCCCTCTCTGCTTATCTTTATCTGTTAACTTTATAAAACATTCATTTTTATGTCCATAGAGGATTTTCAAAGGCACAAATGCTAATTTCCATTAAAAGTTAATGTCAGTTGAGCGCTCATCTGCCTTTTGTGCTTCTGAAAATCTCCCACTTAAAATACATATTTAAAAAACAGTAATAATAGCAGGATCACACTAATATAGGCTCAAACCCTGGAATCCATGTGTAATCAAAGGTCTCATTGGCATTCAATTAGCATAGTGTAATCAATTTGAGATTTTCTTGTGTGCCGATTGCAGAATTAGACCCCTACTTGATGGTCATCTAAGTTTTTTACGGCAATAAACTTATTGGATTCAGAGTTTATCTTCATCTGCAACTAACTTATTGCTTACTAAAATAATGTCGTACTGCTATCATTGCTTAAACTATAATCTTAACCAGTTATTTGTATTTTAATCTTATATATAGCTTATCATCCAACTTTATAAAGAGATCTATGTAGGCGTTTTTTGATTCACACACAAAGTAGAATGGAGATGAACGTTGTGTGCCAAAATTAAATGAAAAAGCAGCAATGTACAGGGTCTAATATTAGCAGGTAAAGTGAATGTTATGCTAAATGCCGAGTGTCAGTCAACTGCTGGAATGGGGCAACACTTGTTAGTCCCTAACTGATCTGATTGAATGTTCACAACTACCATTTCCAGGAGATATTAATGGTCTTTATTGAACAGGAACACAAAAGTATCACAGAGGGAAAGCACAAATGACACTCTTCAGATATTCTTTGTAAGCGTAAATCCTGAATTACAATCTTTTGACCCATGTTCTCTTACCAGAGTGTTTCGCAGATCAGTAAAAAGGTTAAACCAAGAACAGAATGACCTGATGTTGCTGTTAACTTAAAGGATTGATTGCAAATTGGCTATCGTATAATATTGAATTGCCTATAAAACAAAGTCCAGGAAGTTTTAGGATTTTATAATGGGCAAATGTTTGGGGGGGTAATATAGAAAGTTTGCAACTGTACCTTTGCACCCACAGCGAACCTCAGGAACAAAACTACAGATGTGATTCCAAGAGATTCAACCTTACAAAGTGCTGTGTGTCTCTCCTACAGTGTGAAAGTGAGACATGAAGATGCTCAGTATCTTGGAGAATACAGTACTAAATACACAAGTCACAGCATTTAGATGTTTAGCTACTTGGGCTCCTGAACTTCTAAATGCCTGCACCACTAAACGCTATTACATATCCAGCCCTCAGACACTGCAGCTTATTAGTTTTAAAACAAAGTGCAGAAATGCACCATGTTTGTTGCTGTTTTAAATGTCCAGGTTTTGTTTCCAATGCTATTCTTTGGTAGATAGACTATAAGATTTTTCAGGGCAAGAATCTATTTGCTCCCTGATGCTGTTTGTCCCCCAACTGTACAAGGCCAGTTATAATAATAATAGCTCTGTACTGATACCTAACAAATAACACAAATATTTGAAAGCGCTACCTATGAAGTTGTTGTCTGGAGCTTTTGTAAACTGTTTCCCAGTCTTTCCATTTTTTGAACCAACTGTTTTCTTCCCAAGTAGATTCTGGTAGAGTTTGATAAGTTCTAGAAAGCTCTTAGAAGTGGCATAGTTGTCATGTTTTTCATTCTGCTCGACATTTATTTTATTAACACTTATATGTACAAAAGCAATGAAGTGTCTGTAAAGTGAACATGCAGAAAAGAATTCTTTTGAAATATACAAAGAACCCTCCCCTCCCCCCCCGCATTTTAGGCTCTAATCAAGATAGTGCTTTGGGAGCAATGTTTATCATCACTAATCGATTTAATCTCTCTTTTTTTCAAGATGGCACTAACAATTAAGGGCCAATTTGTGGTTGGCTTTTTGTGTGCTCACATGCAGGGGGGTGAGATGGTATAAGCAGCTTTTCTCCCCACCTCCTCACCTGATAAGGGCCAGCCACAGCTGTAGTGTTTTTTTCAAATAGCACAAGGACTGCACAATTTACAGGAGATAGTAAAAGTGTTTTGAGGGATGTCTGATTTTGCAGAAATGGAGCACTGCAAACAAACAGCCATTTAAAGTCAGATGACTAATAACGGCTATCCATACCTCCTTAGTAAAACTGCTAATGCAATACCCTGAACCTGATTTATTACTGGTACCTTGTGCCAGGAGTTTGCAGACCTGTGCAAACTTGGCTGCCTCATTATAGAGAATCTGTACCCTAAACCCTTTTTTTGTGACTGATGTCATTCGGGAGTAATATATCATTGGGTACCATAGTAGAGTGATGCATTACCTGAATATATCAGAAAATCAACTGGCTCAGCCTCTCAATCCTTGGAGTCCAGCAACAGCTGACTGTGATGATGTATTTCAGTCTGTTATTGCAATACATCAAAGCAAGGCACTGGTCCAAAGGTGTATTACTCAAAAAATGGCATTGCTGAAGGGAGCTGTCCAAGAGACTGAATCTAGTTTAATTATGGATCAGAAGGTACAGTACTCTGCTAAGAGGAGAAGGCTTCTTGGTTTCAATTTTTTGATGTATTGGTAAAATGAATTTTGAATTTGAACAGATGATATTTTAGATGCCTAAATATAAATGCAAGGAGTATGGGTAATAAGCAGGAAGAACTTGAAGAGCTAATAAATAAACACAACTATGACATAGCTGGTATCACAGAGACTTGGTGCGATAATACACACGATTGGAATATTGGTATAGAAGGGTACAGCTTACTCAGGAAGGATAGGCGGGGTAAACAGGGAGGAGATGTTGCCTTGTATATTAAAAATGTATACACTTGGACTGAGGTGGAATGGACGTAGGAGATAGATGTGTTGAGAGTCTCTGGGTTAGGTTAAAAGGGGTAAAAAAACAAGGATGATGTCACGTTAGGGGTTTACTACAGACCACCTACCCAGGCAGAAGAGGTGGATGAGGCTTTTTTAAAACAGCTAACAAAATCATCCAACGCACAGGATTTGGTGGTGATGGAGGACTTCAACTATCCAGACATATGTTGGGAAACTAACACAGCGGGGCACAAATTATCCAATAAGTTCTTGGACTGCATTGAAGACCATTTTTTATTTTTGAAGGTTGAAAAAGCTACTAGGGGAAAAGCTGTTCTAGATTTTATTTTAACAAACAGGGAGGAATTGGTTGAGAATTTGAAAGTGGAAGGCAACTTGGGTAAAAGTGATCATGAAATCATAGAATTCATGATTCTAAGGAATGGTAGAAGGGAGAACAGCAAAATAGAAACAGTGGATTTCAGGATGGCAGATTTTGGTAAACTCAGAGAGTTGGTAGGTAAGGTCCCATGGGAAGCTAGACTAAGAAGAAAAACAACTGAAGAGAGTTGGCAGTTTTTCAAACAGACATTATTAAGGACCCAAAAGCAAGCTATTCTGTTGCGTAGGAAAGGTAGAAATTATGGAAAAAGACCGCCTTGGCTTAACCAGGAGATCTTGCATTATCTCAAAATCAAAAATCAAATAGGAGTCATATAAAAAGTGGAAACTAGGACAAAATTACAAAGGATAAATATAAGGAAACAATACAGGTATGCAGGGGCAAGATTAGAAAGGCAAAGGCCCAAAATGAGCTCAAACCAGCTAGAGACATAAAGGGTAACAAGAAGACATTCTATAAATATATTAGAAGCAAGAGGAAGACCAAGGACAGGGTAGGCGCATTGTTCAATTAGGTGCTTAATGACTTTTTTTTTGTCTTCACCAAGAAGTCTGATGATGAAGGAATGCCTAACAATAGTGAATTCTAGTGGAATGAGGTAGGTTTAGAAGATAAAATAAAAAAAGAACAATTTAAAAATTACATAGAAAAGTTAGATGTCTGCAATTCACCAGGGCATGATGAAATGCATCCTAGAATACTCAAGGAGCTGATAGAGGAGGTATCTGAGCCTTTAGCTATCATCTTTGAAAAATCATGGAAGACAGGAGAGATTCCAGAAGACTGGAAAAGGGCAAATATAGTGCCCATCTATAAAAAGGGAAATAAGAACAACCAGAAACTACGGACCTGTCAGTTTAACTTCTGTGCTAGGAAGGATAATGGAGCAAGTAATTAAGGAATTCATCTGCAAATATCTGGAAGAAAATAAGGTGATAGGTAACAGCCAGCATGGATTTGTAAAGAACAAATCATGTCAAAGCAATCTGATAGCTTTCTTTGATAGGATAAAAAGTCTTGTGGATAAGGGAGAAGTGGTGGATGTGGAATACCTAGACTTCAGTAAGGCATTTGATACAGGCTACTATAAGGGGGGTGCATAACTGGCTGGATAACCATTCTCAGAGAGTAGTTATTTATGGCTCACAATCATGCTGGAAGGGCATATCGAGTGGGGTTCCGCAGGGATCTGTTCTGGGACTGGTTCTGTTCAATATCTTCATCAACGATTTAGATATTGGCATAGAGAGTACGCTTATTAAGTTTGCAGATGATATGAATCTGGGAGGGTTTGCAACTGCTTTGGATGATAGGGTCATAATGCAAAATGATCTGGACAAACTGGAGAAATGGTCTGAGGTAAATAGGATGAAGTTTAATACAGACAAATGCAAAGTACTCCACTTAGGAAGGAACAATCAGTTTCACACATACAGAATGGGAAGCGACTGTCTAGGAAGGAGTACTGCAGAAAAGATTCTAGGGGCCATAGTGGATGACAAGCTAAATATGAGTCAACAGTGTGACATTGTTGCAACAAAACCAACCATGATTCTGGGATGCATTAACAGGAATGTTGTGAGCAAGACACGAGAAGTCATTCTTCTGCTCTGCTCTGATTAGGTCTCAGTTGGAGTATTGTGTCCAGTTCTGGGCACCATATTTCAAGAAAGATGTGGAGAAATTGGAGAAGGTCCAGAGAAGAGCAAAAAAAATGATTAAAGATCTAGAGAACATGAGCTATGAGGGAAGACTGAAATAATTGGGCTTGTTTAGTTTGGAAAAGAGAAGACTCAGAGGGGCCATGATAGCGGTTTTCAAGTATCTAAAAGGGTGTCACAATGAAGAAGGAGAAAAATTGTTCTCCGGGGCCTCTGAGGCTAGGACAAGAAGCAATGGGCTTAAACTGCAGCAGGGGAGGTTTAGGTTGGACATTCATCCTGTCAGGGTGGTTAAACACTGGAATAAATTGCCTAGGGAGGTTGTGGAATCTTCATCACTGGAGATATTTAAGAGCTGGTTAGACAGATATCTACCAGGGATGGTCTAGACGGTGCTTGGTTCTGCCGTGAGGGCAGGAGACTGGACTCGATGACCTCTCAAGGTCCCTTCCAGTTCTAGTGTTCTATGATAGTTCAAGAGAGGGTTGTGCTGTAACTCTAATTATTCAGTTGGAGACAAACGGCACAGCTGGGTCAAGTTGTTGCCACCTGGACCTTGAGAGGTGTTGCATATCAGAGTAGGCCTTAGATATAGTTAATTAAAAGTCTCTGTGGGCCTTGGTTTGCCCTTTTGCACAGAGGCTTCCAATTGACTGGGAACACTGCTCATGCACCTGAAGGTGGCCATCTTGTGATTAAGACTGCTCCTCATGAAAAGGTGCCACGCGAGGAATGCACGGGACTCTCATTCAGAAGATGATGGCCTGGCAGTGGATATGAAACAGGACTCTAGTGAGGATTGCTTTCAACAATAGCTCCCTCAAACATGTTAGAACAGAGGGAGCGGGTGGGAAGGGGACAAAGTTACCAAGTACCACATTTCCAGGTGCAGCTCCTCTCAATCAAGGTTGCTTTCTGAGCCCTTGCTACCTAATTCAGGAATGTCACATTTTTTCTCTAGACTCAATCCCCATTCCAATAGCCCTCATGCGGATGTATGTTGTAGATGGTGCTGAACATGTTTGATGTCTCCTCCTACTGCAAGCTGGAGGACCCACTGGCTCCTTCTGTCCCTGCATCCACTTGGCCCATTTATTGAGTATTCCCCACTGTGCTCAGCTGATGGGAAATACTCCTGCGAGGAACACATTACTTCTTTGGAATACAGACATGTGAAAAGAGCACTGATCAATGTGTTTCACCTCAAACCCAGTGGTGTGACATGCTCTCTCACTATCAGGCAGGGCAGCATATGGACAACTACAGCTCTTGGCCCTCCTGCAGATACTGACCACTGGTTAGAACTATAGCAGAGGTTGGCACTCTTCACCTCCTAGTGCTGCAACTATTACTACTAGACATTGATTCACAGCCAAGAGTTTGCACCTTTGAATTTCTCCACTGCCCTGCATATCCAGTTCAAGCTTCTTACCCAGCACACCTCTCTGACTTTGTCTCCTACTGCATGCCTTTCCCTCCTCCACTGAAGACACCCTTGATGAACTTTCCATCTGGTTGGTCTCATCCCTGTCTGCACGTCTTTTCCAACACTGCTCCTAGGTTTGGAACACCCTCCTATATCAGAATTCATCAGCTCACTTAGCTCAAACCCTTAACTTTTTTCTGCTGTATTAACTACAAGAAGTACAACTAAAAGCTTAATTTATATATGCATATGTCAAAACTGGATCAATGCGTGATATTATTTTAACTTTTGTCCTGCCTTTCCCCACTACTCTGTTACCCCTTCTAAAATTGGATAGCTACTGCCTCAAGGTAGGCCTTTCCTATGTATGTAATTCTGTAAAGCTCCTAAGCACATTTCAAAGCAATATAAAAATAAGTAGCAATAGTATCTCAATACATGCCAAATTCACATGTTTAATACAGAAAAGGAAAGCCTCCAGCTATCAGTGCATCTGAACTGGATAAAACAATGAAGCAGCATTAGTGTTACAGATGATGAATAAGACACGGCAGTTGGGAAGAGGGACTTCACAGCCATATCATAGAGCTATTCAGAGTGAGAAAGCAAATAGAAACAAGAGAGCTTGAAGGAAAAGGAACAACAAGGTACAGCACTGCTATGGGGATAACTCCACTGCAATGAAACCCCTGCAGCTGGCCCATACCAACTGGCTTGGGCTGCCAGGCTGTTTAATTGCATTGTACATTCAGGCTCAGGTTGAAGCTCTGAGCTTTACTCCTTCAGTTTTAATTTTAAAAAAATCAAATGCTTTTTAATAACAATCTCAAAATCCCAAATGAAACATTTTATTTGGGGGTCCAAAAATTGCTCAATGCGCCTGATATCTGTCTTGCTGTAGCTGGGCCACTAGTTAGCACTGTTATTCTGCATGAATATGATTAATAGCATATGTAAACACAATGACTCAAATATTTGAATGGGGGTGGCCATTTCAGGAATGTGTCATGTATTTGTTCGAGACAGTTTTAGGATTTGCTTTGTTGTTAAAAGAAGATATAAACAGTCTTGTGTTTATGAAAGATGTCACTCACACTGATATGCATGACATGCAGCCCCAGGGAAAACACAGCCAGAACAGACAAATAGTGCTGAATGATTAATAGTTAATAAGAACTGATTCACCCAAGACCCTCCTCCATAAGATGAGCAACAAGGTTCAGAATAAGTGATACCAATTTAGACAGGGATGTAGGTGGTGTGTTTTTGCTGCAATATCACATAGCTCTCCTCTTGGGGTCTGAGCCAATTCACAGGATTAAGGACCATGGAGCCATCACATGAGTCACAGCTCAAGCTAAAGCTTAGCTGGCAACTTGGGCTTGAACTTGAGCTGCTAACTTTAGTTAAAAAAAGAGTTTTTGTGTCTTTGCTGCTGTTTTAACTCAAGTTAAGAACACATCATACCGTTAGGCTGCAAGGGGATATATTTTCTTCTCTCTCTGTAAGGACCATGCACAACAACAAAGCTATATAATTAACTAAAGTATGAGTGAACATATATAATGAGAAACATGTTCTAATGTGATTAATGGATCAATCCCACTTATTGGTTGGCGTGCTTCTTTGCTGGTGAATTTCAAGAGAGGTGCTGAAGCAATCTGACTAAAAGAAGGTAGAGCCAAACCATAAATACATATTAGTATTTTAAATCTATTAGCCATATTCTGCCCTGACTTATGGTTGGGACTGTTTTGGGCACAAATCAAGGCACACTTTACCTTTAATCCCTTCTTCTTTTAATGCACAACGCCCAGTAATAAACACAGACGGAAAGTTCATTATTTTCAAAATCTAATTTAGGCATCTACTTGAAGCTACTGCAGCACTTGAATCTAGCACTTCATGTGATATCAGTGCTCCATTGTTACTTAGTATTTGGACAGCTGAGTTACAATTCTGGAGCACTATATTGTTCTGTTTCTATGAAAATCACTTCTTGTGTTGACTACGCTTATTCTTTTCCACTTCATTTCTATATTATAAATCAACTTAAGATCCTCGGGGATATTATTAGTAACTTATTGTTACCTTTTTTCTATGCACTTTTGAATACCAGCACTCCTCAGTCACAAGTGTCAGCCTATTAAGTGCTGTTGAGACATCTGAAAATAATATACCCCGCTTCTAAGGCTTCCATTGCATTAGTAGTATGTTAATTATTACAGCAAATGATAAAACACTGCAAAATTGTTTTCTCCCCCACCCTAATAACATAAATAAAAGGAGCAATTAATTTCCTACAATAAAAACAGGCAATACAATAACGTACAAATGCAGAGATTCTTCATTATTGCATCAAATTGCAAAACGGAAACATATAATTTCAAAAGGCTCAAAAGTAAAAATGGAAACACAGCTGATGTTGCGTCAGCAAGTAGACTACAAAAAAATGTGAGGCTTGCACAGCTCTCAGCCTGCCTTCTTGGATAAGCCAGTTCAGTTGAGATTTCAAAACTAAAAGCCCTTTAAGGACTAAGCCCTCTTTTGATACAAAAAAACCTCGCTCTTCTTTTGTTAGGCTTTTGGGGATTTTAGACAACCAGTTTTCTAAGTCCTTATTGCTAGTTACCTGAATAATTCTGTAAGTTGATGGTATTGCAACTGATCTTAAAATTTCAATATATTTATGTAGATATATTCCTATAGTAGAAGTCTTGTGATAAATAACCACAGATTTTCAAATGGTGTTTGCATACTCTCAAATAATATATATTACACTTGAAGCACAGTTGCCAGCAGTACTTTAAAACCTTCCACTGTTATTCGAGCTGGTTGGTTTGTTCTTAGTTGCTGAAAAAAAGATAACACTTTTTTGATATTTTGTTTAATTTTACAAGTATTCACGGCACATTCCCTGCTTTGCATGGAAAATGTATTTGCACAGTTGTCAGAATGATGGACAGGGAGAGAATGATAGGAAGAAGCACTGATCTTTTCTTGTTATTACATACAATAGCCCAGTAGGAATCATGATGTGTTGGTGAGACAAACTGTGTCCCGTCCTGGAACATATTAAGTTTGTCTCCAGGACACACATGACTTCACTAGGGTGTCTAACCTCATTCATAATAGATGCTAATCTTTTCAGGGCTGACTGATGACAGCACTTCCTGCCCTTCACGGAATTAGAGCTAGGTTTTATCAAAGGACTCAAACTGCCTGCTAATTAGACTAATTCCCTTCATCATGAATTATTTATTTCCATTGGTAACCGATCACTGTGACATTAATGGGTTCTGCTCAACTTAGTTTCATACTAATATACACTATAAGTTAAATGTTTTAAAACTCCTGATACTTTACTCCAGGTCAAATGTATCCTAGCCTAACTCTTGATACTTTCAGTGAAGTTTTGATTGGAAAGTTCAAGTAACAATAAAAAAAATAGAAAACAAAAATGCAGAATGGTTTTAAATTCTGCAAGGACATTTGTTTTTTTTTCCCAGTTATCAGGAGACTGAGTCAAAATGAACACATACTTAGGCCTCAGTGGTGTGAAATACCAACCCAGAACTTCCAAGGGCTTGGATAAGAGTTCATGGTGAGATTCTGCAGTGCTTCTACAGCCAAAACCCCAAGGCAGTGCAAGAAGTTTTGAGTTGCAAGTATCAGGGCTAAGTGAAGGCAAATGACATACCATCAAGTTAATGGGGATAGGCATTGAGTTAACCCTAATTCCAAGTAAGGCTAAATTGTGAGAGCCACAAAATGATATACCCTAATCAGAAATAAATTATATCTCAGTTATTAGTATATAAATCCCCTTTATAAAATACCTTTCTGTATTATATGCTATAAAGACTAAACTCTAATTTTGCTGCTTAATTATGCTTACTTAGTTCCTAATTTTATAGGTGCAAAAATAGATAGATAGATAATGTTATAATGTTTTAATTTGCTTAAGATGATGGATAATGCTTTACCCTGTCATCTTGACCATGGAATTTACACCATATCTCTGATGCACAGAGTTGTTATGATTCATGCGTATAGTATAGTATAGTATAGTATAGTATAGTATAGTATAGTACAAAGGGATTATTTTCTACTTTTCTTCACTGTTTAAGACCCAGTCCTGCAAAGGTGCTATGTGCCTTCTGGGAGATGATGGGCACACTCAGCTCTGACCAAAGTGAGCAGGTGTCGAGAGTATTCTGTATCTCCAGGTTTCAGAGCTGGGTGCAGTTAAGTGTATTCCATGTGCATCTATACTTAAACGCTGCTATTCTCTCTCTCTGATCTTGTCAAGTCAGTCAGAGAATAGGTTTTATTCCTGTTTAATCATCCTGTCTATACAACGTTGTAAAACACAATTCCTACAAGACCTAGAAGGATCAACAGCCAGGTTGTTTGTATTAATGAGTGTAGAATAACTACTGCAATGAGCTATCTGGACAGAATAGTCTACATCTCCTGAACTAATAAAGAATGTGTACAGTATATCTGACAGATAATCTTGCAAAGTAGAATCTAAAGAATGCGTGTGATTTCAATGCAAAGTGATATCTGAGAGATTCGGTTAAAAAAAGATAGAGATATCATATTCAGGAAGTATATGTACATTTTGGTCACAGTGGGGGTTACTGACACTGTGAAAATAAAGGGGTTATTTTTCTACTATTGAAATAATACAGAATCAATGAGACACAACTGTGAACTTCAATGGCATCAAGGGGTTTCTGTTGACATCATAAACCACAAGAACAGAGTTTGAATGGATTGAGATGTCATCAGAAGCCCCAAGATGGCATTACAGCCTTGTTTTTCTCAGTTGCCTTTTTCCCCTTAAACACAGGAATCTAACTTTTATTTTAATTAGAAAAAAAATAAACCTCTCCCATTTCCTTTCCATTCTCCTAGTTCCCATCTCTTCTTTCAGGTTCTGCTCTCCTCCTGTTTTCCTCCATCTTCCTCTTGCCTTTTCTCTCCTTTCCTATTCACTATTCCCTTCCCCTCTTGCCTCTTTCATGCCTTAAAGCAAATTGCTTCTGGAATGGGCCTCTTGAGCTTTTGCTGGACATGACAACAGTGATTGGTAATGTCATTTCAATAGGGCAAATAGTTATTTTGATAATACAGATAAACTATTCTATTAGACAAAAAAGACGTGAGTCAAGTACCCCGATTATGTCCACAAAATTCCTGGCCAACAGTATAAGATTTCAGAGAGCTGGGGCTGGCTCTAAGCAACTACTGAGGCAGCTACATAAAATATCTTTTGGTTCAGAGGTCATATTACTACTACTAATAAATTACACTTATATGGTGCCTTCCATCTGATGACCTGAAAGCATTGTACATAACATTGATGAATTAAATCTCAAGAGCCTTCTAACATAGATATTATACCCATTTCATAGGTGGGGAAGACTAAGGAACCAAGAACTGTTTGTTGCTTACACAAAGTCCTGCAGGTCCTGATCCCTGATTCTATGGCATTCAAATGGATTTTTGCCATTAGCTTCAAAAGGCCCAGGATCAGGCTAATAGTGAGTAAACAACAGAGTCAGTCATAGAACTCAGCTCTCCTGATTCATGATCGTGTGCATTAACCCCTGGACATTGCTTCGTCAGATATAAATGAGACAATATCTTCTCTACATGCTGCTGTCCATTTTTTATTCATATTTCTAACTTACAGTTCACTTAGGAAAGGTAGACTTTGCCCTTCATTGCTCTTCTGCCATGAGCAGGCCCACCCAACTCACTTGGGAACTGTTTTTTAAAATGGTGTTCTGGGACCATATCCTGTTGTATAAATAAACACTGCAACCTTAAATCTAGCTTTTATTATAATGCAAGTCACTATGCAGTACAAGGAAACAAAGAGTACACTATACAAACACACATTAAACATCTTCAGCACAACAGTAATCACAATTTGCTTATATCGTTAGACCCATGAGATGTGTGCGGTCTTATTCAGGGTTCTACTGAGTTGTGCTTAATAGATTTGACTGATATCACAAGATTTTGACAGAAAGATATCATTCACCAAGAGTTCTGCTTTACATTAAATTTGGAAAATTCCCTTTTTTGAGATACATGATAAATAAACCCCACATAAACAGGAGAATACATTTTGTTATGTGCACTAAAGTACGTGCAGATGTGCACCTTCAGTAAAAACACATGCTGCTGGCTGTGGACATTCTGCTAATTAGCTGGGCAGCACCTGAATCTCTCCTAAGTGGTCATTCAAGCACTGAGCATACAGGGAACTCTGTGACTGGAGAGTTAATGTGGTCTGTTCCAAGGGACAGAAATGGGACAAGAAAGCACTAAAAATATAATCGGATAGGTTTAGCAGCAGCTGATCCTGAAACTCTAGAGGAACACTGGAAAGGAAGGGAAGGAGAAGTACTTCTAGAGTGAGAATAAAGGAATGTATGTAGGCCTGGGCACTTCTGGCATCCAAGGAAGTTTGTGTTGCTATGCAAGCAGTAGCTACAACTGCCTCATGCAGATAGAATGTTACTCTCTCTGGTTATGGGTGACACCATGAAGACAATGATGACTGAATCACTCACACGTTATGAGACTGCCCATGAGTTTGTGATGATAAACATCTTGTTTGACTCTAAGCCAAACAGCTCTTTCAGGTATGTGCTGTCTCACTCAGAGCTATAAAATAAGTGGTCAACATGTAATGAGTTTGCCTCTAGCACCACTCCCCCAAACAATCCTGGCAGGCAGGTCAGGAGCCCAGCATGGCAGCAGGCTATTGGCAGGGCAATGGAGCAGTAGCAGGGCGGGTGCTGGCGGGGAGGCCGGTGGCCACCAGTAAGAGCCAGGGTGCGGAGGCCAGAAATGACCTCCCCTGGTCCGGCAAAATCCCTCATTCAGGTCCTAAGGGTGCTGGACGAGGGAGGCCCAACCTGTATTTGTTATCACTTATAAATATAGCTTGTGCTGCCCTGTACATTGCCACCCAACACACATCATTTATATGCAGCGAGGAACTGTCTAACAAATTTCCTGAATCTGCTTCAGTTTACCACAGCATCTGGGAGTTTTGAAATAATAGGAAAAACCTGTCACAGTAGTCTGACATTTGCTCAAACAAAGAACTAAATCAGCTGCTTGAGCACTCAAGAGAGAACCAGTGAGTGAATGCAGTGGCCATTTATTAGCATGGCATTTAACCTCACCAAAGTCCACCTTCCATACCAATTATTACTTTAGCCTGGTAATTTACAAGGGCTATAACTTTAGAAAGATTAATAATTTTTGATGACCAGAAACTTCTGCACAGCTTAAGCTATGTCCTGATCACTCCCAGAGGTAATTTGAAGGCTAGGCATGTAATAAGTATTTTGAACAAATGTCCATGGGTGAAGCAAACAAAAGTAGCAAGTTTTCTTTCAGTTTCTAGGTCATTAGCCAAACCTACATCTTTCTATAAATGAATTCCTAATCATATATGCCAAAGAGTCCGTATGCTATTTGCCACGGATTCTAAAGGTTATGTGGTCTGAGTAAGCTAATACATCAATATTTAAGCAGAAAAACAAAACATACGGTATTTAACTTTCATATTTTTGCTTGGGAATCTTTTCAGTTGTTTGCCTGCTTTTTGTTTTTAACACCTTGTAGGACATTTCAAATTCCATATAAATCTTTTGTTGTTGTTCTCTTTCCCTCTGCCCCATCCCTCCATGGCAATTTGCATAGCTTGGCAAAATAATTTTTCAACCCAGAAGAAACAATGCTGCTTTGTGATCTCCTGAATCTGCAGGTCTTTGGCATATACTATAATAGGTCAGAAAATGTCTGTCCTTTTTGTCAGACTGCCATTTACATTAATGGTGTTATTTCTCTTGATGCAGTTTGCATTGTGTATGCGTTGCTCTATTTTCAGTTACAAAATCATTCCAGTAGAGGCAGTGAAATCTAGCCATTAATAGTACTATTCCAGCAGTGGTACAAGTGGCAAGATTCTCATAGTGCTAATTAAGTAGCTTTTTTGGTGAGTAGATACTAATAGCATGTGTGAGTCTGAAAACATTGTAGTTTCCCTGCTTCTATAATAACTGAACCAAGATCACAGATGTCAACATTTTAGAATTTTGATATGTTCAAATTATGTCTCTAACCTTTTTAAAAATATTTTAAAAATACATACACCGTCCTATTATATACACATGCATATTTATTTATAGTACATAAAAACACATTAAAAATGTTAAAATTACAAAGGCAACACTCAAGCAATAGAAATACCACAATTAAAGTTGCCCATGAAACCTTAATTCAGCCCTCCAGCTCGTCCCCCATGGTTATGTATTCTGAAACAGTCTTAAATTACATGACCACAGACTACTTTTTCCACAGGGCTCCTGCCTCCGTGCATAGAGTGGCTAGTGCTCATTGAATAGTCAACATTTTTTATATATTAATTATGTGTGTGGCCTCATACATTTAGGAAGGACAAAGACAAATGCACAATTACAAAATGGGCAATAACTGACCACACGGTAGTACTACTGAAAAGAATTGGAAGGGTTACAGTGGACCAGATATTGAATATGAGCCAATAATGGGATGCAATTTAAAAAAAAACGCTAATGAAATTTAGTAACAGAAAGGTTGTATATAAGACGAGGGATGTAATTGTCCTGTTCTACACAGCACTGTTGAGGCCTCAGCGGGAGCAATGGGTACACTTCTGGGTGCCATACTTTAGGAAAGGTGTGCGCAACTGGAAAAAGGCCAGAGGAGAACAACAAAAATGATCAAGGATACAAAAAATCTGACCTAAGAGGAAAGGTTAAAAAAACCTTGAAAACACTTGGTCTCGAGAAAAAAAACCTGAAGGGGGCCATCTTCAAATATGATAAGGGCTGTTACAAGGAGGACTGTGGTCAATTGTTCTGCATGTCCACTGAAGGCAAGACAAAAAGTAATGGGGTTGATTTGCAGCAAGACTAGATATCAAAAAAATATTTCTAGCTGTGGAATCGGCTTCCAAGGAAGGTTGTGGAATCCCCATTACTGGAGGGTTTCAAAAAAAAATGGGACAAACACCTGTCAAAGGTGATCTAGGTTGATTTAGGCCTGCTACCATTAAGGGTTCTTGACTGGATTTCAGGTTCCCTTCCAGACCTACTATTCTATGAAAATTTACTGCATAGCACCAAAACTCTGCACTGAATCCAGAACTATTAATTTCCTTATTGCTGCTCTATGATGCTATGATTTTAGTAACTTAGTTCTTAATAATTATTATTATTAGTTTATTATTAATTTATTAATGTATCTTTACAAGATCCCTAAGAAGCGATGGGATATTTTTATTCCCATTTTACATATGGCAAACTGAGTCACAATGGCTAAAGCCGAAACTGTCAACAGTGTCAACTGATTTTAAGAGTCCAATCTGAGAAACCAGCAGCCTAATTTTTCTGAGTGCTGAGCATTTTATAGTACTTTATATGTTCAGTGCACTACTTCCATTAACTTCAATTGCAGTTGAGAGTTCTCAGGACTTCTGCAAATCAGACAACAGAAGTCTGAAAAATGGTACCCAGAAAATGAGGAATATACAAGTAGGACAGATCAAAACTTTTCCATCGGAACTGATTTTCAATGGGAAATTGGTTTTTGTTGAAACAAAGGATTTTTGCTTTTGGCAAAAAGTATCTGCTTCCCAGGGAGAATTTTTTTCCCCATCTAAATATTTTGCCAAAAATCTTTTGGTTTTCTTGCTTCAAACCTGAAAATTTCCATTGGAACAAAAAATTGGACCAGCTCTAATACACAGCAGTCACTTGTGAAAATTTTTGCTTTATTTGATTTGCTCAAATTCACATCAGAACTCCGTGGTAAAAGTAGGGATTGAATCTAGTTCATTCAACTACTTTAACTGGGGTATCCACCTTTCTCTTCTTTCAGTCCCTTGCTTCCTTCCTATAAAACATACATGGCCAGTGTTTAAGAGCATCTGCTGGTTCCTCAGGTTGAAGATAGAGATATACAGATGCAGGGTAGTAGCAGGAAGATAGCTGAGTGTGAGAAAGTTCTTAACTGCTTATTTTGCTTTTTGTGGCATACACTGAAATAATAGACCATTTCAGTCTTACCAGTAAACTAGCAACATTTTTTGGTGCAGAAACATATTTGAAAATGTATACATATTTTCAGTTGCTATCTAAATACAGAAATATGAAAATATGGATAGGATTACTTAATGTAACTAAAAATGGTAGCTCGTTGACAAAAAATTCCTGCTGGGTTCCACAACCTGGAAAGGTAGCTTTTATGAAGCAAATAAATCTTGAAGAAATAAGTAACAATACAGTTTGTTTCATACCAATGTCACAATATTTAGTTCTGCCATTTAAGTATAACTGCTCTGTTTTTACAGTGTTACCACTATTGATAAATGTGGATTACAGGGAATAATAAAATTCTCCCTTATCTTGGTAAAATGTTTGTTTATTAAAAGGCAAAAACTGCTACTTATTCATTACACAGTCTAGATTTAAAACAAATGCTTCTATTTATCATGGTAAATTAAAGTATGACATTTCGATGATTTTGTGTGATTTAATACTTTTAAGATTGCAATATAGTTTGCTTTAGCCTGCTTGACAGATAATACATATGGGTTTATGTGGATCACAATTTGCTGGTGGCTGCTGTCTTGCTGCATGTAAATGCCCATTTCTTGTTTTGAGAATAATCACAGCAACAAAAATATGGTATTTGAGGTACTATTTGCAGTCCAAAATGTATTCGTTTCTGACAGCAACCTGCCACAGCTGAACCCCCCACCCCCATACACACACCATGAAGAAATCCCACAGCGGTACTCATTTTGCCATTTTTAATGAGGAATTTCACCTAGGTTGCAATAAAAAAGGGGATATGCATGTTTTTTTACTTTGTTTTTACTGAAGTGAGTCTTCCCTTAAAATCATCTTATCATTTGATAATGAATGCAAATGTTTGGCCACACAAAACTTGAGCTCTGGGATTAAACATTCATTTCAGACTCACTCAGACAACAAATTACTTCTATTACTTCTTAACCACCTAAACACAAAGGAAGGGTCATTTATATAATGTTCAACTGACTGGTAGGGGTGAGGATCTGATGGGCCTGGCAGCAGGGGCTGGGGTCCATAATTCTCTCTCCTATCCTCTTATTTATTCAGTATGCCCCTCTCCCTCTGTCCCCTCCCCTTTCTTCTCAGTTCAGGCAGGACTTATGCTATACTTAGAATGGAGGGGTATGTCTAGACTGCATCCCTCTGTCGGCAGAGGGATGTAGTCTAGACATACCTGAGGGGTGGTGTACAGGATGTATTGTGGTGTGAGGAACTTGCATTTTTGTTCCATTGTGCTTTCTGGGCCCATTGGGAGAACCAAGCCCAATAGGCTCCAGCTTCAATGGGATGGGTGTGGGTGTGTTATATTGGGATCCCCAACCCTAAGCAGCTCATTCTGGTGCCCACTCTAGTGCCCCATCCTTCATCCCTGAGATACAAATGACAGATTCCCCAGCATGCATGAGGCTCACATTATCACCCTTTTCTAGCTCTGGGAAGGCTATTTTTCTCTTGACAAAATTTGCAAACAGCCTAATGGGTCTTCTGATCTTCCTCTGGGCAGCCAGTGTGGTGTGTTGGGGACTATGCATTTTAAAGGTGGAGCTTCCCAGGCAGAGTCTAGGTGGGGCACTGTGAAGCTCAGCCTTTCAAGGGCATAATCCCTAATACTGCATGCGGGGGGGGGGGGGAGGGGTGTCTGGTTGGGAGGCATTCTTTATCACAACTCTGTCCTAAGCACCTGCTATAACATGCCAGAGCAAACTACCATAAGGTACCTTTTGACTGTATGAATCAAGGGGAACAGACTGCTGTAAAGCAGAGGAGAAAATTATCTCTAATAATGTCTCCTTACAGTTTTGGACATCTCCTAGAGCGGAGCTGGTATGGAATAGACTAAAACAAATGATCACAGTCAAATTTCAAATACTTTAAACCTACCAGTTCCTTGTGGACCTCCAAAAAGCACCATCATAACCAGCACACTCACTAGCAATTCTGATTCGAGAGCCAGTGTGTCAGAATGGCCATGGATTCTGACAGCATAGACTCAAAATCCTGTCTTTCCTTCAGTTGAGTGTTTTGGTCTCCGAAGAAAGGCGTATTTTGCTTCAGGGGACTGGACTCAATAACCTCTCGAGATCCTTTCCAGTTCTAGTGTTCTATGATTCTGAACTACACATTTAGGGTAGCATGGGAAGCCTAAGATCTGGGATTCAGAGTGGGGCAAGAGCCATATCCAGCGATCTATGATACAAAGGGTAGAAAATGGATCCCCAGATATGGAGTGCATGGGAAGAGCATCTGTGTATGCCCTCAAGCAGAATTGCTAACCACAGGCATTCAAAAATCATGAGTCAGCCACCCAGAAATTACGAGATGCTTTTAAACAAATAATATGTGTTGGTTTCTTTTTATTTACTGTCTGCTTTCAGCATCTTTAGGGTTCACACAGTGATGTTGTCAAGCTTTTTCTCTGCAACCACACGGGCTACACATTTGTATTAAAAAAAGCAATATGAGCTTCTCAGACAATCTCCTGAGTCTAGGATCTGGGGCTTTTAGAAAAACACTAAATACTGAGAAACTCAGGATAAAGTCTTAAGAGTTGACAACACCGTCTGTTTTGGCACATTTGTAGGGCAGCATGTGGAAACTTGTACTACACTTTCCATGCTGTACATAATCTGTGGATTAGCTTTCATTCTTCATAGCTATCAGTCTGGAACCTTTCACAAAGGCTAAACAGACACAAAACTTGAAAGAATCTAAAAGAAAATCCTGTAAACCAGGAATTAGCCCCACTCAAGTTCCTTTGTATCACTGAGCTGCCTTATATTTAGTAGGAACAAGGCCTGTCAGCAGTCAGCATTTGTTTAAAACTCTTTTACTATATAACATTTAACAGCTAGTATGAAATCATTCTAAGTAACAGAATAAGAAAAGTTCCAGTCAAGAGAGAAATTAACCAAATGGAACTTACATCAGGTAACTCCACCTTCTCAATGAAACCATGGCTGACTGATTGCAGAGCCTCCAGTGGTCAGGAATGAAACTGGTCAATGGTGGTGCACTTCATCACAGCTAGAAATTTCCTTCCCCTTGTTCTCAGTATAAAGCCCACAGAGGAGAAGCATAACACAATCTGTAAAGCAAAAAATAATCACACATTGTTTAAAAATGTGTTTACGAAACAAATTTCTGTCCCAGTCCAGTTTATATTCAGAATTGTATTAGCACCAAAGGCATGATTTTTGGAGTTCCTTTCTGCCACACCCAGGAAAACTTCAACGTGTGTTTCTTCAAATCCATCATTTCAGTTCTCTCCTCAGCCTCCTGCCTCAGCATACATAAATAAACAAATAAATCAGACACCACAAACAGATGTTCTTCTCTGGCAGGCACGCATCATGAACTGTACTGTTCTCAAAATATTTAGCCCCTCTGCCCTCAGTAAAAGGGGGTCAGAGGACAATCACCTACTTTCAAAGTCCCATGTTAGCCATGCTCTCCAATTTCAATTACTCATTTCTGGTAGTCACAAATGGAAGCAACATACAGAGGTAATTGGTTTGTCATTGAAGGGTCTGAATAAGAAAAGACTGAGATGTCTCTCGGCTTATTGCTAACAATTCCCATGCTTTATGTTTCCATTCTTTAAACTCAGACACTCAACTTCCCATTGAAGCATTCTGGGTATTCTTATTAAAGGATTTCTCCAAGGGATTCAGTATTTTATTATAATCTGCAAGAACTAGAATTACGAGTAGAGAGCATTCAAAACATATGTGCAACTGTTTCTAGAGTATTTTACAAAAAGCACTACCCTAATTCATGCATAACCTTGACTATTACTCATGTTTTTATTCCTATGATAACGCATCAGGCTTTGCTAGCTTCCTCACAAGAACAACATTCAAATCTCTTCTCTGTAAATGTAGTTTATTCCATAGCTTAACTGCATGGTGGTTTCTGCTTCCAATCTTCAGTCCTCAGATCTTACGGTGAGCTCTTTCCTTCCCTTTATTCTCACCCCAAGTTCCCTTTTCTTTATTGTCTTATGAAACACTCCATTTTTTGCCTCCTGGCACCTTCAGTGCCTGGTATCACAATAAGATACTCCCCAATTTTATCCAGTAGTAGGAGCATTTCTTCACATCACACCACCTAAGAAACCACAGTTTTCCATCAGAGCAAATTGACCAATATCCTCTGCTTTCACCTGTGCTGCTCAGTAACTCTAAGAAGCTAAATATGGTGGATTTCAAGATTTAACCACTTCATCACTATTAAATAAGCTACATACATCTAGATAGTCTATTGATTGAATGAGTCATCCATTAAAAGAGCAGCAGTTTAAAAAAGGAGACTGTAAAACAACAAAAAGAAAAGTATTAAAGACAATCCTGATTCTTTTTGTCCTCTTTGGTTTTATTAGATTTTAAACATGTACCTTTCTTCTGTAGATAACAAACAATGCTCTTGTAGAGACAAATCAGAAGTAACTTGGCAAATTCAGTCTTGCTGTAATTCCACCAACTTCAATGCAGTTACACCCTGGATTACTTGGCCCAATAAGTGCATTCAGTAGATACTGGTAGTTAGTATGAACAATAACATTTTTAAAGGACTGAACAGCGTCATATTTTATTTTTATAAATACTTTATACAAGGGGTCAATGGAAGCTTGAAAAACATCACTACTTTTCTTTGGAAGTTTATCTCTTCCTATAGTTATCTAGCAATACTAAAAATTGAAGAAGATATCAGGTGGGATTTTTTTTTTTTTTTTACTTTCTTATATTGGTTACTTTGTGAATTTATCAGAACTTTATGTTTAGTCAGTTTCTCTTTTCTTCTTTGAGCAGCTAGCCCCTGGCCAACATGACTTTTACAAATACTAACAGACAAGGGAGGAGAGCAACCCTCATCTTTTAAAAGTCTATAGAAGAAATATCAGGAGATATTATATAAAGGTTGCTCCATCAGAAACTGGATTTTTAAATATTAGAACATTACAAACAAAATGAAGCTGGCAGTTAAAATAAGGGTTAAAATAAGCAGGCCCTATTGACAATTATTCTGATGCTTGGAATTTTTTGTATTTATGATTCACTGCCTGGGCTTCCTTAATGCTATTTGCTTTTCACAATAAGATAGTACTTCAATTTTATCCATCTGAGACTAAAATACAGTCATAAACACTTCATGCAGGCCAATCCATGGTACACCCAACCATGTACACAGCTGGATACAAACACACACATACTACATATTGTGGCAGTGGGCAATATAAATACAGCACTGTGAAAATTAATTTGGATTAGATATAATTTAACTCAGAAAACATTTTGAATGGCAATTAAATATGATACTTGAAAAGCAGTGATCCTTGGAAGTTGTGGCAGAAAATTGCTGGTGGTTATCCAAAACCATCCACCCTTTTTTAGGCTTGCTGACTTCACCTTAGATGCCTGCTATCTCCCAGTAACCAGCCCAACATGCAAGAAACTCTAGCAGCCTCTCTGCTGGAGGATGGATGCTTTTGCATTCAGATTTACCACACTGGAGCATCACTGCTCTCTCACAAAATAAAAAAAATCATTGTATACTTCTTCAGTTAAAAATAGCGGCTGCCTGTTGACCCTAATTGTGACTCCAGCTTTAACCACTAGGAAGTAAATGGTGCACTTCAGTTTCATAGCAATTAAGTTAGTCTCTGCCAAACAAAAGTGGTAGGAAAAGCATGTGCTTTCACTGTCATCTTCATAGGGAAGGGGGAACATCTGGAAGTTTACATCTGAATTATTAAAAATTCCACCTCAGAACACTCCTGTGATCCATAGACTCATAGGGCTGGAAGAGACCTCAGGAGGTCATCAAATTCAGCCTCCTGCCCTAGGCAGGACAATCCCAACTAAACCAACTCAGCCAGGGCTTTGTCAAGCCAAGACTTAAAAATCTCTGGGGATGGAGATTCCACCATCTCCCTAGATAACCCATTCCAGTGCTTCACCACCCTCCTTGTGAAATAGTTTTTCCTAATATCCAACCTAGACCTCTCCCACTGTAACTTGAGACTATTGCTCCTTGTTCTGCCATCCATCACCACTGTGAACAGTCTTTCTCCATCCTCTTTGGAACCTCCCTTCAGGAAGTTGAAAGCTGCTATCAAATCCCCCTTCACTCTTCTCTTCTGCAGATTAAACAAACCCAAATCCCTCAGTCTCTCCTCACAGCTCATTGTGCTCCAGCCCCCTAATCATTTTGGTCGCCCTCCGCTGGACACTCTCCAATTCATCCACATCCTATCTATAGTGGGGGGCCCAGAATTGGACACAGTACTCCAGGTGTGGCCTCACCAAAGCCGAATAAAGGGGAATAGTCACTTCTCTGGATCTGCTGGCAATGCTCCTCCTAATGTACCCTAATATGCAATTAGCCCTCTTGGCTACATGGGCACACTGTTGACTCATATCCAGCTTTTCATCTGTAATCCCCTGGGTCCTTTTCTGCAGAACTGCTACTTAGCCATTCGGTCCCCAGCCTGTAACAATGTTTGGGATTCTTCTGTCCCAAGTGCAGGACTCTACACTTGTCCTTGTTGAACCTCATCAGATTTCTTTTGGCCCAATCCTCTAATCTGTCCAGGTCACTCTGGACCCTGTCCCTGCCTTCCAGCGTATCTACCTCTCCCCCAGCTTAGTATCATCTGCAAACTTGCTGAGGGTGCAATCCAGCCCCTCATCCAGGTCATCAATAAAGATGTTGAACAAAACTGGTCCTACACCAGATCCTTGGGGCACTCCACTAGAAACCGACCGCCAACCTGACATCAAGCCATTGATCACTACCCGTTGGGCCTGACAGTCTAGCCAGCTTTCTATCCATCTTACAGTCCATTTATCCAATCCAAACTCCCTTAACTTGCTGGCAAGAATATTGTGGGAGACTGTATCAAAAGCTTTGCTAAAGTCAAAGAATATCACATCCACTGACTTCCCCATATCCATAGAGCCAGTTACCTCATCATAGAAGCTAATCAGATTGGTCAGGCACAACTTGCCCTTCATGAATCCATGTTGACTATTCCTATCACTTTCCCCTCTTCCAAGTTTGATTGATCTTGTATGGAAGTGGGGCACTCACCGAGACTCATTATGGGTGTGGTTTCATTGCAATTAAAAACCTGCCTCTGGCCTCTGCCAGCTGACTCAAGCTTGCAAGGCTTAGGCTAAGGTGCTGTTTAAATTGCAGTTTAGGGCCATAGAGCCTATGCTTCAGCCCTAGTCCTAGATCCTGTGAGGTGAGAGGGTACTAGAGCTCAAGCTCCAGCCAACCTGGAATGTCTACACCTCAGTTAAACAGTCCCTTTGCCCAAGCCCAAGCCAGGTAGCATGGGCCAGTTGTGGGTGACTAACTGAGGGGACCAGAAGGAAATTTGAGGGCCAGCCTGGTATAATTGGGACAGTAATTTTCTTATTTCACCACCTCTCCGTGCTAGAACTTACAGTCATATGCTTCTGATGGAGCTAACCTGTTGGGAAAGCTGTGGATTACCCTGAAAACTGGGTTAAATACAGATTAAGGGCTTGTCTCCACCTCCAGAGGCAGGGCTGGATTTATGCACAAGCTAATTAAGATACAGTTTATGGCCTCAGATTACAAGGGGCCTCTAAATAAAAAAAAATTACTAGTTTTTAGTTGCATCCTCGCCTGTGTACTGGTATATATGCAAATATGAAACTTTATTATTTCTATTTTTATTGTTCTATTTTTATTGTTGGCTGGAGCTTGAGCTCTTTCTTTTAGAACAACACACTTTTTTTGGTAATGCTATGGGGCATTTTGACATAGTTTAGGGCCTCAGCATGTCTTAATCTGGCAATCAACGGTTTAATCTAGACCCACTAAATCGATCACTGATCACTCTCCTATCCACTCTGGTACTCCCCTGGAATGAGAGGAATGAGGGGAGTTGATGAGAGAGTTTTTCTGATTGACCCAATGCAGCATGGACCCCACAATAAGTACATATAAGCTATGTTCACTTGGGTTACGCTACGAACACAACTCAAACTGCGTAGTTTAGATCACCTTTTCCTGCAGTGTAGACCTTCCCTAAGTAACGTAGGGCTTGATTAAATGGCATCCTGTCTGCTGCAATGTGAGAATCAGAGCCTTTGTTTAACCTCCAAAAGGTCAAAACATGAGATAATTCTTTGTTTTAATTTTGTATTTTTGCAATGTTAAAATGGAAATTAAAAAAAAGAAGAAAAAAAGGGTGTTCCTTAACCCTTTGAAAACTGGCGTGATCTGGAATGCAGGCTGAGGAAAGCAGAACTGAAGGTCAGTGGTTGAAGAATTTGATGGCAGATAGGAGACCAATAAAGATTAAAGAGTTGCTGAAGCTATTCATCATCTGAATAAAGGCAAAGCAGCAGGTATTGATCACCTCTGGAGAAAGGGTGAAAGGAGGAGGTAAGGTCACTACACAGAGATCTGTGGAAGAAGTGGAATCAAGATCAAGTGACAGTCATGTAACCGAGGAATCAATGTCCTATACACAACATATAAGCTACAGCACAGATGAAGGGCAGTTTCACAAATTGCAATAAATACCAAGCCAATGTATTATATCGCTCAGTGATGTCCAGATACGGCCCAGAGACAATGAAAATGAAGTCTACTACTATTGGGTAGTCTACAATATGGGTACAGTGCTCAGGGGCTTGTATTAAATATTTGAAGGAAGAACTACTAATGCTATAACTTGTCACAACTCCAAGAATGGAAAGGCAAGGAAGACAACCAATTATAAAGCAGAAACAATTAAGATAAATGCTCAAAGACTGGCCAAAATCAGGCTGAAATTTTAAATGCTTGTATGGTGTCAGAAAGAAGATGTTTATACTTAGCACCACCTGAAACAAATTAATTTAAATCTTTTTGTAAGCAGAGAATATCATCAAGAGAAAATGAGAATAGAAATTCTGGTGCCTGAAGGCCTGGCTTCATTCTGAACTGTGGATTCTTGGGTCTGGCACACTAAAGGGGTCATACCTAAAACACTTTGGCCATTATCTTTGAAAACTCATGGAGATCAGGAGAGATCCCAGATGATTGGAAAAAGGCAAATGTAGTGCCCATCTTTAAAAAAAGAAAGAAGGACCATCCAGGGAACTACAGACCAGTCAGCCTCAGACCCTAGAAAAATCATAGAGGGGATCCTCAAGGAATCCATTTTGAAGCACTTGGAAGAGGAGAAAGTGATCAGGAATAGTGAATATGGATTCACCAAGAGCAAGTCATGTTATTTAGTCTGCAGAAGAGAAGAGTGAAGGGAGATTTGATAGCAGCCTTCAACTTCCTGAAGGGAGGTTCCAAAGAGGATGGAGAGAGGCTGTTCTCAGTAGTGACGGAGGGCAGAGCAAGGAGCAATGGTCCCAAATTACAGCGGGGGAGGTCTAGGTTGGATATTTGGAAAATCTATTTCACTGGGAGGGTGGTGAAGCACTGGAATGGGTTCCCTAGGGAGGTGGTGGAATCTCCATCCCTAGATGTTTTTAAGTCCCGGCTTGACAAAGCCCTGGGTGGGATGATTTAGTTGGGATTGGTTCTGCTTTGGGCAGGGGGATGGACTCGATGACCTCCTGAGGTCTCTTCCAGCCCTATGATTCTATGATTCTCTGACTCTGGGGATTTATGACGCCATGCTTCTATTTTTCTACATGAATCTGGGTGTCAAAAATAAAGCCACCTAAAATCAAGGCAGCATCATTTTTGTTCAATTTCATTTCATGGGGACAAGATACATTTTGTGTTTTCCCAGGCTAAAAGCTCTGAGAAGAGGAAGACATATAACAGGGATGAGCATTAAAGATACAAAGGGGTAACCAGTTAATCAATTACCTGGTATGCATTGTTTTACTGGCATGCTTACCTGGGTAACCAGTTAACTGGTGCCTAGGCGGGACCCATTGTACCGTGCCATGGGTTAGGAGTTGCTTCAATTCAGCCAGGCCTGCCATGCTGCTCCAGGGGCGGAGGGGGCTGCTTTAGTGAGCAGCCTTCCACCTGTGGTGCAACACAGCAAGCCCACCAGGCCCGGTTAACCAGTTAAACTTAACATTTTAACCATAATTTTATATCCCCAATGAGCATGTGTGGCAGGGCAACCACCCTGCTCCAGGATAAAAAGGGTTAAAAAACTGCCTTGGGAGAGGGCTCAGAGGTAAGCTAGAGTCAGCCAATCAGGGCTCATCTTGGCCCTATAAGAACAGCTAGAGGAGAGGAGCAAACACTCTTGCTCCAGCTCTGAAGGGAGAGGGACCTAACTGACACATGGTACCTTGGACAGAGCAGTGCTGGGGAAAGGCAAGATGAGCCAGAGGAGATCAGGCCTGAATAAATCCAGGCTGAGGTTCAGCGACAGGGGTTCAGGAAGTTATTAGAGCTACAGAAGAGCAGCCAGGACAGGAGAAGGCAGCAGGTCAACACCCCTTTGCCTATGATGAGTCACCATTTCAGACTGCAGTTTTTGCCTGAGGCAGGGGCTAGAAGATGACTGGCAGTGGGTCACTGAGGCAAGGTTGGTATGGGGGTTCCCTAAGGAGGAGGAACCCAGCATATGGGGCCATTGTGGAAGGGCATTACCCAGAGGGAAGGGTGACGCAGCCTCGGAGGGATGCAGGTGGAGGAGAACAGACAAACAGGTAACAGCAGGTATGTCATCAGGCGGAAGAGGGTGCTCCAGGGCTGGACTGAGCTGATTCCAAATGACCAGCAGGAGGTGCTGCAATGGTGAGTCACAATGTATTACAGCATGCATAAAGTTTTGGATTATTTCCACTAGTGTAATAATGTAAATAAGTCAATCTGGCTGCATGTGTTGCAAAGTCACATGGGCTTGATTTTCCTCTCATTGCATTGGCCTTACACCAGTATAAGTCCTTTGACCTAGTACTCATTCCTGATTTACACTATGGCAAGTGCTTTTAAGGATGCTAAGCACTTCTCAACAAAATTTACATTTGCAATATAATGTTATTGCCCTGGAGGATCTGCGGATGGAAGAGAATGGATCACTTCAAATACTGCTCTCACAGTAAGTTCAAGCATAGTTGGAGAGCTAGAAAACAGCACTATGTTTAGAGTAGCCTTTCATACACAGTAACAAAAATCTAATTTAAGTTGATGCTAAATCCTAATTGCCTCATTTTCTTTCATCAGAGTGTCTCACAGAATGCTGCTGCAAATACTTATCATACATCACTAATTTTGCTCATGCAAATAGTCCTATGAAGTCTAGGTGACAACTCCCATAGAAAAGTTACTCATGTGCATAACGGCAAGGCCTGGACCAGTAACTGTACACAGTGTGTTGTAACTGACTCAAAGCTGCAGGACTTGCTGTAAGTATTCCTTAAAATCGATGCCAACATTATGATGCAATTTCTGTCATTCAAACAGAAATTTTCACTTCCTCCCTCAGTAAAAAGAGAGCACAACACAGTGATACTAAGCAGAGTTTCCCTAATTTTCTCTTGTCTTGAAGGTAATATGAGGATTAAAAGGATGAGTTTTTTCAGGCTTCCTCTGAGTAGATTCTTCACAGAAAAAATCATCAGTACATTGATTTTTTTCCCTCGCTAACAAAGATAATTTACCACAAACACTGTGTTTATGAGAATTCATTCCGCTCTGCTGCAGCCTGGAGGAGTTATCTGTCAATTGGAAACGAAAAAAATTCCTATATATTATCCCAACTCACCTTAAACTTCCAAAAAATTCTGTCAATAAAAAATTGCCTGACGTTTTGTCTCAAATCTGCCTAACCGACATCTCATGAATCCATCCTTACAGAAGAAATAATGCTATCCACATAATTTTCACTAAACAAGTCAGGGATGTCAGCTTTTAACACAAATATTCTGCTTAGTAATATGAGGTCATTACATAGAACCTTTTTAGCTCTCAGAGCTTTTTCAGCACCTCTCACTTAGGGACTCCCAAAGTGTTTACCAAAATGAATCTCTCAAGTTTCTACACCCATGTGAGATAACACCTTCCTGCAGATAGGGAATCTAAGTAAGGAAAAGATTAAAGGCCAAATGGTGAACCCCTTACTACCACTGGTAAACAAATAGTAGCACTGAAATGAATGGGGCTACTCGTACAAATGGTTGTTTGCTTGGAATAAAGGGTTCCCAGTTTGGCCTGAAGTGACTTGCCTAATAATGTTATGCATGAAAGATGTCTGCCCAGCAACTGGAAGGTGTAATTCCCCATGCAGGGAGACAAACACACACTGGCTCTGTGTATGGGATCAGGGCTCAGGCAGTTTGGCCTATCAACCACAGCTGGGCTGAGGTCTGCCTACTAGGACTTGGAGTTGCCAGGAAAGAGTTGGAAGAATTGCAAAGCCAGGTCCCATGAACAAGAGTCAGGGCCAATGACCAGACACAGAACCTAGGGTTGCCAGATACTTCCACAAAAAATGCTGAACATGGCGGGGAAAAAAATTGATTGAGCAAAAAACCCGGGGACCAAAGTTGTTGAGCACACACACGCACAAAAAAAGGCCACACCCTGTACCAAGTTAGAATCAAGAGAGAGGAGTCAGGGTAAAACTCAGGCTGGAGTCATACATCAGAAGGCAAAGCATTGCAGTGGGCCATGGTCTTTCTAGTTGCCCAGACAACTTCCTGGGGCAACCCCGGAGATTAAGTGGGGGCATTAGCCAACTAGAGCACCAGAGTACTGTCACTTTGGTTCACATGGGCAGTACCTCTTGCTGTGTCTACTCCACACAGTGCTCTCTGGCTGTACCTCTGCATAGTCTCTTGGTGGCTCTATGGGAATCACAAAACTAGATGACTAGACAACAAAATAGCAGATTAATTTTAAAGCTGATAAATGCAAAGTTATGTATGTTGGAAAACATAATCCCAACTATATGTATAATGTGATGGAAACTAAATTAGCTGTTACCACCCAAGAGAGAGAGATGAAGTCATTGTGAATAGTTCTCTGAAAACATCCACTCAATGTGCAGCAGCAGTCCAAAAAAGCAAACAGAATGTTAGGAATCATTTAAAAAGGAGTTAGACAATAAGACGGAGAATATCTTATCATCTCTATATAAATGCATCGTACACCCACATCTTGAATACTGCATGCAGATGTAGTTGCATCATCTCAAAGGTATCTTGGTATTGGAAAAAGTTCAGAAAAGGTCAACAAAATTATTACAGTATGGAAAGGCTGCCAAATGAGGAGAGATTAATAAGACTGGGACTTTTTACCTTGGAAAAGAGATGATTAAGGGAGAATATGATAGAGGTCTCTAAAATCATGAGTGGCATGGAAAAAGTGAATAAAGAAGAATTATTTACTTCTTCCCATAACACAAGAACTAGGGGTCATCAAATTAAATTAATAGGTAGAAGGTTTAAAACAAACAAACAGAAGTCTTTCTTTACACCATACAAAGTCAACCTATGGAACTCCTTGCCAGAGGATGTTGTGAAATCCAGGACTTTAACAAGGTTCAAAAGAGAGGAGGATAGGTCCATCAATGGCTATTAGCCAGAGTGGGTGGGAATGATGTTCCTAGTGTCTGTTTATCAGAAGCTGGCAATGGTTGACAGGGGAGGGATCACTTGATGATTCATTGTTCTTTTCATTCCCTCTGGAACAGCTGGTATTGGCCAGTTGGAAGACAGGATACTGGGCTAGATGGATCTTTGGTCTTACCCAATATGGCCATTCTTATGTTCTTATCAACTGCCACAAGCTGTGCAGACCTGGGCTTGGGTCCTCACATTCTGTTTGAGCAAGTGCCTAAAAATACAGCAAGGCTGCAGCAGCATGAGCGGTGGGTTGGGCAGGATTGTAATCAGGCAGCTAGCTTGTAGTGCTATGGCCACACTGCTATTTTTAGATGCTAGCACATGTGTATCCATCTGCCCTGGGAATTACACCTCGCAGCATGGCCTTGTGGAGCAGACACTGGTCAGGAAGTCACAAGACTTGTGCTCAGTTCCTAGTTTGTCACTGATTTGGTGTGTGTTCTCTTGAGCAAGTCATGTAATCACGCTGTGCCCCTATTTCCCCTCTCAACCTTTCCTGTCTTCTCTTTTTAAATATTTGTGGGCAGGAACTGGTTCTCATTAGACATTAGTAAAGCACCTACCACAGTGGGGCCTGGTCTTCCTTAGGCTCTACTGTCATTTGAACAACTAATAAGTCAGTAGCAGGAATAAAACCAAGGAGTTCTAATTCTGTTTCGTGCTCTAACCACACAGCCTGTTTTACAAATCATATTGCACATGAAAGATTTTATATTACTTTAAATATACATTTCTTTGGCTATTCTTTTATCTACATTCTAATTATTATATTGATCATTTACTGCTATTCCTACATTATTCTCTCTCTCAAAAACAAAATCAAGCAATACTTCTCCATTGCATCGCCTAAGCTTTCTTTTATCTCGGAAATACTTACAGGAAATGAAGTTTGAGTTCTCTCTCTTCATTTTATTTATTTTTAGTTAGTAAATGCTTTTGATTCACTAAAAGCTTTTTTCCCACCTGTCTTTCTTTTCACCTTTGTGCTTGTTCTCCTCTAGAACAGGCTCTATTGTGGTCTCTTTGCTACTTCAATCAAAATGATGGTGGTCTGACTCCGAGTTACTTGGCCTGGATGGCAGTTAATTTCTTGCTTTTATCCAGAATTTCACCACAGGAACCCCTCTCATTTTCCCAGTATATCCACCTCCATTGCTCTCTTCAGTCATTATCACCAGCCCAATTTACCTCAAATTCCAGTGCAAACACTGATCCATGAACTAGACAGAATATAACAGAGGGTCAGTATGTACAATGGTGACAAAAATTCATTCAGTTTATTTCATATTTTTATCTCCAGTGCTTAAATTCCAGCAAAAAAAGGTTCATTATACTCTCCAGGCAACAACTGGACAGACCATCTCCCCTCCCCACACTCACAGATATGATTGCTCCCATAGCGTCACAATGGGTCCAAAGATTATCTCGGCTTTAAAATGGACGTGTTGGCCTTTAAGCTTCTTCTATTCTGCCTGGAAATACAATAAAATAAGCATGTGAGTTGGTAAAAATATCTCCCTGAAAATTTTTTAATAAAAAAATCGGTTTAAACTTTTTATTCGTATGTTTTTCATTTTTCATTTCAATTCATTTTTTGAGAACAAACATTTTGGTTTTATGATTTTCAATGTTAGGATTTTCTGTCCACTTCCCATTCTTCTTCCTTTTTACTCACTTTCACTATAACTCTGGCACTCTAACTTGACCTTGTGTCCTCAATTTTTGAAAAGCTCTGGATTAACAACATTATACGGTTTCATTTTTCCTTCTTGCATTCTGTAACATGGTGTTAGTTTGGAGTAGTTTTGAAAAATTAGAGTGGGGGAAAATAAAACCTGTAGATATGATTGTACTCAGTGGTAAAAGAGGGGAACAATGCGAAAAATCTAAAATTTTGATAAGTTTTGGATGTTTAAAACCAAAACAAAACTTTCCTTTCAAAAAATTTTGAGCAGCTTTAATGGGACCAAATACACAGAAAATAATTTAACTTCAAAGATGCTTCTTTCATATTTTTTCCTCTTATACCTTTTTCTTTTCTCTTTTTCCACGTCTATCTCTACATCTATCTTTCAATTTTTTCATCCTATTTTCTCCTTTGCTTCTCCCTTTGGGTTCTTTTCCTGTCTCCATGGGTGGTGGGTAGAAGGTCCAGCTGGGGAAGACAAGCCCAAAACCATGCCCTTTTCGCAACCTCCCCCTGCCCCGTGGAGCCAAGCCCAGCCTGCACACCAGGTTTCTACCCCCATCCAAGAGGGTGGTGTGGCTCCACCGTTCCCAGGTGGCCAGAGTACCTGGGGCAGACCTGGCCCTAGGCAAACAAGGTGGTTGCCTTGAGACCCGCATTGCCTGGCACCCGCCCACCCTTTTGCCCTGTAAACTCTGGCTGGCCCTGACCTGGGGCAGCCACACACCCAATCTTCCCTTGCCAGCCAGAGAGCAGGCCTGCCATGCTGCAGTCCCTGCCCTCCCAGGCATATGCAGTTTTGGGAAGGTAATGCCTTCCCTTGCCCACCTTACCTGCTGCCCTTGCCTGTCTCTCTAATTTCTATGTTCTACTTCTCCCAAATGTCTTTTACCTCTGCCCTTCCCCAATGTTCCTTCTCCCCACACCTTTATGAGTCTCTGCTGTGCTCCATCCCCTGGGACTCCCTTTTCTGAAGAGCCTCTCCAACTTCTAATATTTTCTCTTCCCTGAAATCTTTCTCTGAAATATCCTTTCTCCTCACTACCTTCTTTAACCCCACAACCTTTCTTCATTACCCCTATGTTCATTTTCTACTCTCTTCCCCGATCTCATTCTCTCTTTTGGCTCCCCTCTAAATGAACATTTTGTAGCAGACTCTGGCACAGGAACTGTAAGGTGAACATTGCCAGTATGTATTGGTAGGTATGATGTGTCAACTAGATACGGTACAACAAAAGACAGACTTACCTTAGTCCTTGGAAAAATCATGGAGGGGATCCTCAAGAATCCATTTTGAAGCACTTGGAAGAGGGGAAAGTGATCAGGAATAGTGAACCAAGAGCAAGTCATGCCTGACCAATCCAATTAGCTTCTATGACGACGTAACTGGCTCTGTGGACATGGGGAAGTAGTGGATGTGATATACCTTGACATTAGCAAGGCTTTTGATACAGTCTCCCACAATACTCTTGCCAACAAGTTAAGGAAGTATGGATTGGATAAATGGACTGTCAGGTGGATAGATAGCTGGCTAGATTGTCGGGTACAACGACTGGTGATCGACGGCTCGATATCAAGTTGGCAGTCAGTTTCAAGTGGAGTACCCCAAGGATCGATTCTAGGGCTGGTTTTGTTCAACATCTTTATTAATGAGCAAGATGATGGGATAAATTGCACCCTCAGCAAGTTTGCGGATGAGACTAAGCTAGAAGGAGAGGCAGATAAATTGGAGGGCAGGGATAGGGTCCAGAGTGACCTAGACAAATTGGAGGATTGGGCCAAAAGAAATCTGATGAGGTTCAACAAGGACAAGTGCAGAGTCCTACACTTGGGACAGAAGAATCCCAAGCATTGTTACAGGCTGGGTACCGACTGGTTAGGTAACAATTCAGCAGAAAAGAACCAGGGGGTTACAGTGGATGAGAAGCTGGATATGAGTCAACAGTGTGCCCTTGTAGCCAAGAAGGATAATGGCATATTAGGGTGCATTAGGAGGAGCATTGCCAGCAGATCCAGAGAAGTGATTATTTCCCTTTATTTGGCACTGGTGAGGCCACATCTGGAGTATTGCATCCAGTTCTGCGGCCCCTACTAAAGAAAGGATGTGGACGCATTGGAGAGTGTCCAGAGGAGGGCAACCAAAATAATTAGGGGTCTGGAGCACATGCCTACAAGGAGAGGCTGAGGGATTTGGGCTTATTTAGTCTGCAGAAGAGAATAGTGAAGGGAGATTTGATAGCAGCCTTCAACTTCCTGAAGGGAGGTTCCAAAGAGGATGGAGAGAGGCTGTTCTCAGTAGTGACGGAGGGCAGAGCAAGGAGCAATGGTCCCAAATTACAGCGGGGGAGGTCTAGGTTGGATATTTGGAAAATCTATTTCACTGGGAGGGTGGTGAAGCACTGGAATGGGTTACCTCGGGAGGTGGTGGAATCTACATCCTTAGATGTTTTTAAGTCCCGGCTTGACAAAGCCCTGGGTGGGATGATTTAGTTGGGATTGGTCCTGCTTTGGGCAGGGGGGCTGGACTCAATGATCTCCTGAGGTCTCTTCCAGCCCTAGGATTCCAAGAGCACAGATTGCTATACCAGACTGTTGCATACAAGGCCTCAATTAAAGCTTTGGGCATACTCCTCTGCCCAGATGTCAGCACAAGATCTTATGATGGATATGGAATTAACTGGAATGAGGTAAGCAGCATTGTCAGTAGCAGGAGACAGGTTGTATGTGCTTAATCTCTCAGTCTAGGTGTCAAGAGTCTGCCCTGCCTCTTCTTATCTAGGGTATCACTTTTGGCAACAAATCTGAGGCTCTATTTCTTTATTAACAACAAAGTTAACTTATATGAAAGACACCTGAGTTAATAAGGTATAAAATATGAAACTTTCTATTTCCACAGCTAATATGAATGGGAGATCAGAGTTAATTAAAATGAGGTGGTCTTAATTTTTAGTTAGTAATTTATTTATCTCTATGAAGATTCATGAATGTTTATTTTACATTTTATTTTAAGTAATAAGAGACTCAATCTTATTGTCATGGATTTCAGTGCAGCAGAGCGGGTCCCCAATCTCAGTTGGGAGCTTTAGGAGTAACACATATAATAAATAATATCAAAGATCTACTTAGTACAATCAACATTTCTAAAAAGTTTAAAACTTACATCACAGAGATACTTCTGATTTTTCAACCAGTTCCCCATCTTCAGCACTACACAGACATTTTGACCATAAATGTAGGTAATTATAATTAAAGATTTCATGCTCCATTCAGAAGCATCTGCAGATCTCTCTCTCTTATCTAAAACCATTATTCTGCGTGTAGTTCCTTTTTTTTGTTCTGTTCTTCTTTGGACCACTTCCAAGATTTGGTCAGTTATTATTTAAATCCTTTCTCAGTATGTTGGTATTTTGTACTCTACCTTTTATGATTCATGGATTATTCCATTGTCAATGAGATTTTCTATATCCACTCAGAGCCGTTCCTTATCCCCTTTAATAAATCATCACTTCTAGATCTCAGTATAAAACCAACCTTGCCTTATTAAGTTGGGCAAATTAGTCAAATGAATGTTTCTAAAACTTGCTTCCTTTTTAGGTGTTTTGGCTCCCCTTTCCCTCACCCCCTTAATAGTCCTTTGATTTGAAATTTAGATCAATGTGTGTGTATGGGGATATTTTGGCCTTCCTGATTTTACCAATCATTTAGTTTTATAGAAAACAAAGTGGATAGGAAGCATCCCAAAAACAGTCACAGGTGGCATATAACTGTCAAATAAAGGTTTCTGACCATTCCCCCTCTAAATCTGAGCTCAATGGATTTTACTTGCATATAATCAGCAATCATATCAGAAGGAAAGTGAGTAAAAAACCCAGGATTTTATATATTACAGCTTCTACAACCGACTTGCAATATCACGAGGGGTAAATTAATAGTTAGGAGCTATGTGACTCAGTTTATCAATCTATGCAAAAGCTAAAGAATGGTGCCCACTTCATAGAGGTGTTATGAAGCTCCGTTTATTGATGTTTGTGAACCCCAGAGATCCTCAAATGAAAAGCACAAAATATTATAGTGCCATTAACATAAATAGATAAATAATGAATTGGAAAATGCAATTGTTCGTAGCTTCCATATACCACAAACCTGTAAAAAAAGGGGATGATTCTGTTCCCACTTATACCAGTTTAAAGTACCAGTTCAGTGAAGCACTTACGCACCTACTAACTTTAAGTACATGAACATTCTCGCTGAAGTCTAAAACATAGAAAGTATACATGCTTAAAAGCAGGAATGTACTTAGATGCCTCTCTGAATTGGAATTAAATCAGGAGTAACTCAGGTAAATTTTCTGGCATAAATTCATGATAGAAACAAAATCAAGATCAGGCACAGAAGGCAAGTTCCTGATTTCCCACCTTCCTCCCCTTCCTCTCCCTCCCCCCGTGCACACACACACACACATTGCACAATGCGTTTTTAATAAGAAATGCCATATTTTATTTTAATAAATGGCTCTCTGAGTCATCATAGAGTGTTCATGAATTAACGTAATTCAGTACAGTCTGCAGAGCTGCATCTGTTACTCTATGGAATCTCCAGCACAGATCCTGTTCTGGTGAAGTATTGCGACTGTCCTAATGGAGCAAGTGGCTAAAGACAGAATTTTTCTAATGTGTATGTGATATATATGCAATTAAATTCCTGTTATAGTGAAGAATCACTGTCAGCTGAGATTATTTTAATGGATGTACAGTAGTACTCTAAACTGAGTCTTCACCATCTGTTCATCTTAATTATAAATGCAAACACAACATATCTTACATTAGCATCAGAACATAGTGAAATATCAGTGATTGAAATGCCCATACATGCTCTTTGTACAATACTGAATCCATCTGTGCCATTCCCACCATCCCCATTGGAACAGGGGAAGGAAAGTGCTTATTCCTCACAGATAATTTCCTGACATGGTTGAATATTTTCCTGGCAAACAAGGATTAATTATAGAGAATTGTAATATATTATGCCTCAGAACGCTTTCTAAAAGTATGCAGTGTAATAGGACTGCCACTTAATTTTAGATTTTTCTAGTTGTCTTAGTTATTTTCCCGTTTATCTGGCAAAACTGTGAGAAACAGCAAATCCGCTCTAATCCTGTCTAATAAATCACAAGCTAGCTGGTTAAAAAAAATAGCAGAAACAAAACTTAAGTGGTCCTTTGTTATAACTGAAATTTAAAAGAGAGAGACTGCAGAAAAATAACAGGTAAACACATAATTGAGATAGTTTATGGGTATACAAACATTTCCTGTTTGATGTGGCTCAGTATGGTTTGGCAAACTCATTACTGAGAAGACAATAAAACATGTCAGACCACGGTCTAGAATCTGAAGTGAGTATTCATGATCTCCTTCCATTTCATAGTTAGTCTATTCAGTGTTAGAGTCTCACCATGTATTTTCTATGGGGTCACTAGCACTACGAACATTAACAATTAGACTAGTTTACCGTTTAACAGCCCATTTTTCTAAATGCTTTAAAATCCATATGTTGAGTCAGATTATCTTGAAAATCGCTGTGTCTCATAGATTCCACACTAGGATTAGTGAGCCAAATTTGAGGTTGCTTAAGCAAGGGGTTTTGCAGATACAGCCTCCCTCCCAAATAACGTGAAACTAAACTAAAGCAAGTAACTGTGCCTTTTATCAAAGCTAGCATGATCAAAGAGGCTGCTGCACATTAGGAAATGCTCCCAGAAAACAGAACTCTAAGAGTGGGTGTAAGATGCCATTGACTATTTCAGCAACAGTCAAAATCTGAAAAATAAAACTCACAAAAAATTTCAACTTTCTACAATAATTTCATCCAATCAACACAAAACAAGTTACCACCCCTATCAATTTCACTCTCAGAGAGCAGTAGTTCCTGTGAAAATGGGGTCTGAGGGAAATGGCAGACACTAGAAAAATCTTAGCACATAACCCTTTTAAAAGCAAACTTAAAATGATATTCCCCACCCCAATCTGTGATAGGGGAAAACCCCCTCAAATACCATATAAACTAAAATAAACCACGTAGTAGAAATACTATTCTAATCCCAAGAGACAGAATTTTTCTAAATCATTTTCATTTCTGTTAAAATGGAAATTCTGGAGTAACGTTAATTGTCATGTCACTACTGTCCCAGTGTAATTATCGCTGTGCTACCACAGTGTCTGGGTGATTTGTGGTACAAATTTAGGATTATTTGATAAAAGATCCAATATATGGTTCCCCACATTATGAGCTGCATTTTCAAAATGCTCTAAAATCCAAGTGCCTAGTGAGATGATGTTGAATATTGGCATGCCTGTCTCTCTTGGTTGCAGGCGTTCCTCAAATGTAGCATCTTGCAATGAGCTGATTTTAATATTCAGTTTACTCTAAAACCAATGTACCTACCAAAACTATCTTGAAAACTCATATTTGACAACAGGGGCTGGGACAGACTTTGGGAGAGGGAGAAAGAGAATACCTACCTCTCAGAGTTATTGTGTGAAGCTGTATTCTTCGCCATGGGGTTTTCAGATTAATTGAAATGAATGGGCCACTTCACACCTGTAAAATACTCCAGGGGGCTGTGCAGAGCCCCTTCCCATTACCCTAGCCTGCAAAGGAAGAACAGTATCCAGGACTCCCCTCATTTCCCTCTGCCTTCTCCAGTGGATAGATGCACTCCTCACAGCTTGTTGGTTACCACCTTTTCTCCACAGCTCTCAGGCCTTGCTACATTACCAAGTTTTATTGAGAGAAGTTATGTCGACACCCAAAAGTTGACAAAACAAAAATTGCCAAAGGATGCTCACGCTTTCTCCCTTTGTTGACACACCAGGGGCACCATCATCAACAGTGTGAGCATTGCATTGTGGGTATGTATCTCACAGTGCAGTGTCCTGGGAAGGCAGAGCTGATGCCTGTGCATCCTGGGATTCCCTCAGAGTTCTCCCACCATCTCTTCAGATGCTGGGAGTAGCATCAGGAGTAGCTCTGTAAGCTCTCTGGCTGAGGGTGTCAAAGCAGTGCAGCAAGTCTACCTCTGCCTCTGCTCCCTGTGAAGCAGTCTGCCTGCTGCTGGTTTCCTAGCACAGGGCAGAAGAGGGGTATTGCCTGGGGTGCTGGGTAAACCCTGACTAGAGAAGGATAGCCCCCCTACCCTGCCCCTTCTACACAAGACCCTGTCCCTTCTTTGTCCACTAGAGCCTAGTCTCCACCATTGTGGCTGCTGTCCCCTAAAGGCTAATGCCCTCCAGAGCTCTGGGGGACTGGCAGTGCAGCCTCTGACTCCTCAGTCCCAGAGCATGGGGAGGCGAGGCATCCAGCCACCGATGGAGAGCCCTCTGGAAGCAGGAGGGTACCGGGGTCACACCTGGCTGTTTGGGGAGGCTTAGACTCCCCATGCTTCTGATACCCATCACCCATGAGCCTTCCAATGATTTGCTCTTTGTTCCTCCAAACGGAGAAGAGCACACAGCTGCCAGATACTTCCTGGGGCTTGACAGGGGAAAGGTACATGGCTGCAGGACAGCAGAGAGGAAAACACTTAGCAGAGCAATCAGGGCAGGAATTGTGGGATACTGGCAGAAGCCAGTTCTGACGACAGAACAAACAGCAGTGTCTACACCAGCTCTTTGTTGACAAGAGGGGGAAAGAAAAAAGTCTCTTATAGAAGTGGAAATTTTTTGTTGCCAAAACTGGGTGTTTTTCCCCGACAGAAGTCGCATTGCAGTGTGTATGCTCTCACTGTTTCATCGCCAAAATGCAGGTTTTAGTGTCAAAATTTAGTAATGTAGACAATGCCTGACTGGGGGCAACTGGGGACCAGGATAAGGACAGAGCTGGTAACTGAGTGGTATTGAGCTGTTCCCAGGAAGCCTTCTGTTATATTACCAGTTCCTGAAGACAAAGAATATTGACTGTCCCAAAATATACCCTTACAGAACATTGAGTGCATGGTCGCTTAACCCATAGAAAATCAGGCAACAAAGAATTACAGCATACACCTGCCCCCCTTTCTTTGGGTGACATTTTAGCACTCATTTCTGGAGCACTGCAGAGACACAGCATATGGATAAAGTAAAAAACTATTGACCATGTCCTCACTAAGGGAGAGATTATCTTTCAGGGGGCTTAGCAAGCTCACTATGCCTGGCCTCTCTTTGACCACTTCAGCTACCATGCCACCCCGGAATTGCCTGATGGCATAACCCCATTCTCCTTCGCCAAAGGATTCCATCTGCAACAATGTCGGCACTTACCCCAGCATTGTCATACCAGCTACCAGATTGCTGCAAATTCCCACTTCAAGAGCAGACTATTGTGTTCCTCAAGTTGCACAACCCACATAACTCATCACAAAAACAAGGGGCCCATGATCCCTCTGAGTGCAGAACCACCTCTCCATGTCACAGCGTGAGCTGTGGCAACCTGCTGCCAATATTCACCATGCTAGGGACAGCATTATTGATTAATGCAGGGAAGAGCAGCTGGAGCTCATGCAGACAAATGAGAAAATACGATACACCCATAAAATGGCACATGTACTTAGCTGTTCCTCAGCTCTATTTAGTATAGGGCAGCCTTAGCTGAAACCTATTTTAAAGGGGAATGAGGCTTTGCTTGTCAACAGTTACTTTGCATTAAAGTTATTGGATAATGCACATAGACACACGTAGACACTTTGGGCCAATGTTATAAAAGTATTAGGTGCCTGCTGGGATTTTCAAAAGCACCTAAGCAGGTTAGGCACCTACTCCCAATGAAACTCCTATTGCCAAATCGAGTCCAGATGTGGCCCTGGATGGTGGAACTCTTACAAGAACATCCATTCTTACAAGCTTTTGGCCAAAGATGAAGGAAATTCAGAGTTGGGGGTATCAGATCTTGTGAGATTTATTGTAATTTGAGCCTAAATTTTATGGGGAAAGCTGGTGAGAGAGCACTCTTAAAATGGAACCTAAGTCCAACTCCTAGGTCAGCCTAAAACCCAAATTCCAAACTTTGAACTACAATCAATTCAGAGTCAGATACATCTTGATCAGACCATCATTTTTATCAACACAGGAGAAGTAAAAATATAAATACCTGACAAATTAAAAAATAAGTATTACATACTGTTAAGTCTAAGTTAAAGTATCTTATCAGAAAATCACCCCCCAACACACACACTTTTGCCAGTTCTTACAACTCAGTAGCATGCACTTCAAAAAGATGATTGGTATCAAGTAGTTAAAAAGACCAAATTAACCCAAACACAGTTGTGTAATGCAAGACTTCAGATTGACCTGCTCCACGTGAGAACACTAAATATTTTATCACTCACAGATGTCTATAATGACAACATAAGGACTAAGCCTGACTCATCCAAAAGCGAGCCTTCAACTACTAAAGCAGAAGGTTTGGAGAGATCTCCTGACAACTTTTTGCTTTGAAAAAAAATGTCATGAAAGCACCACAATTCATTAATAACAACACTTTGTACTGGTGGAATGCAAGTGTGTGCACCTTACATTGCACCATTTTAAATAACAATATTAAAAGGGAAAAACATTTTGTAATAAACAGCATTTTTGCTGATTGCACATGATTATGTTATACAGATTGTTTTGCTGGTGTCACAGAGGTGACTTAATAGCTCCTATAACTAATCTTCACAGCTGACCTCTCCCCTCCGTTGATGAAGCCTATTCAAAACCTGCTGTCCTTTTGCTCATTTTAAGAGCTTATATCTCTGAACTGTTTTGATCATGAATATATTTGTCGATGTTCTTTATTTTAAACCTGTGAAGATTTCTCTTGTGGTCTTCTTAACCTGAATTATTTGAATTATTCAATATAGTTTATAAAGTGCAACAGAAACTAGTTTTCATTGTTATTACTGCTAGTACTATTTTTTACCTGATGTGATTAATTAAAACAAGAAAAGACTCATAAGGAATAAGCACCTTTGGGAAAAAACAGTGCTGATACTCTTCACTACAACTTAAAAATAAAGGGTGGAAACATCACTCAGAAGTCGGCAATACATTACATTATTTCCACAACCTGAATATAGATAAACATTAAAAAAGCACTTCTTTAGAAATACCACAAATTAAAAGCTACAATTGGTTTTATTAAAGTAATGTGAAAGGAATATGTATATGATATGTTTACACATATATATGCACACACACTCTGTACCGACCTATACATGCATGTACACTTAAAATCCACTGAATACAAAACACAGGATAAGCAGGGTGCCAGTAGTCAATAAAAAAACCCAACAAGCTGAAAAAGGGTGAAAAAGCAAACTAAAAACAATGATAATCTGGAACAGGAGATATTCAAAGTTACTATTAAGGTAAAAAAGGTGAAGAGGAGAGCAGTAACCATTCTATATGAGAAATACATACTGCAATAAATGGATCTCTTAAGGCCTGCAAGCATGTTGCCACAAGCAGAACACAAATCCCTAGAGGGCAGTACATAATTAACAATTTGAAGATCTAGCCACTGTCCCAAAGAAGGCGAAGGTTACCCAAAAAGTGAACAATGATTTTGCTTTCAGATCATCTTGCTAATTACCTTATACGCCCATGTTGACTGTCCTCATACAGTATTTTCATATTTTTCATCACAAATGTTTTCTTGAATACTGTTTAGTTTTCCAGTAAAACTCTGGGGCTGTGGAGGAGACACACTGACTGTATCTAGCAAGAGAGAAGCAGTGATATAAGCATTTCTGAAGGGGTGGGAGAAACAGGATGGTGAATTTAAATCATTGTCAATTTCAGGAATATACATTTTAGCCAGATTATAAAAGTAAACCTTAAGTTTTGTGAAAAGCAAACCATGAAGGTATGGAGCACATAAATCAGATGTAGGGACCAATTGGTGGAAAGACTCTAACTCATATCCTGGGATGGGCAGAATGGTTGTATGGAAGTGAAGAATAGAGGGATTTTTTGCACTGTTGTTTCTAGATAAGTAATATACATACAGTAAATCTATGCATCTGCTGAAACCCAAAAGGGCCTGCAACTCTAAAGTGAGAGACACATTTCAGAGCAGGCTAAGGACAGGCTGAGGGGGTGAACATGAGGCACCGTTGGATCATTCAGTCAGGCACTAATCTAGAATTGAGAACCACATGTGTGAATTCATATACAGCCCCATTGACTTCAATGGACCTCTGTGCAACTGAGTTACACTTGTGTCATTTGAATACTCTGGGCCATAGATGGTATGCAAAACATTTTTTTAAAAGGTGGTCAGAGGGAAATAATGGTCAGCTGTATTGATCATATCTATTTATTTTCTAGGCCCTTAGGAATGTCAAAGCTACAGTAATTCTTTAGGCTTATATCTCGAATAGTGTAACTCTACTAAATTCAGTTCAGTTGCATTAAAGATAAAAACAGCGCATTCACTTTTAGTTTTTCAGCTATAGATGGTTAATGTCTTTTTACAGTAAAACCACATTTCTATTTATTACTTTAATTATTGCATATAGAAAACAAAGAAAGGCTGGCAATTGTTCAGGGTTTAAATACATGGACCTTTAATTTTGTGCCATCATTTTGGTGGCACCTAATCATTGTATCTAATAACTTTAGAGCACACACCATCATTTTGTCTTCCAAGCATTACTCAGATACCTTATGTAGCCATGAAGATCATTGCACCTAAGCCAGCCCTGAAACGCCACATAAAAATGTATGAAGATCACAAATCTTCACAGGCCTGAGAATCAAGTTAAAAACAGAGACATGTAGATCAATACAAATTATTCACATGACATATTCTATTCTTGTTTTGTATACGGGGAAGTATGGACACTAGAGGCATGCATACATCCAGTGCAGAACACATTGTTTAAAAAAACAACAGTACCTTTACTATCCGGAGCTAATAGAAGCCTTCCGCTGGCTTGTATTTGAAGGCAAGTATATTTCAATCCTCTGCAAAGTGGTTCTATAGATGCATATCTAAGGGTACATCTACACAGCAGTGTTATTTCAGAATAATAGTTTGTGTCTACGCTACAAGCAGTTATTTCAACATAATGTCAAAATAATGTCGAGCTGGAGGACTTCTTACACTAACTCCTGTGACCCTCATTTTATGAGGAGTAAGGGAAGTCGGAGGAAGAGTGCTTTTTCTCAGACTTCCTGCCAGGTATACAGAGCCAAAAGCTGAAATAAGCTATTTTGACTTAAGCTACACAATTGATTTAAGCTACAGAACTTATTTTGGCGTTAGCCCTGCTGTGTAGACATGCCCTAAGGGCTCATCTAGACTACTGGGAATGGTTGAAAGAAGATATGCAAATTCTGCTTTTGAGGAAAAGTGGCTTTTCGACGAAGGGGGCGGTTTGCTGAAAAAGCCGCGTCTTAATTACTTTCATTTTCGAAAGCTCTGCTTTTGACCTCTTCCTCTTTCAACCGTTGCGCGTAGTCTAGATACGCCCTAACTGTCCTCCTGAGGCAGAAGGTGGCTATGTCTACACGACAATGATCTATTGGAAAAAGGTACGCAAATTGCACTCCACAATTTGCATACCTTTTTCCAATAGTTTTTTCGGAAGAGGCTTTTCCGAAATTTGGCCAGTCTACACTGGGCCAAATTTTGAAAAAGCCTCCTCTTTCAGAAGAGCCCTTCTTCCTCGTGGGAGGAGGAAGACAAAGCTTCCGAAAGAGCACGTCTGCTTTTCTGCAAAAAGAAGTGGAAGAGCAGACGTGTTCCCTGGACGCAGCAGAGTTCTTCCGGGATACCTCCGGTATCCCAGAAGAACCCCACAGTGTAGACATAGCCGGTTTGTAGCTGCTCAGTAATCTACATAAAGCACTGCTTTAACATTATTTCACATTTGATCATTCCTCACTGTTATAAGTTTTGAAAAACAACTACTTTTTACAATTAATGGTCAAGATGCAATTCCAAGTGAGTTAGCGGTAAGCCCAAGTCAAAATCCCGATCCAAAACACTAACTGCAGATCCCCCAAATGCTGCAAAAGTTCAGATCTCAACTTTGTAGCTCAAATCCATCACTAATGACTGACGCTGTACTACACTGCATTGTTCTGTACTATAAAAAACACATTCTGCTCTCAGATGTATGTGACTTAGTAGGAGTACTGCACATGCACCTGAGAGCTGAATCTTGCCCAAAGAGTATTAAGAATATCAACGACAAAAGAAGAACTTTCATGGAATACTGAAAGAGACCACCACCACCTACCACCTTCCTAGAGCACACAGGAGTAAGTTTCTCAATCCCAAGATTCTGTTGATGAGAACACTGACAAATCTGTTTCTGTAGCTTGGGTGTCTGATATCTGAAATTCTATTACATAATATTCTTTAATTTATATTTTCTCATGTAAAATAAATGTAAAACACGTTAGTTACTTAGAACCTTCTTTGGAGCTCTTCTACTCTTCTATATAAATAAGCATTTAGGAAATTAGTAAGAACATCATCATTTTGACCATATATTTTCTAAAGATGATAAATTTTATATTTTAATTTGTCAGTCACAAGGGGTATGTCTAGACTACATGGCTCCATCGATGGAGCCATGTAAACTAGTTTACCCGGCATAGTCAATGAAGCGGGGATTTAAATAATTCCGGCTTCATTAAAATAAACATGGGCACCGTGCTGTGCCAACGATCAGCTGATCTGGCACAGCGCGGCAGTCCAGATACGGATCTGTCGGCTGGGAAGCCTTTGCCGACCGATCCTTATGCTTCGTGAAACGAGGTTTACAGGATCAGTCGGCAAAGTCTTCCCCAGCCGACAGATCCGCGTCCAGACTGCCACACTGTGCCGGATCAGCTGATCGTCGGCACAGTGTGGCGGCCATGTTTATTTTAATGAAGAGGGGATTATTTAAATCCCCGCTTCATTGACTATGCCGGGTAAACTAGTTTACATGGCTCCGTCGATGGAGCTATGTAGTCTAGACATACCCAAGGGGGTAAAGCCCTTTTTATTTTCACCAAGCTACAGAAATATGAAATAAAGTTATCTACTGATTTTTATTTTTATATACATATATTACTAAATTACTCTGTAATACAAGTGCATTGACTTCTAAGTACTAAATCTGGCTCTTGGTCAAGATGTTATGGCTACAGGCCAATCTGAGCAATTGCCATGATTAGGTCACAAATAAAAGCTGGCCACAGTTAAGCTTAAGATATGTGCACTTTAGTCCATGTTAAGCCTGGGTGAATTCACCTTGTCTGACTTCTAATCCTCTCAAACACAGATTTTGAAAGTTAAACCCAGAATTAAATGATAATTGGTCCTTAGCAGAGACCAAGATAAAGGACAAGAAATGAGACAGAAAACAGTTCAAATTTTTTTTTAAATGTACCATGTGACATAACCCCTGTTTCAGCTGCTTTGCACCCACTTAGCACAAAGCAGCCAGAAAGTCATGGTTTGCAAATTATTGGATGTTTCCTCTAGTAAGGAGGAAACCAGTCACCATTCGGAGCATATCTAGGCTCAGAACGTATTGTGGGCTACCATCACTATGCACAGATATGGACATACAAACTAATCTGAGTCATTTGCTGCTCATGAACAGCAAAGAATCCCCCATCACTGGCTGACAGAAAATGGGTAATTCTAGGAGTGCTGTGAAATAAAAACAGTATGTCAAAAGAAGTTAAAATTTTTATCCTAAGATCATGGATAACATTTCCTTGACTAAAAGCTATTTGGAAAACTGCCAGGGAGCTGAGAAAGGCTGCTAAGCAGCACAAACTTCAGTGCTAAGCAGCACTGCCTCCAACTCCAATTAAGAGAGCACTGCCATATGGGGCCGCAAGAATGCAGCTGATATGACACCTATGGAAATTAGATTAAATTACAGTGTTTTTATTTTTGCTTGATAGATTACATATGATGGAAATGTCTGCTACAAATGATTATCGGCTAGAAAATATTACTGGGATTTTCAGAGATAAATCTCAGCTGCCACGTCCCAGTCTGAATTTCCATCCTCCTAATATTTGGGTGTGGGACTTGGATCTGAGATTTTGCTTTGGGCCCACCTCTACTAATTGAGCCATTCCTATTTTCTTTAAATGTAATACTTATGAAAGCTCCCCTATAGTGTGAATCCCTTAATTTATTCACAGAATAGATCTGGGCTGGATCACGGCAGGCATCATCACAAAGCCATGCCTCATGCTTAAATGCTAACCTGGAGAGAATACCTTGGAATACTCCTGTCTCTATTAAGTGTCAGAGGAGTAGCAGTGTTAGTCTGAATCTGCAAAAGCGATGAGGAGTCCTGTGGCACCTTATAGACTAACAGATTTATTGGAGCATAAGCTTTCGTGGGCAAAGATGCATCTGACAAAGTGGGTCTTTGCCCACGAAAGCTTATGCTCCAATAAATCTGTTAGGGTATGTCTACATATCAAAGTTAATTCGAAATAACAGCTGTTATTTCGAATTAACTTTAATAGTGTCTACACAGGCAAACTGCTATTTCAAATTAAATTCGAAATAGCAGGGCGCTTAATTCAAATTTGGTAAACCTCATTCTACGAGGAGTAACACCAAACTCGAATTAGCTAATTCGAAATAAGTGCTGTGTAGACACTTATTTCGAAATAGGGGGCCTCCAGCCTTCCCAGGGTGCCCTGGTGGCCACTCCAGCCTCAAGCAAGAACACTCCTCTCCCTCCCCCGCCTTCCCTGGAGCCCTTAAAGGGGTAGACTATGGCCACAGTACCTGTGCCAGCTCCAAGCCTGCCAGCCCAGAGCCAGCAGTCACTGTTCCTGACCCAGTGGCCCCAAAACATGAGCCAGCAAGCCACTGGCAGCCAGCCCTCCACCGCTCCCCAGGAGCAGCCTGCCAGCTCCCAGGAGCCTGACAGGGCCCGGAGAAGGTGGGCACCTTCCTGGTCCAGGGCAGAGATCAGGGTGGACCTTACTCAGGTGGGGGGGGGGGATGCCCCCAATGTCCATGATCTCCATACTAGATGGAGGAACGCGGCCGTCTATGGCAGGATAGCTTCCAGCCTGGCCACATGCGATCCCAGGAGCAGGTTCGCATGAAAATCAAGGTGGTCCAGCGAGACCCCCAACCCTGAGCCCTGAGCTTCCCCCTTCCAGCTCCCTTCTCCCAGGTTTCCCACTCCCCTCTCCCCCGCCAGTTTTGTTAAATAAAGAGAGTTTGTGTTCATGAAAATACATGTATTTTATCTGACATCAGGAAGTGGGGTTGGGGGGAGGGGTAAGTGGAAGGACATGAGGGAGGAATGAGGCACAAGCCTCCACTGGGGCAGACCAGGGAGGCTCTGAGTGCTCCTCAGGGTGGAAGCTCTCCCGCAGGGCCTCCTGGATACTGACAGCCCCCTGATGGACCTCCCGGATGGCAGCCTGCAGAAAGTGCAGCCAGGCTCACAGCAACATGTTCACGAGAAGCACCAGAATGCCCGGGGCAGCTCTGGCTCCATGCTGCAGAGTGCTATGGTGTCCCGAGTGAGGGCAACCAGAGCACTCAGACACAAATGCTTTGCTGTCCCTCAGCAAGGCAGGCAAGCAAGCAGGGACACCTGGGAACCAGCTGCCCGGGTGTGTGTGTGTGTGTTTGTGTGTCTCTTTAAGCACAAGCCTCAGATAGCCTCAGGCAACAGCCACACAAAGACACTCCTGACCTAATGCCCTACCCCTGACCTGGTTCCGGCCAGCCTTAAATCCGAATCAGTGTCCACTCAGTGTGGACACGGTATTTTGAATTAGAAAAACACTAATTCGAACTGCATTTTGTGTGTAGATGCATTAATTCGAATTAGCTTAATTTGGATTAACTATTTTGAATTAAGATAACTCGAATTAATGCTGTAGTGTAGACATATCCTTAGGTGTCACAGGACTCCTCATCGCTCCTGTCTCTATGTATGCCTAGTCAGCCTCTGGCTTCTCTCTTGGGACTACTAGTTAGTGCCAGTGGTAATCTGTAGGATGTGGATACCTATCTACTAGGCAATGAAGAAAGAGGGCCTGAAACATGAGGCCTTGTATCAGAGCCCTGGTGTGAGACTTGAGCTAAAATAGTGAAAAATTTGCTGATATAAAGCAAAGTTAAATTGTGAGCAAGAGGCAGGCCCTGCTCACAGAATATGGCAAGCATAGGACTGATATTGCTAGGCAGAGAACACTAACACAAGCACATTCTAGAAGGGTGGTACCAGAACACCTCAACACCAGCACATTCCTCACAGATATACACTGACCCATCCTAAAGATGAGGTCAGGATAACAATATGATGAATAGAGGTGTTTTGATTTAACCTGCATATACAAGGTAATGGGGGGACCCCTAGATACATCACTTTGTGGCACCCAGATACATCAGAGGGTGGCACTGAGATGTGTCAGGACTGGTACGTAACTTGTTTGTACTGGTGTATAAAGAGACATCTCAGAGGGAATGCTGTTATCCAGCCTAGGGGGTGGTGGAAAGTCCCACCACTGACCTTGCTGAATCCATTGTCATGGGCATACTTGCATTAGTGGTCTGGGAGAGTCTGAAGCACAGTACTAGTATCCTGCATCAACAATAAACCTGGCTGGGAGCCTTCACTGTTTAACCAAATCTTGTGGTTTTATTGGGCAGTTTGCTTGAGATCTGCTGTGCCAGCTACTTGTGCAGAACTGGGACTGAATGCAGGGAGAACATGCACACACAGCCAAACAACCATCAACATCTGCAGAAAAACCACACTGAGAACTGGACTGAGACCATCACCCAGCAGATGGCAGTCACTTTTGGTCACTGCTGACACTGACTGAATTCAAACGGGTAAACTAGATACGAATGGGTCTATATATTCCACATTTCCTGGGTCTTGTAATTTCCATGTTGAACAAAAATGTCATTTAAGATTGTTGATACAAAACCTACTGGCTACATCTACACTGGCAGCTTCTTGCGCAAGAACTGTTTTGCGGAAGAGTTCTTGTGCAAAAAGTCTTCCACAAGAGCGCATCTACGCTGGCATGTGCCCTTTGCTCAAGAGATGTGCTTTTGCGCAAAAGCGTCCATGGCAGTGTGGACGCTCTCTTGCGCAAGAAAGCTCTGACGGCCATTTTAGCCATAGGGGTTTCTTGCTCAAGAAATTCATGTTGCCAGTCTACACTGCCCTCTTGAGCAAGAGCTCTTGCGCAAGAGGGCTTATTCCTCGTGGGGAGAGGAATAACTCTTCCGGAAGAAGCCCTGTTTTCCGACGCTAGACTGTAAATTTACTTGAGCAAGAAAGCGTGTGCAGTATAGACACCCAGCAAGTTTTTGCGCAAGAACAGCTGTTCTTGCGCAAGAAGCCGACAGTGTCGACGTAGCCACTATGTATAGCAGTAAAAGGATAAAGCCTCTATCGAATGGCTTAATTACATTCCCACTCAAGTAAAATAGAGAGTTCTTTTAGTTACCATAATTGATGAGGTTCTACTCTATTAACAGTGAAGTAGCATAAGTTTCTCATGCTCTCTCAGACTATGTGACATCTGGTCTCAGGCTCAGTTCAGCCTCTACATGCACTGCTTCCTGTCATAGTAATTAAATACATTTTTCTTGATGAACAAAATCCAAACAAGATGAAGAGCTAATATGCTTTCTGCTCTGGGTCCCAGTGGAAGAAGGATTTTTACATTCCTTGGGGGTCCTCAATCATTGACTTGTATTCCTAGTTTGGTGTCAAGGTGAATCTAATGACATTCCTCAAAAAGAAACATAATTGTTCACAATTCATATACCTTTGAGAGGCCTTTTTACTGTGCAAAGGGATACGGACCCCATTTTAGGCTTTGCAAACATGGAGGGAAGGGATTCCAAAACCAGCCAACAGAAATATTTTCGTATTTCGTATTATATTTCAGTGAAAAAGGGGGAGAAAGGGCTAGGGCATAAGACTTAAATTTCACTTATAATATTGTGAATTCAAACGCACTGACATTCTAGAAATGTATGAAAACCAGAAGGTGAAACATCATATACAAAGCAAAACTGACCAATATAGTTTTACTGTTTAAGCTGAATGGAATACAGAAAGTGAACAAACAGCAAAATAATTGAATTATTAATGTATTATTTTTTATTAATAATTGTGTGTTAACACAAACATCTTACAAACCATGCAATGGATGCCCCAGAAAAGCTCCTTTCGGGGGGATTTATCATTTTTTAAATGTTACTTTAAATCTCACTTTAGTTCCCTTCCTCCTCTTTTAGCCTTTGCAAAGTCTAAACAGGGAGCAATAACTTCTGCTGTAGATGACCGGACTAAACTGGAGATGTCATATTTACCACAGACTCCCCACTTACTACTAGAATGAGCCTGAGAGAGTTAATTAAGCCCCCATTCTATAGTATTGTGCAGATTTCTAAACTGTTTTTAAATAGCCTTTATTTTATTTCAATGTAAAATGTTTTAAATAATTATAATATACTAATAATTAATCTTAAAATATCATAATGGGTCAAGCTGCAGTCTGCCTCGGCTAGGTGGGTCACTCTGAGAGGAAGCCAACAATTCACAGTGGGAGGATGTTTCCTGGGACCTTTAAAAGTAAAAATTGTTACATTTTGTATTAAAACAGTGCTAAATGCCTGGCTTAGCCTGGTCACTTGGAGCACTCGGCACACTGCTCTAAAGATGTGAGGTTATTTTTAATACCCTTGCAGGTCACCTTTAAATGAATTTGCACTTCAGTGATTATCTTTGTTAGAGCACACATTATACCAACTGCAAGTAAGGAAACTTACACGTGCTGTATAGCATCTTCAAAAAGAACAAGATTCATTGCAGCATGAAGCTCATTGTAGTGCTCTAATGAATCTGTTAAAATTCTGGTCAGCTTCTCCCAATCAGATACTGGAAAGTAACAAGGTTCTCCAACGCCATGGGCAAAGTGGCAGTAAATTAGTGGCTTATGGATAAATACATGCTCATCAACACCCTGATGGTAACAATATAGAGATATAAACAAGCAGTCACACAGCACATTAACCCTTTATCACATTTTTCTCTCCTAATTTTAGTGTTTTGAATGAATTCTTAGTGCTCGCAAAAGCTGCTGAATTGACATCTTTGGAGGCTGAAATCTTCTACCCACAAAACAGATACAGCATGCACAGTAGCAATTTACATTTCCCCATCATTTCCTGCCAACAAGCCACAGCCGCAATCTGGAGGGATTCCTTCCAGAAGTTTCGTTTTCATGGTAATTCGGTCTTTGTCTTCTCTGTGAGCCTACCAACAAGAGTGCCAGTTAATGACAATTGTGTAACAGTTTTGCACTGACACTTGCTCAGGGGGAAATGATTTAACACAACCAGACCATTTCACTAAGGATGCTAGTCAAAAATCAGATTTTATATGCATTTATGATTTTCATGTAGTTTCTATCATTAGCTTTATACCCATTTTTCTAGCATCATAAGGCTCTTATTTTTTAGCAGTCACCATGAGGTTGTAACACACAAGCAGTGGACTGGAATGCAAGGTAAACAATCTCTTTTCAAAGAAGAAGCTGGAATAAGTATGCTTCTAATAACACAGAATATTTAAAACTATCTTTTCATAATATTCAGATTATATCCAGTTAGGTATATGACTACTTAGAAACAAGAAAAAAAGGAACCTGTTATATGATGATCCACAGAGGTGCCAGGTGTATTCTTATTTAAAATCATGAAATCAGTTTTAACTATCGTAAATGTTGGGTAAATGAAACAGAGCAGAAGCACTTACACACATAATCGCATATATATTAAAATCATACTTCAAAATATCTTTTACAATATCAATAAGAAGTTTGTTAAAATGTCCGCTATACTTTTCCTCCATAAGTTCATGAGACTAGTTTCAGAATGAGTCACGGAAGCCATAAACGAACCAAGTCATTAGGAAATTACACATATTCTGGAAATGCAAAAAGTATTCCCCACAAAAATATTTTCAATTTTCATTTCCACATTTAGCTTTTTATGAACATTAGGCTATTCAGTCCTGATTAGTAACTAAAATGCTCCATACAGTTAGATACAATTGTTTGTGTTTAATAGACAATTAATGACTTGTCAGAGCAGCAGAAGTTATATAATGAAATTGTTGTGATTGCTTCAGGTTCAGTGATGCCTTTTTCTCCCAATCTCTATTATTCGTTATTTCATTTTTGTTGAGATAATGTTTCCTGTTTTATTTGTCTCTAACGTGTTTTCCTTCCTCTCTTCAACTCAACCTCACTATATTTTACCAGGACTACAGTGTATCTGCTTAAAATTCCATTTTCTAGGTTCTCTTTTGTTTGTCCTCCCATTGCCACCTCGTAACACACTCTGGTATAATCCTAACTGACCCAATAACACACGTGAAGGACTTCAGCACCATAACTACTACTGATGTTACAAATAAGTTACTTTAGTCCCTTACTATCTTGCTTAGATTTGATTTCAATTTGCTGTACAGTTTGACTGGAACCTACATGGCACTTCTTGTCTAACACTTTCCAGTCCTCCATTTTCCCTGACTAGTCACCTTTACTTAACAGTATATGAGGGTGAAATCCTGCTTCCATGAAGTAAAAGGCAAACCTCCTACTAACTTCAGCTGAGCCATGATTTCCCCTACAATTTTTACTTATCTTCAGTGTTATGAGTCATTAATCTCTAGGCTTTAGCAGCTGAACTTGTATCAGACACAGTGCTAATGCACACAATGCATTAACTTGGGGCATCATGATGTTACCCTGACACATCAGACTAAGTCTTGAGTGTGTGTGAAACAGGTAGCTCTTGTGATCACGCCTAACTCTAACAATCTCATTCAGGGACATGTTAATTCCAGCTCACTTGTTTAAGCCCAGAATTCTACACCTGTGGCAAGGAGCAATCAGGAACCTGTCTGGGCATGTTTAGACATTAGGGGAGTTTTGTAGGAATCTTTTCCTTCTTTGGAGACCTTTTGATCCAGTTGCCCAGTTCTGCCCCGCTGGTGCTTCTGCTGGGGAGCAGGGAAAGCCCCTGTGCCTCAACCCCACCAAGCGAGACAGGGCAAGGCAAGGCAACGTGTTCCAACTCCGTTTCCCCAGCAGGAGCACCAGGGACTGCAGTGGAGGAGGTGGGGAGGGGCCCCCGTGTGCTCTGGCCCAGGGCCCCAGAAACCCTAATCCACCTCTTCTGGGCTGTGTACAGGGTGGGCCTGGTTTCCCCTACCAGCAACTGGACAGTGGTGCTATTAATGGGCAGGGAGAGGAAAAATTGCCTGTGTTCTGAGAGACTTTAATGCCCTGCAAATAGAAGACTGCAGTGACCTTGCAGGAGGGACAAGCATGAAGCAGGAGTAATTGAGTCCTGAGGGAGTGAGTAATGACAGAAAAGTGTTGGACTGGTAAAGCTAATCCCCAGAAGCGGTCTGGTCTGAAGGAAGTGCTCCAGCCCTGAGTATAGCACCCCCACAACAAGGGGAATTTGCAGTTTGGGGGGGGTTGGTTTATTTTCCTTAAAAAAGATGGCACTCTCAATCCAGAGGAAGAGCAGAAGATTTTACATCTGGTAGATGTCAGGCTCTGGCAGAGAGCCATTTAGCCACTAGTGTCCTGAATTCAGCTTAGAGGAGGTCTGGAATATGAACCCTTTTTCAACAGATGATCATTTTCATGGCTGGAGAAAAGCTGGGTATATTACATATACCTATATATCTTCTATTAGACTTTTAATCACAAACTTCTGATTCTATGAAGAAGGGTATGTCCATAATTAATCAAGCACTGGGATGCATTACAACTGAAAAACTAAAAGATTACTCCTCTATGGGTACATAAAGAGTTTAAGTCCTGGTTTAATCAGGTGCAGCAGTGTGTGGAATGTGGATAATGCTATTTTACTGGTACTTTTAAACCCCCTTCCCTGTCTGGTGGGGGAGTGTATCTCTTTACCTCCCAGGATGGAGCTCCTGCATCCTACAGATCCTTCAGCTGATGGTCATGTTCAGGGGCTCAGGGTGCTCAACTATTTTGCAAATATGACTATGTGTGTTAACATAAGGGAATCCTATTGCAAAATATTTTGGAGATTATCAACTCCTTTTGGCATTATCAGGGATTATGTGTATGTAGTTATGAGGACTGTGCCCAGATCAGTTTGACTAGAGGCTAAAGTGTAGCATAAATCATATAAACATTTACACTGCTTGGAGGAGAAAAGGGGTGATTGGTCTAATCCTAAACATGGCAAAGGAAGCTGATTTGCATGGAATATGTACAGGTTGGAAGTACCTCTTAAATTAAAAGCATAATGGAATCTAATAGTGGCAGGCAGGAAATTCTGGGCTGTTGTTCTGATGCAGACAAAGTGCAGCTTGTGTGTGCTCAGACAAATTTCAATGCACTGTAACTGAAGCCCCAGTGCTGGAAATGGAGATTTATGATTTGCTGTAGATGGTAGCTAGAGCATCTCTACTTGGGAATTGGACTGAGAGAGAAAAAAGTTTCTGAATGAAAAGGAAAAAAGTGAGTGGAGAAAAGAATCGTTATTTCTTTAAAAATAAACCAATATTTTAAATCAGCCTTGAGGATGAAAGCAAGAGTTGAAAAGATTTTCACAACCAATGCATACACTGTTAAATATCTTATTCACTCCCTGTCTCACTCTATGGAGATCATAATTACTATCAAGTTAGTATTTAATCTATCAAATGAGCCTAACCTTAGGTCAGGGCAGTCCTTTGCACTGCACTAGCTCTGTTTTATGCCTGCTAATCTAGGTTTATTTAGTGAATGCATATAGAGTTGGGATAGTTTGAGGTCTGAATGCCATGAAAAATTGCCAATAGAATGCAGATAACATCTTAGCACAATAGTGTAGTGGCAAGAAAGAGTGGCTGTAATTTTTAATAAGGACATTCTATTGATGATTTATTTTATTATAAAGATACACTAATCGCTCTCACCAATATAATTATAATTTTTTTAAACAAGGATCCAATAGCCACAATAGAAAAAAATAAGAATGTGTAGCAGGGTTTTTCAGATATATCTGAATGTATACTATGGCACACATTTCTGGGACTCAGACTGATACTTCTTAGTGAAAGCAAGGAGAACCAGGAAGAGGATTTGGGAGTCAATATTTCTCCACTATTTGTTTGTTTCCAAACCAAAACTTGACAAGCCCAAATAAGAAACAGAAAACACCTGAACCTTACAACTGCCATGAAGGTAACTCTGGGTAGGTTCCCTCCAACCCCCTTGCAAAGGCCCATGCACCTCTAAGCATAACGTGTATTGGGACTATTGTAGTGAAATTTCTGCCTCTGATGGGAATATCACATAGTACAAGGTAAACCCTGTTAAGTAAAATTCATAGTACCCAGCTGGGTATTGAGAAGTGTAAGAAGAGAGTCGAAGGCTTAAATCCTGCCATCAAAAATAAGGACTCACCTCTTAAGTTCAGCAGAGTTGCTTTATGTCACTCAGCTGGCAGAAGACAGCCTGAAACTCTCAATTGTAAGATCTTCCAGGTGCAAAGAGAGCCTTGGATGGTGTAAAACTGATCTAGCCATCCCCATTCCTCCTTCCTACAGGTGGGATAATATCTCTAGACCTCTATAACCCTGATGTTGTTGGCAACCAGCGAAAGTTAGAAGAGCATGACTTAGAACAATCAGAGAGAAAGAATAACTCTAGAGCTCTGTGGTGTTATTTAGAGTCACTTTGCAGATTGCAATCCCATTTTAAATACCAAGATTTTAAAAAAAAAAGGGGGGGGGAGAGCACAGTAGGTCAGCCCATAAACATCTGTATGGAAACAACCATTTGTATGTGCAAATTATTTAATGGGGCACCCATGTCCCTTTCTGCATGTCAATTATCCAATCTATATGCACATCAAATAGCAATTTGAGTTTGTAATTTCAGTAATACCATGAGCCAGTGGGTGGGTAGGTGTGAAATTTCAAAATCTGCTGGCATGCTGGCGCACACAAATACACTGGCAGAGGGTAGACTGGCCCTTTTAGGGAGCTGAACTGAACTCTGCTCCACCTGTGTTTTGCTGTCCATACCTTTGTGATGGATTTGTGTATGTGACAGTGAGCAGTATGATCAGGTAAGCAGCATTACCCGGTAGCAGCCCCGGGGAAAGATTCCCTGTAGAAGGGAGCATGTTTGATCAATGAGCAGGAGAAAGATAGAGGGATGCAGGGGATCCAGAGGGGACTCAGAATCCTGGCTGGAGCTATGTTCAGAGAGAGGCAGGAGCAGAAAGCCTTCAGAACATAGGTTTGAAGAAACCACAGACAGGGGACTGGGGCTTTTGAGAAAGAATGGCTCAGTCTAGTCAGGAGCTGAGGAAATGCGGAGTGGAGGAAACATTAATTTTGATTTAAGGTGACATCAGAACTATAATGTGGTTTAAAAAAAAATCAGACCCCAAAAAGTGGATGTTACTTGACTTGCCCAAGAATCTGGAGAAATTCTTGAGAACCCAAAGAAGGAGAAATTGAGGCAGCAGCAGGACCCGACAACTATTCAAATAAGGCTCTGTTACCTATACATTTTTCCAAACATAGTTGTTGCACTCTACTTTAAAAATTAGGCCTCAAGGCTTTCAACCTGCAAGTCCTTGCCTGGTGAGCATCAAAATTTATGCTCTGACATAAGTGCATGTGGAAGCCAGGCCCGTCTGCAAGGGACAGAAAAAAGATCTTTTCTCTATATAGCAGTGTTTCTTACACTTTTTAAGACTGAGGAACACCAAACAATTTTTTTTATGAGGAACACCAAACATTTTTTGTTGAGCTCCTTCTTGTGCAAAAACCCCCTCTTGCGCAAGAGCCATTCTGCCTGAAAATAAGCGGCAAGACTGCTCCTTCTTGCACAAAAGCCCCTTGCACAAAAATGGAGGCTCATTACATATGCAAAAATGGAGGCTCGTTTGCATATGTTCTTGCACAAGAGAGCGCAATGTAGACGTAGCCCCTAGGAAAAATATTCACAAATGTGATGTCCTCTTTGACCCATTACAGCCCAACCAACCAAAAAAACCCAAACCAATACACAATCCTGAAACTAACCACGAACAACCAATGTACTAAAAAAATTGCCAGTCTTAAAAATAAAACCTTTGTTCCAAGCAGTTTTTACCCTGAAAAAGGAAAAGTGCCAGAGACTTCATGAAGTTTACTAGGGACTTCACTGTTGCCACTGGTTTTACGTGGAAGGTGCTCAAACACTACCGTGATGGGCAGCAGTATAAAGCCCCGAGGCAGACAAGGCAAACAAACAGTTTTCCATACTAAGCACAGGTAAGTTTGGCTGTGTCTACACTGCAGTTTCTGTCAGCATAACTTAAGTCACTAAGAGGGTGTGAATAAACCACCTTCCCAGAGCAACATAAGTTATACCCAGGAGGGCCAGGACAAGGTATGTGTATGTGCGGGGGGTGGGAGGGGGTTGGCTCCACATGCCTGGAAGGGGCAGGGCTGAGGACAGAAGGGGCGGGAACCCCCTCAGCTCTCAGAGCCACGCGTAGTAGTGCTCCAGCGGCAATTCAAGTGTGTCCAGGGGGCTGGATGACGACGCCACCACTACAAGGCAATTTTCCCCTTTGCCCCCTCTGTCATTGGGCCTTGGTGTGGACGTGCTCCAGCCAACATTGCTTCTTGCACTCACAGGGGCTGGAATAGCTAAGCCAGCAGGAAATCGGCATCGAGCAGGTTCATTAGAGATCTAGCAGCAGGACAGCTGCACTGTTGCAACTGTGCCGCTATAAACTCTCTAGTGTAGCGGACCCCTTAGAAGTGTTCTCTCTCGTTCTCTGTGAGGTCAAAAGAGCAGAGCTTGTGCTGAGCATGTCTTAAACATGAGGCTCATCATGCTAATCAAACGCTTATCCCTATGGCCTTGTTTCTGCCACTCGACGGGGATAACTTGGAAGCTACTTTCATTGTAGCCGGATTAGGTTTCCCTGTGCTCCCCAGCTCTCTCATCACCTTTTATCTGGTACTTAGGTTTGTCAATCCACACTTGTGCGGCGCAGGAGCTAGTTCTACATGACTGCTTGGCAAGTGTGTAATAAAAAGTTAAAGCCTTTCACTCTCAAATTAAAATAGCTCAGATTAAAAACATTTACTTACTGAAAAGGAAACACATTTTAATGAAATGTGGCACTTTTAGCACCTGCCTGAAGACACTGATGAACTGAAAACTTCCAGCAGTAAGATTCAGGCATATGACATACTGACAATTGCGAATTCCTTTTAAAATCAGTTTGTCTGTCATACCTATGTAGTTACAAAATAACAAAGGGACAATAAAGTTCAATTGTATATTCACAGTTTGAGGTTTCTATTGACAGATCTTCACACTGAATGCTGCTACAAGAAAGGCTGATTATGTAGCCCTGTGTTAAAAAAGAACTGAAAAACCCTCCTTTGTTAAGACTCCCTTACACACCATTTCTAGCTTTTGGAATCTTTCAAGGGACACTGTCAAAGTTGACAGGCTCTAAATTTGGCCTCCTCTCACCAAATTATATTGGCAGATTTAAAATAACCATCAAGTGGGGGGTGGGGGGGGAACAGTTGTCAATCACTCCAAATCAAGGGCTGCAACAGTGTTAAACATCCCGACTCCAGGCAGGGAAGCATGAGCAAGCAACAATTAGCCCCTGGGTTTTAGTGGGAATCAGAAGTATTGGTGCACAGAATGTGAGCTGATATATTGTGACAGAATCTACCCCCGTGTTCACACCCTGCACTCTACTGTAGTAAGTTTTATACAAGACATGTCTTGTAACATATCATTTGAAAACTCATAACTTGCTGGTCATCATCCTGATACAATGTGTGTGGCAACATTATATGTAAAGGTATAAGATTTCCCTATTTGATGTTATTAGCATATGTTCCAAACCCTACCACCCTACCCAAACAGAAGCTAGCAAATAGGTCTGTCCTAAACAACGGAATGTGCTCTGTACGGCTTTGTAACTTAAGACACCCGGGCTGTATCTAGACTGGCCAGTTTTTCCGCAAAAGCGACTGCTTTTGCGCAAAAACTTGCCAGCTGTCTACACTGGCCGCTTGAATTTGCGCAAGAGCACTGACATTCTAATGTAAGAAATCAGTGCTTCTTGCGCAAATACTTTGACGCTCCCGTTCGGGCAAAAGTCTTTTGCACAAAAGGGCCAGTGTAGACAGCTCAGTTTTGTTTTGCGCAAAAAAGCCCCGATGGCTAAAATGGCGATCGGGGCTTTCTTGCGCAAAAGTGCGTCTAGATTGGCCACGGACGCTTTTGCGGAAAAAGTGCTTTTGCGCAAAAGCGTCCGTGCCTATCTAGACGCTCTCTTGTGCAAATACTTTTAACGGAAAACTTTTCCGTTAAAAGCATTTGCGCAAATTCATGCCAGTCTAGACGTAGCCCCAAAGTTGCAAGGGGACACAGTAGCTCATGAGGTGGGATTATACCCAGCTGTGTCACACAACTCTTCTACTCTCCAGTGCTTGCAAAATAGCCATGCTACATTGTCCACTGATAGGGGAGAGATCTTCATAGGTTTTACCTGTTAATTCCAACATTTTCTTTTACAGTGGAGAACAGAGATCCTTTTCCATAAGGAATCGCACTTCTGAAGCTATCCTTTCAAAGGGGAATATCATGCAGAACTTAGAGCATGGGATTTTGTGGTTCTGTCCTAAGAGCTAAGTTGAAGTATGCCACTGATGTACTATGACCTTATGCAATTTATTTCGCTTCTTTGGATCCTCATTTACCTTCACATAGATCTGATAATATTTGCCCAATTCACAAGGATGTTGTGTGGTTTATTTTGTCCAGCTTCATCCTGAATCCTTGTTCAGACAAAAATCAAACTGAAGTCAAGTAGTTTTGATTAAGGGCTGAGAAGGATTTCTTGACTGTCTCACCATGTTTATATGAAATGCTTTAAGATCTTAGGATGAAAGTTGCTCTAGAAGTGAAAAATATCAATAAACTTCCCAATGGAATTTCTACCAAAGATGGCAGAGTATGTGAAATCCCTGACTCAAAACACAGAATGAGATATCTGTTGCCATAGATTCATAAATTATTAGGTTCAGGTGTGCATACAGCCCATCTACATAGAAAATGACATGAGTGAGGAAAATGTTTCATGTTTACCAATCAGATTGGTAGGAGACACATTTTCCAGGAAAATATTGCTAGTTGTTTTGCTGCATATTTACGGCAGCAACAGAAGGATGGAACAGAATAGTCACATTCAAGCTGTCCCATTGTACCCACCCCACATGTTGTGTGCCTTCAAAATGAACAAATCAAACCTTTGAGTTGAGTTTTAATGTGATGGCTACTTATTATGAAACATATAATCTATACATACTGAATGTCAAAAACAGACTCTTCCCATATATGTTTTTGGTACACAGAACAAAATGGTAGACATAGCTGGAAGATGCTAGAGTCCAACATAAAAACAAGCATGGCTTCAATCCAGCTTCAAATGTATTTATCGGTGGATCTGGAAGAGTAGATAACAAAGCCAGAATCTGAGGGCAACAGTAAGTGACAGACAAACATGTGAACTCACAAGAAACCACAGTGCAGCTGGGATTAGTACATTGCCTTAAGGAGAATGTTCTTGGGTTCAGCACGTTATCAGAGAATTTTATACTGTGCTCATCCTTATGGCAGACCATTCTTTCTCATCAAAAGTTGTAAACTTGACATTTTCTGGTATGTAAATATCTCCTTAAAATATTCTGTATTGCCACAGTGAAAACTATCATGTTATGATCAGTGAAGTACTGCCCTGTATTGAGTCTTTTATTTTAACTAAATAGAAATAGAGTTCTCAGTCCAATGATATTTAGCTCTGGTCTACACTAGGGGATAAATTCAATTAAGACATGCAACTTCAGCTACGTTAATTGCATAGCTTAAGTCAAAGTATCTTAACATGAATTTTGGCGCCGTCCACACTGTGGGAAGTCAAATGGAGCACCTCCCCCTTCGACTTCCCTTACTCCTTGTAAAAGCAGGACTACTGGCATCAACCAGAGTGCCCCTCTCAGTTCGAATTAGCATGTCTTCACTAGACGACCCACTAATTCGAACCCTGGAAGATCGACTGTGGCTGCTTCAATCTTATCTATAGTGTAGACATGGCCTTACTGATTATATGATGGGACAGGATACACTGTACATCATGTGTCTTGTTATGCTAGTTATAATACAGCACTTTCTGGACTATGCTGGCGGCTGGTGATAGTTGCCTAGTGTAGAAATAAAACAGAAGTTCTGTAGTTTAATTTCCTACAAAGCATTCTGCATAAGCTCTGTGAATGATTATTCATGTTAGTAAACACCACACAATAACACATATATTCTTATTGTCATGAGCATTAATGAGAGAAGTTTATCTGGGGTCTTCCTTTTACTTTCAGTAGCTCTTTTTTAAAAAAAGAGATTGCATAGTCCCAAAAGACAAAATGAACTGAAACAAATATAGAATCCTTGGGGAAATAAGGATTCATCTCTAGCTTACATAATGCAGCTTCCCTCCAAGTCTATGTTTCTTTATGGGCTCACACCCTTAAGCTCCTGTCATACAGACCCTCCCCAGAAATAGTGCACAGCCTTTAAAAACGCAGCCATCCAAACTAAACCCAGCGATCACAGCAGTATTGCATGAACTCCTGTGTTGACACAGAGTACAAACCTGGTCTATGAGAGGATTTCACTAGTCTTTTACAAAACATTTCTGTGAAGTAGAGGGAAATAATCCCCACCAGATTTCCCACAGAATTCCCTCGCTATTCATAGATCTACCACCTCTCATATGAAGGAGTCAGTTGCCTTCATAACCCTTGCCCTTCCCATTACCATAGAGAGTCCCAAGGCCTGCACATGAAGGAGGAACACGACAGGGATATCAGCAGCAAGGTATCCACAATGCAGCCTAAGTTTTCATTAGTTTTCCCACAGCCCCTCTCCAGGCAGGAAGGATGGTTCTAGAGGTTTCCCTTATATCATGCCTATGGTACATCTACGCTGCCATACAAACAGTTCTTGTCCTTCCCCAGATTTAGGGGGATATATGGATTAGGTGGGTGGGGAGAGGGCCACTGAAAGTCTTTGTGTCTTCCATTAGTGGTCATATTCCTTCTCCTATAGTGCTTTCATAGAGATCCCAAATGCTCAGCTGCACACAGGCAGCACACCAGTTCAAAGATCAGACCCTTCTGATTTAAAAACAGGATCTGAATTACTCGCTGTAATAGTCGCTCTTCAAATAAATACCGATAACACTGACAACTTTTACAAAAATTTATCAATGACTTGTCAAGATGTTGTGTGATTAGTACCTGAGGCTGGACAGTACCATAGGCATCAACCTCGGGCATAGTAAAATCATCAATGAAATAAATAATTTTTTAGCACCTGGGGGAGAATAATTTCTTCTAGTTTTCTACACCATAGGTCTTTTGAGAACACCTATCAATGGAAGAGATGCTGTGAGAGGATAAATGTTGAGGCATTGGTGTAGCAGAAGGCCTCACACTTACAAATAGGTGACCAGGTGTTTCACTTTAAAGCACATAACCCTCCCATTAGACAGCTCACATCAAGGTGAAGCACCTGCTGGAGTGACTGCACACTCAGGGCCAAAATGTTGCTCTTTTGGATAATCTCTTATGCCAGAAAACCTTAACAGGTATCACTCTTTTACTTATGGACGCAGACTGCTGTTACTACTGCTCATTTGTTACCACAACAAAGGAAATTATGACAAACCATTAAATAAACTTAAGGGAGGCTCAATTTCTTCATATTTCACTGTTGATTTATATTCTCCATCAGTTTAAACAGCCTGTTCAAATTTTGAAATAAAATGTTGCCCAGCAAATATTGTTGATTATCATTTAGCACTTCTTCCATTTAGCTCCCTACATTTATTTAAAGTAAATTTAGGGCTAACAGAGAGAACATGTCAGCCCGACAGCTCTAAAGAATGAAGCCCTCTTCTCTGTCAGTCACAGAATTGCAGAACTGGTACTATATAGGCAGAGAGAGCACATGTCTTCCCACAGTGACCTGGAAGGGTGTCTGCTAGGGTGGAAAGTCTAGATCAGTCTACATATACACTATACTTCTGCCTTCTTTGCTGAGTCTTCCTGAAAGGGTATCAAAGCTTCCGAGATTCAGACACACATCTTAGAAAGTTACATGAGAGCTTTAATTTGTTTTTCATAGGCAATGGAATGGCCAGGTAATAATTTGTTCACATTATCAATTTGAACCAACAACATGGAAGTGAAATGTTCCTTATCCCATTGCCAATCTCTGAGCCATCTCATACCTTTTAGCCCGTTTTACATTTTAATTTTGGTTAATTCTTTGCTTGCACACCATCAGCAATAGCAGAATATCAAAGGCAGAGGAACTTTTCATTAATTTGTGGGGGGTTTCTGCCAGCTGCCCTGTAGCATAATGCAAAATATTGTAGCTAAATAGTGGCTGTATTTTTTTTCCCCAAATTCTCTATTACAATAAAGGTAGCTAAAATAAACTTGTAAGAATCAGGACATTTTCCATCAGGGTTTAACAATTTTATGTCAGGTATTGGGCCTACAGTGCCATTCCACTCTTCTGCCATATAATATAAAAATCTAATACTTCAAGCACTACATTTACAATAGTGAAAGAGTTATTCACCACTAAATTAGTGATTTCCTACATTAATATCTTGTCTAGCCTGGAAAATGAAATGGCAACATGATGTAAACTCTTCCATTAGAAAATATAACATTTCTTTGGGAGAGTTACTGTCAGCCATTAACTGAGCTTTTTTTGAGTTGTTTAGGTACAAGCTGAATGTGCATTTGTCCTTATGAAAAAGAAATGGATTCTCCTCTCCCTTAAACGAGTGCTAATCAATAGTAACTGTACTGACATGGATCAAGTCCCACTGGGACAGAGACTGGCTAAGAGAGAGAGAGGAGAATTAGGCCCTTAGAGTGGGGAATGGTTATAATTACATATGCTGAAGCATAGCAGATGTTGTGTAGTAAATGAAAGGGACTTTGGCCACCATGTAATCTTCTGATATCTTGGTAACATTGTCTGACACAACGGCTGCTTTTCGAAGCCCAGCATTTCCAATTAGCATAATTGGCTTCTCCTTCTCCAAAGGTAAATCCACAAAATATCTCAGGTAAACTGTTTCAGTAGTATAAATCAAGGCAAACTACTTGCAAAGAAAAATTCTATGCATGTGTGTGTGTGACACAAAGAAAGGTGTATGTTATACAGTTTAAATACTACTGCAAATCAAATAGTTTGTTTTTAATACTTCAGTGTAGTGACAAGAAAGTGAATTAATATGCAAGATTAAACAAGTAGAAATATACAGCAGAATTTATATTTATCATAATCTTAATTTTGTAAAAGCAGTGAATGATTTTTAACACTGCAAAAATCAGGAGTTAAATAGATAGTCTAGTAAGATTACATTATATGGCATAGTAGGATACTGCATTTTCCTGTCACTGGAAAGAGAGTGAAATATAATATTAGAATTATTGCAATATCTATATGCACATTTTCAAATATAAATGGCATGCTATAAACATAACTCATTCCACTACTGTATGATTATGTTGAAATAATACAACATGGTTATAAATGAAGAGAAATGATGTTGAATTGCCTTACCAGCTAGTTGAAATGAAATACTATCCAAGAAGATCAGAATTAACATTGGGAAACTGAGTAAATACTGTAGCAATAGTTTCATTCTCAGAAAAGCACCAATTTCTTTTGAAAATGAAATTGTGGATATACTTTTATATTTATCACACCAGGTACTTCATTCACACTGTAGGAAATAGCCATATCATTGGCAGAAATGAAGTATGAAGTCAGCTTCTGTAGCAGATAAAATTAGAGTCTAGTGAGTGGTGGAGAAAAAAAGATTTCTTTCTACAAAGCTCCAAATAAAAAATAAAATGTACATCCTGTAATGCACCATTATTTATACAAACCTGTGAACTGGAGGAGGCAGATAGAAAAATTTATATTCTTGTTGGGTGGGATGTGTTTTTCATATTGAATACATCACACACATTCAGTTGTGTTGTAACTGTGTGGCTGTACATGTGCATATAAACACAAGTCATGAGTGGAAAGGTCTTGTGTGACTGTTTAGTGGTTAAAACATGGCAATGGGAAATGGTGTTTTTGAGGTCTTTTCTTGCATCTGCCATTAAAAGACAAATGTGTCTTTGAGTAACTCCAGGTCTATCCTATAAACTTACATTGGTATAATTATGTCACTCAGGGGTGTGAAAAACCCACACTTCTGAGCGATGCAGTAATTCCGACTTAAGCAAGAGACGGTAGCTAAGTTGACAGGAGAAGCTCACTGAACTACTGCAGCTGTGCCACTGTGGTGTAGACCTGCCCTTAGTTAGTTAACTTCTCTGTGTCTCATCTATTATTCTAGTGGATAAACTATTTGACAGGGAGGTTGCAAGGGTTAATTAAGGTGATTTCTTTGAGATCTGTGGATATAAGGTGCTAAATAAGCACAATGTATTTTAACATGGAAAAATGGTAGACTCTTCTTAGTTAAGACTGCAATCACCTTCCATTGTACAAAGCTCTCTCTATCACTTTGGCTTGAAAATTGGCTTGACCTAAAATTTGCCATGTTTACTCTGAACATAAAGGACCATGTTTTTATGTCAATGAAGCCAACTGAGAAGCCAAAACCAAAACAAACGACTGACCCAAAATAAGGTGACAGTATTTTCATCATCAGTCCCTCAAATGACTATTTTCAAATTACTTCTTCTCCCATGCTTCCCTCCAAAATCCTCCACTGGCCTATGGGGCCTTGTCCAAATGAGGTATAAGGGGGGCTTCAGCACCTTCTGCCAGTCAGTCTGGGAATCAGCTCAGTTCATAAAGTGTGCCGCCTTCTGGCCAGTGTCTCGTCCATCATCATTCTGCTTCACTGTCTCCATTGTCTATCTGTGTATCCACATCATGCCCTGGACTATGGCATCCTCTTCAGGACACTGCCTCCAGCAGTGCCCACCTCTCCATTCTCGCCCCCCTTCCATGGGTATCAGCAGTCCTCAGTCAGTGCACCTGCCCCTGTGGCTAACTGCAGCCCAAAGTCTAGCCTGTTGCCTCAGGGGGCAAACTATAGCCTATAGGTCACGCTTCTGACTGGAGAGGTTTGCACAGACTCCCTTTGGTCTGGTTTTAACCCCCCTTCCCACAGTGGGGCCACCACCCCACTACATGGGGTAACTGAGGAAACACAATTTTAAATGACTTGGCAGAGATTATACTTTATAGGAAGTTTGTAGCAGAGTTTTGAACAGAACTCTGATCTTACTGGTAGTATAGGCTACATCTTCTATGACTACATAAAATAAAACCAAACAAACAACAAACTTTGGGAAATTACAAAATTAAAATATTTGGTTTTAAAATCCCATTTAGCTGTTAAGAGCCAACAATGTTCTTACCTGGAACATCATTTTCAAAACTCAAGTAACTTAAAAAAGCAAGGAAATTAACAGAAAAGGACGAGAACGAAACAAAATTTTTCAGACAAAACTTGTTTAAGCTAAAAAATGCATATATTGGTTGATTGAAGCATGTGGTGAATTTATGCCAAATTCTGATCGAAAAATAATCTAAAATTTCCAAAGAAAACATTTTGATATTTTTATTCAAAATGACTTTTCATTCAGAATTTTGCTTCGATTTTATTTTTAAAACCTCACAAAACAAAATGATACATTTTTTACTTGTTTTTATCAAAAATTTCAAAAACCCATTTTGGGTCAACCTGAGTTTCCCTCAGGCAATTGTTAATTATACCACTGTGGTAAGAACTTGTACACAGCCCTCATTTTACAAAGCTCACATAAGAAACAAATACTTTTATTAACTATTAAAACCCAACCAATATTAATGTAGGCCATAAGCCACCCTGATCTTTTAGAACAAAACTGTTCATTGACCAGTATAGTCTGCTCATCAAGCAAGAAGACTAATGTAACACTACAGCACAATTTTCCTTGCCACAAACCTTTGCACTTATCATGCCCTGCAGTACTGCCATTTTTCTTCAACTGAGCTGTCAGGCCTAGCAATAAGGAACTGCAGGAGAGCTAACTACAAGAAAAGGCAAAGGAAAAAGAGGGTGGGGGAACTGGAATGCTTTGTTCCAAGTTTAAGTGGAAAACTAGAATGAAAAGCTCCTGCAGATAAAAAGTGTTGGTGAGAGATCTTAAAGGCTGTTATGAAGTTAAACAATTTTTTAAAAACATGGTGAAAAAGGACAAAGGGTAGATACAAGAAAACTTTAAAGATATACTCAAACTGTAATTCTGGACTAGATTGCCAACATTCCCCAAAGTGCAGAGATTTTTAGATTCAGGGCTCTGCTCTAGTCATATATAACCACAGGAAGAGGAAATGAGAAAATATAAAATGCAGAATAAAGGAAAACAAGGAAGAAAAATGGATATAAACCAAGTGTGGAAAAATGGCCCTTGCAGTATGAGTTTAAAAGGCAGGTCAGCCCCCAACCACTATTCAATTCCTCAATTAATAGAAATCCAAATAAGGGCTTGATATAATTGGAGAAGGGGGGCAAGTCATGAGATCCAAAGAACACCAAATCGAGTAGGTAAAAGAATTTCTCTTTGTGGTGAGCCCTTTTCCTCATGGATTCCACTGTAAGCAAGCAACTTCCAGTTGCCCTTCAAGGAGGGGAGTGATGGGAGTCCCCGTCTCAATAATAACTGTAGAAAATTGGCATCTGATTTAGAAGCTGTGGCAATGGAGGAGTAACTGTTGAATCTATGAACTCCAAGTGGGGCTGTGCTACAGGATTTCAGGGATAGAGACACTTTTTTTAAAAAAGTACAGAATCATAGGCATGGAAGGGACTTCCAGAGGTCATCTAATTCAATCCCCTGCATGCATGGAAGGATTATGTATTATCTGGACCACAGGGAGATAAACTATAGCCCCTGGGCCACATCTGGCCCACCAGACCCTTCTTGCTGGCCCCTGAGCGCTTGCTCATGGAGGCTAGTCCATGACCCCTCTCCTTTTGGCCCCTTTTCCCCACAGACTCAACTTCCCCAGTGCCTAGGTGGCGTGCTCGTCACACTGCCAACCTGGATGCTCTGGCCAGCTGGTATGGTGCTCCGGGTAGTGTGGTCAGGGGATTGGGTGGTTCCAGAGAGGGTTGTGGTGGGGAGCTGGAGGGCTGACTAGGAGGTGGGCAGTCCCCAGGGTATAGTCGGGAAGAGGAGCAGGGGGAACTTGGATAGGGCAGATGGAGAAGGGAACAGGGAGGATGGTTGGAGGAGGGGTTGGATATGGGGTGAGAATCCCTTGGGGGACAGTCAGGAGGTGAGGCGCAGGGGGGTTGGATGGGGTGAAGGGTCAGAGAGGGCAGTCAGGGGGCAGGGAGGGTCAGATGGGTGTGGGTATGGGCCATGCCTAGCTGTTTGGGGAGGCACAGCCTTCTCCAGCCTTCCCTAACAGGCCCTTCATACAATTTTTGAATCCCGATGTGGCCCTCAGCTGAAGAGTTTGCCCACTCTGATCGAGACCATCTCTGACAGATGTTTATTTTACCTGCTCATGAAAATCTGCAGTGATGAAGAGTCTACAATCGCCCTAGGTGATTTATTCTAGCACTTAACAATACTGCATAACAACATTAGGAAGTTTTTCCTAATGTCCAACCTAAACCATCCTTGCTACAATTTAAGCCTACTGCTTTTTATCCTACCTAAGAGGTTAATGAGAAGAATTTTTCTTCCTCTTCATTGTAACAACCTTGTATGTACTTGAAAACTGTTATGTCCCCTCTCAGTCTTCTCTTTTCCCCACTAAATAAACACAGGTTTTTTCAATCTTCCCGCATAGATCATGTTTCCTAGACCTTTAATCATTTTTGTTGCTCTTCTTTGGACTTTCTCCAATTTTCCTGAAATATGATGCCCAGAACTACAATGTCTGGGCAAATATGGAATAATGCTGAACCACACATTCAATAGGAAAGGGAAAGTAGTAACACTGGAGGAGCCCTGATGAAGATAGCAAATAACAAATTAAATTTGAGTTTGCAATACAAAGATAGGCTCTTGGCTATAAACAAAGAGCACCATAGATCAAGGAAGAAAACGTCCCTTCAATATTATGTTTGATGATGGTGCATCCACAATGGAAAACCACACTCAGTTTTGGCCTCCTCGACATTATCAGATCTGAGGTGGTTCAGAGAAGAGCAGCAATAATGGTTAAGGTAGAGCTGGTAGAACAGTAGTGGGTGGAGCCATTTAGATCCTTTGGTAAAATGGGCCCATTCAAACAAAATTGGTATTAATACAGTCAAAGGCAAAATCATACAGCTAAGAACAAGAATGCAGGGCATACCTACAGAATGGGGGGGAGGGGATCTGGGTCCTAGAAAACAGCTCTGAAAAAGATCTAAGGGGTTACAGTGGACAAGCAAGTATAGAAGGCAGAGTAGGGCAATCCTTGGGCTCACTTGGGGTTTCTGTCTTATGTTCCTACAAGCTCATGCTTCAGGATTTCAGCTAGCCACATTGCAGGGTCAGAAAGGGATTGTTTCCCCCAAAAATATTCCAAGCCACAACAGTGATTCAAGGGCTGGGAAAAAACACCTTATCAGAGATTGAAAGAGCTCAGTCTGTTCAATTTATCAAAACAAAGACTGAGAATTGACATGATTCTGACATATAAGGACCTTTACAGGGAGAAAATACTAAGAACATAAGAACATAAGAATGGCCATACTGGGTCAGACCAAAGGTCCATCGAGCCCAGCATCCCATCTGCCGACGGTGGCCAATGCCAGGTGCCCCAGAGAAGGAGAACAGAAGACAATGATCAAGTGATTTATCTCCTGCCATCCATCTCCTGCCCTTGTTATGAAGGCTAGGGCACCATACTTTATCCCTGGCTAATAGCCATTTATGGACCTAACCTGCAAAAATTTATCAAGCTCTTTTTTAAACCCTAATAGAGTCCTGGCCTTCACAGCCTCCTCGGGCAAGGAGTTCCACAGGTTGACTGTGCGCTGTGTGAAGAAAAATTTCCTTTTATTAGTTTTGAACCTACTACCCATCAATTTCATTTGGTGTCCCCTAGTTCTTGTATTATGGGAAAAGGTAAATAATTTTTCTATAATCACTTTCTCCACACCATTCATGATTTTATATACCTCTATCATATCGCCCCTCAATCGCCTTTTTTCCAAACTGAAAAGTCCCAGTCTCTCTAGCCTCTCCCCATATGGGACCCTTTCCAAGCCCCTAATCATCTTAGTCGCCCTTTTCTGAACCTTTTCTAATGCCAATATATCTTTTTTGAGGTGAGGAGACCACATCTGCACGCAGTACTCGAGATGTGGGCGTACCATAGTTTTATATAGGGGAAGTATGATATCTTTTTGTCTTATTATCTATCCCTTTTTTAATAATTCCTAACATCCTATTTGCCTTACTAACTGCCGCTGCACACTGCGTGGATGTCTTCATAGAACTATCCACTATAACTCCAAGATCCCTTTCCTGATCTGTCGTAGCTAAATTTGACCCATCATGTAGTACGTGTAATTTGGGTTATTTTTTCCAACATGCATTACCTTACACTTACCCACATTAAATTTCATTTGCCATTTTGCTGCCCAATCACTCAGTTTGCTGAGATCTTTTTGTAGTTCTTCACAATCCCTTTTGCTTTTGACTGTCCTGAACAACTTTGTGTCATCTGCAAACTTGGCCACCTCACTGCTTACCTCATTTTCTAGATCATTGATGAACAAGTTGAACAGGATTGGTCCCAGTACTGACCCCTGGGGAACACCACTAGTTACCCTCCTCCATTGTGAAAATTTACCATTTATTCCCACCCTTTGTTTTCTGTCTTTTAACCAATTCTTGATCCATGAAAGGACCTTTCCTCCTATCCCATGACCACCTAATTTACGTAAAAGCCTTTGGTGTGGGACCGTGTCAAAGGCTTTCTGGAAATCTAGATATATTATATCCACTGGGTGCCCCTTGTCCGCATGTTTATTAACCCCTTCAAAGAATTCTAACAGATTAGTTAGACACGACTTCCCTCTGCAGAAACCATGCTGACTTTTGCCCAACAATTCGTGCTCTTCTATGTGCCTTGCAATTTTACTCTTTACTAGTGTTTCTACTAATTTGCCTGGTACTGATGTTAAACTTATCGGTCTATAATTGCCAGGATCTCCTCTAGAGCCTTTTTTAAATATTGGTGTTATATTGGCCATCTTCCAGTCATTCGGTACCAAAGTGGATTTAAAGGATAGGTTACAAACCACTGTTAATAACTCCGCAATTTCACATTTGAGTTCTTTCAGAACCCTTGGGTGAATGCCGTCTGGTCCCGGAGACTTGTTACTATTGAGCTTATCAATTAATTCCATAACCTCCTCTAATGTCACTTCAATCTGAGTGAGTTCCTCAGATTTGTCACCTAAAAAGGCTGGCTGAGATTTAGGAACCTCTGTAACATCCTCAGCCGTGAAGACTGAAGCAAAGAAATCATTTAATCGCTCCGCAATGGCACTGTCTTCCTTGATCGCTCCTTTTATATCTTTATCATCCAAGGGCCCCACTGCTTTTTTAGCGGGCTTCCTGCTTCTAATGTATTTAAAAAACATTTTACTATCATTTTTTGAATTTTTGGCTAGCTGTTCCTCAAACTCTTTTTTGGCTTTTCTTACTACATTATGACACTTAATTTGGGAGTGTTTATGTTCCTTTCTATTTTCCTCACTAGGATTTGACTTCCACTTTTTAAAAGCTGCCCTTTTCTCTCTCACTGCCTGTTTAACATGGCTGTTTAGCCATGGTGGTTCTTTGTTAGGTCTCTTACTGTGTTTTTTTATTTGGGGTATACATTTAAGTTGGGCCTCTAGTATGGTGTCTTTAAACAGTTCCCATGCAGCTTCCAGGGATTTTAGTTTAATTACTCTCCCTTTTAGTTTCTGTTTAACTAGCTTCCTCATTTTAGTGTAATTCCCCTTTTTGAAATTAAATGCCAGAGTGTTTGACCGCTGCGGTGTTCTTCCCAACACAGGAATATTAAAAGTTATTATATTGTGGTCACTATTTCCAAGCGGTCCAGTAACAGTTACCTCTTGGACCAGATCCTGCGTTCCAGTCAAGACTAGGTCGAGAATCGACTCTCCCCTTGTGGGTTCCTGTACTAGCTGCTCCAAGAAGCAGTCATTTAAGGCATCAAGAAATTTAATCTCTGAATCCCGTCCTGAGGTGACATGCACCCAGTCAATATGGGGATAATTGAAATCTCCTATTATTACTGTGTTTTTTATTTTGGTAGCCTCTCTAATCTCCCTTATCATTTCAGCATCACTATCACTGTCCTGGTTAGGTGGTCGGTAATATATTCCTAATGCCATATTCATATTAGAGGAATGAATTGTTATCCATAATGATTCTATGGAACATTTTGATTCCTTTAGGATTTTTACTTCATTTGATTCTATATTATCCTTCACATATAGTACCACTCCGCCACCCGCACGACCTGTTCTGTCTTTCCGATATAATTTATATCCCGGTATGATAGTGTCCCACTGATTGTCCTCATTCCACCATGTTTCTGAGATGCCTATTATGTCAACTTCCTCCTTTGATATGAGGTACTCCAGTTCACCCATCTTATTAGACAGACTCCTAGCATTAGTGTAAAAGCATGTTAGAAAACTACCACTATTTATATGTCCGCCTTTCACAGACACATTGGATTTTTTTATGCACGATTGTTTCACATCTGATCTTGCCCATATATTATTTCCCACGTTCCCTATCTGACTAACTTCTAGGGAATCCCTACCTATGGAGCCTCGTGTAAGAGAAGTCTCCGTCCGATCCAGGTGCTCCCCCGCACCAATCGGCTTTCCCCCACCTCTTAGTTTAAGAGTATTAAAGGACTCTTTAACCTAGCAGAGAAAGGCAGAACGTGAAACAATGGCTGGAAGCAGAAGACAGACAAATTCAAGTGAAAAAATAAGGCACAATTTTTTCAATATTTATGATAATTAATTAAAGGTGCAAATCTGGAGATAATCTGGATGTTTTAAAAGCTGTGCTCTACCTCTGCTTTAAATAGGAGCTAATTCAGAGACATCCTATGGAAGGGGTGGGCAAAAGCCTCTCAGCGGGCCAGATCCGGCTTTGATCCGGCCCGCGAGGCAATTACAGGCCCTGTCCCCTAATTACAGGACCCGCCGGGGGGGAGGGGAAGGAGCTCAGCCCTGCCCCTCCACATCCTGTTTTCCAGTGGAGAGGAGGCGGTGCTGAGGCTCAGGCTCCTAAACAGGGCTGGCCTGGAGGTGCTGCTACCATGGCCAGGGTCCAGCCCAAGAGCTGATGCTACTGTGACCACGCAGCCCGGGGCCGGCCCAGAGGCACCGCTTCCACAGCCACGTAGTCTGGGGCTGGCCCCAGAGGCTGGAGGTGCTACTGCCTCTGGGGGCGGCCCCAGGTTGTCTGGCCACAGTAGCGGTGCCTCTAGGGCCAGCCCCGGGCCATGGCACCTCCGGGGCAGCCTATGGCTGAGGTGCCTGTGGGGTGGGCCTGTGGCAGCAGCACTTCCGGGGCCTGCCCCAAGCCACATAGCTGTGGCAATGGCACCTCCAGGCCACAGTGCCTCCAGGGCAGCCTGTGGCCGCGGTGCTTTGGGTCCAGTTGCATGGCTGCAGCAGCGGCGCCTCCGGGGCGGCCTGTGGCCGCAGTGCCTCAGGGCCAGGCCTGGATTGCGTGGCCGCAGCAGCAGTGTCTCTGGCCTCCAAGACCACCTGGCCACGAAAGCGGGGCTTCCCTCCAGGGCAGCCAGGACAGCATGTCTGCAGCCGTTGCTGCAAGGGAGCACGAAGCCAGGTAAGGTTCCCCCTCATGCTCAGACCCCCCACTAGCACCCCAATCCCATCACTTCCCCTTCCCCCAAGACCCAACACCCCCAGCTTGCTCCGTCACCCTCCCTTGTTCTTGTACCCTCTCTCCTGGCCACACACCGCACCCTCCCTTGTTCCTGCTCCCTCCACCTGGCCAGAAACCCAACTCCCAGCCTGCTTCTGCGCCCCAGCTACCTCCCAGATCCTGCACCTCACCTCATCCTTCTTGCTGGGAGCCATGTCTCGCACACTGTACCCCTCATTTTTGTCCCCACTCCAGAGCCTAAAGAGGTCCATAAAATCCACTAACTCCAGAACCCCAGAAAATTAAATCTGCTCTATGGGAAGCCCTGAATCTCAGTTTCCCCCTTCCCTTCCCTTCCCCTCACCCAGTGAGGTTGTGGCACAAGAGGAGTGAGGTGTCTCAGTTGGGGCCACATCAGTGAGCGTTAGGGGGTTTGGAGGAGGTTTTTGCTTCTCACCTGTGTGGTCCCCAACTGATTTTTTTTTTGTGGGTCAGTGACCCCAGACCCAAAAAGGGTTCCCCACACCTCCCATAAATAAAGAAAACATTGAAACCTTTTGTGTTGGACATACTATTTTACTTTATTTAAATTGAAGTTTGATAAAGTAACATGAAAAAGTTGAAACATTTAATCTGTTTCATAATTTAAATTAAACTGTTCTTACTAGCTGTAGGTGGTTCAGAAAATAAGGTCATCATACCCGAGTCCTGTGGCCACTTCCGAAATTTGTGAAATGCCCCCCCCCCCTTCCAAAATTATTGCCCACCCTGTCCTCTGGCCTGGTTTATATGAGTCAGACTATATCAGGGGTCGTCAACCTTTTCAAACCAAAGAGCCAAACTACATCAAAATCAGAACAAGGGGTCAACAAAGAGCCGTGTACGAATGCCCATTTGCATGACTGAAAATATACAACTTAATATTATTGATAATTGACATGATGATTAAGAATAGCATAAATGAAACATTGCACGCACAGACTTTATTTAATGGGACTTCTGCTGCTGCATCTTTTTACACTTTTCTTTGTAGTTTACATAACTGGCCAAATCCAGTTTCGTGCACACATTGAGGCTGTCTTCTGTCAATCTTATGGCAGGGGTTGGGGATGTGGGGGAGCAGGAGTCTGGGATGGAGTGTATGAGGGGCTCAGGGCAGGTGGTTCCGGTGTATGATGGACTCAGGCACAGTGTTGGGGTGTGGGGTGCAGGAGTGTTATGGCAGGGGGTTGGGGATGTGGAGGTGTAGGAGTCTGGATTGGGGTATATGATGGATTCAGGGCATAGGGTTGGGGTCGAGGGGGATGAAGGTAGGGAGGATAAGGGAGCCGCTGGAGGTAGGGTGGATCCTCTAGTGGCCTAATGGCTAAGGCCTCAGCCCCAAGAGCCTGGGGTTGGGGAGTCAAGTACATCCACACATCCCAGAGGCAGCTGGTCACCTTGCCGTGATGCTGCTGCCAGGGTGAGGGCAGTCACCGTGCAGCCTCATGTGTGCCAGAGTTGGCATTTTAATTTAAAAAGTTGCATGTATTTTGGGAATGACAAAAGAGCAATATTTGGTTCCATACTGAGCCATATTGGCTCAAGAGCCATAGGTTGCTGTACCCTTGACTAGATGATCACAGTGATCCCTTGTAACCTTATGATCCATGAATCTCTTGGTGGCTTCAGATCAAGACTTGCCAAGTTTCTGGAAAACACCTGCAAATCAAATACAAGTTATTGGGCTCAATACAAGGGAAACTGGGTAAAATTTAATGATATGTGATCGTCTTTTTAAAAAGCAAAATATGTCAAGCTTGCTAAGCAATGAGTAAGGAACAAATAATAGTCTAAAACACTAGAAAAAATGTAAACAGAAAAGTGATAGCTACATTACTGAGAAAAAATTAAGGGAGGGGAAATTTAAACAAAATATCCAGGGAAATACTTTGACAGACAGACAACTCTGCAACAGTCTTTCAAGAAAAGTGGCAAAGTCCCATTGCTTAGGACATTTAAATCTAGAAACATTAGAAAATAAATGGGAACAATCCTACATTGGCAGGCAGAGAGGCTGGAGGATGTTAGCTCTTCTTGAGCAAATGTTTCTCCTGATCTATGGAAATAGGACTGTGCGCAGGTAAATATGAACAGCACAACCCTGTTTATATAAACAGTTCTTCAGTCCAGCCATGTGGGAAAATATGGCTCACTGACAGCACTGCCCCTTCCTTTGAAATATCAGAATAACATTATTTTACTTTTCTGTGCAAAACCTTTCACCTTAATGAAGCAAGCTAATATTTATGAATGTACAATCCGCATCCAGCTTCTACACCCTCTTCCTCTCACTGACATATAAATGTCCGTAGGAGCTTTGGCACAATGCCTCTTTTTCTTAGATCATTTCAAGTTAAGAGTACAAGTGACACAGACACAACAATACAAAGCAGTGGATGTATCTTGTAAATTATAGCATCCCCCTCCCCCCCCCAAAAAAAAAGGCGCCATCAAGCATTGTAGCTATTGTATTCAAAAGGCACAAAAGGGCTAAGTTCACTCCCTGGACAGTTGCTTTTATAAAAAAATGAAAGGATAAGAGTTCTGACCTTGTGGTCATAAGAGGTATTGTACATGTAAGAACAGAGGAGTATTGTTTAACCTTAAGGTGCCTACGTGCCCTGCCTGTGCAGGACAGCATGGCTCAGGATCTATGTAAACTGATCCACCCCCCAACTCCTCACATCCCCTTTGGGATCTTGGCATCATTCTTCCAGACTCCAGGACTAACTAGCAACTTTTAGGTCCCTGTTCTGTTTTAGAATGTGTTGGAATATATAAGAATTAACAGGGGTCTAGCCAGAACAGGCATTGCCCTTTAAGCATGTTTTTTCTCCTTTGTTTTTGCAATCTGGAAAAATAAATAAAGGCTCCAGACAAAGAAGGTATTATCCTTTTTAATGTATAACTTTCCCTCCGCTCTTGCTGACTAAAAAAACAAACAAACAGCAGCTGTTCTTCTTTGTTATGTCTTTTACTTACTCTCACTTATTCTGTAAAAATACTTTCAGGGTCACATTCTTTATAATCTCTGCTAACTCAAAAAGTCTATCATGTAAAAATATTAATTTTATTCAAAATTCTATAAATAGTAATTAGGGGCGGGTATAATAATATTCACTACTTGCCTGTTAATATTCATTATGTAAAAGTTAATATTACTAAATTTTTTTTAAAAAAAGTAATAATAAATGTATAAATTAACAAACTAAAATTAAAATTAAAAAGTGTAATTGGCACCAAATTATTGCCACTCGAAACGTTGTGTTGGGGGTCTACGGTAAATGTACATGAGCAATAAAGTGGTCCGTTTAGCCCATCCGCTCCTGGATTGCCTGTTTCTTTTCTAAAAGAATGTACTGACACTAGGCAATTAGTCTCAGGGAAATGTGCTCAGTAATAAACTACCCAAAGTGCGGAACACACACGGTGCACGTCCCATCTGTTTGAGCTTCCTGAGAGGTTACATATCGGCGGGGGGCAATCCTGCAACTTTTGCTCACCTGACTATCCATGTGCTGCAGGGTCAGGCCCATTACTCACCTAAGAAGCCCAGTGTTTCACATGAGCGTCCCGGAGAGGAATCCCTTATGTAGCACAAATCAATTTTAGGTTCTCCCTGGTAATTTGAAATATCTGCCTCTGAGATCTCTCTTCCCTCTGGTCAAATCATTGTCCCAGGACAGGTCCTACTCAACATGCAGAAGATGCCTGATCAGCCTATTTTATCTGCCCCACAGCCTTAATATTTCTGACAATATTTTTCGCTTCCCACCCTTTTGCTTTTTCCATTTGACACAACCATAGGCCCCAATCTTGTTTGCAATTAATTTAATGGTAAAAACATCTGCTGACTTCAGTGGGCACAGGACTAGAGCAACCAATCACTGCATGTGGGCTGTACCACGCACCACTGACACATTCTACTTGTAAAAATGTGAGAGGTGTGTGCAGCAATGAGGCATTTATAGTCTAGCTTACAATTCACCACAGAATCCTGCCCAGATAGTTCTAACTAGAAATGTATGGTACAGCAACAATGAAATGACCCAGTGTCCTACTAGCAGCGCAATGATAATCACACATTTGCAAGGCACCTACAAAACAATGCACTCTCAGTTCCCGGGAATGTTCAATATTGCAATGAAAATCACAAATTGTAGTTCAAATATGTCTTCACTCTGAGTGCATTGGGTCATTTACCTTAACAATGTGAACGTGCTCTCATTATGATGTTCAACTTGATTAGTGTATAGTCTAACATTTAAAAGTGCACTTCAGATGGAAGAATGTATGAATGCATGATTGGCTCCTAATAAATTGAGCAACCTCCTAATGAACTGTGAGGGATCTAGAAGGAACAGTGGTAGATACTAGACAGACACAGAGAACCAGACAAAAAAGAGATAATAAGGAGGGGAAGGTATTCTTTCAAACAGTTTGTCATACGTGTGTCACAGACTATATAATACTTCATTGCCTAGTGATATTGAGCAGGAGGGTATATGGAGTCAGAGGGAGAAATTATTAGGAATTTGGGTGGGAGAGTGAATTGTGAAGGGTCATATATGGGAGAGTGGATGGTGAAGGCATGACCAGTCTGACAGATGTGATTTGGGGCTGTGCAACTCAAATAGATCATGCCATATAACAGGGAGCTAACAGTCCCTCTCTGTCCCCCTCTCATTTCTCTGTCTTTGGATTCAGTTCTGAGCCTACATGATCAGAAAGATATTATCAATTATCATACTCGTGACTTTGGAGAAAAGACACAAAAATTATCAGAAGATTAGTGAGATTTTTATAAGGAGAGATGTCATGTGCCTAGTTTGGCTAAGAAACAACAGAAAGGACTTGTGTGACAGGGCGTCTGCCCCACACTGGCTCTGGAGAAAGCAGCTGCGGCATATAGCAGCCAGTTAGGGTCCACTGGGGCTGTATAAATAGGGGCTCCTGAAGGAAGGAGGAGCACACTCTTGCTCCAGCTGTGCAGCAGGAGCGACCTGGCTGCCAGGGATGCTACCTTGGCTTCCTGAGACAGTAGTGCTGGGGAAGGGCAAGCAGAGCTAGGGAGCTCTGGCCAGGCAACCTCCTAGGTTGAGGCCTTGTTCTGAGGGCACTAGGACTGCAGGGAGGCAGACAGGTTAGAAGAAGGCAGCAGGCCCACACCACTTGCCAATGATGAGCGGCCATTTCAGACTGCAGTTTGCTCTGAGGCAGGGGCTAGATGACGACTGGCAGCAGGTCACTGGGCAAGGTGGGTATAGAGGATGGGATTCCCTGGGAGGACCCCAGAGTACAGGAGCACTGCTGTGGGACAGTGCCATGAGAGAAGGGCACCATGGGCTGGGAAGGATATGGGGCCTGCAGTAACTCAGAAGACAGATGATGGAGAGTGAGACATCAGCCATCAGAAGACATGTCAATGCAGAAGAGCTAATTTCCAAGGACACCAGCAGGAGGCACCATGGCGGAGAGCGCTCGACCTGTTACAACTTGACTGAAGTATTTCATAGCTGTTTGAAAGAGGATGATACCATGGAAAGAAAAAAAAAACGGAGGTAAATTAGAGAAATAACTAGAAGTAATGATTTGAAATTAAGAAGGGAAAAACAATATTAGGGAAAAAGTTCAGTGAGATATATTAGGCTGCAGAATTCCTCCAAGGGGAAGTAGTTGAAGCCCCATCACATTGGGACATTTAAAACTAAAGCACTAGAAAGTACACTCTAGAGATCAACAATGAATTACTATGGTGAGTTGTATCTATATCTAAATTCTGAGTCTGTCATTAATCACTATTGTGACCACCTGGTGTTTCTGTTATTTTGAAATTTGCTGTATTTCTCATTTTTTACATCTCTTGTATTCCTTCACAAAGTAATTGTTCATATGAGCTTTTCCCACTTTCCTCCTATAATCCTTTAGTGCCAAAATTGTCCCTACACTAGTGACTGCCTTCAGTTTTCACTGATGCTACAATGCTTAGACAAACTGAACCTGATGGTGTTTTTGGCATAGCCAATTTAGCTTTTCACATCAAGAAGAAATTTTTCAAGCCACAGAGATATTTGTAGCTCAGGTATCACCAAGACTTTCCTTTCCAAACACCTAGGTGCATCAGCACTGTACCCATAGCTCAAAATAAGCTATGCAATGTGAGCTATGCAAATTTCTTAGCTTATTTTGAGTTAATTTTGAAATAGCTTATTTTGAAATTTGGCGCTGTCTACACAGCACTTATTTCAAAATAAATTGCTATTCTGAAACGTCCCTTACTCCTCGTGGAATGAAGTTACAAGGATGTCAGAATAGCAAGTTCATTATATTTTCAAATAATGGGTGCACTCAAAAAGATGTGGAATAGCTATTTCGGGATATCTCTGGTATCCTGAAATAGCACTGCAGTGTAGACATAGCTCTGGAGTGTTATACACATTTCATCTCTCAGCAACTAAGGTAAGACTTGCACCCAAGACCAGAAATGAATCATTTTTGGCCTCAGCAATACTAATGATGTTTCTGTGTTGAATCACATAGACATACATTGGGAGTTGTAAAAACTCATTTCTGGGAAGAGGCTGTTCTGGAGTCTCTCTAGTTTCCCTCCTTTTAAATTTATCTAATCTTTCTCAGTATTTGCTACACCCACCACTGGAGTATCTGAGTGCCAGGCAAGAGTTAAATACAAGGGCTCTTTCTATTTCTTTCTTTCTATTCTTCCACCTCATTATCTGGAGATTTGGGAGCACAGGAAAGCTAAATCAAAGAAATAAGAATTTGTATTTTTTTTAATGAAAAGGGGAGAGGTTCTACCTCTTAAAAGACCTCACATCATCACTATTTTTCAGACTGGTTGGGTTCTCTTTATTTACAGGAATGACCCTGAGATGTAAAATAAGACTAGACTAGATCCACTGATGTGCTGCAGAATGCCAATGCCTATATAAATATTTATATATTTGTGAATGCCTCTGTTGTCCCCTAGAATACCTATAGCTCAAGGACTGGCAGAGAGGACTGTACATTCTCAGTCACTGAAAACACAGCCACGGGAGAAGGGTTTTAAAGGAATGAAGAGTTGCAACACAGTTGTGATGTTTTCTTTTCTGTAGCTATTATGTTCTACTGGGGAAAAAACATAACGTTTCTTCTACAATCATTTGCTCACTTGGGGAAGAAGCACTTCATCAGCAGGATTATATACTAGTAGCAAAAGCAGGCTCTTTCATGAGGCCTGTGGATATCAAACAGGAACTGTAAAAATTCAATAATACCCACAACTTTACTTCAACTGAAACTGTGCCCCTTTTTCTTGGTAAACAAAGAAGCAGACTGTGGCAGTAAACCTGCCAGCCCACCTCAATATTACAACAGCAGAGGCAGCATAAGAAATGGCATCCCTCTTAACAGACACCTCTGTTATACAAGCAGCAAGAGCAGGTTCAATAGCAGTGTTCTTCAACATACTCTGTTAGTTCCTGCTGACATAGCCAATACATTTGAACTTCAGAGGTCTGAACACTTTGGAGGGTAAATCTGAAATGTTCCTAGCTATGCACAAAATGTTACGGTTCTTTTTTAAAAGTTTGCAAATGAGCACCGACTTAATACAGCTTTGAAAGTTTACTACACACAAGAAAAATGCTGCTTTGAGTTTATTTTTCTAGTAGTTTACCATAGTACTGTATTGTATTTGATTCTTTGTTTGTTTGTTTTTTGGTCTCTGCGCTGCCTGATTGCATACTTCTGGTTCAACATGAGGTGTGTGGTTAACTCTGGTGCTCGTAACTCTGAGGCTACATCTAGACTGCAGGCTTCTTTCAGAAGAAGCTTTTCTGGAAGAGATCTTCCAAAAAAACTTCTTCCGAAAGAGAGCGTCCACACTGCCAAAGTACATCGAAAAAGCGATCTACTTTTTCAGAAGATAGCGTCCACACTGAATGGACGCTATCTCACATTTAAGCTGTGATTACTATGGATGGAGGGCACCGGTGCTTTTTCCTCTTTTCTCTTCTTTCAAAAGAACTCCCTCTTCCCCCTCCATGCACACCTTTTTCTAAAAGAGCTCTTTCTTTCCATTTTTTTTTTTTGAAAGAATACGATTGCAGTGTGGACATAAGTGAAGTTTTTCAGAAAAACGGCCTTTTTCTGAAAAAACTCTGTATGGTAGACGGCCAGAGGTTCTACCGTACTATATTTGAATTTAGAACAGGGTGGGAATTTTTTTACCTACTAATTTTTTTTATTAAAAAATGACAATTCATCAAAACTTTTTTGTGTGTGTGGTGGGTTTTTTTTAAAGAAACATCTATTTTGACACAACTTTCATTGAGAAGGTTTCTCAGGTTCAGAAGTGAAGGAAGGAAGGAAGAGCCACAGATTAGTCAGTAGTTTGTTGGTTTAGAGCCATGGTGTCCAACCAGTTCTGAAGCAGTAGCCACTATAGTGGCTATAGCTAAAGAGAACTTGCTACATTATTCTGAAAATACTATAGTGAACTAGCCACATTATTCAAGCCAACTAGCCATGCTCAACCAGCCAAGGAGCCACATGTGGCAAGTGGCTAGCATGTTGGACAGCATAGGTTTAGAGGATTCATCACAGACATTGGAGATCCCAGACCAAGTCCCTGCACTATCTATCTGAGTCAGCATCTCCCCATACCCATCTCATGCGTATGTGGTGAGACAAAAGTCTATCCCCACAGCAAAGGTTGAGCTGAGGCTCCAGGGATGGAGAGGTCAGCTACATGTCAGGGTAGTGAAGGATCTTCCATGACCGGTGATTTTTAGGAAGAGGCTAATAGGGTTTCCTAGCACTGATGCAGAGGAAAGTTGTGCAAGAGCTGGTAGACAAGAAAGGTCTTGCGGACCCTAATATGACCTCCTGCACATTGCAGGTCACAGAACCTCACCCACCCAATTGGGACAGACTGAGAAGTCCTCAGTAATCCTCAAAGCTTATATGAATAGGCAAAGAATATGAGCAAGAATTAGAGGATGTAAACACTGTCCAGCAAAAGACCATCAATCAGATGATAAAAGTGGACTCAGAATTCGCAAGGGAGCTCAGGAATACCTGTTTTATGGGACTTGGGGATTATAGGAACACCTAATAGCTACTGCATAACATCAGGTGACTCAGGAAGAAAGGGGCCATCTGCTCTAATAAGCTTGAGGGAGAATTAGAGACAGTTTGCAAAGATCTCAAAGCCTTGGATCAAAAAATGCAGCTCTATTGACTGTACTATGGTTAAGGTGTAGACTGTAAGACTTCCCGAGGGGTGCACAAGGCCTTAAAGAGAGGAGTGTCACAAGATGTCATGACCCTCTAAGTGGGAGCAAGTCAAGGGCCCCCGTGCCTGGTCAGCTGATGCCAATTAGGTTTAAAAAAAGAGGACACTTTTGCCTAGAGGGGATGGAGGCCTAGTGAATCTGAGATAGGGAGTTGCAAGAAGCAAAAGAAGTTGGAAGTTCCTGTAAGAGGTGAAGGGGGGAACCCTAGGAACTGTATCCAGGGTGGGCTGAGGAACTCTTGTTTTGCCTATTTTTTTTGGAAATTAAACTCTGGAAAAAGACACTGGGTGGACAGTGAGCTGAGAAGAAGCCAGCTTATTACAGATGCTTTCCTATTGCAGTTACCAACTCCGAAGCCTGTAGTGACAAGAAAAGAAAAGACTGAGAGCACTGATGGTACAGCAGCTGCCATTGACAAAGGGACAGAGATGAGAGGCTGCAAAGGACTGGTGTATTCTTCCTATCACACAGGCAGAAGAGTCTCCTCACCATAGGCATTGCCGACCCAGCATTTGGGTCTAATACAGCATGACCTGAACTTTCCATAAATTTCCCCTCTCCCAAAGCTTACAGGTATTGCCAGCTTCCATTGCCAGCAGCAAATATTTTGGGGGAACACTTGTAGTTCTGAAAGGGAAATTCCTCCCTCTCTCCATGTTACGTGATCCTGGAAGGCTGAAAATGTAGTGGGCCAATGACCTCAGACAGGCTGTGGAAAGACCATGCAGGAGCAGTCTGCACCCCCTCTCTGCAGCAGTAGGGAAGGGCAGGGGCATAGGTGCCAACTTACTCAGATCCCTGGGGGCGCTTGATGCCCTCCCACTCTACTCAGACCCCACCCCTCACTCCAGGTCTGTCCCCCTCACCCACCTCCTCTCACTCTTGCTCCGCCTCCACTTCAGCCCTTCCTCCAAGCCCCCCATCTAACCAGCTCCTGTGCCCAGTCCCTGCCTCCACTCTACCCTTTTCCTCAAGCTCCCAACCCTGCCCCACCTCTTCCCTACCCCCACTCCTCCCCAGGCTACACCCTCACTCTACTCCTTCCCCTAAATTCCCACCCCTACCACATCTTTTCCTTCCCCCTTCCTCTTCTTGCACTCCACTCCTCACCCTCTCCCCTAGCATGGAGGGGCAGGAAGTACTAGGAGGGAGAGGGAGGAACTGACCAGAGGGACCACCAGGGGCCCAGGAGGAGGGTGAAGTGCTGATTCACAGGGTTGCCAGTGGGTGTGAGCACACATTATTTTTTTCATGGATGTTCCAGCCCAGGAGTGGTGCCTATGAGCAGGGTAGCACTGGAAGCAGAGTCAATGGGTCTAGCACCCACACCTATCCACTACCAAACACCATGGCCAGAGAGCACTGCAAGCCTCAGTCCCCACTGTGCTCCTGGCTGTCCAATGGCTGAGCTTGCAGCTATGCAGGCATTCATGTGCATAGATATCACATATCCATCTGAGGGGGTGGAAAGACTCCTTTAACTGCACGATGTCACATTTCACCAAAAGATTAGGTTCAGGAAGAGTCTGTGGTTAACACCTGAATTTCTGCAATATTTGTGAAAAAGACAAAGTGAGCTATTCTAAGCCGGCAGAATAACTGGAACATTTGAGATGACAAACTAGCATGTGCCACGGTAAAAACACTGCTTTTTAAATAGTTACAACATCTCAAAAAAGGCATCTCTACATTTGGCATTTTCTTAGCAGATTCAAATTAGTAAATGCATGGCAGAACAAGGGAAGCCCGTGGAAACCTCATGAGCCTCTCCTGCTAATTACAAGATTAATCTCTCAACAAGACCAATAAAACAAATAGGACTGAAGCAGCTAGAGCAGTTTGAGCTGCACAAGATTTTCCCTAAATATCACAGCATGATTCCCTCCCTTCCTCCCCTGGTTGTACACTATATGTTTAGGTTTGAACATTTTAACATTTTTAAATTATCCATATACTGAGGGGGTTTTAATGGACATTTACAAAGGATTCTAGGGCCCTCTCAACACAATTCCTTTGTTTGTAACTCCTGGAGTTCATTCTTCAAATGACTACATCAAAATCATTCCATCCCATTGCCTTTTAGAGCAGTTCTCTCACATCCAGTTCTCTCACATCCCCTGCCTGTTTTAGAGCATAGTGTGAAATATCACTGGCTTATGCAATGTATATTCTCACACCAAAGAAATACAAGTCAAAATAAGCCCCTTTATCTTCATTGTCTCTGCTGTGGTGCTGATCATACATCCACCCCATTTAAAAACAATGAAAACTATTAATTTTTATTGTTTTTAGTAAAGCTGTGTACAGAAGGGTCATTTTCTGCCTTGTTTCCTTTAAACTTTCACGTGTCAAAGGAGGATAAATGTACATTTGCAGGGTGGCAAAACATAGCCACCAGATATCCTCGGCTTCACTCAGTCCTATTTAACTTTTTATTTTTTTCTTCCTCAGAGAGCTCTGCATAAAGCTAACCCGAACCCACATGGATTTCTATAATATCCAAAAAGAATGACAATGAGTGATGTGATGTAGGTGGAAACTGCCTGAAGAAACCTAAATTGTAACAGGAAAAAAAATTGACATTTTAGATTTTAAATGTTACACAGTTTTTATAAAGCTTCAGTCAATTTATTTTATTTATTCTAATGAAGAGCATTACAACTGCTTTACTGCACTGAAGCAAGCATCGATCACACCATTAATCACACCTTGTGAATAGTCACAAATCAAGTTCTAACAGCAAGCACTGAATCAGGAGCAATGAAGCATAAACTCCTTCACAATTTATGATCTCTCCAATTGCATCTTTTCAACCATTAAATTGCAAGATACCATAAATTTTTATCTTCTTCACTTCAGTCACATTATTGATTCTGCCTTGTGAAATATAGAATAGCTGTAAATCTAGGCTATTGAATTAAATTTAAAGTCTTGACTTCGGAAAAGAAACCCAACACACTGCCACGGCTGTTAATTTACACTGAGGAACAAATGATAGAAACATTAAAATTTAAATGGACAACAGGGATTTCAAAGAGCCATAGTTCTGTCAATCCCGGTTCTTATCAACCTTGAGGGTTTTCTTTTAGCCAAATTTTAGAATGAGAGAGAGAAAAAAAACAACAAACCAAAAAATCCAAAGCCCAACCCTCAAGGTGGATGTGTCACAGATAATTTTTGCAGGCAAATAAATAATGAAAAGACTCCTAAATCAAAGTGACTAAATAAACATTGTGGCTCAAATTCTGCCATCATTTAGCTGTAGCACTATTGATTTCAGTAGAATTTTATTTGCTTAAGTTCATTTTTTCTCTCTCTCTCTCACACCCATACCTCTCTCTGCCATGGAAAACGTAGGGCTTTTAGCACCATCTTCCATCTTCACCAGTCTCCTGCTGCCAACTTAAGCTTTTGGTTCCGCTTCTCTTGTGCATTTCCATGTTATCCATGGCCTACCTTCTTGTCTCTTACCTTGGGGGAGAGGGGGCATTTCCTGTACAATAAGTCTTACCTTATTGAAGACTTTTCTCCATGTATGTCCTAACCATCTCCATTTTTAGTCCATAATTTCTTATGCTATTGGTGTCATATAGTAAAACCAACTTTACAATGGTATCCAATAGTCATAGTTTAGTTTGAAGAATCCAATTTCTGTTTCTCCAGATTGGATCTAGAGTAACAAAGGTGTTTCTGGCTTTAATGAGTTTGTGTGTTCCACCTATTGTACTTACAAATACTTCTAAGATATGTAAAACATCAGACATCTTCTATGTCAGTCCTAGAAAATGTTACTGGTATTTCTTGTTGTGTGTTGATTTTTGTGGCTTTCATTTTCTGTACTGATTTTCAACTCTACTAATTGTGCATGGGCCTGGAGATCATTTATTTGGTTTGTATGTCTCTACAGGTATGGAAGAGCAAGCTGATACCATCTACAAAGTCAAATCCTCTAACTTCTGCCTCAAAGTCCATTGTATGCCCCAGTTGTTCTATGATCTCTCTCTTTATCCAATTCACCACCACTAAAAAGATCCTGGGTGACATAAGCCATCTGTCATACCCTTGAATGGCTTAATCAATTCATTGTTATATATTATTACGTAGTGTGTCATATTTCCATAGAAAGTCTGAATGATGTTCACACATTTCTAAAGGATGCCCTGGGGGCACAGCAACTTCCATAAAACTTCTATCCATTGTATTAAAGGCATTTTCGAAATCTATAAAAATAATATAAAGCAGTGTCTGCCATTCAATCAACAGTGCTATGATGATATGTGGGGTTACTATTTGATCAATACATGATTTCTCTTGTGTGAACCCTGCCTGTTCTTGTCCTAACCTTTAATCTGCTGCTTTCTTTATTCTTTCTAGAATAATGAATGGAAATGCCTAACTTGAAATAGGCAGCAATTGAATTGCCAGTTTTTACACTGGCTGATGTCTTTCTTTGACATCTTTGCTATATGACAAATTTTCCCACTCATTTGGTATGTTTTCTTCTTCCCATATCTTTTAAGAGAGGCTTAGGGAATTGCAAGCTGATATCATCTGCAAAGTCAAGTGTTCTAACTTCTGCCTCCAAGTCCATTGTATGCCCCAGTTGTCTACCACATTCTTTAAGTCTGCTCTCAGAACCTCCACTGGAATGTTATCCAGACTGTGTGCCTTTCCATTTTTTAACCAACTGGCTGCCCTTTCTATGTTTACTCTGCTGCTAGGTCCTCATTCAATGTTCACCTCTTCTTCCTTTTATGCAGCTGGGGGATTGTACACTAGCTTGCCATTCAGTGGCTGATTATTGTACCATCCATATATTTAATTGTTCTGATGTCTTCATTGTTAAGATGCCCTCATTGTCTTGAACTAGTTGATTGGTATTTGTTTTGTGTCCTGACAACCATCTAACAATATCTATGTCATTTTGTGCTGCAGCGATCTGTGCATCTGTTTCTATTTTGTCTAAAAGTCTCATTTTCTTTTTCCTAACATTCTTTTCGACCTCTTTGTTCCTTACAGCATATTCCTCCTGGAGTCACTCTGTCTGTGTTCTTGCTTGATTTAGTATCCATTTAATTTTGAGTCTTTTTTGTATTTTCTGCCATGTATCCTCAGATAACCATTTGTTGTGATGTTTCTTCCTGAATAACAACACTTCCCAACAAGTGTTAGTGAAAATTTCTTTGACCTCTTTCTATTAGCCTTCTACTATTCCATCAGCTTCATCTTCAAGCATCTGGTAGCTATTTGCTAGTGCAATTCTAAACTCTTGTGTTGTCATCTGTTTTAGGTTGATGATGTTATAATGTGAGCTTCTCTGTTCAGATTTCTTCTGTTTTTATACTTTTATTCCCGTTATAGCTGCCATTAGTGTGTGGTCTGTCCTCATATGTGCCTTGCTCCTGCTATGTACCTTTGTAGCAGGTTGAATGCACTGCCAGAACACCCCCTACTGATTAATCTAGGAATTAGTTCAGTCAGTTGAGTGCGCCACCTTCTGGCCCTTGTCTCACCTGTTGTCACTCCGCTTGCTTGTCTCCAACCTCTGTAGTGAAACCCACAACACTGTCTTGCTTTTCAGGACATTGCCTTCCAGCAGTGCCCACTACTTTGTTTTCTCCCCTTCTGGGGGTATCAGCAGTCCTCCAGTTCACACCTGTAACCCAAAGTCTAGCCTCTCACCTCTGGGGCAAGCCACAGTTTGTATTAGCCATTCTTCACAGTGGCAAGGTGCAGTGCAAGGGGGTAAGGCCCACCTGCTACTCTGGGTCCAGACCTAGGGACCCTCTGGTGGCAGCCTTGTCCGGCCCTTCTTCACTCCCCTTGTCGGCCAATATTCCCTGGGCCACTTCCCCAGAGTCCTTATACCTTCTCAGCCCTTTGTAGCAAGGGCTGCAGCCTGGCAGGTACCAGGGTGGGTTCTTCCCACTCTCTGCTCCTCTGAGCCTGTCCAGCACTGCTCTGCCGAAGGTGCTTCTCCCTTGCTAGTTAGGCCGCAACTGTTCTCTGCTCTGCTAAGCAGCTTGTATCTGGGCTGTCCCAGCAGGATGCCTCCTGATTGGCTTCTAACAATCCTATCCCTCATTGGTGGGTCTGCACAGGCTCTTTCCTGCTTCCAAAGTGTGGCAGTTACCCCACTACCCCCTCCTTCTACAGTTCTCCATTTGCGTAGTATTGAAATGTGGTGACTTTTGTTCCCTGTTCTTGGGACCGCCAAGTTATTTTCTCAGCAAACATTTAATCATTTTCATCTATTTCATTAAAGCCTTGTTTCCCCAAAATTACTTCCCTGCCAGTGTCTTGCTCCCTGCTTCAGTATTCTAACTCTAATTGCTGGAGGGGGCCTCTCTTTTCAAGTCTTTGTCTACTATGTTCTGCAGCCGCTTGTCCTCTTGGCCAGTTTGATTTGATGGAGCAGGACGTTGAATGATGGACACATTCTGGAACTCTGAGGTAAATAATACAAAGAAAACCAGCTTAAATCAGATGTGAATGTGTGTAAAATATGGGCAAGACAGGCTCTATAGCAATGTAAATTTCCATTTCTTAACTCCCTGGTGGGAAGGGAGGAGAGAAAAAAAGATATCCTAATCTGCATCAAACCCCAGGCTCCACATGGAGTTTTGCAAAGCCCTCAAGAACCAGAGGGAGGGCCATGTACACTCTTTGTGGGTGACAGGAAAGATAATGATGAGGAGAAATGGGAGTTTCTGGAAGCCCAGAAAAGATGCTAAATATAGAATTTAAATGTAAAGAAAAATATACAGGATTTGATCCTTATCTCATAGCAACGTTATCTAGATGTAAGTCTGTTAACTTCAAGAGAAAGCCTCCTGATTCACACCACTGCAAGATCAGCTTGAGACCTGCTGTATGATCACCAAGTGCTATTACAAACCATCCATGCATGACTATTCTGGTAACTCAGTGAGCCACACTCTGGTATCATGTCTGCACTGGGTCTAAGATAGACTTTACACGGGGGGTAGTCAATAGGTGGACTGTGGGCCAAATCTGGACTGCCAAATACATTTGAACAGGCCGCAACATCTTTTTATTTACTTTTTATTATCAGTATTGTTATTATTTTGGTATGATTCTCTCAGGAGTCTGGACCTTGACAATACTTTGACCAAGAAATGTTGACCTTGATGAACAAGAATTAATTACCACTTCTTTACATAATTTACAGGAGTGAGATACCGAAGTCAGCCATGTCATGCATCATTCATGTGAATTCTTCTGTGAGAAAACACAGGAGTGCCACGGGGGCAATGTGAGAGAGGGGAAGAAAGCATCCTTTAGGGGGGAAAAAAAAGAATTTGCCTAAACCTGCACGTTACTGTAATACTACTAAGCAACAGCACAAGAGACCAAAATTACCAGTGCACATTGATGCTGATATAGGCAGGCATGATTCAGATTTATATAGCAAACAGACACATCTCTTGCCACCCAATACACTCTGAATTTGGCGAGACTATTTGGATTAAAAACCTTGAACCTATTCACGTGTTAAATTCTTCATTTTTAGATTCTGTTTTCTCTTTCCTGTCCTTTTCCCCTACTTCCTGATGGTGTCAGGGGCTGAGGTCGCTGTATTGATGAGACAAGGAGACAGGCAGCTCATATCAAGGCATCATTACTGCCTTCTCAGCCAGACTTCCTGTAACTTCTTGGCTGCCATGTAGGAGAGAGGGACTCTGGAATTTTCTCTTCCAAGGATCCCACTTGAGGAGGCAGAGGGTGGACCCAGTCACATTGTTGATAGGACATAGGGCAACTGCAACCCACTAACTAATTTAGTGAGGGACTGTGTGTGACTGAGGCAAAGAACTGAGGGAGCAGAGTACAAAGCTGTTAGTACAGCCAACGGGCAAGGCAGCTGGTTGTTTCTCCTTCGGTATGTTAAGAGAGGGGGAGGAACCTTGATGCCTTAAGCAGAGTCAGACTGGGATCCCTGCCAGGAGCTGGTTCCTTTCTCCTACTACTAAGTGCAGCATGCTTCTCTCCCCTGCTCCTCTCAGAGATATGCATGGTTAGAGGGGAGGAGCAGGTAAGACAGAGCATGCTGATGCTGCCAGGCTGCAAAAGGCAGAATGAAAAGGAGCCAACTCCTGTCAGCAGTTTCAGCCCAGGATTGCTGAGGACGCCAAAGGCTCTACCTGAATCTCTGAACACCTGCTGAGAAGTGAAGTATAATGTCCCATCTTCATATTTAGTCACATAAATAATCTTTCATAAAAGTAACCAAAGAAACTCCTGATATGAGGAGAGATTATTAAGATAGGAGTTTGTATGAGCAGGCCCTGTGATGGGCAGTTAATGAGTATGTCTACACTGCAATTAAAAACCGACCGCAGTCCCATGCCAGCTGACTCCGACTTGCAGGGCTCTGGCTTACAGAGCTGCTTAATTGCAGTGCAAACATTCAGGCACAGGCTGCTCTGGGACTCTGGGCCAGCACAGCATTTTGGAGTGAGCCTCTCAACATGAGCTGACAGATTTAGACTACGGGGGCTTGTACTAGCACTCTAAAAATAGATGTCTAGAGAAGACAGTGCTTTGAAGCTCTGGCTCAGGCTCTGAAATCTATTGCGGGGGGAGGGGAGATCAGAGCCAAAGTTCCAGTCCTGAGTTGAAACTTCAAAGCCCTAGTAATATAGCTATTTATCAAGAGCTAGCATGAGTCCAATTATCCCACAAAGGTTGACCCAGGCTAGGAGATTCACTCTAGCTCAGTCCAAAATTCAGTATAGACATACTTAAAGGGTTCCCGAGGAAGAGTAAACACACTGCTAATGAACCCCTCTAGGGCTCGGCACAGTCTAGCAAACTCTCTTTGTCTAGCACCCCTCACTAATGGCCGTTCTTCTAGTGACTTAGCCTTCTGGCCAGGTCATGTTTTAACTCTATGCTTTCTGAGGTAACAAAAATAAAACTAAAAGTCAAAAAAAGTCTTAATACAAAAGAGGCTTCTGCCCCCTTGACCGAAAATTTAGGCTCAGTCTTCAGCTAAATCATACTTACATTAGGATTGGACCTTTCTTTGTTGCTGGAAGAGGAACACTGTCCCACTCTCTGCTCCAGGTTCTGGCCCAGGAATCCTGTATTAAGCAGTGAGGTCGACTCCTTCCGGCATGCTATTTCCCTGGGCCATTTTCCACCTCTGAGTCCCTTGTGCTGCTTCCTTGAAGTTTGTGCCTCTCTGCTGGTTTCTTCCAAGGTCCTCCCAGTTCTTCCTTTCTCTCCAGGTATGTTGACCCTTCAGGACTGCCTCTCTGTACCTTTCCAGGGCCCAACACAGGTAATAATACCATCCCTATAGCCTTCTTCAATCTGCCTTCCTCAGACCTTTCCCAGAGAAACAGAATTGCCTCCCTCCTCTTCCCCAGATTTCTTTATCTTCAGGGCTTCTGTAGTTTTAACAACTTTCTTTTATTAAGTCAACCCAGCTTCTGGGCAACTGGGTGTGACAACAAATTGAGTGTCATGCACCCTCTCAGTGCAGCAAAGTGGGCTAACTGAGCACTCAGGGTCCTTTGTTCATTTGTGTGGGATAGACAACCCATCACAGTCCCCCAAACTCCCACCCATGCCCAGCTATGTTTCCTGAGCTATGTCCTTAGAGAGGAGAATGTGGTGGGGAGAAGAAACTGCAGTTGGGATAACGTCTGACAGGCTTCCCAGCCACTGTGCCATAGACTTGCCTTCACCTTGCCCCTTTTGTAGGTAAAATGAGTCAATGAGGGTGGAGGAGTAAGGGGAGAGCTGTCTCTGTAATGTTCCTAACACAGAGACGGCAGTTGTGCCTAGCCATTACACAGAAAGGTGCTCAGGAAGGCTCCCTGTGCTCTTTTCCTCCCACTCCCCTCTTGCACATCTGTCTAAAGGCCAGTGACAATCTAGCTCATGGAACTGGAAAAAAACTAGTTAAGTGTTATGAAATTATGTTTCAAAGCTTAATCTATGTTGCCTGTGTACCACATACTATTTCTTCTGTGTATTATTATTACCTTTCTGATGCCAGACCATTCATTCTAGAGCTCTGAGGTTGTTCAAAATAAGGAGGATCAAGACAATTAAGTACTCAGAAAAACCTAGGAGCTGCAGAAAGGGATGTTGATCATATGCTTTTCCTTCCAAGACCTTAAACCAATGCTCTATCACTGTTCTATAGCACAATATGCTATAAAGGTGCCATCTATAGTTAGAAATTAGTTCTACCCATGTTCAGTGTCCAAATTCTAGCTTGGACAACTATTGTCTACTATCCCACTCCTCTAAAAATCAAATAGAGAACTTACCTTTAATCTTGCAAAATGACTGCTGCTTTCCATCCCAGAGATAGCTGCATTTTAGCTAACTGAGCAAAACTCAATAGGATCCTTCTTCACAAAAATGGCACACAAATATAAACTATTCATACGATTTTAGAAAGTTAGATTCAGAATGGCTAAGGTGTCACTCACAACTCAAACATACTGTACCCTTGTTAATGCTGTTTCTTAATACTTCCCTGTGTGCACTGTATTTCTAGTGATTAGAGCTACTTTGATGATTAATGTCACTTGAACTTCAACTTTCTGCCTTGCAAGTCACCCAGAATCATGCAACTACTATCCAGATAGACGCTGTTTCTCCTATTACTTAATTACACTAGATCATACCTGGAGAGAGACATCTGATTCCATTTCAATGTCTCGAATTTTTTTCAGCCCACAAAGTAAATTTCTTTGTATCAGGGTCAATGAAGTAATCAAAAACCTGTCTCCTGGGAAGGAAGTTTTATTGTTCTCATTTCTTTGATCCAGCACCTGCTCAACTCCATGTGGTGATCAATTAGCTGAAAAGCAGAACAAAGGAAGACAAAAAATATCAAGAGACATGGCTAGTCCTTATATGTTGCTCCACTACAACAGCAATAGAGAGAGGTATCTCAAATGGCTCCACAATCAGTGCTTTTCCAATGCTTCCCCAAAACTCATCCTGAACCACTATCAGCTGAAAATAGGCCTACAACAACTATGAGATAAGAGTGTTTTTTATTTTGAAGTCTCCTGTGCATTCTGCTTTCAGCAATAGTAGAAATTCTTTAAGAAAATAATTTTTCCTATAATATTTTGTCATTTCATTTCAAACAAACCCTCCAAAGCATAGAATTACATGAGAATTATCGAAAACAAAGAGACTGAAATGGCTTAGTAGGTTGGAGAATGTCATTTGAACCCTTTCATTCTTTGGCTGCTGGTTCAGATTTAGCCCCACTCACTATTGTCTCCAATGTTACAAGGCAGCTCCTTAAATGAAACTAAGACTTGGTAGCCAGATACACAAACTATGAGATTTTATATCACTTATTAAATTCTCAAAATCTGGCCTCAACATGTTCTGGACTCGTTGAACAAAATTGGTGTAATATTTCTTTTGGTCATTTGAAAGTCTGGCTCAGGAATCTGAAGTAAATATCCCCCAAAGGGTAGTTGTAACCAAAAGTTGTTAACACATGACAGCCTATTGGGTGGCATGAGATATGAGCTGGTCAGTTCAGGGCAGTTCTCAAAGGTAAGGTCTAAACACCACGGAAGATGTGATCACAGCTGGTGCTCAGCAAAGAGGGCACTGAGGTATGGGGAGAATTGAAGGGTCTAGGATGCTGTGTCCATTGGAAGGGACATGCAGAGGAAGAAAGGAGCTATTACCAGATTAAAGCTACTTTTCAGTGTAGAATGTAGATGTAATACTTATTGCAATGCTGGCTAAATGCAATTTAAACATAGCAAATAGACATGATTTAGTTTATTGCTAAGATGCGCATGAGAAAGTCATTCTCCGGCCCTTTTTAAAAAATAAGAACTTGCGTGGCTTTCACATCTGAACATGAAATGTGCATGTGCTGCAAAGAACCTGAAAGGATTTCAAGAATGGAGGAATTAGAAAAATACTGTCTCCTTCTTTTGGGTTCAGTCACTCACCTGAACTTGCAAGAGAACTCCACTGAACATCCAGATGCTTGCAAATGCAAAATATATCTTCCAGATGAGAAGAGCCTAGAGGAGTATTCTCTGGTGTCAGAAAACAATTAAAAGAAAACACGACAAAGGCTTTGTTAAATTCTACCAATTTTTGACATTATTAATGTAAAATAAATAATAATGATAATTTCCAGTTCGGTAGCACTCTATCAAATAATCAGAAACCTTTACAAACATTAAATTTCATAACATTTCATTACTTTATAGACAGATAAACAGAAGCACCTCAGAGGCAGAGAATTAGGAATAAAATTCGGGAATCCTGACACTTAGTCCTTGTAATAATCCAGCAGTCCACTCTTCCCCCACAATATTTGTTTTAGAAATAGAATATGAAAATGCTAATCATCAATAGAGAACTTTCACCGGCTTTGGATCAGGACCTGTATGAATAAACTTGTACTAATCTATTACAAAAAATAAAAAATAAAATTAGGATTATTAGTTAATTTTCAAAGAAAAATACAAACACTTTCAACATTCCAGGGGTACAAGGGATGTAACTCTACTGTACATGTCAGAGGTGCCTGAATCAAAAACCTGGACCAAACACCACATAACTTTGTGGTGCTCAAAAGGCAGGACTAGATGTGAATTTTTCAGTTTGAATCCATCTCTAGTATATTATACATAAAGATTTGTTTATACATCTCTCCATTCTTTTGCAGAACTGAGCCATTTGATCCAGAGAGTACTTTTAAAAAATCTCATTGACTTGCTCTGAAACTCACTACAGAGTGTACCATCTGCTCTTTCATGTAAAAATGTCCATGATTTTTTTTTAATTTATATGGGTTTTGATCTAATTATCCCTATGTCCCAGAAGCCCTCTTTATAGTAATTCCTATTGTTTGCCATGATCATTACTGATCGGGGTAGAACTGACCAACCGCAGGCTTCCTTGCTTCTGAACTGTGCCAGCAAGCCACTTATGACTCCAACAGATTTTTTTAGTTCAATGAGAATTTAATAATGTTTTTTTTCTTTGAGAATTTCCCTCCCCCAAAAAGGGTCATTGCTCAACATGAGGAACAAATTGCTGCCCTCACAAGAGATGGCAGAAAGTGAACTGTGATTTTCAGAAGCATAGACTCACCTGACAAACAGCAGCACCAGATTACAAAAAAAAAAAAAAAAAATTATCAAATCACTGGGTTCTTTTCCTGCCCATTAAAATGCAGTACATTTTCATACTATAATGAGTGCTCCTGGCTTCTAGAGCAGAACAATGGATCTGAATTTGAAAAACAAATGCTGTAGTTTGTTCTAAATGCTCAGAGCCTCCCAAGCATTCCAGCATTTGTACTGATGGACATTGGAGACACAGGACATCATCTTCTCTTTTTTTTTTAAAGCTGTGTGATTTTAGACCCAAAGTCTGTCCTGGGGCTTGGGGATGTGTTAGGCAAGGAAAAGGGCATTAGTAGTAAATGCCGACTCAGACCACTGCAACTCCAAGGGAACACAGTCTGTCAACTAGCTGTGAGTGTGCTTCCTAAAGTATAGTGATTGTCTAGTTTCAGTCGCACAAGTGTTAGTGGAGCATTTAGTACACTGGATGAAGTACTCATCATGTTGTGATAGGCATATGTAGGATCCATGAATTTCAAAAGGCATGTTGTGGGGCAAGGCGGTACTGATAATTGCAATAGTGGAAATGTCTGCTGGTTTTACATCTGGTTTTTTTGGGGGGGGGTGCACTTTGAGCTGTGGTAGCTCGGAGGCTTGTACTTTCCACCAACAAAAGTTTGTCCAGTAGAAGATATTACCTCACCTACCTTGTCTCTTCCATATGTCAGTGCAAACACATCTTTAGCACCACAAACTGAAGCGATTTGTCAGTTTAACAGATAAGCCTGTCAATCATGGATATTCTGCACCACAAACATTAAAACAATTTCAAGTGTCTTAACTTTTCAATTCTCTCCCATATCATGGGTCCATGGAAACTGTCATTAGTGAGAGCCATTTTCCACTCTTACCAACCTTGATTTCCCCCCAATTTATATAACAAAGCTCTCTTTGGACCAAAATGGTTTCCTTTTTTCTCTTAAAGTTGAGGATAACCACGCCCTGGTCTGCACTAGGACATTATTTCAAAATAACCGCCCTTAGGTTGAATTTATAAGAGGAGCAACAACACTACCAAGCCCATTATTTTGAAATAACGAGCCACTTATTTCAAAATCTGTACTCCTGCTTTCCTCAGGGAATAACACTAATTTTGAAATAGTTATTTTGAAATAGTGTTAGTATGGATGCTCTGCTGCTGCTATTTTGAAATAACTACTCCTCTGAGTAATTCGACCTAATTGCTCCCATGTGCTTGCCAGGGCTCTAAGTCAAGGTACCATGTCCACATTAACAGAGCCTGCTTCAGACTAATTTCTAGGCTTCCTCGTAGTGGAGACGCGCTATTTTGATTTTATAAAATTGGGAGCTAAATCAAATTTAGTTATTTTGAAATAATTTCCTAGTGGAGACATGCTCCAAATGAGCTATTTTTTATTACCAATTTTAGAACAGTTTTCAAAAAAATGGAAAAACCACCATTTTAAAACTAAGTTTTGTCTATTAATAATCCAAAATTATGTGGGTGAAAGACATCTAACTTGTTTTATACATTGATCTTCAAAGAAAACTAGTAAATATGCCTACAGTAGAAGTTTAATTATTATGAAGTCATCAGTTTTTCAGTTCTTTTTCCAGGTATATTATGAATCACCATTTAAAGTTTTGCACATCTTGCAAACTCCATGCTTTTCATTAGGGGGTCAAATCTTGTTTGTTCTCCTCCTATGAGTTATCCTACTTCCACAAAAATTACAAAATCTGCAAGCACTACATATGATGCTTTAAAGTCCATAGGCACATCCTAACCCATTTTAGGTCTACTGATGTATCCTGTAGACCTGGTGAATTAATAAGTTACCATTTAAAGATCTTCAGACATTCTTTATGCAAGGTCCACAGGGACACCTTAAAGTTAAGCGTGTGAGTTAATCTTTGGAGGTTTGGGGTCAACACTACAGATTTGAATCAACTGTGAATACTCCTAGCTACTTACTATCTAATTACAACAATTTGATGATTGAAACTTTCAGAAGTCTTCTGTAACACTGAAAAATCAAAAGTGATCAAAATTGATGCAATAGCATCATTCGCTGAATTTTCATCAGCCTTCAAATAGAAAACAAATGCCCTCAAAACATTTGAGATAATTTAGCTGGTTGCGAGAATAATCACCACCCAGAAAATCAGGACATTTTCTGAATTAACCACAAATTAAACTAACTGGACTATATCATTTAAAAGATGATGGTTAAATACACTTAAACTAGTACACCTAACACAACAAGACATTCCTTAATGGCCAGATGATGGCTGAGGACAGTCAAAATACCATTCTTTGAGCTTCTAGTGCATGTGGATGACGGAGAAGTTCAGTGCAACTAGAGATCTTGATGGGAAAGAGCCATGCTCCTCACCTCTCCTTTAGTACCAGCTCGCAGGCAGGAGCAGTCCAAAGGGAATTCATACAGCACCATAGTAAAAGGTGCAGTAGTGGCTGCTGAGTGTATACTCATAGTGGGGCTGGGGGAAACAGTAAAAAGTTTCTCAAGGGAAGTGCTTGAAACCCCGATACTTGAGACTTTTAAAATTAGAAAGGACAAAGGACTAGGAGTATAAGGGAGGGAGCAATCCAGCATGGGCAGATAGAGGGAGTAGATGATCTTTTATAGGTCTGTTCCATTTTTAACTTCTATGATCACATTTGTCCTCAGGCACAATTCCTGTAGAAGCTCCTTGGGGGCAGTGCATCTCTACACATCTCCTACTGCGAGCTCTGGCTTAAAAGTCACAATGGAACCCTTAGAATCTAACAAGAGCTATTCTAGGTGTTGGTTAGGAAAATGTGATTTAAAGAAAGTGTCTACTATTGTGCGAAATTAGGGCAAAAATCTCCTTTCAGATCCGCACAAAGTATCTCAATTCCAACAGTTTGCTCTCCTGCTGTTGTATCCTTCATAAAGAATGGCTGCCTCTGTAGTGAGCAAAAGGTGATATTTTAATCAATTAAGATTATACCAAAAATACTGAACAATTCAGCTTTCGGCCCCACCCTCTTCCCAGGTTGAACCATGACCTTTACACTTTTACTCTACATTTCACTTCTTTTAAAGAAACAGGCACCTTTACAGAAAACACCAAACAGGCATGTAGAGAGAGCAGAATACCCAATATGAGAGCTAACATCAAATAGAAGGATTAGGTTCTTATGGTCTACTTATTACTGTTTGTACATCATAATCAAAATATATATATTATATATATTTGCAGATATATGCTCAGATTCATTTCTCCCCAGCTAATGAATTAGATTCATAAATTAATCCTTATATGAGACTTTCCTTCAAATCAGGGCTACAGACAAGACAATGAAAGGTGTTTTGAAAGACTAGGACACAAACACTTCCATGCCACAGAATAAGATTATTAGCAATCTGATACACACAAATCCTACTGTCATCCATGACGCTGTTCAATGGTTCATCCACATAGGGTCAATAACCTCACCTAGCACAGTCCATTGGGGGCATCAGAAGCTATGACAGAAAATTCCTTCACAGTGGATGAAAGCAAACCCTCCAGTTACTGAAGAATGAAATTAAGTTCCCATTTACCATAACCATGAGATCAATACAAATCTTACATTTGGCTAATTTCATCTGAGTATATTCTTGGCAATTCCATCTTCTCATTGCCTTGATGGATAAAGAAACCCAAAAAGTTCATCTGAGGTGACAGCTTTAGTGTTGAAATCATTCCAGAATGAGTTCAGCTTAGTGTTGGAATAGATCTTTTGCAATGTCTTTAATATCTAAAAGATAGAACGCAGCCGTAAGGAAGTTATATTTTCCCCCCTCTGTCTGACCTGGGAATAACCTCAGCAACTACAAAGCTTGAACAGGACAATTGCCACCAAAGACAAATATTGTAAGACTGGGCCCATATCCACCATATGAAACAGATTTTAAGAGGGTTTTTTTCTCTTTTACTAGCATTTATTTATGAGGGCTTAGAAAAGTAAACAAAAGGAACAAGAACCTAAGAGAAATCCTTATTGACTTGGATCATCAAAACTCAAACAAGTGATTGGGAATCCGGGGTTCTAGTCCCACCTGTGCAATGAACAACTTGTGTGACCTTGAACATTTAAGATCTGTGATGCAGTTTACTCACCTGGACATTGGAGAAAATAAGGCTAACTTCATAAAGATGTTGAGGCTTAATTTCCCCCTCAAATTACTTAATGTAGGACTAAAATGTTTGAAGGAAGTCTTTTCCCATTCCTGCCATGACTCTTCAATGCTGTTAGTGTCATGCAGGTTGTTGTAAGTCTCTACCCCTAGGTTTCATCTGGATTGTGCCATGAAAGATCTATTCTGTTCACAGACCCCGTGTATGGACCTCTTTCTCTGCAAATGTTCTATAGAATGTATATAGAACAAAGGGATGTGCCATAAATCAGATACATAGGCATGTGTCATCATAGGCTTGGTCTAAATTAGGTTAGCTTATTGGTGGTGATTTTGTGCACCCTTCTCTTTCTTTTATCTTATTTGGCCTGAGTCACTGGATGCAGCTTTAAATTTTAAGTACTGTTGATTCTAACTTTTTTTTATAAAGTAAATCAAATATCTGTAAAGCATTTTCAGGCGCCTGGGTGAAAGGTGATATGAAAGTGCAAACTATGGTTATCATAAACCTCACACAAAGAAAATGGCTATTTCAGTGAAAAAGAAAGTGCTTTAGTTTGTCTGCTGCAAATCCTAAGAAGCAACAATGGCACATACATATATTGATCTAACATACATATATTGATCTAACAAAATAAAAGCAAAAGGATAGGAAAGCGGGAAAAAAAATCTGAAGAAGATCCAATCAAAAACGAATGATAAAATGAGTCATTTTGAGACAGGGACACGCAATACGCCAATTTCATTCGCTTTAACTCTAGTGTGAATGAATATGATTCATAGAATCTGTTGTGTTCTGGTCTCATGCTGTTAATGTATCCTAATCAACTCGCTACATACAATGTCTTACCGTAATATTTCCATCAAAAAGCATTAAATTAGCAGGCAGAACAGGTGTTTTGGGGTGTACATAAATGTGTAATTTAGTTTACCTGATTTTTTCCTGTTCCATCATTTCCAACGATAAAGCCTGAGCATTCCACAGCTAGCAGCTCTTCTAAAAATTAACTGTGAAGATGAATGATAAACTTGATACACTGGCTGACACATTTTACAGGCATCACTAGATAATTAAGGGACTGTAAGAAACAAGCCAATATTCAGGATTTCATTTTCCCTTCCATTCACAAAATGATTCCAGAATATTTCCTTTAATGGGGATAGGATAAAGTGTATAAAGGGAAGCAAGAATTCTCTCGCCTAACAGTCAACGTGATGAGCCACTCTAGAGATATGATTGTCAAGAAGAAGTGAACATTCTCAAATTATGGGAAACTGCAGATATGTTTAACTGTGCCAAACATGGGTGGTGTTAACCCAAAAGCTGTGGACATCCCTAACTCAGAGTCAGTACACTGCATACATGCAACAGCTCACAGTAGTAACTGCACAGTCTTTATTATACTCTTTGCCTGCACTTTGCAGTGATGTAAATTTCTATCATTCTTAATTTATGGCAGTGACTACCAAAAAGGAATTCAGGCATGTGATAAATTCAAGGAATGAAAGACATAGAAATGAAGCTTGCTATGGCTTTGAAGTAAGACACATCACTATATTTACAGCAAAGTCCTGAAGTCTACAAATACAGTGGAACACATTTATAGTTAATTTGCATGTAGTAAATCTCTACTTAGACCATAGTAAAATAGAATGAAAGTCCAAATTGTTTCAATGTTTTCCCAAACATATTTGATTTTCAAAGTTAAGTTTAAAGTCACTGTTGACTCTCTAGTTAATAAAATAAGTTAAGCAATAACTTCATTTGAATGACCCTTCTCTTTTTTAAGATGGGCCTTCCTCATTTGGATATCTAATTGTATCTTAGGAGAATGGTATCTTTACTGATTTTTTTTTCTGTAAAGTACTATGGTCAGGAAAGGAAGCTATGCAAGCAAAGTATCACCATATTGTTATTACAGCAATAACAAAATGTAGGTCTAGTTACAGCAAACTGCTAAAATTACAGTGGTGCTGTTCTGTTGAACACAAGGTTTCTGTCAGAGAGTACATAGGGAAAGACAGACATCTTGGTGACTATTTTTGGAATCAGTACTGTATTTGAATATGTCCAGGCAAATTGGGCACAGTTTTCTGAAATGAATATAGTAGATTTTTCACAATTATAAGTTAGAATCAGAACTATGTGATTTCCATAGCGTATTCATCTGCCACAAAGCTCACTCAGCCTCACAAGGCAAACTACAGTCACTCTTACGGACACTAGTCTCATAGTCCATGAAGATTTCTCGGCTTCATTAAGCATATCCAACCTAGAGGGACATGCTCTGCTGCTGTTACAACTTCGTCAAGTGCTACTAGGATACTTTCCATCCATAAATCTCCTCCCATGTTATGCCACAGTAACAGTGATGGCTGCCAATGTGAGAAAACTAATCATAGTAACAACATATCACTGGGATCCGTTTTCCTTTCCTTCCTTCCCTCCCCCCTACTGGTACATAGAGTTTACTATTCTAGAGACTGGAAGAGCTGACAGGAATTATGCTGTATCCTCTCTTTCCTCCTTGCCATCACTCACCAGCCTCTCCCTATCTCCATAGCCCCAGGAAACAAAAGTCCCGCCTCCTCCATCACTTGGCAGAGCCTTATCTTTGTATGTCTTTATGTGGCTATTTGAGGCACAAGCAAGAGCTCTTTCTATCTAGCCAGGTATGAGAAAGGAGAGTGTTCTGGTCTTTCCTCCCACAGGCAGATGAGGTTTCTTCTTCCCATCTCCTGCCAATAAATCATATATAGGAAATGGGGCTCTTCCTGGTGGTTCAGGCATAGGATTTTAGTGGTTGGGCATACTGTTCAATCCCTTCTGAGTCTCCCTCCACCAGGTTATGCCAGTGATAGGGACAAGGGGAGAAATAAAGAAATTAACCTACTATTTACACCGGATCCTGTTTCCACACCAAAAAATGGTGAGCTACCATGTCTAAGAGATGCTCACTTATAAAGGGTGACCTTGGGAGCCCTGCTAAGACCAGGCCACGCATCACTTGGATACTTGTTCTCGGAGCGCTCATGTGCATTTATACCAGAACAGAGATTCTTTCTGCAATCACACCGTAAGAACATAGAAATGGTCATATTAGAAACTGATTCATGGTCCACCAACACCTCTTACTGCAGGTGCTCCTCAGAGATGTCTGTTCCTACACTGAATGAAAGTCCATTAAACGCAAGATGCCATTTAAATCACTCAGAAAACCCTTAAGTTGGAAATGACTCCTGAATTTCCAGAACAGCCCAATGCAGGAGTGAGCTCTGAAAACATATAGCTGATGAACATTTCAAGGAGGAGATCAAACCCAGTCATCTTTGTGTGTGTCAGAAATCAGAGAAAAAGTTTGAGAGGCAATTGAGGAGAATGAAGTGCAGAAAGAGGAAAGGAAAGCAGACAAAAGGGCAAAAGTGTCAAACTCCTAATAAGGCCCAAATCACACTATACAGTATTTATGTTTTAATTCCCCCACGACCTGGCAGTGTGGAGCTAGCTCATGAGATTCATGACCATTCCAAGGTGTGCATGTGCCCCTGTTCTTGACTTCAGCCTGGTTCTAAAAAACTGTCTTACAAATGGATCAGCAGTCGCTTTAATCACTCACAATAGCACTGGCTGCTCTTCTGCTTTCACTCAGCCAACCTCCTTCTGCACCTCTGACATTTCTCCTTTTTGGTATTTCGCATCCCATCCAGCTGCTCAGTTAACTAGCTTCAGCAAGGCAACTGCCCTGGCCAGGCCTGCCAACAAGGCGGGCAATGGGGGAAGTTGCTCCTGGACCCGTGGATTCAAAAGGTTCTACCGCTCCTTAAATTGCCACCAGAGTGCCACATAGCGTGCTCCTGGTGGTTCTGGTGGGGAAGTTGGGAGTGTAATGCAGCTCAGCACTGACAGATGGTTACCCTTCTGCCTGAGATCTCACCCTTTCCAGGAATGCAGAGCTGGCCACCAGAGTGTCTGGTGTTAGGCTCTGCTGCCTGCCCCATGCTCTGGGTCTGGCCGCCCAAGCACTGCGACTAGCAGCTGCCTGTACCACCAGGGTTGGGGGCCCAGTGACCGGGCTGCCCGAGCACTGCTGGTGATTGCTAGCTTTCCCACTGTCAATAAGCACCTCAACTGTCACAATAAGCCAAAAATCAAGCTAACCCCATTTCAAAACCAGCCCCAAACATGCCAGTCCCTAAAGGAAACCCAACACTCTCTAAAACTAGTTCCCCAGAGTGTGCAGTCTGGGAATGGGGCAGGCATGCAGTGCGCCCCTGAATGCTCTCTCCTTTTACCCTTGCTGCCCCCCGCTCTGCTTGCCAGGAGCCAATAAAAAAAAGGAGCAAAAAAACTACAAGAAGAAATAAGCAACAAGCACAAAAAAATCAGCCAGCTGCACAATTAAGCCCGAAACAAGTTGAATTTCTGCAATTTTTAAATAGTTTTAGTAACAAGCTGGCTGCCCAAGCACCAGGGCTGGGAGCACTGTGGGTGCAGAAGCTGCAGCGCATCAGGGCTCGGGCCTTACCTACCCTCTACTCCCCAGCTGTCTGGTGATGAGGCTGTGGGACTGCGTGGGGGGTGGTTTAGGCTCTTCCAGGGGATGGGGTGGTGCCTCAGGCACCAGGGCAGAGACTGCGGACTAGCCTTCTCTGGCGCCTGGGTTTCCAGCCACCCATAGGCCCTGAATTCACTGTGACATGGAATCACTGGAAATGTTAGCAATATAGGATACCGAATAGCCATGTTCAGGGGGAAGACACAGGGGGTTGATTAGCTAGCACTAATTGCTCATGGGTAGAAGCTATTACACAGCTCTTCCAAAGCAAGCACATTTATTCTTAAAGTGAAAGCACCACAGAGAAAACATTTAAAACAATAAAAGAGCCTCACACATGATGATCAGCTCACCAGTGATCTTCCCACACTGTAGATACACCCTAAGCAGGGATGCCTTGTGTTGTGAGACTGGCTATAGAATGCACAGACCTGCCTACAACAGTCTCTACTATTGATTGTAGGCACAGACCTGCCTACAACAGTCTCTACTACTGCTTCATCTTTGATATAATTCTGAGATTTCTCTAGCAACTTAGACAAAGTGAGGCCTAATTTGGCAGAATGACATCCTGGAACTGATAGGACATTTTTATTTTATTGACAAGTGAGAATATGAATTTCTCCCTTTAACTGCTACTCTTTGTGTTATCTTTCCTATGAGCCCGCAGAGGCTGCAGGGACATGGAGAGAGCCGCTGTTGGGGGAGCTGCTGCCTCCTTGCTGTCGGGCATCCCCTCCAGAGGCTTCCCGAGAAATGGGAGGGCTCACATGAACCTCTCATGTGTGTTGTAATGTGTGTCTCCAAAAGTATTCAAATTAAAATTCCCGTGCATGGCCCTGGGTGCAGTTGTTCTCAGTGACAAATATGTCAAGGCAAACCAGATGCAAATTTCCATACATCTAATTGATGGTGGGAAAGGTAGGAGAAGAGACCCATTTCTCCAATACCAAACATTTACATTCTAGCTGTCACCACCCAACGGTGCTCAATGTATTCAGCAAGATGGATTCCACCCCACACCACTGTTCAAAGACAGCATCATCATTACAGACCCCCAGCTTCCATAAATCAGCATAGCCCCACTATGAGGGAGATTAGAGAGGCTACCAAAATAAAGAACTCTATAATAACGGGGGATTTTAATTATCCCCATATTGACTGGGTACATGTCACCTCAGGAAGAGAAGCAGAGATAAAATTTCTCAATGGCCTAAATGACTGCTTCTTGGAGCAGCTGGTGCAGGAACCCACAAGGGGAGAGGCAATTCTCGATTTAGTCCTGAGTGGAGCGCAGGATCAGGTCCAGGAAATAACCATTACAGGACCGCTTGGGAATAGTGACCATAATATAATAACATTCAACATTCCTGTGGTGGGTAGAACACCTCAGCAGTCCAGCACCCTGGCATTTAATTTCAAAAAGGGGAATTACACAAAAATGAGGAGGCTAGTTAAACAGAAATTAATAGGCACAGTGACAAGAGCCAAATCCCTGCAAGCTGCATGGAAACTTTTTAAAGACACCATAATAGAGGCCCAACTTAAATGTATACCCCAAATTAAAAAACATAGCAAGAGACCTAAAAAAGTGTCACCGTGGCTTAACCACCATGTAAAAGAAGCAGTGAGGGACAAAAAGGCATCTTTTAAGAAGTGGAAGTCCAATCCTAGTGAGATAAATAGAAAGGAACATAAACATTGTCAAATCAAGTGTAAAAATGTAATAAGAAAAGCAAAAAAAGATTTTGAGGAACAGCTAGCCAAAAACTCAAAAAGAAATAACAAAATGTTTTTTAAGTACATTAGAAGCAGGAAGCCTGCTAAAAAGCCTGTGGGTCCCCTAGACGATCGAACTATAAAAGGCGCAATCAAGGATGATAAAGCCGTTGCGGAGAAACTAAATGATTTCTTTGCTTCAGTCTTCACGGCTGAGGACGTTGGGGAGATTCCCAAATCTGCACCGTCCTTTGTGGGTGATAAATCTGAGGAACTGTCCCGGATTGAAGTGTCATTAGAGGAGGTTTTGGAACAAATAGAAAAACTTAATGTTAACAAATCTCCGGGACCGGATGGCATTCATCCAAGGGTTCTAAAAGAACTCAAATGGGAAATTGCTGAACTATTATCTGTGGTTTGTAACCTATCCCTTAAATCGGCTTCTGTACCTAATGACTGGAAGGTAGCTAACGTGACACCAATATTTAAAAAAGGCTCCAGAGGCGATCCGGGCAATTACAGACCGGTAAGTCTAACTTCAGTACCGGGCAAATTATTCGAAACAATAGTAAAGAATAAAATTGTGAAGCACGTAGAAGAACATAATTTGTTGGACAAAAGTCAACATGGTTTCTGTAAAGGGAAATCCTGTCTTACTAATCTATTAGAGTTCTTTGAAGGGGTTAACAAACATGCGGACAAGGGGGATCCAGTAGATATAGTATACTTAGATTTTCAGAAAGCCTTTGACAAGGTCCCTCACCAAAGGCTCTTGTGTAAATTACATGGCCATGGGATAAGAGGAGAGGTCCTTTCTTGGATTGAGAACTGGTTAAAAGACAGGAAACAAAGGGTAGGAATAAATGGTAAATTTTCAGAATGGAGAGGGGTAACTAGTGGTGTCCCCCAAGGGTCGGTCCTAGGACCAATCCTGTTCAACTTATTCATAAATGATCTGGAGAAAGGGGTAAGCAGTGAGGTGGTAAAGTTTGCAGATGATACCAAACTGTTTAGGATAGTCAAGACAGAAGCAGACTCTGAGGGACTCCAAGAAGATCTCACCAAACTGAGTGATTGGGCAACAAAATGGCAAATGAAATTTAATGTGGATAAGTGTAAAGTAATGCACATTGGGAAAAATAACCCCAACTATACGTACAGTATGATGGGGGCTAATTTGGCTACGACAAATCAGGAAAGAGATCTTGGAGTTATCGTGGACAGTTCTCTGAAAACTTCCACGCAGTGTGCAGCAGCGGTCAAAAAGGCAAATAGGATGCTAGGAATTATTAAGAAAGGGATAGAAAATAAGACCCAGAATATCTTACTGCCCCTGTATAAAACTATGGTACGCCCACCTCTTGAATACTGTGTACAGATGTGGTCTCCTCACCTCAAAAAGATATTTTGGCCTTGGAAATGGTTCAGAAAAGGGCAACTAAAATGATTAGGGGTTTGGAACGGGTCCCATATGAGGAGAGGTTAAAGCGACTGGGACTTTGCAGTTTAGAAAAGAGGAGACTGAGGGGGGATATGATAGAGGTATATAAAATCATGAGTGGTGTGGAGAGGGCCGATAAAGAGAAGCTATTTATTAGTTCCCTAAATAGAAGAACTAGAGGACACCAAATGAAATGAATGGGTAGCAGGTTTAAAACTAATAAAAGAAAGTTGTTCTTCACACAGCGTGTAGTCAGCCTGTGGAACTCCTTGCCAGAGGAGGCTGTGAAGGCTAGGACTATAATAGAGTTTAAAGAGAAGCTAGATAATTTCATGGAGGTTAGGTCCATAAAAGGCTATTAGCCAGGGGATAAAATGGTGTCCTTGGCCTCTGTTTGTCAGAGGCTGGAGAGGGATGGCAGGAGACAAATTGCTTGATCGTTGTCTTCAGTCCACCCTCTCTGGGGCACCTGGTGCTGGCCACTGTCGGCGGACAGGATACTGGGCTAGATGGACCTTTGGTCTGACCCAGTACGGCCATTCTTATGTTCTTATGTTCACTGAAGTCAAATGCAAATTTTCTTCTCCATACAATTGTCCTTTAGGCCACACTTAAAGCCCTGAGAGCTACAGATTACACATCCTGGGTTTACTGTTTATTGGAAAAAAGCAATATTTAATTCAACAGCATTAGGAATATTTTTGTTCTCATATATTTATTTACAATGCTTTCTACACAAGTAAATTCATGTCTCTCTCTGCCTCACCCATCGTCCTCAGGATTTTCTTGTAAATAAGACAAATACATGTTTAAACTAGAAGTTTAACGTGACAGTTTTGAAAAAATGAAGCTCTGTAAATTGAAGGGAAACACACACCTAGTTTTAGACCCAAACTTTAGCATTTGTAAAAAATAATTACAAACCTCACCATGAACAGACAACTATTTTATGCATTTTTTTCATTCCAAACATCATTATACTACATATATGAGAAATAAAGGAATATCACCTATACCATTCCAAAGCCTTACATCTTTATTTATTTAGGAGTTTGTCTGAGTAAGGACTGTTTATGGCAAACAGAACAGGCATTTTGCCATCAGGTAAGAAGATGCAGTCCTTGAGCTGAGCAGTTGGCAGTCTAGCAAGAAATTGACCATTCTGGATTTAGCTGCAGGAGCTTGACTCACCAAAGACAAACAACAGCGGACATTTAAAAGAAAGAATCCTGCTCATGTAGTTTCTTACTGTACCTTAGATTGGATCATCTGGCCACAATTCAGCTCAGCACTTAGTGCATGCTTGGTGTCAGTGAAGCCAAAGGACATAAGCACATACCTAATGTTAAGCACGAGTTTCAGTTCTTTGCAGAGTAGAGAGGGAGCACTGAAGGAGCACTAATGCCAGTAGTGCAATATCACACTACGACAGTTGAGTAGGTGGGTCAGCAGCGCATGTCAGAGCACCTATATTCTGAAATGAACCCTGTCAATCTGCTTTCATTGCCTAGACTAAGCGATATGTAAAAAGTAAAGAAATAGCGTGAGTAGGAACAAATAAAACATTTTCATATTCTCTAGTGAGAGCACACGAGAATGTTCTTTTGTAAATGAGATAATAGGATAGTATAGACCAGTCATCTCGGTGACATAAGTCTATCATCTGTGCATAGGACAGGTGCAACAAGAGTAGGAGTAATGAACTTTCTATCACTTATAAGATCCCCGTTTTCATCTATGACAGTCTCCCTATTAATTTATTCTTGAACCTGGTTGGAGGACAAAAGCCTCTTCTAATGAATTTAACTTGCCTTTGTCACTTGTATTTGTGTCCAATGGAGGCTAGAAAGGGCTTAACAAATTAATTAAAACTTAGGCTAACATGTAATAAAATCCAGGTCACTAAAGGCAGAAGACAAGAGCAAAAATGGACAGTGCTGTGAATGCAACATATTACTATTGAGCAAATCAATTAAAACTAAAATTAAATTTCATACTATAAATCCACATATAATCTTTTTAAAATGAAAAAAACTCAGAATCACTGTATCGCCTTTACTTATTACTGCAGACAGCAAAAGTATTAGCCAGATGTTGAAACCTACAGGCATCAAACAACAGTAATCATTATAGCCTTCAATCACCCCATTTAGAATTTACAATAAGCTAAGCAGAAAGCCATTATCTCCACCTTCAGTATAAAGTTTTCCTCAGGCTGTAAACGGAGTTCTGCAATGGACTGATGCACCATCTGTTCCAAACTCAGATCCCTTTTCCATGCAACTTCCAGCAATGGGAACAAGTCATTGAAGAGATCCAGGAATATAGGGACATCATTCATTGCTATCTTAGGAAGATTAAAATCCAGGATGGCTCTCAACATCCCCCCCCCCCCCAAAAAAAAAGACTGACACTATAATTAAATGAAATAATAACAGACCATAATATGAGGCATAAAATTAACAAACATTATGAATTAATCATTCTTAGACAATTACAACCCATATGGCTAGTTAAACTCAAGCTGCTATCTATAGAGGCATAAACTGGATACTGTATACTCAATGCCAGTGCACTTTTCCCCAGGATGTAATTACTTAATTTTGTGAATGAGAAATGATGTGTAAAAGCCAATGTTTTCATGTCTTATTGTTCTCTTCAGTACCCAGGTTAGACAAAATTCATGAATATCTGTTCCATGGTGTTAATATTACCTATGGGCATGTACAGATATTCAATTCACGTCATACACACAACTAAGAAAGACACTAAGGAGGCACTGTTCAGATGAAATCCAGATTAGGTTTAAACTAGAATTCTGTCCTGTGGCTCTTGAATTTTGCAAACTATACTCTACATTTGCCTCCAAATGTAAAATTTATGAGATCAGTGGTTCACATGAGATTTCCATCATCCTGAGTCATAGCCAAGCTGGCTCTCATAATGTGCCTTTCTAGTTTGGGGTTTGGATCTGTGGATTTCAATCTGATGTTCTCCCTACCGTTTAAAAAGTTCTAGTTCAAGACCCTCTCTGGCGCATAGCCAAAACCCTTGTAAACTATAAATATGGTGATACCACAATTTCCTGACAAAAGGCCAAGTTGACTTCTTAACATTTTAGATTTATGTTGAATCTACAAGGAATTCCAGGTTATTAATCAATCTTTCATTGTATCATCTGAAAGTTCTAATTGTCAGCTAGCCTTCCAGATAATTCCTTTAACCCATTTAAATGAAAGATGAGGAAAACTACAAAACTCAGCTTTTTCTTTTGCCTGTTCCCTAACCAGAATCAAATCCAAAATTTACTGTAGTTCAGAACAGGAAGTCACATACAACATAGGACTTTGAACTGCCACCTGGCAAGTCAACCTTTTCCTCAGCTATCCCTGAAGCATCTATGTTTATCAGAGATGAGAGTGGTTTTGCTGTCTGCCCTAGACTAGCTTCTCACAGAGGAATGAGGAAGGGAGATGATCTCAAAGTTAACCTATGAACCAGAGGATGGTAGGATTCGCTTCCCGCCCACCAAACATTATTTGCCACCAGGATTACAGAACACAAAAGATAAGAGGGGAATCAGCAACTTCATGGGTGTTTACTGCTAGTCTAAATAATCCTATGCAATTATGAACTCTTTAGGATTATTTTACATGCACTAAAAAAAATGTTTATAAGGATATATTTTAACCAGTAATAAGCAACGATTAATAGAACTGTCTTACTAAACTCTGGGGAGCTAGAAGGTCTTTGAATAAACCAGAAAATGGAAGATACTCATAGATCCAGATATTTGATGGCATTTTTTTCCTCTAGTTAAAATCTCCACTGAATAAGCTCACAGTAGCACAATTCCAGAAAAAGTAACCTGATCTTCAGGTTTGCTTCAGTCCTCTTGTTTCAATTATCCAGCTACAATGAAGATAGCTCTGAAATTCCAATCATAATGATCCTAAAAAATTAGAAACCAAGTTGTATCAAATAAACCCCTGATTTTGCTCATTAAAGTAAAAATTGATTAAATGAACTTAAATTGTATAAAATAAGTATATTTTTATTGGCACATACCATGCTACGAACTATGCAATCAGCCACAAAATGCTATAGAAACATACACAAATGAAGAGATGCCTGTTGGTTTTCCAGAGACCAGATACAAATACACCAACTTTTAACTTCGCTGCTCCCTTCCTTGGTATCTGTTATTTAGACATTATTTCTCTTTGGGACCCATAGACCTATTTATTTTAATATTCCTAACATATGGCATCTACTCCATTATGGGTAGGCTTGGCAGATTTCAATTTTTATTATAAATTTGACAGGGAATATACATTTTAAACCTTTTTTTTATTTTCAATTATTTAAATTTTCAGTTTCACAAAATTTGTATCTATTTAAATTTTCACAATGGCCTGAAATTACAAGGGGTAAGACAATGGGAGAGCTGGTCTTTCAGTCATTTCATGACAGTTGATGTTAAGATTAAAAAACTTAAAGCTTGTAATCATCAAAACACATTTTCAATATTACATGTCAAAAACATATAAACTCTAATTAAGTTCTCAAGCAGCATCTTTCTTACGCTGCCTCTGTAAATTTCAATTGTTATAGATATTGGAGAGGGCACTCGAGCTATTGCATTTCAAGGTGATTACTACTGAACATTTTGAATGGTTAAATTCACTCAGCTTTTAGCCTCAAACTTTATCATACTAACTGAGGAGTGTTATACTCACCTTGAATTCAGAGTCTGTCATATTTTATTGCTTAATTAAAATAAAGCAATCAAAACCTCAGAGAACAAATGTTGACTGAAAAAGATTATGCTAATTGTACATGTCTATGATATTCACATATTACTCTGAGCAGGATAAGATGACTAATGTATTAATAAAATGAAACATATCCAACTATCTTGTCAAATGCTATTTTTATCTCAATATTTACATACATTGTTATGAAAACGCTATATCCTGTTGAAAGGGAGTAAACACTTATGATTAAACATGTCCAACTTGGTGCTCCCACGCAACCATAAAACAACTCTACGTGCATCAGAAACTCTACATTGTAAGCCCTCCCAGTCCACTGAGCAAGGAAACTAACTCTTCTGTTACTTGGGTTTGGTAGAGGAAGGGGGTTGGACAAAAAAGAAGAAGAAGAGCCCAAGAGGCCAACCCAAAGCCAGGAATCAGGAAATAATAAATCACATTGCTGGTACCTTATAGCCACAGAACCAAATTCAAACTTGCAGTAAGCAAGCACAGTTCCCGAGACTTCAGAGGAAATGCATCTGAGTACATAGATCTGAATTTGGCCTCTAATCTCTGGACAAGAAATCCTCCACCAAGCTTGCACCACATATGGCCTGACAGAGTTTGGCACTGTATCCTGTGGAGGTCTCAAATACTTTGTATGGCACAGCTAAACTGACCAGATTCTCTCTCTCTCTCTGCAGGTACTCCCTACACCACCGTAACAGTACCATGAAGCCTGGGAGATCCACTGATGCCAGGAAATAGACATAGCTGACCCTGGGGGTATGTCTAGATGACATGGCTCCGTCGACGGAGCCATGTAAAGTACTTTACTCGGCATAGTCAAAGAAGAGGGGATTTAAATAATCCCCTCTTCATTAAAATAAAAATGGCCGCCACTCTGTGCCGACGATCAGCTGATCCGGCACTGCACAACAGTCTAGATGCGGCGCAGTCGACAAGGGAAGCCTTTGTCGACCGCTCCAGTATGCCTCGTAAAATGAGGTTTACCAGAGCGGTCGACAAAGGCTTCCCTTGTCGACTGCGCCGCGTCTACACTGCCGCGCTGTGCCAGATCAACTGATCATCGGCACAGCACGGCGGCCATTTTTATTTTAATGAAGCGGGGATTATTTAAATCCCCGCTTCTTTGACTATGCCAAGTAAACTACTTTACATGGCTCCGTCGACGGAGCCATGTAGTCTAGATGTACCCTCAGTGCCTCCTCTTATCTCTGTGGTATGTTACTGGTCAATGTGGTGTAGCCAGACATGAACCCCATCTTGTTCCCCCCCCCCCCCCGAGAGCAAGAGAAAAGCCTTTGATGCCCTGGGAACGTAGGTGTGCTGCCTGTCCCTGACTCTACCATAAACAGAAACTAGACAGTAAATGGGCTAGCTGACGACCCGGGGCCTCCCGCTGCCCTGATGGCTAGTACCAGTAATTGACACGCCTGCACTGTCCCAGGAGAGGAATCTTCACCCATCACATACCAGAGGTGCCCATTGTCTGCATTTTCCCAGGTGTGAATTATGCTTTGCACCCTTCATGGGAAACTTGGCATTCAAAGCCATTTTTCCTAATTGGCCACTTGAGACCAGGAAGAAGCCTATGTGACCCAAGGGGTATAAAGAGGGGTTTAGTAGCCCACCCCATTTGAGCTCCAATCATCTACACCTGCTGGCAGGTATTGATTGACTCCCGAGGTCTGTGGGACGCCCAACCTCGCCCTACTTCTTCCCGAGGGATTGAGAGAAAGACGCTGGCCACGCCAAGTCTGAAACGCAGGGGTGAGAATATATACCTGCTAGGTGTCTATTTTGCATGCATTTAATAAGAGCTCAGAGAACCAAAAGGGTTTCATGGTACCTGTAAGTGACTTATTAGTGTAATTTCTGTCCTGTCCTTTGTAGTGGCTGTGTTATCTGTAACACAGTAGTAGCATTTAACAGCTAAGTTTACCCTGTAACAATAAAATAGTAACTGTTTAAGCTGTGACCTGACTCCTTCAGTTGCTGTAACAGAACCAAGCACAATTTTAAAAAGAACTCCAGCCGGTCATAAGGGACAGATATAGGGAGAGCTTGAGCATTGGATCGTGTCGCTTCCAGGGGACAGATCCGTTAGGGCATCTCTCAGCCTCCCCAGGCTGCCCGCTGCGAAGGGATCGTGTATCCTAGCAGTCAAAATCTGAGGTGTAATAAGCTTTCCCCGTAAACTCTGGGGCATCTGTCGGCCTGTTGGCTGCCCGCCGCGAAAGGATCCCGATCCTAGCGGTAAAGACACGGACGTTAAACTCCTCGGGGCGCCCGTCAGTCTCACCTAGACTGCCCACTGCGACGGGGCCTTGTGTCTCAGCAGTTGAAGACTTGGGTGTATCACACACACATGCACTGCCCTGACCATCGGCTGACACGTGGGCACAATATAAATGCACCAGAGTTATGAAGACAGAGAGAGGGTAAAGCTAAAGGGACAGAGATGGAGAAACAGAGATGCTGGTAGGGAGGAGAGATGGGAGAAGTGATGCCACTTGTTACCCTTGGTAAACCTATGTAAGTATGCACCCCATCCTATATTTTCAGTTAAAGGACAGGTCTTCCAGCTGGTTACTTGCCACTTCTCGCTGAATGCACTGCAATTGGAGAATCCAGACCAGCTGTCGCCTAGAGAAACTCGCCAGGAGATCCAACGCCCACTGTGGCTTGTTCTCTCTGAATGGGCTTGGAGGGCAATTTGCTATTAGTATAGGATATAATAATGACTTGTCTGCTTTGTCTCCTACTGCTGCTGGTATTGAAACACAATGCCAAGAGGACTTCGCACAGTCCTGGTACTGGGTATGTGGAAAATCCTCTGTAGTCCCTAGCCTCCAACTTTTTCAATACACTTTCCTAATGACAGTATTAGCAGAAAGTTCAGACTTCTCCATCATTTGTTTGGAAAGTAGCTTACAAGTTTGTGTACAAAGGCAGATTTTCTGACCAGTATCCTGGTATCCATAAATTCCTCTGTCACCAACATTTTTTCACATAAAAGTTTGAAGTCTGGAATCACTATTGCACAAGGTCTGTCAGATAGGCACAAAGCATTAACATGTGAAAGGTGAGTATACAGGCCATTGTGGTTTACAAACTACATTGCTGATCCTGACATAATTAGTTTCAGTATTTTAAAGTCATAAATCACCAATGGCTTCACTACCCTGCCACCCTCACTAATAAAATTTGCATACTGACTATACAGATGTTTTACAATAATCTTTTTACTATAATATTTCAGCTCTTTTAAAAAATTATATAGCTAAAATTTATTATTGAAACAAGACAGTATTAAGTAGTAAAAAGAAAATACCTTCCCTCCATATCACTTCGAACTTTGCCAATCAATACACATTTTCTTATCTTAGATTAAAAGACTACCTCACAATTTTGTATGTACGAGACACAAATTTGACACCAAGTAAATTTTAAAAAACAAACATATACACTCCTGTAGAATAATAATACGAGAGGTGAAGAGGGAGAAGTCAAACACATACCAAGCTGGGAACTTCTGGGAGTGAACATCCCTTGAAACTTTCAGACAAAAAATCCTTCATAAATCTAAGCGTACATCTACCTACACTGCACAGCTATTTCAAAATAAGTTATTCCGAAATAGCTTATTTTCAAATAGCACATCTACACTCTAGGGAAGCCTCAAAATTAGTATGAGGAAGACTTCCCTAATGTAGATGTGCTATCTTGATTTAGAGCCCCAGAAGGCACTGGGGAGGAATAACTTAGAATGGCCCTGGTGAGGGGCTATTTCGATATAGTCACAGCGGAGCTTCTACACATGCCCTATTTCTAAATAGCTATTTCGGAATAGGCATTATTCCTCATGGAATGAGGTTTCCAGAAGTCAGAATAAGCTGTCCATTATTTTGAATTTATTTCAAAATAACGGATTTGCTGTGTAGACGCTCACATTGTTATTCTGAAATAACACTAGTTATCTCAAAATAACGGTGCAGTGAAGATGCACCCTCAGAATGTAATTTTTTTCTCTGTCATCTTAAACAGATATACCTATCTGGGTCTACGTCTGACAGCATATTTGGAATAGAGCTCCAAACCCAAGGCTTTGGCCAAGTACCTAAGGAGGGCTTTTTGCTTAATGTGGTGGAAGGTTTTATTTTTCTCCATGTATGGCTCGTAGTGCTCATCCCAAAATAACAGTAATTTGAAAATTATTTTAAATAAAGCCAGGATTTATTCAAGATAGGAAACAGAGGAAATAAAACAGACGTTCTGACAATCCAAAGTACTATGCAAAGTGCTAAGGCTATACAAAGCCTCATATGTGCAGGAAAAATACATTAGATTTACTACTGATTTAAACAAAACATGAATCTCTCACAATGATTCGGTCAGTCCCTTCCCTTTTGCTTATGGGCACATGCTCCTGCTTGCTCATGTCATGGAGTGTGAGCCAAAATCAGATGGTACAGAACCATCTATGCTGTCTGTTTATCCACCAGAGATTCCCCAATACTGAGGGAATCTCCAGCTGGTTGTCTTCTTTCTGTTCCCTCTGTACCACCAGAAGGTGATGGAGTAGATATGGGGATCTAGCTCCAAGGTCACATCACTGAATACATCCAGGCCTCGTACTAGTAAGGTCAGGCAGATTGAGAAACGTTTTCTTCCAAAATGCTCCAAGTAAAAGGCTGACAGAGTCCTTTGTACTTTGTCTTTCAGAAGGCAGTAATTTACAAGTGCTGGGTTCCTGTGGATTGCAGGAATACCACTCAGGTTTTTTAGCTCTTTTTTAATTACTAAAGAGTTGTGAGATTTCTATATTATTTTAATCAATACAGTATCTTGTTGACCATTTGTTCTGAATAACTGAAAACATACATCCTATAACCCAGAGAATACCCCAAGTCCTTTGTTCTTCCTTTTTTTTTTTTCTGTTCTAGCAGGGTCATGGTTAAGAGAAGAGACAGGGTCAATGTTATACCACATCTGCAGAAACAGAAAATATCAGACACTATATCTGTAAAGCAAGGGTAGGAATTACAGTAGTACTTAGCTAATTTGCACTATAACTGGGAGACTCAGCAAATGATTGAACGCTGAAAATTGGCAAATAATAATAATGCAACAGCCATATTAGATCAGACCAGTGGTCCATCCAATTAGTAGCTGATCTCCAACTTGGATCACTGCCAGAAGCCTCAAAAGATGAATCAAGAAACATCTACCCACAGGAGAAGTTTCTTCCTAAGTCTCCACCAGTTTGTGGCTAGTGGAGTAAATGAACGAACACAATAGACCAAGAAATAGAAAATCTCTTATTCATTGTTTACTGTCAAACACTCTTGCTACAGTCTGTCTCTGATTTCCTCATCCTACTAAAAGTGCTTCCAAGAGAGCCCTGATGGAACTGAACTCATAGATCACCTAGTAGCATCACTATATTTCTACGTTCATTTTACACTACAGAAAGTTAAATCACCACGTTCTGATGGAATGCATGCACATACCAATGATACTAAGCAGTGAAGGCTGATCTCATGGAACTCTGAAAACCAGTAAGCCCTCAAGAGTTTTTAATTGATTTCTAATTGGTGATCTTCCCCATTAATGCTAAGAAAACTGCCAACTTCAATATTTTTTGTCATGTGGCTGCCCACTAAGAATTTAATAGTATCCACAAAGTCATGTCAAACATTAGCCAGATGGGTAGAACTTTAACAGTACTACTACAGGAGGCTTGTTGGCGAAATGTTAAATATCTTGTTATCAGTTACTTTAACCACATAGTCTCCTTTAAGATTAACAGAGCCCACATTATGTTTAGTTGAAATTTTATCACTCACTGTTTACTATGGTTGCACAAGCAACTTGTGCCAGAAGTAGTTTTACCCTTTTTCTTTCTTTCTTTTTTTTTTTTTTTTTTTAAGTCTCTCTCCCTCCACTCTCATTATATCAAGATCAAGGGAAATAGACGAAGTATCTGAACTAACAGACAAAACACATTGAAAAAAAGATATTTATTTTTAAGACAAGCTCTTAGCTGTTACTTCTTAACAAAAGTAGGTACAAAAATTTTAAACCAAAATATGATTTTAATGTGCTGTTCCTTGAATGGGTGTTGCGTATGGATCACCTTCCTCCACAAAAGGCAAGGGGTTTGGAGCAATAGGTACTGCTGCAGCCTGGCTTTCCAATTTCAAAATTCAGGACTGTCTGGCACTAAGTTTACTGGCTTCTTGTATGCTGGATTGCATTAGGTCTTATGTATAGATTATAGCACTCTCCCTGGCACATTGGTTTTCTTGGGAAGTAGGTTGGTGGGGAACAGAACTCACAAGACATGTGTCAGTCATCATAGAATCATAGAATACTAGGACTGGAAGGGACCTCGAGAGGTCATCACCCTGATCACTTTACTTACGTGTAATAGCTCACTCTCCTCCTTTGCAGGGGTGCTAGAACAATGTTTATAGTGAAAGCCATTGAACCAAACTGTAAACCCTATATTTTATAAAATGGAAGACACTTAAAGTCACGGGTTGCTGCAATGCCCCCAGCACTTCTAGTACCAGCACCTGTGATCTTTTCTGCCTGTCCATCATTTTATATAGTGAACAGTACTGCAGTACACTAAACAAATAATATTAACAGTGTATATATAACAATATAGCAGGCATCGAAAGAAATGCTCTGTAGTTAATTTTCCCTTGGATTTCAGAGACAATGACTGCTCACAAACCAGGCAATATTTCAGAGGGTCTCTTATAAAAAATGTTTTGATAGTGTGGCTGATAACATCATTCCTTAGGAAATATCACAGCATCCAAAGTAAGAAGAAGAAAATCCAGGCCGGGTATGCTCTCAGCAAAGCCATATAGTCAATTAAAAATTAAAATTTGGGGAACCACCCTCAGCAGTTGTAAATCTGCACTCCACTGAAGTCAATGAATGTATTCCCCTTTACATGGTTGAGAAGCTGGCCCTCAGAGTTGCTGGGTGGTTGTTTTTTTTTTTTTAATTCCGAACACCCACCAGGGACCACTAAGTAAGAATGTGAACAAATGTAGCTCCCTTCCACAGTGTAAGGAAGAGGGTGAATTCTTCCTATTGTCCCTGGCTTGTGAGAGCTCTGCTTACAGGATTATCTGGAGTCAGATCAGAAGGAGAAGATAGTGTCTGTGTGGGGAGCTGCTGGCCATCAGCAGGTGGAGAACCACCTGACTGTGAAGACATGTCCCATCCAGGAGCTCACTAACCATCACCTGATCTACAAAAGAAAATCTGTCCCTTCTCAACCACCTCTTACTCTGCCTTTGGTCAGGAGGTGAAGAAATATCCCACTGTCAATACATTCTGGGGAGAAAAATGGAGAAATACTACATGTTTATATAAATCCTCTTTTGACATGTATTTACATCATTTTAATGTAGGAAAATGTGGAGGGAGAAACACCCTTTGAATCCCTCACTTTTCTTTGCTTTCTCACCATTATTTCCCATCCAGGTCAGGTCTTTTTAGAAAAAGGTTATTTACAGAAAATGGGATGGAAGCTCCATGGATGTACCTCTCCCCTGCTCCACAGACTATCCATCAATACACACTTTTTTTTAAGATGGCTACAGGCCCTCTAACAACTGACACCTGCAGAAACATTTCTGGATGTTACATCTGATCATCACAGGATGCTACCTGGTTGTATTCTCATATGAAGTAGAAACCTGCAATGATAGCCAGCAGAACTAGCCTTCCTCATTTCAATCTACTTTAAGCACCGGTACCAAGTAAGAGAGATCTGCATCATGTTTCTCTATGTGCTAAAGGTAATAAATGCCTGTACTACACTTTATATGTTCTGGAGACATAACTAAAAGGTAAGATATTAATTATTAGAACATCAGAAAACATTAAATCAGGAAATACGGAACTATTTTGTTATTGGCTAAATTGCATTTTTGATGATGCAAAGGACTTGCAAAATGAAAATGTTACTAGACTAATTTGATCCTTATAGCCAATATCAGATTCTAAATCAAAATGAAATTAGCTCTAGGAAATAGAGTAGGGCCTTTGGAAGAACATGATCATGATGCCCTATGAAGAAATTCCACTGCAGCTAGATATATATCCATGACTCAATCTTATCTACTTTCTATGGAGTGACATGCTCTCCAGAATGAGGAAAACAGGAATTTTCTTTCTTTCCAAGTATTGGTGTCCATGTAAGAACTTTCACCAATTTCTTTACTTTCTCAGACCACTTCTTTGCTGCATCCCCTCTTTTTCCTTTCTGAAGTCAGGCAGAATTGTTCACCAACTTGAACAAATTGCTTCCCCTATTTACCACCCTGTGCTCTTTCATCTCTCATGCTAGCTGACTCAGGTGGGTTTTCCTTTTTGCTCTAAATCTTCTTCCAGCTCATTAGTCCTCTGCTCCACCCTTGATGTTCATCTCCTTCACCTTTATGATTGCCTTTAGTGTGCTTTCTGACATCTGTGGCTTCCAGAAAACCTTTTCCCTTAGCACTATAGTACTTTTGCTTTCTTTCGTGACCATCTCCACATGATCCTTTAACCCTACAGTACTTCTTGTTATTGCTATAAACCTTCTCACCTTGTACTTTGCTTGCAGGCTTGCCTCCATCAGCTTCTGAGAGATCAGGCTATTTCTTTTGTCCTTTCCTGATCACGATGCTCTACCTTTTTATCTTCAGCTCCATGAGGCATACTCCTTTGTTTGTTCTTGTACAGGCTCCTCTGGGCCATTGATCCCACAGCTCTACTAAGATATAATTGATCATATTTCTCTCTTCCCATTTGGTGAAATCTAAGTGGCCAGCCTTTCCTTTTCTTACCAGCGGTTTCTATCATGTACAAGTTAGTTATTGTTCCTACATTTTACAAATCGGCATAAGCAGAATGATAGTATTGTGTTAGACTGCCTCATACAATGAATCTATTGCATGGCATTTAAGAAATATATTCACCCACCACTACTTCATAATTCAAGGTCACCTAATATTCTTTACAGATTATGAAGAGGAAGAAGATTTTTATAACATCAGTTGCAAGTTCATTGTTAATTTTTGTTAATGCCTTGAGAGATCTAACTTTTCTGAAAGATTTGTGGGGTATTTTTTCTTTAAATATTTTATTTTTCTGGGGGAAACATTCATTCTTAGCAAGTTTAAGAGATAGAAATCATCTCCTTTATGCCCAGAAAAGGTATAGCGTGGGCACCATCAATGCAAGATTTCCCATGCTGTCCTGGAAACATACTTCAAACTAACCAGAAGGATTAGTCTAAGACTCAGACCTTGTCTAAACTGGCACCTTGTTTTGTCACCAAAATCTGCCTTTTAGCAACAAAACAGTGAGAGCATTTATACTACAATATGACTTTTGTCATGAAAAATACCCAATTTTGGTGGCAGAAAACTTCCACCCCTGCGAGAAACTTTTCTCTTTTCTCCTCCCTTTATTGTCAACAAAAAGCCAGTGTGGACTCTGCTGTTTATTTTGTCAAGAGCTTCTGCCAGTAAAATACAGTGCTTGCTCTGATGGATGTGCTCAATATTTTGTGATCTCTGCTGTCCTGCAGGTATGCACTCTTTCCCTTTCAAAGCTCTGGGAAGTAGCTGACAGCTGAGTGAGCTGCTCCATTTTGGAAACAAACAAAAAACAAATAATTGGAATGATTCTGTTCTGCTGCTGCAGGGGGAGTGACTGTTGTGCTGCTTTGACATTCATTGGCATGGGGAGCTCACAGAGCCAGAAGGGAATCCCAAGAAGTACAGGGATCAGCTCTGCCTTCCCATAACACTGCATTGTGGGATGCTTACCCACATTGTTTTGCTCTTATCTGTCAACAGGACACTAGCAATGTGGCCATGAAATGGGAGGCAGAAAAACTGGTTTGACCAGTTTTCACTTTTGGTGACTTTTGCATGCCGACAGCACTTTCGGTGCCAAACCTTCCCAGACTAGACATAGCCTAAGAACCGAACTGAACCACTAATTCTGGTAGAACTTATCAATAAAGACTCCTACAAGAAATTGCTTCAATTTCCTTTTTAACAATAGCATGATCTTAATTGAAAGGTTAACTCTTATGGTGTAGGATGTTAACATCATGGAGATCCTAATAATGCAAATATTAATTTAATATGATTTTGTACCTGACAGAGTTTTCAGAGAGTTTTGCGGAAAAAAACATCCATTATGACTAAAAGCACTCATTCACAAGCAACATAACCCAACACCTACTGTAGTCAGTGCAAGTCTTTCTATTGACTTGGATTGGATACTAATTACTTGGCAATAGCATGTCCCTTTTACTAAAACTGGAGTGACAGAAAATGGTTTTGGTTATGGGTACAATCAACAAACACCTCAGATCAATAGAAATTGGAGAATCCTATCAGTATCTCATTGCTTCATCAGGCCCCATCCTCCACATATTACCATTTTCTGCTCAGCTGCTTCCATCTCTCCCATGCTACATCAGAAGGAGAATGATGAAAATAATTATTGTAGAATGAAATCATTATTTTGTTATGAGTCTATCAAGCAAGCAGAAGAAACTAGGGTACTGTCAATGTCTATATATCTACATGCCATGGATCTATTGCAAGACTTTGCACTGCTTTTATCTTTGCAAGCTCATACATAACGACTGAGTGTTGTCACTCCAAATGTAGCTATGTAGGATAATCTCTGGTCCAAGAGATAAATATAACTGGACCCTTGTAAATAGGAACCAAAATTAAGTAAAATTGAACATCCCCGTGGTGGGAAAAACACCACAGCAGCCCAACACTGTAGCATTTAATTTCAGAAAGGGGAACAACACACAAATGAGGTTAGTTAAACAGAAATTAAAAGGTACAGTGTCAAAAGTAAAATCCCTGCAAGCTGCATGGAAACTTTTCAAAGACGCCATCATAGAGGCCCTACTTGAATATATACCCCAAATTCAAAAAGCAAAGTAAGAGAACCAAAAAAATGCCACCATGGTTTAACAACCAGGTAAAAGAAGCAGACAAGCAGTGAAATATAAAAAGGCATCATTGAAAAAGTGGAAGTTAAATCCTAGTGAGGAAAATAGAAAGGAGCATAAACTCTGTCAAATTAAGTGTAAAAATATAATAAGGAAAGACAAAAAGGAGTTTGAAGAACAGCTAGCCAAGAACTCAAAAAGTAATAGCAAAATGTTTTTTTAAGTACATCAGAAGCAGGAAGCCTGATTAACAAACAGTGGGGGGCCCTGGATGATTGAGATGCTAACAGAGCACTCAAGGATGATACAGTCATTGCGGAGAAACTAAATAAGTTCTTTGCTTCGGTCTTCACAGCTGAGGATGTTAGTGAGATTCCCAAATTCAAGTCGTTCTTTTTAGGTGACAAATCTGAGGAATTGTCTCAGATTGAGGTGTCATTAGAGGAAGTTTTGGAACAAATTGATAAACTTCACAGTAACAAGCCACCGGGACCAGAGGGCATTAACCCAAGGGTTCTGAACAAACTCAAATGTGAAATTGTGGAACTGTTAACTGTGGCTTGTAATCTATTATTTAAATCATCATCTGTACCTAATGACTGGAAGATAGCTAATGTAACACCAATATCTAAAGAGGACTCTAGGAATGATCCTGACATTTACATACTGGTAAACCTAATGTCAGTACTGGACAAATTAGTTAAAACTATAGCATAGAATAGAATTGTCAGACACATGGATGAACATAATTTTTTGGGGAAAAGTCAACATGGTTTCTGTAAAGGGAAATCATGCCTTACTAATCTACTAGAGTTCTTTAAGGGGGGTCAAAAAACATTTAGACAAATGGGATCCAGTGGATATAATATACTTAGATTTCCAGAAAGCCTTTGAGAAGGTCCCTCACCAAAGGCTTTTAAGGAAAGTAAGTTGTCATGGGAAAAGAGGGAAGGTCCTCTCATGGACTGATAACTGGTTAAAACACAGGAAACAAAGGGTAGGAATAAATAGTCAGTTTTCATAATGGAAAGAGGTAGCTAGTATTGCCCCCCAAGGGTCTGTACTGGGACCAGTCCTATTCAATATATTTATAAATGATCTGGAGAAAGGGGTAAACAGTGAGGTGGCAAAATTAGCAGATGATACTAAACTGCTCAAGATAGTTAAGATCAAAGCAGACTGTGAAGAGCTTCAAAAGGATCTCACAAAACTAGATGACTGGGCAACAAAATGGCAAATGAATTTTAATGTTGATAAATGCAAAGTAATGAACATTGGAAAAAATAATCCCAACTATACATACAAAATGATGGGGACTAATTTAGCTACAGCTACTCGAGAGAGATCTTGGAGTCATTGTGGATAGTTCTCTGAAAACATCCACTCAGTGTGCAGCAGCAGTCAAAAAAGCAAACAGAATGTTAGGAATCATTTAAAAGGTGACAGAGACTAAGACAGAGAATATTTTGTTGCCTCTATACAAATCCATGGTACACCCACATCTTGAATACTGTACACAGATATGGTCGCCTCATCTCAAAAAAGATATGTTGGCATTAGAAAAGGTTCAGAAAAGAGCAACACAAATGATTAAAGGTTTAGAACAGGTGCCATATCAAGAAATTAAAAAGACTGAGATTTTTCATTTTCGAAAAGAGGAGACTAAGATTATGATACAGGTCTATAAAATCATGACATGTATGGAGAAAATGAATAAGGAAAATTATTTGTTTGTTTCCATAATATAAGGACTAGGGGTCACCAAATGAAATTAATAAGTAGTTGGTTTAAAAGAAACAAAAGGAAGTTTTTCTTCACGTGGCGCACAGTCAACCTGTGGAACTCCTTGCCAGAGGATGTTGTGAAGGCCAGGACTTTTAACAGGGTACAAAAAAGAACTAGATAATTTCATGGAGGTTTCCTCCATCAATATTTACTAGCTAGGATTGGTAGGAATGATGTCCCTAGCCTCTATTTGTCAGAGGCTGGAAATGGATGACAAGAGAGGGATCACTTGACCTGTTCTGTTCGTCCCCTCTGGGGCATCTGGTATTGGCCACTGTTTGAAGACAGGATACTGGGCTAGATGGATCTTTGCTCTGACCCAGCCATTTTTATGTTCTCTGGTTTTAATTATACACTCATTTCTCTACCAGGTCTTCATTCATTATCAGTCTTTCTACATAAAGGGCATATACAGAATGAGGTAAAATAAATGATTTCTTTTAGCAGACTCATTTGTATTTAGTATTTGTTGCAGTGATCTTTACTGGACACCCTTCATTATATTAACAGTAAGATGATTTTATCTGTGGCAGACAATCTTGTTCAGTTCTTACAGAATACCTCCTGCCCTAATCCCTACCCAAAATTCTAATTAACCAGGAGTCCATATTTTTACACAGCTCGGCAATTTGATTATAGGGGTGCTTATTCAATGCACTAAAGACTTTAATCACTCCCTTCAAAGCATATGGCTTTACGTAAGGCCTCCCATGTCTGAAATACATAAGGATCACCATCACCACCACCATCATCATCATCATAACAGTGTGGCAGCTGTGCTTTCTATAAGCCAGAAAAGTTAGTCCTGAATATAGCAGACACACCTCAGCTACTGTCTACCATCTGTCTAGTTAGTAAGTAGACAACCACAGCAGACCAACACAGCTGCTCCTGACAATGTGAAAAACATCAGTACTTCCTTAAAGGCTTTGGCAATGTGGATAAACAATTTCAGTGAAAAGAATATTTAAAATTGCTGCAAATTTTCGCTGCAACTGCTATTATGCCTCACACCACAACAAAGTGATTATGCTCAGTCGAATGGATTTCGTTCAGCAACTCTAACAGTCTTACGCATTTTTACAGAATACCAGTTAACAAGGCTAAAAGACCATTGTCCTGGACAAAAAGCTTTCATTACAGACACACTAAAATAATTACTGCCGTCTTTTATCCTTTCTTTTCTTATAATTAGATATTTTTTCACTCAAGAGTTACTTTGGGCTGCATCTTGCACTTTTTACTGGGCCACGCTCCCAGTGTTTGAGGCTTCTCAGAAACCCCTACTTTTACATAAGTGACCCAAGTCATGATTATTAAGGCTGAGAACACCATTTTCAATCAATAATTAAACATAGGTCACAATTTTTTGCTCCCCATGTTCTCAAATTCAAGAACTGAATCAGTATTCCTCCATCAGTATCCTGGGGGTAGTATTTTATGTGTGGTAATGGTGTTAGTAAAGGGGACGGGCAGACTAGCACTACCAGGGGTGTTACCCACTACAAGTTCCTGGTAGGAGTCTTCTGTGAATGGGTGACTATCACTCAGAAAAACAGATCATCTTATTGTAGCAGTACAACATAAGGGATGAGGTAGGGCAAATTTTGAAGAAAATAGATTTGTTTACGATTTTTTTTAAATTAGCCTTATACTAAATTTCATAAATTCAAAGAAATTTAGCACTGCCTATGGCCCAGTGTCCCAAACAACCACAAATAACATTATTCAGTGTTTGATGGGACTACATACAATCAGAAACTCTACTTGTGAGGTTCTATGACTCCTTTGTTAAAGCTCCTGGGTTATGATTGTTAAATGTTGTCCTTATCTAGCAGTAAGAGGAGTAAACACAAGGTGGGGAGTGTTCCCAAGACATTCACAAGAATACTGAACTGAGCATCTTAAATGTTTACAAAACAGTCTCCAGGTCCTCATCCCACCTGTAGTTGTGATAGACAGGTCAATGCTCGTCCACTGAAAATCTCTAGGGTAAAAAAGAGAGAGAGATGCCTAAATTACATAGTCCAGCAAGTATGATTTGAGATGTGATCTTAGAGTTTTGTGTGCATTTGTAAACTTTAAGCATAACTTGTGGCAGATTTAGACATTTTGCATTCCTTCTCTCTATACAACCCTGATAGATATAGCTCCAGAAATGACCACTGTTGCAGTCAGGAAGTTTCACCAAGCAAAAACTGTTAAACATTTTCTGACTGTTCCCTGGCCTCATTCACAAGAGAGGGCTCTCTTTGTATCCAGCTCATAATGCCTTTCATTGGTGGAAGTTCTTAAAAAGGGCTATGTGACTTAACGACCCATTCTTCAGCGTGGAGGATTTTCTGTCAGACTGGAGGTTGATGATTACTGTTTCATTTCTGCTGCTGCTGCTCCAGAAAAGCAGCACAAGAAAAGGTTAATTTTTTAAAAAATCATTACTAGTATAGTGGGCTTTCTCTCCTAGCGCACATAGACTTTAGCCCTGGCCTAGGTCAACAACCATCTACCTCTCTTTAGTCTTCTCTTCCTTCCTCCCGCTTTTCTCCCCCTCAAATCCTCCTCCCTCTTTTTTGTTTATTCCCAGAACAGAAACTGGGGAAACACTGAGAGCCAAAAGTGAAATGAAGTCTGAAAACACAATACAACTGCCATATTATCTTCCATATGCTTTTAAACTTCCAAACTACCTGTTAACAGATCTGTAATTGGAACTAGATTAATGAGAAACCTGCTGTCACATCACAACATACATCTGTAAAGCCATTTTTAAACATTTAGACAAAATATCTAAATATATTTTAAATGGCAATTTTAACTGGTAAATGTAATTATCTAACTACAGCCCCAAAAAAGGATAAAATTGACTGAATCAAAATATTCCATCATTGCCATACATAAGCACCCAGAATACCTTTTCAACAAATGAAAGTATTCTTTATTTTATGCTTTTAAAAATGCATTAGGGTAATAGCTCTGCAACAAATTACCTTCTTTGCTATAAGCATGGGTACAACATCCCTAGCACGTATATCAATTGTGCACATTGTCACGATGCTCTGACGATCACCAGGGTGAGTTCCCTAACAGCATGTTTATAAGGGCATTCAGTTGAGCAATCTGCAAAATAATTATATTTCAATGGAGATATTACACTTGGGGTAGAGAGAGAAAACCTATTATATGTCAAATGTTAAATGGAGCAGTTATGGTACCAAGACACATTTATTGGTGTTTTTAATCAAAGCATATTAGTTTGCCAAAGTTATTATGATATTGTTTTCTTACCACTTTAATTTGCTTCTTTAGTCCAAAAATACACTTTGCAGCTAGTGCCCATTACTTCATTGCAAAATGAACAAATACTGGTTTGCAGTTTCATTTTCATTACTGCATATCAGTGTGCTATGGCATTAGGTGTTTAAGATCTAACACATAGCACACAAACATTATGATTATTATTATTATTATTGTTATTATGAATTTGGAAATGAATCTGAATTATTTTTATCATAGCTGCCATGAAAAAAAAAAAAGTCTTGCCCTGATTCGCTGGCATTAAGTCTTCTTGGCCAAAGGGACAATGGAAAGCAAGTTGATGTGGCCAGTATAGGATTTGCCTTGTATAAAGGAATCCCAGGGCTGTGCACCTCCTTTGCCACTCTGCATCTCAGCTGCTGCTGTAAGGGATGTGGGCTGGGGACAGAGGCCATGGCTCAGACATCCTTATTCCCCACAAATCCCAACCTTTCATAACCCCAGCAGGCTATTGGCAGATAGCCTAGATTACAATGGTCTTCAGCCTGCTCCAATTTATTCCAAGGAACAAGATCAGCACAGGATGTTTATCCTAGGGAGCAAGGTAGTTTAACAGCACCTTTGCATTGCCCCTCTCCTGAGCTTCACAGAGAGCTCTTTGGGAGCAGCCCAGCATCTGGGCCTACTGTCTGCACAAATAAACCTAAGCAGAAATTGGGAAGTCAGGGTCTTAGAACAATACATTTTCCATGAAATAGAAAAATGGTGGCTGATGGCAAAGCTTTTTATGTTGCAAAACACCAGCTTAAAACATGTTTTCCACAGCAATATGATTAAACACAAACCTCTTTGGCACAGACTTCCTAGTATACTGAGGCCCCAATCCTGCAATGAGGTCTCCAGATGCAAACTTGTGCCCACGCAGAATCCCAGTGGAGTAAAGGACAGTTGGTGCAGATAAAGGTCTTTATGGGACACACTACAGGATCAGGACAAATCCAGGTTTCCTTGTTCCCTAAGAAAATTGCAAGCAGGGGAGCAAGTTTCAATTTAAACCTCAGATGTTATGGGGGACAGTGTCAAATAACTACTATTACTAATAATAATCTTACTTTCTATACTTGCATATCACTTTCACACATCTATTCATGACTGCAATCTTTCAGAGCAGTTTCAAACCCCTCTTCAAGAAGCTCAAAGGCAATTTTAGCATCAGCAGCCCACGAGCTCTAATTGCCCATCCAAGCCATTTGAACAAGATTATCAATTATCCATGGCCTATCTTCATATGCTGTTACAGCTTCCATGATTTTGCACACTGTTTCTTTTAAATGCCTCAATCAACATTTCCTTTAGGCATAAGGCTGGTTTTCTTTAACTTGCTAGAGGTTTAATTTATCATGTTCTAAGAATCTCTTGTCTACTGGGTACCTCTTCAAGCCTATTTTCCACTAGAAAGAAAAACCCAGTGCCCACTTCCATCTGTGACTGACCAGAAGAAAGCATCCAACCTTACTGGACACAGTCCTGGCTATATTTGTAAGTGACTTCTATACTTGAGGTTTAGAAATAAATCCATTCACCATGTAAAACCTCCCATTGATTTACAAGTCCAGAGACTTAGAGATGTGATATGTAAAACTCACTGTGGGATTAGCCCTAGATGGCTGAGATATGATTTCTTCCTCCACAATGTCCAACAGCAGCCACATTCCTCTAATTTACAATGAGTCCTGGGAGAGGCTCATGAATATGAGGAGCAAAACGTAAAAAGAAGCATGAACCACACCTTGGCAACCTATTCCACAAGGGAGAGGAATGGAGTAGAACCAACTACTTTCAGAACAAAAACATCTTTCTTCAACTTCGCTTTCCCTCAGCACTTCCTGCACATCTCACATGCTTTACAAGGTATAATACTAAGTTGAGCTCCTTATAATCCCTACCATTATTAAGAAAAATGATTTTGGTGGACTGTATCCAAAGACACAGCAGTAGATCACCACTCATATTACTCAGCGATTGTATATAATTTGGCCTCACTGAAACAATCTTTGCTGTGAAAAGGTTGAACCCTGTGCTATTATGAAGACGAAATTAACTCTCATCACTTGAGTGAGTGATCCATTCACATCAAGGTCAAAATCGCTAGTTAAGCAGCATGGGAAAGTTAACACTGCAGCTGACTCACCTACAGTTTCTAATGGCTAAGGCTGCATTATTTTCCTCAGCCAGCAGGAATTTTAAGGTAAACAAAATTAACCATTTGCCAGGAAAAAAAAAAGAAGGTGGGAAAATGTAAAATTCAACCTTTTTAACAGCACATATTTAGCTAGAAGCTTAAGAGATTTCAATTAGCTTGATCTTGCTTAGACAGGTAAGAAAGCACAGGAAGCAAATTAAGATGGGACACTGGTTAATTTCCCTTTGGAATCTCTTAAATTGAGCCTGAAGATCTGACAATTGAGAGCACTATGGGGGAAAGAAAATAAGGAGGAAAGGAAGTTTGCAGGAAACAGGGAGCAGCCTCTCCCAAAAGAAAATAATAGCGTTTCCTCGAGGAAAGAAGACATAAGGGCTCCCAACTACCTTCTTACTTTAAGTTCTTGTTCTCTTTTCGCATCCCAATTTAGAGTTGATTGAAATTTTGGGAACTTTTTGCTTAATAAAAATATCATCTATATTTTGATCCCCTTGGGGGATGAAATCAGATGAAACATTAGAATTTCCTGTGTGGTGAATATTTCATTTGTCAATGTCTGAAAAATCAAAACATCTAGTTTCAGATTGACATTAATCTCTCCATCTGCCAGCGGTGCTGCAATGCCTTATGAGAGGAGTTGTTTCAGATCTCTCATGCCTGTATTCTTTCTTATGGGTCTTGCTGACTGGCTAGCATACATCCTGCACTATGCATTGAGCTCTATGCCAGCTTTAAATAATTCAAAATTGATCTCACTTTTTTCAGATGGATTTACATAATTTAAAATTATTCTCTGATAGACTGCTGCAAGAAACTTAGTCTGTACCTCTTTCAGAAAAAGCTTCTTGGCAAATCTACTATATATTTGATAGAGTTTGTCCATGAGCAAGCGAGTCTGTCTGTCCAGCATTTGTTCAACAATGCTTCCTAAACGGTAAGAGTTCAGACCACCAAATTTGGTATGCAGCTTCCTATTATTGTAATTTAAAGCAAGGTCTGAGATTGGTTGGGGAGGGGGACTGAAGTTCTACCCCCCATGTGTATGGGGATGCATAAAACCATAAAGAAACTAGACAGAATCACCAGGCAGGTGAAAGGGGCTAGCTGTGGGCGCTCCTGCCCCCCCACTCCTCCCCGCATCTGGGACTTCCCCAGCCCTGAGCCTCCCACCCCCCAGGCTCCCTTTAGGAAGGCTATGGGAGCTGCAGCTCCACCCTCCCCCATTCACATGGGAACATAGTTGGCTGTTCCCCTTCATCAGGGAGCTAGGGGAAAACACAGTTTGCTCCATTCCTAATCTGTCTGGAGAGAGCAGGGGGGAGATGAACCTGGACATGCACCACTGTGGCAGCCACGGAAAGGTGTTTCTCCCCTAGCCCCAAGCTGTTGCAGCAAGAGAGGACTGGTGTAGTTCTCTATTCCCAGGGAAACCTTCATACTGAACCCCTCATCCCCAGCCCCACTCAAAAGCAATGATTTAAATGCAGAAAAAAAATTGAGTTAAGGACCAGAGTGACACGAGGTAAATCTGCTAATATTCAATATTTGAAATTCAAAATTGTTGATTGTTCAAAAGGTCAGTTATGTCATGGCTCTGTTGCTTGACTGGATGAGTGTTACACTTAGAGCTAAAATGCCAGGGATTTCAAATTCACTTATTTCAGAGGAAGGATGGCCCAGTAGTTAGGACCCCAACCTAAAAGACCCAGGTTCAATTTCTTGTTTATCTTCGATCATTTCTTTATCATTTACTCATATAAGACTTGGTTTTTGCCACCACTTTTTTTGCAGGTGTTCCACTGATTTGACTGGGAATCCTATTTGTGGAATATACTTAATATGGGAGAATCTTGCCTTTGATGCATATCTTCAATTTTTCAAGGAGCCCCATCTGATCTATTACTTCTATCACTTTTCTTCTATCACTTTTCAGTCACCCCAGCCATAAGCATCTAAACTGACTGTGAAGAGTTAGAAAGAAATCCCACAAAACTGGGTGATTGTGCAACTAAATGACAAATGAAATTCACTGTTGCTAAATGAAAAGTAAAGCACACTGGCAAGATAATGTGGTCTAAATTAACTATTATTATTCAAGAAAGATTTTGGAGTCATTGTGGATAGTTCTCTGAAAACATCTGCTCAGTGTCCAGCAGAAGTCAAAAAAGCAAACAGTATTAGGATTACTAGGAAAGGGATAGAAAATAAGAAAGAAATATCATACTGCTATATAAATCCATGGTATGCTTATACATTGACTGTTACGTGGAATTTCGGTTGTTCTGTCAAAAAAAATATATTAGAATTGGGAAAAGTACAGAAAAGAGCACAAAAATGATTCAGGGTATGGAACAGCTTCCGTGTGAGGAGAGATTTTATAAGTTTGGGACTGCTCCATTTGTAAGAGAGACAACTAAAGGGAGGTGTCATAGAAATCAATAAAACTATGAATGGTGTGGAGAAATCGAATATGGAAGCGTTATTTACTTCTTCACAAAACACAAGAACCATCCCACAAAACAAATAGGCAGCAGATTTAAAAACAAACAAAAGGAAGTACTTCTTCACACAACACACAGTCAACCTGTGGAGTTTATTGCCAGAAATGTGTCCAAAAGTATAAATGGATTCAAAAAAGAATTAGTTAAGCTCATGGAGGCTAAGTCCACCAATAGATATGAGTCAAGATAGTCAGGGACCTATGGTCTGGGTGTCCCTAAACCATTTTAGTGCCAGAAGCTAGAACTGGATGCCGGGGATAGATCATGTGATAATTGTCCTTTATTGTTCATACCATCTGAAGCACCTGCCACTGACCACTGTCAGAAAACTGTATGCTGGGCTAGGTGAACCATTGGTCTGACCCAATATGGCTGTTCTTACGTCAGCTGCATTCTCAAAATGTTTTCATTCATATAATTTTTAAATTATGATCTAAAAATAATGCACACAGAGGCATCTAGCAATTTCTCTACAATCAAATGATCAATCTTTGATCCAATTCTAGATCATCTCAAGATAACACTTCCTGATTGTAAAACACAAAATCATCCATCCTCGAGCTTGATTCCATGAAATAGTGAGTCTGTCCTGTGAAGTGCTGAATATCAATGAAATTAAGGGGAGAGGGCACCCACACTCTGTATTTTATTTATTATTGCTATGATCCAAAGCAAGTAAAATCAATGGAAAGACTGCTGTTGAATTCAGTGGGTACTTGATTATGTCCTCTATTGCTTATGTGAAACCATAACAGTTTTAGTGCACTGGATTTAGCTTACAGTCCTATATATTGTTTGAAAATAGGGCCAGACAGTCCATAGTTAAACCATGTCCTTGGCAACGTTCTCTGTCCTTGATTAATCAAGAGCAACATAATTTTACTATCCCCAAATCTTTGATGCTGGGGTGACAATCCAAAGCACAAAAATAACCTTTGGTAATTCTTGAAAATCCTGGACAATTATACAAAAAGGGACCATTGCCCAGCTGTCCTGTAATGTCTCTTCAAGTTTTTCATCAAATTACACTAAGGGAGTGCTTGTGCTAGGATGCTGTTCATATGAAATGCCCATGACAGCCCAGAGGGGGTTAATCTGCACAAGAACCTGCAGAACACCAGAGAGGTTCAGTTTGTCATCTACCTTTTCATAAGCAGATTATTATTGTGTGACACTGACCACATCTACATCCTCTATTGTCATTTCTTTCATTGCTTTATCCAAGCTTTTATTTCATCTTCCACCCCGTGCAGCTGAAGGGCTGCCAGGATCCCTACCATGGTTTCTTTGTTCATGACATACCTTACCAAGGAAAGATGAGGAAACAAGGTGCATTTGCATCTCAGACACACCTACTACTAAAAATTCTATAGCTTAATCAATGTTCCCCTCAGTGAGCAATGCCTGAACAAACACACCCATGTTGAATTCATATCTTTTTGCCAGCACCTGCTCCTCACACAGTCCTTAAGGAAGACAACACATTTTAACATTGATTCTAAACCTATATTAACATCCCAGGTCTGGATTTCTTTATCAAGAATCTTCATTTTGTAGGACATAATCACATCGGGAAAAAAAGAAATGTGAACGGTCAAGGCTGTTCCCCACTCTGGCATTTCAAGTGCAGAAGGTGGGGGGCCTGCAAGAAACTTTAAAATACCCTGACACTAAATGCTTCTGTTTTAAAACTTCCCAAAGTCACAGGCCTTGGATTGCTATCGCTGTCATCAACCAAATGCAAAAGCCCATTTCAGAACTCAGGAAGATGCATTTGGGAATTTCTTCTTCTGGGGTACCCCAAGCTCTTTAACACCTTCTGGAGAGAGCTTGAAAAAAATATGTAACTTTTCTTAATAGCTGATCTTGCAATCTTAGGCATGTGCACACAAAACCTCCTGCCATCTGGGACACAGGAATCAGATTCTGGTCTGAAAAAGAGGGATTTTTGTTAACAAAACAAAGAAAACATTCTTGGGTGAAATATTATTTGGTTGCTAAATGTTACATAGCAATTAAAAAAAACCCACAGAGAATTGCTTTCCTGGGCTTTAGTTTGAAAAGTTACAGTGTATGGGGGTAGTTACCCATGCTCAGCGCAGAGAAGTCCAACAAACCCAGAAATAAAGAAAATAATCTGATCACATTTGGTTAAACATTCCCTGTTCTACTCACATATCTGTTGCAGGAGAGACACTGCCATTGTAAAGAATCTCAGATGGACAAGCCTTTCCCTTCCAGACTCAAGTGGATTGGATTGGGGGAGACTGAACCAGCAGGCTACATGCCCTCGAGACATGAACTGTAAGACTGGTTCAACCTGTTTCTCTTCACCCCACCCCTGTTCTAATGATAGAACTAAAAGAGACTCCATCAGGGGTCCCTATTTTCTGCTGGCCTGCATTGTGGGCCAAGAGCTGAAATCACTGAGAAGCTGAAATCACTAGGTCTGACCCAGTTCCAAACCCATCTGCAGCAGGTGACCAGCAGGGCAGTTGGCAGGAGCACACGGCTGGCAGGCGGCTGGCAGGCAGCTGGCAGGAGCAGCAGTTAATGGCCAACAGAGCTGGTGAAATGCCTCCTATCCTGCCCCACTCCCCAAGGCTGGGAGGTGAGCTCTGAAAATCACCTCTGAGCTCTGGTCTGCCCTGACCACGGGCAACAACTGTGAGTGGGGTACGGAAAAAGGTTGGGCATGTGAATGGGACACTTACATTGCTGGACTTGTGAGCCTGAGAGGCAAAGGACATTGATCAATCCATTTGAGCTGGAACGTTTACTCACAGTTTGATTATGAATGCTGTTTGTGGTATTTTCCCAAGTTAATGCCACGTTACTTCTCCCCCTCTTTCATTAAAAGTTTATTTTCTACGCTCAGATTCTGTGCTTGCAAATGAGGAAGTATTGCCTTTCAGAGGCACTCAGGGATGTGTGTGAATTTCCCAGGCTACTGGGTGGGGGCTCGAGCCAGTTCTGTGTGGGATGGATGAAAAGGAACCCTAGATATTGAACCCAGCCCTGGCTACTGCCGGCGCTACCTGGCAGAAAGATTACATATAAACAAATAAATATAAACAAACAGCACCACAACACATTATTGCCTATAAACAGACTGGCATCTGAAGAGAAAAGCAAGGTTTCCAACTTTTCAGAGGGTTTATGTATAAATACGTATAATGAGCAAATGCAACAAAATAGTTTTCAAAATGTAAAACTTAATCATGCTAAAATATAATCTGAAGATTTGTATTCTTGATTGTGTGTGATAGAATACTCTGCGTGTTATAGAAAGAAAACATTGCCAAAATTTCAGAACAGAATGAACCAAAATTCAGCACTGGTATAAAGCATATGTCCATGGTAGTCAAAAAAGAGTTATTCCTATTTATACTGAGGTTGAATTTGGTCCAGTGGCTTTAAAAATTAGGAAAAAATTCAACATATCCACGTAGCTGAAGATGAAGAACTAATACTCTTATCACACTATGTTGTACTTACTACTACAGCATATCGTGTGTGATACTATTCGATCACCCTGTTTGGAGAAGTCAGAAATAGGAAAAACAGGCTAGACCTCCTTGGTCCAGCACCCTCGGGACCAGTCCCAAAGGAGGGAGTTTGTGGCCAGAAAAGGTTGATCCCTCTGCTAACAGACTCCGGGTTCTCCCAGGGTCTGTCACAGATCACCAGGCTCCTCTGCCCTGGGCCACTGGCCCCACTAGGGTTCTGTTGCCAGCCCTGGGGCTGCCAGGATGCAGCTGCCCTAAGATGGAGGTCTCTGGTCTAGGGACTCTCTGGTCCAGCAACATCTGTGGTCCTGCTGGACCACCTATGTTGCCAGACCAAAGAGGTTCATCCTGTACACAAGGAGTATTATGAATGTTCTCTCAGCTCTGATTTCCTTGCTTATGATTAAACATTAATGTAATTGAACATATTGTTTAGGTATTTTCATGGATTTTCTTATTTAACAATACTCAGATACAAATGAAAGCCCTTTCTGGAAGCATAAGGGCTTAGCTACATGGGAAAATTGACCAGTAATTGACCAGAATAGCTATTCCATAACAAGTGTTTCAATAGAGCTGTTCTGGATTAACTCCCTATGTGGACACTATTAAACAATAAAAGTAACTTCCAGCATAATTACTCTACTAAACTGTGATAATTGTTCCAGAATAAAATCCACACCAGGGGATTATTCTGGAATAGCTAAATTATGTTAGCTAGAGTGGAACTGTTTTTTCTGGACTAGCTGTGCCAGTCAGTTTAGAGAATCTCTGCCTATCAGTGTGCACCAAAAGGACTTCTTAAGATCAAACCACACAAACGAGTGTAACAGCTCCTCAAGGTCCATAGCAATCTACAGTATAATGCAAATAAATACTTCGGGACTCAAATAAATGTCTTATTGGCATAATAGGTCATAATGGTTCTGGATCTGTATCCATTTTGTCATGGCCTAGGAAATATTACTTCTTAGCAAGCAGATTTTTAACAATAGACCATAACGATTCCTATCTTAGAACTGGTGCTCTCCATTTTATCGAGGCCTACTTAAGCACTCCTTGTGTGGATTCTTGATGTGACGGACTATAATGGTTTCTTCAGAAACATTCTTTGTCAGCATCACAGTTTAGCACTTGCACAATGGCCACATCCTCCGCAACTGCCAACAGCCTCTGAGGAGCTCTGCCAATTTAGATGCCAGCTGGGAATCTACCTTTTTGTTGTTTTATAACAACAATCGAGGGCATAGTTGTGGCTCATAATGAGCAAGCAGTAAAATGTTCAGAGGTTCAGGTCAGATAAAAATGTACAGGGTCAGATGCTAATCTAACATTTAAAGGTGTTCTTGTTGCTGCCTCCCAATAGGGCCCAGTTAGTGAGTTCCGATCCAGGGTTGCTCTCTGGATTGATATTTACTTCTGGCAAACCTGGACTACATTTTACGTGAGTCTTAACTAATTCATGATTTTGAGTGAAACCCACATGTAAATTGATGGTTTGTATTGGAGATTCCTCTTGAGAGTTAGGGATTTTGGCTGAATTTTACTTTGCAATTAAGTAATAATTTGAATTCAAAACGCAAAGTAAAATTCACATGGTTCAAATCTACACAAACCAAAACTAATGAGTATTAAAAGCTTGCCTATCACAAAGTTGCAATTCTTTTTGCTGTCAGAACAAATTATATGTGAATATTATAGAAAATAATTAAAATGTGAGAACCAAGCTTTAAAAAGATTTGGGCTCAGTGTAGAGAAGGGTTGAGGTTCAGCCCAGATTATTTTTACATGAACTGGTTTGGTTTGCCCCTCCTTAAAAGGCAGGAGGATCTCTTGCTCCCCACACCTGTAAAATGCTGTTTCAGAAGGAAATAGGAAGCGGGAAAGGGACTGTTTAATATTACTCTACACTGACAATTGTTTCTGCCCAGATAAGGAGCAGCACTGATGGGCACTGGAATCAGCTTTGCCCATTGCTGGATATCCAGGGGATTGTGAATAGCCTTGTTTGCTGAAGGTGTAAAGGAAGGGGGAAAAGAGGTGCCTCAGATTCACTGATAGAGACCTGGGTGAGGAGAGTCCCTAACACAAAGTTGGGAGCCAGATCAGTGACCCAGCAACATATTGCACAGAGATCTGCAGCGCTGTGCTCTGACAAGCCCAACACCCAGATTTCATAGTTCTTGGCCTTCAGAATTGGAGGGCTGCAAAGGTTAATCAATCCCCAGGGTGTTGGTGAGTTTCAAAGCCTCACCTCCCCTGGATAGAAGAGCGCATGTACAGTACAGGGAGGATAACAATTTCAACAGACACACTACGAAAGCCAGCCCCAATAGGAAACATGTTATCTGTCAGAATCCATAACAACAGGTATTCAGTTTTTGAACTTCTCTAACTTCAAAGTGATTACACTCGTTTTCAAGTGGTCAAAAGAATTAGCTTCCACCTGGCAACCTGTACAACACATGACAGCCCACGGCACTATTTACATGTATAGTAGTTCAGAATTGAAATAAGGACATGACCCAAACTCTAGCAATGCCTAGGAATACCATTGCAATGATGTTACCACGCACTTTCAAATACCAAGGCGACACAAAATCAGGCAGGCAATAGGACACCAAGAGTGCAGTACTGTAGGAAGCATTTTCTTCCCAATGCTCTTTGTTGCTTATTCATGCAGATGCCACTAATGCAGATACTGCTGTTGCTTTTTTATCTGAACCAGAGTTACAATGAACTAGTAGCGCTTGTTTTGCAAGTGGAGTGAAACCAAGTCTGAACTCCGCGCTCATAATACGGCGGCACAGTTTGCAGATGGCATCATCCATAATTGTTCCATAAATGAGTTCAGAATAAAGGCCAAAGGTCCAGAATAGTTGAAGGAAACCTGAACTGCATATTTCCAAGTTCCTTCTTCATCTGTATCGGTGTTTTTAATATCTTGTATTTTACCTTGTCCACTTGAAATAGTTAACTTGCCATACAAAATATTGCCTTAGAAAAAATATTCACCTGCTTAATTGTTTCATGGCGCCTTATACATCTGGTATACAGTATGTCCAGATTCCTCTAAATATCCAAGTCCTCCATACTTACTAGCTATTCCGATACCTCCATAATATCACCAGTTCTTGTCAACTCATGGAGTGAGACTACGTCCCTGGGAATCAAACGCATTCTTTTATGTGATAACACAGAGTGCTAATCACACAGCCACTATACTTAACCCTGTCTAGTCATCCACACCCCATTCCTACCATTGGCCTACTGGATGGCCTGGAACAAGACACTTCTCTCTGTGCCTCTCCACTTGTACTATAGGATAATAATCCCTTCCTTTGTAAACCAGTTTGAGATCTCCAGATGAAAAGCGCCATACAAATAAGCTAAGTATCATTAGCAGTAGTAATATTATCAACATGAATCCGTGTGTTCAATCAAAACTATTACTTCCATCTTGAAAATCCTCCACCTGGAAAAACCCGGCAGCTCCCTGGTATGTGTGGTCTTCCTGGCTCTGTTATACACGTTAAGATGGTGGCACTGTAGCAAGGCTGGAGCCTGTTCCTATCAGATCCAAAGGTCTGGGTCAGTGCCCACTCATCAGTGCCCCTTGGTTTGATGATACTATGAATGAGCAGCACAAACAGCAGATAATCATAGAAAGAACAAAATCCTTCCATGAAGAGCAGCCTACCCTCATAGGTAAAAATGGAGCAGATTCAGGTGCACGCTGCTTATCTGAACAAGGAACAATAGTTTTTGCACCGACCCTCACACCTCTTCACACTAGACACTATCCCTAAAATGCCTGTGGAGATCAGTAATGCATAAAGATAATGGAGGGTGGGAAAAATTGTAACAATTAGGCCTGCGCAATTCACTGATTTTGGAGTATTTTCTAATGCAAATATATAACGTTTGATCACAGTCAAAACGTTGTATAACTTTTGCTGGAAAACTATTATAGTAGCCAAACATTCTATTAAATGATTATTTTACACTACTAAGAGAGTACTAAGTACTTCACAGAAAACACACAAGGCATGTCTACATAGCAGGGCTAAGGTCAAATTAAGCTAAGCAACTTCAGCTGTGCCAATTGCGTTGCTGAAGTCGAAATAGCTTAGCTTGGCTTTTGGCACTGTCTACGCACCAGGAAGTTGAAGGAAAAACACACTTCCTTTGATTTCCCTTACTCTTCATGAAATGAGGGTTACAGGAGTTGGGAGTAAGAAGTCTTCCAGCCCGTCATTATTTTAAAATAATCGCTTGTAGTGTAGACACGCACTATGTTATTTTGAAATAACACCAAGTTATTCCGAAATAATGCTGCTGTGGACTTGCTCTCCAATCTAATTGATAAATGTGATAAACAAATTAAATTATAGCATATGCTAGTAAGGAGGCGTGGAAAGAAGGAAACATTACAGAAGTATGAACACGCTGTCACTCTGTTCAAGCATACGTGTATCTTGGTGGACCAAAGTGCTTCTTTTCTTTAGACTAATTTTCGTAAGCAGTGCTGCAGAATGAGTTTTTCGGAGCTATTTGAATTAGACAAGACATGAAGGGCAAAAAGTTATTAGTGAAATAAGAGTTTAACTACTTTTGAATAGTTTCTTGCTCTTCTTCAGTTCAGGAAGCCAGTTTTACTCTTGGTATATTTTGCAGGTGGGTATGTCTCTTTATTTTTGTCTTTCTATGAAGCACTAGCTGTTGGCTTAATTGTTGGACACTTGTGTTAGATAATGGTCTGCTCCTAAACAGCAAATCCTATGTTCCAAAGATGAGGACAAATTAGATGGGCCAAAATGTGTGTTTGTCTGCAGGGAGAGAATAGTACAAAACTGTCAGTTTGCCTGGCACTGAATCCCAGATGTCAGAGAACATTACATGTTGAAAGACTATTTATGATGGAAACAACAACACTATTTTATGTCAAGAATTATACAAAATCTTTCCTTGGGTTTTACTTTCAAAACCACTTATTTTAGGTTACAGAATTTGCACAGCTTTGCATTGGCAATTTTTGCTCACTATCACTGATGCATACAAATGAATTTACATTTAGAGTATACATTCAAAATTCCCTCACTGTGTGTGCATATGGGATACAAACAGATTTTAGACCCTATCAGCAATATAGACATTATAAAGTTCAATAACTTTATGCTAGCATATTGAGACTTGTCTTAACTTAGGTCAGATCTACACTAGGGGGCAATGTCGAACTAAGGTACGCAACTCCAGCTACATGAATAGAGCAACAAACCTTAATTCAAATTACCGCGGCATCCCCCATCAATTCCCCTTACTCTTCTCAACCCGCTGGAGTACCAGACTTGCTGGGAGTGTGATCAGCAGTTGATTTAGCAGGTCTTTAAATTGACTCCCAGGAGATCAATCCCCGCAGCACCGACCTACCAGTGAGTGTAGACAAGGCCTTATAAAAAGGTGTGTTCTTGATGAATGATTGCTAAATTGATTTAACTATCCTAGTAAAGACAAAAACAAATTGTAGTTTACACATGAGTTAGCAGGTGGCGCTAAAGACTATGGGGGAAGCTTAGTCTTTAACTCCTCTTGCTAACATATGAAAACCACAAACTGTCCTTTGTCGAACAGGATTTTTATCTGAGCTATCTTGCCGTTAAGAACAGATGTTTTCTATAATACCAACACAGCCAAAGAGTCCCTTCAAAAATAAGCCCCGGAAATTAGTGGGATTGCAGAGGTTATTAAGCTCTGCAGAATCCAGTCAGGTGCACATGCCTAGCTTTACTAAGGAGAAGAGAAGTTGTATTTTGGGTTGTAACAGAAAGATCCCTAAGCCAGAGAATTCAGAGCCAGAGCTGAGCTGTCCCATAGTTTGGGGATGGAAAGAACCAGGGTCTGGGTTTGGATCTCTCTGAACTATTTGGCTCTTTTGGGTTAGATTAGCATAGCCTGGGATAAGTGGGCATCATTCCATGGGGAGTTCAAGCGAGAATTAGAGCTCATGCCATTCCTCTCTTGCACAGAGGAACTGCACAAGTTGCACACTCCATCCAAATAATGCTTGCCACAGGCTTGCTTTGTTGGCAGATACAGAGGGGCAGGGCTATGACCTTCCAACCTCTCTCAGGGAAATGTGCTCTCCAGGCATATCCCCTGAATTACTGCCCTGGCCCACACATGGGCCATATGGCAGAGTAGCAGCTCTTCTATGGTTAAGGCTGATATAATTGAAGAGAAAACCTCTTACCACTACTCATCTTATAGCTAACTAAGAGTAGGTAAAGGGCAATCTTTGGAAGGTTAGAGCCAGGTAACCCAAACCAGCTTGATGAAGCTCATCAGTATTTTTCTTTTCCATCCAAACCCCATCACCCCACCATATAATATATTCTCTCATCACAGGATAGCAGAATTCCCATTGAGCTCTACAGGGAATTCGTTGTGTCCTGTGGCTGAGGAATTAGACTCCTGAATTAGTAGCTGCTTCTACGTGAGGCCGTCCTTTTTCTGATTGAGCATCCCCACTCTTGCCAGAAAGAATAAATAGATTGGAGAAAATGAACAGTGCGACGCTTGCAGACCTGGTGCCAGCTCACATCAAGGCCCAAAGCCTCACTAAGCACTGACAAATGCACAGCTGAAAACCAGTCTGGTTCACCCAAATGTTAGCATTGTAAAAATAGATATTAGATGTTATAAGAATGTGTTTAGACTTTATGGAACGTTCATTGGATGCTGCATGTATTAAGCCTACTTACAACATCTGTATCCCATGTTATAAGGTAATGTTTAAATATTTGCTCTGTAACTATAAAAACATTCACTAAGACTGTAAATCCCCCATAGTCAGGTAAGAAGTATGACCATGTGTGAAATACTAGTTTTCCACATGGAGTATTATCTCCTCCCCTACAAAAAAAAAAAGTCTACAAACATGAGCCAAGCCATTGTGCACAAAAGACTTGGCTGACAGCTTCCCCAAACCCCTGAAAAAGGTACGTGAACAAGCCCTTGTCCAGTTACAGCTTGAACACTGGGGGGAAGGGAATACAAATTCCTGTTAAAGACAAACTGTTATCCCAGTGCTGTGTGAAGTCTGAGGGGGTGAAGATTTCTAAGCATAAGCATGGGGTCCCTAGCTTTTAGCTTGGGTTAGCCCTAGAGGACATACAGAGATTACTTATTACAGAAATTTCTATTATCTTTTCAAACCAAAGGCTGTAACTCATTTGTGTGTGTTGGTTGGTTTTAATCTTGTAATACATAATTTCTTTTTTCTAGTTAATAAACCTTCAGATTGTTTATTATATGACTGGCACAAGCATTTTCTCCAGTTTGAGATCTGAAGTACAGTTGACATAAGGTAAGTGACTGAGAATAAGCTGAATATTGTTGTAATTTTTGGTATAAGAGTCCATCTGTCACAGAGACAAGCTTGCCTGGGTGGCAAGAGTGCCCCCAAGGGCTGTCTATAACTCCAAGTTAAGGCTGTTACAGTGACTCAGGAGCTCACATTTGTTATTGTGCTGGCAAAGTCTAATTTTAGACCTTATAACCACTTTGTGATTTGTGCCCTCACAGTCATGAGCCACGCCAGACAGCTTGACAAACAGAAAACTAGAACCAAAGCAGCAGCAGACAACCTAGGTTAGTGAATGGGCCGCATGAGTGGCCCTTCTTCATCTCAGCAGGCCCAAGATTGTCATAACCAAGATCATCTCCCGAGATAGGATATGTTGCTAACTATGCTTGTGCACCTAGAATTTGAGTGAGTGCCAATTGAATCGTAGCAGCACTCAAATTGGATGCAGAGGGAGCGCACAGTTCTCACAATCAATGCTGTGTGCATTCAGCACTCACCTCATTTCATATGTGTGTCATTTTAGTAATACGCAGATGGAAACCAGCAAAATCTAGTAACCCTGTGTGTGGGCAACAATAAAACAAAATGTCCAAAGGGCCACATGTAGAACCCCAATGGTCCGTAGGTTGCCCACCACTGCCCTAAAGGCAGATTCCCTTACTAACAATAAATTCTTCCATTTAACTACTGTGTACATACTTTACTCATATACCGTACAGATCACACACGAAAGTGAAGCAAAGACAGAAGAAAAGAAAAAACTTCTCTTAATTCCTTCCTGAACGTTCACCGCTGATATACAAAATCCCTCTTTCAAAGCATCAGATATAAAAACAGATCAAACAACATATTGATTTGCTTCCACAGCATCTGTTTTTCCCCTCTGTTTTTTAATCATTTTGATTACATGTTCATAAATACTTTAGCATCGTCTTTTTAAAATATACCAGTATTTAAATGAGGAAAAACTGGTTTTAAAAAATATGCAGTGACCACATGGTATTAAATAGTAACAGAATGGGATTAAGTTTTAGGGTTTTTTTTTAATTCTTAAGAAAATGGTCCTAAGGCCCCTCATTCCAACCAAATCAAGACAACTAACATCATTACATTCTCTCCCCTCTTTTGTTAAGTGAAACAGGAAGTAAGGATTAAGATGAGTGCCTATATTCCCCATTATGGATGCTACTGCAGAGATGAAGCCATATCTGTACAAAAAGCACCATATTTCACACAGACTTCAGTAGAACGACAGCAGCACAGATTGTTTCAGCTGTTTATATTCTGGCACGCTTACTTCAAAAAGGTCTGCAAGTTTCCTGAGGATTTTTCAACTCAGCCTCTAGGTTTGCAATTTCTAGTGGCCTGTAAGGATGCAATTTTAGAACATCTTACCAACAATGGACTAATGCTCTGCAAATACTTCGCAAAGACTCTAGATTGGTTTGCCCAGAATTCCACTCAATCTGCCTACCCTTCCATGTCCTGGGCAGGTGTCATGAAGACACAATTACTGGCAGAGACAGGAAAATGACCTTCACCTCACCCCAGATGAAAAGGGAGAATCGGAACATCATACTGAGATGTTTCATCAGGAAGAGAAGTCATTCTTCCAATCTTTTCAGTGCTGGCCACTGGGAGAAACACTAAGAGGTGTCTTCCCACCGTAGTGTACTGAGCCTGCTCCATGCAAACATGAGGTGCGGAAAGGGGACAGGGACTCACCACTTCCTCCTCCCTTTGGGAAGAGGGGCGCCTCTAGAAATAGAAGAGGGTGTAACAAAAGTGTAACACTCAGGAGTACCAGTAAGAAATGGAAACTGATTTCCAGGTGCCAGACACAGAGTATTTTATCCCTGTTATGCTGCTGGGTCAATACCCATGCCAGAGGCTACTTTTACAGAGCGAGTCGTTCCATTCAAGTGCAGAGATGGCAATTGTGATCAGGGCCACTTACAGGGAATGCAAAGGGGTCAACTGCTCGGGGGCCCACTTTTTAAAATGGGCTCAGGGCTTCCAGCCATGGCCGCCGCTACTATGGCAACAGCAGAAGCACCAGGCCCTTTAAATCTCCCCCGGAACCTCACACAGCATGGGCAGAGTGTCCCTGAAGGTCTGGCTGGGGGAGGCTAGCCTCAGCCCCACTCTTCTGCCCAAGGCCCCATCCCTTCCAGAAGGCACAGAGGCCCCCTTTCCCTCCATTGCCCAGAGACCTGGCAAACCTTTCCACAGCCCTGATTGTGACTGACGCTTACACTGACTCATTACCCTTCCCATCTCCCAGTTGCCCTGCAAAAGGAACAGTCACAATCTGGCTCTCTGTCCCAGTATAAGCAGATGCACACTTCTTAGCTACTTTGAACCAGAATTTGGCCTAGGGGCTTGGAAGGGACGGGGTTAAACATATGCTTCCCTCCCTCAACCCAATAAAAATAAGTAAATCAAGACCCACAATCAACCATTCTCAAGCAGCCCTGAAGCAACAAAGGGGAGAAATGCTAAGATGATAAAAGACGTCCACTTTTAGGCTTTATATCACAGCCAACCTTGCAATTAAAAATCTATTTTTAAAATTGGGAATATACTTCAACAGTAACATTTTTAAACAAATGAAGCTAGGTCTTCCCTCCCAGTGATCCAAATCTACAGACAATGGAATTTTGAGGAAGTAATTCATGTCACCTTAATTTACTAATTGTCAAATTCAGAAAAAAGATTTTGGAATCTTTTTCAAGACAGTATTTCTCACACAGGCCTTGAGAACAGACCTTCTTGTTCACATATACTTGTGAATCACTTTGTTTAAAGATCCATTTTAAAATGATACCCTCATTTCTATGTCACATTATTTACTGTTACACTGTAAAGCACTTTGGTGCTTGAAAGAATGGATTATGTACATCAATAAATGTTAATGTATGCTGCATACTAACGGCAGGCTGCAGCTGTGTTTTCCAGACTGTTTACAGTGATGGAAGTTTCACAATAATTTATAAAAGCAATAGATATTTTTACCTTATCCATATGCTTGTTCACATCCATTGCATCAAACCTAAATAGAACTTCATGTTTAAACCTGTTACTAAACTCCTGCTGTTTAACATGAAAGATACAATATATTTATTGAAGAAGGGCTCCTTAGAGGTTAAGTAGGTGATCCATGGAGACTATCCCATAACTTTTCCTTAGCTGCCATTCATTAAATATGTTCCATCTCATGAACCATGAATCACTTCATTTTTAAGTACACTTTTATTTCCTTTAAATTTACCTAAAATTTTATTAGATTCAGCCTACACAGCCCTGACAGACAGCCCGCTTACATTTAAAACATTCCCAGTGGAGAAGCATAAAACATTCAAAATCTATATTTGATCTGACAACAGCAGCACCACGTTTGAATTAGAAACAGATTAGACATAATTGAAGATAAAGAGGACGCAAGCGTCACTCCCATTTTGGTGAAGTGGGCTTTAAATTATCAGATTCATCCAGAATACATTACCAAGAAACATTGAATTGTTATCTTTAGACAGCCCTTTTCTAAGAGTTTACAATTTCTCAGTTCAGTGAAGCTTGCCGCCAGCTTGTTATCAGAACAAAAAACGAAAAATCATTTGGTTCAGAGCACAGAACTGATCTCACCTCAAAAAAGTACACATTTTCTTCTGATAACAGATACTTCATTGGACTGCAGAGGTGCCACTTCATGCTTTACAGTGAAGGCAATCTTTTTTAAGGTTCTTCCACTTTTGAGGTAATTCTTAACCACATTACAGACAGATACTATTTGTCAGCTTGTATTTCAAACCACCCTTCCCTCACAGAAACACACATACACACACTCATTCCCCAACCACTTGTCTATGTTCTAGCTGACTTTGGATCATTTACTCTTCACCTCCTTATTAAGTGGCAAACTGGATTAATTACTCATGGTAATTTCCAGAGTGAATTATGGCAAAAAAAAAGTGTTTTTATAATATTCTGCATTTTCTAGTTAAAACATGTTTAGATATTTTAACTTAGAAAAGAAACTTCAGCAGTACCAAACACTCCAATTATGCAACAACACACTATAGACTTGATTTTAAAGCCTTAACCGATTTTTACTTATTTGGTTTATATAATTTAGGGTTCAAACCTACAAACACTTAGTACTGGATGGCATTGTGCTTCCCTCAAACTCCCAGAAGTAGACACTAGATCCAATACAAAGTGCTTTCAGAACTTGGCCTTCATATATCCAGAAATTCAGCTGCATTTCAGCAGGTATTTGGCTTGCTCACAATTTTACTTCTTGCCCAAAGAGGTCACATAAAGTTTGGGGATCTCTGGAACTCAGGAAAGTTCTATACCCTAAGAAAATACCTGTTGCTGACAACAGGTGTCAGCAAACAGGTGCAATTGAAGTAATGCTGAACATAGGTAAGCAGTAAGTATACCCAAGGATGCGACACGTTTAGCATTGTTTCATTACATACATTTAATCCCCACAGGTTAAAGGCAGCTACACAAAAGCAAATAGTTGTTTGGGATTTTATTGATAGCACAGACCAAGCTTTTCAGAGTCATCTTGTCTTGTACCCAATACTACCAGCTCTTTAAAGTAACTAGACCATATAGCCTTTCCAGAGTCTCATTGCTGAAAAATGGGTTACTGGTTCTTATTTGAGGCAAGACTTGACATTTATTTGGGCAACAAGTTTAATAAACACACGCAATCTATTGACAATACATACATAAATAAGGACACAAAGAAATCTTTCTACAAATTGTATGTTAAAGAACATATTTCCATAGTAAAACCCTGTTTTCCAACAAGTATTTTGACTGCCTGAAAGATTAGAATTGAAAAGTAAAGCAATCAGTTTGAAATATCCCTCTGTTTTATACCCAGCACAGATCTACAAATTTCCTGGAAATTATGCTAGGTTCTTCCCCCCCAACCCCTTCCCCCCCGGCTCCTTCTTTCTGTTTCATGCCCAGAGCTTTGATCTTTTGAAAAACAAGGATCAAATCAAGGTTTCAGTTTCTCAGAGAATATTCTAACTTGTAGAATACCCAGTCTAATATTATAATCATGCCATTAACACGGATAGAACTTTTGGCCCACCAACACTTTCTTAACAAACCCCTAAATTACAGAATACGGCCCACCTTTCAAACAGAGGCCTTTCAAAAAGTGTATAAAATCAGACCATTTGTGAACACACACATTCAGACACTGTGCAAACAGGTATTCATTCATGCAAATGAGTCAATTAAGCACCATATTACTCGATTTGCATATACAAACAAGTAGTGCCCTGATACTGCAAAATTTAGTCTTTGCAAGACAAGGGCCTAATTCGACAGTTTGCCCAGAAAACATTCCATTGCAGAGACCAAGGAATAGCTGAAACTCCTTTAAAAATTGAGTTCTGTGTGTCTTATTCATAAAACATAACATTGAGATGAAATTAACACACAACTTCTTTGCCTTGCAACATTTTTTAAATGTTTGCATTATTGATCAAGAGTTAATTAAAATCTAAATGTAAAAGCAAAAATGGAAATTAAGTGCTTCCAGTATTTCTCTACATTTGTGCAACTCAGAAATTCCTTAGTATTTTTTCCATAAATAGCACAAAAGCATGTGCACAGTTTGAACTAACTAATTTTGTTATTTTGATAAACATACTACAGAACAAATAAGATACTGAACTTTAAGATTTTTCAGCACATGTGCCATATGACTTTACGCTGAATACACTATTGTTAGATGCAATAATTTCAGTGTATTACCTGGAGTAATTATTAGAGATAATCAGAGCATGTGAAAAATAAAAGCTAGACACTCTTTTCTTTTTCATCAAATTTGTTTTTAATCTAAATTTCCCTAACAGCTCTAATGATTATTGTTATTTCATGAATCCATAAAATTCAATAAAACACAATAATGTTTTTGTTGTGATGGTTTTATTCGAACTGATTAGAAGCCTGATTCAAAGGCCACTTAAGTCAGTTGTGACTGATTGACTGAAATGGGTTTTGTATCAGGCTCTTGAGGCTGACAATATGATCAGCTTATTAGTAGAAATAGAAACAGAAATAAACTCCAAAAAGAGCAATGAAATTAATTTTTAAATAAAAAACATTATGAGTCATACAGTTTACAGCTTATCAGCCTTCCACCCCAAATCATGTGGTATATCCTATGCTTTCTAGTCTTGTTTCTGGATTTGGGTCCCTTTCAGTCCCTGGGTTTTTACTAGAAATCACCCAAACCCAAAAGCCAAACATTTCTAAACTTCGGGAAGTTCACAGTCATACATGGCAGTCCTGGTCTATCCAAAAGTTCTAGCTGCAAATTGTTCTTTGCTGTCGGCTCCACAACGTACAACAGGTTGTTGTCAGAGCTGATGACCATGTAGATCCTCTCTGGATAAAAGACTGTGATGGCAGCCCCACTAATTATTATGTCCCTACAGTAGCTGGAGATATTTCAGAGTAGCTCCACTGCCCTTAATGACTTAGGGAGTCATGGAGAAAGAATTCCTTCCTCTCGGCTCAGATAGTAAAGAGATTGCCACCCTGTTGACAGGATGCACAGAATGCAAAAAGGGACTCCACATTTTGATCCATGATCTGTTGTTGGATTTAAAAAAAAATAGAGAGCCAAGTTTAATTTCTCTCAATTAGGCTACAAAATTGTGTACAGAACGTATTGTTATTTTCTAAGTATGACAAAAAATGTTGTGTGTGGTACACAGAGTCCTTACTGCCAATTCTGTATAGATCTGGTTTGGTAGCTGCTGTCCATAGGTTAGTGAATATGAAAATCAGACCATCAGAACCATCAGGCTGGTTCTAGGTAGCTCAGGAGTTGATTTTAAAGGTTTGAAAAATGTTATGATATTAATTGCTAATCCTGTAGAGCCATCAGATGCCCCAGTATTTCAACCAGAGTTGGGTAGCCGCCTCCTCTAATAGTCTTGGTAAACCTTTTTCAGTTTCATGAATGAATTTCTCTAGCTCAGTAACACTAATGATATATAATGTGAGAAAAGTGTCAACAGTTAATTAGCATGGCGCGTGTGAAAACTTAAGACAAGCCACACACATCAATTACATTAATGAACAAGTAAATGCAATCAAATCAAATGTAAAAGCATTGTGTTAAGTTGTTTTTTACAAGATAAGAACTGCATTCCATATGTATGACACCAGCTCTCTCATTGGGCAGGATGTGGTAGCAACTGGCCCTACCTCTCTTTTTTTTTCTTCTCTGAGTGCTCCTGCTCAGGTGGTAGCAAGGAGCTGTTCCAAGTACTCCAATGTAAAAGGAGTGGTGGACGAAGGGGCTAGCTCAGCACTGCCCATTGTGGTGAATGACCCAGAAAGGTTTGAGACAGAGGCCATGTGACACCAGGGCCCACTCCCTGTAAAGGATGATTGAGCTAAGGAGAATGCAAATTATACCCTTTCAAACAGCAGCCAAGGTCACCTTTTCTCATCTCTGTGTTACTCAAAGCATTCATTATACCTTTACTATGATTTGTATTCTTGTTGTGCCTAGCCAGCATGCCTCCAGCCACTGCTGCTCAGGTGGTGAACCCTCCTCCTCCACCAGCATGGCTCTGCCTCTAAGTATTAATTTAGCCATACATGCATAATAGGCAAATGGCAGAAGTATTAGAAATCCTTAGTACTTAAGACAAGTTAAAATTACATTAGAATAATAAATAAATAAGAAATAACTAATGTATTTCACTCATGTGGCACCATCTATCTGAAGACCTCAAAGCGCTTTGCTAGCAATAATAAATTAAGCCTTAACACTTCAGTGAATTAGGTAAATGTCACTATCCATGATTTACACATGAGGAAACTTAGGCGCAAAGAAGTTAAGTCTCTTGCCTCAGGTCGCACGATAAGTCTATGGGCTTGTCTTCACTTACCAGGAGATGGATGCTATGGAGATTGATTTTCTGGGGTTTGATTTAGTGGGTCTAAAAAGGACCTGCTAAATTGACAGCTGATGGTCATCAGCTCCAGTACCCCACTGGGTCTTCAGGAATAAGGGAAGTCAATGGGAGAGTTTCTCCCATCAACCTCTTGCAATGGAGACTCCGGGAAAATTTGACCTAAGGTAGCTTCACATAGCTGCAGTTGCGTATCTTAGGTTGACTTTCTCTCCTAGCATAGACCTGACCTAGGACAGAGCTGAGGTCAGTCCTGTGTTTTTGCTTCCAGTCCTCCTCATCCTTCTTTGGTCAAAGGATCACATGAGTTAAGAGAATTCAGAACTCATTACCTGTGAGTTACATGGTTGAGTAGATGTTCCTTATACATCCAACTGCATTTTTAAATATTATTATTCATCCAAGCTATTTCAAAAGATTTAACATCAGCCTAGAACCAGCCTGATGGTTCTGATGGTCTGATTTTCATATTCACTAACTACCTTGTATAGGGTATCATGAATATTGATCTTAAAGAAAAAACTACACAATAATAATGATTTCATAGCTGTTCTATCAGCACCAGAAAGAAAAACGCAACAAAGTGCAAGAACTTAAGTACTTGTCCATTAAAGTGTGCTAACTTGGGCAAGCATTTCTATAGTTCATGTTCTGCATACAATTCCAGCTCCTTGGTATTAAGAAAACTTCCACAGAAGAAGAACTGCTCCATAAATTCAGATTTATCATCCATCTATAAGTAGCTGTATTTGTTAAAATGGCTTTGATTCTCCTGAACATTAACAGTGACCAATTTCTCATGATTTCTTCCCGGGTATCCATCTGATCCACATCTCACTAAAGTGCAAATAAATTTGAAGGATGAGTGGAGTCAGTGATTTAATTTAAATTAAGAGGAGGTGGGCTGGAAGCCAAACTACAAGGCCCCAAGAAGTTAGCCCAGTGGCAAGCAGATAACCCAAAATGTAAATTAATAATCAGGTTCACTGTTTGCTGCTTGAATAAGCTGAATGTGATTGGTTGGGGTTTAATAATTTCTGGTTTATCATCCATCATGCCAATATTTTGGAGCACTTAAAAAAAATCAAATGACTCAGTGTCTATCTGTCATCAACTCACTACAAAACATACCATTGCCCATACCCACTTATCTCTGATACCTGAGTGTTCATTATTTGTGCAGTATCCACACTACAGTAAGCATAAACATGACAAGGTATTTATTCCAAAGAGCTTGTAACCTATGAAACAGACAGTAAAAAGGAGGGAGGAACAGGATGGCTCTGAAAAATGAGTTAAGCAAGTCTCTTGAGCTCCTTGATTTCTGTAAGTAAACCACAGGAAGTGTTCTGGGGTTGGCTGTTACTAACCACACTGATAACTTGAAGGTCATTTTAGATTAACCCTAAAGCTGGTACTATATATGTGTACCAGGTCCCTTGTAGGAACCACAGTTTTGCTTTCAGGCATGGCAGGGGTGATATTAAAATGAATTCTGTCATTAAATTTCTTCCTCTTACTAAAAGAGGGAACAGTTTATTCTTCTTTGTTTGGAGAGCATCCAAAGATACATTCCCGTTCTCTCCAGATGGAGGTAGCTAATTTAAAAGGGAATTTAACCTCCTCTAAAAGAGAAAGGGCCTGCAGCCATAGTACCTTCTGCTTTGATCTTTTCAGCTCTCATATCCACTATAAGTCTTATTTCAACCAAGTTCTAAATGCCACCACAATGAGCCTCTGCAGAGTCTAAAGAGACTGGATTCCAGAGAGAGAGTCCCTAGACCCCACACCAAGAATTCCATATTGCCCAAGTGCAAGGTTTAAATCCCTGCAGATAGATAGTAAAGGTGGGTGGGATATCACCTGGTCATCCAAAGACTGAAGGTCTGATTCTGGAAAGATGCACTACCAGGAAAAGGCTTGTTACTATACTAAGTCTTATTGAAATCATTGAGCCAGATCCTGGCCCCTAGCTCCATTCTCTTTGTGTCACCTTGGTAGGAATGGAGAGCTCCCCTAACAGGTCACCCATGGAGTCCTCTGATACAAGGGAAATCCCTAGCTATTGTAAAGCTCACATTGCTAGCTCTAGAAGTAATGCAGATTTAAACTATGCTGGGGGCTGGTTCAACCTTGGTTGGGAACCTGATGTGATAGCATATGGGTGAGAGATTATTTTGGCTGGAGTTCTAATGGCAGATACAATTTACAGTGTAAAGCTCAGTCTCTCTGTATGGCAGGCTCCTCCCTGTGACTTGCTTCTGAAGGCTGCATTCAAGCCCCCTTCCCTCACCTTCTCTTCTCATGCTCACTCTCCAGCTGTCCTCCCTTCCTTACTCCTCCCTTCCTTTCTTGACAAATGTCCCCCTCCCTTCTCCCTGGTCTCCTCATCTTCTCCTAACAAAACCCCATCCCAAAAAATTAAAACCCTCCAACAGCTTCCCCCAAAAGCCTCCAAAAGCCCCTCAAACCACATGGCATTGCTGTGGCTTTCCCCAACCACCACACTGTTTACTCTGCTTCCATGCTGTGTCCCCTTTCCTCGCCCTGTCTCCCTCTTGCAGTTTTGCTCGTTTCCACAATGTTAATGCATCTCTTTACATTTATTGATTTTCTTCAAGTCTCAGTTACAGGTAGCAGGAGATTGCCTGGGAAGTTTCAAGCTTTCATGGTTGCAGAGGAACCCTTGAAAATATGACCAAGTGCAACCTAATGGCTCAGAAACCAGATAGCAAATTACGAGAACCTAATGTGTGGGGTTTGTCATAATAAAATGGGTTGTTTTTTTTTAGTCAGTCTCCCAACTTCTGGGGGTCTATTCATGATTTCTGAATGCATGGATTACCAATTCTGGATTTATCTGTTTAGACTGCATGGCTGTTCAGGGCAGAAACAGCTAATAATTAGCAGAATGAGGTCCTATTCTCATTCTGCTAAGTCTCTTTAGCTAAATGCCCCCTAGCCACGCAGCTTCCGACTACACCCCACGCAGGGGTTCTGGCCTGCAGTAGGCAGAGATATCTCTTCCTAAGCTCTGAAGCTGTTGCAGCGGGTGGAGGAAGTCCATCCCGGCCAATCCCAGCACTGAGTTGCTGCAGCTGGGGAACAGAGGCCCCTGCCTGCTGGCCCCAGCTCTGAGCTATCAAGGCGAGGGGAAAGGGTGTCCCCTCATTGGCCCCAACAGGGAGCCACCCAGATAAGCTTGAGACCCAACTGCCTGTCCCCACATTGAGCCGTGAGCAACCTCCTGCAACCCAATGCCTTCATCCCCTACTCCAACCCAAGCCTGGGCTTATCGGGCAGTCAAGTCACTACTCTACTAGTCGCTCCCCCCCCCACACACACACACTTTCTGGCTCTTAGAAGCCGGTTCCCCCCAGCACTGTCTCCGAGAGGGGCAAGAGAGGCAGAGGCATAGTGGGAGAAATGGCGTGAGCTGGGACTGAGCAGTCCTGGCTCGTGCCAGGTCCCAGATGCTGGGCCTCTGCTTTTTAAATGTAGTAAGAGCCACCAGCCTTAGAGAAACTGATGGTGGGCGCCAGGCTACTTATTGGGGGGTGGGGTCAGGAGCCGGGACTCCACTGTCCCAGCTTGCACCTGGTCCCAGACTGTGGCGGCTCTGCTTTTTAAATGTAGTAAGAGCCTTACAGATCTTAATACATTTAAAAAGCAGAGCTGCAGCAAACCTCCTTACTGACTAATCCAGTAGTCAATGGAAATTCCATCGACTACTTGATTAGCTTCCTAACCACTATTTAACATCCCTAGCCCATACCCCAGCCCTGAGCCTGTACCCACTCCTGTACTCTAACCTCCAGGCCTGATCCTCTCACCGGATCTAGTACCCACTCCTGCACCCCAAACCTCTCATCCTCAGTCCTACTCCAGAGCCTGAACCCCCAGCCAGAGCTGTTGCACCACAACCCTCTTGTCCCAGCCTTGAGTCCCTCAACCCCAGCCCCACACTAGAACCTGCACTCCCAGCTGGAGCCCTCAGGCTCCTATATCCCAACCCTCACACCCAAGGCCTGAACCCCCTCCCATACATGAAACCACTTGCCCCCAATCCTACCACATGAATTTTGTTATGTGCACCAATACCAACGTGCTTTTACACATAATATCCATGTCACACATTACCTCCACATTGGTTCATATAGGAAAATTCACTCTGCTCAGGGGCAGGAAAAATTAGAGGGAACACTGCTCCTCAGGCTACCATTTTATGTTATACATAGGCATGGACAGGGACAGAGACATCCCAAATGATCAGCAAAGGACACAAGAACAATTTAATGCAAAATACTGTTCTTGGGTTCTGTGCAACTTCTTTGTACTGCTCAACAAAAGAAATATAGTTGTGGAGCTGGCCTCAAGGTGAGGGATCCTCTGGTGGCAGAGCTGGCATATTGGTTCTTATGCTTTCTATCCCTGCCTACAAGGGTTATTGCAGCAGAACAGAAGATGTGGCCAGATCTTCCCTAAATTCCACCAATTCCATTGTCATTCCAGCCTCCTGAATCAGTACAGCTTAGAGCCAACAGCCTCCAAACAGGCTGCTCTACCTTACTCAGGGGACTGGCCCAGCACACGGTTGGACCACGAGTAGGGAAATGCAAAGTTGAGCTTTATTCCACCTTGGCACATCCCCTGCTCAACCTGAGCTGTGAAGCACCTTAACTAAAGGGTTAGTCCTTAAAATATTTAAAGGGTTAGTCCTTAAAATATTACCATTTCCCATCAACTCTGCTTGATTTAGTTGCTTTTAAAAAGTTCTTTGTTTAATTTTCCCCATGTATTTCATAATGTTGCTGCTTTTGTGCAGTTTATACAATCGTGACCTGCTTACGTTTAATATGTTCTTTCTCCACGGCCTGTGTATCTGAGATTAATTTTAACACTTGCTTGTGACTGTCATAAATACAGTTTGGAAAAAGGAAATGAAGCCAAATCAGGGGTCTTGCTTCCTTTGCCAGCCAAGTTGAGCTGGGCAAAAAATATTTGCAAATGTTCATTAATATTAAAACTGCAAAATTGTTTTAATATTATTGCAGACCACTTTGATTTGCTATCTGTGAACATTCACACAAAACTGTATTTGTCTGTAGGAAGAGAAACTGTGCTGAAGAGTCATGCTAATAAAGATTGTGGATAGCAGGGAGCAGAAACAACTTCAGGTGATCTATGCGACCAATCCCACAGCACAGCGAATGTATGCTTGTACACAAAGACACACCAACAGTCATAACACAAATAATTCTGAAGACTTACACAGGCTAAAACATGGTTGCATAAATCATTGTTCAAGAAGTCTAATTAATGAACCCATCTGTAAACACTAAGACTCTTCACAAACAAAAGCAGAGATTAAATCCATCAAAGAACTTATCCTATACAAATAGGTCAGCCGCTCAAGGCGTCAGTGTGAAATGGATATCATGCTGTAAGTTGGGCAAGCAAACCAGGGAGGGTTAAAAACATGCAGTGCAATTTCAAGAACACCTTCTGGTGGCTGGAGAAAAGTATCGGATGCACTAATACAAGAGGGAAAGAGGAAGAGGTTAAGGCATGTAGAAAATGACAGATGTGTAAAAAGCCTCTCACTCCTCCATAAGTCACTCAAATGCAGGTGACTTTGGGTGGAGAAAACATTCACATTTAAATGCCTTGTGGAAGGGTCAACTTGTTTTTTAAGGAAGGACACTAGCTAGTAATAATACCTGGTAAGTGTCTTTTCCAAGACATTTGGAAACTCTGTTAAATAAATGATGTGATCCTGTAAATGTTTCTGATTAGTCCCTCCAAGTCAGAGAAATTGCCATTGACATTCAGGGCCAAATACTGTTTAAAAGTCATTTTGCTGCTATTAAGGACAAGCTGCACTTCAAATAAAGGAGTGGATTTAAATGATGTCTTGGTGTTTTCAATCAGATACTTAAGAGAACACTTGATAGCTTTGATCAGCCCATCTAAAATCATGTGGCCTATGTACTCGGTATAGGCTTTCCATTCATCAGAGAGAGGATCTGCCTGGAGCAAGGTCTGATTGTCCTGAAACAGGTAATTTACAGAATGGGCAACAGGGTTTAGAATTGCTCTTCCTTAGGTGGATTCCTTATCCCTGCTAATTGATCAGTTCAGTAGTAAAGGAACTCTCACTTTGATGAAGAAAAGCTTTCCCACTATTTACAACGTAATTATCTTTTCACTGTAACTTTTACAAGTTACATCTGGAACCAGCTGCTAAAAGCTATTTCCTTTTAGAGCTGGATTTACATTAGCCAAGTGTATTTAAAAACATTTGAGTTTTATAAACTACTGAATCCCAACTTTTCCAATTATCTCAACCTATTTATTAACGGTTGGTTCTCCAAGTGCCAATTGTGTACTGGATTTATAACAATTATCGCCTGAACTAGCGGGTAGATCCTGCCTCTTGGACCATCCACTATAATTTGGAAATTCTCTTTTTACCATCAAGGAAGGGAAACATTTCCACAATTTTCCCTCATAGAAAAAGAGGTTTTCCACAGCATGGACATAAGTCACTTAATTACACTTGGTTTACTGGATTCTGCTGTCCATGTTCTGGACAAAACCCCTAGGCTGTTCAATAAAATCTCACAGTTATTCATTCTACCAGGTCAGGCTGCAGTGGCTGAAAATATACTGCAATTCTGTGAGTTCTTCTTCCATTTGTAGAATGATTACTTTCCATAACCTATTGTACCTCTTGGTAATTAAATTTAAGTTTCCAGTATATTGAGGGGAGAAATATATTCTTTATAAATTCATCAGAAATGTTTCTGATCACAGATTTCATCGCTTTTTGAAATGTAGATTCACATGCAATGTTTAAATATATTGTTTTATTAATCTTCTAAAAATATAAAACAGGCTAGAATCAAACATACTTCAGCTTCTATTTTAAAATAATGTATGGCCAGATTCTCAACTAGCATAAAGCAGTGTAGCTCCAGTTAAATCAACAGAGACCACCTACTTATAGCAGCAAAGAATCTGGCCCTAAAGGACTACAGAAAGTGGTAGAACGACAGCTTGGGAAGCGAACACTTCTGTTTATTCATAATACCCAGTTTTTGCACAAGCTATCCCTATACATTTTCCCGTTACCCTATCAGTGGCATAGTCTGCATATAAGTATGCAACTCTTCAACTAAAGATGTGACATTGCACTAATTGAGATAAACCAGTGCAGAATATACAGACATTACACATTTGTTTAAACTGGGCTTATCTCAGTTTAGCTTAACCCTGACTCAACAAACACCTAGGCTACGTCTAAGACTGGCATGATTTTCCGCAAATGCTTTTAACGGAAAAGTTTTTCCGTTAAAAGCATTTGCAGAAAAGAGCGTCTAGATTGGCACGGACGCTTTTCCGCAAAAAGTGCTTTTGCGGAAAAGCGTCCGTGCCAATCTAGACGCGCTTTTGCGCAAGAAAGCCCCGATCGCCATTTTAGCCATCGGGGCTTTTTTGCGCAAAACAATTCTGGGTTGTCTACACTGGCCCTCTTGCGCAAAAGCATACATTAGATCGTCAGTGTTCTTGCGGAAATTCAAGCGGCCAATCTAGACAGCTGGCAAGTTTTTCCGCAAAAGCAGCTGATTTTCCGGAAAAACTTGCCAGTCTAGACACAGCCCTAGTGTAAACTAATGTAACAATGTCCATACACAAAGTTGCACCATTTCAACAAAATCAGTGCAACCCCTCCCCTCCCCCACACACACTACTAGTTAAAATGGTGCATTCTTGTGTGCATAGACAAGTTCAATGCATCTCAACCTGACTCTGAGGACCTACTTTGGCTATCAGAAAAGTTCTTTTTCTAAGCACTTGTCTGCACTTACAGTACTGCAGCAGCAGTAGCGCTTACAGAAGCTGCTATTCTGTCCACGCAAGAGCTTCTCTCATTGGCATTTGTACCTCACCTCCTTGAGAGGAAATAACTACATCAACGGCAGAAATCCTTCTGTCAACATAGTGCTGTCTACACTGAGAGTTAGGAGTCAGTATAGCTCCAATTTTCCACACCACTGAGCTATACCAACAGAATTTTGCAGTGTAGACCCAGGTTAAAAAATGTCGTATTTCTGGTCTCAGTGGAAGTTGACAGTAAGGTTGCTAGCTTACACTTTCTAGAAAAGCGGCTATTGTCATGTGACTATGTATCATCTAGGAGGTGGACTAAAATCATCAATCATTTCACACCTACCACTAACCAGCCTTTCAGTGATAACTTTAGTCATGTTGACCTACCAAATGTAAACTAGTGATGGAAAATGGCTTCATCCCCCATTATCAAGTCCCATAAGCCAGAGGATTTCAGCTTTTTCTTTCTGAGGCCCCTTCTCCCCCAGCAAGCTATAAAAATTCCAGGACCTACACGTGCCACAATGGTTTTTCGATAGATTAAAAACCAGGGCCAACATTAGTGGTGGACAGCATAGCAATTGCCCAGGAGCGCACGCCACAGGGGAACCCAATAAGATAAGTTGCTTGGGCAGCCTCAGTCCAGTGAGGAGGCGCTCAAGCTTTGGCTTTAGCTTCAGTTCCTAGCAGAGGGGCTTGGGATTTGGCTTTCAGCGCTGGGCCCCAGTGAGTCTAACACTGGCCCTGCTCTCTGGTTTATTTTGTTGGACTTCCTGAAACTTACTCAGACCCCCCCAAGGGGCCCCAGACCTCTGGTTGAGAAGCGCTACCATAAGCCAGCTGCTCCCTCAACTGGAAATTCCTGATTTGAGGAGTCTGTTCTGCCAATACATTCACAAACTAATGCATCAAGGGGGAAATAGACCCTTTTGTATTCAAAAGAAACATATGTACATAGAGTTAAGACTAGACTATACGATTAGCTACAAACTACAGTGTAATAATCCAATAGATACAATCCAGAACAATAATTGAGCACACTTTGGTTTTGGATTAGGAGAGTGAAGACTTAAATAGATTACTACTGTTATGTTAGTTTTCTTCCATGTTATGTTCACATATATCTCTCATATAAAATCTTCTGTATTATGTACATTGTATAGGGTTTCTCTCTTGAAATGTAAGTGCATTGCAACTTCTGGTACAACTGGATGTTTCAAAATCTCAAATGCATTTCACCTCCCAGAGACACAACAGAAACCTACAACAGGCATTTCACATTTGAATGTTTTGTTATTCAAAAGATAGCTAACAATAAAGTAAAAAAAGCTGTTTCAGATTACCATGCATGAATAAAATGTTGCAGGGTTTATTTAGGCAAAGTTCCCATTGACTTCAACTGATGTTTTCCCACAGTAAGGAATTCAAAACTTGGCCCTTTGTGTACTTAATACTTATTCACATTTTATATTTGTGTGTATAATATACATTTTAAAAAGAAAATAAAAACATATGCTGTTTCTCTAATTTTAAACTAAATAATCTGCAAATACATCCAGGAAATAAGTATTCTCATATGTATGTGTCTCATGAAATATTTTTAGTAGAAATGTAGACAATTGTTTATACTTCGTGGTGAAAATCTTCAAATCTGATCCACACTGTGGTGGTCTTATCTGTAACACAAGGGAAATTTTTGCTATAGCACAGATAAAATAACGTTAATTCAGCACAGGTAAGATTTATCACTGTGTTACGTTTTGATTAATATTTACTTAACACATTTTTGAGACTGGGTTGATCAAGTTGTGATATACTGAGAAGGCTCTGATCTTGTGCCCAAGAGATCTACATTTCTTCATTATATCTATCCAACAATTCTAACACGCTCTCATATTTTGGGAAAACAAAATTTGTTTCCTCCATCTGCAAAATTCCAAAGAGACAACAGGGATTTCATCTCAATGTCATTTCTAGGTACACACAGCACCTATAACTTTAGAAGGCATATGAAGTGTTTTAAGCCCCATTGTACAATGTTTTACAGCAATACTTACAGATGATTGATGTGCCTAAAATATGTGCTGTGCTTCAGCAGCCTCTCTGACAACACTCCTGAGATCATTTCATATTGCCTGCAGCCACGGGCATGTTTTCGTGAAGTGCAGCACATCCATTCCCGAACTCAAACAAGCAGCCACAGCGATGGTGATGGGTTGCCAGCTTTACCACCACCGGACCAGCGCTTGAGCCCTAGAGAAAGAAGTGGGTGGGATGTTACAATTTCAACAAGAACATTCTGAAGTAGCAGGGGTGGGTGTCAGATTTTTGAAAAAGGCTAATAATCCTTGGTTTTACTTCATCATTACCAGAAGTACCTGTTCTGGCTCTCAAAAGTAAAGCTGAAACAGTGCTCGGGAGCATTTTGGCACAAACTCTTGTGCTGCATGGAACCTGCAAATAAACCAACACATCTGTACCCCCTGAACTCAGTGTAAAACCCTGAATAGACCAGTGAGAACAAGCTTGGGCTCAAAATATGATGAGAGGGGAAAATTGCCATTGGCTTCAAGGCCAGGTTTTGCCCCTTGATGCTTCTCACCTTGAGGTCCACAGAAGCAATGCAGTTGGTTCATGGAGCTGTTTTGTCACAGTGGTGAAGCAGGGAGGATCTCTGCTGGCTGTCGACCAATACAAGGCTCTCCAGGGGGTTGCAAAAGCTATTTTGGCCAACTGAAGGGAAAAAAGACAACACACCTCTGAACCCCAAATACCTGCACTAAGTCTCACTGAACATTTTTCTGGCATGAATTCAACCATGAATATGTTTATGGATGACAAAGTGAAAGGAATAACAAACACAAGGGGGACATAACAGAACTGACGAGTCATCAGGGAAGAAGAGTATTCTACTAAGCATTGCCTTACTACCCAGAAGGATTGAGACTTCCATGGTAAGAAACAATTTCATTTCGGAACTGTCCTAAGATGGAAGTGAAAAAGAGCCCAATCCCCTTTCTAATGCTTCCAGTCTACAGAATTGGTTTCCAGTTTGTGGAGGAAGTTTCTAAGTCTGCACATCAAACTACAGAGAAACCTATTTTTAAAAGTGCTAAGTGTATCATTGATGACATCTAGCTCTTTTTAAAACCAACAGAATAAAATTATAATACCCATCTCTAAGAAAAAAATTAAACACACATACTCATGCACACACTTTATACAATAATAATTGAGAGCAGAGAAGAGCATCCACTTTTTCCTCTTTGTCAAAGATTTGTTCACAGCAGGTAATTACAGCTTCAAATATTTAAACAGCAGCAGCAAAGTTTGGCTAAAAGCAAGGACAGGTGACAGATCTTTGCAGACGAATACTAAATATCCGCAAAACTTGTATAGAAATCATTAAGGAACAAGGACAACCACTTCACTTGCAATCATCTCTGGAGAAAGGATGTTGTGCATTTAGATTGTGTTATACAAATTAAAAATGAAAGCAATTCTTAATTTTTTTTGCTATACAGTGTGGGGGGAGGAGGGGATGAGCCTTGAAAAGTATTTTTGATAGACAACTTTGAAAGGTTAATGGGGTGCTATTTTTATATATTTGATGGGACATCCTATTTTTATAACTGAATCCATTGTCTCCTTACACTCCTGATTAACATGTTTTATAAATGGTCGTGGACACTATGATCCAGAATATTTCACGTTAATTTAACTTACAGAATGAAATTCAATATATCAGCTATTGTAAACCCACTATATTAAAACTAAAGTAATGTAAAATGTAAGCATATAAAATTAGGCATAACAAAAGCAAACTGAGCAAGAAAAAAAATTATCAATATGAGTCTCTTAACAACAGAAGAGTTCCCAATGGCAATGGTGAAAGTCCCATCACTGGGACTTAAAAGTAGATTGGACAAAACACACAGACACACATCAGAGAGCAATTCTACACTTATGGGAGAAATGGGAAAATAAACAGACTATGGCTGTAAAATGTTGCCCAGCTCTAATTTGCTTGGAGTGCATTAACCCAGATCTACTCTTTACGGAGGAGGGAATCTTTTGCAGTCCTGTGCTCCAATAATTAATAGTGTCTCTACAGACAGTTCTGGGATAGTGGAGCAAAAACAGTTTGCAGCAGCATCTTTTGCTGGCCCTGAGGCTCTCCAAGTGGATATTTGATCAGGAATTAAAGCTGCTTCAGACTGTATTAACATTAATTGGGCCTCCCACCGACTGCTATTCCATAACCATGGAGGCAGCAAGCCAGCCAGCAGCATCCCGGCTCCAGACGAAATTGTGCTAGCAGGAGAAGAATGAGGCCAGCAGGGCAGCTGTATTAAGGCACTGAGCATTTACAGATCATGCCTTTCCCTGAGATCCACACAAATCATGAGAAATCTTGATGAGTTTAGAGAGCAGAAGCACATGTCCTCCTCAGGACAGGTTGCTCACCTCAGCCCCTTTCTAGGACAATTTAGACAAAAGTGTTGCAAGGGCTATTCAGAGAGCTTCTTGGTCATTGTGTTAGTATTTCCACTGCAGGAACCCTATGTTAAACCAATGTACTTATACGTAAGTATACACAGGTCAAACAATGTCCCTTAATATGAAGGAACAAGTAGAGTTCTTTGTCTGAGATACTGTGAAGCACAGCATGCCAGCTACCACTTTTTCAAATGTCAATAAACGCTCTCTTCAAAAACTAAATTGCAGATACCTTGTGGACAAATTCCACAAATGCAACCAAAAAGTTTATGGGCTGATTTTATAACATTTCTGCCAATAACATGTTTGTTTTATTTGAATATGTATTACCAGCAGCAGCTTCAGCGTCTGGCGGTTCATGGTTAAATATCCCATAAAAGCTAACTCATTCTCTTCTATTCTGAACTCTCTACCTTCATGCTGACAGCCCAAATTACTGTATTTTATTATATTGCATCTTCACTGTGTATTTTATTTATCTCTGTTGTGCCTACTAGTTTTTGGCATCTATTCAAAACCTTTACCTGTGTCCCCTGCTGTTTGTCCTTCTCGCAAACTGTTCTGTCTTTTGCAGTTTGTTTTGCTTTATAACGTTAGCAAGCTCTTATTTTCATCCTCTACTAAATTCATTTGTTTAGAAAGTTAGTCCCCTTATGTAGCAATTATTTCACCATTACAAAGTGACACCAAATTATTTCCTATTTTCTTGATGAATGGTCTCTCTGACCTATAGGAAATTGCCAGTGATAAACATAGTAATAAATTACCAGTTTTTAGTTACTTGTGAAGCACTAATTACGGAGTTGCTCATTATGGCGTAAGGCTAGGTTAACATGGTGGTTAAATTAGTCAATAAAATGTGAGACAAAGTGGGTGAGAAAATGCCTTTTATTGAGTCAGTTTCTACTGGTGAAAGAGACAAGCTCTCGAGCTCCACGGAGCTAGTCTTCAGGTCTAAACTGTCACCGTTAATGCGTGTGTTGTAAATCCAATATGTCTTTGTAATTTAACTGGTCTGTGGTTCAGCTACTCTCCACTTACCACACATTATAACTTTGTTACTTGCTTCTTCAAGTCTCTTCAAAGATTCCTAGCAAAATAGAATCATTGGGTCAGAATGGAACCCTGGTAGGTCCTCTAGCCCAGTCACCAGCATTATAGCAGCACTGATCCTAATCTGGACTAAATCATGAATGTCAAGACTACTTTGGAATATCCTCAGCACATCTTCAATGCAATGTGTTACACTGCCTAATTTTCTATAGTTAATGTTTTCCCTCACATTTAATTTCCCCTGTTGCCATTTAAGATTGCAGATCAGATTCCCAAATTAACAGAAATGGTAAGGTTACAGAAAAGCCTCATTGCTGGTTAAAATGCAGTGCTGCAATGATTCAAATGTTTGATGCTTTGGCAAAAAAAAAAAAAAGTAAACTGCAGAGGACATGCTAATTAGTTCTCCAGCATCGTCTTTCTTGGGCACATATACTCTTTATCCTTGTATAATCTCAGCATCTTCCACTTGTCTTCTTCCTCTGCTAATGTACAATATCTGTGAACAGGTCATTTTCTCACATCTTGTCCTACTATCATTCTAGTCACCCTTTGCTCTGCCTTTTCTCCAATGTATATGGCATGTCTGCTTATGCCCTTTTGTCCTACCTTCTTGATTTTATTATACATTTTTGCTATGTTTGTTGTATTTGTTTGGATGTGTACTTGTAGAGCTGATAGTAAAACTCTCCTGTCTCAGCAGGAAGCTGCTCCTCACAGCAATTACACCCGCTGTCTTCCTTTTCATTTTCCTTCAGCTTCTGATGAAATTGTATTTTCCGAAACACTATGAATTCTCTCTCAATCTTACATAACTCAACGTATTCAACCATCTCGTTTGCACCCATCTTCTCTTTTCCATCAGCTTTTTCATTTTGTTAGATATTTTGCTCATTTTCTCATGTAATATCTTGTCTGCTACTTTACGTTTGTTATTTTCCACTGTCTGGATTGTCATTTTCTTCTAAATTTTCAGAGTTTGCACATAGACTTTAATAACTCCCACTGATTTTAATGGGCATTGTGTGGCTAAATCCCAGGCAATGCTGAAAATTTAGGGTCTCGTGGCTATTATTTTTGTTTTCTTCCTTGTTTATACCAGAATTTAGAATTTCTTCTTTCAAGGAATAATATCTTTAAGCTAAATACTTTCTTTAGTGCGCTCACATCAATATATCTTCCAATGTCTGGTGGGGTGGAAGAAGATATTTTCATATATGCTTTAGTATTTGAGCCCCGTGTTTCCTGTTTCAAAAGAAATTGAGAAAGATTAGTCATTTCCCTGCCCTTGGTTTTATCTTTACATCGAGTGGTGGTCTTCTGCATTCTGATGCTGAGCACAAATTTTGAGGAATGTATGACTTTGCAATGAAAAATATGTAAATCTAGTTCTTTGTTACAATATTTGGACATATCAATTTCAATGCTCTAAATTCTCTCCAAATTAATAATGAAGTTAAGATTATTATCTAACACTGCCAGACTATCTTTAATTCATTCAAGAGAAAATTCCCTTTTTACTGAAAAGTGTCAGACACTATTTCTATTATATTCCACTAGTGTTTCTCTATCTTGATGTTCAATTGTTTTCCAGTCAAGACTACAATCAATTGCTGTACTTAGGCAGCTAAGCAATCTGCTTTGTCCTAGCGGTGGTTTTAAGCTACAAATTAGCCTGGTTCGAACACAAAGGTAGCATCTCCAAATCCAGTGATTTTTAGTATCTGTTCATTCCACCCAGCTATCCTTTTACTATGGATTTGTGAAAGCCACTAGAATGGAGAGCACTGATGCTTAGAAAGTTACCACATTTGTTTTTCAGGTTAAGGCAGGTGGTTACTGAATATTCCTAATATGAAATTCAGTGCAAGTCAAGCCCTTGCAGCCTCATTTAGGGCAAGACTATGACTAGCCCTCATGCAGCTGCACAGGAAAATAGGTACTAGGATGTGGTAAAATTTCAGCCCTGATGTTCCATCCAGTGTTCCCTATAAGCTGTGTGCTCCCGTGGCCACTCAGGAGAGATTCCAATGCTGCCCAGCTGATTCGCAGAGTGTTCAGAGAGAGACTGTGTGTTTCTCCTAGTGGTGCACATTCACACATGGTTCGATGCACATAAAAAAATTGACTCTGCACATGGATGGAAAAGATTAGAGGGAACACCGGTTCCATCCCAAGGTGTGAAGGAGCAGGGAAGAGCCAAGATTAGGCAGAGCCACATTTTTTCACCTTCTACAATACATGCTGGCCTGGAAACCGGTATGGGCCATGAAGGGTGTATGCACTAGTTCTTCATAACCAGGTGGAGCACACAGATGCCCAAGAAGGAATTGTGCCACTGGAGGCACAATGCCGTTGGGTGTTCCCTCTGGGGTGGTGTGCCTCTGCACCATTCCCTGTCATGGGCTGTGTGCAAAAAACATCTATGTGCACCCAGGCCTTACTCGAGCAGGATCAAAGTGAAGTCGATGTCCCTCGAAGTAAACAGGCGGGTGTTTCATCCACAATGCACTTCTCTTGACTGATATGTATGATGCCGTCTTCATCTTGCATGAATGCTACTAGTTCTGTATAGCTGTGGTGAAACAGAACAATTTTCAACTCTTAGTATAAGTTTCAGGTTTTTTGGGGGGATACTTTATTCATCTGGTTGTAATTTTCAGATTTTTTTCCTGCTTTGCAATTTTTCTGGTCTCAGAAGACACTCACATGAGAACATCCTACCTTCTTAAATACTGAGAGCTTCTACACATAACCAATAGCTTGTGGACTGGAAAATGGAATATCCTCTGAAGTAATATTTCCCCTGATTTTATATTCAATTATATAAACGTTAAAACTGAAAACGAACCAGGTGCAAAGATGAAATTCTAGTGTCATGTACAAAGAGGGCAGGAAAAAAATCCGAACATTTCCAAAGTTGTAGGCACGGAAAGCAGCTTGGCAGAAGACAAAATTTACTATCATTCTGCCACCCTTCCTCTCACGGAGTAGTATTTTAGCCCCCAGTCCTGCAAATTGTCCCATGCAGGTGAAGCCTTTGCTGGAAGTCTGTGGCCGTGGAGCAGTTTTCAGGACTGGGGCTTTACTCTCAAGAAGTTCCACTGAAGTCAATTATGCAAGATCAAAGCACAATTAAAATACAAATCAGTCACGTCACATATTCAAATATTTGTAATGTTTCTCAGTTTAGGCACCTCAAACTACAGTAAATTGAATGTTGAGAAAGAAAATGGATTAAATATTTTACCTTTAAAAGCAGATTCCAGTCTCTTTGGCTCTTGAAATAAAAGATTTAATATTGTTCCTGAGGGGTGATCAAAGTCCATTCCTCTGCTGAGTATATTTCACAGTCAGAGACATTATACTGAACACTCTAGCTCATAATTTGGAATGAACAGCTCCAAAATAAAGCTTTTTAATTTCAGATCATGCTTGATGGTACAGGTTAAACCTCTCTAGTCTGGCACACTTTGGTCCAGCAAATTTCCATAGTCCAGCATGATTTTATTTAGCTGGATGCCCACTTATCATGGGTGTGGCCAAGTTTCCTGCGGTCCCATAAAGTTTGTTTACAGCCATCAGACCTGGTTCTCAGTGTTCTGTGCTGATATTTAATTTTAATTTACCCCTAAACATCTTCTAAGAGCCCAGTAAGCAGTCGAAGTGTTGGTAATGCTGCTAGACAATATTGACCTCCCAAGGTGGTCAAATTCTCTGGTTCTGCATTGGTCAGGTTACAAGGATGCCAGACTAGACAGGTTCAACATGTATAAACAAATTATAGAACTGTCTGTTGCTGTGTACACCAACAATAAATATGGGAGCCAGTTCTGAAGCTTATACTCTTGTAACACTTCCTCGGGCAAATGGTCCCACTGAAATCAACAGGACTGTTTGTGTGAATAAGAACTACTTGTGCAAATAAAGGCTGCAAGTTAGGTTCAATAAGTTCACTAAATTGACTGAGACCATCCACTTTATGTCTTTGAAGCTCCTCTCTAGCTCTAGGTGCTTTTATGTAACCCAGTACAGAAAGTCATACATGCATTTAAGGAATGTTCAATGCAAATATACTGAAGGCTGCTATAGTACTATTATTAGAGACCCAAGGTGCATGAGATAATATCAGACCTGAGGAAGAGCTTGTCTCTTTCACCAACAGAAGCTGGTCTAATAAAAGATATTACTTCACCCAGCGTGGGTCTTTAATATCCTGGAACCAACATAACTGCATAATCTCTCCACAGAATATTGTAAGCTTAGCTAATAAAAATAGCAGCTACCCATATATACATCCTGCACCTTTCACTACATTGCCTTTTCAAAGGGTCTCTCCTTTCCCCAAATGAGTTTTGCAGCATGCCCTAAAGGTTAACTTATCGGAATCCTCTAGACTTCTGCCTGTTGAGTTACCTGGCTTCATGGTTCTGACTTTATGGTTAGTCTATAGATTTGTGCCCAGGATTCGGCAAGGCATTATTACACATTTATCACATCAAGGACTGCTATGCTGGAGTCTGGCAAAGATGCTTTAGAAATGTTCCCTTTTTGAGGTGAGGCAGGTAACAGGTAGTACATGGGGCAAAGGGTGAGACACTAAGGGGGAGAGGAATAGATTGGAATCAGAGAGATCTACAAGTATTTTGCAGGGCTCAGTGATGTTTTTTGGCTAGCAACCGAGCCAGGTTGCAAGACTGGAAGACACCAGAGTAAGTCAGCTTGCATGAGCCAGTGTAAAGGTGGACTGGTTACTTTAAATGGGGTTTGAAAGCTGAGATGCAAATTCACTCGGAGTCTAGCAAAAAGACTGGCATGTAAGATCTCTGTCTAGCCATGAATTTCAATTGCAGTTTTAGTAGAAAATGTCATGCTTGGCCACATTTAAGTTACAAAAAGAAACCTAATTTTTTTGAGTAATAAATAAAAAAACTGGAAAAGTTAAGGCACCAGTCATTGTTAACATAAGGTTTAGGCACTGGGGGGTAGGTGTTTAGGGGTAATAACTAAATATATGGCCCAGTGCTATAATTACTACTGAGGCTAATATGGAGTTCTCATGAGTAGTCCCATTAGAGGCAGTGAGACAGAGATAATAGTTTGCTGGTCAGGCCAATAATTTGCTATTCTAGTTTTCTCTTCCGAACCCCTGATGCTACAGCAGCTTAATTACAACAGTGCTGACTCAAGATGTAGTCTCATTAAAGGCAAGAGAACTAACTGTATGAATAAACAGAACTCAGGCGAGAAAAGGCCCACGGTTTCCATTTCACTGAAGTCATTTGTAAAGAAACGCTATGGATCAAGGTCGAATGTGCCATGCATTCTCAGCTGTCAGAGACTTCAGAGGATCCTCAGTGCCTCACAGAACTGGGCCCTACAACCAGCACTGCATAGTTGTAACCGAGTAGGTGATAACTGAAAATATTGACTGGTCCAATCGAAGCAGCACTGACTTGGGATAGTCTTATACTTATTACTCATGGGAAGCTGTGTTATCGACCCACATTAAGATACAAAGGGGCTCTCTTGCCTGGGCTTGAGACAAGAGAATTTGCCAACAAGGAATCAGGGCTCCCCCTCTCACACAAGTGCACAAAGCCAGAAAACTGCGCTGGTACAGAAAGGGCGGTGATCAGCATTCAACATAGAGCTGTCACTGCTTTCTTCCCCACACTAGCACAAAGGGGGAGCAAAGACTAAACCACAACTTTGTCACTATTCAATTCCCATTGGCTTCTGAGGCAACTGCCCCTCACACAGGACTCATGGTGGCTCCACAGTCTAGTTCTATAAGAAGTACTTTCAATACTGCAAATATTGAGGTAAAAGGTACTTAATTATCTAAGGCGTTAAAACAACTGACACGTTTTTAAGGATGAACGCTGTACTGCATACTACTGCCCTGAGATGGATAAATTACCTTAAAGACATTTTGTTTAAAAAAGCAAGTTTGACCTAAATTGAAAATGTGTCTTCTGTGCAGGATTAATAACTACTTTTCACCAAAAATTGTGTAAGTGTATCATGTAAATGAAAGAGTCCCTAAGCACACATTACCAGGAAAGACCATAACCGTCTATCATTTCAATGATCCCTGAACGACAGTGCCTGTAAGTAAGTTTGGATACATCAGATTGTGTGACAGCTTCATGGGAGTTGTTACAGGCTAAGTTGATAAAAATCTACAGAACAAAAGTGAACCAAAGTGGACTAGCATCAATTATGTCAAAAACTTGTAAACGACGGTACGCTCAAACTGGTCTTGGTATAACAGGCAGAAATTTATACTTCTAATTTTATTTTGGATTATTTTACAGAGAATACGAGTATAAAGAGACACGAGTATTGACATAATGTCTTAAACCACAGTCTGAGGGCTAACTGTCACATAGAATCCGAAAAACCTCTCCCTGTAAATGAAAGGGAAGAGGCAAAAAGTCATCTCCAGGTTTTTGTTGCTGGTGAAAAACTAATTGCCTTTTACCGTTCAGTAAATACCCAAGTACAAACAAGTAATATGCTCCTGTGCGTGAATCTGTGATAAAAGCAATATGCAAATACACATGAAAATTCAATGTGCCTCTTGGAGTCCTGACAATTTGCCTATGCAGCACTCAATATTGAAAAGTTTGAACTCTTTTGTATAAGAGGTTTATGGCTAAAGGTTCTTCCTTTTAGGCGTAACCTGTTACCACAAAAGATGTTGGTGAGGAAAAAGCAGATGTGCTAGTATTATACTGGATACAATGAAGTAGTATTGTGCTTTTTCTCACTTCTGGAATATGCACCAGTCTTCTATTATTATTATGTGTATTATTGTGTTACCAAACTTAAATACCACACCTACTCAATTTCACAATGACAGGGTTGCCAGCTAAGACAACATTAAAGTTGGAAAGTACTCAGAAACCTATCCCCCTCCTAGAGGGACAGCCTTGCTTTAAGCAAATATTTTACTACTTTATCTTCCCTCGAAGTAAGACTCCTCTAGTGTAATTACATCAAAGGTGAAGAAAGGAGGATGTAAAAGGTAACCCTTTTCTTCTCAAGTATCAGAGGGGTAGCCGTGTTAGTCTGAATCTGCAAAAGCGGCGAGGAGTCCTGTGGCGCCTTATAGACTAACCGAAGTGTTGGAGCATAAGCTTTCGTGGGCAAAGACCCACTTCGTCAGATGCATGTAGTGGAAATTTCCAGAGGCAGGAATAAATATGTAGGCCAGAATCAGGCTAGAGTTGATGAGGTGGATCCAATCAGAGAGGATCAGGCCCACTTCTAGTAGCTGATCTGGAGGTGTGAATACCAAGAGAGGAGAAGCTGCTTTTGTAGTTAGCGAGCCATTCACAGTCTTTGTTTAATCCTGAGTTGATTGTGTCAAACTTGAAGATGAACTGTAGCTCAGCAGTTTCTCTTTGAAGTCTGGTCCTGAAGTTTTTTTGCTGCAGGATGACTGCCTTTAGATCTGCAATTGTGTGTCCAGGGAGATTGAAGTGTTCCCCTACAGGTTTTTGTATATTGCCATTCCTAATATCCGATTTGTGTCCATTTATTCTTTTACGTAGGGACTGTCCTGTTTGGCTGATGTATATAGCAGAGGGGCATTGTTGGCACATGATGGCATATATTACGTTAGTAGATGTGCAGGAGAATGAACCAGTGATGGTATAGCTGATCTGGTTAGGTCCTGTGATGGTGTTACTGGTGTATATATGTGGGCAGAGTTGGCACCGAGGTTTGTTGCATGGATTGGTTCCTGAGTTAGAGTTATTACGGTGTGGTGTATAGTTGCTGGTGAGAATATGCTTCAGGTTGGCGGGTTGTCTGTGGGCGAGGACTGGCCTGCCTCCCAAGGCCTGTGAAAGTGAGAGGTCATTGTCCAGGATGGGTTGTAGATCACTAATGATGTGTTGGAGAGGTTTTAGCTGAGGACTGTAGGTGATGGCCAGTGGCGTTCTGTTGGTTTCTTTCTTGGGCTTGTCCCGTAGCAGGAGGCTTCTGGGTACACGTCTGGCTCTGTTAATCTGTCTCCTCACTTCCTCGTGTGGGTATCGTAGTTTACAGAATTCTTGTTGAAGATCTTGTAGGTATAGGTCTCTGTCTGAGGGGTTGGAGCATATGCGGTTGTACCTTAGTGCTTGGCTGTAAACAATGGATCGTGTGGTGTGTCCGGGATGGAAGCTGGAGGCATGCAAGTAAGCATAGCGGTCGGTAGGCTTTCGGTATAGGGTGGTGTTTATGTGACCGTCACTTATTTGCACCGTGGTGTCCAGGAAATGGACCTCCCGTGTAGACTGGTCCATGCTGAGGTTGATGGTGGGGTGGAAGCTCTTGAAATCGTGGTGAAATTCTTCCAGAGTCTCCTTCCCATGGGTCCAGATGATGAAGATGTCATCGATGTAGCATAGGTAGAGAAGGGGCGTAAGTGGACGAGAGCTGAGGAAGCGTTGTTCCAGGTCAGCCATAAAAATGTTGGCGTATTGTGGGGCCATGCGGGTGCCCATAGCAGTGCCACTGGTCTGGAGGTATATATCCTTTCCTTCTCGTCACTCTGTTATAAACAAAAGTGATGTCCTTTATATGGCTTGCATGTCATAGACTATAGAAGTGTCAGTGTTCAGTTGATCAGATGTTAATGAAGAGCAAAGTCAGTAGTAGAAATATTATATGAACATGGACTTGAAGGTATTGTACACTAAATATCTGTCATTGGCTGAGCAATATGAAGTCCTATACTGCACTGCATTTCTTTGTTTGTATGTAATGCAGTATCTTGAATGCTGCCATCCAATCAATTTCAAAACTTCCAGGAATGTTCTAGGCAGCAATGAGCAAAACCCTGTTGATTTTAGTGAAAAATGGAAGAGAAAAATTGATGGTAGGGGGATGCCAACAGAGAGCCCTTTGCATCTGGGGAGAGATGCAGACCCAGCAGTTTTAACCATCAATGTAATTGTCTGCAGATCAAAGAAACAGTTGATGTCAGCCCTTATATCCTCCAGTATTGCATATGCGCACCACCATATCAGCTCTCCTCATGGCCCCAGTACAGTTTAAACACATTCACACCCTGGAAGACTCTCCTTCCAGGCACAAAAGGAAAGCTTTTCTACACGGTGAGTTAGTGAGCAGATAGTTGTAGAGTCATGCTCTGGCTTGCCATGCACTAATTCAACATGTGAATAAGCTCTCTGAATGATGATGGGGAGAAAATGGAGAATATGTGGGGAGGAGCACACAGAGGCCGTGGCTCATACAGAGAATGGGGGACTCTACTATGAGAGGGGATGTTACAAACCAGGACTAACCAGTCAGGCTTAGTGGTCAGAGCTGGAATCAGCTGCCAGGAATGATACTGAAGTCAGAGTCAGGAACCAAGCAGGGGAAAGGCTGGACCAGAGCCAAACCATGGTAAACAGAGGAAAGTTCACAGCTACAGCATATGCGTTGAGCAGCCAAAGATCATTTGTCACTGTTGAGCTTAAGAGCAGATTCGCTGCCTTCTTCAGGTGCAGTGGTTAATCCAGCCATGCTGCTGTGGCTAGGCTGTGCACACAAGCCACCCAGAGACTGAGCAGGCACACTGCAAGTCCATTCTCCTGACTGGGAAGAGGAATGGAGGGGACAAAATGCCTAGCATGAGAAGGAAGAATGAGACACGATGGTAGATGAGGGACACAGACTCCTCTGTGCCATGCAATAGTTGTAGAGGGTCTTGGCTCTCACATGGAATCATGGACTAATGATGTATTCAGATCTAAGAATTTTAATCCAATATCCTCACCAAAATTAAAAATACTGAGCTCAGAGGTTCCAGGTTTGACTCCATTCTAGGTTCTCTTAGGATATGTCTACACTACCACCCTAGTTCGAACTAGGGTGGTTAATGTAGGCATTCGAAGTTGCAAATGAAGCCCGGGATTTAAATATCCCGGGCTTCATTTGCATCTTGCCGGGCGGGCGCCATTTTTAAATCCCCTTAAGTCGAACTCCGTGCCCGCGGCTACACGCGGCACGGAGTAGGTAGTTCGAATTAGGATCTCTAATTCGAACTACCGGTACACCTCGTTCCACGAGGAGTAACAGTAGTTCGAATTAGAGATCCTAATTCAAACTACCTACTCCGTGCCGCGTGTAGCCGCGGGCACGGAGTTCGACCTAAGGGGATTTAAAAATGGCGCCCGCCCGGCAAGATGCAAATGAAGCCCGGGATATTTAAATCCCGGGCTTCATTTGCAACTTCGAATGCCTAACATTAACCACCCTAGTTCGAACTAGGGTGGTAGTGTAGACATACCCTTATTTCCCAGAGATATTCTTCAATACATACATTTAATTTTGAATGTAAAATAGTCATCATTTATAATCCTGAACTATTCAGCTGCTTGTTTATTTCCAGTATACTGGCTCCAGTCCAAAGCTCTTAAGCATGTACTTAACTATAAGCAGACTGATTTGGGACTACTTACCTGCTTACAGTTAAGCACATGCTTAAATGCTTTCCTGAAACAGGGTCTAGTCTTCAAACCCTTTGGAGCATCGTTAAAATCAACATGTCATGAAGTGTAGCTACTTTTGAAAACAGATTGCTAGAAGCCAGCCTGATGACAGCACAACTTTGACTGTATATATTTCTTTAAAAAGCCTATTTGCCGAAATAAATTATGTCCCTACAGCTTCAGTTAATTTCAGTAAAAACATAACCATAATTTCTGGTAATTGGGTATCTGAACACACTTGTCCCCTGTCACATTGCTGATGACTGAGGCTATACTGTACTCCTCATTCACTGACTTTTACTTTAAAGAAAAATAAGAACAAAATTAAATTGAGTGTCCTATTCAATTATTTAGATATAAATTAGTCTTCAGAATTAAGACATTATCTCAATGTGCAAATCTCTTAAAGGATTTTATTATAGAAATAAATAGCTGAGGGGGAAGTCACATAGTTTTATATCTTTCCCCATGTTTGAACCTGAGCTGTTTTCTCCCGATAAAGAAAGTTTTCCTAAAGCTTCTGAACATACATATTATTTGCTGCAATTTTTCCATTTCTTCTCCGAGATCCCTTTTGAAAATCTCCTCGGGCTTTCATGTTTCGAATTCCTATTTCAACAAAACCATACTTAATTATTTCTAAGTCTGTGTTTTGAAATCTTACTTTTAACATATTTAAAAGGATATGACATCACTTAATCAGATAACTCTCTCACATATCTGTGATTGTGTTACGGTAAGAGAAAAAAATATGTTCTTTTGTCCTTCAGAGCTTGATACACAAGTAAGATAGTTAACAGTTTATTCTAGAAGTGTATGCAATATATAAAAAACCCCAAAAAAACTCTGGTCAGATAGGCTGTTGAGGAGAGTGAAAGGCTCAGAAAAACATTGAATAGAGCAGAGGGAAATGATCCCTTAGTTGGGACCTCCTTCTAGATGATGTTGTGGTATCCTCTCACACTGAGGATACCTCTCTGGGAGAGGGAACTCCAGCATTAGGAAAGACAGGTGTTAGTAGTGGGGGGATTCAGTCATTATAAACATAGACAGCTTGGTTTGTGATGACCAGGAGAACTGTATGGTGACTTGCCTGCCTGGTGTGAAGGTTACAGATAACTTGAGACATCTAGACCAACTTACGTGTAGTGCTGGGGAGGAGCCTGTGGTCGTGGTACATGTAGGAACCAATGATATAGGGAAGGATAAGAGAGAGATCCTCAAGGCCAAATTTAGGCTGCTAGGAAAGAGACGGAAATCCGGGATCTCATGGTAGCTTTCTCTGAAATGCTTCCAGTTCCATGTGCAGGGCCAGGTAGGCAGGCAGAACTGTAGGGTCTCAATGCATGGATGAGATGATGGTGTAGGGAGGAGGGGTTTAGATTTATTAGGAGCTGGGGAAACTTTTGGGATAGGGGGAGCCTATACAAGAAGGATGAGCTCCACCTAAACCAAAATGGAACCAGACTGCTGGCACTTAACATTAAAAAGGTCATTGAGCAGTTTTTAAACTAAGGGCTGAGGGAAAACCGACGGGTGCACAGAAGCACAAGGACTGGACACAGACATCTCTTAGGGGAGGTTCTCTATGTTCTAGTAAGGAGGAGAAGACTGAAGAGGATAAAATATGGGTAAGATCAGATGAGATACAGTCAAATGAAAAAGAGTGACATTCAAATACATCAGGAAATGGCAGACAGCTAAATAGTGACACATTTTTAAAGTGCTTATTCACAACCTCTAGAAGTCTAAATAATAAGATGGATAAACTTAGAGTGCCTTGTATTAAAGGAGGATATTGATATATTAGGCATCACAAAAACTTGGTAGAATGAGGACAATCAATGGGACATATTCATACCAGGGTACAAAGTATATCAGAAGGACAGAACAAGTCTTGCCGGTGGGGGAGTGGCAGTATACATGAAAGAAAATGTAGAATCAAAGGAAGTAAAAATCTTAAATGAACCATAATGTTCCATGGAATCTTTATGGATAGTAATTCCATGCTCGAATAATAAGAACATAGCAGTAGGGATGTATTACTGACCACCTGACCAGGACAGTGATAGTGACTGTGAAATGCTAAGGGAGATTAGAGAGGCTATCAAAATAAAAAACTGAATAATAGTATGGGGAGAGTTGATATCCCGCACTGACTGGATACACATCACCTCTGGGTAGGATGAAGAAATAAAGTTTCTTGACACCTTACATGACTGCTTCTTGGAGCAACTGGTTCTGAAACCTGCAAGAGGAGACACAATTCTTGATTTAGTTGTCAGTGGTAGAAAAAACACCTCAGCAGGCCAACACTGTGGCATTTAATTTCAAAAAGGGGAACTACACAAAAATTTCAGTTAAACAGAAATTAAAAGGCACAATTCCAACAGGAAAATCCCTGCAAGCTGCATGGAGACTTTTCAAAGACACCATAATAAAAGTCCAATTTAAATGTATACCTCACATTAAAAAACACAGTAAGAGAACCAAAAAAAGTGCCACCGTGGCTTAACAACCAAGTAATAGAAGCAGTGAAAGATAAAAAGGCATCGTTTAAAAATTGGAAGTTAAATCCCACTGAGAAAAATAAAAAGGAACATAAACTCTGTCAGATTAAGTGTAAAAATATTATAAGGAAACACAAAAAGGAGTTTGAAGAACAGCTAGCCAAAAACTCAAAAAGTAATAGCAAAATGATTTTAAGTACATGAGAGGCAGGAAACGTGCCAAACAACCATTTGGGCCACTGGATGATTGAGATGCTAAAGGAGCATTCAAAGATGACAAGTTCATTGTGGAAAAACTAAATGAATTCTTTGTTTCAGTCTTCACAGCTGCAGATGTTAGGGAGAATCCCAAACCTGAGCCATTGTTTTTAGGTGACAAATCTGAGGAATTGTCCCAGATTGAGGTGTCAGTAGAGGAGACTTTGGAACAAATTGATAAATTAAACAGTAACAAGTCACCGGGACAAGATGGCATTCACCCTAGAGTTTTGAAAGAACTCAAATGTGAACCTGTGGAACTATTAACTGTGGTTGGTAACCTATCCTTTGAATCAGCTTCTGTACCTAATGACTGGAAGATAGCTAATGTGACATCAATATTTAAAAAGGGCTCTAGAGGTGATCCTGGCAATTACAGACCTGTAGGTCTATCATCAGTACCATGCAAATTAGTTGAAACTATAGGTAAGTTGTTGGGGAAAAGTCAACATGGTTTCTGTAAAGGGAAATCATGCTTCACCAATCTGCTACAGTTCTTTGAGGGGGGGTCAACAAGCATGTGCACAAAGGGGATCCAGTGGAGATAGTGTACTTAGATTTCCAGAAAGTTGCCGACAAGGTCCCTCACCAAAGGTCTTAAGGAAAGTTAGTTGTCTTGGGATAAGAGGGAGAGTCCGCTCATGGGTTGATAACTGGTTAAAAGACAGGAAACAAAGGGTAGAAATAAATGGTTAGTTTTCAAAATGGAGAGAGGTAATTAGTGGTCTCCCCACAAGGGTCCATATTGGGACTAATCCTATTTATAGATTATCTGGAGAAAGGGGTAAACGGTGAGATGACAAAATTTGCAGATGATACTAAACTGCTCAAGATAGTTAAGACCAAAGCAAACTGTGAAGAGCTTCAAAAGAATCTCACAAAACTAGATGACTGGGCAACAAAATGGCAAATGAATTTTAATGTTAGTAAATGTAAAGTAATGAACATTGGAAAAAATAATCCCAAATACATACAAAACAATGGGGACTAATTTCGCTATAACCACTCAAGAGAGAGATCTTGGAATCATTGTGGATAATTCTCTGAAAACATCCACTCAATGTGAAGCAGCAGTCAAAAAAGCAAACAATGTTAGGAATCATTTAAAAAGGGATAGAGACTAAAACAGAGAATATTTTGTTGCCTCTATACAAATCCATGGTACACCACCATACAGATGTGGTCATCTCATCTCAAGAAAAATATGTTGGCATTGGAAAAGGTTCAGAAAAGAGCAACAAAAATTATTAGGGGTTTGGAACAGGTGCCATATGAAGAGATTAAAAAGACTGGGGCTTTTCAGCTTAAAAGAGAGGAGACTAGGGAGATATGATAGAGGTCTATAAAAACATGACAGGTATGGGGAAAGTGAAAAAGGAAAAATTATTTACTTGTTCCCATAAGAACTAGGGGATCACAAAATGAAATTAATAGGTGAAAGGTTTAAAATAAATAAAAGGACGTTTTTCTTTGCAAAACGCACAGTCAACCTTGCCAGAGGATCTTGTGAAGATCAGGACTTTAAGAAGGTACAAAAGGTAAAAGATAAATTATGGAGGTTACGTCCATCAATACTTTTAGCTAGAATGGGTAGGAATGGTGTCCCTAGACTGTGTTTGACAGGGGCTGGAAATGGATGATAGGAGAAGATCATTTGGGGCATGTCTACACTGCAGTGCAAAAGTCAAATTAAAGTCAAATAAGTAACTTCAGGTACATTTATTGAGTAGCTGAAATCGAAATAGCTTAATTAGGCTTTTGGTGCAGTCTAACCAGCAGGAAGTCAAAGGAAGAACACTCTTCCTTTGACTTCCCTTACTCCTCGTGAAATGAGGGTTACAGGAGTCAGAGTAAGAAGTCCTCCATCTCGACATTTTTGAAATAACGGCTTGCTGTGTTGACGGGCACTATGTTATTTCAAAATAACGTCAGTTATTCTGAAATAACGCTGCTCTGTAGATGTACCCTTGATGATCCTCTGTTGTGTTCACTTCCTCTGGGGCACCTGGCACTAGCCACTGTTGGCAGACGGGATACTGGGCTAGATGGACCATTGGTCTGACACAGTATGCCGTTCTTATGTTCTCAACTGACGGGAAATGATTCCAAGTTTTAATGGCTGTGAGGTAATAATGTATAGTGGTTTTTCAAGGGTCTAAGAATTCCTCGGCACTACCTCCCCCATGACTCATTATGTGAGCTTGGAGAAATCACATAACTTCCCTGTACATGAACTTATTCCACTGTAAAATAGGTATAATCTGCTTTAACCTACCTTAAGATTTTTGTGAAACTTAACTAATTAAGGTATATAAAACACAATGAGGCATTCACTTAAAAGGATGATTGCAGTGGTGCTGTACCCCGCAACCACACACATGCACTTATGACCAAAGGTTAACCTATAGCAGTGGTTTTCAACCTGTGATCCATGGACCCTTGGGGGTTTGCAGAGCATATTTAAGATTTCCAATGGGGTCCAGACCTCCATTCAAACTATTTAGAGGTCTGTGAATGAAAAAGGTTGAAAACCCACTGCTCTCCTAACATCCTGCCCCTGTTTGCCCCCCTCTTCAGGGGAAAAGAACCCACAGTCCAAAAGTAATTCCAACAGTCCCCACGAGCTCCCATTTGTTTAGCCCACTGGATACACACTGGCCCACAGTTTGCCCATGCCTGTCTGCTTCATAGTAAATTCTGCTTGGAGTTTGTCCTTGACAACAGGCCTTTTCCAGCTTAACCTTTGTAATCTCTCTCCGTGCTTGGATGGGGTCCCCCCCTCACCAGCCCTCCCTGCTTAAAGAGCTTTTTCTCCATCTTTCTCCCTACAGGAGCCTTCTTGCTCCTTGCACTATAGACACAGCTATAATATTCTGGGCTTTCCCTCTTCACTGCAACTGCTGGGTCTTTTTACCCTACAGCACCCGATTCAACCCACATGCTCATCCTGTAATCAGAGATGGCTTAGCCCACAGGCCAGCCACCTTACTACAGTGATCTCTGCAAAGAGTTATTATATCAAAACATCTTTAGCTTAGAGCAATATGTAGCCATGTATCCCTATAACAAAAATTGATTTTGATTATTCTAAGAAATATTACAATTACGTCACTGTATATTTCTTCTTTATGCTGCAGCGATCATTGGACATCATTTTAATTCTCTCCAGAGCAAATATACATTTTCTGTGAACATGATATCAATTGATAGAAATCCTATTTCTTAATATCTTTCCACTGTAAAATGTAAACCAGCTTTGAGGATCTAGTTTAAAATGAATCTATGCCAGAGAACTGAGGGTTATAATCTGGATCTCTGTCCTTTTCTTCTGCTCCATTATGCCAAGGTGCACCAAGACATGGTAATTTAACATGCCATATGTGCTGCATTTCCAACACCTACAGTGAGTTAAAACCAGTTTCAGACTTACAGCAAGTCTGATTTCCCTACCTTTTCTCAGTTTAAGCCTGTCTCCTCCTCTTGTTTATATAGGTCATTTAATCTGTGGTTTTAAATGCCATTTTATCCAAGACAGTTAAAGAAAGAAGAAAGGGAAAGCAGGGGGGAAAAAAAGCATGGAGGAATCCTACGGCAACTCTGCTTGCATAAGTGTGAAATTTTCCCAGATGTCAGCCACACTGATTTGCTGTGCTGCCCTGGCTCTTCTGAGGATATACAGCAGTGAGTCTATCTGAGAGAGGCATGTCTCTCCAAGAACTCCTTGGAATCCAAACCACATCTAAGCACTGCTGATTTGAAAAAGAAAATCTTGATCCTGCAAATGCTTACCTGAGTTTGCCTTAATGCGCCTGTCGACTTCAGTGGGTAAAGTATGTGTGTGTGCGTTTGCACAATCAGGCTGCTGTGCTGGTGCATACTCAGTATTAGAAGGCATTGATTGAGCTGCCTCTCAACACACATAGCTAACTAAGTAGCATAAAGTTCTGCTGAAGATAAGGGACTTGGAATGCAACATCCTGCTTGGGGAGTACTCCCCTTGCAGAGAAGGGACTAGAGGACATGAACAATGGAACCAGGCTGAATTTCCTGTATGGAGATGGATGCAGGAGTACTGCCCTGAGGCTGGAATAATGGCCGTTGAGTAGCATGTCTACCACCAGTACACAATCTGGGGGCAAGGATTTTGTTTCACACACAGTACTCCCCACTGCTCAAGCACATTGACTCAGGTTGTATCTTCAGCAATTAGAATCCATATAAAAAAATCACATTAGCGCACTCCCTTCTTCCCCACTTGGAATTCTTTTTCCAAAAATGAATAGGAATTTGTTTTAAGACCTTGGAAAACAGAGCCCCAATAAAATTCAGTGTCTAGTACTACCATAGCAGTAATACAGTAAGTAGATCATGTTATGGATTAATCAGTTGTCAAATCCTGGTACATTTAGAACTCTAGAAAAGCATCTAACTCTGATAAATGTCTGCATTTCTTACCAGTCCATAATTAACTAAATCAATATATTCCCCCCTTCCTGAAAATAAAACTCTCCATTCTCTTTTGAAAAATAAAAAATTAAAATACTTATTTGGCTGAAACCCTTTTTCAGCTAAATTTCCCCTGTAATTTTTTTGTAATCATGCAATTTTTAAACCCATGAAGAATAAGGATCAGGACTAAAGTCCTGACCTATTAGCTGCTGTGTAACAACATTACTATCCCTTAAAATAACATGTTCAAAAATCACTACTCCACTTCATCTCAACCATCAGTCAATATACAGACTTCTGTGATTATGCTTTTAGAGCATAATCATGTCAGCAAAACAAAATGGATTCTCATATAAATACAGGGTCTGCCTGTATTGGTTTCTCAGAGAAACCAATGGCAAATCTCTCCCTGAGTTTAGCTGGAGAAGGAGTGATCCTATTTTTTTTTATGCACAATACATACAGTATCCAGGAACCAGATCAGGCAATATACATCTGTTTCACAGTAAAAAAAATATTACCCTGCAACAAATCTGCTCTGAGGCCTGGGGATAGACTTTGGCAGAATGTGCATAAAGAGCAAAAACAGACTCTCCTCCTTATTTTCATACTAGTTACTTCTGCCAATTTCCTTTTGTGGAATTTGCATGAAACTATATTCATGTTCATATAAGAAACAATCTCACCCCTCCCCCCACAAAATAGCTTTTCAGAGTTACAAATATCATCTGGTAGTCAAAACTGGCTGTAATACAATCCCCTGTACTATAAGGTGTTGAATGTCTATTTAGTTAAGAAAATTCTGTAAAGCAATATGATTCCAGCAAATAGAATCCAGACTGTACTCCATCAAGTTACACTGAATGCCAGTCATTTAAAAATAATCTTGTGGATACTGTATCACCACAGTCCCATTAGAAAATAAGTAAACTTCAAAAACATGGTAAAATGCTTTTAAAATGGCACATATGCACTACAGCAGATTTTTCTTGTAACAGAAACCTAAGCAAATGATAGAAATATGCCTTTCTTCAATTCAAGCAGAAGAACAGAAAATGAATACTATGTCCCATGTCATCAAGCAGTCCTTTCATTCATCAGGGCACAGAGACTCAGTAGCAAAGTATTTAACCCATGAGTTTTATTGAACATATCTGCATTTTGGGTGAAAGTAACTCCTATGCAAAGAGCCAGGCCAAGACATTGGCATCACCTATGTAATACTTCAGGGCCTGATTCATATTTAATGCTGAAAGCCACTTGTACCTTAAAGCAGGTGCAAGTTATGTTTGCACACATTCTCAGGCATTTTTTTTACTGCCAGAGCAGTGGCAAGCGGCCTTAATCTAAAAGAAAGGAAGGCCTTCTGCCCTCAAAACAGGGAGGCTTAAATGGTACAGGGGCTTTGTGACTGGCCCTGTGCACCACAGTTAATTTCACCCACATGTGCATTCACACAGAGCTGACTCGGCTCCCAAACTTCTGCGGCAGCATACAATGAACTCATTGTGAAACCTGGAACTGGTTCTCCTGGGGACAGTCTCAAGCTCACCTCTGTGTCAATTGTTTCAAAGCCCTGGGCAGGAGTTTGGAATTGTCCCTATGAAGGCAGCATGATCTAATGGATGTGGCCCCACAATGGGTTCTAGTTGTGTCACTAACCCTGGGTCACTGGGTGACCTTGACCAAGTCACTCAAATTCTCTCCCTCCTACTTTCACCATCAGTAATGCTTGCCTACCCACCAATAATTACCCATCTTTGCAAATTCTAGGAAATAGTAAAACTCTACTTCTCTCTTACTGACTGCAGCCAACAAGAAAAACCTCACATTTTCTTAAACTGAGGATAGATAAGAAAAGAAGAAGAAAATCAAGAAAGATTGTGTGTTGGGTATACTGGGATCCATGGAGTTGTTTGCCAAGACATCATAACATAGTCCTAAGTCAGCCAATGTAGTCTTCAACAGTAACATAGGCCCATTAGACACACAAATTCTGTGTTATAGTTGCTCACTGTAAAATGCATCATTTAATTACTAGTATGAAAGCAATTTAGCATAAGAGGCCAGCGTGTAAATAAGACCTCATCTTTTGAGCAACTCATCGTTTTGTCTATATTAAAATATAATGGGTTTGCTACAGGTGTGTCTCTTTACATAAGTTTTTAAAGGTGCCATCCATTCTCTTTGATCTAGGTGCTGCCCTTCCTCTACTCATGCATCTGCTCTAGATATCTACGGAAATATTTCACACTAACTCAGGGTAATATATGGCCTATTTACACAATTTAAATAAAACTAAAGCTTCTTGTTGAATAGTCAAGCTGTTGGCTAAATTTCTTAAAAATGTCTTAGTGATTTTTGGGTCCCAGCTTGAAACACATGTAAAGGGCCCAAGTTTCCAAAGGCCAGGTGCTCTTCTATTTCTCAATGTCAAAACATCCTTAATGTGTTTCAAGTTGGTCTCCCAAAATTACTGTTCACATTTGAAAATCATAGCCACTTAGGGTATGTCTACACTACAGTGTTATTTCGAAATAACTTATTTCGAAATAACGCGTCTACACACAAAATGCATTTCGAAATAGCATTTTGCTATTTCGAAATAGCATGTCCACACTGAGTGGACTCTGAATCGCAGTTAAGGCCGGCCAGAACCAGTTCTGGCAGGGCACCAGGTCAGGACTTACTGTGTGGGGCTGCTGCCTGAAGCTATCTGAGGCCTGTGCTTAAAGGGACCCCCGGACAGCCAGTTCTCAGGTTTCCCTGCTTGCTTGTCTACCTCGATGAGGGACAGCAAAGCATTTTGTCTCTGCGTGCTCTGCTTGCCCTCACTTGGGACACCACAGCACTTGGCAAAAATGGAGCCGGAGCTACCCCTGGGCACTCTGGTGCTTCTCTTGGATGCACTGTTGCGAGCCTGGCTGCACTTTCTGCAGACTGCCATCCGGGAGGTCCATTGGGGGGCTGTCAGTATCCAGGAGGCCCTGCGGGAGAGCTTCCACCCTGAGGAGCACTAAGAGCCTCCCTGGTCTGCCCCACTGGAGGCTTGTGCCTCATTCCTCCCTCACGTCCTTCCACTTATCCCTCCCTAGCCCCCCTTCCTGATGTCAAATAAAATACACATATTTTCATGAACACAAACTCTCTTTATTTAACAAAACTGGGGGGGAGGGAATGTAACTCTGGTGAGAGTGGGGAAAGGAGGCGGAAGAGGGGAGAAGAGAGGGAAGGGAGAAACCTGGGGGGAGGGAGCTGGAAGGGGGAAGCAAGGGGAAGACAGGGGAGGGGAACCTCAGGGTTGGGGATCTCGCCGGACCAACTTGATCATCATGCAAACCTGCTCCTGGGTTCACATGTGGCCTTTGGTGGCCAGGCTGGCAACTATCCTGCCATAGATGGCCACGTTCCTCGGTCTAGTGCAGAGATTGTGGACATTGGGGGCATCCCCCGCAAACCTGAATAAGGTCCATGATCTCCACCCTGGACCAGGAAGGCACCCATCTTCTCCGGGCCCTGACAGCTCCTGGGAACTGGCAGACTGGTTCTGGGGAGCGGTGGAGGGCTGGCTGCCAGTGGCTTGCTGGCTCATGTTTTGGGGCCACTGGGTGAGGGGCAGTGACTGCTGGCTCTGGGCTGGCAGGCTTGAAGCTGGCACAGGCACTGTGGCCAGAGTCTACCCCTTTAAGGGCTCTGGGGAGAGCGGGAGGGAGAGGAGTGTTCTTGGTTGAGGCTGGAGTGGCCACCAGGGCACTCTGGGAAGGCTGGAGGCCCCCTATTTCAAAATAAGTGTCTACGCAGCACTTATTTCAAAATAGCTATTTTGAATTTGGCGTTATTCCTTGTAGAATGAGGTTTACCAAATTCGAAATAAGCGCTCCGCTATTTCGAATTTATTTCAAAATAGCGGTTTGGCTGTGTAGACGCTAGGAAAGTTATTTCAAAATAAGGGCTATTATTTCGAAATAACTTTGCTGTGTAGACATACCCTTACTCTGTTTCCAGGCTCTGTACAATCTGGAACTTGAACTTTCTTTAATCAGCCAACCAGATTTCAAAACATCTGTTCTGCAAAAATAAACAGATACCATAATAAAGTCATTGTGATCATAAACAAAGTAAGTAGTAACATTACTGACAGAAAATATTTTATAACAATGAATGTCAACTTTTCAATGAGATAAAACACAATTTGGAATTGCTGATGAACAGCGAGATATTAGCTATTTTGCATGTGCAACATGGGATCCATAAACTGTAAATTTATGTGGGCATATTTCAGTATTTAAATCCTATATAAAAAGATATGCTTGTTAGTGGAAACAAAGTACATTTTCCTTACCTTATCAATGAAAAGATTGCAATACTCTTGTAGCAAGACAACCATTCTGTCAGGAAAGCAGTAGTATTTGGAATGGGTTCAGACCAGACAGATGGCAGGGTATAGGGATTCAGTAAGACTTTCAATATCTACGAAGTTTGATTCTTCCAAGAGGAAAATGTTTTAAAGGGCCAAGACACAAGTCAATTTCCCAAGCCTCTGAAACTGATAAAAGACTTAGAATGGAATAATAGGAATGAAAACATTTTTCTAAATTGATTCAGACAACTGTATTATCAAGAAAAGTTAATGAAATTTATCATCAAAACATATCAGCTCTTACTATGTAATCTAAATTCCTTTGTACGTGTTGCAAATGAGCATGTATCAAAATCAATGCCTCCTATCTTCTCCCATCTTTAGGATAAATTGTTTGAAACTGAGATAATAGCCACTTCTTGATCTTTTTGGGCTCTCTATTATCTTATGGATCTTCGGATTTTTTAACTATGGTAAAAATGTTAAAAGACGGTATAGCAAAGCAACAGATACAAGGGCATACTGTGAATGTCACTTTGCTGTATGGCATGAAGCTCTGTACACAATAACTGAGACACAAACATACATACAGAACACTGTCATTCTCTTTGGTCTATGCCAGGGCTGAGGTACCTGTTTTGGGTCAGGGGCCGCTGACCCAGAGAAAAATCAGTCGGGGGCTGCACACCACACAAGTGTGAAGCAAAAAAAAAAAAAAAAAAAAAACCCCTCATTGATGTGGCCCCCAAATAAGAAGGAAAAAGACACTCCCCATATTCCAAAAAGGGGGGCTGGAGCAGCAGTGTGGGCTCCCCAATGCTGAGGGGGGGGCCTGAGCCTTGGGGGTCGTATCCAGGCAAGCCAGGGGCCTGAGGTGACCCACACTTGGTCTATGCCGTATATTGGGTATAGAGAATCAAATAATGTATGATAGGTAAGAGCTCCAGGAGGTATCTGCTGATCCAGGCAAGCTGGTGTGTAGGCACTACTGAAACCAATTGTCTTGTGCAGAGCAACAGGGACCACTGAGAAGAGATTTCACAGGCCTACTTTCTGAGGCCCTGCCCCTGCAAATGCACATGAGGAAAACCATGTCTGGGCATAAATGTTTGTCTGTTTGGGCCCCAACTCAGTTCAGCCAGCCCCTTGGAACAGACAACCTGATTCCAACGGTGCAAGTCATTTTAGTGCAGGGATCTCATCTAGGCTTTGAGGGTTAAAAAAAAAAAAAAAAAAGATTGAAGAGAAACATACTGTATAAAACACAGATCTTGTTGTTTAGGTGCTCAATGATATAGAACTGGTGAGTTGGCCACACATGACTAAAACAATTAAGAAGCTTTTAGTACTAACCCTATAATCCTGGACAATAATGGGTATGTCTAGACTACACGCTTCTTTCGAAATAAGATTTTTCGAAAGAATCTTTCAAAAAAGCTTCTTTCAAAATAGTGCGTCTAGACAACTTAAAGCGGATCGAAAAAGCGATCCGCTTTTTTGAAAGAGAGCGTCCAGACTGCGTGGATGCTCTGTCAAAAAAAGGGCACCAGGAAACACTTCTGGCAGGGCATGGGAGCAGCATTTACTTCCAGGTGCTGCTGCATGCCCTTTGCAAAGATGTGTGCTTAAAAGGACCCCCCTGGACAGCTGTTTCTCTGCTGCTGCAGCTGGCTTGCCTACCTCCTAGAGGGACAGCAAAGCTGCTGCAGTGTGTGCGCTATGATTGCCCTGCTTTCTGGGACACCACTGCAGTTTGGTTTTGTGTTGTTTTTTTCTGATTTTGAATCTTTTTTTTTTTTTTGCCATGGAGCCGGAGCTGCCCCTGGGCAGGCGATGGCCCCACACTGCCATGCTGCAAATTCTGCTGCACCTCCATGACACTGTCATGATGCTCCTGCCCCATCTGGACTCAGAACCCAGCCTTGAGCCCCTCGCCCAGGATGCAGCACCATTAGCCTGGCCACCGAACTTTAGTGGACAGGTGATTTTGGAGGCTGGACACCAGTTCAGACTGGTGGAACCATCTCATCATGGAGCGGTGGGACGACCAGCATTGGCTTCGAAACTTCTGTATGCGGAAGGCCACATTCCAGGAGCTGTGTGTCTGGCTCGCCCCTGCTCTACAATGGCAGGACACCCACTTGCAGCCTGTCATCCCCCTGGAGAAGCAGGTTGCTATGGCCCTGAGGAAGCTGGCCACCCCCAACAGCTACCGCTCGGTGGAACACCAGTTTGGCATGGGGAGGTCTACTGTCGGGGAAGTCTTGATGGAGGTAATTCACTCTTGGGGGATAGTCCATGGGGGGGGGGGGCAGGGAACGGAAAGAGGGACCATCAGAGAAGGGCAGGAGTACTGGGGAATGGGGTGGAAGTAGTCCTCCTGGCCTCACCCTGCCCGGGGGGGCTGCCTGAGGGGGGGCTCCTGGGGTCTTGGAGGGAAGGGGTAGGGGAGCAACTCTCAAGGGCTCAGGCACCTCCTCTAATTTCCTGTTTTGTGTGTTCCTATTTATCCCTTTCTGCAGGTGGTGAGGGCCATCAGTTCAGAGCTGCTGCACAGGACTGTCTGCCTCGGAGACCTGGACACCACTGTGGCCAGATTTGCGGGGCTAGGATTCCTGAACTGCGGTGGAGCACTTGATGGGACTCACATCCCGATCCCCGTGCCGCCCCATCGAGCAGCCCAGTACATAAACAGGAAGGGCTACTTCTCCATGGTGCTACAGGCCCTGGTCGACCGCCGGGAACAGTTTACAGACATGTGTGTCAGGTGGTCGGGCCAGGCACATGATGCCCGCATCTTCCGTAACTCCTACCTGTACCGCAGGCTGGGACATTCTTCCCGCAGCGCAACTTTGCAGTTGGGGATGTGCAGATGCCTATGTGCATTGTGGCCGACATGGCCTACCCCCTTATGCCCTGGCTCATGAAGCCCTACACTGGCCACCTGGACGCGAGCAGGGAACAATTTAACTCGCACCTGAATAGGGCTTGTTTGTAGGTGGAATGCGCCTTCAGGCATCTGAAGGGGAGGTTTCGGTGGCCTGCTCACTCGCCTCGACATGGGGAAACGCAATATCCCCGAGGTGGTTTCCACGTGTTGTCTACTCCACAATCTGGTGGAGAGGAAAGGGGAGGCCTTCCTCCCAAGTTGGGGGGCACAGGCTGATGGGGAGGGGAGGCAGTTTGAGCAGCCCTGGACAGCTGACATCCGCCAGGCCCAGCAGTCAGGATTGCACATTAGGGAGGCACTAAGGGAAAGATTCTCACAAGGAGTCTTCCCAGGGCCTCCCCAATGGGGGCTTGGGCCTGGCCCCCCAGTACCTTCCCCCCAAAAATCCATCCCTGCCCCACTTTGTGGACATTAACAGAGAGACACCCGGTTTGGTTTCAAAAAAAATGCTTGGATTTTAATACAAACTTCTATATAAAAAACATTAACACTCTGTTGGTATGTAAAATAAACTTTGCATTCAAAAATAAAGTGCTTCACTCACTGGTGGGAAGGGGGGCTGTAAACCTGGAAGGGGGGAGAGGGCTATAAACATGGAAGGGAGGAGAGGGGAGGGAGGCTCAGGGCTGAGGGTGCTGCCTGGACCAACTGCTCCTGCCACCTCGTGTACGGGGGCCTAGCCAACGACATGCTCGCATGCAGCCAGGGACAGTAGGGGGCTGGGCAGGAGGTGGGGCTGCAGCTGGGTATGGAATGCCGGGAGGCAGGGGGTTAGCAGGAGGAGCGGCAACAGGGACAGGAAAAGGGAAGGCCATCGCCTCCCAGATAGTGGCACATATAGTGGTGTGCTGCGGGACGAATTCGTCCAGCAAGCGGTTGTGCCACTGTGTGTCTGCTTCCATCCTCTCAGCAAATGTGTCCTGCATTCTTTGGAGGACCCCGATGTGCTGGCGCATAAGGTCTTGATACATGCACCAGTGCCGGCAGCTTCCATGCACCCAGCTGGGTGGTGGGAAAGGTGTGGCTCACGCCTCCTGGATGGCTGGTCCGGCTGTGGAGGACAAGAGGGAGAAGTAGTCAGTCATGCATGTTCACACTGTCCCTGAGGGCATGCCCTCCTTGAGAGCAGTGAGTACCTGTTCTAGGGACAGAGGATGCTGATGTTCTCACAGTAAGCCCAGGTCTGGCCTGGCCAGCAGCCCCGGCCTCACAGGGGCCCAGAAGCGTACAGGGCACCATCCTGCCCCTCTCCCCCTCCCCATGCCCAAGCAGCACAGGGAAGTGTCTGGCCACAGTTGGTTCCCATGGGTTGCAGAGGAGCCTGCAGCATCCTGGCCCTCCCAGGGCCCCCAGCCCATATGCCTGCACCTGGCAGCACTGTCTGCAGGAGCAGGTGGTGCCTGTCACACATGCGGGGGTAGTACGGCCCTCCCTGGGATCGGCCATGTATGGGCCCCCCGCCCCAGGCTGTGATCAGCATAACACATCATGGTAGCGCACCATCCCCTGTTAATCCGCCTCCCCTTCTCTGCACTGTGTGTATTGCGACCTCACAGCACGCACCTGATGTTCTCTCCCCGGTGTCCGAAGACATCTGGAAGGCCTCCTGCGTCTGGGGGATCGGCTCCAGGGTGAGGGTCACCACACTCCTGGGGTTCTCCTCCTTGCCCTGGAGCTGCTGGTCCTCAGGGTTGTCATCCTGGAGCTGCGACTGCTGCTTCACAGGTGTCTCCATCCCAGACTACATAACTGTCCCTCGAGACAGGGGTTCCCCGCCCCCCCAGGATTCGGTCCAGCTCCTCATAGTAGGCACAGTAATGCGGTGCTTCCCCGGAGTGGGAGCTGTGATCACGGGCCCTCACATACCCCTGCCGCAGTTCCTTGACCTTGGCTCTGAGTTGGTGTACGGTGCGGGGGTGGCAGCCTTTCTTTGCAAGCTCATCGACCATTCAGGCATAAATCTCCGCATTCCTCCGCCAGGACTCCTCCTCAGTCCACAGCTCCAAGAGGGTCTTTATATCTGGGCCAGACCATGATGGTGCCAGGCATTTGCTGCCCCTTGCTTGGTCCTGAGATGTGTCCCCAGAAGGGCCAGGGGGATCTCTGGGGGCTTGTGCCTGTGAGATGGCTCTGTCTTGCAGTATCAGGGACAGCCGCGTGGTCAGGGTTGTGCTGGGAGCTGGCTTCTTGCCACAATGCTTTTCCTGGATGCCTGTGGCTTTAAAACATGGCTCCCAGCAGGAACAATAAAGGTGTTTAGTGGAGATGGAGTGTCCACCAGGAATTTTTCCTGAAGGCCTTTTTTTTTCCCCAAAATAAAAGGTTCCTCCGCGTCCCCACACGCCTTTTTTCAAAAGATCTCTTTCGAAAAAGGCATTATTCCTTGTAAAATGAGGTTTACCGCCATCAAAAAAAACCACCGCTTTCTTTCAATTTAATTTCGAAAGAACGCAGCAGCAGTCTAGATGCAGGTAAAGTTTTTTCGAAAAAGGCCACTTTTTTCGAAAAAACTCTGTAGTCTAGACACACCCATTGTTACTGGTGGTAGGAACTAACAGTACAATTCTTTTAGTTTCAATCCACAACATTACTCTCATCAAGTTGGCAATTTGGCACATTTCCTATTCAAATCAAGCCAATTAATCCCCGTCATGGTTTATTATTTTACTGTCATGAAAGCTCTAAAGCAGACTGCAAGTTCATTATCCATGAATGACTTTCGAAGGGATATTTTACCTAATCATAAAAACCAAGTCAGTTTTCCTTTTGGATTTTCCAAAACCTTGTCGAAATTCCAGGGGTTTCTCCCTTTACAACATTTGTGCTGAATCTTGTTTTAAACTATCAGCTATCTGTTTAGTCCACTGGTTTACATCGTGTCAGTAGAATATAGTGGCATAGTTTCTATGGAAAGTAATCTGGAACAAAAATACCAGATTCATAATGGAAACAAATAATTTAACCTAATTTTCTATAAATAATGTTATAATTAGAGTTTGGATTTCATTCCTTCATTTGTATTATTATCTCTATATCATGAATTTACACTTTAACAAACACATAATGGATTTAAAATATTTCACATATTAAATAAGCTAAGTTACAGAAACAAAAGCTCGCCCTCTCCCCACAATGGAACATTTAACTCATGCAGGAAACTTTGGATCCATATTTTAAAAAAGAAAACTATTGTTCTATGCGTCAGCATTTAGACCCAGAATTATGGCTTACTTCTGACAGAGATGTGATATGTATATGCAGCAGTCTGTTCCAAGAAGGTGGATTGATTTAAATCAGCAAACAGGAAACCTTGTTTTAAATAATCATGAATTGCATTTGTAGATTTTGGTTATTTACCTGAAGAAAGGTTGCCCCTTATTAGCTGGTAACCATTAAAACAAGTTTATTTGCAAATAAGGATAGCCTTTTCACTCCTGGCTGAACTACCTGAACAGTTACAAGCTGGGATGTTTAAAAGTCTCAGAGGGGTAGCTGTATTGGTCTATAACTTTAAAAACAATGAGTAGTCTGGTGGCACCTTTAAGACCAACAAAAATATATATAGTATCATGAGCTTTTGTGGGCAAAACCCACTTTGTCAGATGAGATGATCTTTAGTGGAGAAAAAAAGGAGGGGGACTCTCAAAATAAGAAGGGAGAGGGGGAAAAAAAAGTACCTGTCAATTGTAGTCCCGGTGCTTATAAGGCTAACTGAGTGGGCTGGAAGTGTCCCATACTTAACTTTTGATGTCAATAAGCGGTTGAATGTAAGGAAAGCTGATTTTATAATACGTTAACCAGTTCAAGTCTTTGTTCAGGCCAAGGGAGACAGTGTCAAATTTGCATATGAAGGTCAATTCTGAACTCTCTCTTTAGAGTTAGCTTGTGAAATTCCTTTGTAGATGAATGGCTATTTTTAAGTTCATTAAAATGGCTATTTTTAGTTCACGTTCCAGGATGCAGGTAGGTAAAATACCCCTATTATACAGCCACATGAGAAAAAGGTGAAATGCTTAGACTAGGGCTCTCAAGCAATTAAAAAAATAATAGTGATTAATTGAGAGATGAATCACAAGATGAATCACACTGTTAATAAGAGATTACTAATTGTTTAAATATTTCAGATGTTTTCTTCATTTTAAAATATATTCATTTCAATTACAACACAGAATACACATTTCGATTACAAATATTTGAACTGTAAAAAAACCCCAAAGAAATAGTGTTTTTCAGTCTCCCCCATTAGAAATATTGTAGTGCAGTCTCTATCGTGAAATGTGAACTTACAAATGTAGAATTATGTACAAAAACTGCATTCAAAACTAAAACAATGTGAAACTTTAAAGCCCACAAGTCTACTCAGTTCTACTTCTTGTTCAACCAATCACTTAAACAAAATGTGTTTACATTTGCTGGAGATAATGATGTTGGCTTCTTGTTTACATATCACCTGAGAATGAGAACAGGCATTTGCATGGCACTGTCATAGCCAGTGTCGCAAGACATATACATGAGGAGGCACTAAAGATTCATATGTCCCTTCATGCTTCAACCTCCATTCTAGCACCATTCCATGCTCATAATGGGTTCTGCTCGATAATGATATAAAACAGTGCAGACCAATGCATGCTCATTTTTATTATCTGAGGCAGATGCCACCATCAGAAGACTGATTTTCTTTTTTGGTGGTTCAGATTCTGTACAGGTTGAACCTCTCCAGTCTGGCATCCTCGGGACCAGACTGGTTCCCCAACCAAAGAATTTCCCAGACCATGGGAGGTCAATATAGTCTAGCAGCATTACCGACACTTCCACTGCTCACTGGGCTCTTAGAAGACATTTAGGGGTAAATTAGAGCTAAACAACAGCACAGAACACAGAGCCAGGACTGGTGGCTGTAAACAAACTTTATGGGACTGCAGGAAATTTGGCCACACCCACGATAAGAGGACATCCAGCTAAAATCTTGCTGGACCATGGATGTTGCTGGACCAGAGTGTGCCAGACTAGAGAGGTTCAGCCTCTAGTTTGCGCATCAGAGTCTTGTTCTTTTAAGACATCTGAGAGCATACTTCATACCTTATCCCTCTCCGATTTTGGAAGGCATTTCAGAGTCTTAAACCTTGGGCAAAGTGCTGTAGCTATCTTTAGAAATCTCACATTGGTATCCTCTTTGCATTTTGTCAAATTTGCAGTGCTCTTAAAATGAGCATGTGCCGAGTCATCATCTGAGACTTCTATAACGTGAAATATATAGTAGAATGCAAGTAATACCAAGCAGGAGGCATGCAATTCCCCCCAAGGAGTTCAGTCATAAATGTAATTAACATTTTTTTAAAACAAGCATCATCATGGAAGCATGTCCTCTGGAATGGTGGCCAAAGCATGAAGGGCCGTATAAATGATTAGCATATCTGGCACTTAAATACTTTGCAATGTTGGCTACAAAAGTGTCACACAAATGCCTATTCTCACTTTCAAGTGACATTGTGAATAAGAAGCAGGCAGCGTTAACTCCCATAAATGTAAACAAATTTGTCTGTCTTGATGATTGGCTGACAAAGTAAGACTGAGTGGACTTTATGTTCTAGAGTTTTACACTATTTTCTTTTTGTATGAAGTTATGTAACCAAAAAAAAAAAATCTACATTTGTAAGTTAAACTTTCAAGATAAAGAGTTTGTGCTACAGAACTTGTATGAAGTGAACTGAAAATACTATTTTATAGTGCAAATATTTATAATAAAAATATAAAGGTAACACTTTATATTTTTTGTATTCTGTGTTGTAATTGAAGTCAATATATTTGAAAATATAGACAAACATCCAAAATAATTAATACATTTCAATTGAAATTCTATTGTTGAACAGTGTGAATAAAACTGCTATTAATTACAATTATTTTTAACCATGATTTTTTTTAGTTACTCATGTAAGTTAACTGCGATTAATCAACAGCCTTACTTTAGATGGCTAAGTTTAAAAGAACAATAATTAGGCCTGATTTGGGGCTCTGTTCCTCTAGCTCATATACAGGAAGTTTAATGGGATGAACAAGATAAAAATGAGGAATGGCCCGAGTTTTAATATTTTATAATCATCAATTCCAGGAATAAAGTAAAAGTAGATCATAAACGGCTTTTTATCATCTATTTTAAATTTATCTTTGAGGAAAAGAGATTAGCATTCATTATCCAAAATAAAAAGAATCATCAGCCTCTTTTTACTACTTTATATTAAAAATATCCTCCTTTGTACAATTCTAGTATCTCTTTATATAAAATAGCAGCAGCAGCATTGTTATTGCCATCTCGAAACATGGTTCAGGCATCATCAAGAGACTAAATCAAAGAAAGAATTACAGTTTCTTTTGGTTTCTTTTAAAAAAGTTAGTATAATGAGAAATTGCATGGATAGCCTAGTCATATGCTTGGTTTGTTAAGTGAAGTTGCATTTTATCACACAGACAAAACATACTTACCCATCAGTTTCATCAAAGTTTTCTGTATGTATGTACTGAGGAAAGTAAGTTATTCCTTCTGTAAGTCCTTAAAGAACAAAAACTTTGCTTATCAGCCATTCAGCATGCTTCCTTACATCCTCCAACCGCTAGAATTGTTTGGGTTGGAAACAATGGTAACCAGGATCTGCCAACAAGTTTAAGTGAGTCAAAGGTGAGGTGCTGAAATTAGAATCTGGGGAGAAATAAAATCAATATTTTTCAATATGGAATAACCCATCAAATAAGTTAGTAACAATTGTGTATAAAACGAGAGGGAAAAATGATAATGCAGTCCTTAAAAATCTCTAATTTAGGCATTTACATAAATTCTGGATTTGTCGAAATCTTTATATTCTTGATGTTCTGATTGTTTTGCGATAGCATATATGCTCAGTATCTCACAGATCCATTAGAAGCACATTTTGCCATGAAAGGGTTTTTTTTAAATCATCTTGTAAAAAGTGAAGAGTCAGTTGCTAAGTGATGACATCTATTGCTCAGATAATAGTTAATTTTGGCAAGATACCCATTACAAGAGATTGCTGACTCCACGTTCTTTATAACAACCTATTTTTATTTCATGAAAGATAATTCCAAAGAATTTAAGAAACTCCACTATATGAATTTGAGCAACCAATCGTTTGACTTCTGTGACTTCAGTAAGAGGGGAGCTGACATATTTACACCCACCCCTGCGTTGCTTGAACCCACAGTAAAGTTAATTGGAAGGGAATGGAAGGAAGAGGAATAGTGGATGCCTAAAGAACAGAACAGCAGGCCCAAAAGTAATAATCCTTCCAATTCTGAGTTTTACGCTGTTTGTGTAATGTAATATCTATTTTAAAAAAAATCTGCTAAGAACTTATTCTGTTATTTATGTATTACTTCTAAGAGCAGCATCAATAATCTTGGAAAATGGAAAAATATGCTTAGCATAGATCTGTAACAAAGTTCATATGCATCAATTATATATATCTAACAAGAAAAAGAATGTACCTCGATTCTCAGAGAAGACAAGTTGCCCAACATATGAAGAAGTTGCTTTTGACTTCAGAAAGATAGAAATTTTGTATCTGAAATAAGCAGCAGTATAGGCTGTGGATAAAAACATAAATTTGAAATATATAAAATCCTTTACAAGACACCAGAAGTACTGCAAACCAAGACAAGCAAATTTGATGGGAACTGAAAAGCAGATCATAAGCCTGGCTTTCCCCTAACTCTGCAGAAATAAATCAATGGAGCCTAAGATATGATATTGGTGTTTATTTTTAGACCAATTATACCTTAGTTTTTGCCAATGAGAGTTTTATTCAAAGTGTTTTATAATTCCTTTTCTTGGATTTTCCACATTCTGGGCCCATTTAGAGTCCAGCACTTTGGGGATTAACTTCCAGTGAGTACAGGAACTATTCAGGCTCTACCAATCAGTCCCGTACCACATCCAGTTTTCAAGACTGCTAAAATAGGAGTTGCTCCAGCAAATATTTTAGCTTAGTAGTCTGCACTTAAATATTGTAACGGGAGTGGATGGGTTTTAACCACAAACTAGAAATGCTTCAGGTTTATTTTACTGCATGATTCTCCAGGGCTTCAGGGATACTAAAAGAATACACTTTCTTTTCAAGGTTCATTTGGAGGCTCCATTTTCTCATTGAAAATTCTATATCAGTAAAACAACATGTACTCAATGGAACATATTGCCAGACTCTTTCAGCCCAAGCTGGATGCACAAGGAATGAGGACTGCATGCTGAAGGCACTGGGTCTCCCACTTCCACTCACTCCAGTGCAGCTGAAGAATTCTGAGGCTTGCACTCCTGCAACATAAGATGTAATAGTGCAAGTATGTTAGAGCCAGCTCAGAGAAGGTGAGCAATGGGAACTTTCATGCACAATATAGCACTTGAGCTGATCCCTGGAAGTGTGTGGTTTCAGACACATGCAAAGGGGACACCTGAAAACCTAGAGAATTGTGTCTGAAGTTCGTTGCAGATCCTTGCTCTGTTTTCTACTATTTACTGTAAGAGGCATGGACTAGAGTTTGGGGAATTGATGGTATTATACCTGTTCAAGGAAGAATTGTATTAAGTTTCTTCTATTGCCATAGTTCCATTCCTAGCTCCATTGTCTCAGACCTTACACAAGTGACCTCTCCAACCTGGTGATACATTTTTTTAATCTTCTGCTTAAGAAAGGAATCAAACCATTAATAAGACTAGCAGATAGGGTAATTTTTTCCCCAAAAGCATCAAAGTAACTTATGAGCCTAAGATCTTGTCCAAAGTGGCCTAAGCTAGACTGAGAAAAGGCACTGGCAGTACAATAAAAAATGTGTTCAGATAGGTAGTGGGTGGGAATAGCTGTAGCACTTAACATTCACACCTTAGCTTATGCCACACTATTATATCTAGACTTTAGTAAGGCTTTTGATAATGTCTCACATGACCATATCATAAATATAATCTAGATGGAGATACAATAAAGTGCGTATATAACTGTTTGAATAACCATTCCCAGAGAGTAATCATCAATGGTTTACAGTCATGCTGGGTAGAATGAGTGGGGTCCTGCAGGGACCAGTTTTGAGTCAGGTTCTGTTCAATATCTTCATCAATGATTTAAATAATGGCGTAGAGAGTACGCTTATAAAGTTTGTGGATAATACCAGGAGGGGTTACAAGTGCTTTGGAGGATACAAATATAGTTCAGAATGGTCTGGACAAACTGAAGAAATAAGATGACATTCAATAAGGACAAATGTACAGCATTCTACTAAGAAAGGAACGATCAGTCACACACATACACAATGAGAAATGACTGCCTAGGAGGGAGTACCGCAGAAAGGGATCTGGGGATCATAGTGAACCACAAGCTAAATATGAGTCAACAGTGTGACAGTGCTGAAAAAAAAAATGCAATCATCATTCTGGGCTGTATTAACAGAGTGTTGTAAGCAAGTCACAAGAAGAAATTCTGATTAGGCCTCAGCTGGAGTACTGTATCCAGTTCTGGGCACCACTTTTCAGGAAAGATGTGGACAAACTGGAAAAAGTTCAGAGAAGAGCAACAAAAATGATAAAAGCTATCAAAAACATGAACTGTGAGGAAAGTTTAAAAATCAGTTTGTTTAGTCTGGAAAAGAGAAGACAGAGGGGACAACAGTTTTCAAGTATATAAAAGGTTGTTACAAGGGTGTGACAGAAAAATTGTTGTTGTTAACCTCTGATGATAAGCCAAGAAGCAATGGGCTTATATTGCAGCAAGGAAGGCTTAGGTTGGACATCAGGAAAAATTTCCTGGCAGGGTGGTTTAGCACGGGAATAAACTGCCTAAGAAGTTTGTGGAACTCAATCACTGGAGATTTTTAAGAGCAGGTTAGATAAACACCCATAAGAGATGCTCTAGATAATACTAAGTCCTGCGATGAGTTCGGGGGACTGGACTAGATGACCTCTTGAGGTCTCTCCCAGTCCTATGAGTCTAACTTACCCATGCAGACATGCCCTTTGTCCCTGTGAGACATTTGTGAAAATTTTACCCTATATGTTTGTCTTAATAATGGCTTCTTATCCTGCATCCTTATGTCAAGATCACCAGGTTTAAGGCAAACTGTGAAAGATCTGAGGCAATAAAGTTATGCCTGTATCTACAGAAAGATCAGTTCATCTCTCTGACCAATCTATGGGTTAAGTTCCTGAACTCACTTTTGAAAATGGGACATAAGCTCCTAAATCAGTTAGGTGCTTCCTGATAACTTTATTCCCCTTATCAATTCATGCAAGCTATATATTTCCATGATACTCCAAACTCTTTAATTAAAATAAGTGGAAAAAGAAAAGGCTAATGGAGAATCCCTGCCCACTCTACCTTCAAAAATAAATACTTATGATTGTTCCTTATTGGTTTGCAAGTTACATTCTGTCATGTAAATGTATCCAGAACCTCAGTTTGCTTCTAATCCTACCTCCTATCATGCCTTCTCAGATAATCCCATTTGATTCAGTCAAAAATTTCTCTGCACCCACAGAGGGCCACATCCTAGACTAGCCTCTTGACAGGAACAAATATATTAGCTTGTGAAAGAAGAGGCTATGCTACCTGGAAAATGGAGATTCTAAAGACAACACTGTTGGTGAGATGCTTATAAAGATATAACGGAAGAGAAACTTATCCGCTTTGTCTTTGGCAGTATAAGAGAAAGGGAAGCTGACAGATACCAATTACTACATGAATGAAAAAAATTGGCAAAAGCAGCAGAGGAATACAGATTCTGAAAGAACCTACAAGCAGTATATTACCCTTAGACGCCAATTACACATGAGTTAGTGAGGAAAGATAGAAAGAACCCTCCTCAGGCCTAATGAAAATGTATATGAGGGGTAAATAAAGCTCACAGATCACTGGTATAAAAGAAACAGTCTGTTTTAGTTATTAGGCACACAATGAGTGATATATACATTTACAACAAAACACATTTGTAAGGTATATTTGGAGGCTTCTATGTTCATCTAATGATCAAAACAAAAACCCCTTCTCTGTTTGACAGAATATATTTAATGAAGCAAAATGCCTAAGCTTCTAGCAGCCCCAATAATCATTTTTAGCCATTTGAAATCAGAAGAAATCAGAAGTCATCTAAAAGTTTCCAGTGGGAAAAAGCACTTAGTTCAGTGTTTACCCATAGATACCTTATCTGAAAATGTGTAAGGTTATTCTTTAATATATTAGATAGCAAATAGTTCCCATATTGGGGAAACTAATGTATCAAACATTTATAAACTTGACAAAGATAAAGTGGACTGTGACTCTGATTTTTCCTTAACATACTAAAAATAAAAGGTCCTAGCTTGCAGACTAGGGCACCTGTTACTATAGATGGTAAACAGGAACAGGACTGTATTTTCTGTAGAGAAGATGGGATGCCTGAAAACAGGGCATCTTAGGTAGGGTTCAGCAGAGGACTTGAACATCTTTCACAATTTTTTTTTTAAACTCTTGGCAAAAACTTCTCCCTTTCATTGTCTGCCTATGGACCACACTGTCCCATATTTTTAACAACAATTACTACAAAATAAGCCAGCTTTTCTTGCTTCAGTCTGTCAGGGATGATTACAAATCTAAAATTATGTCCTTTAAGACAGTCACCAGCACACAAGTGTCTTGCCGACATTATGCCAACTTGTGTTTTATTTCTGTGCTCATTATGTACTGTGTAATCACTGTACCCTCCAGTTGAGGGAGGCATTCTCCCACTGACTCTACTCAGTTCTTGATCTAGTATTTGTCATCAGTATATAAACACATGTCTGCAATCTCTGGTTTTAAGGTATTAGAAAAAACCTTGTTAGCAATGAATTTTTGCAATATGGTAATAGTCTGCGTTGAGGGGGTTCTACAAAAAAAGCAATGTATTATTATATTGCATGCTTTAGGAATTAAAACTAGCACTGAAATACCTAAATCAGTACATTTTGCATCTTCTATTTCCGGTGGACAAGAGGAGGAAAGGAGAAAAGAAAAAGAAGTGAGAAAAGAACGGAAGGCTGGGCCTTTCTAGTTCACTAGAAGACCAGTCTCAAACATTAACACTGAAGAATACGTTCTGCATGACGTCCTGCCCTCACTGAAATGAAAGGTGAAACACTCAGCTTCATTAGGGCTAGGATTCCAACCCTATTTTTTTTAAAGTAACAGGATAAGCATTTAAAGCCTCTTTAAATGTATTTTAAGCTGCCCCGCAAGTAGAGGGAGAAGGAAAAAAGTCCAATGAAAGGCATGAAAGAAACCAGTTTCATGCAAAAGTATGTTCATCACTACCTGGCTGAAGAGAATGGTGACTTGTTCAAGCGGCTGGTAAGAGATTCTTGTAACTCAGTCTCCTCCATGCAGTCTGGGATAGCCCCATCATCTTTGGTTTCCTCACATGTACAAAATTTGAGTTTTCCAAGAACTGAAAATCTAGGGAGACAAACAATCTTTTGCATTTGGATAGCTGCTTCTATTGGAGATCCCAGCCAGGAGGAACAAAAGCAGCCAAAGCATTGTCTGTTGTATTGGGGGAGGAGAATGTGGGTTCCTCCACAATACCTTGGGCACACAACTGTGCCTGGGAGATATGCCACACACCCAGCCACTTTGGGGAGCATCATGACCAACATGCCACCTTCCCTTTCCTGACCCACAAAGACTTGAGAGAGAACTGAAAAATGTGGCCAGCCAGAATGCTCACTGGTAGGAGCAGAAGCAGCCAAAGCATACTGGCGCTTGGAGAACTTTTCCCTGTTTTGACTGGACTTCCTCTGGCTTGGGCTGATTGGCTGTTTACTCTAATACTGCTCCTCCCTCATAATGTCTTAACCTCAGCATCACTCCACACCTGCCCCTCTAACAATCTTCTCTCCTTGCCCTGTGTCACCACTTGTTTCTCTTTTAGCATAGCTCCTCCTACTTTTACCCACCCAGAGAGAAAACCATGATGTTTGCTATCATCACATTGTTCATCCTGCAACTGCAGATGTGTTCCACCTGGTATCTGTCTTCTCTGTTTAGACTGTAAGCTCTTTGGTGCAGGGTCCTTTTAATTTGTGTTAGTGCAGTGTCTAGTATAACTATTAGGACTCCCAACTTATACAATAATAAAAATATTGCAGAAAAATAATATTTTCACAAACACTTACACCATCTCTGCAAAATAACACCCCCATCCCTGAGCCTGTTTGTAAAACTGCAGAAATTGTAATTCTCCAGTAGCGATGTGAAAAAAAAACACACACAAACAAAAGGAAAACTCATTAATTAATAGACTGTGCACAAATTGCTGTCAAATGCATAATGTAAACTAGGACAATAATAGGTTTTTCTCTCTGGCCTTTTAAAATTAGCTCTCTCAAGTGTATCTTATACTGAAGCTAATTAAAAAGTTTCAGAGAGAACTATGATTTTTTTAAGTTGAAGATGTCTAACATACTGAAACTTATGCACTTGTATAAAGAAAGGTATGAATACACAGACAAGCCAGCTCTAATTTTGTAATATTTTACATTGTACATGTTCTCTCTGTAATTTGCACGCTTCCATAACTAATTTCTAAACTTTTTTTTTTAAACTCTGGAACTATTTCCATGCTAGTGTGCCAATCCTGCAATTTGCAGCTCACCCTTGTACAATTGGAGGCTGAGTTCCAGACTTCAGCTTTTTCAAAGTTGAGTGAAACTAGCATTTTTGATCGAACAATTATTAATTGCATAAAATAAAGATCATTCCCCCTTATTCTTGCAGTAAAAGTGCCCCATTACAATTGCCATGTTGGAAAATTGCGCATCTGAACTAAGCCCATGTTTAATAAAAATACATTGCACCCTGCTTTTTATGACAAAATGTAGTATATGAGAATGGGAACTTTTCCTAATTGTATGTGCGTGTATGCTTTAGTATATAGAATGGTTATATATTTCAATTATATTTGCATAAAGATACTTACATTACATAGGAGTTTCATAAATCTTTTCTATATATGGAGAAGAGGCATGGGTTTTCTGCTATCAGTGTTTTCAGAACAAACATTTTTTACTTTTTGGCTTTTCAACAAACTTTCATACATCCCCAGCACTCTCCTTGGCCAATCGTAATTACAATGTAATTGTTTGGGAAAGAATAGTCTCAATCTCACGTGTCGCGCACGCGCACACACACACACACACACACACACACACACACACACACACACACACACACACACACACACACACACACACACACACACACACAACACAGCTTCCTTCATATTTTCCACAAAAATATTGGCATTTGGAGCAAAGAAATCATCATAACATTCAGCCCAAAGGAACATTTTTTCTAAAAGCCATGAGCTAGTGAAAATAGAGATTGCCAGAATGGACCCCCTTTTGAGAGTTTAACTACAGTGTTATTTTGTTATGTTGGGGGTTGAATGAAACTTCTTTGAAGCTGGTGGGTGTAATAACTGCCCTTCATTCCAGATAAATGTAAGAAGCAGGTAAACTCTTGTTAGATAGTGAAACAGTAGGAGCTGCTGCCCAAAACACAGGCCACATGCAAGGCCAGTCAAAACTCAGGAACAGAGCTGTGCAAGCACAGAGGGTAAGGTATTGTTTTGGCCGAGGTATGTTGTACACTTGCACAGAAACGGACTGAGGAGGCAGCAGAAAGCCAAGGACAGCCAAAGATCCAGAGGAAAAGCTGAGAAAGGTTTTTTGGATACAGTGAAAGCTGGAAAAAGAGGCTTGGAATATTGAGCAAAGAAATCTTCTCCTGCCTGAGTCCTACTTTGTGCAAGGAGATATTTGTTTACAAAGACTTTGTGCAAGGAGTAAAATTAGCATAAAGTACTAAGACTGCATCAAAGTAGTTCCTGGCTTCATAATCCATCTCATCTCTTAATGCAAAAAATCCCAAGACCTCAAACATTGACTAATTGCTTGGGTCAAAAAAAAGAATAATTTGCTTAAGAAATGCCAAAATACACACACACAAACCCATCCCTTACCTGACCTGCAAAATCCTGCCTCACCTGAAGTCAACGGATTTCATGCTCAGATGCTTCTTGTGTAGCCTTGGTTTCCACCCGTTGCCTGCATCGAGGTTGCCCAAGATCCAAAGACAAAAAGCTGCTGCTGTTTGCCATTATCCAGAAACCCAGGAGGAGCACTTGGTCTTCTTTAGCCAAGATAAAGCAATTCCATCTCTCCACCTTCATTCAGTCTGAGGCCTTCAAGGCTTGCTCCTGTAAATAGTGTGTGCACGTGAGTAGCATTGGTGGTGGGAGCACTCACTTTTTCAGGAATGGTATTGGAAAGACGTTTGGGCCACTGTGCCCTGTGGAGCCCACCATGCTGCACAGTAGCAGCCAGCAAATGGGAACAGAGAACATTCATATGATGCCACACTCTCCTTGCTTTTCAGAGTCAGCCAAAACAGCAAGTGCTCTGATTTCCATGCAATGCACAGCAGCTACACTAGTCTTCTGCATTGGGAGAGGAGGTGGCTGAGATTTGAAAGACACAAGGAGGATTGCTGCCTCACAATACCTTGCTGCAGTCACTACAGCTCTAATGCTGCTGTTCAAGCTTCCTGAAAAAGGGTTGAGCACCTCCCTCACCTTGCCATCAGTGTCACCTGCTCCTAGGAATGGGCAGCAATAAACTGAGCTAAGCAAATAATGGCAGTCGAGCAACATGACACCTGTCTCTAACTGCAACCTAAGAAAGGCAGTGGCCTTAGCTTGCACTGCATTTTCTTTCATTATTATTACTGCAAATGACACCTATGTTTGTGCAAGTCACAGAGAGACCTTTTCAACACAAATGGTGTTTAGGAGTGTGAGGTTTTGTACATTGACAAAGGCCTTGGTGTAGAGTCATATCAGGGAAAAAAGCACTTTTGTCAGTGTCGCTCATTTTTTTCAGGGAACTGCTATGAGCTATGCCAGCAAAAGAACCCCTTTCCCAGAATAAACTGCAAGTGCTAGAGGCATTTGCTGGGTTACCAGTATAGCAAACCCTTTCTAGTGTAGACAAGACCTCAGTAATAATTGTTGTAAGATCTTCACAGCCAAAAGGAAAACCAGGGTGTGGGCAAAGGCATTATGTGTTACCAGAGGGCAATTATATCAATTATAGAGCGCTATTAAGTACTCAAGCCACATTAAATTACATTTCTGACACAAACTTTAGTGAGTGGTAGTCTTGATGCTTAGGAGAAAACCCAAGCAACACGTGAAACAGTTATCATAAGGCTTGTACAATAAGGAATGTCTGGCTAATTAGATGAGTGCTGTCATCTTAAACCCAACAAAGAACCCTATGAAACTCAAGCTGGGGCAGACATTGTTCTTTTAACTCCTGCTGTTAAGAAATAAGAGGGAAAAGAGTACAGAGTAGATAAGGATACACTGTTAGCTGGTAAGGCACTTCAATACCACAGGGTTGAGCACAGTGCAAGAACCTAAATAGAATGTAATAGCCGTGAAAGAAATAATCTCTCCAAAAAATACTCATACTTAGCTCTTATATGGCTCATTGTGTTCATAGATTTCAAAGCCATTTACAAAGGAAAGTGTAATTTCCATTTCCACAGATGGAGAAACTGAGGCAGAGAAGTGCCGAGATTTCTTTAAGATCATAGAGCAATTCACATGTCCTGATTCCCAATGCACTGTCTAAACCTGTTTGTCTTCTACAGCTGCTTTATAATGTGTAAAAAGTCCTCACCCCAAGCAGCTTACAGACAAGGGTGGGGGAAATAAAGCCTTATTATTGGTCAAGAGGCTTTTAAAGATTAGTGAGACAACAATATGTTTAAATGCAGAGGACAAGATGCCAAAGGGGAGAGATTGACTGAGGATGATGCAGAAAACAAGGGATGGGATTAAGGAAGGGAGATCACAGTTCAACATCATTACCTTGACTAAGTCAGAATGTTTATTTTTCTACCTATAGTTAACATTAATTTTTGTTTTTTACAACTATATAAAAGTAATAAATAAAATGAAGGTGGAAAAACTGAAAAAAAAATCAGACCATTATTACCCTTTTTATTACTGCATTTTAAATACTTTTCAGTCATTCATTCCTTTGAAGGCTCTAATATTTCAAGGATGCCAAAAAAAATGTACGTACCATGTACCTGCTAACTCACAGGGACATGTAAATACATAATTGGGTATTTTGAAAGAATAAAATTAGCATTAATTCCCTGACTGAAAATGGGGCTATTTAATCCCTCAGGTAAATAGTTAAGCAACCTTTTAAAAAAATGTAACAGCAAGACCAAAATGACACTGCACAAATATGTATTCATACAATTTTAAAAGGCGTATTATTTACAGAAAGGGTTTAAATGGCTCCTTTGGAGGTAATCTTAGCTGTTAATTATGTATTTAGGACACATTACCTACAGTAAAAAAATTTAGAAAAATACCTGGAAAAATGTACTGTGCAACATGGTAGCTAATTATTAAACCAAGCTGTCTCAGGCATTTCATTGTTATTTAAGTATCAAAAGCAGTTGAGCTATGCTTTATGAACTAATCAGCTGCTATATTTTTAAACGGGGTAGAGGCCAAAAACATGTTAAAGCATCTGTTTGCTATCCAAGCATAACTGAAAATAACTATCCCCATAGACAATGACATGTGAGCCTTCAAACCAGCTTAGCCATTGTAGGGAATAAAAAGTGGACAGGAAATCCCCCAGCTGACTGGAGAACAGCCTACTAACTCCAACACATTAGAGTGACTCAGACTGAGAATTTCAGGTCTAAAATATAGAGGCAAGGCTGAACATCGGAATACAAAGCATCCAGCATAAGTATATAAATGGACTGTTCAATAAATGGAGATAACAAATTGTGGCCTGTGGGATAAAAGTGATACTGCTGGTTGGAGTATATAGTACACAGTCAGAAAATGAACCATGTCTACGAGGCTGTTAATGACACTCTCATTGCTTTCCTCATCTTTAGGAAAGCAAATGAGTAGAAAAATAAGGAGCATCATTACAGTGGAAGCCTATTCATCAGTGGAAGGCCTGTAGGATAATTTAAACACCCTCCCCTCTCCATAGAGCAACCCAATTTAATTAAAAAACTGAAAGCATTGGTTCATTCTATATCATGCAGAGGAGACCCATGCCCTGTGGTGAAGGGGTGTGTGGAAGGGGGCAGAATAAAGGCACCCAGCTCCAGCCATTAAAATCTAGGGGGGCACATGATCCTTCAAGACTCTTGCATCCCCTCCCCCCCCCCCACACACACACACATCAGCAATGATAGATAGCACGAGACTGCTACTTCCTAATTTGGGTATCAATGCATCATGTGAATAGCACAACAGATGGAGATTTTTGGCACACACTGGATAGGTGAAAACCATTTTGACATATAATGCCTTGGAAAATCCTGAGGAGAATGATCAGATAAAGATCAGCTGTTTGGAAGGAGAGAGTATCATGAAAGTTATGAGGAAGAAGGCATGATGTTTTATAGGGTCAGGAGGACACAAATAAGCAGAAATCAGAAGGGTGCTATGAAAGTCTCTCTCTGTGGGTGACCATTGCCTTGTATCACGAGGTCATTTAGCTGCATGCCCCACCCTATGAGCTATGGCATCAGTGGTGAGAAAATGACTAGGTGGGGATCACAAGAAGAGGTTCCTTTGTAAACTTTGGCTGGGTCTTTTCACCAATCTCAGGAGTTATTGATCCTGGTATGCAGGGATATTGGTTGTCTCATACAGTGTTTCTCAACCTTTTTTTATAAAGTACCCCTTTTAAAAAAAATTATAAGTACTCTCAGCACCTCAGTACTCTCAGTTTTCAGACACACACAATTTTTTTCTACCATTGCAACATATTTGTTTAAACAAGTTAATTGTGGCCGGGCAGGCAATGAAATTTTTGGGTGTAAAAAGTACAAAAATAATAAAGCGCTGGAAAACTTGAAACAAAAATTCAGTTTTCTCCAAATTTCAGTTGTGTCGACATAGCCCCCGGACTTCTTTCATGTACCCCTAAGGGCACTCATACCACTGGTTGAGAAACACTGGTCTAGTACAGTGGTTGGCAACCTTTGGCACATGGACCATAAGGGTAATCAGCTGGTGGGCTATAAGACATTTTATTTACGTTAACTGTCTTCAGGCACTTCATTGTTCCCAGCCAATGGGAGCTGCAAGGAGCAGCCTGACAGCTCTCATTGGACAGGAAGAGTGAACCATGGCCACTGAGAGCTGCGGGAAGCCATGACTGCGAACAGTCAACGTAAATAAAATACCTTGCAGCTCGTCAGCAAATTACCCTGATGAGCCACATGCTTTTATGGTTGTCAACCCCTGGTCCAGTCAATGCCTTTCTGGTCTGTATGCTGAGCTGAACCATATATTTGTAGATGCTCAGTGAATTGAAAATGGCTCTCTAATCCTACAGGGTGTGAAGAGAAGCATCAGTCTTCTCCACAAAGAGCTTAGTGCCTTCAAAAGGAAAGATCTTCAATGGCTGACTGTACCACCTCTGGGAAACCCAACATATGAGGCCATGACACCCATTGCATCGCCATCAGTGCTTGATAATTGGTGATTCAAAAATGAAGGGTAGCCTAATAGTATTCTTTCTTGATGAAAAGGTCCAAACACTTCCAGTGCCTAACAAAGAAAGGGGACCTCATCTGGTGTTGATATCTGCAGGAATTAGCCACATATACCATGATGGAGCTGGGTAGAGAGGTGGGAAAAGTAATTCAGTCTCCCTTCCTATGACATTTTTTGTATGCCTGCTTGCAGGCAGGAGCCACTAATGCTGAAGTCTGCCAAATGGTTTTTGTTGGGTACAGAAGGGCCTTGTTAATCGGTAGCACGATTTTTGAGGATGAGGATGGAGTATGTCAATGTAGGTGTCTCTGACTTGGTCTACTGGTATTTGGATAGTGTCTCACTACGTTCTAGAAGAGGTGAGAGTCATCAGCCCGAAATGGTAGGGAACCACCATTATGGCCTAATTCTGGAAGGAAGAGGAGAATGGTCCTTGGGCTCACCTCTTTCTCAGCACCATCCTCCTGATCCTCCACAATTTTTTATGGACATTCCGAAGCTTTGGATACCACAGCCAAAGAAATGCGGCCCAAGGGATTTCAGGGGGTCTATAGGCTCAAGAGACATGGTGGCGATATTCAGTGCAAGGGTCCCAGTATGGTCACAGTGATGGTGTTGTCATAGAGCTCAGCTGTGGTGCGTATTGGTGGCGATGCCAACATGGTGGTAGTAGGGCCATGTGAGGATATGCTGAGGGGCCTTGTTGATATTGGGCACATAAAGAACTTGGAAGAAATAATGTGATGCCATTTCCTCCAGTTCACAATCCAAGTCTTCACTAGAGAATGGGGGAAGCACAGCAGGGAAAAGTCCCATACCAGGTGAGGACCCAGTGAGATAGGTCACTTAGCTTGGTGCAAAGAAATATGTCAGATACACAGAGATTCTTTCTGTGCTGGAATTCAGACGGTATTGATGGATGCAGTGCCATTGGCAGTACCAGGATTGATGGAGATATTGCTCATACCAGTTGTTTTGGTGCCAGGTGTGACATTGATAGAAACACCAATAGAGAATTGTGTACCAGAAATGCCTTTAAGTGGAACGCTTACTCCTGTCTTGGTCCCTCAGTGCCATTGACCTGGTGTCCATGTCCATCAGGTCCACAGGCTTGTCAATGGTATCTGCCTCTGTAGATTTCAATGAGCTGTGGTACTGGGCTGGGACTGTCTCAGTGCCAATGGCACTGAGACAATAGAGTGTGCTGGAGATCATTTGAAGCCTCACTGTGGTGATCTCCTGCACTGGGAGTGCTTGTCTATGATGGGATCACCTTTTTGCAAGAGAGGCGCTTCCCGGTAACCTGGGCATATCCCACTGGGGGAAAAGGGTCACCAATGAAGAAAAGGCAGGAAAAATACATTTATTCTTTTATTTTGTTATTTATTTACAGAGAGAAAAATAAGAAAAGGAAAAACCTATAACTTTATATGAAGTACTAGAAGGCCAACTATAGAATTGCAAAATCAAAAGCAATGGTAATAACAGACTGTGACTACCTCTGTCTCTCCCCAGGGTATTTGAGAAAGAACTGAGTGGAAGTTACCCGACCGTGCAGACCAACCTTGCGTGTAAGGCCTAACGGACAGTGCTACCAAGATTCTCACCAGCAGTGCAGGGATGCAAGCACACCTATAGAGGAGCACCCACAGGGACTCTACTCGAAGAATAGCTTAGTAACACTGATTCTTCTAAATGCCCTAAGCAAAACACTGATTCCTCTCAGCTAGGCAATCAGCTAGCAGAAATGCCTTCTAGAACCTGTTTTTCTCCAAGATAGTTACACAAAGCCTGTAATCTGACAGGTTTCCATTTGTCATTACTGCAAACAAAAATGCCAACATCCAAGCACATGGACACACAGTCCATGTACTTATTGAAAATAAGCACCCTGGGTGTTGAAGCTTAATCACATAAATCTCTTTTATCTCTTAAGTATAGACCTGCTTTCCAGACCAAACCAGGTTTAATGGCACTCAGAGAACCTCACTAATTACATGTTGTTCTTAACTGCAACCAAGATACAAAGTCCAGGTCACCTATATAGCCCTGAGACAATGGACGAATCTTGTGATCTCCATCCTCCTCTGGAAATTCCGCTGAGAAATAATAATATATGATGGTACGTACCAACACATTAGCAACAAAAGGAAGTTCTAGTAAGCAAGACTGAACCACTATCCATTTCACTCCTCAATAATCTTTCCAGGAACCTGCAGTGACCTGAAATAAGAGGATCATAGATGGGTAGCATCAGGCAAGCTTTTGAGTACAAATCAATTGCCCACCACAGGCAAGGTAACGAGGGTCTCATCCAGCTTGATAAGGACTGTGCCCCAGACCTCAGTGATGTTGTTTATTCAATAAACAGTCTAACTGGAGAACGGATACACTGCAAATTTATGCAGGTATGCTGGGCCTATTACCACACCTTCAGGGAGAGCACTGTAATGATACCAGCTGAAGAGGCAAAACACAAAAATAACCTTGCCATTTCCCACCATGGAAGGTATCCAATATTGGGCAAGTGTCCTAAGAGCCAGAAACTACTTCAGAGTACAATGGGATCCACACAAATACACGTTCAACCTCCCTAGTCGGGTACTCTCTGGTCCAACGACATCCATGGTTTGGCATAATTGTAGTTAGTTGGATGTCCACTTGTAATGGGTATGGCCAAGTTTCCCACAATCCCATAGAGTTTGTTTACAGCCACAAGTTCTGGCTCTCAGTGTTTTGCACTGTTATTTAGCTCTAACTTATCCCTGTCTTCTAAAAACCCAGTAAGCAGTGAAAATGTTGGTAATGCTGCTAGACAATATCAACCTCCTTCAGCAAATTCTTTGGTTCAGCACCAGTCAGGGGCCAAGAATGCTGGATTAAAAAGGTTCAACCTGTATTCACAAGTAGAGGTGGAAATATGAATCAAGAAAGGATTGATTCTGGAATGGCAGAAAAAACAAAACAAAACCCTTGAATATCTGGAACAACAGTGATACCCAGTCATCTGTGGAAAAAGAAAAGCTCCTTTTCAGTAGAAGGTTTTGTGCACTTCTCCTTTTGCCTTCCTATCTCTCACTAGGCATCATAACATCACAATGCTTTCCGGTTCCTGTATCCTAAAGTATTCTCAGCAACACATCTTGGAGGGACAAAAGGTTTTTACTTCCACTTTGTGATAACAGGCAAGTGACTTTAGCAGAATACTGATTGTTATGTATGCAAACATCCAGAAGGACTTATACGTTACAGGACTTTATGGTTTCTATTTGGTGCCAAGACACCAAAAATAGTCCAAGTCAAATTGACTATGATCCTAAGGCTGACAGTGTTCAGAGCCATCTGCGTGGAGCCTCAAAGTGCTGACACATCAAAATACCAAAGTTTCCACTGAGATGTCACAATTCCAGCTGCCAAACCCTCCACAAGACACAGATATCCCCTGGATGAAATGGATTCTTGGCTATGGATCCTCAAAGTACCTTCTGATAGAAGATTAAATAGTATCAAAGGAGTCTGGAGATCCAGTTATCAGTGGACATGGGTCTGTCAACACTTTCTCCCAGGACCCAAATAATTAGATCTGGTCAGAACAGGGATTCTACTCTCCAGAAAATTTTGACTTCCTGGCTAAATCCTAAAATACTTTGATTCCCACTTGTGCTGCAATTCTTCTTGGGAGTTGTGATGCTTGTGCCTTATGCTCTCATTCTCCTCCATGGGCCTCTGTCTCTGAGCAAACCATGTTTCATAACACAATTTCTCCCTTCCTGGTGAGTAGTCTAGCCAGAGAGCTCTGTCCATTCTCCTCCATTTTGAATCAAGACATTCACATTGTTATGAACATATTTCAGTTTTCAATGAAATCTTGAAGTTTTCACAGAAAGCTTATTTAAATAATTTTAATTAAATACCCAATTTTCCATCAAAAATAGTTTTGTTAGAAACAAAGTATAATTTGCAGAGCTCAATTAAACACAATCTCCCAATGAATTTCTGCTGGGAGCCCAGGTCATATCCAGGCAATCTTTGGCTACAATGACAACACCTCAAGTGGACCTGCAGCGGAAATGGAAGAGAAGATAAAATATGTGCTGGAAAAAAAAACAAAAAAACCAACAGTAGATAGAACCGAAGCTACAACAAACAGCTTCTGTGGGAAATGCCTGTGCTGACAGCAGTCTTAAAAAGTTATCTAGAATTTTCTTGGCATTTAATAATTTGTGTATATTCCAAAAGGCAGAACCCCCTTACACACAGATATATATGTCTCAGAGCCAAAAATCTTACAAGCTAGGGGAGATTCTTGCATGAACTGCAGTGGAGACAGAGCCTACAAATGAGGATCCTGAACAGATGGCATCTCTAGATCATATAAATTACAGCCTCAGATAAAATACTTGGCTGTATATAGCTCATTATTGTACTGCTCATAGAAGTGTTCATTTCACATTTTCTGCTGTGTTTCACATATTTAGCCATTGAGAGGTCTTCTGATTCACAATCCTCCTTTCATCTGCCAGAAACATAATCCATCACCACCTTGAGAAGCACATAAAAGCAATCAGGAAGCATTAACAAAGGTAAAAGTAAAATTACAGTACAAATTATGACATCAATATTTCCCCACAATCAAAAAAATTAGCATTTAAAAATTCCAGTATCGTGCACTTTGACTGGCTGTCATACAAATACACTTAAGAAACTTCTACTACAAAGATCCACTAAGACCTGCATCACCATTGATCAATACTGCTTTGGGTTCATTGTAAAACTTGGGCCTTTCAGAAGCACAAAATGGATACACTGGTCCCCATCAAAAATGTTTGTTCTAATTATAGATTAGGAAGTCACATTTTAATGTGCAGTTTTTCTCTGAAAAATAATTATGTAAACATGGCACTTTCTTACTTAGTAGGCCTGTTCTGTGTGTCCAGTAAGTTATACCTGTTCAAGAATACATTTTTGTTACAAAGCCAATCCAGGTACAGGAGAGAATTGGATTCTGTTCTGACCCAAGCATTGTCTATAGATTAATACTAAGTAAGCCCCAACTGCAGAATCTTTATTGCTGTTAGAGGTAGAAAGAATCCAAAATGATCAGTAGATTACAGGTTGACTTTATAGGCCTGACAGAAAACATCTTTTTACTTGTAAAATAAAAGAGATTGTGTGCGCAAATCACAAAGTACACAAACTGCCATTTTTAAGAACACTTTTCTTCATTCATCTGAGAAAAAAGGTGTTGTCCTGAACTTTCTTAAAAGCAACCTGACTAAACACTTGGGCTGTTCCTCTCACTCATGGCACCTTGACATTTGCCCAAATATACACCACCAAAAAAGTCACAAATGTCCTATTCCTGGCCAAATGCAAGGACTCTTCATACTCATCTTCTTCGTTTTTTCTGCTATATTTGACATCATCATGCTCTCTTGTGCCGAACCCAACCCTGTTGGCTTTCTGGACTCAATAGCCCATTATCATCTCCACCACATTTTGGTATCACCACTACCTTACATCTCCCACTCTTTGTGGGTCTCACCATTCTTTCCTTTTTCTTTTCTCCTTCTACACCCTAACTTCTGTGAACCTTTCAGATCAGAATCTCAAATCTATCTTGGTACCCCAACCTCTCCCCCATCTAATCACTCACTACTGATTGATACACAATTTCCTGCATGTCCCACCACTAACTCTCACAACATAGTTAAAAGAATTCTTTCTGGTCAGCCCTCCACTTCCTTAGCGCAGTCGAAAACATCATCCTGTCACCCAGAACTCATAAGCTCAGTATTCTCCTGCAACTCCTCCCACCCTACATCAAAGCCATTGCTACATCCTCTTTCATTGCTGATCCTTCCCTTGCACAACAGGAATTTCAAGGGTCAACTATATCAGAGCACGGTAAAAAAAAATAGAACTATTTTCATTATGCAATCTGTTGAAGAAAAACTGAATTAAAAATGTATTAGTATATCACATCTTGTTATGTAGCACAAAGGAATGTAGTAAACGCCAAGTCAAAAGAAAAAAATAGTGTTTTATTAACTACCACACTGTTATAATACACTTTAAACGTACAATAAGGTAGCCTTTAAATTTGAGGTGGTTTTAAGAATAACGAACAGATTTTCAAATGTTTGTAAATAGGTGAACTGCTGTAATTATTGTTGTACATTTTTGAAAAATGGTATAGAACTTACAGACTGGCTATGTAACTTTATTTTGTACATTTTTCTATAACTGAAAATATAAACAGTAATTAAAAATAAAAAGAAAATTCAGCATAATAAAAAACATATATGTTTATCAGTTAAATGTACTGGATACATACAATTTAAGGGAAGAAGCAAAAAAGGAAAGGTGGTTGATATTTAAATGCAGATTGACTAACCAAAAGCTAAACAACAAACAAAAAAAAAAAACCCTGTAAAACCCCTAGTTCACTATGACTAATATCCATATGGTTGGGAGTATTGTCACTATGGAAGTGATTTTCAGTTATATTTGCATATGTTATATTTTTACTGGTAAATTACATGATGGCTTTTAAGGCCCTGGCAGACAGATGTTTTTGGAAACAAGATTGATAAAAATCACTGCTGAGATGCAATACACCTAATTTTTGGTCCTCCAATGTCAAGAAAAGGGATATATTTCCCTATAACATTTGCCTTACCACCCAAATGCCTCAACCTATACATTTTTAAACATTTTAAACTTTTTTTAAACATTGGTTATATTGCCCAACTTGGTTATTGAAAGAATATTAACAAGACATCATTTTGGCAAATTAAATCTTAAACATGGCTTTTCAAGAGGATTTAAAAGGTGACTATCCCTAGAGTTCCATGTTAAAATGTAGTTTTCAAAATCTTACAAGAGTAATGCTTAAAATATTGTACATAGTTAACCTAATTAAAATAATTAGCTTCAAAATGACAAGCTGATGAGCTAAGTAAAGCCTACACTATGTAACATTTGCTTGGAAACTTGATTTGTCAGTTATGCATAATAAAAATTCCAGTCATCAAGAAAATTACAAAATTTCTTTTATCATAACATGATTTCTTTTCACCCATCAACTTCTTTTATCTTACAATAGATAAATACCAACATGTTCTCATTTTTACACTAAACCACACAGGATTGATGCATTTGGTTAGACTACCATTCCCATCGTTAAATTCATTTTTTTTTAATATAACTTGGTAAAATTTCATCTCTTCTAGATTCCAAAAGTACCTACAAAACCCATGCAATTTTACCATTTTAATATACTATGGAATATCATACAAAGTAAGGCATTTCAGTGTCATGTATAACCAAGTTACTGTCAATCCAAAAATTTTTGCACATCAATAAAAAGATATCTAAGAACTCAGGAACAATATTTTTCTCACTACTGTATAAAAATAACCACAATTAATATGTATCTTGTGTAATATTTACTCCATTGTCTCATTTCCAGAAACTGTGACAAGCTGTAAAGGTATTTCAGTGTTGGTAAGAATATCTTGATTGCTGGTGCCAGATGTATTAACAGTTCCTATTCCCGACACAGACCCTTGTTGAATATTTGCAAGGATAAGTGTTGTTCCGCCTGCAGTAATCAAAGTATCATCAGGTGTTGCTTCCACTGATGCCAGCACTGTACTACTAGAGTGAATACCTTTTTTATTCTGATGTGTTTTAATGTGTTTGGCAAGGTGATCACTCCTCATAAAACGTTTTGAACATTCCGGACAGACAAACTTCTTCTCCCCTGTTACAAAAGATAACAAAAAGAGAAATAATCTTTACGAACAATAAACCATATATTTAGGAAAAAAAAAGTTTAATTTATGAGCCCCGAGAATTAAGATTTCCTTGTTCTTAATGCTAATGCGAAAGGCACTGACTAGCGAGACACTGTCAACTTGATTTTTTTTAAAGGACATGATTCTCTCACATGCACCCCATCCTCCTCCACACACCTTAAGATTTTTTCAAGTGTTTTTCTGTTCCCTTTCTGAGGTTACAAAGATTCTTTCAGGCATCATCCAACATGCTTGGATCCATCTGCTGATCCTGCAGTTTAACCCAGGGGTGGGCAATAATTTTTGATTGGAGGGAGGGGGGGTCATTCCAAGAATTTGGCAAGTGGTTGAAGGCCGCACTCTTCCATTATATTAATGAAGGAGATGTGGGAGTCTGGGATGGAGATTGGGTGCAGAACAGAGCTTGGGGTAAGGGATTGGGGTGTGGGATCTGAGAGTGAGTTGGATGAAGGAGGGGATTGTGACCTGGGGCAGCAAACTGGGGTACAGGAGGGAGTGCAGGTCTGGGAGGGGAGTGTGACCCAGGGTAGGGGTGCAGGGTCTGGGAGGGATATGGGTGCAGGAGAGGATTCTGGCCTGAGGAAGTGGTGTACGAGGAGGGAGTGAAGGATCTGGGAGGGGGCGGTAATCTGGGGCAGGAGTACAGGAGGGGGTGCAGGTATTTGTGCTGTGACAAGGGATAGCAGATTGGGGGGCAAGGTCTGGGAGGGGGTTGCGACCTGAGGAGGGGTGTAGGAGGGGATGCAGTGTCTGGGAAGATGTATAGGGGCTGGAACAGGGGTGCAGAAGGTTTGAATTACATGGGGTAGGTGTGCTGGGGGGCAGAGGGTTGGAGGAGGGAGGAGCTGGCGTGCTAGAGGCAGGCTCTGACTTGGAGACCTTACCTGGGTGGCTCCCAGCCAGCAGGTTCCTTAACCAGGGCCTCTACCTTCCATACCCCTGTACTGCTCACAGCAGTTACAGGAGCCATGTTTCCTGCTGAAAATACTGTAAGCCAGGAGGATGAGGGGGTAGGGGTACTACACATGCTCTCAGTATTCAGAGATGCACATGGCCCTGCAGAAGCTGGCAGCTTCACTGAATGCTGAGTGGAGACGGGACAGGCAGAGAGCCAGCTGAGGCTCTCATGGGCTGGAACTGGCAGGTTGGTGGCCCGGATTTGGCCTGACAATCATATTTTGCCCAACCCTGGTTTAACCTCTTGCACGGTAAGGAAAACAGAGTGCAGAGTTCTCCCAGAGTGAGGCTCAAGACTGATGCACACGACTAGTAGGTACATAAATTATACAGAATATATTGTCAAATGTCCCTTTAAGCTCTAAGAATTCTGAAGCCTCTATCACTTCATGATGTATTACAGTCCGTAGAAAACAAGTTGCTTTTACTAGAAATGATATATTTCTAAATTAAATATTTGGTATTTAATATGGGGTGGGGGACCTCTCATATTATTATTACAAAAGAAACAGATCACAGACCAAGTTTGCTCTCAGATATTCTAGCCCAACTTTCATGAAGTCAGGGACAAAAATTTGGCTGATTTAAAGAAATTTTTATCCTTCATATTCCTCTACTGAAATCTGCCAAAAATCAAATATTGATAACCTGTATGTGTTCTTCTGTGTCGCTGTAATTCATCACTGCGAGTGAATCTTTTACCACAGAACATCCAAGTACAAACAAATGGGCGCTCTCCAGAATGCCAGCGGAGATGGGCTCTCAAATGTGATGTCTTCCCATAAACTTTCCCACACCCTGGGATGTGACAGATGTGTTGCTTCTTTTTTCCCAAATTAGAGCCCCTGTTAAAAAAATACTAAAATTATTCAGCAAATAAGTTAAATTTCTCGTATACAATATATATTTTGTATGTTTTAGAAAAATGTATCCAAATAGTTCTACATGTTAATCTGCGTAGTTTGCCAGAGTAACTCCAAGTATAACAAAAGCCCTGTTTATGCTACAGGAAGTTGGATCTAAAATCTACAGCTCTTTGATGCTGTAGACTGTCATTTTAATGAAGTTGATGCTGAATTTCCAAAGTGCAAGCTTTTAAAGAAGTATGAAACTGAAAAAAAAAAAAACAATCATTACAGTAGACCAATATCAAAATAGATAGCAGAAAGTCTAATTTATAATCCCCATATTATCAAGATTTCAATATCGCAAAGACTTGTGTATTTACAAGGAACAACTGCATTGTTGAAGTTGTGAAAGGAGAAGCTGGAGTAGATATAGTGTAATTGAATAGTCACGTAACCACATGAAATCTTATTGGTTACATGACTATTCAATAGTGCCCAGGGGTGGGGCTGGCAGCTAGTGTGCTCCCAGCCCCACTCCCAGGGAGCTCCCAGCCACCCTGCGCTGCTGCCTACATCAGCAGTTGAAAAACCAGCTCACTATGCAGACCAGCTGCCTGCTGCTGCATGTTGCTGCCTCCGATAGAGGCAGCAGTGCAGGGTGGCAGCAGCTCCTGTCCGTAGGGGGTCTGAGCTTCCCGCAGACAGAGGCTGCTCCGCCTCCCACAGAACAGCCTCTATACGTGGGTAGCTTGGACACCCCCATGAACAGGGGCTGCTGCCGTCAACCAGTCTGTCCACGGCAACAGCCTTCCCTTTGCAGCAGTCTTCCCTTCCTTCCACCCCACCGGCACTGATGCCTCTGAGGAACCAGTTTTGAATCCAGCCCCTCCCCCCCAGCAACTGCCTCTGTAGGAGACATCGGGGCGAGGTGGGACGGGGTGGGGGGGCAGGTACATGGAGACAGCATGTGTGGAGAGGTAAAAGCCAGCTCCCCACACTTATTGACTCCATCCTGCCCCCCACACCCTCCGCATGGAGTAAAAATTGATTCACTAGAGTGCAGAATCTGACCCTTCTGCTGTAAACACAAAACAAGAGCAATAGATGTTTCATTGCATAAGCTCAGTGCTCTCCTATTGTTACAGTCAAGAAGTTTATACAGGCGACCCCCGAATTACGACCGCCCGACTTACAACCCCCCACATTTACGACTGCGTATGACACAGACTACACGCGTCAGTACCAGTGCTGGCCAGCAGCAGGTGGCGTTTGAACTGGCGCACCGCCAGACCAGAGCCTTGCCCTGGGCCCTGATCAGCGCCACTGCGGGCCTGGAACATTTGCATGGCCTGTCCCTAGCAACTGCCCTGCTCCAGCCCACCGTGGCCTCTCAAGCCCAGTGTGCTGGAGACTACAAATCCCAGGAGGCAAAGTAGGTGGCTGTTTCTCCCGCCGTGTGGCCTCATGGGAGTCTCAGTGGGCAGGGCTGGGAGCTGTGGCTGGCTGTGTTACAGTAGTGCCCCGCCTGGTTGTATTTTTAGGGTATGAAATGGGTTTCCAGGAACAGAACTGCTATTTATAACATTGCGCCTATGGAAAATAAGGGTTTGACTTACAACGGTTCTCCAGGAACCAATTAGATCGTAAGTGCGGGGGTCGCCTGTAATTTTAGTGTCTTATTTTTTATCATTATTTGTTTTCTACATAACAAGTATTATACAGACCCTGTGGATGCATACCTCCCACCACCTTCTTTACAGTTGGGGCAGGTGCAAGCAACTCGTCGCAATCTTTTTCCTTCTTGATGTGGCTGGTCCCCTTCCTCGTCTACCACCTGTACTCTCAAATGTGTTAAATCATTGGTATTCAGCGTAGAATCACCACTAAGTTGCCACTCTTCTGGATCGGGCTCCTCCTCTTTAATCCTAATATCTAAGAAAAAGAACAAACATGGATCCGTGAGTAACCCATAAAACAGAAAAAAAGGAATCCATAATGATCAAATCTCTACTGCAGCGCAATGTCTATCATTCTAAAGTCAACACTTTTTAGCACATCCTGACATTGCTGCTGTGCCCTTGTAGCCATTCCATATTTTAAAAGTGTATTTAACTATAAATTTCAAAGAACAAGCCAAAACTAGAACATGTCTAAAATGTAGTTTGAACTGTTCTTGGTAGAGAAGGCCACCATGACCATTTATTTTGGCTGGGGCTCTTGGAGTAAAGTCCTTAAAGGGGTTTGAACAGTTTTACTGTATCACTTCAAAAACAGATGCAAGTTAAATTGGTGCAATTCTCCCAAGCAAACAAAGCGTAAAGCTAAAAAATGTTAATGCTACACTTATTCAAAAGCTTAGTGAATGGTAAAAGGTACACTAAAATACTTGAAAAATAAATAGAAAACTACTAAAGGTGTTATGTTATCTGAATACACGTATTTGTAATTTTAAAATTACACATTTTAAAGGTAAATTGAAAGATTTACCTGAGACCCAAGTTCAAGGCTTCTGTTAAGACAGAACACCATCCTGAACAAGTATATCAGAAATGGACCTCTATTCCTAATACTGCCTTAGTTTGTAATTTCAATACATACAAGAAAAAAAAACAGAATAAACCTAAATCTGAGCAATAGCAGGTGAGTGCAGAATGGGGAAAGCTTTTTCAGAATAACCATTTTCTGCATTCAAAGACCTTTTCAGTTTCAGGTTTATTTTTAGCGAAACCCAACACAGCAAAGTTTTACTCTCTTTAAATTAACAGCTACGTTTATGTAGTGTGTTGCATTATCTCTTCATTTACAGAAATCAAATTCCCCCAAAGAGCACTTCTGAAAAGACTAAGGATGCAAGAAAAATATAAACAATTCCCATGAACTTGAAATAATATATTGTGTCATCTTAGGGTTTAAATTTATTCAAATCAGCCAAAACAAAACTAGAAATTAAAGTTAAAAAACTATTTCAGAATTGTTTGCATTTTTGTATTATTTCTACATTATAACAATTTCTTTAGATAGTCTTAAAAACAAGACCAGCTTAAGTTCTGGGCACATACAAAAAGTAAAATTTACAAATGGGACTATGCAAAAAAAAAAAAAAAAAAAAAAAAAAAAAAAAACACACCACTTTCGAAAACTTTATTGCTCAAAATAAAGGTATTTTCAAAAGAAAACTCCCCGCCACATGAACTGATCATCTTTCTCCTCCTCAAATGCTTGTGAGACAAGCCCTAAAATTAAGAATATAACTCTCAATCAGTGTTTTTGTTCAGGTAATTGTCCTTTAGGGACCTGGAAGAAAAACAAGGGAAAACACGCAGGAAACAATCAGACCTATAAAAATTACTCAAAATGCCCTCCCAAGTATTTTAGTATGCCACAACTTTCACATGGAAGATTATGTAGAACAACGCTGGTATTTCATTTCCTTAGCTGCCTTTTGGTGTTCTACTGAACAACAGTGCTGAAAGGCTTGACTGATGGACAAGGCCCCCTGTGCTTTGACACAAGCTGGATCTTAATTCTCTTGCAAGGTCCTTTGATTCGAGGACAAACTATTGGAAAATCTGTGGTTGCTTGATATATATTTTTACTATACAGGCTTTTATTAAGTATGAAACAAATAGTGCCAGCAGTCTTATCTACTGCTCTTATATTTATATTCTCTCTCACACTTTGCCTTCCTGTCTGTTTCAAAATGCCATGTATTTTATTCAGATGAAATGGACAATTCACAACTCAAAAGCTAATTGTTTCAGGTTTTCAACACCACCACAGAACACTGAGAGCTCATGAAGGTCCACTACAATGGCTCCCCCTTTTCAAATTTTTCTTGGCAGCTGTGGGGCTAGATGCAGGTGTGTGTTTGCTATGGGGTTTCTCTTTTGAGGAGGAGGAGGAGGAGGTGGGAATAATACAAAAACTGATCTTCTGGTGTACAATTCTGTAGAAAAATACAAAGAACCCTGAATAAAATCTGCAATCTGAGATTATAGATATTTAATGGACAAAACTATAAGCAAGAAACAATGCTTCAGAGCTGAACTTAAAAAAGGAATGAATACCCCAGTCCAGGCTGAACGTCACTAGTCCAGCACATTGGTCTGGAAACACCCATGGTCTGGCATGATTTCAGTTAGCCAGATGTCCACTTATGAGTGTGGCTAAGTTTCCCGTGCTCCCATGAAGTCTGATTACAGCCACCAGTCCTAGCTCTCAGTGTTCTGTGTTATTTAGCTCGAATTCACCCCTAAATGTCTTCTAAGAGCCCAGTAAGCAGTGAAATCATTGGCACTGCTGCTGGACAATGCTAACAATGTTGCTCGGCAAATTCTTTGGTTCAGCACCAGTCAGGTCCCCAGGGTGCCAGACTATGATTGCTACAGGTTGAACCTCTCTAGAGTTGTAGGACTGGAAGGGACCTTAAGAGTTCATTTAGTCTATAACGAGGTGAAACTGAGCAGATGTAAATTCCATGTACAAAAATTGTTCATAAGCAGGGTTTGCTGTTGCTGCTACCATGATGACTAGGTAATCTACTATGGAAAGGATTTTTCCAAAGCTTGATATCAATCTGGTATAGCTGGGCAATTTGCTTCTCATTTCACATGACAAAAGCATCAGTCAGATTAGATCACATCACACTTAAGGCAAAAGGCTCTGGCCTGTATCTCATAAATTCCCATTTCTGTTCTGCAATCAACTGGATTTCCAGTAGGATGAGAAATTCAGTCTCCCCCAAAGACTAAAAAAAAAGGTAAAATAAATATTTCACTTAGAGAAAGCTTCTTTATTTGACTAATATCTGGCTTATCTGCCTTTCATGCCTGCAGGATTATCATCTGAGACTACCTGAAAGACATGGGTGGTTTTCAAGCTTTGTTGAACCTGTCCAGTGGTACCAAAAAAAATTGTTTTAAGTGAAATTCTGTTCACTTACTAATTTCTTAGTAATTCTGCAAGAAAGCAGGTCTCAGAACCAAGATTTTATAAAAGCAACAGTATAAGCTAGGTCCTCAAACCAGCCTCCTCGTCGTTAAAATGAGCAAATCAGCTATCTACTTCCCAGAATGCAGCCACCTTAACCTTTTACCTCAACCATCAAGACCAGCTCAGCTGATTAGCAATGATAATCTATCTATATATAGAAGTGTATGAAGAGTTGTTAAAAATTTGCAATAGAATTCTAATCTAACTCTTTATCTTCCTGTCTACTAAGGAGACAGTTGTGCTTCTGATCCTGTCAATACCCAGGACAGTCGCATGCTCTCTTCCTGCCTCTTTCGAGACAATGAACCTCAGACATCTTTTTCAGGTAAAATATTCAGTGATTTATTTACAAAGTTTGTCCCCACCATGTTTACAGATTGTGCAGCAACTTTAACTGTAACTAAGGATGTGAAAGGTGAACCAGTTAACCAATAAGTATCACCCTTAACAGGTGATGTTTATTGGTTCCAGTTAACTGTTAACTGGTGGGGGGCTCAAGCAGCTCCCCAGCTGACACAGGTAGCCTCTGTCAAATTTGGCACAATCCCCATATTTAAGCATGCATGGGGCATGCACTTGAAAATGCTGTGATCAGAGTGCTGGATCTGCTGCTTTTCCCCAGTACTCTGACAGGCATGATCTTAAACCTCAAAGTACTAAGAGGAAGAACTGAGAGGATTTCTGCTTGAGTACTATTTTAAAGAAAAAAGATTATTCAGCTACTTAAGAATTCACATGGTCACTTTAGTCCTCACTTCAGGTGAGCTCCCCATCAGTGTAGTGAAAAGGGGAGAACCCCACACAGTTGATGCAACCCATCCATCCATAAATGCTTTTGGTAAACATCACTGGATATAATGAGCCATATTAACACAAATGCAGCCTCTTCCCCGACACCAAAATCATTCAGTCTACCTATTCTCCATGTCTCCCATTCGAGAGGCAAAATTATGGCTCTCGGACACCATACAGATTCTGCAGTGGCCCTTTAATATACCTAAATCAACTTCTTCACTGCTATTAGACTAGACTATGAGAATCTATCGGAAAAAGATATGCAAAATGCGCTCCACATTTTGCGTATCTTTTTCCGATTCTTTTGTTGGAAGAGGCTTTTCTGAAACTTGGCCCGTATAGACTGGGCCAAATTTCGGAAAACCCCCTTCTTTCGAAAGCTCCCTTCTTCCTCGTGGAATGAGGAATACAGGGGCTTCCAAAAGAGCACATCTGCTCTTCCACACGCACAAAAAAAGAAGAGCAAATGCGTTCCCTGGACACAGCGGAGTTTTTTCAGGATACCTCCTGTATCCCAAACACCACCACCCCACCCCACCCCCAGTAGACTAGCCGTACCCTTCGAGTTAAGTTATAGAGAGATCTTTAGACTAGAGTGCAGACATTCAATTTGCAATTCCCACTAATTATTTCTATATCATTGGATCGCTTTGAATGACTGAGAATTTTTTTTTTTAAATATGGAAGACAAAAGGCACCCCTGTCCTCCTACAGGATGTCAGGCCTCTGTGATTCAGTTTCTCTCTTTCTGCAACGCAGGAATGTCCTCCACATAGCATCACAGAGTACTAGAACTGGAAGAAACCTTGAGGTCATATTGTCCAGTCCCCTGCACTTGGGGCAGGACCAAGCACCAACAGCATTGCACTGACTCATATTTAGCTTGTGGCCCACTATGACCCCTAGACCCCTTTCTGCAGTACTCCTTTCTAGGTTGTCATTTCCCATTTTGTATGCGTGCAACTGATTATTCTTTCCTAAGTGGAAAACTTTGTATTTGTCCTATTTACTTCAGACCCCTCTCCAGTTTGTCCGGACCATTTTGAATTATAATACTGTCCTCCCAAGCACTTGCAACCTCTCCCAGCTTGGTATCATCTGCAAACTTCATAATAGTACTCTCTATACTATTATTTAAATCATTGATGAAAATATGGAACAGAACTGGTCCCAAAACAAATCCCTGCGGACCCCACTCATTATGCCCTTTCAACATGACTGTGAACCATTGATAACTATTCTTTGGGAATCGTTATCCAACTAGTTATGCACCCACCTTACAGCAGCTCTATATAGATCAGCAATGGGCTTCCTAGTCTAGTGAGTAGGCCACATAAGTGGTACTCCATCTCCGTGGGCCACAAGATTGTTGTAACCAAGACCATCTCCCAGGATAGGGTAGTTTTGCTAACTGCGCTTGCATACCTAGAATTTGTGGGGTGCGCCAAGTGAACTGTAGCAGCACTTTAATTGTATGCAGGGGGAGCACGTGGCTCTCACAGTCAATGTTGTGTGCAATCAGCACACACCTCTTTTCACATGCCCTTGCTTTTAGCACATTTCACTTCAGTAGCCTTTTTATGAAAAAAAACTACACAGACGGACACCTGCGGAACCTGGCCACCCTGCCCATAGGCAACAGTTAACAAAATGTCTTGTGGCTCACACACAGAACCCTGATGGGCCACATGCAGCATTCAAGCCACTGGATGCCCACCACTAATCTAGGTTGTATTTCCCTAGTTTGCTAATGAGAAGGTCACACAAAACTGCATCAAATGTCTTACTGATGCCACGTCTACCACTTCTGTCAAAGAAAGCTACCAGGTTGCTTTGACATGATTTGTTCTTTCAAATCCATGTTGTTTCTTATCACCTGCATTCTAGATATTAGAAAACGAGCATGTGTAAAACAGCTCCCTTCAATATCATAGCTCTCCTTGCTTATATTTTTGGATGGGGAGGAACTCGGCTGGTATATTAGGCAAGAGTCACATTTCTTGGGTGTGATTTTTTGTTTGTGCTAATTTAAACTAACTTTCTCCTCCAATTCTCCCAATAGCAGTACTCTTCTCTGTCTCAGACTAATCTCTTCAGATCAGGACATTTTTGTGAGTCTTGTAAAGTGTCAGTGCTTACTAAGGGTCATCTTTCAGGAATCCCTGCTGAAAAATATATGAACTTGCTGATAACCAGGAAAGCCTATAGTAAACTTCAAGAAGAATTTTCAGTATACATCCTATTATAAGTTAAGCAACACTCTTAATGGGTATCTGATCCTTTTGCTTCAACTCCACCAAAATTGAGACTGAAGCACTTCAGTGAAATAAAGGGGATCTAACTAAAAGTCCCAAATATAACTGGTGGGACGTTCCCCCCAACTATGGAACCTGGCTGTCCTCTGAAGGCCCTGCTTCAAATACAGCAGGCAGTGTAACAGGAATGAGGAATCAGATTCTAGGCAGCACTGCTGCCTTTGGCAGCTAGTAACATACCGTCTGTCATAACTCACAAGGCTTTCTAGAGCTGCTTATATTACATAAAAGGCTAGTCAGGCTTCTGAAGCAGCCCTTCAGAAACATGCAAAGGTGGCCTAAAACTATCTTATTACCCCTCTTCTTTAACTCTTAGAAGTGGCACAGAGCAGATTTTTAAATAAAGCAAGTTTAAGCCTTTTGATTTTCCTCCCATAACCTCTGTTCATCATTCTGCATTTCTCCTACAATACTAAGTCCTAAACCAAAGGAACAAATTCCCGAATATCAATCCTGCAATACTTCAGGGCCAGATCCAATACCCACTGAACTCATTGTATTTAACTGGCTTTAAATCAGGACTTAATCTATCATCATCATCAATTGTTGCATGAAGAATAGAAACCTAAAAGGCTAAACTCAAGTCTTGGTAGGCACAGTCTTTCATTTCACAATTAATGAGTATTAACTAGGTATGTTAGATAGCTTGTAACTGAATAGTTGTGCAAGCGCATGACATTTCAGTGGTTACACGACTACTCAATAGTCCCCAGAGGCAGGGCCGGCAGCCAGTGCGCTCCCAGCTCCACTCCTGGGGAGCCTCCTGCCACCCCACGTTGCTGCCTATCTATCAGAGGCAGCAGTACAGGGTGGCAGGTGGAAGCCAGGCTGTGAGGGGAGGTAGTTTAAAAAATGGCTTCTCATGCAGACCAGCTCCCACCTGCTGCCCCACAGCAGCACAAGGTAAGTAAAATTACTAGATTATGGCTACATTTATGTTCATATGATAAGGATCTCAGGGTCTGGCATAGATAGGATTAAATTTCCTTCATCAACAGATTACTACTCCTATTTTCTACTAACCAGCACAAATTGATTAGCATGTATGAATTAGGAATGTCAGCCCCCACGTGTAAATATGTAGCCGGTAAAAATTTTAGCAGTTACACATTTACACAAATACACAATTTTTAATATCCCTAGTATGAATGATGAGGCGTTTCATTGGCAGCAGCCACCTAATATTCTGAGCAGCTGTGTATATAAAACTATAGGAAGACACTACTGGGGAAAAAAGTACTGGGCTTGAAAAGGGAACCAGGACTTTGCTCCTTCTTCAATAGTTCTTAATGACACAAGCTTTACGTTGTGTCGTTTACTTTGGAATTATAGCTGAGGAAAACCCTTAGGCCTTTATATTTGGATACAGTCAGCAGCTCAACAATTATCTAGAGAAAAGTCTTCAGAAGAGCTAACATATATGGTCTCTCTTTTTTAACTTTTACATCTCTCTGAAAACACAATAAAAAGTCTACATTTGGACAAGAAGAAATTATATTATGTGACTAATTTTGGGGGGAATGGCTAAGCAGTAACATAGCCTCCAAATTCACATTGTGTGCACCTTGCCTCTCATTATTACACTGGGCATGCAATATGTCACTGGTAAGTGCAGCTAAAAGGAGAAAGCTCAGAGAGCTTTCCTTAAAGTTAATTTCTCGTAAAATTATCAGCAACTGGTCCCTAGGTTAAAAAAAAATACCTTTTTGCAAGTATTTGACATTTTGGAAATTTACTATACTTTATTCTCCACTCCTTTTCAGATGGAGATAGCTTTCGATCTGACTGTCTACTACTTGCTTTTCCCACTCTGGACAACCACATGCAGAACAGAGGGTGATATGAGTGCTTGAAACATCTCAAAAACAGGATGTTAACCAATTTAAGATGACAACTTTCCTTCAGAATTGATTCAGTATAATGAAAAGTTCTGCATATATGTAAGATATTGTACACATTGTTAGAACCAAAAGCAGTAACAACCTATTTTTCAAGTAAACTAGAAAAGAATCCCTTTCTCACTAGACTTATTTTGCTGTACCTGACTGTCTTCCTTTTCGATTCTCCGCTTTCTTTACTCATAAGGCCTTTTTGCTTCTGATGCTGACTAAGTCTCTCAACAGTAAAAGGTGTCCTCTTCAGATTACCTTGAAAACCAAGGTAGAGAAGGGCACCTCTTAACAGTAAATTCAAGACTGAAGGGACCAAAACCTAATTTGGCCTACATCACAATTGCATAACAGCTCACATGATTTTATTCAAACTTCACACACACCAATCAGTTTTGGCCTAAGATTAAGCATAAGCAATTTTTTATTTTTCCTGCGGTTGTCAACTCCAAAAGGAAAACTCTGAAGAGTAAAAGCAGAATACAACCTAATTATGCATTCTATGAAAGGAGGATCTTAAGTGCTTCAGCTTATCTAGTAAAATAAAGAAAAACAAAGAAAACCTTTCCCCTGGCCTCATCTTAAAATTCAGCAATCCTCCTCCTATGTAGTAAAGATGGATCGTTCCAACAGCCCAAAATAACCTCTATCATGTAACTTATTGATTTACCTTCTCTCGTTTTATTATTCTTACCTCATCTCTTCCTCTTTCACTGAAAAAACTAAGCTCTTATTCTCCCTTTTTCAGACCAGAAAAACATAACTTCTCCAATCCTAATGATTATACCCCATACCTGTTGTGTTATGTGAAGATCCTCTAAGAGGAAATCTATATTTTGAAATCTAGAGTTACAAATAAAAAGGGAGGACTGAAACTCTATACTACAGCAGTAGAAAACTGTGGTGAATGGAGATAGCATTCAGCCATTTTAAAATAAAATATCAAATCTTTGGGAGAAATCGGAAACATTGGAGGTGAATATTTAATCTGATTCTATTGGTTTGAAGAAACTATGCTGAAAGTTTCTGCAAAGACAGCCACCAAATATGGATTTAATTTTTTTATTTGTGATTTTTGGGGGAAAGGAGTGCTAGATCATCTGCAGGTGTGGCAGGTTAAGTATAGAAAAGGAAATTGAAAAAAACCACACTACTAAGCCATCAGACCAATAGCAAAATTGCCAAATTGCCCCTCCCCCCTTTTTACTTACCTTCCTCCTTTCCTGGCCATTGCAGACACACTGTCAGTGAAGACTTGATGGGTGTCCTTGCACCCATTCAGAAGGCATTCAAACATTGTGATGCAAGTCATTCCCCTCCTGAAATGGCCCAGAAACAAGGGGCCAAACTAACTGACATTGCTACTACTATACCATGGCAGTCTTCATTTTTCACTCGTGTGCATACTTTTTCTCTTTTAGTTTCTGTATGTTTTCCCTTCTCATTTCTTCCCTCTTGTCCAGGATCATGTTTCTAGTAACTATTTCAGAAACAGGGGCATAGTCTACATGATCCCATACCAAATTTAAAACTTTACAGAAATAAAGTGGTTTGAAATTCACATTTCTATATAATAAAGTCTATTTGCCAAATGATACCAAAAAGGCTTTTTTGAAATTAACTCTGAGGGTTATACTTTACTTTGCTATTGCTGTTCTAAACAATTGCTGTTCTAAACAATTTTCCTTAACAGCTTAATGGCACAACAGAATATGGAGCTGAGAGGCCCATCTTCACAGGGAAAAGAATCAGAAAATAGCATTATGGTTTATTAGTTAGAATGAAACTTTGAAAAACAACATTGCTGGATACACAATAGTAATAACCATTCAAGACCAAAACTACCAAGTCTTTGACAGCTGGGCCCTGATTCAGCATAGTGCTTAAGTAGACATTTACCTTTAAACCTGTGAAAACACCAATTGATTTAATTGGACCTACTCATGCTTAAGGACCATGGTTAATCAGAGCCTTAACTAACATGATTATCTTAAAACACACATGATCGTCAAGTTAGGATTTTTAATTCATTAATGGAAAGTCACTTTTCCTAAATAATTACAATTCTTAACTTATCTATGGAAATATATGTCAAACATTTTAATTTTTGTTATCTTGAAGCATTAAACATTATGCAAATAAGTTATACTAGAAAGTAAAAGTCACTCAATCTTAAACAGCTGCCATGTAGATGTTTGTGTATTTGTTTCACTTCTTCCCTATACAAGTTCTGTAACTAGTTTTGTTCAAAATAAATCTGTAGGAAACAAGTTTCACAAAATAGCCGATCAATACCGGCAGAGGTTCTCAACCTCAGATACATGACATGCTGAAATCCAGGAACATTTTCAGAAAAGCAGAGGCGGTATCCTCAAAAGTGTTTGAGTATTTCCACAAAACTTGATAGATTATAAGATGAGGATCCCTATTAGAAGTAAGGTAAGATAATGGCACTGCTGCTCTGTAAATCTGATGATCAGACTCCCCTCAATTTAGAAGAGGGGGATCCTCTGCTTCAAAAAGACTTAGAGCATAGACACCATTTTAGAAGCTGCTAAATGTTGACTACTTTAATATGAATAGTTGAAAAGCCACAGTAACTTACATTTTAGAGTGAATTTTACTACATGATGCAACAATTGTTTTTTGTTGATCAGTTGTTCAAAGTACTAGTATAGCTTGATCAGCTAAATGCATTTTGTATGCATCCACAGCAAAACAACACAGTTATAATTACCACTGTCCAAACAAACTACACAGTTTTAAAAAAGCCATTTTTCACAAAGAGTTAGAGTAAGATAAATACCTGCAGGACTGTCAGCATTTTCTCCTGGGTGCAGCTGAATACCAGCCGAATCTATAGAGTTTACTGTAACTGTCTGCAGATTTGGCAATTGAGCAGTGCTCAGACTAACTGGAGTTGAAGTCAAGGCCCCACCTGCTGCAACTTGACCAAGAGTAAGAGTCTGCACAGGTGTTAGAGTTATCTGTTGACCAGGCGCATTCTGAATCTGCAAGTTTTGCAAGTTTTGGACACCTTGCACTTGAAATGTCTGCCAAGTGATCTGCCCAGAAGGGGTCACTGTTTGTGCCTGAATTAAAAAAGTTCCAGGATTGAGCTGCAGCTGTAGATTTTGTAGAGCCTGTTGCGATATACCTTGACTTGCTTGCACACCATGGATTGTCTGTTGCGCAATACCTTGTACAATTTGGGCCTGACTGGTTGGTTGCTGAGACTCCTGAAGTTGTATGTGTTGTACAATAGGCTGTGCTGTAGAGACCTGAATATTCTGAGCCTGTGTGTCATCAGAGACAGATGTCTGGATGTAATTTCCCTGAAGGTCAGAACTGTGTACTTGCCCACTAGTTGTGGTCAAGCTGTTTGCATTTTGTTCCAATATACTTGTACTGTCTATGGTAACAGGCAGTTGTGATGAAGATGATGTTGGCACAAATAAGTCATTATCACTGGTAGTTTCTGTAATTTCAGGAGAAACTTGTTCACCAGTCCTTTCAGAAGTATCTGAACTATCCATGGTCTGTCCAGTATTTATCAAATGTCCATCCGCATTAATGCCCGCAGTCATGGTTTGAGAACCACTGTTGAGTCCCAGAGAATCTAGATCAACACTATTGATGGGTACAAAAGTGATATTTCCTGGTAGTCCAAGAGGGACATTAGCAACTACTTGTGCTTGGCCAGGAAAGGAAGAACCACCAATTGCAACTCCCTGAACCTGAACTTGACCAGACTGTGATAAGAGATTCTGAATATTAGCTGAAGGTGTTCCAGAGGCAATTATGGTTTGATTAGAGCCAGGAATGATCTGAATTTGACCACTTTCTTGATTGATACCACCATTATCAGAAGAGGTTGCAAAGCCAAGCTGAACCTGCTGACCATCTGCAGTCTGGATCTGGGGTATTACTTGGTATTGTACGTTAGATACTGTACCATTTGATGAATCTGATCCTGGTGCAACAGAAAATATTTGTTGATTTTGCAAACTCTGAATGGGAAGGACATATTGTCCACTTGAAGTTACTGAAGCAGCACCTGGAATCTGAACTATATTACCAGCTTCATCCTTTATGGTGGTGGGAGCTGCAGACAGAACCTCCCATCTATTTGGAGTTCCTGCTAATTGTACAGAAGCCAAGTCTCCTGTCTGAGCAAAAACAAAAAAGGAAAAACATTTAAAATATGATATACAGATCATATATGCTAGAACAAGTATGCACTGTAGAATACTATATTGTACCAGAGGTTGGTATGCCAGGGACACACATGCAATGTAACCCACATGAAGTAACTGACTCAGACCCACAAAATAAACAGCTTTGTATTTCAGCGAGTGCCTACATATTAGGTATGTTAAAATATATTTAATCAAGTAATACAAGGCAATGGCAGGGGGTGCGGGCTAAGCAGCTCCCCGGGAGCTGGTGTGCAACAGAAACTGGCTTTTAAGCCGGCTCCCCATGCATACAGGGAGACTGCATGTAGGTGCAAAGGTTAACTGATGAGCCTAGGCTCATTGATTAACTCTGTGTACGGTTACACTTTCACATCCCTACTAAATATATCACAAAATCAAGTTCTACAAATGAAAAGATTACATAAATTGCTCTTTCATTAGAAACAAAATAAAAGAGCTTTTTCATTATTGTGTAAAATGCAATTTAAGAATTCAGGGTAACATTCATAATGCTTACATATTTGTGTATTCATTTGAATTCCTGATAGTTAAAAATGTATCTTATCCATTTAAAAACCATATACTCAAATTCCTCTTTACCTGTGCTACTACCACTACCGTAGATTAACGTAATTACTTAAATGCTAGTTTACGTCTCACTATTTATGCTGTTGATGTTTTCTAGCTTACTCAGCTTGAATAATGAAACTATTCTTATCTACTTTAGTCAGTTTTTACTTTGATTCCTATACCAGAAGCAATGCCAGACTGTTTATGAAAGCACTGCAAAGTGATGAAAAGCTTTCAATTGTAATGTTTTGCATAGAAAATAAGGCTGTTCAAATTATTTTAAAAAATTGTAAGATTAATAATTGCAATTGATCACACTATAAAAAATATAATTTATCTAAACATTTTAGATGTTTTCTACATTTTCAGTTACCGTATATGCTCAAACATAAGCCCGCTCATTTATAAGCCGACCCCCCCAAACTTACAGAGAAAAAAACGGTAAAAACACTGACCCATTTACAAACTGACTCCAAAGTACAGACTTCCAGTCCCAGCTTATCAGCGTCAGCGCAGACTGAGGGACATACAGGCTGTAGGAACAAAACCTCTCAGCTCCCACTGGCTGCTGTTTGCTGTTCCCAGCCAATGGGAGCTGAGAGGCTCTGTGCCTGCAGCCTGGACATCTCTCAGCCTGCACTGCTTCCCATGGCTCCCATTAGCTAATGGACCCCTGCCCATTGGTCTTCTACCCTGCATGTAGTTCAGCCATACAGTCTACCCTGCCCACCTACCACTGCAATTCTAGTGGCAGCTGCAGGCATAGAGCCTCTCAGCTCCCAGACAGGGAGAGCTAGCTAGCTGCCTGTGCTCAGATGAGAGGCTCCAGGCCGGCAACCAGCACGTCCTTCAGCCCATGCTGCTTCCCGTGGTTCAGGAAGAAGCATCTAAGCTAGGCTTAAGGTACACTGACTCCAGCTATGTTTTTATATAGCTGAAATTGCATACTTTAAGCCAATCTTTGGCTGTAGTGTAGATCTGGTCTCAGACCCTCCCACCCAGCTTTAATCTTTTACTGGTTTTCCAGCATTAGATACAATTATTTCTGTCAAAACGAAAAGATTTAACCTTCTTCAGTCTTTCAATATCATTATTTAAGAAAGACCAAAAGACTCTCTGCAAGTAATGCAATATATCACCCTCCCCTAACAATCATATCACACTTCGCTCCCCTCTGCTATCTAGTTATGCCCACAATTTTGTATTATCATTTTAAGAGATTCTTTGGTTGCTAAAATGCTGTGAAAAATATACAGATTACTGTAAAAAGAGATAAGACTAACTGGTTGTATAAGTAGTATGTATTCCAGCTAAAGGTGCAGCAAACAGAAGCACAGGGGCTACCTGTTCTATAGTAATTAAAAATCATTTCTATTTTTCACTTTTATTATATTTTGGAAAAGGCAAAGAACAGAAACATGACTGAGGCTGCAGCAAACCCTAAGTCAGGAGTGGGGAACCTTTTTTGGGTCAGGGGCCACTGACTCACAGAAAAAAATCAGTCGAGAGCCTCGAACAAGTGAGAAGCAAAAAAACACAAAAAACAAAAACAACAAAACCCACCCAACACCAAACCCTCACCAACATGGACCCTGACTGAGAAGGAGAAAGACACTCCCCACATTGCCCTCACACACCAGAGCCTGGGCGGCCTACGCTAGTAGATTTTGTTTCCTCCAGCCCTGCAGTGAGGGATGAGGGTGGGGGGCTGGAGCACCAGCACAGTCTCCCCAGTGCTAGGCAATAGCCCTGAGCCTCGGGGAGCCAGATCCAGGCAAGCTAGGGACCACATCTGGCCCCTGGGCCTGAGGTTCCCCACCCATGCCCTAAGTTAACAACTGAAATAAATCAACAAGAAAGTTGCATACAGAACAGCACTACAAAAGAACTTCAGAATTATGAACAGCTTAGAATGGAGGTTGTTCATAACTCTGAAAATGTTTGTAAGGGCGTATCTAGACTACACAGAACAGTCGAAAGAGGATATGCAAATTCCGCGTAAAACCTCAAAAAAGGAGGTTTACACGACTTCTCGACAAGGGGGGGTTTGCCGAAAAGAGCCGCGTCTTAATTACTTTTGCTTTCAAAAGTGCGATCGGAAGAAGATATGCAAATTCCCGTAGAATTTGCATATCTGCTTTCAACTGTTCCCTGTAGTCTAGATGAGCCCTAAATGAACAAAACATTAGTTTTTTCTAAAGCATGCAACTGAATGTTGACTTAATTCAGCTTTGAAACTTTACTATGTAGAAGAAATATGCCACTTTTAGCCATTTTAATTTAAATGAAACAAGCTCAGAAAAAGTTTCTTTATCTTGTCAATATTTTTAATTTTCCCTTTATTTTTAGTAGTTTATGTTTAACACGGTACTGTAGTGTATTTGCTTTATTTTGTTGTTGCCTCTAGGAATGTAATAGTATCGTCAATTAACTGATTAACCAATAAGCAAAAGCTATAGACTACACATATTTCCCTCCCTCCCCACCTCCCTTGCCAGTACATTTTTAGCAGGCAGGCCAGCAGACTGGGACTAACCCCTGCTGCAGCTCTGCATTTAACGTGTATTAGGAGCCAGGAGGGGAGGCAGCCCAGCTCAGTTCTGGGTCCAGGAGCTCAGATCCTCCCCACCCAACAGGGGATGCTGCCACCTTGCGCTGCTGCCTCTGATACAGAGGCAGCATCGCAGAGTGGCAGGGGGGCTCCTCAAGAGTGAGGCCAGAGCATACTGTCTGCTGGCCCTGCCCCCAGGACTATAGAATAGTCAACTAACCGATAAGAATTTATGAGGTTACTCGACTATGCAATTAACCGATATCCCTAGATGCCTCTGCTACTGCCTAACTGTAATCTTCTGGCTCCAAAGGAGGTGTGTGGCTGACAGGTCAGTTCACAATAGAGATGTAAAATCCCATTTAAAAAGTGAACTGGTTAAATGGTATGTTTAAACGGTTAACCGGGATCCTGTGGCTGAGGGTTGCTTGAGCTGGGCCCACACCACGCAACAGGTGGGGACCCGCTCCAGCCGGCTAGGCTGTTGGTTTACCGGTTACCCCAGTATGTATGCCAGTAAAGCGAATGTGTACCGAGTAACTGGATAATCCTTTAAATCCCGAGTTCAAATCTCTGAGGTTCTAATATACTTGCCAAGACACCCTGCACAAGAAGCTTCCTTTCTGCAGTCTCCTGGAATCCTTTCCCACTTTTTCTCTTCAAGTGTTTTAGTTCTCAATGCTCCCTTTCCACTTATAAAGTCTACTGGTTGCACCATCGGGTAAATAAGGATCTCCAGGCAAGGTGGCTTTGAAGCAGCACTGCCATATATGGTGTATGGTTGGCTAGCAGATGTTTCCTGGACACATCTGCTAGCCATGTGTGTTGCTCCTACAGCTGCCTCTATGTGAACCATGAGCAAGGAGGAGCAGAAAAAGGAACTTCTGGCTACTACCCCAATTTGCTAATACCAGAACAGCAGACAGAACTTTCATAGCACGGACGGATGTTTGACAGCTTTCCCCACCCTTAACTGGCCCTTTACTATTTCTGTCACAATAAACTTTAGCATTTTGCTCTTTTCAAGATCACATAGTATGGAAGTTCTTAGAACCGTATTTAGCCATCTGTTCTGGAGGTAACAGCCCCTACTGGGCCCTCACACAGTGCAGGGACTAAGTTATGTTAATAATTCTAAATCCTACCACGACCTAAAAGAAGCAACTGAAATTTAGACAGACTGCTATAGATCTCAAAGGTTCAATCCTAAATAATATACTGTATGTCTTTAAGCTGTTAAAGGCAAAAGAGTTCTATTCAACAGGGTTCAGAAAGCGAAATCCTATGGGGCTGCCCTTTTAGAGGGGAAGACGCAGAATAACGACATCCAAAGATTCCACATGAGTTGAGAGAGGGGGAGGGACAAAGTCTAAGGAAGGTGCAGTGTCCACAGCAGAATCCAGCCCCCGAAGGAGGGAAACAGACATGACTAGGGAAATTAATAGGAAGCAGATGAAGGTCTTTAAGTTGAGCATCAGGAAGTGAAATTAAGCATAGAAATGGGAGGGACCAAAAACAGCAGCCAGGGACAAAGTGGTGGAAGAAGAAGCAGCAAACAGTAAACCCACCTGAAAAGGTCAGAGTCCTTTGGGAGTTATCAATGTTTCCTATGCTGCAGAAGGGAGACATGCTATGACTGCTGCCTGCTCTGTCTTTTGATTATTTATTTTATCTATTGGAAGTGCCACAAGCTTGTTACAGAAAGGTGTTCTCCGCTGAGGTTAGGTTCTCATTACAGAAGACCCTTCTCTTAAGAATTATGGTCAGGATGACTTGCTGCATCAACTCTAAATTACCCTAAATTGCTGCAGCAATCCTAAATTACATAGGATAGGAGTATACAAGTTCAGAGGAGGACCCCTCTGCCCTCAATTGTAGGGCAAGGGTTGATGGAGTAACATTTTCCCCTCTTATGAAAACTATAATAAGAGGGATGCATAACTGCACACATGTATACACTTCAGAAAAGACAGCAATCATGGCCCTGAGCACTCTGCTGGTAATTCTATCTACAAGCAGTCCCACTCTGTGTGTCCCTTTGAACGGGACAGGGCGTTTAGCACAGTGGAACCACTAGTGGATCTCAGCTAACCAAGAAGAGCAGAACCTGAGCACTCAGAGCCAGCGATGAATGCTATTATCCCTCCTAATACCAAGGTTGCTCAAGCTTCCAGTGGAGGAAGGACAATGGAAGTCATATGCTGATTCTAGATTCATCCGACTATCTGGGCAGTTCTGTGTAGTGGACAGGTTGACATGTTTCACTCTTATCCCCTTAACTACTCTGAGTTCCTTGATGGGTCATCTCCTATCCCTCATGCACTCCCTTATGTGGGTTTCCCAGACGAGCATTCCTGATTAAAGCTTTGCAGCCTCTCCTTGGACAGGGGATCCTTTCTCTGCTCCAACCCACCCCAGCCTTCTGCTTCAGCCTCTTTAGACTACAGATGTTAAGTATCGCGTAACTGACTAATCAAGTAGTCCCCAGCTGAACCCGGGCTCCATGAGGTGCTGCCACTTTTAAATGCCGCAAGGATCCTGACGCTGGGTTCATGGCGGCATTCAAAGCGGCAGCACCGCATGGAGCAGCTGACCCCAGGCTCTGTGAGGCACTGCCGCTTTGAAGTTCTCCTCCCCCCCCTTGCTGCCTCTATCTGATAGAGGCAGCGGGGGGAGGGGGGGGGGCGCGGGAAGAAGCCAATAGTTGACTAGTCCTTCACATCCCTACTTCAGATAGCTACTTTTGCCCTCACTGGCCATACTTCTATAATGCTGTAACTGTCTGGGCAGGAAAATGAGGGAAAGAAATCAATAAAGATACCTTAAATGTTTAAAATCATATATAAATGACTGAGAAAGATTACCCTAACCCTCTTTTTTCCACATACAAGTGCACTAAGTGAGCAGTGTATCAAGTTTAAGATTCTAAAAGGAAAATTGAAATGTTTAAATTTTAAGAAAATTCCAATTTTAGACATTACGTTTAAAAATACGTAATTCAACCTCCTTTAAAGGTTACTTGTAGATATAGAAAAGGCAGATTTGTGTCACTGATTTTTTGAGATATAGCACAGTTAGATGGGTTTTTTAACTTAAAAATAAACACACACTAGACATTCAAGTCCATCTAAGCTCAGGTCTGGTCTCCCCCTAAAACTTAGGTCTACCTACCTACGTTACTCAGGGTGTGAAAAATTCCACTGCCTGTGTTACATAGTTAGGTCAACCTAATTCCAACTATAAATGGTGCTAGGTTGATGGAAGAATTCTTTTGAATTAAACTCTGAATCTTTTGTTAAAAAATTCAATAGCACTAACTCTTCCTCACATACACAACTCATACCTCCCCGCTAATACTTCAATACTACAAGAGAAGATCAGTTTTTATGCTCTTGATATTTATACTTTTAATAAAAAACAGAAAACCTTTTAAAAATCCAATAAGTTTAAAAATCAAAAGAAGCAACAAGACTTAGTCTTTGATAGGTCATCTTTAAAAGAAAAGGAATAAAAGTGACATAAGCTGAAGCTCCAGGACTTCTATACTTAGTTCTGAGCAAGTACCAAGTAAACACTGCCAGAATGAGGAACCAAGAAGCATTTAAGATCCGATTTCTTGTACACTATCTGGGAGAAAAGTGAATTATTTACAGAATGTAAAAAAGAGGAACTTTGACCTTTCCAATGATATAAAGCATACATTTCCTGTTACAAAAAACTGAACCTTAAAATCAGCGCTGGACAACCAACATTAATGAGTGGCCCTCCATCTCTGTGGGCCTCATTACCAATGGTGGGCAAACTATGGCCTGTGGCCCACTGGTTTCCACCTGCAGCCCAGGCATCCCTTCTCTGACCCTTTTGCCCACACTCCTCTCGCACTCTGGGGCACTGAAGCCCTGCACTTACCTGCTCTTTCCTTTTCTTCCCTGCACTTCTGGAGCGTCGCCAATCCACTAATTCGTGCTCCATTCCCATTCCTATCCCTCCCTCCCATAGACTGAACAGAATAGAGGAAAGGGGCACACAGGGGGTGCACAAGCTGCAAGTGGAACACTAGTAAGCTGCAGGTGGCCCACCGCTGTTAAAATCCTCTCAACTCCATTTCTATCCCAATTTTCTCCCCCACCAGTTCTCTCCTTCAAATTTGTTTTAAAGCTATTTTAAGTATGCCATCTCAGTTAGAAGTTAATGTATCTAGATTTTCAGATAGCATAAAGCACCGATGGTTAGTTTTATGGATCAACCTATACCATAGTAACCTTAATCAGTCCACTGTTTTTCAGGAAGATACTGTCACCCCACTTAGTCAGAGGAAAGTAAAACAAAGGTCTTGTCTACACTTCAGAAGTTATACTAATTTTTCCACCCTTCAGTAGATGAAAAAGCCTCCAAAGTTTGTAGAAGGAAGAACTAGTACAGTGTTTCTCAACCAGTGGTATGAGTACCCTTAGGGGTACTCGAGAGAAGTCTGGGGGGGTATGTCAGCACAATGAAATTTAGAGAAAACTGAATTTTTATTTTAAGTTTTACAGGGCTTTATTATTTCTGAAATTTTTGGGTGTAAAAAATACATCGCCCACCCATCTACGATTAAGTTATTTAAACAAATTTGTTGCAATGGTAGAAAACAATTTTGTGTGTCTGAAAACTGTAGTGCTGGGGGTACTTATTTTTTTTAAAGGGTGCTTTATAAAAAAAGGTTGAGAAATACTGAACTAGTATAGCTTGAATCAGTGCAACAGATGCAATTCACAACTGTAAAATGGGACAATCAATTCTGACAGCTCCCAACATTTGACCATAGCTATAACTAACAATCTCTCAGCCAGCCAGCATTCTTACTTCCACCAGCTGAGTGCCCACTCCACTGCCTACTGTATTGCCTTAATTCCCCATATTATCCATGTCTTTCCAAAAATACCCGTCTAGACATGTCCAAGAGGCATTTATTAGGCAGGGAGCCAACAGCATACTTTAAAAGAGGTAGCAGTTGGGGCTATGTCTACACTATGCTGTTCTTCCGGAAAAACCTACACAAATGGCGTAGCTTTTTCCATTTCTTTTTTCAGAAGAGGCTTTTCCGACATTTGGCCCCTCTACACTAGGCCAAATGTCGGGAAAAAAACCCTTTTTCGGAACATCCCTTCTTCCTCGTAAAACGAGGTTTACAGGGATGCCGAAAACGTGTGTCTGCTCTTCTGAAAAAAATTTCGGAAGAGCAGATGCGTTCCCTGGACATGGCAGATTTTTCCGGGATACCAACAACTCTGTAGTGCAGACATAACCTGGGAGAGAGGGATATGGCAGGGAGGCAGACAACAACAAAAAAAACATTAAACCAAGGCAACGCCCCTGCCAACACTCATATAGTGGCTACTGCTTCAGAACTGGTTGGACACCTCGGGTGTCGATAATGCTGACATAACTAACCTATAATTGTTAATGTTCATTTTTAAGTCTTTAGCTATATGCCATTTTATGCATGTTTTTATTTTTGTTTTTCTAGTAGATAGCTTTCCTGGGCAAGATCCAGTACTTTAGGAGGGACTTAAGTCTTGATCTCAAATAAAAATACACACACTTACTACATTTTCTAAATATGCAGATGAACCATCCCATGGAGGGGATGTAGCCATCATTTGATACCAATCTTTTTAATTTAGGAGATATGGGGAAGAAGGCCTGGTTAGATTTCTACTTCCTTCTGGAAGATCAGAAAACAGCAGAGATCAGTTACTGCTGGGTTTTTTTAAAATATGCATCTGTCCATGAGGTTATAACCATTACATAAGTTTTGCTAATGGCATTTATGTTACCTTCACCTCTAAATTAAACTTCTGAAATGGGTTCTGCAATGGCCACCCCTTAAATCCATTCAAAAGCTGAAGCATTTGTAGAATGAGACAGCTCACTTCTTAAGTGGAGTGTTTTACCCTGTGCATATGACACCAGCACTTTGTGATCTACTTGTTGGTTTCTGGATTGGGTTTGTGGGTTGTTGTCTTTTTTACATAGAACTCCCTGAATGGTTTGAGACTTAATTACCTGAGACTCTTTCTCCCCATGTCCTGCAGCTACAATTGTGGGGGAGGGCAGATGTGACTAGTGGTAGCACTTAGGGGCACCAGCTCCTATTCTCCTGACAAATAGGGAGCTAAACAGGGTGCCCCACATGCCCTCTGCCCCTGTGGGTGCTCCTCCCTGTGCCCTTCCCTCTGCAGACACCAGTCACCCCAAGGGAAGGGCTGCCCACTCAGAAGCCTGAGGGGAATTCTTTCTGTGAATGTAATGGATCAGACTAAAAAACAATGACAAATGGGATGTAAACACGTGACCTCTTAAAATTAATTACCATAATGTATATGCAAATAAAATGTTACCGGTCTACCAAAAGTTTGTGAATGGGTTTGCTGGTCCGCGGTATTAAGAAGGTTGGGAAACACTATACTACCATAGTGTAGGCACGTGGCACCCACCACACGAGCCACGCTTGGCCAGTTGAATGTGGCTATAGCAGTAGCCCCTGCCTGCTGCTGCTGGGTCCTAGCAAGCAACCAACCCACTGTGATGCAGTCCCTGCCCCTAGGGCCCTCCCGCTCCTGAGCTCAGGCAGCATCTCCCACATCAAGGCAGCATCATGCAGAGGAGCCAACACAGCACTGGGTACAGGGAGAAGAGACAATCCCGGGGAGAGGAGAAGATGGGTTTCTGGGCAGATTGGACCTTGCTCAGGAGTCCCGCTGAGCCAATCACCAAGGTATGGGCATGTCCTGGCAGTGTGCCGTAGCCTGGCAGCCAGCAGTTCACAGCCCAGTGGTTGGGAACCACTGTGGCAGTACACCAAAGGTCCCAATCAGCAATCAGGTCAGCATGCGTTAAGCTCTAATACAAACACCACCCCACCTCCCAAAAAGTCCCTCTTGAAAGAGGTAAAGTAGCAACTAGAGATTCAATAGTGTACACATTTAAATGGTTAACCGATTAACTGTACCAGAGGCAGCAGCACAGGGGTGGGATGGAGAGCAAGCGGGAGGCAGTGCATGCAGGGAGCTGCTTCACGTGTATTGGCTCCTGCAGAGTCACACGCCCCCCTCGCATATGCAGATATCCCCGATACAGAGGCAGCAGCACAGGGAGGGCAGGGGGGGAGCTGGTACACACGGAGAGGCAACTTAAGAGCCAGCACCCCGCACACATGGGCTCTCACAGAGCTGCCTCTCCCCCCACCCTCCACCCAGTGTGTAAACATGTAACTGCAGAAAATTTCAGCAGTTACACGTTTACAAAAAAAAAAAAAAAGCGCATTTTAACATCCCAAGTAGTGACAGACTTGTTAAATGTACACATGGAGAAGAGGTCTAATTAGCTAGGGATGTAAAATTTCAATTATTTGGCTAATTGAATAGTCGATGCAGTAAATAGTCAATAGTGAATAGTCAATAAAGGCGCTTCCCCCTTTGAACAGTAGCAACAGAGCTATTGCTACACTTCAAAGGCGAAAGCGCTGCTGGGAACTCAAGCAGTCCCCCGCTGGCCCTGTGCTCCCTGCAGCATTTCAAAGTCCCCAGCTGACCCTGGGCTTCATGCAGTGCTGCCACTTTGAAACACTGCGGGGAGCCCAGTGTCAGGCTCAAAGTGACATTTCAAAGTGGCATCACTGCATAGAGCCTGGGGCCAGCTGGGAGTCCCCAACCGATCCCGGGCTCCATGTGGCGCTGCCACTTTGAAACACCATGTGGAGCCTGGACCAGCTGGGGGATTCCCAGCTGGCCCCAGACTGCATGCAGCATTTCAAAGAAGCAGCGCCGCATGGAACTCGGGGTCTGGCCCCACGCAGCACTGCCGCTTTGAAGCACCCCTTCCCGCCTCTGATAAACAGAGCAAAGGGGGGGAGAAGCGACTAGTCGACTAGCCTATCGACTAGTCGTTCACATCCCTACTATTAGCAACATCATATTTTCAAATGTTATATATATGAATATGAATATAAATTATAATATATATCTTCATGGCAATTCTGCTGCAAAGCACTGTATACATTTGAAACCACCAATCAGATTTTTAAGGATACATAGCAACCTAAAAAAAAGTCTTTAAAAATCAAATCTTGTATAATATATTGTGCTGCAAACTAATCTGTAGTTGAAAGAGGTTGTTAAAATGGAGACAAGTACACAGTAATGGAAACGCCAAAGTTCTAGAAGAATTTTGATATATTCCTTGTTCAGCCATTGGCCTGAGACATCTTAGGGACCTGCTGTGACTCAGTTTTTACTTGTGTAAAGTGAAAATAATGCTAACTAGCTTTTGAAACATGAAAACACCAAACTATTAAAAATTAACTCTTTAATGTTTAGATACTTTAATAAAATGTTGATAGCATAATGTATTGGCACCAAGTCTTTTAAAAGTCTGACAAACCCATTTACTAACCAAGTGTGTGTTATTCCCTAAAGACAGGAAAGAGGTACTTTAACACACTAATATTTATGTTAAATCAATGCCAGCCCTGAGTAATTCTCCTTACCTATGGGTAACAGATGTCACATGCTAATTTAGAATGTACAACCTCTGAAGCATAGATTTCTTACTATACATTAAAAAAATCAGAAAGCAATAATTGAAAGACATTTAATTTGCTAATTCAGTCTGGCCAATTAACAAAAATAATAAAGTCTTCCCCCAACATTTTACTATTTACCTTGTTAAAGCTGTCACAGGGATGCCTTTCTAATCTACAACCTGATCATTCGAGTTCTAAGGTCATCAAGACTCTTTTCAGAACAGCCACCCGAGAGATATAAGGGTAAAAACTTGGTCTATAACTGAGAGCTCATGATAAGTGAATCTAGGAGAAGTACTGATATAGGCAGTTAGTTTCCAGTGCTCCGATCATTTCTAAACAGCCATCTTAGTCTTAAACTGCATCCTCCCCTTCTGCCAGCCTTCATTTTGTTGTATTGTTCGGTGAAGGGTTCCAGGCTGACAGCTGGAAAAGGGGCTGGCTGTACTCAGGTGTAGGGGAGATTCCTCGCCGTTTTGTGGGGAGGAGAGGGCGGGATTGCGCTGGTCTCGGGGCGGGGGGGGGGTTGGATTTCCCGCCTCCCCCAGTTTAAAATAGGAAAAGGCGCCGCTTTCAGAGGAGAGGCGGGGTAGGTACCCTCCCGCCTTCCTGAGGGAGCCGGACTCCTCCTGCAGAGACAGGGGAGCCTGGGGACCCCTCGCTTGGCAGGTCGGCCTTGCCATCGTCCCTCCCCCGGGCGGGCAGTGCCGAGTGTCCCGTCCCTCCCCCCAGGCGGGCGGGCTGGCTGCGCGGTCTCTCCCCCCGGCAGGCCGTGCGAACGCGGCGGGGCGGGCACTTACCGCTCCGGCAGAGTGAGCGGCGGCGGCGGCGGCGGCCTCATCCTCCTCCGGCGACGGCGGGCCGATCTTGCTGCAGGTGGCCGCCAAGAGAGCGAGCGGTGACGGCTGAGTGTCCTACCCACAGTGGGCGGGTTCAAAGAGAGAAAGTGGGTGGCGGTTAGTGCGGGGCAGCGGCTCGGGGCTCCCGTCCTCGGACTCGCGCACAGGAAGCGGCGGCACCGGCTCCCGCACTCGCTGGCTCCCAACGTGTCACCCGGGGGGAAGGGAGGGGGCCCGGCCGGGCCTGCGCTTACCTGGGGGGCGGCTGCCCCGGCGGAGGCCGAGGCAGCGCCGTTGCCGTGCTGGAGATAGTCGCTGTGGCTGCTGCTGTCCACGTCTAAGGCAGCCATTTCCTCTTGTTTCACGGGCTTCTCGGGAGCTGCGGGCGAGCGGGGAGGGGGAGGGGAGAGTCACTGACGGGAGAGATCACCCCCTCCCTTCCCCCCTAACCCCAGCGCTCCCCCCGCCCTCCCGCACGGAGCCCTCCTCCTCCTCCTCCTCCTCCCCGCGCTGCTGCCCCTGCCCCTCTTCTCCCTCCTCCCCCTGCTCCTCCTGCTGCTCTCAGTGCCGCTCTCGCCTCGCTCGCACGCAGACGCGCCAGGGCCGGAGGGGAGCGCAGGGCCGGACCAGGAGCGGCAGGGAGTCCCGCTGGCGGCTCGCTCTGTGCGTACGTACCGGTCATGGTGTGAGTGCGAGCGGCTGGCTGGGCGGGAGGCGGGCTGGCTGGCTCGCACACAGGCCCCGCCGGCTGGGGCTAGGCGGCCGCCGCCGGGGACATGCTTATTGTGCTCACGGGTTGAAGCGGCGGCGGCGGCCCGAGCCCACTCCGGGTTTTTTTTCCTATTTTGATTGACGGTGCGGGAAAGCCGAAAGGTGGGGCTTGCAGCGGGAGAGGGGGCCCGGCCGACACCACCACCGCCCGCCCGCCTGCCAGCCCGGAACTCCCGCCTACCCTCGCTCGCACGCTCCCATTGGCTGCGCCGTGCCACCAGCGCCGCTCTCACTGGCCGCCCGGCCTGTCGCTCACCCGCTAAGGGGGGGCCCCATGCCGCGGTGGCTTCCTGTTTGCTTGGGTTTGTGTGAGAAACAATGAGCGGGCTCCTCGGAGAGCGCTCGGCGGCTGGGCCTCAGCCTGCGCGGGCCCCCGGCAGCGCTCCGCGCCCGCTCGGGAGCAATTTCTGGGGGCAGCGGGTCGGCCACGGGCCGCACCGTGCTACGGGCAGCGAGCCCCGAGCCCGCTGTGGGCTCCCTGGGGGCCGCGGAGCCAGCGTTCCGGGCAGGCAGCTCCAGCTGCCGCCGCCTCCGCGAAGGCTGCGGGCTCGGCGGGGGGCAGTTGGCAGGCCCTGGCTGCCTTCCCCTGCGGGGCTGGGGCGGGTGAGCGTTTCATGGGAGACGTTTCCGCCCTCGCGCAGCAGGGTTTGAAATCTCCCTCGTTCGCCTTGTCACTCACAGCAGCTCCCGTGAGGCGGCGGCGGCGGCGGCAGGCAGCGCCTTACAAAAAAACCCACAAAGACGTGAGTGCCGTTGAAATGCAGCCGGGCCTTTGGCACCGCGGGAGCTGATTCATTTAATAAGCCGGGGGAAGCTTCCTAACGTGGTAGTAGCACACGTTTAAGAACGGCCAGGCCCAAGCAGGCAAGCCCTGACTGGACATGTCATCTTTGTTGTAGGTTTCACACTCCATGATAGTGGGACACTCACTGGGTTATAAATGGTTCACGTGCTTATCCTTCTCTTAAAAATCCTACAGCCATACTCCAAGCTGATTATTCCCATCTTCTGTCAACTGACTGAACTTCATATTTTAACTTAAAGCCCAGGCAGATTTCCCAGCAGAGGTAACTATGCTATTACAAATTGTGTATATTGTGACAAAACCACCTTTGATTGGATCTGGGTACATGCCAGTTCTGAATCAGGAAAGGTCCATTTGAGATACTTGACGCTAGCTGACGGACTGCTTCAAATACAATTAGGGTTGTGAAGATTTAACTAGTTAACCATAAGGTTGAAGCTAATGTTAAGCTTCCCACTTGCTGCAGGCAGGGGACTGCTCCAGCCCTGTGCAGGACCCGCTATGGACACGGCCTACTCCAGCATAGCTCTGGCCTCCAGTGGGCCAGGGAACACTGCGGGCAGGGGCTGCCTGCAGGGAAGAGTTTTTAGACTGGCTCCCATCCTGGACCAGCTCCCACCTGCCACCCTGGGCTGCTGCCTCTGATTCAGAGACAGCAGTGCAGCGTGGTAGTAGGCTCCCCAGGAGTGGGGCTGGGAGTACACTGGCTGCTACCTCTGTTCTCAGGAACTATCAAATAATTTAGTGTGACCGCTAAAATTTTATGCTGTTATACGATTATTCAACTACACAGTATCTAACACCCCTACCACAAGCTAAATAAGAGCCAACAGTATAACACTTGCAAAAAAAAAAAAAGCAGGTGTCATAAGCAAGACAAGTAGTAATTCTTATGCCCTACTCTGCCCTAATTAAGCCTCAGCTGGAGTATTGTGTCCTATTCTGGGCCCCACATTTCAGGAAAGATGTGCACAATTTGGAGAGGGTCCAGAGAAGAGCAACAAGAATGATTAATGATCTAGAATACATGAGCTATGAAGCACGATTGACAAAAATTGGGGTTAATCTGGAAAATAGAATATTTAGAGGGGGTAAAACCATTTTCAAGTACATAAACATTTGTAACGAGGAGGTAGAAAAATGTTCTGATGATAGAACAAGTAGCAATAGGCTTAAACTGCAGCAAGAGAAGTTTAGATTGGACATTAAAAGAAACTTCCTAAAGGTCAGGGTGGTTAATCATGGGAATACATTGCCTAGGGTGGTTATGGAATTTCCATTATTGGAGATTTCTAAGAACAGAGTAGACAAGCACCTCTCAGGAATGGTCTAGAGATTGTTTAGTCCTGTCCTGAGCACAGGGGAGTAGACTTGATAACCTCTTCAGGTCCCTTCCAGTCCTATGATTCTATAACCCCTTTATCCTTTTCAGAAAGATTATAAACTTAAGGAATGTGTTTTACTTTATAAAGCACTGTATAAGGCTGTGGTAGCATGTGTTATTAGTAATGCTTAGCTCTTGATTATACCCATCAGGAGTCATAGGTATTTGATATGCATCATCTCCACACTGTATATAAATACTTCCTGTAGGTAACACACCAGCCTAGAAGACGGGCAAAACTGTTACACAGCAGGAGTCTCAAATATTTTTACCAATATTTTGTATATATTGCTAGTTTACTCAAGTCATTCAGTTGTTCCTTTATACTCCCTCCAGTTTTATATTATCAGTTTATAGTATGCTTTTTCATTCATGATCCCAATGCTGATGATTTAATCCTTTCATCACAAGGTGCGTTCCATTCTAGTTCTGATATATAGGATTCTGGCCCTGCAATCACATCTACATACGTGAACCTCTGAAGTTAGAGTCCACCTATGTACTGTAGATCCAATTGCAGGATCAGGAGGCATTTAGCATTTGGTTGATTACAGGGATGTTAACTATCGGGTATTTGTGTAAATGTCTAACCACTTGAAATTTTAGCGGTTACACATTTACACGCATGGGAGAGGTAGGCAGGAGCCAGTGCTTGCAGAGAGTCAGCTTTTAAGCCGACTCTTCCCCCCTCCCCCCCCACTGGCTGCCTCTGTGGGAGTTGGGGGGTGGGAGGCGGCTCTGCAGAAGCCAGCACTAATAGAGGCAGCAGGGGGGGGGGGTTCATGTAGTCGATAGGATTAACCAATAAGCCTGGGCTTATCGGTTAATCATGTAGTCAACTGCACGTTGACATCCCTAGTTCACACACTGTGCATTAGTTTTGTATCAGAATATTTGCTGAAGTCCAAAATAAATTATGACCATATCTTCTGCTGATCAACTGTCTTTCTTTGGTCAAGAAATTCTTTTGCACTTGAAGATAAGAATGATCACCCTCTTGTGAATATAAATCAGTTTCCTGTAGGTAACAAAATTTATCCATGAGCCAACTGACCTGTCCCGTCCCCCCCACATGTAATCACTGACGTTTTCAGCAGTTACATGTTTAAACACATTTTAACATCTCTACTGTATATATTAATTATTATGTTTACCTAGTGGAGTATGTATGGATTGGACTCCATTAGATAAAAACTAGCTTCAAAACACTGGTCAGAAAGTGGTTAGAGTGTAATTTAATATGCATATCATAGGTTCCAGAGACCACAGTTCTGACTGAGCCCTCATAGTGCAAGATGCTGTACAAATGAAGTCAGCACAGAGGTGGCTAGGGACTTGCCACAGTATTAGGTTCAGTTAATTTACAAAAAGAGGAGTCCGCAACTAAATCCTCATAATGTAAAAATATTAACAGCAGGCTCTTTGCTGCCATTTTGCTAGATGGTCTACTGATTCCAGGCAAGTTACTTGTCCTGCTCATTATGAAAACTGTATTTGTTCGTGCAGTTTTGTTTAACTGCTTGATGTAGTACTATTCAAACTTATTTGTAAGCTCCTTTTCATTTTACCTACATTAATATGACTTTTTTAGACTCTTTCCCTACAACTACAGTATTTATTTTCTAAGAGACTTGTTTTCAAATTATTTTGTTTTCTCATTGTAATAGTCTTCATATCATCGTGACTTCAGCCCGAATGCCAAACTATCAACTATCCAAACTCTAATTGGAGTATTTCCTTATCCTTCATATTCAGGCCCAGGGTGGAGCTCCCTCTTCCTCTCTTCTGACCATTTAAGGAGTTGAATTTAGCTTTTTCTATTAGAGCAAGTACAACACTGCAGAAGTATACAAAAAAAAAAATCAGGTAAAAGTAGGACTGGAAATATAAAAGGATAAATATGTTAAAGAGGGTAGGTTGAGAAATGAAATGAAAGTTGCTAAGAAATGTGTCAAGTGTCTTTAAAAAAGGCCTCAAAAATTGCAAGGGGAAAAAAATCTATTTATCAAATAACTATGAAAATTCTAACTATTTTCTATAGTGGTCACATCAAAGGGAGACAAATTTCAAGAAAGAGGAAACAAGGAAATCATTCACCAACAGAACAAGTTCTCTAGCTAATTCTTATATCTTGACTGACAAAAAAATCTACATAGCCAGAACAGTCCAAGAAGTGACAATGAGTTATGCAACTTAATGATTTATGAAGCAACTTTCCCCCCAAGGAGTCAAATTCATTACATACTATGAGCTTGATTCATTGCAGATGGAGGGGAGAGCAAGTTGCAGTCCTAGGACTGAAGGGACTGGTGTGGTGTAATGGGGGGATTCATTCTCAGAGAAGGGTAGGTAGTGTTTTCACTGCAGCTTCCTGAGGGCAGCTACGAATAGAAATCTGGTCTCCACAGGAATCAAGCCAGCAGTAATTACCCAGCAGATGGAGTGAGTCAGCATGTACTCCAGACAGCTTGGCCATAACCAGTTAAGTTAGTGCCTCTATTTTCTGCCCAAGGGCAGGCCCCCTACAATAGGCTGGGTAGACTTTCTGCTAATGGGTTACACCCAGAAAGGAAGAAGTAAATATAATAAGTTCTATATATAATCTCATGCCATTAACCTCTGAAATACATGCATTTCTAGGGTGAATATAGCAGCTCTTTTGCAGAGCTCAGGGATAGGAAGTGAAGCATATACATTGCTGAAATAAAGAGGAAGTTTAGAAAGGTCAAATATAATTATATAAGATGGAATATGGGCAGGATACTAAGGGTACGTCTAGAATGCACACCTTTTTCGACAGAGGCTTTGTCGACAGATACTGTCAACAAAGCCTCTGTCGAAAAAGAGCATCTAGACTACAACCAGTACTATCAACAAAGCAAGCCGCTTTTTTGAAAGAGAGTGTAGACACTGTCTTTCGAAAAAGCACAGTTTGCATGCAATAGCGCCTTTTTTCAACAGAGTACTATCGAAAAAAGGCGTTATTCCTCGTAGAATGAGGCTTACTGCCATCGACAAAACTGCCGTGTTGTGTCGACTTACTATTGACAGAATGCGGCGGTAGTGTAGACGCAGGTATAGTTTTGTCGACAAAAATCCCACTTTTGTCAACAAAACCCTGCAGTCTAGACACACCCTGAAACACTTCCACTTTTGTAATTAAAGCTTCACCAAATTTATTATCTCTACAGCAGCACAATGAAATGCTAGAACATCAGCTCAATAGTAACTTGGACCAAGGAGCACCACTTAACATATCTTCCAATAGGAAGCCATACAACTCTTCTATCTTTAATACTTTGAAAATGCATTCTTCTACTTTGACCTTTTTTAAAAAAAAAGATATTCGCTTGTAACTTATGTGGCTATCTTTGGTGGTCTTAAGTTACAGAACCTTTGTTTTAAGAAATGCCTCCTAAGGACTCAATTCAGAGTTTTGGGACATCCATTTCATGCTGTAGCTTAATAAGAACATAAGAACATAAGAATGGCCATACTGGGTCAGACCAAAGGTCCATCGAGCCCAGCATCCCATCTGCCGACGGTGGCCAATGCCAGGTGCCCCAGAGAAGGAGAACAGAAGACAATGATCAAGTGATTTATCTCCTGCCATCCATCTCCTGCCCTTGTTATGAAGGCTAGGGCACCATACTTTATCCCTGGCTAATAGCCATTTATGGACCTAACCTGCAAAAATTTATCAAGCTCTTTTTTAAACCCTAATAGAGTCCTGGCCTTCACAGCCTCCTCGGGCAAGGAGTTCCACAGGTTGACTGTGCGCTGTGTGAAGAAAAATTTCCTTTTATTAGTTTTGAACCTACTACCCATCAATTTCATTTGGTGTCCCCTAGTTCTTGTATTATGGGAAAAGGTAAATAATTTTTCTATAATCACTTTCTCCACTCCATTCATGATTTTATATACCTCTATCATATCGCCCCTCAATCGCCTTTTTTCCAAACTGAAAAGTCCCAGTCTCTCTAGCCTCTCCCCATATGGGACCCTTTCCAAGCCCCTAATCATCTTAGTCGCCCTTTTCTGAACCTTTTCTAATGCCAATATATCTTTTTTGAGGTGAGGAGACCACATCTGCACGCAGTACTCGAGATGTGGGCGTACCATAGTTTTATATAGGGGAAGTATGATATCTTTTGTCTTATTATCTATCCCTTTTTTAATAATTCCTAACATCCTATTTGCCTTACTAACTGCCGCTGCACACTGCGTGGATGTCTTCATAGAACTATCCACTATAACTCCAAGATCCCTTTCCTGATCTGTCGTAGCTAAATTTGACCCCATCATGTAGTACGTGTAATTTGGGTTATTTTTTCCAACATGCATTACCTTACACTTACCCACATTAAATTTCATTTACCATTTTGCTGCCCAATCACTCAGTTTGCTGAGATCTTTTTGTAGTTCTTCACAATCCCTTTTGCTTTTGACTGTCCTGAACAACTTTGTGTCATCTGCAAACTTGGCCACCTCACTGCTTACCTCATTTTCTAGATCATTGATGAACAAGTTGAACAGGATTGGTCCCAGTACTGACCCCTGGGGAACACCACTAGTTACCCTCCTCCATTGTGAAAATTTACCATTTATTCCCACCCTTTGTTTTCTGTCTTTTAACCAATTCTTGATCCATGAAAGGACCTTTCCTCCTATCCCATGACCACCTAATTTACGTAAAAGCCTTTGGTGTGGGACCGTGTCAAAGGCTTTCTGGAAATCTAGGTATATTATATCCACTGGGTGCCCCTTGTCCGCATGTTTATTAACCCCTTCAAAGAATTCTAACAGATTAGTTAGACACGACTTCCCTCTGCAGAAACCATGCTGACTTTTGCCCAACAATTCGTGCTCTTCTATGTGCCTTGCAATTTTACTCTTTACTAGTGTTTCTACTAATTTGCCTGGTACTGATGTTAAACTTATCGGTCTATAATTGCCAGGATCTCCTCTAGAGCCTTTTTTAAATATTGGTGTTATATTGGCCATCTTCCAGTCATTTGGTACCAAAGTGGATTTAAAGGATAGGTTACAAACCACTGTTAATAACTCCGCAATTTCACATTTGAGTTCTTTCAGAACCCTTGGGTGAATGCCGTCTGGTCCCGGAGACTTGTTACTATTCAGCTTATCAATTAATTCCATAACCTCCTCTAATGTCACTTCAATCTGAGTGAGTTCCTCAGATTTGTCACCTAAAAAGGCTGGCTGAGATTTAGGAACCTCTGTAACATCCTCAGCCGTGAAGACTGAAGCAAAGAAATCATTTAATCGCTCCGCAATGGCACTGTCTTCCTTGATCGCTCCTTTTATATCTTTATCATCCAAGGGCCCCACTGCTTTTTTAGCGGGCTTCCTGCTTCTAATGTATTTAAAAAACATTTTACTATCATTTTTTGAATTTTTGGCTAGCTGTTCCTCAAACTCTTTTTTGGCTTTTCTTACTACATTATGACACTTAATTTGGGAGTGTTTATGTTCCTTTCTATTTTCCTCACTAGGATTTGACTTCCACTTTTTAAAAGCTGCCCTTTTCTCTCTCACTGCCTTTTTAACATGGCTGTTTAGCCATGGTGGTTCTTTGTTAGGTCTCTTACTGTGTTTTTTTATTTGGGGTATACATTTAAGTTGGGCCTCTAGTATGGTGTCTTTAAACAGTTCCCATGCAGCTTCCAGGGATTTTAGTTTAATTACTCTCCCTTTTAGTTTCTGTTTAACTAGCTTCCTCATTTTAGTGTAATTCCCCTTTTTGAAATTAAATGCCAGAGTGTTTGACCGCTGCGGTGTTCTTCCCAACACAGGAATATTAAAAGTTATTATATTGTGGTCACTATTTCCAAGCGGTCCAGTAACAGTTACCTCTTGGACCAGATCCTGCGTTCCAGTCAAGACTAGGTCGAGAATCGACTCTCCCCTTGTGGGTTCCTGTACTAGCTGCTCCAAGAAGCAGTCATTTAAGGCATCAAGAAATTTAATCTCTGAATCCCGTCCTGAGGTGACATGCACCCAATCAATATGGGGATAATTGAAATCTCCTATTATTACTGTGTTTTTTATTTTGGTAGCCTCTCTAATCTCCCTTATCATTTCAGCATCACTATCACTGTCCTGGTTAGGTGGTCGGTAATATATTCCTAATGCCATATTCATATTAGAGGAATGAATTGTTATCCATAATGATTCTATGGAACATTTTGATTCCTTTAGGATTTTTACTTCATTTGATTCTATATTATCCTTCACATATAGTACCACTCCACCACCCCCACGACCTGTTCTGTCTTTCCGATATAATTTATAACCCGGTATGATAGTGTCCCACTGATTGTCCTCATTCCACCATGTTTCTGAGATGCCTATTATGTCAACTTCCTCCTTTGATATGAGGTACTCCAGTTCACCCATCTTATTAGACAGACTCCTAGCATTAGTGTAAAAGCATGTTAGAAAACTACCACTATTTATATGTCCGCCTTTCACAGACACATTGGATTTTTTTATGCACGATTGTTTCACATCTGATCTTGCCCATATATTATTTCCCACGTTCCCTATCTGACTAACTTCTAGGGAATCCCTACCTATGGAGCCTCGTGTAATGGGGGGTGAGGTGCCAGTGTCCTGCAGTATCCTAGAATGCAACCAGATAAGATGAGAGGGTATGTCTAAACTACACTCCTCTGTCGACAGAGGGATGTAGATTAGGCACATCGCTATTGCAAATGAAGTGGGGATTTAAATATCCTGCGCTTCATTTGAATAGAAATGGCCGCCGCTTTTTGCCAACGCGGCACTTTGCTGGCAAAAAACGGCAGTCTAGACGGGGATCGGTCGACAAGGAAAGCCTTTTCCGACCGATCCCTTATGCCTCGTATTAGATGGGTGTTTATTTGCATAACAAAGTTGGAGAAGGACCATTCTCCAAAGAGATGTTGCGGGGCCAAAAACAGGCTGGCTGTGAAGGCCTCCTGAAGCCAGCAAGTAGTTGTCTGAGACAGCTGCGTGACCAACAGTTTAGCGACCTGACTTCAATAGCGTTGAGATTAGTTTTAGTAGAGGAAGTCACAGAAAGAATTGCCCTGCTGGTGGGAATCAACAGATCAGAGAGGGCCTTTCATCAGGAACACAACACAGGTGCCCAGAAAATAAGCACATGTCCAATAAGAAGTTACTATTTGAGCAGGAACTTTGCAATCAGTGAGCAGAGTTGACTTTGAGGCAGCACTCTGGGTTCGGGGATTATCTTTTTGTTGTGTTTCTGTGGTATCTAGCATAGTGGGGTTCTGGGTGCTAGAGTACTTGAGATGATAATCATGATATTGAAAGGTCAAAAAGCACCAGTATTCAGTTTGCCATGGGTCTCTAGGTATTTTGAGACCTAGAGACCCACGCTCCTTTGACACACATGCTCCATCCTAAAAATACCTGGAATGTCAGAATGTAGCTCAGGTAATGGAACTTGAAAGGCTCTCGATTGCCTTTTAGAAAGGTAGTTTGCTGTTTAGATGTGGAAGGTAGTTGTGAAAGTACTAACCTCTATCCCTTGCTCGTCAACAAGGGCCATGACTGACTATTAGCAAGTAAATCAGGGTGGGCAAAAATTTTCACAGGGGGGCTACTTAATGAATTTCGATACATGGTTATGGGCCAGCCCCAGCCTGGATGGGGCAGGGCCTGCAGCAGAAGGGGCGAAGCTAAGGACTAGCCTCCCCCCAGAGTTGTCGGGGCTGGAGGCTTTGAATTAAAACCCAGCAAAGAGTTTGAGGCTTCTGGCCCCACCACAGTTGTGTTGCCTGGCAATGGCCCGGGGTTGCTGCAGTTATTTAAAGGGCTCGTTGCTCTGGCCCCTGCTGGGGTAGCACTGCGACCAGGAGCCATGAGTCATTTAAATAGGAATTGGCTGCCTGAGCCACCACCAGGAAATTCAGTGGCATGGGCAGAAGGATGTAAATAGTGGCCAGATGCAGGCCGCAGTCCGTATCAAAGTGTTAGGCAGGCCAGATCTGGTCCCCAGGCCACATCTTGCCCAGCCCTGAAGTAGATCAAGGAGTACTCTAGCATTTGGAGCAAGCCACTGGCAAGGCTGGCCTTTGTGTCAAGTGGGTAGCCCTACAGTTGATTAACAGCACCATTTTTCCATGTGTTCTATTCAGAGGGGCTGGCCAGGAGTTATAGAAAAAAAATCAAAGTTCATTGAGCCCAAGAAATTTAGCAAACCAGAATGAGAAGATGGGATTGCACCCATGTCTAGGATACAATCTATATTTGACTAGAGATCAATCTGAGGTAGCCCCCATGTACATAACATGAAATCATCAGGAGAAGAACTATCCAAGATGTGTATCCAGACCCTATTGTATACATAGTGCTACATTGTTTTCACAAATGAGATTTTGTCCCTTAACCAGCATACGTGAGAGAGAGCAGGACCTTCAGCGACTTTGTGATTCAGACTATATATTGTAAATAAAGGGATTGACTAATCTGGGACACTGTTTCACCCCTGGCAGTTTACAATTCCTTAGTGTTTTAAAGCTATTCAGTCAGGACAAGTTTTGTTCCCTTTTACTTAGTAGAGTTGGGCGGGGAGGTATACATTTATTTTTACACTAAGGAAGTAACTCTGCATATCTAAGATTATATTTGTTTTACATTCTGTAAATTCTGTTCCCTAATTTGACAGGTACACAAGCTCTTTCTCTAAACATTAGCAGCAACCACTACTATTCTTTCCTACTGCTGAGCTGCGTATGATTTATGTTAAGGAGAAAGTTGAGTTTGCTATTTACATTTTAGTTTATTATTCATCCTGTTGCTTGGCTTTCAATTCTGTATGAATACATGTAAATAAAGAGTGTGTTACTTATTTTCTGAACTTGAGAGCTTTATTGTTTAATTAGTATATTGAATATGTTGCCAAAGTGACATTATCAAGTAATGCAAAGCAGCAATTTGTTTTCTATAAAGAGAAAATAGTTTTATGTTCCTTTTACTTCCTGGACAAAGCAAGAAAATTTTATTGCGCCAAATTGGAGGAAAAAAAACCCCACAACTGTATATCTTGGCAGATGAGATCACAGAAGTCAGGATATTACACAGCTCATTCATTTCACCTTGTAATCTCCCCCTTGGTAAATTAACATCTAATTTTTCTAACCCCCTGGAAGTTATTAACCTCTGAGTCCCTTATTATCTACAGTCAGTCCCCGAGTTGCGAACGGTCGACTTACGACTATTCTCAGTTACGACCGAAGCTGTCGTAAATGGCAGACCCCGAGTTACGAACGCAATCCGCGCTTATGAACAGCACGGTCGCGTGTAACTCTACGGGGGTCCGACTTACAAACAAACCGAGTTACGACCACTTGCTTGGTCCGTAACCGGTTCGTAAGTCGAGAAGAGGCTGTACATTGCCTTCCCGTACCTTTTCAATTTGTACCCTCCAAAGTTATCACAATGGACTGCATTCTTAATAGGTCCATCTCCTACAAACTATGAGGCACAACAACATGTTACTGCTGCAAATGAACATACACCAGATAAAGTACTTGGTGGAAAAGAGCCACAGTTATGGTGTCCTTTGTCAACAAAGTTAATCAGAGGATCCTTCTCTCTGCACAAGAACAGAGTAGGAATAAAGAAATAGTGGAGACTTACCTGCTGGAAAAATGCATCTCTTGGTATTTACATAGAGTCTGGCAAACCTCTTGTTCCCTCTCCATTTCTTCATCTAGTTAGATGAGGGGGAAGTTTTAGTGTTAAGTACTGTTGATTCTATGAAAAGAATACAAATCCTCTCAATCGTGAAAGCAGAGGAGTCTTTCCTCTGCCAGAAAATACCAGTGTGAAATGGTCCCACATGATAAAAGAAAACCCACACATTAGGAGGAGAATTTATCCAGTACATCCCAGGAAGGAGTGGAATCTGAAAGTAAAATAAACTTAACATTTCTAGGAGAAGATTAAACAGTAAGTTTGACAGTTTTAAATGCTTTAAATGCTTTTCAATAGAACTGCCATTGGTACTGTAAGAAAATTTAGGGTTTTTTATTATTCTACGCTTGTCTATTGCTACATTGGAGTGATACAATCAAATTGAGGGTTTGCCAAATCTAGCTTTCCAAATCCTCAACATGGTGCTAAAACAGAATGGGTCATGGAAGTAAAGATAAGAACCTGATGTTACCAATCAGCTAGAGACTTTTCTTTGGTCATATGAATAAGCTAATTAACTCTCAAACTGATGTCTCTTGTAGAATAATTGGGCTCTCTCATTTCTCCTCACAAACACTGAGGTTGAAAGTTGTGTATTATGTCCTTGGTGTAAGCTTAGCAAACATTTTTACAGCTATTTTTCTGATACATGTCGTCCCCGTCCCGTCCCCCCCCCCATTTATAAATTCCATTGTTCTATACATTTTCTTATCTGTACGGAACAGTGAACAAAGGCTTTTAGTTTCTGCCCAGTATCAACTACAATTCCTTTTCTTGAACAGCTCGTTGGCCCTGATTGCAAATTGATCTGCACAGATTCTGAGGTCCACCCATGTGGAGCAACTTGCAGGTTTAGGAATAACCCCTTTACTATTTTCACAGCTACTTTCTTCATTACTTTTTTTTAAATGTGACCAGCAAAAGTAAAGAGAATGTGGTATATTTTTTGTTGTGGATTTTTTTTTTTTTTTTTTGCGCTTTATGATTTATAAAGTAGGCTGAAAGCATTGCGGAGTGGGAGAAGTTAAATATTTTTTTAAAAAACAGTGGAAGATATAAATTACAATGTAAGTCTACCCTGTTTTTCCTGCAAAAGAGGAACAACTAGAAATATCTGACAAAGGTTGGCAAATTCAGTTGACTGTGTAAAATATAGCAGTCAACCCTAACGTTTGACCCTAACGTTTGTCAATGTTAAATAGGTGGTAACAAAATAGATCTCAAACACTAGAAGGAAAATACAACATTATTTTACTTCCTCACTTAAGGACTGGAAATATCACATCTGAAAGACTTCAACAACAACAACTTCAAATTGATCTTGGTAAACTAAAACACTAAAGGAATTAAAAAAAAAAACTAGCCAGCCTCAGGCTGTCTGTGTACATCATTATTTTAAAAAATAAACGCACAACTTCTCCCCTGTCACTTTTGCAGATCACCATTGATTATGTTGCTTATGCTACTTCTCAGATTATACTCCAGTTTAATCCTTTTAAACTGGTCTGTTTCAGCATTAGTCATTCTTTCCAGTTTAATATCACTCTCATATCTGTATGTTCTCTGTGGCTGTGTCTAGACTGGCAAGATTTTGCGCAAAAGCAGCCGCTTTTGCGCAAAAACTTGCTAGCTGTCTACACTGGCCACTTGAATTTGCGCAAGAGCACTGACGTTCTAATGTAAGAAATCAGTGCTTCTTGCGCAAATACTTTGACACTCCTGTTCGGGCAAAAGTCCTTTTGCGCAAAAGGGCCAGTGTAGACAGCTCAGATTTGTTTTGCACAAAAAAACCCCAATGGCTAAAATGGCGATCGGGGCTTTCTTGCGCAAAACCGCGTCTAGATTGGCCAGGGATGCTTTTGCGCAAAAGCATCCATGCCAATCTAGACGCGCTTTTGCGCAAATACTTTTAACGGAAAAACTCTTCCGTTAAAAGTATTTGCGCAAAATCATGCCAGTCTAGACGTAGCCTGTGTGTCCTATTCCTAAAAATGACTAAGTTGGAACAATTTCTGTATTTTTTTTAATTTCAGTGTATTGCTTTTCTTTCTTAAGGGCCAATCACTGTCTACATTATTTAAATGCTGCAACTTTATTTTCATAAAACAACTTTTTTTTTTAAATTTCCAAAAAACAACTTCATTCTTCCTAGGACTATGTTGTCAGTTAATTGCAAACTAAGGGTAACATCCTGGTCCATCTGAATTCTATGACAGAACTCCCACAGATCTCAATGGGGACAGGACTTCATCTCAGAACCCAAATCCCACAAACACTTTGCATATGCTGAAGTAGCCCAAAGTCAATGGGACTATTTGAGTTAGGTACTGTCATGAATGTTTGCAGGATTAGGACACATTTTCAGTAGCATAAATTACACATAAGAAGATTGGGAATCCTGCACATAAACTGCCTCCTACAAAAATTGATCCTTAACAATGTGTATGTTTCCCTAGAATGATTTAATATAGCATACCTAGGAAGCTTGGGACAGGGCAGGTGTTGCCCCCCAAACAGCAGTCCTCAGGTAGATGCAGAGTTCCCCCCCCCCCACCCACTAGCCTGGCTGGAGTTGTCCTTCTAAGGCAAATGATACTTGTGAATCTATCCTATCTCCACACTCCAAACAAAAAGTGCTCTCTATTTTTGAGCACATGCTACAAGCTTTTTGTCTGTCAGATTTCTAGTCTGTAACTGTCTGATTCAGAATATGGCAAGTATTTTTTCCCCAGAAAAAGAGAAATCTATCTTTGAAATCTGCTACTTTTTCAAAGTAGGCTTCTTGGCCTTATCCTACAATATGCTAAGAATTGGTGAAGTCTGGATAGAGTTTTGAGATCCTGTTATTAAATAATTCCTGATTTCTCATATGTGATTAACTGAAACTCAAGATGTCAAAAACAACAGAAGTTCTATCAAAATCAGCCAGAGTTGCAGAAAATTAGAAGTATAGGATATGGCGAGAATATCCCAACTAATGATTCCTGCTTAGTGCTCTTGGAGGAGGGGGGAAATTTTCAAGGTCCCTGTATCCCAGCAAACATAAGGAATTCTTTCTGGCTCTCAAATCTCACAAATAGTTTAATATTGTTTATGTTAATAAATAATAACTATTTAGACATTTAGTCCCATTTGTAATCTGGCCTACTATTCATGTCCAAGCACCCTGTTGTTCTCTGCAAAAGAGATTGCTACATAGTGATTTGAAAATGTGCCTACTCTCAGTCCTCTGTGATGTTTCCCATGAAGAGTTTGAGTTGCCCATATAGATGATGTGGCAGAAGAGGAACAGCTCAGACTCCTTGGGATGGGAGTGGGTAGCTGGGCCTCTCCTCCCCTGGGCTCCAGGAGAAAGTCCCCCCATAAGAACATCATACACACAATGATCTCCCCCTCAACCTCTAGCCTTGGTAATGACAGAGGGGCAGCTTAGACTCCCAGAATTGCTACAGTAAGGTGTGGGCAGGGATAAACCACCCAGAACATGCCCATGCTGGACCTGTACTCCTGTAGGGTGTGATTTGGATGCTCGTCTGGCCTATCCCATGCTTCAGAGCTCTAGGATTTAGAGCAGGGCTGGGCAAAATACAGCCCAGGGACCAGATCCAGCCCACCAAGCCACTGGATCCGGCCCGGGGACTACCCTGCCCGACCCTAAGACACGTGCAGCTGTGCAGTTTAAAGCGCAGTCCCTGCAGCTCTGCTCTGAAGAGAGGGGGAAACTTCATGCGATCGTCCCCACCACCTTTCCCGGCCTCGTCCTCAGCTCCTATTGGCCAGAAACTACCGGCCAATAGGAACCTACCCCAGCCACACTCTCAGCTCCTATTAGCTGGAAACAACCAGCCAATGGGAGCTGAGAGATTAGCCTGGGGAATGGAAGCAGCGCAAATCTCTTTCCCCTCCTGGAGCTGAGAGCCACACGGAGGGAACAGTCTGCAGTTTCAAGGGGGCTGCAGCAGGCAGGGAGCCCAGCCTGCCTTGGGGATGCTGCAGGGCTGCTGGCTTTAGGTAAGCGCCTCCCAGCCAGAGCCTACCTCTGGCAGCTCTGCCCCTCCCACACCCCAACTCCCTCCCCATGCCCGCCATGCCTCTGGTCACAACTCCCTCCCAGATCCTGTACCCACTCCTACACTCCTCCCTTAGGCCAGAATCCTCTCCTGCACCCAGACACCCACCCAGACCCTGCACCCCAATCCCTTGCCCCAAGTCACCACCCACACCCTCTGCAGTCTGTACCCCCTTCTCCCAGGTTACAGCTCCCACCCCAACTTTACACCCTCTCCTAGATCTCCTCCAGGCCAGAATCCTCTCCAGCACCCATACATACATCCTCCCCCTAACTCTACACCCTAATCCTCTGACCCAAGTCACAACCCCCTCCTTTGCCCAAACTCCCCCTCAGACCTCACACTCTCATGCACCCCAGTCCCTTACCCCGTGCACCCTTCTGTGCCCAACCTCCATCCTAGATCCCGCACTCCCTCCACAGAAAAGTGCAGCCCTTGACCACTTTCCAAAATCTTGGAGTGCCAAAAATTATTGCCCACCCCTGATTTAGAGGATGTCCCCTACTTCAAGGGGCAGCATGCATCTCTTGGCACCAGTGCTTTGCTGAGCTATCAGAAGTGATGACTCCCCCAGAAAGATGTGGTAGCTGTGCACTTTTAGAACCAGGGAGTGCAGCAGTCCCATCTTGATGACAGCTCCAAAGGTACCAGTGCTATGGAGGGATAGAATTTCCTGAAGGAAATGGGTATTTGGAAGTGGGAGTGTGGGATTTCGAGGATGGGGGTATTTATCATTGTGTATTTGACTGGCTCTCTGGGAACTGACAGGTCTATTCATTTTAGCGCATTTTATAAAAGTGGTCAAGTGTTCCCAGGACTCTGGATGGCTGGTTTTATCACAGCTTGTATAAACCTAAATAAAAGGCACAAGCCCGCTTCTTTGTTATCAGGTTCCAACACAGTTCAGAACTAACAGGTGCTTTTCAGCTCTAGTTAGGAGTGTTTGCGGCTATGATGTTTTCTGTTCTACCCGTGATTTCAGAAAGGAAACGGTTAGAAATGCAGAGTCAAGACTGCATACTGTACAGCTTAGATTTCCCAGTACACCCAGTCCCCCAACACTTACTTTAATGCTTGCTATTTATAATACCCATTTCTTTTCTTGAATCAGGGCATGTTTGATGGGGTGGTGGATTTTGTTTAGTTAATTTCCACAGGCTTGCTTTGCTCTCAAATGCTTACAGGACTGATAACTGTCTTAGCTATTGCATTTCACTATTCCCAGTCTCTTCTGGATGGTTCTGCTTCCCCCCCCCTCCCCCCCCGCCTTTGCTATCCACAGTAACTCATCTACAACTATCTTCTACACTATACGCTTCAGACCCTCCTTCACTTGGCATGATCACCTCTGTAAAAATACCATCCATGAACTTTTTATTCTTCTTTACTTTGTATAGCACAGAAAGTTGGCTCTCAAGATCAGCAGTCTTGCTCTTAGGTGCTCAGGAAATCTAAGCACATATACTCCCTTAGATGCCAGCACCATATCTACCACTGCTCTTATTCACAGTCCTCCATACCCTGCGCTAAAGAAAGAAATAATGAAAGAATTTGGCAGACAAATCTCACTCTTTCACCCTTCTTCCAAAAAAGATTAATCATAACAAAAAGTGTCCATTTTTAACAGTTTGACAGAGGTAAAGTACTGTGTGGCATTATTACTACTCTTGCTGTTATACATGTACGATCTTAGTCTGAGATGTTTTTTATAAATTTTTGATTGAAGAAAAACAATCCCTTGTTGCTGAGAGAATAATAATGATCTGGCATAAATAGGACTTTCCAGGTTTCCAAGCAATAACGTTAGGTTAATATCTTCTATATCAGCAACATTTTGTAATTTTATGGAAAAATAAATATCTATCCTTTTCAACATATTGCAGCTGTATTTTGCTTTTTAAAAAAACAGGTCTAAAATTACAAGAGTAGGTGTCTTTTTCCACTGTCATTCAACAGTTAACAATATAAGAAATTATAGTCAGCACTCATTAAATAGATAGTTATGTAATTTAACAAATGAACTTTCATTTTAACCCATTTTAGGTTAAATACTATCATAAAGCCTTAGATATTTAGCAGTATTACTTTTTGTAGTGACATTAAGGTTAATCTCTGGAGCCATTGTATTCTCAGATAAATGATAATCACTCTAGTATAATTACTAGAAAGACAAATATGAATAAAATAAGTCAATTAAATCTACAAGTTAATTTTATGCAGGAGAGGACAATGCGTTTTCTGAAGTGCTTCTTTCTTCCAAGGAACTAAGGCCCATTCTGTTGTTTGCTCTAATGCTGTCAATAGTGGTCCAAGCAATGCTAGATCACTTCATACAAGTCAAGAGATTAATCACTTATTTGGAAGAAATGAAAAAGCAGCACTCAAAAGTGACTTTCCAAAAGTCAGATGAAAAACAATTTCTTGGATTTCTAAATATCCCACAAACCTTTGTCAAAGGCCTTTTTGTTGATTGGGGGGGGAAGGTAACTTACCATTTAAAAAAAGTTAATGTTACTAGTTGACATCTTAAAAAAAAAAAATCAACTCAACCAGATATTGCTCTGGTCTAATAAAAATCAATACAAATTAAAAGTGTTAATAGAGTATTTCCCCCAGGAAGGCCAATGGAGCTGACTGTAGCACTTCATTTAGCACCAGTCAATCACGCATCAAAAAATTGGAAGCCAGCAAGATAATGAGCTAAGTCCTAATCATTTCTTCCATTCTGTCACTGAAGCAACCGTCGTTTGTCTAAATTCAGTTTGGTCATCAGTATAAATAATCATGAAACACAGAAGACACTTCAGTAGACACCCCAAACTGCATCTAGGCTAGTGTTTCCTAGGGAAAGATTGTAAACTTAGAGCAGCTCGCATCGCTTGCTGTAATTATACATAAAATTGTTTCAGCTCTGTTGTTTGGCGATACAAATCTGAACATTTCTAACTGCTAAAAACACACAGTGATCTTCACTGTTGCAGCTAAATGTGCTTGAAGACAATTATTTGCATGTTTACATACAGCTGCAAGATGAAGCAGTCTCATCCCTCACAATATATTTCTATTGAACAAGACCAACACTTTAGAACTCCAGAAGTGTTTGAAATCTTAGTCCATTGCTTTGATAAATTGCCATGGTATCTAAGCACCTCATACCCAGAATGAATTTTCTCCTCAAAATGCTCATGTGAGGTATGGCGGGTATATCCCCATTTCACAGATGGGAATCTGAGGCACAAGATATATTTTAAGGGACTTGTCCCCAGGGCACACAGGAAGTTTTGTGGCACTTGAACCCTGGTCACTCAAGTCCCAGGCTACATCTAGACTACAATGTTTTATCGGGAAAAGGTACACAATTTGTCGGAAGAGGCTTTTCCGAAATTTGGCCCATCTACATTAGGCTGAATTTCGGAAAAGCCTCCTCTTTCGGAAGAGCCCTTCTTCCTTGTGGAAGGAGGAAGACGGCTTCCAAAAGAGCACGTCTGCTCTTCCACAATAAAAAGCGAAAGAGCAGACGCATTCCCTGGAAAAACCCCGTCATTCACTAGATCATCCTTCCTAACCCACATAGAAACACCTTAGATCAAACATGTTAATAGAGGACTAGTACTTCCATCATTATTTGGTTTATTTATGTTTAATAAAATACATTTCAAAATAAACTTAATACTCTGTTTCACCTTTCCCAGAAAGAATCTGCTACAGCCCTTGTCCTCCACCAAATAAAAAAATAAAAACTTGCAAGACATGGAATTAGCTCAGAATTAACTGCAAATTCATTCAGAACACAACCCCAAATGCTAAAAAAAACACACTTTAGTAAACTATTATCATAATTGATGGTAAAGGTCTTTTACCAACATACTTTCTTTTTGTGGATAAATTTTTCTTATTCATACATCCTAAATCTGGGGCCTAAACAGTTTTAGGAAAACATTTCCCCTTTTAATGTAGAAAATCTGCAATAACAGTTTAATAATGTAAGTGTAATGTGATGTGAGGGGAGTATAAAATGCATTTTGCAATCTCTGCAAAGGAAAAATGATGAGGGCCAGGTCAATGATGGAATTCCATATGTTAGCGGTGACAAACCAAACTGATTGAAGAGCAGTTTCACATAGGTACTCAGAAAGAGAGCTCTAAGAAAAGGTGGACTGAGAAGCCCACTCCCAGCATTAGTCAGCATGGTTTTGAGATCCTACTGGACCTGAACATCAGGAGTCTTGGGCTGATGAAGTTTGCAAAATCCACCATAAACCCCTCCACCAGCCATCCCAATTTTTTTCATTTTGGTTTAATGTCATAATCAGCTCTATTTATAGAGCACTTACCAATTTAGTGGCTAGCTACTGTGAAATGTTATAACACGAGTTTTAACTAGTACTCTCTGGCACTATTTTGATCATTAATCGTGTTGCCTTGGTAGTCACTACAGATTATTTTGATCTTTTTCTTCTGTTTTGGGGAGAGAAAGGGAAGTTACGCAGTACTTGAAAAAAAATGGTTTAAACCCTGCCTTTGCAGTATTACTAACTGTTTCCTTGTGGGAAAGTGCTCTACTCTCAGTTATCTCCTTATGGTTCTCAATTCTAGCCACCCACCCATCTAAGTTGCTATTTCACTGACATTTTTCTGCATCTTTCTTCCAGAGAAGAAAGAGTACATTGAAGCATATTGTGCAGTCTCAGGCAGTTTGCAGATTGATCCATCATGGCTCAGGCAGGCAAGAGGGCATCATGGCTCAGAGGCAGAACGCAACAGAATTTGTTGAGGAACCTCTGAACGAGCAGCATGTTGCTTGAAAAGTCTTTTTCTTTCAGACGTGTTCCTGCCTTGAGTCATTACCAAATATAGAACCAGTTCTTTCAAGAGATGCTTTGTGTGGGAAAAGTAGTATCTAAAACAGTGGGAGAAGGTAATGCTGAAAAAATGCTTAAGACACACTTTCAAATACAATACATGATTAAATCATAAGCGCCACTAGAGCCCAATCACAAAAATCACAGGAACAACTTTACCCAGCTGAGTAATCCCAGCAGCTTCAATGGCATTGCTCACGCAAATGCAGTTTCTCAAATACGTACATGCTTACAGGATTGGGCCCTTAGCATAAAGACTCTTCTTGGCAAGGACTATCTTTTTGTGAATTTGGTGTAGCAGCACCAAGCACCAGGGGCACCATTTTGGGGAAATGGGAGGGGTTGTGGCTCCCGCCCCCTGAATTTTGTACCAGGTGTCTACTCACCCTACCCCCAGAGGGAGCCCTTAACTGCAACACAGCCTGAGCGTGATATGTGATGAATTCAGAAGCTGGAAGCAGCACATCCTTTGAGTGATTAAGATAACAAGTCTTGTCATTAAAGAAAACTAAAGATCGTTAGATGATACCAAAAGCATTGTCAGGTACTCCAGACAAAAGATAGGAAACAAAGGGAATAAATGGTGAGAACTGGAGAGAAGTAAATAGTGGTGTCCTCCAGGCCTCTGTACTGGGACCAGTGCTGTTCAATCAATCATAAATGTCCTGGAAAAAAGGTAATCAGAGAGCTGGCAAAATTTGCAGCTAGTTAAGTCCAGATAACTGACTGCAAAGATTTACAAAGGGATTCCACAAAAGTGGGTGACCGGGCAACACATTGGCAGATGAAATTCAATTTTGATAAATGCAGAGTAATTCACATGGAAAAATATAATCCCAAATATACATACAAAATGGCGGGGTCTAAATTAGCTTAACACATCAAACAGATGTTGGAGTCATTGTGGATAGTTTTCTGAAAATATCTGTTCCATGTCTAGTAACAACCAAAAAAAAATTAACAGAATATTGGGGCTTGTTAGGAAAGGGACAGATTAGACAGAAAATACCATATTGCCTCATATAAATCCATGGTATGGCCACATATTGAGTACTGTGTGCAGATCTGATCACCCCATCTCAAAAAACATTAGATTTGGAAAAGGTACTGACCAAGGCAACAGAAATTACGAGGAGTAATTAACACATTCCATATGAGGAAATATTAGAAAGACTGGGACTTTTCAGTTTGAAAAAGAAATGATTAAGGGAGAGATATGACAGATCTATAAAATCATGAATGACGTGGAAAATTGAATAAGGAATTGTTATTTACTCCTTCAAATAAAAAGAACTAGGAGTCACTCCGTGAAAATAGGCAGCAGATTTTAAAAAACAAACAAAATACCCATATTTCTTCACAGTCAACTTGTGGAACTCTTTGTCAGAGGATGTTGTGACAGTCAAGACTATAACAGGGTTAAAAAAAAACCTAGATAAGTTCATGGAGAATAGGTCCCTCAATAATTATAAGCTAGTGTGGGCAGAGATCCAATACCACGTTCTGCTTGTCCTTCATATCTGTTTGCCAGAAGTTGGGAATTGGTGATGGGATGAATCAATCAAAAATTGCCTATTGTATTCATTCCCGATGAAGCACCTGCCATTGGCCACGGTTGAAAAATAGGATACTTGACTAGATAGATCTTTGGTCTACCCAGTATGGCCATTCTTACATAGAACCCAGAAGTATCTGCTCCTACTATAACCCACTAGACCCCACTCCCCTCACAGGGCATGTCTACACTAGGAAATTATTTCAAAATGTTATTATTTCGAAATAATAACTCCCAAAATAACTATTTTGAAATAAGCTTATTCCCCAAGAAAAGCAGGAGGTATTTCAAAATAATCAGCCTCTTATTTCAAAATAATGGGCTTGGTAGTGTGGACACTCTGCTTGTAATTTTGAAATAACTCCCTAGTATAGACCAGGGCCCAGAGCTGAGATAGAACCCAGGAATTCTGATAAGCTACGTCTACACTGCAGCATTATTTCAGGATACTGCAGTTATCCTGAAATAGCTATTCCGCATCTTTTGAGCGCACCCATTATTTCAAAATATAACGGGCTCGCTAGTCTGACGTCCCTATAAACCTCATTCCACGAGGAGCAAGGGACATTTTGGAATAGTGATTTATTTTAAAGTAAGTGCTGTGTAGACAGCGCCAAATTTCAAAATAAGCTATTTCAAAATAGATACCCAATTTGTGTAGCTCAAATTGCGTATCTTATTTCAACCTACGGTGCAGTGTATGTCTCATTTTCTCCACAGAGTTAGTAACAAAGAAAGAATATATATTAAAATGTTAAACCTAACATCGTCCCTTAAGTGACTTGCCACAAGATGTCAGAACATGTTATGATTAAAGCTGAGTTGGTATAAAATTTCTCTCTTTTTTACAGGAATTACATACAGGGCTCCTACCAGTTAACTGCTAAATTATTTGCTAGAAAATTAGAACTTTCAAGTGCCTAGTCCCTGGAATCATGGTTAAAGTCCTCCCCCCCAACACACACACCAAAATCTGAAATGGCACCCCTGCCAAGCATAGCAGACATTTAAAGATGTACAACTATTTACATATAAAATTAGTGAAAGTACACTATGTGGAATTATTTGTAATAACTTTAAATGTAATTAGTAACAAACAGAGATTTTCAAATCCCCATCACGTATGGTACATTTTGTCCACAACTGCTTGTAACTATCATAGAACTTCCTTATTTTTACTGTACGGTGGCTCTCAACCTTTCCAGACTACTGTACCACTTTCAGGGGTCTGATTTGTCTTGCACAACCCCACATTTCACCTCACTTAAAAACTACTTGCTGTTGTCTGATTTTGTAAGCATCACAGGCACATTGTTGCTGGAAAATTGCTTACTCTCTCATTTTTACCATATAATTATAAAATCAACTGAAATATAAATGTACTTTCATTTCAGTGTATAGTATATAGAGCAGTACAAACAAGTCATTGGGTGAAGTTTTAGTGTGTTCTGAATTCACCAGTGCTTTTTGTGTAGCCTGTTGTAAAACTGGGAAATATCTGAATGAGTGGTATTGTCCCTCCTGGAATACCTCTACACACCTGTACGTATACCTCTGGTTGAGAGCCACTGCTGTAGAGACATAGAATTACAGTCTTTTCACTCATATGAGCACCAAATACTCCACACTGTCACAAAGAAGCCTCTCTTTCTACTTCATTTCTGTGTTGTTTGTCTTCAGCTCCTGTAACATCGCCACCCCACATTAGGAGTGTTAATGGGTTATCCAAACATGCAACTTAACTCCCCCACCCCAAAAAATGCACAAATAGCCTGATGCTGCACACTGTTACTTTCAGAAGATGAAATGTTAGCTTTTAAATATAAGACGAAACTGTTGCATACAAACAGTGTCTGGAGTATTCATGCAATGTATCCTTCTACTGCAAAAAATATTTCCTAGGAAAAGGATCAGAAGAGTAGGGGGAAAAGTGAAATTCTCTCTCTTATAAGATTTCCTGAATTGTTAAGATCCCTTTCACCTCCTCCTGTGCTTGGTGAAGCTGCGTTTTTTTTAAAGTACCATTTTATACCCTAAATGCCATGTTAATATAATTTTCTATTATTAAAAAACCCAGCAATTCCCAGTTTAGTCCTTACCCTTAGGGCTTTGTCTACACTGCAGGGTTTTTGCGCAAGAAGCTTTTTGCAGAAGAGATCTTCCGCAAAAACTTCTTACGCAAAAGCGCATCCACACCTCAAAAGCAATGTGCTTTTGCGCAAGAGAGCATCCACACTGCATGGACACTCTTGTGCAAGAAAGTTCTGATGGCCATTCTGTGAATGGCAGTCAGAGCACCTGTGCTTTTTGTGAAGTGCTCTTTTTGCGCAAGAAACCTCTGTTGAGTGTCCACACACACCTTTTTGCACAAGAACTCTTGTGCAAAAAAAAGTTATTCCTCATGGGGAAAGGAATAACTCTACCGGCAAAAGCCTTCTGTCCTGTTGATTTACTGTATTTTTTTGCACAAAAACACACTTGAGGTGTGGACACTATGCGGATTTTTGCACAAAAACCCTGTAGTGTAGACATAGCCTAGGTGATCAGCTTAGAGTGCTGGAGGCCCCAAACTACCACTGAAAAGGAGTAGAGCGCTTACAATTGACATTTTTTCTTTTGGTCCGTCCCTGTCAGTCTCTCTGCTTCTCCTTATATCTTTCCCACAGACTCCCTTTAAAATAGGAATAAACAGTAACCACCCCTCAGTGATTTGACATAATGGCCATACATAGGTACATAAAAGATTAGGGTTGGAAGAGACCTCAGGAAGTCATCTGCTGAAAACAGGACCAACTTCAACTAATTCATTCCAGCCATGTTCAATGGTGTTTTCTGCCCTCCTAACATAGGATTTTTCTCCCTTTACATTCTCTCTGCTCTCCCCTACCATTTTGTGCAGCTTCCCTTTCTTCCAGCTCTTCCCCTGTTCTTGTGCAGTCTTCACCTGCTATTTTTCTTTTCACATGTTTCTATGTGCAGGCAGGAGAGCAGCAAACTGAAACTTCTTAGAATTTTGCTATTGGTGATCAGGACTGACAGTGCTTCAGAATCCATAATTCCAGACAGTTTCACCTTGCTGCTTCTAGTCCACAATGAATTCATGTTAAGGCTCTGCATTCCATAAGGAACAAATCTCTTTGGAAAAAAGAAACACTATTTGCCATAATGTATGCAATGCATGTTTGTTACCCATGCAAGTAAAGTCTATATTTTATCCTTGTTCACTTGAATATTAAAAAACAGTTACTAAGAGAGTCAATCAACCCACTGTAAGTTCTTAGATATACTCAGAACTATATTCACCATTATGTTTTTCACCATACAGAAACAGAATGCTGAGTCATTCAGACAAAGTAAAACTAACAGTAAACTATTAAAAAAAAAGGACTGTATAAGAGTAAAATCTACTTAAATGAGCAGCACTGGGACACAGAGACCCATAGCCAAAGGTTCCCTGGTTCTTTGCAAATAACTTGTGTGTCAGCCCTGACAAACTCATTATACCAAGCGTGTGTTTTACAGGCTATTCATAAAGAGTAATATACTACAGAAAACCCATAACTTATCAAGATTCAGAGTATGGGTAATTTTAAGGAATTGTGTGTTTATATTGAAAGTATGCTTTAAGGCAGCAATACTTAGACTTCAGTGGTTCAGGAACCACACTGACAATGCACATTACCTAAAAGAATTATATTAGTGTAAATTCATTGTTTATATTATATATAAATTCTCACAGCAAATGACTGACCAAGAGTTATTTTATCAAATACAATTGGTTAACAGCATAATAAAAGCATCTTGATTGGTTAATAAATTAGATCAGTTAATAATTAAATCATGCAGTATTTTAATATGTGCTGCAAAGAACCATAGGAAATACATTTAAAAACCACTTCCGGCTCACAAACCTCAGTCTGAGTATTTCTGCTTTAAGGAGTTGGTCCCCAGAAGGTAATATGTCTCATTGATGACCCATTCAAGCAAGAGGAAGTTGTCAACCCTCCTTAATCAGCCAGCAAGGTAATGCCAGATTCTACTGTATGCCATTGACACATTCCGGTACAGTCAATGGAAAACCATGAGACACAAAGTGCAAACTATTGAAACAATGTGGAGGTGAAAAGGAACATTACAGCAGACATAAGATCACCCTGGCTACAAATAAAGGCTGTTTCAGTGCAACGGAGCATAGGGAAAGGCACGGTAGATCCATTCAATGAGGAAACCCCTTGAAGCGGTACTTTTATACCCTGGTTCATATAAACCCAACCAGCTCTGCAACAGACTGAACTTTGGGAGGAAAATCTGCTTTATTAGCGAAGAAAAGGTAACTATTGGTAAGTATAGACCCAGGTTTGCATTTTTATGATTTTGTTTTGAGTTGTAACCATTTGGTTCCATCACTTTCTCTCGCAGCTAGTTATATCTTTATTCTCCCTTAAATAAACTTAGTTTTGTTTTCCCATAAATGCTCTCACATGCTGTGAGCTTTACAGGAGCAGAGGCTTACAAGAAAACTGATACCCTGGAGGATGCAGAGGATCTGTGATTTCTGAGAGAAGCTGGAACCATGAGCTTAGATATCACAGAGAAACAACTTGTCAACGGACTTGTTGGGAATATACAAGCCTAAGTTAGGGCTGGCATAGTTCAGGAGACAGTGCTTGAGTGGCTAAAGGGCTGGCAACATCAGGGAGCTGACACCCAGCTATCACAAGCAAGACTCCCTCTCACCAGATGCACAGATAAAGTGACTCCCAATCCACAGATGCCCCAACAACTATCATAGTGTGCATCTCCTATGTAACACATGAATGCTGCATGAACTGTGCCTAACAAAATGGCCAGTGTTCCTAGAGAGAGGCAGACTCTTTAGAAATAGAAAGATAATGATAAAGAAAAGGTGTCATAACAGTCACATAGCAATACAGTCATACCACGAATATCTGCTGGCATTTTGAGCGGTGTGTTTTTTCAAGTCAGCGCTTAAAATCTGCAGGAAGAGGTGGTTATGGTGCTCTGCTGAACAGAGGAAAAAGCGAAGGTGAGACAGAAGCAACCACTTGTTTTACAGCTTGAGCACTAAAGGTCTAGCCACACTTGTATGAAAAACAGCACTTGAAGCGTTACTATGCTAACGTTTTTCAGACACAGATACAAGATGTAGTCACACACCAAACTATCTTCTCTAGAGCAGCATTATGCAAACATTCATTCTATTATTCTTCTGTTGACACTCTGGTCATACAATTTGAAAGCTGATGAATTAGAAGGAAAAGCACTGATGCAATAATCCTAGAAGCAAAGATGTTGAATCTAATTAAGATGAACCAAAAATCCAACATATCTTCATTTTACATTCTTTGACCCACTAATATTGCACACTGAACACAATATATATGCCTCTCTCAAATTTGGCTATGTACCATTTCTTCCCCTAGTTCTCTGATGAAGATATCTGGGAGTAACATTATAAGTATGTTATAGCTAGGAGAATAACAGCAGACCTAAATATCACAGAGATTATAAAAAGGGAGAACTCAAAAATATTTTGACATTTATTTTTAATAAGTCCTTTACATGGCTTACTCTTAGGCATTAAGAGTTAAAGATGTGATGTTTTCCTCCATTATTAATGACTCCAAACCAAGGACATCTTTATAGGTAGCTATTAGAAAGAGTACACAGTTTGCACCAAGAATAATAAAACTCTAAGGGTAAGATCTTTGCAATCTTCCCTTCTACCCAGGCAGCAAGCCAAAATCTCGTTTACCCATTTTAGAATGGTCTTCCCCTTTGCACAGTTTTACAAACAAACAATCACCAAAATGCATTTGGCTATTGTGCAGGTGCATCTTTTTCAGTAACACAGTAGCTGGGCAGGGAGCATTCAGTACCGTACCTATTTCAAACACTGTGGGTCAATGCTAGGCCCCACTCACATGGCTCAAGGGAGATGGAAATCTGGCAGAACTTCCCAGCTAGGAATTCTCTTTCCATCGAGCAGTGGTTACGTTTTCTATACCATGCCCTCATATTAAAATAGAAGAGAGGTTTCAAAGCCCCTGTGTGGCCAAAAAGAAAAGGAGGGTGGTGGTCAGAGACACTCTCCTCTCCCAGCACTTATTTGCAACCTACTAAGTTGAAAATCCCTGGCAGAAAAATCCTTGTGTGGCACAAACCACCCCTCATAGCCCCAATGCTAAGATAGCATCAGGGGCAGGAAGGAGAATAATAACCTCTCACTCTACTCTTGCTGGTACACTGGCTGCTTGGGCAGGGCTCATAGCTAGACAGCTGAGCCCTAAGGCCCCACCCCTTCAGAGGCAGCCAGCACAAACCAGGCACAGCTGAGGAGCACTAAGGCCTCAGCCTTAGTTTTTTGTTCCCTTCCTTCCACACTGTCCCATGGTGATATGCTGGGCTGGCTCTTCAGTCTCTTATGTAAAAAACTAAGTTATTCAAATCCTTCCCCTCACAAGCACCATTGTTTCCTCTTCCCACTCAGCTCATTTCTCCTCTCTCTCACTTTTCAAATTCTCCCCTCCCCCCCATATTTATTCCCTCAGTCTCCCCATACCCTTAACTAGCCTCTCTTTGCTAGCCCAGGGGAGGTGAAATGGGGTCCTGTTTCCACTCCTTACCTAAGCATTAGAAATGGGTGAATCATCCTGATCTCCCAGGTCTTTTCCTGTAAACGGTGGGGAGGGTTGACTGGGATGGGAGCCTGTTTCAACTCAGCAGAGACCGGGACTTTGCATGAAGGATTGTGCTGCTTCCGCTGTAACATACCCATGGTTTGCAAATGTCTAGTGCTTCCTCTCCTTCATGATCAGTGTAGTGACTTGGTTCTTTCTTCAGTCCCATCACCTGAGACAGGTTCATCAGAAACTTTCCAGTCTTCATCTGTGCCTCACAGCTACTGCAGCCACTCAGTGGCTTCATTCCTACTTCCTCTAAACAGATGTTCATTGGCATGGGCGGAGCTGTCATAAATTATTGTTCCAGCTAATTATCAGGGAGCCTAGAAGGACCTACTGAAGAACGGATGTGTCTGGCCCAGATCAGATCTGCCAACCAACATTCTGGATAGGAAAAGATCAAGCCTACTCCCTCACATTCAATAATGTAGTGCCTGCCCGTCTACCTCTACACCTACGCAACAAGCTGGTGTAGGCCAAGCCCAAACCATATGGTTTAGCCTACAGTGGGTGGGCAGGAGCTACACTATGCCTGGCTGAGACATACTTAGGTCCAGTTTCACAGATTGTATGTTCAATGGGCAAAGACTGTAACTTGGAAAGTGCTTAGAGCAGTTTGAGGCACTGCCAGAACAGAAGTGATTAATAATCACAGCTGGTCTCTCTCTCTCTCTGGCCAGAGTACATAGGGTTTTTTTCCTCCCTGGGAAAGAGGCTAACCAAACTGTGCTATGCATTCCCTGTCCCTACTAGCCTAAACCATGTTGCTATGATGCTGTTAGAACATGGTTAATAAAGAACTCCTGCATGCACATAAATTTGGGAGGGGGGGTACAACCTACAATCATAATGCTGTGAGAACAAAAACAAGAATTTGCTTACACTGTCCTTGGAGGTATGCCCTGCTGGGCACTTCTTTGTTTACCCATCAGAACATTTAGGGCTTTCAATAATGAGCAAGTGTCTATCCCCTATAGTTGTGATAAAAAGATTCTGAACTTGTCTTCCAGAGTCTACACAGAGACAAACAAAAGCCCCCTCTCAGGTTAGGGATCTGCCCAGAGTCCCTGGTACATACTTAAGCAGTTAGACCAAGCCACCCCATCACCTATGCTACCCCAGCTGCCCTGCTATTCTTAACACATCACTTCCAGCAAAGCTAATGTGGTCTTCTCTGTGCAAGCCAGGAATCATACCTCCCAGCTCATTAACCTTTTCTCAGGGTGTCAAATGCCCCCCTCTTCTCTCAATGGCATATAACTACTATACTAGATTATTGACTTGCATCTACAAGAGAAAGTATCTTGCGTTTAAATAAATGAGATAACACAGTCCCATAAATAAGAATTATATTTAATTGAACCTGTGTGGGATGACTGATCACAGAGATGTATCAAACAACCATCTCAGTAGGCCACAAAGCAGCCAGAACAATATTTGATTCTGTTTATGTCTTCCTATTTATCAAATTCTTCTACAGCGTTCTTTCATTGTTTTCTGCTCTTGTGTTTTTTCCTCGTCCCCAGCTCTGACTGGTATTTACAAAAGTTTTATTTCTTCTTTGTCTCACTTTCTTTATTCTGTATTTTGTTGCTGTCACTCCTAACAGCCTTTCCACTGAAAAGCCTTTTCTTTCATTTTGATATATATTATATTAGAGAGACAGGCAGGCAAAGATAGACTGCTTGTGTGAGCCTGCAGGGAAAATGTCCCTGCAGACTAACACAGGACAAAGGAGAAGGAAGCTGCAGGACAGAAGACAGAAAAACAAAGGGAAATGGGAAAGGGAGTTGATTTTAATTGATTTAGGGGGGCTGAATTTGTTAACATTAACATTTCTGAGCATTGCTTTTTATAAGAATGTATGGGAGAACACTTGTGTGGTTAGAATGAGTGGAATATAGTATGGCACACAGATCATAGAATACCAGCCCAGATTCTGGGGTGAGGTTTATTGGGGTTTCCAGGACTGGCCTGAAGTCTCCTGGAATTGGCATCAATCTCCCATTGACCATTGAGAGCAATCCTGGAGATTTTAATAGGATATATATTTTTTTAAATGACATTACATCATGTTGTGGGGGAAACTTCCTGCAATGGCTTTGTCAGAGTTGGCAAGGTCTATCCATATAAAACGCATGATGAGGGGAGGGGAGATGGCATGTATGCATCTACACACTCAAACCCCACCTTTGCACCATCTCACAGTTCTGATGTGGCCTCGCTGCTAGGCTTAAACCCCTGTGGAGCTAAAGCAGCCTGACCACTGTTCTAGCTACAGAGTCCACAGGTCAAAACTACAGTCCAGGATCATGTAGACTCATTCCCTCTCTCCTCTAGTCACACATTTTCCACCATACACAGACAGCAGTGAGGGGCAGTGGCATAAAGGCCTCTGACCACCAAAATATCACCCTGATCCTCTATGGGCCTGTTGAAATGGCAAGTAGTTGCACTGTGTCAGAAAATCTGGCCCTGAAAGGACACCTTTCCCTGAACTAAGTCATATTTCACTTTCTGCTCCTCTCTTTGTCATATGGCACCGAGAAACCATTCACTTTAAGCTCTTCAGGGCACAGACTACTGCTTAACCTTGATCAGTACAGCACCCAGCACAATGGGACTCTAATCTAATTGAACCCTAGGGGGCAGCTATAAGAAAAAAAATGTTGTTGTTCTCCTAGACAAGAATAAATGACCCTTAAAAATTATCCATTATTAATTTGCCAACCGCCATCCCTGGAGCGAGCACAAACCCAAAGAGTCTGAGAAAGGACAGCACCTTCTACTGTTGTTGTGAGCTGCTGTTTACACCACAAAGAAAATGTGAAATGTGGCTAGTGATTCAGTAAGAGATGACAGTGAAGTATGGTTTTTGTACAGGCTGCCTGGTCAGCATCACTAGACAGAATGGTTATATAGGCTTTCCTAGTAAGTTTTTTACTTGATTATTTATAGGAACATAGTAAGAGGTCACTCTCTTTTCTCCCTACTAAAATGGAATTTTGTTTTAAAAATAATTGGAAAACACTGCTTTTAGTTATGTTAGAACTCAATCCACATAGACACAAAGTGGAGATAGGCCCAAACTGGAAGATTCAGATCTCAGTTTCCCCATATATTTTCTTAGACCCAAGAGGTCCTGCAACAAGTCAGTCTCTGACCTCCTTCCATCATGCCTATCTACAGTTGCCATCTTGTGGGGAAACAGCCAGTGATAGCGGTCTACGCTGCCTTTTAGTGGGACATCAGCCATGCCATTGGGTCTCCTGTAGTGGGGAGAAGACTAGACCCTCCCAACACACATACTGTATCTAGGAGCAATGCACAGCATCATTCAATCGTCAACACCAGCTTTCTAAAATTACTGGTTAAGAGCTCTCACAAAATTCATCCACTGTCTCAGATAATATGATTCAAAATGGCTTTTACTAATCCTGACCACATAGGGTAAAATCAGTCTCTCAGGGAACCAAAACCAATACAATGTGTCCTGAGACCAAGAATAACCAAGGAACCCAGTTTAAAATTAGAAAAATCAACGTGAATGGTGTTCATGTTAATGTAAAAATAATGTTGTTGAAACATGTAATAAAACTGTTCAAATTTTGTGACCGCAAAAATGAGTAAAGCTAATTTCAATTTACACATTTTTTTCTGAATATTGTGCTCAGCTTTAGCTCACAGATGGGAAAAGCTACTCCAGAAGTGAGAGAAAATTCTCTGATATTCCTGTACAAATATATCACTAGTGTGGAACACAGAACATTTGCATTATTTGTAGTGGCTTGTATTAAAATAGTTGACGTAAGGTCTTTTGAAGATTTTGAATATAAAATTATTTTAACAGTAATTAAATGAAAGAATGAAATGTGATCTATTTGCATATAGTAAATATAATAAATTTCCTGCTAGATTTTGTCATCTACCACTGCATGTTTCTTTTTTTCAGAATATTTTCTGTGCTTTTTTGCTATTTGAAAAACTAAGCCCCCCTAAGAAAACACTTATACAGGCTTAACTGTAAGCATGTGCATAAACTTAAATTCCTTCAACTTCAATAAAACTTAAGCCCCTGCCTACAAAAATGTAGGTTAAGTTAAGCAGGCTTTTGTGCAAAGTAGGGATATTTTCATAAAAGGAGATATAAGGATCATCTCTTATGCCAGATTAAATCAGTATTAAAATTCCCATTGATTACAGCTCCAGTCCTGCAAAGATGTATGTATATGTTTAACTTTGCAATATCACCCCATTGAAGTCCATGGGCTGGAATAGTTCAGGAGAAGAAAGTCTTAACTGAAACCCCAATCATGCATCTGTATTTGCTCAGGCAGATTGTTCTGCAGGCAGAATCAGAACTTTACTGATGCCTAGATTCCCAGTCTTACAGTCAAAGCTACACACCTTATGCAGAAGCCCAACAAGATGATTGTGTCATATGGATTTGAGTCTACACTTGCCTTAAGCAAAACATAGGACAAGGGTCTATCTAACTGTAGGAAAACACAAGAGCTGTCAAATGCTCACAAACTGAAAAGAGAGAAGGATGGGTTTCTTTTCTCTAATCTCTTTTAGTCATAGTAATCTTAGGCGTGACTTTTAACAAGTGATTTTTGTCAACAATGTCCCTATAAAATAAAGAGATATCACCTATATCACCAGAGATTTGCCATCCATAAATATATGGCTAGATAGACAATTTTTTTAAAACCTTAATTTTCTGAAACATGGGATGTCAAAATCCTAACCTACAAGTCCTTTCTGTGCAACAAAGCTGTACTTGTTAAAATTCTGCACAGGCATGTTTCTTCTCTTCTCTCTCAGGTACCATCCTTTCTATGTACATTACAATAACAACTGTTCCTTTACCCAGACTGAACACAATACCCAGATTTTTATAGAGGATAATTAACAGTCAGCAGCGAGTTTTTAGCATTTATTCAATGGACTATGAATGAGTTATGAAAATCCTCTTTACTGGAGAAATAATAGGATCTCACACTGTTCATGTGTTTTACCTCTCATGATATTGTATTTATAGTTTTCATAATTGAAAATGAGAAATATGTACATAAATATGATTATACATTCATATTAATATAATTATTGCTATATATATTTGTCTCCTTTTCTGTCACTAATGAAATCCCTAATTCATTTGCATCTGTTCCAGATTCATAGCGAAAAGGCAAACTGCTGTACCAGCCAGTACTCATGGGCTTCAGTCTCAACAGCTGTTTCAAGATATTTGATGTTTGGTCTTTGATTCTGCCATTGGCTCCACACAGCTGTCACAGGATTAGAGCCCTAGAGTCTTCAGAACCACAGTAAATGTGGAAACTATTTGGAAATTATATAGCCAACATCATGGTCACCATTAAAAAAAATCCCAATGTTCTTCACACTGTGGCCTGTGCAGTAGTGATCTTATTTCCTGCTCTAAGCATAGATGAAATGAGACCTAGTGGTTACTATGGTAGCCTGAGATCCATGAGACCTCAGTTCAATACTGTACTTGGCTCAAGCCATTCTGCCTCGTGAAAGACACTTAGTCTTTTAACACCTCACTTCCCTACCTGTCAAATCAGCGTAACAGTACTTTCCTACCTGACTGGTGAGGATGCCGAGAGTAAACACTGAGACACATTGACACTGTGTTACTGTGAACCTTACCAATGTAGGCTAATGCAGTCACATTTCAGTGTACAGCTACACAGTAATAATAATAATAATAAAAATTAATAATAAGCCCTGCAATAGAAAGTCTCAAAGCCTTGGAAATTTACTTGGGCTCAAAGACCTAGAAATGGCCATGTAGTTGCTCAGGCTGGAACCTGGACTCCAAGGTCCTTGCCAAGCCCAAGCCCAACTGGCCACATGGCTATTTGCAGCCCCGCCCACCTGAGTTAGTTGTTCCAGGCTTTGAAACTCGTTGCCACTGGGTTTGGTTGTTGCTATGCAGACATACACTGAGGGTACGTCTACACTACAGAAAAGATCGAAGCTGCCTCTGTCAATCTTTCAGGGTTCAAATTAGCAAGTCTAGTGAAGACACACTAATTCAAACTGAGAGGGGCGCTCTAGTTAATGCTGGTCATCCTTCTTCCATGAGGAGTAAGGGAAGTTGAAGGGAGAGTGTTTTCCCTTTAACTTCCTGCAATGTGGACAGCACTGAAAGTCGAGATTACTGTAGTTGAAATTGCGCATCTTCATTCAACCTTAACCCGTAGTGTAGACATACCCTAATTAGAGAGTCCCCTGTAGTAATTGTTGCCAAGTGCTGATTTTGTTTACATTGGCCACTGTGGATGGTGGCATTACATACACTCTAATTATATTTATAACAGGCTACCTGCCTCTCTCTCGGCCTCCATTTTCCAACATTGCTTCTTTCCTCACTTACCCCTTTTTGTAGAGCTTTAAACTTGTTCGCCCTTCATTGCATGCATGGTCCCCATTTCTCTGCAGAGGTCCCACCAACCCTGCCTAGACACATCTGTAGATTGCTCTAGTTTGCTATGTCATATCAGTGACAGCACAGGATATCTGGATATAACTATAAATGAAGCAGTGTGGTTCTGAAATATATTTCATTCCTTAGCATTGAGCCTATGTCTACACTGCAGAGTTTTTGCCACACAAAAACTCATGGAGCATCCACGCCTCAAGCGCGTTTTTGCACAAGAAAATTTACAGTGAATCGACAGAACAGAGGGGTTTTTTGCAGTATAGGTATTCCTCTTTCTTCAAGGAATAACTGCTTTTTGCCCAAGAGCTCTTGCGCAAAAAGGTGTGTGTGGATGGGAAATGGGTATTTTGCACAAAAACAGCCTATTGAAAGAAGCACAGGTGCCCTGGTGGCCATTCTGTTAATGGCAATCAGACCTTTCTTGCGAGAGAGCGTCCATGCAGTCTGGATGCTCTCTTGCGCAAAAGTGCATCACTTTTTCGATGCACTTTTGCAGTGTGGATGCGCTCTTGCACAAGACATTTTTGTGGAAGATCTCTTCCACAAAAAGCTTCTTGCGCAAGTGTAACCCACACACCTAGGCTGCGTCTAGACTGGCATGATTTTCCGCAAATGCTTTTAACGGAAAAGTTTTCCGTTAAAAGCATTTGCGGAAAAGAGCATCTAGATTGGCACGGACGTTTTTGCGCAAAAGCACTTTTTGCGGAAAAGTGTCCGTGCCAATCTAGACGCGCTTTTGCGCAAGAAAGCCCCAATCGCCATTTTTGCGATCTGGGCTTTTTTGCGCAAAACAAATCTGAGCTGTCTACACTGGCCCTTTTGCGCAAAAGCTTTGCGCAAAAAGGACTTTTGCCCGAACGGGAGCAGCATAGTATTTCCGCAAGAACACTGACGATCATACATGAGATCATCAGTGTTCTTGCGGAAATTCAAGCGGCCAGTGTAGACAGCTGGCAAGTTTTTCCGGAAAAGCAGCTGATTTTCCGGAAAAACTGGCCAGTCTAGACACAGCCCTAGTGTGGTTACTAGCAATGCAAGTGGTACCTCAACCACAGCAATGGTTAAGATCAAGAGACTTCTGCAGCATAGGCAGGGAGCTAGCTGACTTGTAGCTCAGAGGGTAGCGGCTCCTATGCTGGGCTTCAGAGGGCCCAGGTTAAAATCCAGGTGGTGGTTGTTACACAAGAAGCCTACAGCTAGATGTTGCCTGAGAAAGATACTTGTGCTTTTGGCTTCATCATAGAAAATTATCCCATTGCCCTTTCTATTGTTTACTAGGTACATATGTGCAAAAAGAGACATTCACTGACACCAGTTGGGATGATTTTACAGGGGATCCTATGAAGCTGATAAACCAGTGATAGAGCAATTTGATGTTAAAAGAAACATGACCCCCTTCTTGTTAAAACTCTGATGAACATTAATATAAATATGAAGAAGGCAAAAGCTTTCTGCATAAGTAAGAAAACACTACGAAGAAATACAGCTTCTTTTCAATATATCGCCTCCTTCCCTCAACATCTTACCCATGTGCTAACTCAGCATAGAAAGTCATAGGATCCAGCTTGAGGAAATGCATGCTGTCATTGCACAACATAAAACCAGCAGCCCCTTCTTCCTGATTTTCAAAGAACCCTGGTGAGACAGGCTCCTGGAATATAAGTACCTTGCAGATTTCCACAGAAAATGTATATAGATGTAATCGTTTTCATGGCAAAAATACCTGTATAGAGCCATCATGAAGAGTTTGCATAGGACCTTGAAACTGTGCACAAATTACCAGCATCAAAGCCAAGTCAAAAAGAAAGGAGACACTGTTCCATCCAGTGCATTAGTAGGATCATCTCAGCTGTGTGAGTAATTGCTACACAAAATGAGACTGTCACAGACTGTGCTTATAAAAGCTTAAAGAATCCATTTGTGAAGAGAGATGTGAGTGAACCTACTGAGTATGAGCCCTCCTGACAAGGGATCAGGATAGTGCAAGCAACTCATGCTGTGATAGAGACCATTCCCACCTAGAACCAAGCACCTGTAGAAAGCAGGAAGACACTTTAAGACCCTGTGAGGTTACCTGAAGCATCAGAGGAACCAGCCACTAGTGGAAAATGAGATAAATAACAGCATCTAGAAATGTTTGATCCATGCAAATGCCTCACCAGCACTGAGATGGTGAAACAATATGCTATTTTTGTGACAGTGCTATCTGTGAGGTAGGGCATTCACCTGAATAAATAGGATATGTTGAGATGCAATTGATTACATCTAAGTTAGATTTCTAAATGGCTAGTGCTGTCTCTACTGCTATTTAATTTTATATGATTAGCTAAAGCATAAAAGAGGAGCTTGAGAACACAAAAAGGGGGAAAAGCCGTTGAATTGATCTTAGAGCTGTGAAATAGCTGGAAAAGCACCCTGGTTATTACTGACATGCAAATGAGCACACCACACAACCCATCTTGTTTCAGGATTCCTGTCTCCAGAAGAGCTGTGAACAAGTAGCATTTTTACAAGTGCAGGTTTTAAAAAGGCCAAAAACAGGGATGCATTCAAGGGTATGTTGTTAACCCCAGCAAACGTGTCATGCTATTACTCCAGAAACCAAACTTCCTATCAGTTCTATAGTTGTTTCTATATTATTAGTTTGTCTGTAGTTTGCAATGCAACTAACCACGATCAGTGGAGCAAATCATTCCCAGTGAAAGATCACTTTCAAAAGCAATGATCTTGCAAGAGGATGGGAAATAAAAACATTCCATTAATAAATGTTTGAAACTGTCCTTCCATACAGGCAGGCAGGCAAAGTGCATTGCGGTGGAGAGGTCAAAAGTGTGCTGCAGCATAGCCACACTTGAAAAGGTGACCTATAAAAAAGATGAAGCTGAGTTTGTGCAACTGTTTTTGCTTCTTTAAGAGCATGTCTACAGTAGGAAAATTTTTCAGAATAACTTATTTTGAAATAATAACTCAGAAAGTATCTATTTCTAAATAAGCTTATTCCCCAAGAAAAGCAGGCGTTATTATTTCAAAATAACAAGTTTGGTAGTGTGGATGCACTGCTTGTTATTTTGAAATGTAGTAGACCAGGGCTAAGATATTTAAGAGAGGTCTGACAATTTTCTTTTAAAACTAGTGAAAAGTAGGTAGAAGGGTTCTGTTTGTATTTTACATTTGAAATTTGTGTCCTGTCTAGCCTAAGAAACGTAAGAACGGCCATACTGGGTCAGACCAAAGGTCCATCTAGCCCAGTATCCTGTCTGCTGATAGTGGCCAATACCAGATGCCCCAGAGGGAGCCATCACAACAGGTAATCCTCAAGTGATCCCGCCCCTGTCACCCACCTCCAGAGAAACAGAGGCTAGGGACACCATTCCTACCCATCCTAACGAATAGCCATTGATGGACCTAACCTCCATAAATCTATCTAGCTCTTTTTTGAACCCTGTTAAAGTTCTAGCCTTCACCGCATCCTCTGGCAAGGAGTTCCACAGGTTGACTGTGCGCTGAGTGAAGAAAAACTTCCTTTTGTTTGTTTTAAACCTGCTTCCTATTAATTTCATTTGGTGACCCCTAGTTCTTATATCATGGGAATAAGTAAATAACTTTTCCTTATTCACTTTTTCCATACCAGTCATGATTTTATCGACCTCTATCATATCCCCCCCTTAGCATCCTCTTTTCTAAGCGGAAAAGTCCAAGTCTTTTTAATCTCTTTTCACATGGGACCTGTTCCAAAACCCTAATCATTTTTGTTGCCCTTTTCTGAACCTTTTCCAATGCCAATATATCTTTTTTGAGATGAGGCGACCACATCTGTACTCAGTATTCAAGATGTGGGCATACCATGGTTTTATATAGAGGCAATAAGATATTTTCTGTCTTATTCTCTATCCCTTTTTTAATGACTGCTAAATAGTCCTAAAAAGCCTAGGAAGTTATATTATTATTAATTATTATTATTATTTATTATTAGTGTAACAGCTAGGATGGACCAAGATCTCATTTGTTCTACGTTATCACAAACTCTTGATACTGGACAACTAGTGAAAGTAATGAAAGGTTAAGAGTCTAGGCTATGTCAACACTACAGAGGTTTTTTTCGGAAAAACAGCTGTTTTTCCGAAAAAACTCAGCATCCACTCCTCAAGCGCGTTTTTGTGCAAAAAAATCGAAAGAACAGAGGGAGTTTTCCAGCGTAGGTATCCTCATTCTACGAGAAAGAATGCCTTTTTGCGAAAGAGCTCTTTCACAAAAAGGTGTGTGTGGACGGGGAAGAGAGGTTTTCTTTTTGTGGAAAAAAAAAAGAGGAGAGGAAAAAGCATGGGTGCCCTGGTGGCCAGTCTGTGCATAGCAATCAGAGCTTACTTTTGAGAGAGCGTCCATGCAGTCTGGACACTCGCTTGCACAAAAGCACATCGTTTTTTCAATGCGTTTTTGCAGTGTAGACGCGCTCTAGCGCAAGACGTTTTTGCTGAAGATCTCTTTTGATAAAAGCTTCTTGCACAAGAAGCCTGCAACTTTCAGTCTGGACGTAGCCCCAGGGACTGAAAGTTGAGCAGTTGAGAAGGGAAGGTATGTTTAGTCTGACTGTGAAACCTTCTGTTTCTAGTTAACATCTATTTCAATTCAATACAAAACTGACATTTTGGAGAAAAAGACATCTTTGTTAAAGATTCAACAATTCTGCTCCCTCAGCTAAACCTCAGTTCTAACAATATTCATCCTAAGACCTTACAATGTACTTTTAGAAAAGCAGGAAACATCAAAACTGATATTCCTGAAATTTCTAAGATTAAAAAAAAAAAAAAAAAAAAAAAAACCAAGCAGGAAAAATGCTTTAAATAACCTTCCATGTCCTAAAGTTTCAGAGGGGGTAGCTGTGTTAGTCTGTAACTGAAAAAAATAAAATAAAAAACAACTCATAGTCCTGCGGCACCTTAGAGACTAACCAGAAATGTAGATGGTATCATGAGCTTTCATGGCATGAAGAAGCGGGTTGTGCCCACGAAAGCTCATGATACCATCTACATTTTTGGTTAGTCTCTAAGGTGCCACAGGACTATTTGTTGTTTTTTAAATTTCTTCCTTGTGCTCGTTATCCAGCATAAAAATGAAAAAGACGTGAGTGCAATTTTTAAAAAAAATTCTTTGCACTCCCCTTACAATAGCCAGGTGATCAGTTATTAAAATTTCATTCCTCTTCATGCCTGTCCATCTATACATGCAATATGCATATTTAGCAAATTAATTCTATTGTGTGTCATAAATATGTTTGTTTCCTTTCTAAACCAGTAATTATAGGGACATGACTGCACCTGACATTACAATAACACAACTCTTATTCTAATTATTGCTGTCCTTCATTTCTTTCCGGATAGGTGCAGGAAACAGGCTCAGCCAAACACACCGAGAGCATTGAACAGAATGGTTCTGTGACTACAAAAAAGAAAAATGCAGTCCCTGACCTTGACTAATTCTAACTCATTTTGTTAATGTTCTAAAATAAGAATTACAAAATGGTCAAACATTCTTGGTGAGATTGGTCATAACGCACATGGCTTGGTAATTAACTTTGCTTGCCACAGAGTTTGGAACACTTTTTTATGCACAATAGTTTCATCACAGCTACACATGAAAACATGGATTAATATACAAAACACATCAAATAAGTCAATGGTTTAATAACCACTATTAAGGATTTTCTAAATCCATTTAATAACTCTAAATTATAGTGAAATTATGTTGTCTCAGCCAATCCGCACACAGCATAAAATTACTGACCCATAACAATATATTTATGTCTCAGTTTTGTAAATCTGTGCGTGCTGATTGGCTTAGGGGTTTTGTTTTTATATTGGTTTACAGTTACAGTCTCAATAACTACATTGTACGTAAATCTCTGTATGCTGGCTACAGCTCATTAGCCAACCATAACACAGGGATTTGTATATATGCTGTGCAGAATTAATTACTTTCAATAACATGCACGCTTAAATAAGTCTCTTCACCCATATGCATATAATGGACATTGCTTTCCTCTGTCTTTGAATACAATGCCTGGCTTGTCCCCTCAAGATCTGTATAGAGAGAGGGGCCTTCCTCACACCTACCTCTGGGCACTATCTCCTATCTCTTCCAGAGACCTCAAAGACCTCTCTGCTGATCCAGTATCACTGCTAGCAGGGTCAGAGGAACTACATCTCATCCAGCCCCACAGAGGCCTCTTGGACAAAACAAGACAACCCCCAGCTGACTTCTTTCAACCATGTAGTTTTACCCCATCATCTGAACCAGCCTTGCAACTAGGGAACATTGGTCCACAGCTAGTGCACAGGCTCTGGCCTCTTGTGGATCCACCAGGGGTGGGCAATAATTTTTGTTGGGGGAGGGGGGCTATTCTAAGAATCTGGTAAGTGGTCAAGGGCTGCACTCGTCCATGATATTAATGGAGGAGGTGCGGGGTCTGGGATGGAGGTTGGATGAAGAAGGGGGTTGTGACATAGGTCAGGGGATTCAGATGCAGGAGGGGGTGCAGGATTAGGTAGGGGGTACAGGGTCAGGGAGATGGATGCAGGAAAGGATTCTGTGACCTGGGGCAGGGGTGCAGGAGTTTGGGTTGTGACCTGGGGCAGAGGATGGGGTGAGAGAGGGGGTATGGGTGCTGGAACGAGGTTACAGAGGTTTGGGTTGTGACCTGGGGCAAAGGAACAGGGGGACATAGGTTTGTGGGGGACATAAGACATGGGGTGTCAGATGTAGGTTCTGGCCGGGAGGCACTTACCATAGGCAGCTCCTGGCTAGCAGCCCAGTGGGACCCTGCGGCAGGCTCCCTGACTGCCATGCCCCAGTCCACCACTCAGGAGCCATGTGCATCTATATGCCTTCTGCAAGGGGAACCTCTGTGCACTGCCTGTACCACAAGCATGGCCCAGGCAGCTCCTATTGGCTGGTTTCCAGCTGACCCCCTACGGATGCGAGGTACAGAGAGCAGATAGCCCCCACAGCCAGCCACTTTGAGTGGTGTTTGGGGATGAGGCAGGCAGAGAGCCTGCCTGAGGAGTCCACTGGGCCACAGAACAGTGATGAGCTGGATCCAGAAGTTTTGGAGGGCCACATTCAGCCCACAGGTTGTATTTTGCTTGCCCCTGCCCGACAGCTTTTTCCATAGTAGGGAGTAACCAACTCCTATTCCACAAGGGGAGCAAGAGGGGTATCCACTAGAAGTGGCTTGTAGAGCTTTCTTCCCTCAGAACCACCTCCTATGGTTTGGGGCATGGTCTGGGACAATTAAACTAATATCTAGAACAGGGGTGGCCAACCTGTGTCTTCAGAGCCACATGAAGCTCCTTGCATAGGTACCAAATCCTGGGCTGGAGCTGCAGGTGTCAACTTCCCACTGGGCCGGAGAGTGCTCAGTGTTCAACCCCCAGCTCTGCCCTAGACCCTGTCCCCCTAGGATCCTGCCACTTCCTACCCTCTCCACTGAGCCTGTCACACCCATGCTTTCCCCCTCCAGTGTCTCCCACTGAGAAGAAGCTCATCACAGTGGGCAAGAGGAAAAAGAGAAGGAGGAACTGATTGGTTGGTGGGATGTGCTGAGAGGGTGGTGGGGAGATGATCAGGGCTGGTGACATAGAACTGTTGCTCCTTGGCAATGTGCATTGGTCAATTCTGGCTCCTTCTCAGGTCTAGGTTGACCACACCTGATCTAGAATCACTCTTGGTCGGTGTCTATAAGAGATCTAAGCCTATTATACATCAAACCATAACCATCAGCAGCAGTAGTTCCTACCTAGCCAAGAGGTTGGAGGGACTGCAAGCATAGCCAATGCATTAGTGATGGTAGGGTTTTATTGTCTAGTGTGAGGTTTGGTGACACAAATGGGTAAAATGCCAGCACCAACTAGAGCCCTGGGTATACCAATGCTCTCACCATTTCTACCTTCAGTGGAGCTGCATCAGTGGTATTGATACTGACAAAATTTAGAGAGAAAAGGTCTATGGCAGAGATAGGAAGGAAGGAACGGACAATATTTAAATATATTTACTCTTAATTATAATTTGCATTAATTTATAAACACATTATTTGTACTTTAACAATTAAAAGCCAAATAGGTTAGGGAAGTTCACAGCTTACTAGGAAGCACACCGAAGTTAGAGATGGAAAAGGCATATTACAGCATAGAATACTAGAACTGGAAGGGACCTCGAGAGGTCATCAAGTCTAGTCCCCTGCCCTCACGGCAGGACTAAGCACCATCTAGATCATCCCTGATAGCTCTCTATCCAACTTGCTCTTAAATATCTCCAATGATGGAGATTCCACAACCTCCATAGGCAATTTATGCCAGCGTTTGACCACCCTGACAGTTAAGAAGTTTAAGTCCATTGCTTCTTGTCCTAGGATCAGAAGTCAAGGAGAACAATTTTTCTCCCTCCTCCTTGTAACACCCTGTGGGCATGTCTACACTAGGAAATTATTTCAAAATAACTTGTTTCAGAATAATAACTCCCAAAATAACTATTTCAAAATAGCATGGCCACACTATAGGGAAGCCTCAAAATTAGTCTGAGGCAGGCTTCCTTAATGTGGATGCTCTACCTCAACTTAAGAACCCCAGGAAGCACTGGGGAATAATTAGGTTGAATGACTCTGGGGAGTAGTTATTTCAAAATAGCAGCAGTGGAGCATCCACACTAATGCTACTTTGAAATAACTATTTCAAAATAAGCATTATTCCTCATGGAAAGCAGGAGTTATTATTTCAAAATAATCAGCCCCTCATTTCGAAATAACAAGTGGAGCGTCCATACTACCAAGCCCATACTACCAACTCCCTATGTAGCCCAGGGCTTTTAGGTACTTGAAAATTGCTATCATATCCCTTCTCAGTCTTCTCTTTTCCATACTAAACAAACAACATTCTATATGTGTGAAACAGACTAGTCCTTCCTAAGTGGAGTACTTTGCATTTGTCTTTATTAAACTTTATCCTATTTACCTCAGACCATTTCTCCAGGTTGCACAGATTATTTTGAATTATGACCCTATCCTCTAAAGCTCTTGCAACTCCCCCCGCTCCAGCTTGGTATCATCTGCACACTTTATATGTGTACTCTCTATGCCATTATCTAAATTGTTAATGAAGATATTGACCAGAACTGGTCCCAAAACTGACCCTGGTGGAACCTCACTTGTTATGCCCTTCCAGCATGACTGTGAACCATTGATAACTACTCTTGGGGAATGGTTATCCAACCAGTTATGCACCCACCTTATAGTAGCCTCTCTAGGTTGTATTTCCTTAGTTTATTGATAAGAAGGTCACGTGAGACCGCTTCAAATGCTTTATTAAAGTCTAGGTATACCACATCTACTGCGTCTTCCTTATCCACAAGACTTGTTAGCCTATCGAAGAAACCTGTTAGATTGATTTGACATGATTTATTATTTACAAATCCATGCTGGCTGTTACCTATCACCTGATTATCTTGAAGATGTTTGCAGATGTTTCCTTAATTACTTGCTCCATTATCTTTCCTGGCACAGAAGTTAAGCTGACTGGTCTATAGTTTCCTGGGTTGTTCTATTTCCCTTTTTATAGAGGGGCACTATATTTGCCCTTTTCTAGTCTTCTGAAATCTCTCCAGACTTCCATGACTTTTCAAAGATGATGGCTAATGGCTCAGATACCTCCTCTATCAACTCCTTGAGTATTGTTGGATGCATTTCATCAGGCCCTGGTGATTTGAAGACATCTAACTTCTCTAAATAATTTTAAATTTGTTCTTTTCCTATTTTAACTTCTAAACCTGCCCCATTTCCATTACCCCATCCACTGGATGTTAGGCATCTAGTCACCACCAACCTTCTTGGTGAAAACTGAAACAAAGAAGTCGTTAAGCACTTCTGCCCTTTCCACGTTTCCTGTTATAGTTTCTCCCTCTTCATTGAGCAATGGGCCTACCCAGTTCTTGGCTTTCCTCTTGCTTCTAATATATTTATAGAATGTTTTCTTGTTACCCTTTATGTCTGTAGCTAGCTATGTCCATGCTAATTTCCTGCAGATGTAGAATTATTTGCTTCTATATATTTTCTAGTGTATTGTGTAGTGTGAGTCTCAAAGTTCCAGGCCATGAAGCTGTCTCTTTTTGCCTAGGGGAAGGTATTCTGCAACCTAGCACATTTCATGGGTGAAGAAGTTTTGGCCATGTTCAGCCATTTTTTCCCTTTCTAACTCATCTTACTGTACCCCATGATACATCCATATCACATACTAAAGAAATCCTCTCTCTTCTTCCTATTTACACCCTTCAAATAGCTGTAGCCTCACAGTCCAGATTTCTAAAGGTATTTAGATGTTGCACTGCTCAGCTTTGCAAGGCCTAAGTTACTTAGGAAGTGTTTACGCTTTGAGTTGGCGGTGTAAATTCCAGCTCTAGGAGACATAAAAATAGAATGTAGCTGTGGTGGTAGAAGGGTTAGTGGCCCTAAGTAAGTGTCCATTGAAGACACTAGGCTATAGTTCTCTTTTTAGCATGCTGGCAGTCAGCACTTGCATGGGTAAGTCTCCCAAAACTAGGAATTACCTCTCTAATTCAAAGTGCAGAGGTACCTTTCCAAAGCTACTTACCAGGGGACTTAGCTGCCTAAGTACCTCAGTCACATTTTGAAAAATGGGACTTAGCAGAGTAAATCACTTAGGCCTTAATGTTGAGTGGAGCAGTATCTACATACCTTTAGAAATCTGGACCATGCTTGCTTAGCCAAGCTATGCATATTTTTCTGCATTAATCTTTCCTTGTAAATAATTCATTTCTGCTCAGCCATTTTGCTTGACTTTCTCTGTATTCCTTCGGTTTGTCAATACTGTAGTTCTCTGGTAATGTAGTACATTGAACTGAAGGGAATGTTCTAGGTACAGTTGAACCAAAGCCTCCTGTTTCATGATGTGGTGTATTAAAGTCTTAGCCAACATACAAACTTATGTCTAATTTGCTGTCCACTATCACCTCTGAGTCTTCTTCAGCAGTGATGCTTCCCAGGTCGCAATCTCTTATTAATGATCTTCATTGTGGATTCTTTTTGCCAGGCATTGCTTGTATTTTTCCAAGTTAAATCCTCATTGATATTGTTGTCTAACCCACTTTCTGATGTCTTCCCTCCATTTGCATTATTTCTCTACTTTCACTAGTGTTCATAACTTATCTCAGTTTACCATCATCTGTGAATTTAATTAATGTGTTCCAGTTTGCTGATCATTAATGACAGCATTAAATAAAACTCATCTGAAATTTGACCCATTGGGGTAACTCACCATATGCCTCCCTTCAATGACATACATTATGATTTATTATGCTTTGTTGTAACATTTTTTTCACTTCACCCAACAGGGAAAGGGAATAAAGTTTTGTTGTAGTGTCGTAAAGAATTCATGACAGTCCATAAATTAATTTTTGGCTTTTATTTGCAAAATTAAAATTGGCCTGTCACAAACCTTTAAAGTGCATACATAATTTCTTGTTTTTAGTTCTCGGGTAATCTCTGACAAATTGTGACATTTGGTATTTTTATCACTGAAATTTCTCAAAGTTGTCAGCAGTCTACACTGGAGCCTAACTGAAGTGGCAATAACTGGTCATTTATTCAATTTATTTTTCAGAAAATAGGCTGTTGAGATCTAACTGTTATGTTTTAAATAAGCATGTCATACCAGCCATTTTAAAAGTTTCCAAAATGAATGCAGCTATTATAAGCTCATGTTCACTTTCCAAGCTAATATTCAATCAAGTTTTAGCTATTAACATTTATCAACAGTTCAGCCCAGGAGATGTCAATACTGTACCAAGCTTTTACCTAAAAATACTAGATGCATTTTTTCTGTATTCTGACTACAACTGATTAAAACTATACTTTTTAATTTCCTAGAGTCTGGATTTTTCTGGTTTTGTGCCTCCAGTGCAGTGAACACAGTTAAGATTTTGCGTATCCCTGCAGGCTGTGAGCTAGCAAAGGCAACTCTGATGTGTAATTCAATAGAGTGCCACCTCATGTCAAGAGTGAGTCAGAGAAAGGGGACACTTTTCCTACAGATGCTCTATAGTGAAATAGTGATGTTACCATTCTAGCTGCATTGTTACCTGGGTATTGATTTAGGCTAAAAATAAACATTTTATAAGCTGCAACTAAGGCTAGTCTGCCTGGAGATTGTCTAAACAACAAGACGATGGAAATGCCAGTGCTAGCACTGAAAGATGGAAAACTGTGCTTAGTCTGTCTATGTCTACACTCTGGCGGTTTTCCAGGATACCATATCCCAGAAAAACTCCACTGCGCCTAGGGAACACATCTGCTCTTCTGCTTTTTTTTGCAGAAGAGCAGACACGCTCTTTCAGAAGCCCCATCTTCCTCCTCCCATGAGGAAGAAAGGCTCTTCTGAAAGAGGAGGCTTTTCCAAAATTTGACCCAGTGTAGACAGGCTATTTTTCCGATAGATCACTGTAGTGTGGACATAGCCTCTGACAGGTTACCAGTGAAAATAATCCTCCATGTTGAACATTCCTGGTGGAGCCTGACAGATGTGAATGAGAGCTCCTGTCTTTGCCAGTGCAAACCAGGCTCAAGACACAAAATAGGTATCAGACTATGTTAGGTAAGGCTGGCAGATCTGGAAATGTTCCTGACAGAAATATGGGTCTTCTATTGATTACTGTCATGGTGACAGCACTCAGAACTAGAGTAGGCACTTTCTATTTGACAATAGGCAACGGTTCACTACAGTCTTGCAGGAGAATGAAGTTACAGGAGGGAACGACTTCAGGTCTCACTTATGGCTTGGGTATCTGGGCTCCTAACTCTTTCAAAGACAGTTAAAATGGTGAACGTGAATACATCTTTCTTTTTGCTTGTGATTGAATGGAGCTAGGACTGGGTTGGTGTTTCCCTGTTCAACAAAACAATTTCATCTCCGCCAGAGTCTGCTGTGCTTAAAGATCTACACTGATCTACATAGCAAAGTTCTGGGAATAGTGTCTGCTGCATCTGAGTCAGTAGAGGGAGCACCAAGCTACAGAGTGGTTGGTTTGGGGTATGTTGGTTTATTTTTATATAATGAATCAAAAAAGACTTCCCCTCATCACACTATAACAGTTTTAAGATGGGGGTCAAATCTTGGTCTTAAAAACCATTGACCAGTCCTCTTAAAAACCTTCAATTTAAAACAAAACACAGAACTGGCCCCTTGCCAGGGGACTCTGCAGCTTTTAACTGACCCCACATGTAAAGTCAACCTGAGAGCTGTAAATACTTTAATCCAGCCCTTCAGCCCCCTAGAGGCATGTTTTTCCTGTGAACTGTGGAGCCACAGTTCTGCAAAAGAAAGCTTTAAATCTGGAACATTAAATACCCTCCCATGTAGCTGGAGAATAAATGTGTTTATTCACTGGGACATAATGAACAGTAAACCAAATGCATAAACTATGGGTAAAATGGGCTCTGTGTCGCATGCCCAAGAATATAAACTTTTGAAGTAGCTTTCATGGAAAAGGCTGGATAGGCATGAGCTGCAAGGTTCTGACTGGAGCTTGGCTTTCAGCTTCCCCACAGTTTCTGGGGTGTTTGGATCAGAATCTCGGATTTCTCTCCCCCAGCCCTGGGAAAAGTACTGTTTAGGATTTCAGATACCGGGAGGAAACCAAAATAATACAAACACTGAATCCCAGAGAAAGCTATTTTAAAAAAATATTTGCTCTTGGGATAAGGTTTAATAGGAACGATATCGATACTTTACAAACAATTATTTACCTTTTTAAAATATTGACGTAGATACTGAGGGAGATGTGTCTTTTTTAATAAATAGCAGACACTTGTTATCAGTAAAGATAGTTTAGATGAGTCCAGTAGGGAAATGCATGTATCTTAATTAACTCTCAACAACATATTGGGAAAAAAATCCTTTTATGTGCTACAAAGGGATTGTTAACATCCCATAATCTGCATATGGGTTCACCTTGTGCTTTGAGACCAGCTTCCACTTACACTAAGCTGCGTTTCAGATGAACTCTAGACTAGATTGTGTCCAAGTTCTACTTCCTCTACTAGCCTCTTCATTACGTGCATTTTTCTTTCCCACAAAATCCTAAAGGAAAAAAATGTTCATACACGCATTTGCATTTAAAATATGCTGTTAAACACTTCAAAAATGGACGACTTAGAGATTAGAATCCTTTTCAATTCTTTCTGCATAGCAAAAAAATAAAAGAGTCATTGTATTAATTAGACAATGATACAGGATGCTGTCTCTTCCTCCTGTCATGTAAAGCACCAAAACATACTTCTTATCAAAGATGGCTTCAGGACCAGAGAAAACCTGCCCAATACTGCTCCTCTCCCCCTCATGTATTGCAAAGGGTCTGATTACTTTGATTTATTGTCTATTAATGTACGAGTGTTGAAGAATTTTGCAGTGCTTCCAGAGAAAATACAATATAGATTCCATCTGGAATAAAGAGAAAAAAAATCAAACAACAGACATATTTGGTGAAAACAAACTTTGATGTTTTTGATTCAGGAAATAACATGGTTCCTTAAACTTCATCTCTGTGAAATGTTAAGTGAAAGATTGTTTCCAGCAGACTGCCCTGATGAAATCTTGAGATTTTTGCTAAATTTAAGATTTCAGTGTTCGATTATTTCTCTGATTAAGAATTCTAAATAGGTGGGTAGTTGGAGGTAAACAGCAGGACTCTTTGTTCATCTTGTGAATGCTTCTGCTTACTACTGAAGTTTTAAAAACTAGGAGACAGAGAATAAAAGACTGATTTTTTTAATGTATGTTATATGTCATAAACTAGAACCAGCCCTCCAGAATTTTTGCTTGTCAGCTTTGCATTCACTAAACAGAAGTTTCCCTTAAAGTTAATTTAACATGATTACAGGCCTCCATTTACAATTGAAGTTCTCTCACCCCTCACTCAAAAGTAATTTGCCTGAGGAAAAAAAACAGCTTTTCTTCCTTTTTGTTCTTTATTTTGTATAAAGAAAGCCCTAATGATTTTAAATACATTGTTACCTGCTTGTCTTTTTTTTTTTTTCCTTGGTGTGTTAAGTCTTCTTGTATCCTGGTTTGCTACATGACTTCTTGGATGACTCCAGTGCATACTGGAAGCTTTCTGTGCCCCTAATAGGAAAGGACAAGGGAAACAGAATGAACCCTTAACAGAAAGAGCTTTTGACTTAAGTGTTTTGTTGACTAGGCATTCCCAAACACAAAGACAACATTTTTTTGAACAATTTAATAAAAATCACAATTAATGAGGTTCACTTTCTTGGCATATCTATGATGTCTTATTTCTAGCAATTCTCCTGTCATCCACAGAGTCTGACAGAGTAGACAAGACTTATGTTTCTATTATTTAAAACGAGCACAATGGAGACAAAAATAAAAAATTCCCCACACACATTCCTTTCTTTTTATACCATAGAAGAGCTAAATAAAAAAAAGGGGGGGGGACATAAATTTAGTTTTTCTTCCAACCAGTGTGATGATACTTTAGCAATTAAGTAGCACTTTTAATCTGTAGATCTCAAAGGGCACGTCTACACAGCAGCATTATTTTGAAATAAGTACGAGTGCATCTACACAGCAAGCTCATCATTTTGAAATAATTTCAAAATAACAGGTGGCTTATTTCGGAGTTTGCAAGCCTCATTCTATGAGAAATAATGCCTATTCCAAAATAGCTATTTCAGAATAGGGCATATGTAGACAGCGCAGCTGGCGTTATTTCAAAATAAGGCGCCTCCAGCCAGTGTTCCCTCTAAGGGCGTATCTAGACTATGCGGACTGGTCGAAAGAGGATGTGCAAATTCCACAGGAATTCTGCATATCTTCTTCCAATCGCACTTTTGAAAGCGAAAGTAATTAAGATGCGGCTTTTTTCGGCAAACCGCCCCCTTCGTCGAAAAGCTGCTTTTCCTCAAAAAAGGAGGTTTACGCGGCTTTTTGACAAAGGGGGAGGTTCACCGAAAAAGCCGCGTCTTAACTACTTTCACTTTCGAAAGCTCTGCTTTCGAAAGTGTGATCGGAAGAAGATATGCAAATTCCCACGGAATTTGCATATCTTCTTTCGACCGTTCCCTGTAGTCTAGATGAGCTCTCAGATTTTTCCATCCATGAGCAGTGTGAGTTTTGTCTTGTGCAGTATTGAGGTCATGTGCGCTTGTTCAGATGTGTGCCTCCATGGCACCCAAGTTATAAACCTCTCCCTTTCCCCTCTGCTTCCATGTCTCCCATCTTCCCCTTGCCTCATCTGCTCCCCTGATGCCTGCTGCTCTCCACCCTCCCCCTCCTCTGCTGTCCTGGCTCATGCCCTTCTCACTCCCCTCAGCCCTCCTGGGACCTGGCCTCCTCCCCATCCTCTCCTTCACTCCCTTTCCTGTGTCTGCCCTTCAGCCGTTCACACTCACAGTCTCCCTGGCACCGGCACCTGCACCTTCCCTTACCCCGTGCACCCTCCTGGTACGTCTCCCTTACCTTACTGCCCCTGCCCTCCTTGTCCTCTTCCTCCCTGGTGCCCACCCCCTCAGCACCCTCTGCTCCAGTTCTGATGCCCCTCTGCGCCCTCACACATGACTTACTCTATCCCCTGCCTTCGCCATGCCCACCCCTCCTTTCAACCCCCTCTTCTCCCTGCACCCATCCCCTCTTCTTCCTTCCTCTTGCCCCTGGTGCCCCTCCCCTCTCTTCTTCCATAATCACCCTGTCCCCTCCCCTTTTCCACCCCCCACTGACACCTTCCCTCCCCCCTGCCCTTTCCACTCATTGTCTCCTCTTGGCCCCCTGACATTTGTCTCTCCTCCACCCTGCCCCTTGGTGCCTTCCCCTTTCTTCTCCTGCCCTGGCCCCGTCCTCTCTCCTCAGCACAAGACCCTTTCTCTCCTCACTCCCCTTCCCCTTAGTTCTCCCCCTGCTCCTTCCCTTGCCTTCTGCCATCCTGACACCTGCACCCCTCTGGTGCTGGTGCGGGGCTGCTGGGCAGGTGGCTGCCCCTTTTGCCTGGGCTGATTCAGGGCCACGGTGCTATTTTTAGTAACCTGGCCACAGCCCAAGAGCAGCTGCACCATGGCCCAGCTCCAGACCCAGCACATGGGGCAGCTGAGAGGGGTGGACAGGCCTTGGCGCACAAACTTCTGGCCAGGGGAAAAAAAGGCTGCGCTGGAAGGCCGGGGCTTGCTGGCAGCCCCTGCACTCACTCTGTGCTGGTGGATACATGGAGCCTGGAGATCTGTTTCCCCCTCAGAACTGGCTGGTTGGAGGGGGGTGGCTGGAAGGTAAGGGCAGGAGGCAGGGTGGAGATGAGGAGGTTGGGAAGGATGGACCAGGAGAAGGGAAGAGAAGGCAGGGCCATGGGAGGGGTGAAGAGATGGGCAGGGGCTGGGAGACAAGGGAAGGTGAGGAGGAGGATGGCCCCAATGCGCATGGAGAGGTGGGTGTGGTGCACAGCAAGCATGGAGAGGTGGCCCCGGGGCACAGCGCAGGACTGGCCCTTGTGCCTCCTGGGGAAGAAAGAAATGCAGCTCGGTTGCTAGTTGAATACCAAACCCAGCTACCAACACCTTTGCTGCTGCCTCCTCCTCACTTTCCGCAGGGCTGAAGGCTGAAGCGGCAGTTGCCCATCTCCGCTCCTTGGGACTCTTGGGGATGCACACCCTCTGTGCTGGGACCACGGTGCTATTTTTAGTACTGCAGCCCAGGCTCCAGTCCCAGCAGCTGCCATACAGCCCCACCCCCAGGAGCAGCTGGGGCTGCGACTGCACGGCTCTGCTGAGGAGGTGGGTAGGACTGAAATTTCTGGTGCGTGCCCACGTAGGTGTGCACCTTACAGGGAACCAGGGCTGGCCTTACCATGAGGTGAACTGAGGCGGCCGCCTCACGTGCCAGACTGTGGGGGGGCGCCACTAAGACCCAGAGTATAGAAAATTGTGTCTGCTGCTGGTGCAGCGAGGGGACCTGAGGGCGTCGTTTGAACTCCCCGCCTCAGGTGCCAAAATGTTGTGGGCCAGCCTTGCAGGGAACCCTGCCTCCAGCTCTTCCCACTTTGTCCACACTCAGCAAAACTCTATGGTACCCCTTCACCTGCAGGCCTCAAAGGTGCAGTCTCAGGGGAAAGGGCTTGTGGCACACAGCAGGCCCTGAAAGCCCTGAGCCACCAAGCAGCAGCCAGCACAGCTGTCCCTGCTGACATAAGCCGCCCCCGTGTGTAGTCTGAGCCCTCCATGGCTGCAGCCAAGCAGGCAGACCGCTCCCAGGACCCTGCCAGGGGATGAAAGAGGCACTCACCTTCCTGGACCTCATTGAGGTATGGGGCGAGAAGGCAAACCTCCAGGATCTCTGCACCAGACATGGGAAAGCCAATGTCTACGGCCGGATGGCTGAGAGCTTGGGCACCAAGGGCCACATCCGTTCCAGGAGCAGGTGCGGATGAAGGTGAAGGAACTCAGGGAAGCCTATGCCAAGGCCAGGGAGCGCAGCTCCTGCTCTGGAGTGGCACCCCAGACCTGCCGTTACTATACAGAGCTCCACCACAGCCTGGGGGCGGGTCAGTGGACTCAGGGCTGGAGACACCCATCATCACACTCCCGGGACAGGGGGTAGAAACAGTGAGGAGGAGATGGAGCAGCTGAGGCCAGCACCAGCTCCATACCTGCCAGTCAGGATGTCATGCTCGCCCTGGAGCTGGTACCCCCACCCAGGATGTCTCCCACGCATCATCCAAAGCTGGGGAAGGCCCCTCAGGTGAGTGCCATTAGTTTCCATAGACACACACGGGTGGAGGTGGCGGGCAGTGAGGGACTGGGGCACACTCCTCACTTGGCCTTCTCGGGCTGGGGATCATGCAGCAGCCTGTGCATGTGGGTGCACAATGAGCGCCAGTCCGGGGCACACCACCCCTGGAGGCTGCTACAGAGGACCCTTGTGCTATTGCTCGCAGGGTCTGGGGGGGCCTGCCATACTCCACAAGCTATCACTAGAAGGAGGCTGGGGACACAGAAACACACACACACACTCAGCAGTGCCGCACACAGGCATGCCCGCACTCTTGGGGCAGCACCCGCTCCTGGGGACAGTGCTGCACGGCACAGGAGAATCTGTCACTCACATACACCTCCCCACAACAGCCTGCCCCCCCCCCTTCTCCTCTGGTGGCCAGGGATACAAGTCCTCTCCCTGTGGGACGCTGCCACTGCCAGACCCAGCGTGTTTGTGGCATGGAAGAAAGCCCAGCCACCCCATGGCCCCTCCCGCCCACAGGCTCCCAGTCTGGCCATCACCTTCCCATGCCTGCTTGTCCCTGGGATGTGGGGGGTAATGAGGCTCCACCCTGGGACATCTGTCTCCCTGTAGGAAAGTGCCCACAGTCTAGGACACAGATGGCCTTGCTCTAAGCACATCACCTTCATCTGACGCGAGGTCTTTTGGTGTGGGCTCAGGGTACGGCTAGACTGTGGGGTGGGTTGGGGGGTTTCAGGATACGCCATGTTCAGGGAACGCGTTTGCTCTTCTGCTTTTTTTTTGCGAAACAGCAAACACGCTCTTTTGGAAGCCCCTGTATTCCTCATTCTATGAGGAAGAAGGGGGCTTTCGAAAGAGGGTTTTTTTCTGACATGTGGCCCAGTCTAGATGGGCCAAATGTTGGAAAAGCCTCTTCCAACAAAAGAATCGGAAAAAGGTACGCAAAATGCGGAGAGCATTTTGCATACCTTTTTCTGACAAAAACTTGTAGTCTAGCCGTACCCTCAGAGATGAGGGCAAGGCTTCAGGCACAGTGTTTCCAGGGATGACTGACCTTCTCTTTGTCCTGCACAGCTGGACCAGCTGTGCGAGGGGCACCGGCAACACCTCCTGTGCCAGCTTCCCAACCCTGCATGACCTGCCAGCGCGGGGGGAAGGGGGGAAGACCACAGGAGGACCTCCACCCTACAAACCCTGGACTGGCAGGACTGGAGACTGGAGGAGGACCTGCAGCTAAACCAAGAGACCTGGTGGAAGCTGCTGGAGAAGGGCCAGACCATCTGCGCAGCTCTCCATTGCCAGCATGGTGCCGCTCCCACGCAAGCCCTTGCCCCAGCCCCTGCCCCTCCTGCTTCTCCCCCCTGTGGCTGCTGAGGGCCCCACGCACGAGGTGGTGGGACCACCTGTCAGCCGGTGGTCAGGGCAGGGAGTTGTGTGTGTGAGTTATACACCCGAGACTTCAACTGCTAGGACCGGGGTCCCTTCGCAGCGGGCAACCTGGAGAAGGTTGACGGGCACCCCAAGAAGTTTTACGTCTGTGTCTTTGACCGCTAGGACCGGAGTCCCTTCGCGGTGGGCAGCCAACAGGCTGACAGATGCCCCAAAGTTTACAGGGAGAGCTTATTACACCTCAGACTTTAACTGCTAGGACACAAGGTCCCTTCGCAGCGGGCAGCCTAGGGAAGGCTGAGAGGTGCCCCACAGATTTGTCCACTGGAGGCGACACAATCCAAACGCCCAGCTCTCCCTATATCTGTCCCTTATGACGGGCTGGAGTTCTTTTTAATTGTGTCTGGTTCTGTTACAGCAACAGGAGGAGTCAGGCTAAAGCTTAAACAGTTACTATTTTATTGTTACAAGGCAAACTTAGTTGTTAAATGCTACTGCTGTGTTACAGATAACACAGCCACTACAACAGGACAAGACAGAAATTACACTAAAAAGTCACTTACAGGTACCATGAAACCCTTTTGGTTCTCTGAGCTCTTATTAAATGCATGCAAAATAGACACCTAGCAGGTATATTCTCACCCCTGCGATCCTTATTCCAGCGAAGCCAGGTTCCTCTCAATCCCAATGGGAAGCAGTCAGTACAAGACTAAGGCGTCCCTAAAGTCTTGGGGGTCCAAGACCGCCTGACCAGCAGGTATGTGGGTGGATCTCCGATTAGAGTGGGGCACAGGGCCCTCCTTTATACCCCTGTGGTCACGTAGACGCTTCTCTTGTCATTAAAATGCCAATGAAGTTGGAACGTCTTTGTGACGCCCATTCCCACAGGGGGTCCGAAGCTTAATTTGCACCTGTGAGGTGGAGATAACTAAATCATTAGGGCCAGACATCCTTTGTCTGATGGGGCAACAGATTCCTCTTCTGGGACGTGTGTATAGGCGTAATAATACTGGTACCAGCCATAGGTAGCCCAAGGCCCCCGACCGCCTGCTGGCCCAATTGCTGCTGTTATCTGGTTCCTGTCTAGCATCCAGGGCCATTGTTATTCCAGCACCTCTGGAGACCCTGGAGCCTTTGAAGACAGAGTTTCGCTCTCAAGGATTCTCTCTCCCCAGGATGTCAGAGGGAGGAGGAGGCGAGAGGGAGGAGGGTGGGTTCTGTCTGGCTACACCACCCGAGGTGGGCGCCACTCCCAGCCTCAGCCCTGAGCCTGTCCTCCTGTCTTCTCCCCCTTCCAACTCCTTCCTTCCCGCTCCAAGGCTCTTTCCCCAGAGCCTCCCCAGTTACATTTACCCCCCATAAAACCAAAGAGTTTATTTTTCTAAAACAAAAAGTGTAGTTTATTGCCTCTGCAGGGAAGGAAGGGATGGCGGGGGCAAAGAGGGCTGTGAAAGGAAAGGCAGAGAGGGGAGATGCACAGGCCCCTTGTGGGGAGGCCCAGAGGAAAGTGTCACTGGGGTCCTTGTGTGAAACCCTCCCTCAGGGTCTACCAGATACACACAGTCCCCAGATGGGCCTGCCGGACAGCAGCCAGGCTCGGCTGCTCCCTGGCCCCTGCCAATCCAGTCAGCCTCGGCTCCCCACCCAGGGATGAACGTCTTCCCCTTGCTTTCACAAATACTGTGTAGGACACAACGTGCCACCACTGCTTGGGGGATGTTCTGCTCCTAAACATCCAGGTGGCTAAGGAGGCAGCAGAAGCTCCCCTGGAGATGCTCAAAGGTGCCCTCTACTACAATGTGGGCCCTGCTGAGCCTGGCATTGAAGAGTCCCTTGCTTTGGACCAGGTATCCAGTGTAGGGCTTCATTAGCCAGGGGAGCAGAGGGTTGGCTGCGTCCCCTACAATACAGATCGGCATATCCACATCCCTCGTGTGCAGCTTCTGGAAGAGGCTGGAGTTTCAGAAGGCACATGCATCATGCGTCTTCCCCAACCTCCCGACATAGATGTCCATGAACTGCCCGTGGTAGTTGATGAGGGCCTGCAGGACCATCAAAAAGTACCCGTGCGGCTGATGTATTCAGATACTCGGTGGTCGGGAGCCTGGATGGGGATGTGGATGCTGTCAATAGTCCCCCGCAGTTGGGTAAGCCCATGTCGGCAAAGCCAGAGACTATGGGGTCCACGTCACCCAGGTCGATGACCCTGCACAGGATGGGATTCATGGCCCGCAGAACTGTAGAAGGAGACAAAAAAGCAAACAAAGAAAATCACAGGGATGCCAGGCCCTTGGGAGGTCCATGAGCTCATCCCCCCCCTCCAGACACCAGGTGCAATCCCTTACTTATCCCATTCCATCAGGGCTTTGTTAAGGTGGGACTGAAAAACTTCCCAGGGAGGGGGCTTCCACCACCACCATCCCTTCCCTGGGAAACCCCATGTCACGGACTGTGTGTGGGGGGGGGCCCTGCACCCCAATGCGGTCACACGTGACTCTCGGCCAGCACTTAGAACAGAAGGTTTATTGGTTCACAAGGACACAGCATTTTACAGGAACCAGGAGCATTCAGTACACTCCATCTTGGGGAAAGGGGGGGCCCAGAGCCCTGGGCCCCTGACCAGGCCCCCCAGGGAGCTAGGCTCCCTTTTCCCTGAGCCAGCTAAAAAACTAACTCACACCCCCAGCAACTGCTCACAGCCCTCCTGGCTGCCACACATCCTCCTTTGTTCAGATTCCTGGGCAAAGTGTCACCTGACTGAATCCTCAACCTAGCTCAGGTGACAGGAGGCCTGGGCCATTTCCTACATGCCCATCCCCTGCTGGACACACACCACACATAGTCACTACAGAGCGGCACAGGACTCAATCACACACAGCAAACAGTCAATGCAACCACAGAGTGAACACCGTGGCTACAAGCGTGAATGCAGCCCCCAACTATATCACACCCCATTCCAGAAGATCACCACCCTCCAGGAACAATAGCATGACAGCACCATACCAGCATGACCACAGCCTTGACGGTTGATCTCCCCAAGCTGAACTGGTTCCCGACAGAGCGGTAGCTGTCCAGCATGGCATTGGCAATGGCGACCCGCTCCTGAAGGAGGATGGTGGGCCGCAGGTGGGTGTCCCATCACCTGAAGGCAGGGGCGAGCCACTCGCACAGCTCCAGAAAGGTGTCCTTCCACATGAGGAAATTCTGGAGCCACTGCTGGTCACTCCACTGCTCCGGAATGATCCAGTCCCACCAGTCAGAACTGATGTCCAGATGCCAGAAGCGTCAGTGCACAGCGTGCAGGGGAAGGCGGGTGGGGTCGTACTGTATGAGCAGTGCCCACAGAGGGATGAGGAAGTTCCCCAATGAGCTGGGGGTTGGGTTCCTGCAGGGCCAGGAAGGCATCCCGCTGAAAGTGCTGCAGGAGGTGTTACACAACCTGTAAGAGCTGTCAACTGCTCAGAGGCAGCTCCAGCTCCATGGCTAGAGTACTGAGGTGTCTGCAAGGGCAACCACAGTAGGCAGCGAAAAGGCTTTGCTGTCAGTCAAGGAGGTAGGCAAAGAAGAAGAGCCTAAGACACTGCTATACAGGGGGGGTCCCTTTAAGCTCAAACCTCAGATAGCCTCAGGCAGCAGCTCCAGTAAGTGAGTGCTGTCCTGATGCCCTCACTGAAGTGCTTCCAGGTGGCCTTATATGCGATTCAGCATCCAGTGAGTGTGGAGGCTCTATTTTGAAATAGCACAGCACTCTTTTGATCGACATTTACTGTGTAGACACGCTATTTCGAAATAAGCTATTTCGGAGTACAGTAATTACTCATTTAACACGAGCCCACTTAACATGTTTTTGCAATAGCATGATTTTTTTTTAGGGAACGTTTTTCATGTAACATGACCGTCCCCGAAATAACACGAAAATAATCAAGTGGCGGACTACTTTGCATGGCGGTATAAGTTGGTGAAAACAGTGGTAATAAGCATGAGCGGATGAATACACGTGGTCACAGTGACAGCGCTCCTCCGCTCACTCACATGTTTATCTTTGTGTTTTAACAAACCGTGGCGACTTGTGTTGCTAGTTATCTTGTGTTGCTAGATATCTAATGTTGACGCTGACGATCCAGCACCAACAAAAAATTGACTTTGCCACCACCACCTGAAACGCAACCCCCACCTTTTCCATTATTTTTAATGGGAAAATTGACTCCGCATAGCACATTTTGGCTTAGCATGAACATTTTCAGAAACACATCTGAAGCGTTAAACGAAGAATTACTGTATTTCTTCCGGAATAGTTTATTCTGGAATAAGCGTGTAGTGTAGACGTAGCCGAAGTGCTTTACAAAGATGGCTAAAGGCAATCTGAGTTAATATCTTTGATGGATAAAGAGAGAAAACTGTCCCCTACACCAGTGAAGAACTGAGTCTTTCACCTCCTCAAATTGAATATCTACAAACCCTGGACCAAATGGGTTATCTAAAAATGTAAAAAAACACCACACTGGAGTAAAGTGGACTGTACTGAGGAGAATTCCAATATACTGCAGATAGTAAAAATTGCCTAACCCCCTGAAGTTTGCTACACTTGTCTAAAGTACTGTATACTTGATAAGTAAAACCTCCTGCCCCAGAAATCCAAGGGAGGGTGAAAGAACTCACTTGAAGATTTGTCTCTTTGAAAAAGACCTGAGGAAAGAAAAAAGGTCTCTTCCAGGGCTTGTCAAATAAGTGTATTTAGATACTCCTCCTTAAGAAAGGACCCAGATACAAGCAAGGTTTGTGCCATAGTTTAAATCCAGGTTTCCAGCAAAACTTGCTTACAGAAAGATCAGAAGATCTGAGGATCATTACTGTAGAGGATTTTGAGAAATTATCTCCTAATACACACTTGAAGATAGAACTAGTTGTGGTCTCTCTTTGGCTTGAACCTCTACAGAAATGTAATGCTGACAAATCAAAAAGGGATATATCCAGAATGCGTAACCCTTGTAAAAATGTGAAATCTGTATCATCTTAATCAAAGGATATGCCACCCTGAGCTAGATCTCTGTCTCGTCCCTTGGCCTTGCGTGACTCCTGCGTGCTAAAGGTTAAGAATTTGTTAAAGAATATCGGTTTTGATTAAGTGTCACATATGGTGTACAACATCCTCTTTATCATTGGAAGTGAAGGTTGGGGGCCAGACAGTGCCTTTTACTGAGCTTAATATAAATTAGGTGTCTTAGGTAATGGGTGGTTTTCAGACAGGATTGATCTTTCTCTGGTCCAGTGAATGTAGGTATGCTTGGTAAGATGTCACAAAAGCAAGTTTCCTGGTACCTATACTAATAGGCTAGTTACCCCTTTTGGAGTAGGACTTGAAAAATATAACACAGGCATCCCCCCTTTCTAACTTTTTCATTTTCTTGATGTAATGGGCAAAGGTCTACGTATCCTTTACTCCTTTGGTATTTCAGCAGTTGTATTTGCAGTATCACTCAGTGAATCTTAAGCCACTCATCTTTTTAGTCACTTACAGCTCCCTAAACTTGCATGAACTTAAAGATGAAACCATTATAAAGTAGTCTAGGTTACTTAACTATTTTTATCAACATACAGCCTTTTTTTTAAAAAGTCTCAAGTAACTCCCCACCACAACCAAATTATTTCTATTCCCCATTAAGGATGCTACAGAAATTGAGATTGCACAGATATCTAGACAGTAGTGTAGGGTTGTTAAACCCTATGCTTCCCTTTCTCAGAAATAAGAGCAAATATGCATTTACAAAGCCATCAAAGTGTACCTATTTTCCTCTTTACGAACCAGCATTTTCCCCAGCTTTGTGCATAGCATGACCAAAAGCACAAGCCAGTGGGTGTGGGCAAGAGCCTCTGGTTCAGAGACTTGAACCATAGACCCCAGGAAAGAAAGGGATGCAGAGAAGAGACCCTTGTTGACAGACCTGTTCAGAACTGTGTCCCTGAATTTATCAAAATGTGGAAGCAAAAAGGCACATGATGAGCTTGAGAGTTCTAAGCTTGGCCTATGAATGATATCTCAAAAATGTCCTGAAGCAATATCCAGAATCTATTACAAATGTAATGATTCTGTTGTAATTTTTCACAACACGGTGGCATACTCACAGATCTTACTTGGAGACAGTGAGTGCTGATGTATATAACATGGAGGTTTGTTGAGAAATAACTAGATAACCAAGATACCTAAAGATACACAAATCTCCTCTGTTTTCTCACCATGAAAAACTGTGCAGTTCCCTATTTGACAGTAATAACTGTATTCTAACATTACCCAGACTTCAATAACAAGTCAGTGCTTACGATGATGTATTCTCGTGTAGGCAAAGTTGTAGGCACATGCTTAACTTTAAGCACATGAGTAGTTTCATGCCATTCACTGAGATTAATCAGATGATTAGAAGATAAGTACATAGCAAGTTTTTGCAGGATCAAGGCCTGAGCTAGTTTTGTTAGACCTGAAGAGTTAATGCCCTTCTTTTGGCATGACAGCCTTATGCCAGCCTATCATTGTATTTCAGTCTTTTTGTTGCTCCTCTTTGCAGATTTGCTCATTATTATAATGATGCAACTTTGTCAAACTCTAGTTATATTTCTTTGTCTCATAGGAGACATTTCAAAACAAAATTGCTTGATGATGTTTTTTTTCTTACTAATGATGAATGGCTATAATACAGACACTTACACTTCCTGACTGGGACTAGCTTTTCAGATGCCACTGTTTATGTTCCTGGGCAGTTAATGGCATGAGAGGATGGTTTGCTATCAGTATGTCATCTCTATTATATTAACATATTGCAACAAATGGAAATGTAGAACATTTTCTAGTCTGGATGCTTAAAGTTAGGCACCTATAAAGCAATTTGATTTCAGCAGTTGCAGCTTTCATTGACTTCCACAAAAGCCATAATTACTTAGTGCCTCTGAAAAATCAGCACACTTCGTAAGGTGCCTGAATCTAGATATAGGTGTGTAACTCTAGGTAGCTAATTTTGAGGATACTGGCTGTAATGGTTCCCTTGCCCCACAGGGATTCTACGAGGATGAATTCATAGTATCTGTACAGTGAGTTCTCAGATTAAGTGGAGCTATAGAAGAATTAGATACCTATTTTAAATAAAAGGTCTTATCTGGATGATAGCTAAAATGTAAGTATAATGCTTTTAAAATGCAGCTAGCCACACAACTGACATGTGACAGGCTTACAAAGAGATCTTTCTACTTTTAAAAGCAAACCCAACAATTTTTGGGCAAGTGTTTCAAGCTTAAATTGCATAATACACATTCAACCTTTCTGGTGGTTTCCTATATCAATAAACAGCCATGCTTAATAAGAATGCCTTACACAGGTAGACTGAAGCATCCTTCATGCAGGAGGCACTTAAAGCACTGTGCAGAACTACAATAAGAGCCACCAAGGAGTGTCATTTTCCTGCAGAAAATGTACATGACCCTGTAGTAACCTGGTTGGGGACCTGTGCAGCAGCATCAGTTAGCTTGTTCAGGACTTCTTGCCTTTTACAGACAGGTGCCAGTCAAGTGCTACAGGATGCCTTCAGCTCTGCTAGATACAGACGGATACTGTAAGTAGCAGCACCACAGTTACCTTGGTGACTTATTGCCCCAGAAGTTAGACACCCCTTGTCAAGATACTCACCTTCTGCTTCCTAATAGCTGCAAGATGATATTACAGAATACTTACTGCTAACCATTTGCCACATACCCCTTCTAAGAATGAACTGCTTTTGGGTAACTATCCGTATTTTCTTACCTAAACAAACACACCCACACAAGTTATTTTCACTCTGCTTCTGTAGCTAATACACATTTTAGGTGTTAACACTAGAGACCTGATTTGTTATGTGAAGTCTTCATTTCGTATACCACTCTTGGTGATGTAGAAGAATCATGGCAGATATAAACAGAGAATCACCAGGGCAGCTGCTTTGTTAGATGCCCAGATTTACTAGCTTGGATAAAACCCCAACAGGCTGCAGACTCCATTTCTGGTTAAACAGCCTTTTGCCATATATATTTTCTCACAATCTGGTGATGGTGAACACAGGCTTGAGGAGTGAGCTTTTTTCCTTAGGAACCTACTTTTGGGACAACTAAGCATGGCTCAGTAGACTGCTACAACAGTTCTTTAATCTGGTCTTATCTTTCATCTTCCTATTTCTAGTGGGCATTCTTGGTGTGATGTTCAAACCTATTCAGTAGTGAAGCTAGAAGAAGCGCATGATAGCACATCAGTCACAAATAATTCTCATGGTCCAGGACATGCAGAAATAGACTGAAAGAGAGCTAATAATTCAATGGGACACAACCAGATGAGTGTCACTGTTCCAGTGAAGTAGGTGTTATAGTCCATCACTGTGAAACCAACAATAATCAATAACCTTCTGGCCCATTTCTGAGTCTCTCAGGCTATGTCTATGCTACAAGCCTCTTGCGGAAGAACAAATGCAAATGGAGCACTCATTTGCATAGGAAGCACTCATTTGCATTTCCTCTTCCTTTCCCTTTTGCGTAAGAGGTTTTTGCGCAAAAAAGTGGTGTAGACGGCACCTTTTTGCACAAAAACCCCCTTTTGTACAAGAGCTGTTCTTCCTCTTGCACAAAAGGGGTTTTTTGCGCAAAAAGGCGCCATCTACACAGCGCTTTTTTGCACAAAAACCTCTTGTGCAAAAGGGAAAGGAAGAGGAAATGCAAATGAGAGCGCGACCTATGCAAATGAGTGCTCCATTTGCATTTGCTCTTCCGCAAGAGGCTTGTAGTATAGACATAGCCTCAGATATGAGGTTGCAGCATCTCCTGAAATTGATTTCTTTGATATCATCATCTCACTCTCATGCTCTGCTGAGCAATTTGCGCTTTAGGGATGATAAAAGGTCTAATTCTCTTGAATATTAAGATGCCAGTGGGTTTGTTTCATCCCCCAAAGTCAAGATACTGGATCATTTCAGCCTTTCAAAATAATCAGGCTTCTGACTTTTGAAGGTGAAAAAGCACTGGTGGGCACAGGTGACATGTTGGAATGGGGGTTGGCTGGCTGGATTTCATCTTCGGAGCAGCTGAATTTGAGCTGGTGGCATCAGTTCTTCTTGTGAGTTATGACAAAATGGTCAATGGGATACCAAGACTCTTGGGACCTTTGCCTTAGCAACCAAGGTATCAAATTACGTTTTCTTTCATACCTTGGATGGATGTTTTAACTGATCAGATGGCTACCCACCTGGCAGTTTTTTATTCTCACGGAGCATCCAGGGTATTTCATCGAGATGAAACAAAAGTTAAGAATTGTGCTTGGGAATTTAGGGAGATTGTTTGCAAATATAGGAGATCTGGTCTAGAATAGGCCTGCCAAGCATGCAGGGACAATTTTTGTAAAGAAGAGTAGAAGTCTTGGTGCTACTTTAGCTACCTATAAAAACCCGAGTAGTTAGCCTGCATCTGGTCTGGGCTTATTAATATCTAATTTCTATATATTATTTTTTGCATTAGATGGGAGAATGGAGCATATTTAGCATGCTGTGTTATGGATCTATTTTTATCATCAAGGTCAAATTGAAAAGAAGGAGCAATTACCCTTCCCCTCTTGTACCAGTTACAACCAGCCTGTGTTCTCTTTACACACAAGCTCTGTATTAGCGATGCCTTTTTTTTAGTTTTTGTTTTAATATCTACATTCTCCGCTGACCATGGAATATTTTATGCCATTCTTGTGGTGCACTGTGGTTCACCTGAGGGGTATTGTGGCAACACATGAGAGATGAGCTTGACAGACTGCATTAGAACCAGGTGACTGAACATTAGCTCGACTATTTGTGCAAGCATAAGTAAATCTCATTCTTAATCTAAATTGTTTTTGATAAGAACAAAAGCCATGGGCAAATGAATGTTTCCATCTTATTTCAAATTCTAGGTTTCAACTACAGTATTAAAGCTATTCCCCAGTGTAATTTACTTGTAATAATATGTCATTATTGCCATTTTACAGTTTTCCTTAAAGCAGTATAGAAAATGTTTTAAAAAGCACACATACCAGAAGCACCCATCTCCATTCAGCCTAAGCATCAGTGCTCTCCTTTCAGACAGGCACACCACTGAAAACAATGACATCCCCAATGTGTGAAATGCGCCAGTCGTCAAAGCATTCTGAAATAAAAGAGCATACTTGTAGCTTTTCTGTTTTAGACAGTAAATATAAATTAAATATTTTCTCTCCCTTCCCCAAGTGGCATCTGCTGGAGAAGCCATGGCTGACCCCTGCAGCTTGCCAAATGCCTATGTCAAATCAATAAGCCATTTTTAGACTTGAACCTGTCCAATACAGAGTATTTGCCTGAAACACAACCTGTATGAGTCTGTGTTTAACAACATAATTGTCTGGTACACCAGCTGATGTGACTGCACATCTACAGCACTGCTAGCATTGGCAAGAAAACCCTGAACAAGGGCCTTCAACAGCAAGTATGTAGGGGAGAGGAGATAGGCATCAGGGTACAACAGATGAGATGAAGGTTGTTTTTAAAAAAAAAACAGAATTTTACCTCCTCCAGTGATGTTTCTGCATCTCAGATACAGCAAGCTGGAATTAATGCATTAAATACATCAGCTCACATGGCTCAGCGAGGAAGGATAGGCATGTGTTTAAAGGTCCAATACCACTGGCTCTCTAGCTGAGCTTGGGCAAATCACTTTATTACTTACTTCCCCCATCATCAAACTGAGGATATCTTTCCCCAGGCTCACAAGGGTGTTGTAATAAGTTTGAGGGATGTGTGTGAGATGTTCAGTACAGTAAAACTTGTGTTATCCAGCACGCTTGGGGATTAGGGAGTTCCAGTTATCTAAAAACAGCTCTCTGTGTTGTATCCTTCCTGACATGGGAGTCTATCTATTGACTTTGATTTTTATCTGCTTCAGTTTAACTATCCAATCTTCAGATACTTACAGATGCTCTGTCTCCCTCCCCCCTCTTTTTTTCTTCCCTCCCCCCTCACCTTCCCCTCTCCTATTTATTTCAGGTGTACACATCCCAAACTCATAACTCCGGTCATCTGAAGAAGTGGGTTGTGCCCATGAAAGCTCATGATACCAGCTACATGTTTTGTCATCTATAAAGTGCTACCAGACCATTTGTTGTTTTTTTCCTAAAAATTCCTGTTATCCAAGGGTCCCATCAACCTAGGAAAAACCAATGGACAATAATAGTAAAACTCAAGTTTTAATATTGGTAGTTTTGTAGTGTTAGGCAGTTGGTCTCTCATTTCTATTTGGAGTTAAAGATGATTAGTACTTCTTAAATAAAAAATTATTAAGCCAATCATGGTAAACCAAGTGAGGCCTGTGTGCCTGAACATGTGACAGTATTGTGGCTGGGGGCAATGCCACTTAAAGTTTTCTGGTTAACAGAGTGCCGGATGACAAATGTTTCACTGTACTATGGTGATAGAAGCCATGCAAGTAGCTGGGACCCATGTTCACACCTACACACTGCCGCAATAATATTTGTACAGAATGCGCTGTGGGAAGTAGCATCTGAAAACCACCACCACATGGTCACCAATACCATTGTGAAATTTGTGACTGCTGTGTGAGGAATTCTGGATACCCACAGATACTATACTTTAAAGTCTGTAACTAAAAGGTGTTGAAACCAGGCATGTTGGGGCATGTTTATAAACAGGTTCTCTCAGGAGAGAGAAAAGGAGAGACCAAGACTTCAAACTAGGTGCTATGCATTTGTACCAGAGGTTGCAGGAAAAGAACATTTACATTGTAAAATTACACCACATTGGAACACACCAGAAACCCCTTGAAGACCAAACCCTAAGGGATCCATTTGACCCTTGAAACAAAGGCAGACTTTGAGCTACACGGACACGCAGAAAGACTTTGGCTTATCCTTCACCTCAGGAGAAAAGGCCAATCAGCCCCTTGGACTCAGGGGGAGGAAGAGGGATCCTGGGTTAGAGCTGGCCCGCTATTAATGGCACAGGAAGGTTGGTGAGGAAGCTACTCTAGCTTGTTGAATTAGGTCTTGTCATTCAAAAGTGTATTTTTTATTTTTTTTTGTAAACATTTCTATCTTTATTCCTTTACATGGCATCACTTAACTCAAGTGCTTTTGTTAATAAATTTTTATTTTTAGTATAAGTCAACACAGTGCTGTGTTTGAAGGGATAAAGGAGTTTACGACTTATTAATTGGGGTAATGTACTAAGTCTTTAAGAGAACAGCAAACTATAGATATTCAGTGAATGCAAAGTCACTGGGACTGTGCTTTGCAGGGAAACATCTCTGAGGAGGAGTTAGAGTTCACTTACTGTAACCTGCTAGGCAAAGGTTGGGCCAGGGGAGCTTTGCAGAGTTTGCAGGTCAGGCAGACAGACTGATGTGGAAGGGAGCTGACAGAGTCTAATCACCAGCAAAGCTCACTCTTGCTGAGTCAGAATTACAGGGGGTCACAGATTTGGGTGGCCTCAGCAGGATGTTACAGTAGCTAAACAAGCAGACTGCTGTGTGAGTGACAAGCAGAAGCAATGAAGACAGTGGTAGGGAGATTTGTTAGGGTCTCTCTGGAAGTCTCATACATGGGGTGGTGGGAATACGGTTGCCAACTCTGAGGTACAAACAACTGGGACATGTGGGATGATCCTGAGCTGACAAAACTGGGCAGCTGGCAGTGTGTACTGAGCACCGTGACAGATTTCCCAGGCTAGTTTTTCTGCAGAAAAGGGCTCATCCTGAGAAAACCTGGCCAACTTAATATAGGAATGAGAAGAAATTTCTGATTTTTAAAACGAGCTCTCCAGCCACACAGACCTTTGTTGAAGGATTCTGTGCAGCTGGAAGAGTGATGCCCAGCTAGAGGAGACAGGCTTGTGCTATCATCAGCCTAGTATACTAAAAATAAGAGTGAGCTGCACCAACAGTAGGGAAGGGCTAGCCCACCCAAACTGTACATTTGTCCAAGCCCCTAGGTATGTACTTAGGGGTGGGTTATTCCTCCAGCTGATTGTGCTGGTGAGGCTACTGTCTGTTTGCTGCACTAATTCCATACAAGATAGAGAAAGTATCTCCCCCAGCTCTGAGTGCAGACATACCTGGGGGGTAAAGCCATGTTTGCTAAGGCATAGATATCAATCCAGGAAAAACTGAGGCCTTGTGCACATTCCATCCAGGCTTCACCTTTCTTTCACTATCCAGCAAATATCTACGGAATGAACAGAAAGGACTTTGGCATTCAGAAGATGTAAGAAACCTCTTCTTCCTGTGGTCACGGAAAGTGCCCTGCAGAGATCTTGGTTAGACTTCAGTGCCATTTCTGCCCCTTCCACCAGGGTTGTACGGGGCAGGAAGACAGTTGATTTTTGGACACCAGGAAGCAGTTGAGCCCTTGGCACTGGGGAAGGCCTACATCTTTTCTGTCCTTTGCACTTGCAGGCAGGAGTGGAGATGAATTATTTTTGGAGGAATAAAGTGAGGGGAATTTTTTTCTCTTAGTTCTACACTACTACAGTTCTGCACTACTGTTTTAACTAGGGATGGGCCAGATACAAAGACCCTGAACTTGAAAGAAAGTTGGAGCTGTACCTGAGCTCGTGTCTTTGGCACTTCTCTAGGGTAAATCAATCTGTAAATTCAGCATCTTATTGGTTCATCCTCCAATTTGTGATTAAAGCTGACCAAAACCTGCCAACTCCTTTGGGCATTGGGAAAAGGAATTCGGTTTATATCTGATTCCTTAGGTATATTTTTCTACCTCCTTTGGCTGCAGCTCCCTTCCTCAGAGTAACAACGTTGGTTTTAGCCATCTGAATGTCACAGCATGCTTCACTACCAAGTGTCCCTGGAAACTCAAAACATCCTTTTAGACAGCGTATGACATAGTGGACAGTTCACCTGGGCTTTTAATTATCACAGTCAAGTTTTCCTTCTACAAGTTCCACCTCCTTTTCAGCAATACAGACAGCTAGAAGCATGGGCCAGGGGAAGAAATATTATCCCAGGCCTAACAGGCAGAAACAGTAATTACTGGAACGATTCTAGACTACACAAGGGTCTCTCCCAAGATCTGCAGCCTTTATTTACACTGGGTGTCTGCTGGCTGATAACAAATGTGATTTTCATCATTTGTCCAACAATAGTAATTTCATGTCTGACGGTGATCATCTCAGAGTCAGGATTGTGGAGTAAGATTTAAACATGAGTTTTGGTCAGAGTAAATGGCAGACGGAGCATTAGGAAATACTCGGAGACCAAAATGGTGGCTTAAGAGGCTCTCTCTTCTTGTACTGGGAGGAGACAAGCACATCTGGCATAAACAGGGGATTATATTAGTGCCCATTGTCCCTAGGAGACTCTCATGTAGAGAAGCTCCCCAGGACTTATAAGAAAAGTCCTACATGAAGCTTTAATTGTCCCGGGGAAAGACTATGTTACATGTTGCTGAACCTCCTCTGCTTCCAGCAGAGTTTGAGAGAGTTGGGGCTCCACTTCACTATAAAATCCAGTTTCAAAGATTGTACCTCAATTAAAATCTTCCTGCAAAGACAAATGAGACTTTTTTAATGTGTAGCCAGTCACTGCACTTTCCCTTTAATTTTCCAACTACATGTGCTTATGATTGCAGTTCTAAAAGCTGAAATTGTATAATTATTGAAGAGAAAATTATTTTTGCTTGAGAGTATAAGGACAACTATGAGTCCATGAATGACTCACCCTCAGGCACTGAAGTTTAATTTATGAGCTATTTATCTCCTTGTACACACCCCAGCAGAAACAATTATACTTAGTAATTTGTTGATCTTATCAAGCCTGTTTGATGTTACTATTGCTACCTCCAATAATGCTGTGCTTTGAAACTTAAATAGAATTTATAACCAAGGCATAATAGTTTGCACATAATTATTATGTTGGGGGAAATTTAACTCTTATGGCTAGTAGTTTTCTCCTGCAGTTCTTAAAAGGAAAACAAATGCAGTTTCCTTTACTTCCTGTTTTGGATGATGTGTCCCTTTCAGCAACAGAACACAGAAAACATAAAAGCAGGTGCTAAGCACAGTTCTCTCTTAGCTTGTTGGTTTCACATGTTGCAAGAGATTTTTTTTTCTTTTACTGGAAAGCAGGAATCTGGGAAGCCGAGGAAGGATTAACCAGAAAAGTAAGGAATTGGATTCAATATAGGAGGTGGGCTTTGGGCTGAAACTGTACCTGTGATTACCTCGTCACCAGCCCATTATCAGGTCATTGATTTCCCCAGTGCTCTGATGCATTCTTCTTACTCCAGAGCCGTATTTCATGCTAGCACGATTGTCTAGCATGGTGATGGGCATCCGTGCTCTAGCACTTTTGTGCGTGTTGCACAGGCAGAACTGTGTGCCATGTACCCTTTTTGGTGCTGATTGGCTGTTTTGTCACCCAACACTTTTTTTGCGGGGGGAGGGGGCTTTTTAAATGGATGAAGTCTCTCAGAATGAATCAAAACCAAACTAATTTATAAATTAATAACATTCATTGTTAAGCATTTGTGATTAAATGAACCCTGACTTTTCTCAGGAACTAGTGTCACTCTGAACTCAGCTTGGACAGCCATATGAAAGCCCTGCTACAGGCCCATCATTTTTCTTGGGTTCTGGGACTGCAAAAGTTTGATCTAGTCTCCCTTCTTAGCTGACACAGACCATCTCCCCTTTTCTGAAAGTTGCCACGTAAGGGTATGTCTACACTGCACTGTTATTTCAGAATAACTGACATTATTTCAAAGTAGGGTAATAATGCGTGTCTACACAGCAAGCCATTATTTCGAAATAATTTCAAGATGGTGAACTTCTTACTCCAACTCCTGTAACTCTCATTTCACGAGGAGTAAGGGAAGTTGAAGGCAGAGTGTTCTGCCTTCGACTTCTTGCTGTGTAGACAGCGTCAAAAGCCAAATTAATCTATTTCAACTTCAGTTACGCAATTGACATAGCTGAAGTTACATATCTTAATTTGACTTTTGCCCCGCAGTGTAGACGTGCTCTAAATGGCCTCACCAAATGAGTTAGCCAGTGAGTTACCCAGGCCCCAGGTTTCAAACACCTGGGAACTGGCCAGTTACCTAAGTGCTTAGAGGCGAAGTAATTTGATTCACTAGATTGAAACCTGGATTCAAATTAGACTCGAAATCAGAAGGGAAAAAATGCTGCTGTCTCAGTTGGATGGAGAAATGTCCCAAAATCATAGTAGAATCTGTGATAATTGACAGTCCCTGCTTAGGGCTGGCACCATAGAGCTTTTGCAAGTCAGGAATGAGCAGCGCCTAGCAGTTACCCAGGCTGCACCTGGTTGCAGTTAGTGCTAACAATCCCACTCTTTTAGGAACATTTCATTCATCAAAATGTAGTCAAAACAACATGTGTTGTGATTCTTGCATCAGTTCTACTCTCAGAAACAACCCACACCATGCTATATACCCAATTGCACATATTCAGTTATATACAGCCTTGGCTCGCTAAAATTCCTTTTGTTGTGCAGATTTCCTGCCCTGCAGGTGGAATTCCACTGAATAACAGAGTTCCTGTAATAAAGGAACTTCCTTTCTACAGGAGAGGTGGAATTTTAAAGGACTATATGTGCTTCTATTCATTTATTCTAAATCTTTAGTCTCAATTCCATTCTCATACAGGAAAACATCTAATTTGTAGCTAATTTGCTACTTCACACGTACTTGCAATAGCAGTAACAGATTTTGCTCTGTGGTTTATAAAGCATTTGTGCACAGAGCACAGAATCAAATGCTTTGCATACGAAAATAAAAGGTATGGGATTCTGTCAATGTAACGAGCTATTCTGATCGTTGATATATAGTCACATACTGACTCAGCTCTTTTATAAGCACAGGTGTGAATGTGTAACCACCGATACAAGCTACAATATGTACCTGCTCTCAATGTTCAGAAATAGATCCTATCTGTAGATAGAAGCCAAGTAACAACTGCTTCTAAGACAGCCTTGAAACAAAGAATTTACATGAAAATTTACACTGCTATTTCAGTTCCTTGGAATATAGTGATGAATCCCACTACTATTTTGATTTAAGTGATTTTCCTACCTTATCTGTAGTGAAATAATAAAAGTAGCAAAAAACATATGTAATTAGTATTTTCCAAAGAGTGAAAATTAAAACAGACAATTTAGTTTTAAACAATTACTAATTAGGGCTGTCAAGTGATTAAAAAATTAATCGCATGATTAATCGCGTGCGCTGCCTCTTTGAAATGCTCTGGCGGCATTTCAAAGGGGCAGAGCTGTGGAAGTCTGGGATCAGCTGGAGTCTCAGCTGATCCCGGGCTCTGCTAGCACTGACCCTTTGAAACACAGTGGCGGCATTTCAAAGGGGCAGAGCTACATGGAGCTGGGGTCAGCTGGCAACTTGCTGATCCCGGGCTCCTATTGCACTGCCCCTTTGAAATGCCCTGGCAGCACCGTGGAAATGCCTGTGATTAATGCGTTGAAAAAATTAATGCATCAATTGAGTGTTAATCGACAGCCCTATTACTAATGTTATAAAAGATGATCTCACTTAATCCAGTGTGTGTGTGTTCATAAGCAGGTGAGAAGAGCAAATATGCTTGTTTTTAAATTTTACAAATTGTACTTAGCTCTATTCTTATTCTTCTGTTTTACAACAGGATTTTATAACCCTAGCTTACATGGGGGGGGGGTTGAGGAATGCTCACTGTTTAACCACATTTGATAAAGAGGGCAATAGCTCACCATGACTGACTTCTTACAGGACCTATAAAATTCTGCAGATAATATTTTTTAAAAAATAGAAAGCTAGCAGGCCAAAGAACAAAACAAAATGTTATATTGGGAAAACACTGCTACAATCTAAATCTGTCAGCCTGGTGGTATAGAAGCACACGGCATGTGCTGCCGCACAGCCCAGCAATCTGAATTCCAAACTAGAAGCTCTTGCTGTCTGAGCCAGCAGGGCTGGGGAGTACTTTACAGGAGGCTCTCTGCTCCCAGCAGGTGAAGCTTTTGCCCATAGCAGAAACAGTTGGGCAATCATGAGCAGAATTAAAATAGTTCTGAAAAGAGCTCAGTTAAGCCATCCCACCCCCAGTACAGTCATTGTCACAAGAATTCTGTGTAACATGAGAGGAGAGAGATGTAAGGAACGACAAGAAGGCTTTTGCCCAGCTACTTTCAACCCAGACTCCCTGATTTATAAGCGCATTGATTAAATCGATTTGACTGTTTGGGAAGAGCTGAGACAGTATGTGTGAGGAGAGGAGGGAGGTGGATGAGAAATTGTAGCAGGCAACGCCCCATTCAAGCTGTACAGAATTGAGGAAATGTAATGCTAGAACAGCGAGGGACCATAGAATGGACACAATTTTGTGCTTATATATTCTTTCACTAAGCACATATAAGCATGTGAAATGTTTAGCATATGCAAACAAACACAGCAAAGAAAAATAGTATGCAATGTATGGGTGCTTTCAGGATCACCTTTGAGGAAAGGTGAATTGGGTCGTTGCCAGAGGCAGCAGAATTCAGGGAGACTGAATAATACATTGATATTCTATAACTACAAATATACCAAATCCCTGCAAGTAAAATATTCTGGGCCCTATGGATGCTGACCAGCTAAATGTACAGCACGGTGGAGAATTTGCACCCTAGCAGCTGGTACAATTGCCTTTCCAAAGCAAACATTTCAACTTTTTAACAAGAGCTCAGATGCACTTGAATTTTACCTTTCTGGGGATCATTACATTTATTAATTTCATATTTTCCACAACTGTGTTTCACTTGAACTTACACTACGGAAACCACCACTTTGCATTTTGCTACACACTCTGGACAAGATCCTGGGCCCCATCTCTGTTCCCTTTGTGCTGTTCCTGGGGAACTGACTGCTAATCTGAAAGCCCAGTGGGGATTCCTCAAGATGACTCTTTATCATGTAATGTGTGTTTGTGTGTCTGTCTCTCTTTCCAAAGCACTGCACTTCAGTGATCCCTGGCTGGTGAAACATTCCTGCAGAAAGGTGGTTTACATCATGTTCCCCTGACAATCCAGGTCCTGCACAAGGTCAACCACATAGTAAGTCTGGATGGCCAGATCCCACTATTTGAATGAATCCATTTAGTCAGTAGTCAGAAGCTAGTTTTAGTGAAGGGAATATGCTCCTCCTCTGCTAACTATAAAGAGAGAACTTCCTTCCTTCCCCTAGGTTGGGGAAACAGCACACCCACCACAGCTGATCCCTGCAGTCACCAGTTTGTGGGTCTCATGTACTAGTGATGGAGCAGATCTGTATGGACTTTAAAGCATTTGTAACTGGGGTGTGTGTGCGTGTGTGTGGGGGGGAGACATGGTTTTGTATGGGTCTTCAAGATGCTGGTATGCACAGGTGATTGCTTTGGCTTAAGAGAAGTTTCCACCACTCAGATTGTGTAGGACTGCATGAAATTTGTGCATAAAATTATAAGTATTATAGGCATTACTAGTATAGTTAGATTTTAGGAATTTACATTTTAGAGCCAAGTCACAGTCCTGCCAGAGAAAATGAGGGTTGTCCGTGCTCAGATACTTACTGTGGCAGGTATCACTGGAAATTGGACAGTACTGATCACAGACAATATCATCTGAGTATGCTTTTTAAAGTAACACTTTCAAAGGATCATTTCAAGTTATGAAGAAATTAAAATGCAATTAAGAAAGCCAGTCATATGGAGTCCCCAAATTCTGCAGTTCTGGTTTCTAGCATAATTTCTTCATTTACATGAAGTGATTAAGGGACACAAGAACATTATTCACCTTTGGGCTCCACTCTCCAATAAAGTGAAACTCATAGAAAGTTTACAGACGAGACCGGACTAATTTATTCTGCAGGCCTCAGGCTGGATTTTGAAGTTTGTACTACTGCAGGAAAAAAGTTCCTGAGGTGGCTACAAATTGGGAACGATGTCTCTATACAAAAGCAAGACAGTGTCTCTCCTGGGACACAGGCCAGATCTCTCATTCCCTCACTTACTCTCAACTTTTTATTGTGGCTAAATCCCAGCATTACCCTTAATTCCCCAATGTCACTACCTTGCCTGACTTCCAGGAGAATCAGATTGGTTTAGTTTCTTTCCACTTCACAGATTCTACTTCCAGTGCAGATTTGCAGTCTTAATTTCTTTCAATTACATGAATGACATCAAAATTATGGTAGTGAGAACAGTACACTTGGGATGCCAATAAAATATCTGGGATTAATAAAAAAGTCCTGCTGCCAGATTCAAAATACTCTGTCACCTCTCCTTCACTTGACTAAAAAGCTTTTTTAAAATAAGGTGAGCTGTGCTCTCATCTCCCCAATGCCAACTGCTGTTTAGGGAGTGAAGCCAATTGTTTTACAATAAGCCACCTTGTGCCACTGACTTTGATCTTTCTCCTACTCTTCCTGAGAGACTAATGTGGCTCAAAGACAGCATTACAGGAGGAGCCCAGCACTATAACATTACCATTATCCTATAAACAGGGAGGCTTGCCTGGATGAGTTGCCTTTCAAAGTTTTTAATAACGTAAATTGACCGCAGGAATAATAGAGCTTTGCCACACCTATGAACTCTGAGAATTATCATTTTCTTTCTTAACAATAGCCATTGGAGCCCTTATCAGCTCTGTAACTGAACTGAGTTAGCGTGAGTTTTAGAAAACAAAGTATCCCAAATTAATTGTACAAATTGTAAGAGCAATTCTAACTTTTGAAGTGAGTTAAAAATAAAAATATTAACTGATTCTTCCACAATAACCAGAGAAATCTACTCCTGTTCATGGTTAAAAGTGTGAGCAAGTAGCCACTGTTGCAGCCCATGTCAGTGGAATTGTCTGACTAACAGAACAGCACAACCTTCTCCTCCATTGCCATAAAACTTTGAACAGAGGACATCTCACCTTGGGCACCACTGGGCCAGCCCCTGCAATTTAACAAATTTCAAGGGAGGAATTAAATACTCTTTTCAGAATGATTTTAGCAAAAAGTCAGCCTCAAACATATGATTTTCCTACATATATTTTGCTCTTACTGGTCAAAATCACTTACGCTATATCCTTTTTATTATCCTTACTATCATCTTTCAATGAATGTCCATCTACAAATTCATTAACTTTGAGTCAAATCATTGGCATCCTAATCTTCTGAATCCCATGAAAGACTCACTTTTAAGCTACAATTGCAGCTGCCCCATGCTGTCGTTTACTGTATCATACACATGTCTTTAAATTCTGTAATCAGCATCCACCAGGTGCCGTATCGCATTCAGCACACCACAGTCAGTCAATACAGACATCCCCAAACACACCAAGGCTGGTTTTGTCAAATGTTTTATTGAGTGTAGACATCTGGAGTACTGTAAAACATGCATTATCTGTAGATTCAAAAAGGAGCAAGCCACATTGTCCTCACTGTCAAACGTGTCAGGCTTGGCATACATGATGGAGATTAATGAAGTATCATGAGAGTAATATGGTTCCTGAAAAGCTTCTACAATTTGGAGTAGGGTCTTAATCATTTGAAATGCAAAGCTGCTCACATTTAGTGAACTTGTATGTTCACTGGGGGTGCCATATTTTAATTCAAAACAAACGAGAAATTTCACTGGGGAGGGGGGATTTTTTCCATATATACACACTGTATGTTTTCTGTAGATATTCTGTCTAAATAAAAATTCATATGCTTTTTGAAGTAGCACAGTTTATTGTGAACAATGAGCAATATCTAATATTCATTTCTTCTTGGATTGTTGAGGTGTATTAAATTTAAAGAAGATAATATCTCCATCCTCAACTATGTAATTTCTGCCTTGTCGTCTGTATTTCCCAGCACTCTATAAATGGAAAAAAGGAGAAAAAACAGGTTATTACTTTAAAATGAAGTTTGTATTAAAAAGCCCTGATTTAAAAATATCATACTTTGTTAAAAATAAAACAGTATCATTATCTCAAATTCAGAGTTTGATTCTTGTAATGACTTCCTGATTTGAGCAGGAATGGACTTTACATACATAGATAACCATAATTTCCTTTCCAATAAACTGATGGTACATAAATAATGCTGGAGCTTTATAATATGATGTTAATGGTGTAGGTCTGATTTGTCTAAACACCAGAAACTCATTAGAACAAAATAGACAAAACACCATTTTCTCTCTTTCAGTCCCACCTCCACAATGTCCTCAGGTGATGAAACTGATGATGGCTATCTAAGACTTTGCTACTAGAAAGACAATAAAAATGGTTTGTACCCTCGCTCATTGCTCTTATACTGGTTTCTTGACCACTTCCAAGTGGTCTGCTGAGCTGCTGCTACCAGTGATGAAGCATGCACTGGCAAAATGAAGATGATCCCACTATGTCAGAAAGTTACAATTGGGCATGCAGAACTCTTCAAGCAGAGCTTCCTTCTATGCTTCTGCACAGGACAGGAAGGGCTGAGAAACAAAGTCTTAGTCTTTGTGTAAGTATTTGTTTGGAATAAATTTAACTAATCAAATTTATCAGTAAGACGAAAGTTAGAAGGATGGCATGCAAACAAAAGAACAGATGTGACCTGCCAGGTGGGCTGCTGAGTGCAGAACAGGGCTGAAAGAGCAGGCTGAAGGCAATGATAGTAAACTCAAATGTAAAACTACATGTTGGGATAAAAAATAGAACAGATACAAAATAGGTGCAGATGCTATCGTGCATTGGTACCTCACTGCACTGAAACGTGAGATAATTTTCTTCTCTCTTTACAGCTGCCATAGGTTGGTTGGTTTGTTTTTATTAAGCCACATATAAGAACTTTAGGGAAGGTGTGGGATCTATATGGAGATGCTGATGGTGATAAGGACTACATGGAACATTTACTTTTAAGAAATGATCCACAACATGGACAAACTGAGACCCACTGCTGTACTCAATACTCTTCTTGTTTTGAAGAGTTCTCCTGCTAGGGAAACTGCTCCCACATGAGACTTTGCTCTGCCAAGATTCTCAATGACCTATGGGTGGTGTCATGCTAAAAAAACAACATAGGAAGATGTTAAACTAATGACCTTAGTTACAGCAGAACAGGTCAGATTAATGTACACAATTAGGCTACGTCTACACTGCAGCCTTTTGTCGGCAGAGACAATGCAAATGAAGCACTCATTAGCATTTGTCTCACTGTCATTTGCATATTCTCTGCTGATGCTTTTTGCGGAAGAGGTTTTTGAGCAAAACCAAGCAGTGTACACGGGGCCGTTTTGCACAAAATCTTCCTTTTGGGCAAGATTCCTTATGCCTCAAACAAGGAAGTATACAGGATCTTGCACAAAAGGGTTTTTGTGTGCAAAACAGCCCCGTCTACACTGCTTGTTTTTGCAGAAAAACCTCTTCCGCAAAAAGCATAGGCAGAGAATATGCAAATGACAGTGAGACAAATGCTAATGAGTGCTTCATTTGCATTGTCTCTGCCGACAAAAGGCTGCAGTGTAGACATAGCCTCACTTTAGGCACTTTTTTGCCACAAAGCCCTACTTTGTGAAACAGCACATTTTCCATGTCAGTGTGTAGGAATACAGAAGCTCAGTAATCTTGTAGCTGTCATTCCCAATTTAAATGGAAGCACCACTGACTCTTAACTTCTGGTAAATCTCTCAGGCTACATTTGCACAGCAGAACTATTTCGGGTACCTCTGATATCCCAAAATTGCTATTCTCTGCATCTTTAAACGCGCCCGTTATTTCGAAATATATTTCAGAATAACAGGCACGCACTAATCTGGCATCCCTATAAGGTTAAGGGATTTGTCCAAATAGTCCTTTATTTTGAAATATGGCACTGTGTAGACAGTGCCAAATTTCAAAATAACCTAAAATAAGTTATGCAATTTGCATACAGCAAATTGCATAACTTATTTCAAGGTAAGGGTGCTGTGTAGATGCACCCTCAGAAGCAAGAGTCTATACAACTAATACTAAATGCTATACTAATTGACACTATACTATATGCCATGTCTATTAATACCGAAATAAGAGCTTAAGAATGTTTACTTTTTTGGAGAAATTTACTTAGACTATAGAAGGTTTGCCCTCAGGTAATAATAGTAGTTCTTCCTTTTGAGGATACTAATAATACTCTAAGTCAAGAGTAATTAGAACTGGAGGAATAAAACACTAATAAAACAGTCAACTGCAAAAAATCATCAGCAAATGTAGGCTGCATACACAGATATGAAGACTTTTTACTGATAAATACATGTATTTTTCAACTGGGGAAATATGAGGTGCATTATTCACAAATATTTACAGAATAGATTTGTTTACACAAAGTAGCACCAGTTTAGATTTTCTAGGACACCACTGTGTTCTCTCAAAGTGGTATAGTCTTTTTTCATTAAAAACATTTTGACATAGTAATATACATTTATGTATTTATGTTACTAGTTTACAATTAATTAATAGTGACAGTGTTCCTTTAAATTCTCTAGAGACCATTTAATCCATTTCCATTGCTATCAGAAACACTGGTTGAAAAAATCAATACCCATTTGTGAATCTTGAGTATGTATTAAACAAGACACGTCTAACCAGTTCATTTGCACTTGAAAGCAGCCATCTGTAGAAGCCAGCTTTGCCTAAGCAGATATGATTGCTAATAATGTGATATCCCTGTAGACTACAAAGCCCACACAGAGCTATTCAGCATATAGTTCACAGCACTGGCATTAAATTAGTTATGCTGTACTGGTGTTACACACACACACAAAATCAAACTTAAAAAAAAATTGATCAACTTGATAACATACAAAGCAAGCAACTCCAAATACCAGTTATTTCAACTGAATTCAAAAGATCCCATTTAATTTAGAAATTTAGCAGTAACATAAGTTAATTAATATGATCTACAGCCTGAGACAGTTTTTCAATTTATATTTTAAAAGTCTATATATCATACATTTTTCTAAAAGCAAGGATTTCCTTTTCACTGTTTTCCTTTGATTATACAAACATTTAAAAACCAATGTAAATATTCATGCTCTATAAACATATTACAAATTTGTTCATAACAAAATAATTTCATTATGATTTATACTGGGAGCACAGAAAAGTCAGAATTTCTGGATTCTTACATTGGGAGAAAAAGTTTAATGCCCCCCCCCCTCAAAATCAGGAAAAATACTTACTGAAGATCAAAAATCTACCAAGGTGATGAAGCTGTTAAGCAGGATACTCATATTTGTATTTCGGCAACTACTGATGGTATAATTTGAGTACCAGCTACATAAACAAGCTTTGACTAGGGAATATTAGATATATTTATAGCTGTGGTTTAGCTGTACAACTATAAATTCTACTTCCCTTTTCACAAGATAGCTCACATGCAACAATAAACCAATTATACTGGGATCCCCCTACTTTCCTGGGGTTCAAACAGACCTATTAAAGCCCTGCTGTTCAGTATCATTTTCCTTGGTGATATTACTGAATACACAGAATCTGAAATAATAATTTTGCATAGCTTCCAAGCTATCAATAGCAAAAAATGAGGCAGCGTCTTTTACATTCTTTAATACATCATAGTAGGAGCCTTCAAATACTGTGATGAGTTAAATCTAACTAACCTTTTTAAAACCTCAAATTTTATAAAATCTCTCTCTTAAGGTTAGAAATGCAATACTCATCAAGTCTACCTGAAATAAATTAAAATTCTACTTCCCTATAATAAAAACAAAATTTGCAAGGACTGCAATAGCTTTACAAAGAAACAACTCTGCTTACTATATTTATTTGCCATGTATAATTTTACTCAAATGTTTAATAACTTCAAATCAAATTTATCAAAATAATAAGGGCACAACTTTGGGCACCCAATCAGTCTCTGCCCTCTAGTGTTGAAAACGCAGATAAAATGCCTCATTTTCATGGATGTATACAGCACACACAAAAAAAAAATTATAAAGTGTCAGTACAAGATAAAAGTTTTTCATGTAATTACCTTATAGCCAATTCAGAAAATAATAGCCAGGAAACTATCCATTGTACACGGCTACATAAAATTACTGTGGGCACCGTAAAATCTTGATGTCTACTGCATCAAAGCGTTTAGTTTAAGCATATCTGCAGTACATCCTATTCTTAAGATGAAGATGCCTGCACATTTTGTCAGAAAATTAACTGCTGAACATAGTAAAAATTAAAAGTTTAATCATGCCTGCTATAGTCTGAAAGAATACTGCTAATAAAACAATTATTATATTTCAGTAATATTTACTTAAATGTTTCCATTAGAAATTTAACACACAGTTGTCGCACAATGCTCTCACTGCTGACTTAAAACAAACTTACTTCTTATCAACAGAAATATTGTGCACGTATTTGGGGGGGGGGGAGTTAAAGTAATCTGAAAGCTAGCCATCTAATTAAAATACTCAATTTTCTAAAGAGTCAAAATATTTTTTAAATATTACAAAAATATCAGTGTGGTCTCACATATTAAAATTAGGTGGTTAATATTATAAACCTATGTGAAACTCTCTCAACTCTTGTTCATAATGTTGACATTTCGTCTGTTAGAGGTCATATTTCAGTTACGAAAATTGTCATCTCTGTTAGTTAAAGTACTGTATTTTAATTTTTTTCCAAGTATAAAATGACAGTACATCTGTGGTCTATTAGAAATAACTGTCAGATTCACTTACCACCAGAGGTTTCTTTCCAATGAAGGCACAGAGTCTTGAAATGGGAAAATGGTGTGTATGGGGGAGGGGCACACAGGAAAAGATGGGGCGCTCACCTTGACAGCTGCTTCCGAACCTTCTTCTTTAAAGTCTTCATATTTCATTACTTCAGCCATAATGAATCCCTTTTCAAAATCTGTGTGAATCTTTCCTGCTGCCTGAGGAGCCTTCGTCCCTTTCTGTCAAAGGAAAGACCAGAAGAAAATTAATTGCATTTAAGAAGATTGATTGCAGGAGAAAGGTTTCTTCTTTCTCATTTACTTTCAGGCTCTACTGAAACTTTTGTTTCATATCAGTTGGAACATTAGGCATACAACTGGCAAATTCTCAATATTGGGACATACTGATAGATACTTTTAGCACAGAGAAACCAACTGATATTAAAGAAGGGCAGCTTTGTTTTTTCCTAATGGGGACCAACAGCCATATTGATTTTATAAGCTGTGATTGTGTTTTGTTGTGAGATTCACTTTGATCTCCAGTTCTTTCCAGAGAAAGTGAGGAAAATAAGATTTTTAAGTAACTTTAAAGCTGAATTATCAAAGACTACAGTTGAGTCCAAATAAATGTTCCCCATCTTTCAATTGCACTACATAATCTATTTAGTAAGTATATTTGGATCCATAAATATATTTTTAAAAAATCCAAATTGCATAATATCTTTTTACACAAGCACAAATATAGAACAATTTTTTTTTAAATTGCCATCCAATGATAGTTTAAGAATAAATACAAAAATGAAAATATATAACTACATATATTCATGCAATCTTCAAAAAGAGGATTTAAATTTCTGTAGAAGAATGCATGCTATCAGTCTTGAATTACAAGGGCATACATTCTGTGCACACACAGCCATGGAAAGAAATTTGAGAAATAATGGTGACCTAAAGGCTGCTTAATAAAGCATGTTAAAGTGCTAAGGAGTCTGACACTGTAAAGCACAGTTTTTACAATAAAAGATGTATTGGGTTAATATGGGTACTCACTGATGCTTACCTTACTAAATATCTTAGCACATTAAATCAAGGATACTTACAATCAGTCTTAAGATAAACCAGCTTTCAAATTTTCTAGCAAAAGGCAAACATCTTTCCCATTAGAAATGCTGAAGTTTTGGGAGGTGGTTTTTCAAACAATTGCAAATAATGCAATATATCCATGATTTAATGTTATTTTATGAACCTATATAATGAACCTTGGCTAGGAGTCATAACCTCAAGGGGGATGGAATGAAGAAAACTTAAAATTAAATCCCATGAAAAACATATTTAACATCTAAGATGAAATGCCTAAACATTTAAAGTAATATTAAATCAAAATAAAAATTTAACAGAATAAATTACAGTGGCTATTGAAAACAGAAATTATTTTCTTTGAAATGAAATCAAAGCAGCACTGAAATTCATTACATAGCACTAAAAATAAGTGGAAGCAGCAGATTAAAACTCAATAACACATTCACTACCTCTGAAAGTTGATATTTTTATAATCTGTAGAATAAAATTTAACTATATGCATTTCAAAATATTTTTCAGTACTAATCTCTATATTATAATGTATTTACATTTAAAAGCAAACCCTTACAGCTCAGCTCTTATTGTCCTCAGGGAATAAATTAGTCTCTCTGTATGGTTGTAATCAGACTACATGGATATTTAAACACATATAATATAATTTTTAGACATATGTAACTGGACAAAACATGTAAAACTATCAAAATATACTACTTCTAAATATTA